>OV049864.1:5902500-8302500 GCA_920104075.1 Melanargia galathea
TGGCACCACTGCTCCAGCACCGGGCGGATGGCGTCTATGGTGCGCTTGCCATAGACGGCATCCGCCAGGTCGGCTTTCCATCTTTCCCGCATTCTGCGGGCAGCCATGCGCTGCGCTCGGCCAACCGCTTCGGGAGCCGGGCGTTCCCCCCTTGCCCGGCTCTCTGCTCTGGCGCGGTGCGCCTCGGCGAGCACCCCGGCCTCCAACTCCCAAGGGGGAGTGCCCGCCAAAACGCAGGCGGCCGCAAAGGCTACGGTGGCGTAAGCCCGGCAGATGCGGTTCGCCACCACCCTCTGCGGCCTCCGCAGCAGGGCCCTGGTTTCTGGACGAAGCGCGTCGAACCAGATAGGAGCCCCATACGTCGCCATGCTCTTCACGACCCCGTGCGGGTTCTCCCTAGCTGTTTATAATCTGTTATCGACTAAGGACAAATCCTTTTTTACTGTTACACACAACACCAGACAAACAGGTTCCAGTTGCTTATGGCCTGTAAGTGCGAGCGAGAATTCCGATAAAAATGATTTATGACTCCGGTCGCACGTTTTTAATGTCCCAACTATAGTGATCTCAATAGTAGGACACACCTAGCTTGTGTAACGTCATAGAATACGTCTGATTAATGTTTTTAACCCCCGACGCAAAAACGACGGGGTGTTATAAGTTTGACGTGTCTGTGTGTCTGTCTGTTCCCCTCTAGCGCTCAAACGGGTGAACCGATTTGAATAAGGTTTTTTTTTGTTTAAAAGATGAATTAGTTGTTAGTTGTCGAGTGTTGTTAGCTATGTTTGATGAAAATCGATCCAAGATGGCCGCCGCTACAAAATGGCGGATTACATATTTTATCACAAGTCCTAATATGGGTACCAAATGAAAGGGCTTGACTAGAAGAAT
The DNA here is from genome assembly GCA_920104075.1 of Melanargia galathea. Lineage (NCBI taxonomy): Eukaryota > Metazoa > Arthropoda > Insecta > Lepidoptera > Nymphalidae > Melanargia > Melanargia galathea. Next base: position 5,903,392 of record OV049864.1, read on the forward strand.
AGCACTATGCAAATCCAAGATGGCCGCCGCCAGAAAATGGCAAATGTCGGTGGTTTTTTAAATTTTTAATTTATACTTGTCACATTTATAATTGCAGATTACCGAGGAGGAAAAAAAAAGATATGAATAAGCAAGTACGAATATGAATGAATTATGTATCATCGCATTCATCAAATTGCAATCGCTCTGGCCGCTTGTCAGTAACGCACGTCCGGACATTAGTCACCTTAAACATTTATGTATCAAAGCATTCTATGTATGTACATATTGTGTGAACAAGGTCATGATACTGATGTAGTGATATTTTTTACGTTACAATATCATCATCGCTCCACTTGCGTGAGACAACTCAATGAGAATGTTGGAAGTAATTAAATCGCAACGGCCTCTAATTTTTTGATAGCAAATGATGCAAGCACATTGATTTCGAACAGATTTTTAACGGATTGTAGAGATTTAAATGAATCTGTATTATTATATAACATGAAAAATGACGGACTTTCATACAAACTTTCTTCCCCTATTTAACCCCCTTAGGGGTGGAATTTGCAATAATCCTTTCTTAGTGTGCACCTACGTCATAAAAAGAAGCTACTGCTAAAATTTAATTTAATAAGCTATTTTAAGTTTCTATCTTCAGTGGTTTAGACTGTGCGTTGATGATCAGTCAATCAGTCAGGACAAGCCTCTTTATATTATTATAAATAAGTAGTAATTAAAGATTGATAGGGTTACCTGCTTGCAACAAGCTCCTAGCGTCTTCCCGTGCCCTCGCCTGGTCCACGTGAAATTCCTCCGAGCGGTTGCCCTGCAATTATTTCAGTACAATCTTAATCATTTATTATAAAAGATCGAAAAATCTAACGCGGGAACGACATCGGTTGAAAAATGTTCTCGTGACCGAATTTTGGCCACAACGGCCCAATCTCAACAACTATCCAGACTAGCCATCTGTTAGGATATATTATAGTGCGCAAGTGTGTGATCCGATGGAACAGCAATCCGATACAACCGGAGAGAAATCAGGCGCAGGACCGACAGCATGCTCTTTTCTAAGTCCGGGCTGTTACTGAGATTGATAGAAAACCCCAATAACTTTTGGACTTAAATCCGGCTCTTCATTGTTCGCAGCCGAATAATCTGTCCACTTCACCAACGAGGCTTTTTAAAACATCTACAGTCTGATTTTTAATTCGGTGGAATTGTGACAGTTGTCATTTTGAAAATAGAATGAGTTATTTGTATGAACAGTGTTAACAGCTGAAGTTCGAATTTACCCCAAACTAAAGTACCTGAAGTATCTGTCGGGCATTTGTCATGTCTACATGCGGCAATTGATTTATTTTATTTATGTAAGTATTGAATTTATTATCTGTTTTTGTGGGAACTGTTTTATCACTGGTAACATTGAGAAACGTCAGAATTCCACGAAATTAAAAATCGGAGTATAAATAAGATGTACATATAGTATAACTTTAATCACATAATGATTCATAACGTGGGAACATAATGATCGAGTCACACACACTCTTCCTAGCTAATAATAATATGATACGCGATATAATTACTGCCGTAAGTGTAAACAAGTTAATTTAAATTCAAAACACAAATAATATTTACCATGCACAGTGACGTCATCAGCCTCTTGAAGTTCCCTGACGTGTCACCGCGCAAGTCGTCCTCGAGAAGGGTTCCGTACACTGAAACATAAAAACCACAATACAATACTACACAAGATAAAGTTCAAATACTAAAATCCGACTACTATACTCAATAGTATAACTTTAAGCTTTGTGTTTTTTTTTTCGGATGGAGTATGCTACTGGCCCTACTGGCCGTTACAGCGTCACCGGTGGTTTGTGGCGAGCTGGGAGCTCTGCCGGGGGAGGATTGAGCCCTAGGGCTCTTTGCAATCGTCCGTTGTGAAGTCGACATCTCCTGAAGATGCTCCGGTGTCGGAGCGAAACGATCGTCGAGTTAAATTTGTGGTGAATTTGCGTGGTGTTGTGCCTACAAATTTGTCACTGTTAGCGGATTATAGCAAAGTAATTTTGTGTTCATTGTATAATATCATGGAATTCCGCAAAGTAACGCCTGCTTCTATTCAACCCAAGGGCTCAATGAACATAGGGGGGGGGGGGGGGGCAGCAACGTCTTACTAAGGGCGCCTCCTGTGAGGCTCGGACCTCGGCTTAGGATGACGTTGGGGCGATTAAGCTTTGTTAGGTACACCTACTATTAGCGCGGTCCACAACAAACGGAAGAAAGTGCGGGGCAAGCAGCTAGTGGCGCCATCTGTTATGTATATCCAAACGCTCAATGTTCAAGTTTACGTTACGTTTAGCCGAGTGAACGTCGCTTCTCGATTTATTTCGTATATAAAATGTAGCCTACGTCACCCGGACCATAACAACGAATCAATTGACATCAAAATCGGCCTATTAGTTTAGGCGCTACGGTGGTACACACAGAATCTGATACAAAAATTGGATACATACATTCACACATAATATAGACAGCTAAAATCATAACCCTTCCTTTTAGCTTTGCCGTAGTCGAATAAAAACAACAAAACAAGTGCAATACAACTATACAACAAAACAAGTAGGTACAATGACATAAAAAATGGTATTCGTCTTCAGTCGATATACGTTCACTGTTGGACATAGGCCTCTTGTCCCACACGAGCGATCTTGCGCCGCTTGTATCGATGGGCTTCACCGCGACTCGATAGATGTACAGACAAATCTAACAAGTCGCAGTGAGCCGCACGATACTGCGCTTTCTGATGCGAGAAACTTCTTTGTATGTACCCTGTTCATTGCCACTTCTTTGTATGTACCCTGTTGATTGCCACTTCTTCGTATGTACCCTGTTCATTGCCACTTCTTTGTATGTGCCCTGTTCATTGCCACTTCTTTGTATGTACCCTGTTCATTGCCACTTCTTTGTATGTACCCTGTTCATTGCCACTTCTTTGTATGTGCCCTGTTCATTGCCACTTCTTTGTATGTTTGTTGTTATTTATACTCCGATTTTTAATTCGGTGGAATTCTGACAGTTGTCATTTTATTAATAGAATGACTTAGGTATTTATATGAAAACAGGGTTACCACCTGAAGTTCGATTTTACCCTAAACTAAAAGTACCTGAAGTATCTGTCAGGCATTTGTCATATCTACATGCGGCAATTGATTTTTATTTATATAAGTTTTGAATGTATTACCTTTTTTGTGGTACCATTAAGAAATGTCAGAATTCCACCGAATTAAAAATCAGACTATAAATTCACTTAACTATATTCGTGGGCGACCTAGGACATTTACGTAACATTTACATATTAGATAAACTCCTGCCGTAATCCGTTCAGTGAAGTATAAAACCTAGGTTTTCACGTAGTATGAATTTTCTTATAAACGTTGCAGAGTAGGTAGTAGTAACGTAGGCGTTCACGCTTTGTGCGGCCACAAGCCTTTATATACATAGATTGGGCACCTGTACTTACATACCAGACTGGCCCGTTGGCGCGGTTGGTAGTGACCCTGCCTTCCGTTCGGGGGTCGCGGGTTCGATTCCCGCCCCGAGTCTGGGTGTATATGTATACATATGTCTATCAGTCGGCTGTTACCTATAACACAGGCATTAAGTTGCCTACTTTAGGAACAGACGACCGTGTGTGTATGTGTGAGTATTTATTATTATTATTATTATACCAATTTTTACTATGAAAAAATACTTCGGAGAAAGTGAGAAACATGTACAGCTTTAATAGAGTAAGCGTCAGTACCCATTTGGCATCGGACCAAAATTGTCTATCATTCCTGATCAACCCATTACCGGCTCACTACAGAGCACGGGTCTCCTCTCAGAGTGAGAAGGGTTTCGGCCATAGTCTACCACGCTGGCCAAGCGGATTGGCAGACTTCACATACCTTTGAGAACGTTATGGAGAACTCTAAGGCATGCAGGTTTCCTCACGATGTTTTCCTTCACCGTTAAAGCAAGTGATATTTAAATACTTAAAACGCACATAACTCCGAAAAGTTAGAGGTGCGTGCCCGGGATCGAACCCACGACCTCCGATTAGAAGTCGGTCGTCCTAACCACTAGGCTTTCACAGCTTTTTTTTATTGTCTATACATATACGGAGACATATACAAATTGTCTATACATATCCTCCTGATATTATTGATGAGTCATTCATAATATATTAATAAGAGGAAAAAAAATAACGATGACTGAACTTATTGTTATTGCACTGACTTTTAGTACACAAGTGATAAGGAATTACTGATAACCGTTAGTTATTATTAGCTTTTTAATGGGTTTTTTATATGACTGAAATAAATTGCATTGCATTGCAACTGCACCTATATTGTTTGGCACCTATGTTTATAGTTAGGCTTGGCAAACCCAAACGGCAATTTTTTTTAATAAAAATTGTTTTGCATAATTAATGTAATACATAGGTACCAAGCGCTGTCAAAACATCTTGCATCTCGCTCTTGAGTATGCCCCGCCGGTAAACACGGAATGAATAAGTAGTCTCTTTTAAAAATGGTCACTGAAGAGAGCACTTAAAATTATATATTACTAGGTTTTGCCCGCGGCTTCGCCAGCATGAATTTCGGTTTTTCACAAATCCCTAGGGAATAGTCGATTTCCGGTTCCCGTTCCGGCTCCCTTTTACAACCTTTGCTATAGTAATCTATCTATAGCTGTAGCTGTAGATTGCTATAGCAAATTACGGTTTTTCAAAATCCCGCGGGGGCTGTAGATTTTTACAGGATAAAAAGTAGCCTATGTGTTATTCCAGGTTATAAGCTATGTAGGTTTTTTCAGCGATATCGGTTCAAACGTTCGTCACAAACATACACACAAACTTTCGCCTTTATAATATTAGTGTGATTAATTATACACATCTTAAAAATTAGATCAATTTTATACCAAAGAAAAGAATAAAAATGTATGATATTTACTAACTTCTACTATAAAGTAGATAGAAGTATATGGCCAACGAAATAATAATAGTTATTGTGCGAGGAGACCTAAGTATAGCAACAATCCTAAAGTAAGGATCATTAGTAATTGTGAAGGAAACATCTCATTTCAACTCAAGGATGTTTTGCGCAATCCAAGAATGTGTAGATTCGCGGTAATAACCGCAATAGGGCATATCATTGGGGTTCAGAATTGCTTGTATCCTTCACTTATTTACTTCGTTCTTCCACTTACATTTAATTACAACATTGTACATGTTACCTCCGGACGAAAATCTGAGCTGGTTTTTTTTTCAGTCAAATTTTATCTATACACTTGGCACTTTGCTGAAGAATCTTGGACTGTAAGTACATGGGCGCATCGGCTGGTCACAATCACTACATATTATAAAACAAAGTTCCTTGCCGTGTCTGTCTGTTTGCGATAAACTCAGAAAGTACTAAACGGATTTTCAAGCGGTTTTCACTAATAGACAGGACAATTCATGATTAAGTGTATAATTTGTTAAGATTTTGTAATGTAAATTCGTTGAAATATGACGACAATATTGTTGAAAATGTAGGAAAAAATCAAGGTACCTGAGAGCTTTCATCGAAAAGAATGCTTAATCCCTTTGAGATAATATAATAACAAGGTAGGGTAGGATGGTAGCGGGTGATTACTACCCGTGCGAAGCCGTGGCGGGTCGCTAGTTAAAAATATGCCAGGACTACACTCACTCGCAGTATACGCCTGTTTGACAACGTGAATCTCGTGGTTGGAATAAAAAAAACCCGGCCTAAACCCTGAACCAATCTTCACGAAAGGCAAAGAGATAACTTGCGTCCCGGGGAAGGATACAGGTTACTTTTCATCCCAGGAATCAAAGAGTTCCCACGCGATATCAATGCGGAAAAATCTTGTACGCTATAATAAGATTTTTTCAATTAATTTGCGTTTAATAAACACCTTGAACTTATTGAGAGACATATCCAAAATGTTTTCTGGCAACCCACTATAAAAAAGTGAGGACCCAAACCCATTATACAGAATGAGGAATGTGGAAGAATTTCTTTATATATATATAAATTGAATTCATATATATATATAAATATATAATATATATAATATCTTTATATATAAGGGAGAGTCCGGCAGTACGGGCCGGCATCCAGTACCGGTCAGTTGCTATTTCTAAGATTCTATAACAGCTAATGCTGACACCATTAGCTCCATTTAAGTAGTTCACTTTGACAAGTCTATGCCCAAAACGGCGGCGACCTGTCAGCTACCGACTAACTGCCAGTGCAAAGAATTGCGTTGCGCGCGGTGGCGTTCGTTACACAAGTATTGTACCGGGGGTGATATTTTAATATTATTGGACTATATCGAAAATAGTTAATCATCGTATGTATTTATTATTTATATAGCTACAATAATAATGTTTTAACTGTTGCTTTATACGTAACATTTTATAATTGAGGTAGTATAGTGATACTAGTGATACTACACTGGTATTTGTTTCTGACCGGTACTGGAGGACAATTTTTTTACTATTAATTTTTAGTGTCTTTAGATTTTATTAATAAATTTGATTCTTTCCAAATATATTGATGTTACATTATTTCTATTTATACATTATGAGTTATTTTACATAAATCAGCAAATATCTAACATATTACTTTGGAGATTTTAATTTTATATCAAATATACCTTAGGGTGTCGGTACTGTAGGACTCTCCCCTATATAAAGAATTAAAGCGGTCTCATTAAGATATGCCAGGAGCACACTCACTCGCAGTATACGCCTGTTTGATAACGTGTATCTCGTGGTTGGACATGGTGCACATGACCTCGATGAGCACGTCCTCGTCGGTGCCGATGCCGGCCGTCGCGTCGTGCAGCTCCTTGGCGTAGAACTGAGGCAGGGGCGTCATCAGAGCCACCAGGATGTCCTCGAACTTGCCGGTGGTCTCGCTCTTGAGATCGGATACGAGGTCCTGGTGAAAAAAAAAGGTTTTTGGACTTATCTCATTAAGTCCCCACACAAAAACGACGGGGTGTTATAAGTTTGACGTGTCTGTGTGTGTGTGTGTCTGTCTGTTCCCCTGTAGCGCTCAAACGGGTAGACCGATTTGTATGCGGTTTTTTTTGTTTGAAAGGTAAATTAGTAGAGAGTGTTGTTGTTTGTTGAAATGTTGAAAATGTTTGATGAAAATCGATCCAAGATGGCTGCCGCTACAAAATAGCGGATTACATATTTTATCGCAACTCCCTCAATATGGGTATTAAATGAAAGCGCTTGACTAGTAGAATAATACTATGCAAATCCAAGATTAACTTATTCGAATATAATGTATAATATAAAGATGCGAACGTCACGATTAAGATTTACGTAAGTATAATATAAAGATTCGAGCATCACGATTAAGATTTACGTGTGTATAATATTAAGATTCGAGCATCACGATTAAGATTTACGTGTGTATAATATTAAGATTCGAGCATCACGATTAAGATTTACGTGTGTATAATATAAAGATTCGACCATCACGATTAAGATTTACGTGTGTATAATATAAAGATTCGACCATCACGATTAAGATTTATGTATTGTAAGGTTCGTTGAGAATTCAGTATTGCAATAGGACCTCCTTTTGTTGATTTAAGGTATTTTTATGATTATTGATCTGACAATTTAAGAAAAAGAGGATTAGACAGGAGTGGAAATGGCAGACATGAGATGTAAGCGAAAAAGGTAATGTTTGGAAAGACTAATAAAATGTAAAATGGTATTAAGAGAATGGAATAATAATAATTAAAGGAAATTATATAATTAAAGAGGATTTTTATTATATCATCATATATAATATAAAGATTAGAGATTAAAGGTCGACCGACGTCCATGACCTGTCAGCACTAGCACCTAGGCATAATAATTTATAAGTATATGCTTTGTGTAAATTTCTTTCATTCACAAGCCATTTTGATTAATCAAACAATTCAATACATAAATAGGTGCTAACAATTCGAATACCAGTGGTATTCGAATTATATTAAGGCATATGTATTTGTGCTATATAAAGTATTTTATCGATTAAAATAGAATGTAATATCACTTAGGACGGGTGTAGTAGACGCCGGAGGGATCAATTTACTAAATGGAATTGTGAAATATTAAAGAACTACGCACGCGATAAAAAAAAGTCCATAAACATAAAATGTCTACAGCCTGACCAGAACATTATGCCTTTTTCATTGAAGAATCATGCCATGCCGTTCACAGATGACATTTAATGAAGTTTTAAAATAAGTGTTGGCTGTAGAGGAAATTTAGTTCTTTGTGTCCGTCTGAACCGCGGGCGCTACCTCATAAAATCAAATGAAACCTTATCTATAATTTAGTAGTTTTTTAGTAGTATTTGGTAGTTAAGATAAAATATTTAGTAGTTCAATATAACCAAAATTAAATGAAAAATAAAGTGCGCCGCCAACCTGACGTCAGGTTGGCGGGTGGAATTTTAACGGCGTACAATACTTTGAAAATATATATGTCAAATTTTAGTAGTCTTTTGGTAGTTTAATAAAATTACGTTAAATCTTATTCACGCCTTTGTTTATAGACTAAAAAATATATTTTCTTTTTCTTCATCGGAAACGCCTGTGGAAATTATCATAGCAATCTTTCAGCAGAACTAATTATCAATAATTGTACTTGTTACATAATAGATGCTAATAAAATTATATTAAAATAGAATTAATATTATATTTTTAGACATATTTAAAGCAAAAAAACATAGAACTTACAAATAATGACGTTATTAGGTTTGGGTAGTATTTAATCGTACACCTATTACTGTAACAAAATATTCCGAAAGTAGCACCTAAAATACTTACCTACACTCAAATTTTTTGTTCAACTACAAATTAGCCCTTGACTGTAGTCTGTAAATCTCACCTGATGGTAAGTGATGATGCAGTCTAAGATGGAAGCGGGCTAACTTGGAAGAGGTATGCATATCTACCCCTGATTGGTTTCTACACGGCATCGTACCGGAATGCTAAATCGCTTGATGGCACGGCTTTTGCCGGTATGGTGGTAACCAGTCACGGCTAATAAATTGTCTCTGGTCTGGTGGAAGGCTTCCTTCCACCAGACCAGAGACAATTTAGAAATTATAAAATCCCAAATTGCCTCTGTCAGGAATCAAACCCGGGACCTCCCACTTTACGACCACAGCGCTCCGAATGTCGGCCACGGCGGCCAATCTCAATAGTGGCACGGCCAACTACGCAGAAGATATTATAGTGCACAAGTGTGTGCGCATACGCAGAGCACTACGCAGGAGATAGTATAGTGGACAGTTGTGCAATATAATACCTCCCATAGTGCACATTTGTGCACTGTAATATATCCTACAGTGCACACGTGTGCACTATAAACTCTCCCTTAGTGCACACTTGAGCAATATAATCTCTTGCGGTGTGACCTATGTACATATACACATATTGTGCACTTGTGCGCTATAATATCTCCTATAGTGCATACTTGTGTATAAAAATTGCCATTCCTGTACCAAAAAAACATTACTGCCAATTTCCGGGCTGGCACCTGAGAATTTAGGGACCTGGGACCTCCCACTTAAAAGACCACAGCGCTCACCACTGCACCAGAGTGGTCGTAATAATAGTAAATCGCTAAATAGATGTTACCAAATGCAGGTGACGGAGCCCTTTTTCTGGGTGGTATAAAAATAAATAACAACGAAAGGGATCCATCGCCATCCCCTTTTCTCTATCTATTACCTATCCGTGTCTGAGTGCCGCAAGTCCCAAGCTCGCTTCGCTCGCTCGGACCCTAAGTGAGGCCTATTTTATTGTGCAAGTCAGTATACTTATTTAAGTACTAGCTTTTGCCCGCGGCTTCGCCCGCGTGAATTTCGGTTTTTCACAATTCCTGAGGGATAAGTAGATTTCTGGTCCACCCGTTCCCCGCCGCGCGGCGGCGTACCACGGTACCGCGTACGGCAGCGCAGGGTGCAGGGGCGCGCGGCGCGGCGCGGGGAGTTCCGTGCAGCGCGAGCGTCGGCCGTCGCGCGCAGCGAAAATACCTATCAGGGCGTTTTTTAACATTTACATAGGTACTTACCGATTTCAACGCAACTCCTTTTTTGAAAGTCGGTTAAAAAAGTAGCCTATGTTACTCCTTGGTTAATCCTCTACTTGTCTGTGAACGTCCCGTCAAAATCGGTTCAGCCGTTCCGAAGATTAGCCCGTTCAAACAGACAGACAGACAGAAATTTTAAAAACGTGTGATTCGGTTATGGTATCGTTCAAATAACCATATGAGCTTAATATGTGGTAGTTATTTCGAAATTACAGACAGACACTTCAATTTTATTTATTAGTATAGATATAGATTAGTATAGATTATACGTTTAGTATTTTAGATGTGCAATATCAAATTGCACATCTAAAATATTAACTTTGTAATTAAATTAAGTATCCCATTAGGTTTCCCGCCTTTATTATTTTTTTACCCGACTGCTTCAAAGCCAAAAGGAAGGGTTATGAATTTAGCAGTCTATGTATGTATGTATGTATGTTTGTGGACGATTTTTGTATGAGATTCTGTGTGTACCCCCGTAGCGCCTAAACTACTTGGCCAATTTTGATGAATGAGGTGTCAATTTATTCTTTGTTATGGTCCGGGTGACATAGGCTACATTTTATGTATGAAACAAGTATAAATTAAAAAAACCCCCCGACATTCGCGATTTTGTGGTAGCGGCCATCTTGAATTTGTATAGTGCTATTCTACTAGTTAAACCCTTTAATTTGATAACCATATTAAGGGAGTTGTGAAAAAATATGTAATCCGCCATTTTGTAGCGGCGGCCATCTTGGATCGATTTTCATCAAATATAGCTAACAACACTTTTGCGTCGGGGGTTAAAAACACGTTGGGTAATACGGCGTTCCTGAATATTCTTCTCCTGAAGACAAGAGATTAACGTCTCTAAACGAGAATGAGATTTGCTATCTATTTCTTTTTATATCTGTACTGTACTTTTTATACCTCAACCCAACCTCTCTAACTGTAAATGACTGTACTTTGTACGTGCGGTCGAGTTGACCATCAAAAAATATTAATAAAATTGAATGTGGACAACTCGACCATTCGGTCAATTTTATTGCGGTCGAGTTGTACCATAACCCCGTGTTGGGGTTTTAGGTATTTTGTAACTTGACATTAGAAGCTATGTTCCTGATCAATTATTAGGTAAGATATCGTTGATTTGAATATGAAACAAATAAAGAGAAGATATGCCGTTTATGTCGTAAAAATGTGCAAAACGCAGTTCGCTTACATTTCATTTTAGGAAGATGTTTTGGAAACATATTATCAGAACCAGGAACCTAGATAAATACAATTTGAATCCAATAATCGCATAATATTATGGTGGAAATATTCTCAAATTACAAATTATTTTGGTATTACGTTGTATGGGCAATCCATCCTCTGCTGGCCTCTTAAGTCAGGGCATAATCTATCTCCATACAAAATTATTTCAGCCAAATCGGTACAGAAGTTGCGGCGTTAAAGTGTAACAAACATACACATACACATACTTTCGCCTTTGTAATATTAGTGTGATTAATTCTATTTTAATATAATTTTATTAGCATCTATTATGTAACAAGTACAATTATTGATAATTAGTTCTGCTGAAAGATTGCTATGATAATTTCCACAGGCGTTTCCGATGAAGAAAAAGAAAATATATTTTTTAGTCTATAAACAAAGGCGTGAATAAGATTTAACGTAATTTTATTAAACTACCAAAAGACTACTAAAATTTGACATATATATTTTCAAAGTATTGTACGCCGTTAAAATTCCACCCGCCAACCTGACGTCAGGTTGGCGGCGCACTTTATTTTTCATTTAATTTTGGTTATATTGAACTACTAAATATTTTATCTTAACTACCAAATACTACTAAAAAACTACTAAATTATAGATAAGGTTTCATTTGATTTTATGAGGTAGCGCCCGCGGTTCAGACGGACACTAGTTCTTTAGTTTTCCGCAACACGGTTAGATTTTTCATTTTCAGTTCAGGCTATATTAAAATTCAATTTGGAGTGCGATAAATCGTTAATCCTTATCTACCGAAATTTCAAACTACACTTATAATAATTATTATGTGTGTTCATTTATTAATTACTTTATTATATGTATAGATTATTTGTGATTTGTGAAGTATATGTATATTACGAGCTGATGCCGGCGACTTCATCCGTGTGGATTCTATCCACCCCTATTTTACCCCCTTAGGGGTTGAAAAAATCAAAAATCCTTTTATAGCAGATTGTCTGTTTTTTTTAGCTGTGTCAGTTGATAGATCAGTCAGTCATATCGCACGCTTATTAATAAACCGAAATAAGTCAAAATTTGGTGATTCCTACTTTTACTAATAAAATGAACTAACTCAGCTCAAAGAATAGGTACAATCTGACCGCCACGCGAAACAGAGCAAAATGGCCGATTTAATGGATCACCCTTCTCTTTATTATTAAAATGCGCGACAAAGCATTTTATGAAATAGCGAATCATTCAGTGATGCGTCAACCGCGACGTGAGGTGAACGTTACCTTTTTTTGACGACAACGAATTAAGGCGAAATAGTTCATTTTATTTGCAAGCGCACTTAAGTTTATTCCGTTTTTTTTTTATTTCTAAACAAGAACGATTTTGATTTATTTCACGTTAGTTGAAAATTGTGTTTTATTTCAACATGCATGATTGAGACATATTTCAGTATTTTATTAAATTTACTGTGAGTAGTTATAAAAAAATATGTCTTAGTGCGTTTTAGTTTTAATTCTATCTTAAGTTCAGGAAACAATTCCATTTTATTTCACTTTGTTACAAAAAGTATCAGCTAATTTTAAAAGTATTCGTATTTGTTTCTGTCTATTTTTTAAATTATCCAAAATTCCAAAAGTACTCTAGCAATTATTGCAGTTTATTAATTTTTTGTAATAAAATTATTTAAGGCCGCTCTCTTCACGCGCTTTTCCTAACAAACGTATTACGCCTATTATTCTAATATTTGTCGCAATAGGTCTAAAGTTAAGCCAGATATCAATTTATATCTCCATTATCTAGTTATGTCTGCCGACTCAAGCGCCCAGCAACAACAGCCGCGCATAGTATTCACACGGTGAAATTGCTTCGTTGGCAGATTGTGGAAGGCCACTGCGACCCGTGGGAGCGCTACGCGCCTGGCGACAGTCCCTAACTCGACTCGTTAGCCGTAAGACGTAATGTAACTAGTAACTAATTAATTAATTAAATATAATTTTCAACAAAGGTTCAATTCTTTAAAACCAAAATACACGAAAGCTCCCCAAACTTGACTGGCGCAGCCGGTAGGATTTCGCGGGAAGAAAGCTGCGTTTCAAGGTCCCCAAATCGACCGTGTACGCTGCTCGCGAAATCCTACGAACCAAACAAATAAGTCAAATAAGTGAGTGAGTGTTCCTGGAAGAAAAGGCTACCTCTAGCGGGAGGATGAAGGCGTTCAGACAGTGAGTAGAACTTTTCGCTATCCTGTGTGTCCCATCCTATACCTGTTGGTCTGCATTTTCTCCATAAATTAAAAGATTGAACTAATTGGATAGTTCAGTCCAAAATCACTGATTATCTGATTTTCCTGTAATGCACTAAATCGGCATTATTTAGGTACTAGTTTTAAGAAGAATTATTGTGAAAGAATTATTTAAAGAGGAATACAATATCGAAATAAAATAAAAGAAAAATAATTTGTTTTAAAGAGAATAATGAATTAATAATATATAATTTTTTTATGCTCTACTAATGTATAATTATATTATAAGTGTTTTAATATAAGTGTGCGTATTGTACTACTGATTATTATTCTGTTGTGTGATAATTAATTTTTTGAATTTCGAAATGGAACAAGTATCGATTGTGCCGCGTGAGATTGCAGGATTAATTCCGAAATTTGATGGAGAGTCTAATCTGTTAAATATATTCTTGAAAAAATGTGAATATGTTATACATAGTTTTAGACCACCTGGTTGTAGCGCAGCGCAGGAGTTATACTTATTTCATGTAGTTACGAGTAGGTTGACTGGTCAAGCGGCGTTTCTCGTAAGCGAAAGGGAAGACATCGTTACGTGGGAAGAGTTGAAAGAAATGTTGATCTTGCATTTCGGTGACCCTCGCTCGGAGGATTGTGTTGCGATAGAGCTCGAGTCATTAAAAATTAAAACCGGTGAATCGTACATAGATTTTTGCAAACGTATTCAGAACATGCGTAGTATTCTGATATCCAAAGTAAATAGAATAGACGACACGTCCCTTAGGGAGTCAAAAATTATAATTTATAATAATTTGTCTCTGAATGTATTTTTGTATAACTTACCGGAAGATTTAATCAGAATAGTAAGACTGAAAAATCCGAAAACTTTGGAAACCGCTTTAGCTTATGTAACCGAGGAAGTTAATTTTCAATTTCAGTACCATGCCAAAAATAAGAATAAACAAAATTCTAAATTTCATCAAAATCAGTCGGCTCCAACTCATTTCCACAATAATAATAAATTTAGTGTTCCGCAAAATTTTTATAGAACGGCACCGTTTCAAAACCGATTTAATATGTCGAACCAGTTCAATCAAGGTTTTGGACCTCAGAATAATTTTCAGACTCAACCAAGGTCGAACAATGACTTTAAATTTGGAATGCCTTTACAACCTAATAATTTTAAATTCGGAATGCCTGTACATCCCAATAATTTTAAATTTGGAATTCCTGTGCAACCTAATAACTTCAAATTTGATCCAAATTCTAACCGAGAAGTTAATCCTGGACATTCTGGAAATCAGGATCAATTTAAATTCGGCATGCCGCAACAAACCAAGTATACCCCGACTGACGTTTCAATGCGTACGGCCCTACCGATTCAACAGCATATGACAGAAATACCGATCCGACAACACATGACAGAAATACTAGAAACCCCATTTTACGACGACAACTTTGAAATTAACGAAAATAATTATTATTACCCTACGGAAAATAATGGTTTCAAATCCGAACCTCCTGGTGAAAATCAAGGTTTAAATCCCGATGAAAATTCTTCCATACTAGTCAAGGACGAGCATACGAGCGAAGTACCCGGATCAGAAATAATACGTCTAAATTGCGATAGTGTGTTAAACCTACCACATATAGAACTTCCTGAAATTCAGGCCAAGTTTATAATAGACACCGGTAGCTCACGCTCTTTCATAAGTCCTGAAAAGGCAAATCAATACTTTCCTAAATTTAAATATGCAGAACCCTTTCAAGTAATCAGTACTCATGCCCGCAGTAAACATAATGAGGCGATACACATACCTCTATTAAAAATCTTTAAAAGTACATCAAGCCATAAATTTTATGTATACGACGTAGACAAACGCTACGACGGTCTAATAGGGTCAGATCTATTAAAGCCACTTGATGCTACAATCGACATGAAAAATCAAATTTTACACACACGCGACGCCGACATACCAATTATATATAGCCCCCCGTCTGAGTCGACCTTACAACCACGAACTGAAACTCATGCGAAAATACCAACTACTCTAGGAAATGGTTCATGGAATAGTAAGACAGACGTATTTCAACAGACAAAACTGAACTTCTTAGAGGACGATCGTTCCCTCCAAGTAAACTTTGATACAGCATCTCTTCTTAGTACCGACGACAAAGACGAACATGACAGTATAATACGGAATTCCGAAATTAACGTTTCAAATATACCATACCCCATTCATTCTCCATCTGACAGTGCCCTGAACATGGATGGTAAATTCAACCATATTTTTGACGAAAGCATTTATCAAAAACCCCGGTACCAAAAGGCAAAAGTAACAGGAAATATCTTCAGGAATACTGTACCTGTAAGAACCCAAAAACGTGACACTAAAGTACCAATTAAATATATTAAACGTCCTCCACAGGTACGTCCTTCTGCTTATTCAAATCCTCACGACCCAGGCCCTAGTGCAGGAGGTGGAGCATAATCCAGGTATCCTGCCTGTAAAAGAAGGTCAAGCGTTTATCGCATACGATAATTGGTCTTATATTAAAGTTTTAGATTTAAGTTACCTGAAAAAGGATTTAGATTATAATATTAGAATGTACGAGCACTTAAATGTAAATCTATATACTATATACTATATACTTATACTTATATACTTAAATAATAAGACGCACTATAGCGATATAACTAATGTTAAGACGCAAACAGATCATCTTCTGAATATTACACTTGAAAAATGTAGATTTAGAAAATCTTCTGAAAATAGAGCAATCTATTGAACTAAAAGCTTACTCGAAGAAAAATCAGATAACTTTTATTTTGGACATTTCTCTTGTTAAAACTGATATATTTAACTACTTTCACATGATACCCCTTCCCGTCACAAATGTATTTAATCAGACATCCCTTATAATTCCTAAAAACCCTTACCTATTAGTGAAAGGTTCGAAAACCATACCGCTCGCCAAACCCTGCAAAGGAATGGATAAATTTGTATTTTTATGCCAAGAAATAGAACTGGAATTATCAACGAAAGACAGCTGCCTAGAAGCGCTCATGCTATTATCTCAAAATACTAGCGCTTGTAACCCAGTTTTGGTAGAGACATCTGGAATAAAAGTAGAGCCTATTCAATGTAACCAATGGATTATATACAGCAAATTTGAAACATTCCTCCAGAAAACATGTAACACAGAAGAAACTCGAGAACGCATACAAGGGACCTACATACTTACCATAGACGACACTTGCAGTTTAAAAATAAAGGGGCTAACGTTTCGAATACATCAAACGATAGGTGGAACTATAGACTATTCAAGGACACCAACCATCCACTTCCCTGAGG
This sequence comes from Melanargia galathea, assembly GCA_920104075.1. NCBI lineage: Eukaryota > Metazoa > Arthropoda > Insecta > Lepidoptera > Nymphalidae > Melanargia > Melanargia galathea. Next base: position 5,920,343 of record OV049864.1, read on the forward strand.
TACGTACCTCTGGTCCAATAACTGAAAAGAAGCCTATAAATCTAGACGGTGTTAACCTTCAGCATCTGCAACAATTAACATACCGTTTAAAGGAAAGTGAGAGTGAAGTGGTTCTTGATCGAGGTGAAAGAGTTATCAACGTAAAAAGTGTTAGCGTCGGAACGTTAATTTTATATGTAATATTAGCCTTAAGCATTTGCATTCTGTTAACATATAAGTTTGTACCTTTACATCTTTTTTGTCAAACTCAGCAGAGTGTATGTCAACCCTCTGCCGACTTTGAACTTAGGGAGGGAAGAGTTATGTCTGCCGACTCAAGCGCCCAGCAACAACAGCCGCGCATAGTATTCACACGGTGAAATTGCTTCGTTGGCAGATTGTGGAAGGCCACTGCGACCCGTGGGAGCGCTACGCGCCTGGCGACAGTCCCTAACTCGACTCGTTAGCCGTAAGACGTAATGTAACTAGTAACTAATTAATTAATTAAATATAATTTTCAACAAAGGTTCAATTCTTTAAAACCAAAATACACGAAAGCTCCCCAAACTTGACTATCTATGCCATAAAATAAAAATATTAGTAAAATTATATTTATTTTGAAAGTTATGACGCTTGAAAAATCACTATTTTTGGGCAAATTTTGGGGCAACTTCGTGCGTAAATAAACTATATAAGAAACTAGAAAATTGAAAAACTACCGAAGTCTTATCATAGGTTACTTCATAATGTCACAAATGTCTTTAGTTCATGTAAAAAATTGCCAAATATTTGCTAAAATAGGCGAAATACCAAACCTAGATTTGCATCTTTTTACTTTGCCGTTTTTCACTAAAAATCATGATATCTCAAGCAAAATTTATTTATTTAATTAATTTATTATTTATTTATGTATATATTTTTAGTACTCTTCTTTACTGAAGACGTCTCGCTCTCTAAATGCAGAAATCACTACTTTAGACTCCACTCACCAACGATTTGTCGATGCCATGGAGAGGGCTCTTAATTTTTCAATTCCATAGTTGTGATTAGATAATATGACGTGTGCCATATGAAAACAACGATGCCAAAACAAGAACTGGTTGCGATAAGTAATAGGAGTCAGAAATGCTGGCCGACTTCATGGAGAAGGAGGATCTCTATAATACTAACTATTTCTTCAGGAAGCGGCCTCACAGGAAATGGACCTGGATGAGTCCCAACAGTTCTACGAGAAATGAAATTGACTTCATCATGTCTACCAAACGGCACATATTCTATGATGTCTCTGAAATCAACAGAGTAAAAACCGGGAGCAATCACCGTATGGTAACAGGCACATTGAATCTCAACATAAAGCTTGAAAGGGCCAGACTGATGAAGTCAACGCTCCAACCTTCTCACCATATCCAGAACCCGGAGAGCTTTCAACTCAAATTGCAAAACCGATTTTCTTGACTGGCAGATTGCGATTCTGTGGACGAGCTGAACAACAGGCTGGTGGAAACTGTCCATGGTCGGGTCTAGGTTATTTAAGACCCACCGTAGAAATAGAACCAAAAAATACTCAGACCATACTATCAATCTCATGGAACAGAGACATGAAATGAGACTCCAGTCTTCTGGAGACGCCTTTGCATATCGATGGATTAGTAGACAGATCTCTAAATCACGCGCGATCAGACACGCGATCTGCGATAATTTAACACCGAGCGTACGTATCAAAGAGACCATTGAGCGTAACAATTAAGGCTCAAAGGTGTTCGCAAGAGATCTGCCTATCGGTCAGAGTCAGCTGATGCGACTCAAGACCGACAGCGGTTTGAGGGAGGTTGAGAAGTTCTACGTACACGTCAACACAGAAGCCTGTTGAAGATTTGGCTAAAGATCCCAGAGCCAAATTGACCCGACACTATACCGAAGATATCCCGGACATCAGCCTATTCGAGACTAGTATGGCAACAAACTTACGGACAACAACTTAAGGACAACAAGGCACCAAGTGATGACAAAATCACAACAGAACTCCTGAAAGCAGTTAAAAACCAGTTCTTAAGGTCTTTCAGCGACTGTTCAATTCCGTTATCGACGAGGGTATAACGCCAGACGCATGGCACAGAGGCGTGCCTGTTCTTTTCTTCAAAAAGAGCGATAATACCCTGCTGAAGAATTATAGACCCATCTCGCTGCTGAGTCATGTCTATAAGTTGTTCTCGAGAGTCAATACGAACCGTCTCCCTTAAGGTTCGACGACTTCCAGCCTCCCGAACAGGCCGGGTTCCGAAAAGGCTTCAGTACCATAGACTACATCCATACGCTGCGGCAGGATATACAGAAGACCAAAGAGTATAACCGACCACTTTGCTTGGTATTTATCGACTATGAGAAAGCCTTCGATTCGATAGAAACTTGGGCTGTATTGAGATAACTGCAGAAATGTCGACTATTGGTAGTCGGTACATCCAAGCGCTGATGTTCGTACAAAAACGCTACTATGTCAGTCCGTATACAGGACCAGACTACGAGGCCAATCTAATTACAGTGTGGAGTATGTCTTTAAGCTTCTGGACTGGAACGGACTTGGCATCAACATGAATGGCGAGTAAATCACTCACCTACGGTTGCCGATGATATAGTCGTTATGGCAGAGATTCTGGGAGACCTCAATATAATGTTCAATGATCTCAGCAGAGTTCCTCAACAGGTGGGCCTAAAAATGAACATGAGTAACATGACGAAGACGAAGATCATGTCTAATGCTCATGTTCAGCTCCACCCGGTAATCGTTGAGAACTCGGTACTCGAAATTGTAGACGAGTATATTATATACCTGGGACACGGTCCAGCTAGGTAGGTCCAATTTTGAGAAAGAGATCAACCGCCGAATCCAACTCGGCTGGGCAGCCTTCAGGAAACTTCGAGATGTCTTTTCGTCCAATATCCCTCAGTGTCTAAAGACGGATCTGATCTGCGCTAACAATGGGCCTCATAAGAAGGCTCAGGGTTACTCAGCGGGCACTGGAGAGAGCTATGGTCGGAATATCTCTGTGGGATTAAATCATAAATGAGGAGATCCGCAGGAGAAGCAGCGTTACCGCCATAGCTCATCGAGATGAGCACATTGCTCGAAGAATCGATGGACGTCGCACCAGCAAACGAAGCGTTGAAAGATCTCCCACTACATGGACGGACGATCTCAAGCGAGTCGCGGGCAGCAGCTGGAAACAGGCGGCCCAAGATTGTGTTCTGTGGCGATCCTTGCAAGAGACCTATGTCCAGCAGTGGACGTCTATTGGTTGAGACGACGAAAAAATTTAGGTGCTAACTTTGATGCTTAGTAAGTGCAGTCAAGAGCAGTTTCAGTTAAACATAAGCAATTATTGTATACAAAATACCTCGGAAATAGCTCTTCCATCTATCGCAGTATGGTACCTCAGTGTACAGCCGGACGTGTTCTTGACTTACAAACTTATTCAAGGTCCTATTTTTGTGATTACTATTTAATAAAAATTATTATAAGGATACCAAAGCAGTTTTGATAAAATTTTAATGCAAAATGTAAAATAACTATTATCAAATAAAAAGATTTTTCACCAAATATTTCTGCACTTTTATATTTATTTTATTTTTAAACTGTAGTAAGTATCAAATTTTCAAATAATCTAATAGAATTTTTAATACTAAACTGAATTATTAAGTCTTATTTCAAAGAGATTCAAACAATTTGTCCCAATTTTTTATACTAAACTGGCAGAAGTCGGAACTTGAAAAAAAAAACTTATTTTATTCATTAAATATAAACAATTTCATTATAATGTTTACTTATTTAAATCCGCTATACATCAACCTACAATTTAAGACCAAGTACCTAAAAATAGTATCGTAATCACGTGAAAGACGACAAAATGTTTCCAGCAAGGTAGAGGCTCAAAACTTTGACAGCGATTTCCCACAAAAGTGGTTTTTTGACTTATTTCGGTTTATTAATAAGCGTGCGATATTTTCCTTTTATATAATATTTAGATTATGCAAAGGAGTTTTATTTATTTTTGAGAGTCATATTAATCGTTTATTTATTTGTGAACTCAGTAAGTATATTAATATGTTAAGTCACCCACCTTTCCATACAGAGTCTTGAACTCGAAGGCTATCCGCAGACGCTGCTCGTTGCTCCTGCGCGTCAGCACTTGTATGATCGCCTTCTCGTCCGTTCCGAACCCCTTCATCGCCTTGCGGAGCACGGCCGCATCTTCCCGCGGGTCGAACGGGTTCACGGGAACCACCGTTGGCTTTGACTGGAAAAAAAATCGGTTGTCTGTAAAGTCGGTTTACGCACGATAATTTTACGTGATAACGTCATAAGAAAACAAAGAGAGATAGATGCGTCACAAGCCGCGCTACGTTCCGCGGTACGTGACAATGAGTCATCCTTTTTCGTGCATGTAGCCGGCGCTCATCAATTTATAATAATCAAACAACGTGATAACGTAAAACATTGCGTCTATCGCATGTTCCGCGCTCTCGCGTGCACGCAGTACGTGACAATGAATCATGCTTTTTGGTGCGTGCGTGGTTTGAGCGTTCATCGATTTATACGTTATCACATGAGTAAGCAAGGAAAAAGTTAGAAAAAGTAACATGCTAGGTATGCTATGACGAAAGTGGTCTAAGGGCGCGTTCCCACTATATCGTAACGCTTAATTTATCGTTGGACGACTATCGTCTCTAGCTGTTCCCATACACTTATGTCGTCGAAATTTTTTATCGTTGAACGACTACTGCATCTAGCTGTATCCATTGACAATCTAGAAACCCGACAATCTGTCGTCACAGCAAAAAAAAAGTTGTGGACGACAGTTAATCGTGCCCTCCATGTGAACACTTCCATTCAAATATACAAGCTACGACGCATTAAACTGCACGACTATCTGTCGTCACGACAAAGTGGGAACGCGCCCTAACATTAATTATTGTAGATCAATATTAGTAAGTACACTTGATAAAGATAATTTCTTGATAAAGATGATAATTTTTTTTTTCAGTTTTTGCCCACTTGCATTTAAACATATTTTTTGTTAGAACACAGTGCAAGTGCTATCAAAAGTGGTTTCAATTAGGTTAATCTTTAAAGTGGAACAGATACTATGAATAGCATGTTTTGATGTTATTGAAGTGTAAAATGTAGATAAAGTACAAAATATTTGTGTAAATTATTATGTGTGCATGATAAGATAACATGTCATCAATCAAATTATATGATAGGTGTGCGTAAGGAAAAATAAACAAATAATGTAGTATAATTGTTGTATTTGGACAAGAGAAATATAGAAGTTTTTCGTATTCAATGTTCCATTCGTATTTCGTTCGCATTTGTTTTTTAAATTCCATCAACAATCGAATTCTCAATTCAATACAATTCAATTTCCTTTACCTACTGCGAACTTGGGTTAGTAACATTGGATCTTAATAAATGGATTATACAATACAAACTCGAAAGTGTTTTGGATATACCTATTGTAAAATAGATTAACGGCCGTTCCAGATGGAACGAGAAAAACCAAAATTTAAAGATTGAAGATACAAAATTTAATCCAGATAATGAAATAAAAAGATCAATCCATGTATTGAGATTACAATACGTTATACCAATTAGTATAATATAAACTCTCTACAATTTAATTCATATCTGGATGAGACTTGTGATCTTCAATCTATAAATTGTGTATCAGATCTGCTGGGTTATTCTGTAACTTAGTTAGCAACTGAAAATAGTTGCCAACGAATTAGTTTGATATACATTGCTGCTTTACTGTGGGGAATATAAAGTGTTTTCATAATTTTACACAGTAAAGCAGCTATGTATATCGAACTAATTCGTTGGCAACTATTTTCAGTTGCTAACTAAGTTACAGAATAACCCCCCAGATCTAAGATCATTGATTTCGGCCGCAAGCTGTTCTGCAGTTTTAGTTCAAAGTCTCATGCATAGCAGAGGATTTAATAGGATTAGAGGATGCATAGTTGACTCTTTTAGGTTTTCGTGAATAATTATCACCTCACTTTCATGTAGTTACTTAAATTGAAGTTCAAAAAGTGTACAGTGTACCAATTTTGAATAAATCTATTTTGACTTCGACTTTGCTTGGGCATTGCCGATTCTACCCTATGCGGATTTAGACCATACCTGGCCAAATTAGACGGTTTATTTTTCGAGATTTTGGCTTTCATTTTCGAGGCTTCATCGGTGAATCATCGAAAATGAACCGTCTAAACACCGACCGATCGTTCGCAGGCACTGTACCTACCATAGCAAATATTGTATCGTGCATCGTTCATCGCAAAAATGAACGGTGAACGGGGCACCGTTTAATTTGGCCTTAACGAGAATATAGATCGGACACCGATCCTTGAAAGGCATTTGACGACCTCCCATGGCGCAGTGGTGAGCGCTATGGTCTTATAAGTGGGAGGTCCCGGGTTCGATTCCCGGCAGGGGCAATTTGGGATTTTATAATTTCTAAATTGTCTCTGGTCTGGTCTGGTGGGAGGCTTCGGCCGTGGCTGGTTACCACCCTACCGGCAAAGCCGTGCCGCCAAGCGATTTAGCGTTCCGTTACGATGCCGTGTAGAAACCGATCAGGGGTATGCATACCACTTCCAAGTTAGCCCGCTTCCATCTTAGACTGCATCATCACTTACCATCAGGTGACATTGCAGTCAAGGGCTAACTTGTAGTTGAATAATAAAAAAAAGGCAAATAAATACCGTATAGCGATACGACTTGAACCCGCGCCGTACGCCAATTGACGCTCTATAGACGCTGCGCATACTCGAATTGGACGTTACGGAGGACATATTAATTGTGCCAAACGGGGAATTTCACGGACAAATCGTACGCATCAACACACCGACACTCGCATCACAACACACCATATCACGGATTACTGAAGGAATATCGCGAAAGGCACTGTTTCGGTACGAACTACACCCATTTTAGCGGGGACCAAAGTCAAGACTGATCCGCTGGTTATTGTGATAGATGTACTCGGTGAGACGAAGTGAGCATAACAATGTAATTGCAGTAAACTGTTCCTTGAATAGAGTCACTGGGTAGGTATGGCACCAGGCGTCTAATGCTCGTTCGTGAAAACGTATGATAGGTTCCTACTTTAATCTTATATATAAAATTCGCGTGTCACAATTTTCGTTCCCATACCCCTCCGAAACGGCTTGACCGATTCTCATGAAATTTTGTGAGCATATTGAGTAGGTCTGAGAATCGGCCAACATCTATTTTTCATCTCCCTAAATGTTAAGGGTAGTCCACCCCTAAATTTTTATTTTTTATTTTTTAGACAAAATTTTTAGTCTTTATTTTTTTATGATACAAGTGATACAACATACAAAAATACATACAATCCTAAATTTTCACTCTTCTATCACCAACCCCTATTTTTTAATTGCGATATTAGTACATTGATGACCGGGTAGGTTGTACTGATGTCAGTATGTCACCGGGCAGGACGACGTCTGCCGGGTCCGCTAGTATCCTATAACTATATTTATTGAATCATGAGTCACATGGCCTAATAAAGTATTGTAAAGTAGAATATAAGTACTTACTTTATTGTACACCAAAAAGATACTATAAATACATTTGAAGTAAATGAGTAAGAAAATCAAATGGCCTTATTGCTAAGACAGTGATCTCTTCTAGGAAACTTTAGTATATAATATGGTAAATAAGAAGCATAAAAAATTCTTTGCATATTTTATTAAGTACTAGTGGACCCGGCAGACTTCGTCCTGCCCGGTGACATAAAGACATCGGCGCCACCTACTGAGACCCGGTAGGCTACCTGTACCTATCCGGTAATTGTCTTTTCAAACCATCCAGGAACCCATTGAAATATACACACAAAATTTCATCCAAATTGGTCCAGCCGTTTAGGAGGAGTTAGATGACAAACACACGTACCTACGGAAGAATTATATAGGTACAGGTGAGAGAGTTTACCGTATCCACGCGACGGGATGTTTGACAGTTACGAAACCCATGAACATTTTGTATGGGAAAATGTTTTTACTTATGTTTTACTTTTATTTTATTTTTTCGTCAATTTTCCAATGTTTTTGATAGTTATTCTGCTATTCGGGACGGAGACAAATACAACAAATCAATAACCATGAAAATCGTTCCAGCCGTTCTTGAGTTATAAGTGTTCGAACTAACACGACTTTGTTTTATATAATACTAGATGATGCCCACGGCTTCGCCCGTGTGGTTTGTAAAAATCTCGTGAGAACTTTGATTTTCCAGAACAAAAAGTAGCCTATCTGTAGTAAGTAGTAACCCGTCCACAAAACGGAAAAATTCCGTGGGATCCTTACGATTTCGGAATGCAATTCCTTACAGCATCAGGGTTGAGGAGTTGGACATGTACCTTCTCGAGGTCATTCAACAATAGTCTTTAATTGGTATCCCCAATATCAATTTAAATAACCGACAGTGCCTAAATCCCATTAGTGTTGGGGATCAGATCCCCTACAGCATCAGGATTGAGGAGTTGGAATCCAAATTTTTTGTAGGACAGTGTCGCAATGTTTCTCTATCGATTAAAAAAAAATTTACGCAAATCGGTTCAGAAATCTCGGAGATATCGGTGTACATAGGTAGAAAAACACAACTCCTCCTTTTTTGAAAGTCGGTTAAAAAAGTAGCCTATGTTACTCCCTGGTTAATTCTCTACTTGTATGTGAAAGTCCCGTCAAAATCGGTTCAGCCGTTCCAAAGATTAGCCCGTTCAAACAGACAGACAGACAGACAGACAGACAAAAATTTTAAAAACGTGTGATTCGGTTATAGTATCGTTCAAATAACCATATGAGCTTAATATGAGGTAGTTATTTCGATATTACAGACAGACACTTCAATTTTATTTATTAGTATAGATATATATCTATACTAATAAATCCATCTTGCTAAAACATCCTCATCTATTTATATCTATATCTTATCTTATATAAGATAAGATATAGATATAAATAGATGAGGATGTAATGTGTGCAAGTAGCCAATTGTATAATGTTTAAATGCGTTGTTTGACAGAGGAAAAAAAATAGAACCTACAAAAGGAAAACCCAGTCCCCTTGTTACCTACTTATTGTGATATTCAGCGCTAACTACCATATGTAGGTTTTGAGACAACATTTATGGCCTGTTTTACCACCTTCTGATAAGTGTCTGATAGCCTAAACGTAAGTTTTGTCACTTTCTTACTTTATGTCAAGTGACAAAGACAAAAGTTGTAGACAGCTATCCGATACTTATCACAAGGTGGTGAAACAGGCCCTTAGGGTGTCAATATACAAGTATTTACAGACTTACAGCTGGTTATCTCGAATTCCGAGATTCTTACCTAATTTAAGCTTAAATGACTGGACTATTTAGTATACGAGTGTATTTAGCTATTAGTGTTTAAGTTTATCATATACACCACCTCCCACTGTCCGTTTGTTCATTATCTCCCTAGCGTTAAGGTTGTCTGGAAGAGATCGCTACTTAGCGATAAGACCGCCTTGTTGTACCTACGTTTTAAGTTTTCCTTTATATAACATGTCCTTTGTATTCTTCTCTTATGTGGTGTGCAATAAAGTATATACATACATACATACATATCGGATATTGTTATATTTATAATGAATATCGGGTATTTTCGAACCCTGCAATTTCAACTTCTGCTTAAACTGACAGATTAAAAAGTAGGGCATTATGGTATCTGCTTCAGAAGGCAGTATCCGATCAGATAACGGATGAAATGGGGCAGTCAAGAAGGTTAGGTTACTTGAAGCATATAAAAAATATGAGGAAATATGAGAGAGAGAAATTCCAGAGACATGGTGGACAGATCGACATCATCAATAACGCAGGTTTAGAATGATATTATACCTACTTTGCTAACCAAATAACAGCTTATGCCACATTACAAGTTGATATAAAAACTGTATGGTCAATGTAACAGGAAAAACGTGGACAAAATAATTTAAAACAATAGCATGTGAGAATAAGGTTGAGATATATTACATATATCTAATTATATAAGTATGTACCTGTGAAACTTATAAAAAATGTGAAAGCGAGAAGAGAAAAGGTACATATTTTAATTGAATGTGTTGAAGCTTGAGAGCAAACAGAGAGGCTTTATGACCATATTTATATATTTACTAGATGATGCCCACGGCTTCGCCCGTGTGGATTTAGGTTTTTAAAAATCCCATGGGAACTTTTGATTTTTCAGAACAAAAATAGCCTATCTGTAGTAACCCGTCCCCAAAACGGAAAAATTCCGTGGGATCCCCACGATTTCGGAATGCAATTCCTTACAGCATCAGGGTTGAGGAGTTGGACATGTACCTACTCAGTAGCTCAGTAGCTGTACCTACTCAGAGTTCATTCAACAATAAAGTCTTTAATTAGTATCCCCAATATCAATTTAAATAACCGACAGTGCCTAAATCCCATTAGTTTTGGGGTTCCCCCCCTACAGCATCAGGACTGAGGAGTTGGAATCCAAATTTTTTGTAGGACAGTGTCGCAATGTTTCTCTATCGATAAAAAAAAAATTACGCAAATCGGTTCAGAAATCTCGGAGATATCGGTGTACATAGGTAGAAAAACACAACTCCTCCTTTTTTGAAAGTCGGTTAAAAAAGTAGCCTATGTTACTCCCTGACTAATTCTCTACTTGTATGTGAAAGTCCCGTCAAAATTGGTTCAGCCGTTCCGAAGATTAGCCCGTTCAAACAGACAGACAGACAGACAGACAGACAGACAAAAATTTTAAAAACGTGTGATTCGGTTATGGTATCGTTCAAATAACCATATGAGCTTAATATGAGGTAGTTATTTCGATATTACAGACAGACACTTCAATTTTATTTATTAGTATATAGAAGTATATAGATTAAGGAAAAGGCCTTTTCAACTCACATCTATTTATAGCAAGTAGCAACGCTGTCACTTGCAAAGTAAATAGATGATCCATGATAAACAAGTATGGATTTTAGTTTATATTTCCAACCTTTTTTCGTAATAATCTATCTATTTCCGACGGTTGTCTGGAAGAGATTGCTTCAGCGATAGGACCGCCTTTGCATGTCAGTATCTTGGTTAAGCTTCTACATATATATTTTTATTGTGTTATTTATGTATGTATTTGTATATGTGCAGCAATGTGATCAATTAATCCATTACCTAAAAAAGTGCCGTAAAATAAGTCGACCGGTGACCTTCAATGCGCAGAAGTAAAAAATGAGGTATCTCGGGGTGTGAGGGGGTGGCGGGGAGGGCGTGGGGATCGTTCGTAAGCACTGATTAGCTCTCGCGGATCCCTCGTAAGCGCTGATTGGCTCTCCAATCGTATTGTGCCCCGCTCACTCGCACGACGCTGCGCGCACTTGAAGGTCACCGGTCGACTTACGTGACGGGGGTTATACTAACTACCTTGATATGTTATTAGGAAAAGACATATGTAGGTGCCTAGTAATTCCACAATAAACGTTTGCAATGTAACTAGTTGATTCAATAAGCAAACTAAAAAGATTGGCATAAAGCCACTTATCACAATGTAATCTGTTGGAAATAGAACAATAGCGAGTGAGTGAAATGACTCATTACAGTACATTGGCTGTTTCATTAATACTCATACAAACAGTTTATGATTCCCATATTAACTACTCACTAGGTATGTCTTTGAAGGCAAAACTTTGTTAAATACATTACCTACCTACATAAAGATTATATTATTCAAGTAAGCTAAAAGTAAAATGCCATATTATGGTTTAAAAAAACTTAGTAATTGACATGCAGTAAGCTATGGCCTATTTTATCAATTAACTACTTACGAGTAGCTATACACAGTGTATCAGAATTTGTGCAATTTTTTTTAAAGTTATTTAGGTACATCATTTCACTCACTATATTAAGGTGTCTGATACTAATGTCAAAATTTTGATATTATCTCTTACAGTAGAAAATCAAATAAATAAATCGCCTGTTGTAAGGAAACAATCTAAACAATGTAGAACAGTTGCCTAAAGATTTTTATTTTGGTCACCAGACCACAACAGTTTCAATATAGTTTTTAAGTTTTTAAATCACCATAAGCACCATTCTGAACCTGTGGTAGATTCATTTGTCGATTTGTAAGCACTTGTGAAAGTTTATCTGAATAAAATTGAAGATTACTTATATAAATGATAAAAAGGCGTGGATTTGACTCGTTCTAGCAATGCGCGAGATGGCAATTCAATCATGTACTTAACATAAAATTGTTATATTGATATTGTAAATTTGGAAAAGAGCAACCGCCGAGTTTCTTGCTGGTTCTTCTCGGTTGGAATGGCATTCCAAACCAGTGGTAGATTCATTTGACTATTCAAAAGTACTCGTAAAAGTTTATTTGAATAAAAACTTTTCTATTCTATTCTATTCTAAAAATATATCTAATTGTACAAAATGTGAAGAAAATGTTTCTAACTGGAAACACATTTCAATTCAAAGCACATAAGTTATTAAAATACACAAACCCAATAATAAAAGCATGCACACACAAAGAAAGCGTTCACACATTGCACCAATGTTTTGCTTATCACAAAATGGTTAGCAAAAGAAGCGAATAATATTGTAACCTAAACAGTAAATTAAATAAAAAATACTTTGACCTTCTTGCATCTTGAATCTGTCAAATATAGTTAAGTTAAATCTTTTCAGACATTTTTTCTCAATCTTAAAACTTAGAATCAAGTTGCCAAAACATGGCAGCATAAAAAAATTCAACCTAACCAAATTTAGTATTCACTTAAGTACAATAAGATGAAATTATGACAATTCCTAAGTTAGAATTTTTAGTTACTAGTTATCAAGTTTAATAATTAAGTGCTACTTAAGTTAATATGCTTGGAATGGCTCTTAGGCAATAATCATAACTTCATAAAAGACAGTAATATTACCTTAGGCACACTATGCACTGGGCTTGTGGATGCACTGTAAGCTTGGTGGGTTTGCCTCGACGTTTCATGTCCCTGATACTGATTAGGCTGCTGATAGCTTTGTTGAGGATAACCGGCCGGTGATTGATGTGTTGACTGGGATTGGGGATACGCTGTTTGACTCTGAGGATATGCTGATTGACTTTGAGGGTACGCTGATTGACTTTGAGGATACGCTGACTGACTTTGGGGATACGCCGTTTGAGCGGTTGGGTATCCTTGAGCAGGGGAGTAATTTTGAGCGGTGCTCGGGTAACCCTGGCTGGGATACGCTGATGCTGCTTGGGGATATCCCTGTTGAGCCTGATTAGGGTACCCGCCTGCTTGAGGATATGCTGAGGGGTACCCGGAACCCGTGTTAGGATAACCAGGTTGCGGCACCGGGTAACCCATTGTGGGCATACCGGGCATTGGCATAGGATTTCCGAATGACTGTGGTGCTGAGTTGCTAAACCCAACATTGTGTAGGTAACGCGGTTGACCCTTAAACAAAAGGCTTAGTAAGATTTACCTTTCTTCATGTGATCTGTGCAAAAATCATTGGTGTATTACCATATTCAAGTGCTAAGAGGCTCGATTTGATTTCTGCCCCTTACTTCACTTACGAATACTATGTTGGTCACATAATGAAGTTGTGAGAGAACTGAGCAGGGGGTACCTATAGAACCGCGCCTGTTAGCATTTGAAGAAAGTACATCGTAATAGTCACATAAACACATTGGCTTATTAAAATTGACACAGTTTGGCTTAAACACGTCAAATGTATGTGTAATTTAAGCCATGTACACGCAGTGTGTAATTTTTTTTTTTTATAAGTAAAGGCCATTACGCACATGACAAAACATTGCAAGTTGTGTGCCAATAGACTCCATAAAACAAGACATTTCTATGCTTAAATTAAACAATCGCTCCTTCACACATCACATCCAGCACAAGTTTAGCTATTTGTTGTAATTTTGTGATAAACAAAACAGGAATTAGCTCAATATGTATAGAACCGCTAGCACTACCTACTTTTACTTACTTGGTAGGGATTCATTTTAAATTGACTTATAAATGCACTAGTTTGAGTACACTAATATATTTCGTATTTCAACTGAGCACAAAACGAGTAGAACACAACTAAGTATATAAGATTAAAATACAAAAATAACTGGAGTGAAAATTTAAAATGCTTGGGAAACGTGAAACTTGAAAGTCGTGAAACGTCAATAATTGACAGCTCACAGCACATTGACAGAAAACTTCAATGACGTCACGTATATAGTAAGTGTCATGACAGAAATAGAGATGTAGCAATTCGATTCGATTTTATCGATTAGTGATATAACGTAATTCAAAAGAAAAAAATCTATGCAAATATCGTGGGTTTTGGGGACATACTAAACCGTAAGCTATGTTACATACATAGCTTACGGACGCCGTGTACAAGGGGTTAAAAAATCAAATGTAATGGATTGAAAATGTAACAAGAGATTAGAGTGCACACGATAAAAGTTTAACCAAAATCAGAAAATTAATTTAGCATGGCTGGCTGTAGGGTACACAAAGGTAGTGGGTTCACTTTGATTCAGCTTTGAATTCGGTGCTAGTTAAATAAGTACACCTTTGGTTTGGTAGCGAAGGTAAATGGTGGCCCTGAATTTGAGGAGTCCAGGAATTGAATGTTAGCCGTGGGATCTCATACGGTGCTGATGAGTGAAAACGAAGGTGGAAAGGATGCTAGAGCAAATTGCGATGCTTGTGCAACGTTCCTGCAACGCTCCCTAATGCGAGAGTTTAACAATCTTTGCACTTTAGTATTGTTGTAATTAATATAAATTATATTATTGTATTTGCACCTAACTAATTGGGCATGCATTTTTCGTTTTTAACAGCCAAAAAACAAATTTTGGCGCAAAAATTAAACCAGCTGATAAAATATTATAATAATTTTATTACAAAAATAAAGCCATAATATTATATAGATAAAAAATATAAGTAGATAAAAGTTCGATTGCGAATTTGTGTCTAATTGTTGTACCATCTCTAAACTAAATTAAATTGACAGGTCTAAATCTATTGCTCTCATTTTTGCAGAGAACATTGTAAGAGAAAATAGGAACTTTAGACCTGTCATTTTTGTTTAGTTTAGAGATTGCGTAAAACAGAAATAAGTAGTTCATCACGTTTAATCATTTGTTGGTAATTCTGTACTTTTTTATAATATGTTGCCAGAGAACATTTTGGATATGTCTCTCAATAAGTTCAAAGGTTTTATTAAACGCAAATTAATTGAAAAGTCTTACTATAGCTTAAAAGATTTTTTTAATGACAAAAATCCATGGACATAGATTGCTCTAAAAGCCAACAGTTCAAATCATTTTTATGGCTATTATACCATATTGTAAGATGGTGATAATAAAAAAAAATAAACCCGGCTGAGTTTGTTGTGGGCTCTTCTCAGACCAGGGCGCGTTTGGAACCCTCGTAGTTTTAGTTTTAAGTTCCCGTAAAATAATTATCACCATTGCCTGCACCTAAATTGACGTTCAAAAAGTGTACAGTGTACCAATTTTGAATAAAGTTTATTTGATTTGATTTGATTTAAGTAATGAAAAAAAATTGTTAGGTATATCAATAATAGTTTTATCGATATTATTTTATATTAAAATCGATATTATAATTGAATGACAATCCCTACTACTGATCATGTCATGCACACAAATAATTAGATCTAAGAGATAATAAGTAAGGTAGATACATAGATAACAACGACGCCTACATGGCAATACCAAAATAATGAAACAAACGAACAATGACCAACATTCAACAACGAGTTTTTGTTTTTTTTTTTCATTACGTCATTAGCTCGCGATCTGCTCTGAATTCTGACGTTACTTACTGCTTCTTCCGGGAAAACCTGGCCTTCCAATTAGTCACCTTCGTACGTAGGACTTTTCACATGACTTACTCACCAAATAGTCATAGTCACACGACGAATTGAGTTTACAACATTGACTTATATGTTTACAAGCGTAATTTTACGTCACTATTGCAAAATAATTTTAGTATATGTATTTTAAGAAGAAGGTGTTTATGTTGTTTCGACAAAGTCAGCTGTGTTAGGAAGGTTTCTTGACTCTTCAAGTTATTGGGAAGTACCTAAATAGTTAGATACTTTGTAATTTATCTTGTACTTACCTGTTTCCATGGGTAATCAATTGATCATGGTAGGGTAGGAACACCGGTTTCCGGACACGCACCTGTTATCGTCCACCGAGCGGATCACTCTCAAGAAACGCTTAAAAATAGAAACATTATAAGACTTACATAAAAATAATGCATCTCTATGCCAACTTGAATGTCTTACCAAGACACAGAGAAAGAAAAAAGTCTATTTCACTTAAGTTTCTTTGAAAACAAAGCGATCGAATTTAGAGTATGCAATTAAGGAATGAAAATGAGCCGTGTGGAGCAAAAAAATTAGTGGCATGCTTCAACTATCGCGGGAAGTTATTATTCATTTTACTATAACATTTAGTTTGATTCTTCTTTGTAGCACTTACTTATGTTTCATAAAATACTGTGAACGTGTTTTTTTACTTTTTATTACATTAGAATACAAATAAAAGGGGTGGACGACAACTAGTTCACTATTTTCTTAAGAAAACCTGTTATCGTCCGGGCGGTCAAACACAGGTTTAGCGTCTTAATTTTAGGTAGTCTTGTTATCAATCGAGGTGTGCACAAAATTGGAATTAAGTTTATTAATTCGAATCCTATGCACATACACTAGTTAGTGACTAGTCTTCGTCCACTTTTTTCTCATCTATCTATAATATAATAAGACTGTAACAGATCCAATTCTGTACATTGAAGATATTTTGAAAATTTTTATTGGAGGGCACTATATAATCGATACTGAAGCCAAAACTGCAATTTTTTTCATTTTTGTCTGTCTGTCTGTCTGTATCTTGGCCGCGCATCACGCCGAAACTACTGAACGGATTCGAATGAAACTTGGTACGATTTGAGTTTATACTCCGAGGTAGGACATAGGACACTTTTTATCCCGAAATTCAGCACGGTTCCCTTGGGAGAGGGGAAGAAAGTTAAAACGTGTATTTAGCTATAATTCATTAACGCGTTGTTCGATTTAACTCATTCTTTTTTTATTAGAAAGGTAGTACTTTAAATATTGTCCCGTAAATATTTCAAGGTCATAGGTTTTGTAGGTCAGAAATGACAGACATTACAATCCTCAGTATTGGGTTCAAATAACTTGGGACCCGGATCTTTGAACGTACGGCTTATTTTAAACTGGTGTGCGTTTAAATTTATGTTTGTCGGTTTGTCTATTTGTTCCAGCTAATCTCCGAAACGGCTGGATCTATTTTAATGGAATTTTCAATGTTATAAGGAGTAACTTAAGCTACATTTAGTTTGGTACATAAAAGAATTATGGGATCCGATCCGATCCTATAGAAAAAGTTATATCTACGCGAACGAAGTTGCGGGGATCAGCTAGTTGTATATAAAACTATGGGTCTTCAAAATCACGCGTGGACGATATCTAAATTTGCACTGAATAAATATTCTAAGTTTCGACCACCGAGCTATTATTTGAAAATAAATAGATTTAGTAAAAATATAAATAATTAAACTTGTTTGACAAAAGAATTACCTTATATTTTATGTGTTTCTCCTTGGAACTTTGATATATGTATTTATAAGTTAAGATAGTATTGTCGATCATTATAATTTGTGGACGAAATTTAAAATAGAGAACCTGAAGTGCACCGGTTATCCGTCCACCTATATTTTAAACTGTATGAAAAACATATATTTTTTAATATTATGTTATTATTTAGGCGAATTTTGATTATTACTCATATCTATAATTTATTTTTTATTCATCTACAAGTTAGTCCTTGACTGCGATCTCATCTGATGTTAAGTGACGATGCAGTCTAAGATGGATGCGGGATAATCTGATAGAGGTACAGCAGAATCCGTACCCTTAAACGCTAAATGACTTGGAAGTAAGGCATACTAGACTAGAGACAATTTTGAAATTATTAAATTGAATTTACCAAATTGGTCTGCCGAGAATCAAGTACAAGACCTTCCACTAATAAGACTTACCCCTGCGCCATGCCAGGGAGGCTGCCAAATTATATATAATGTAAGTGTGATGTGGTAAAAGACGATGCAAGATAGATAGGCGCAAAGTTGGTAAAGATATTATGTCATATTGTAGACTCTATAAACCGCGTTAACAAGGCAATAGTTTTTTTATCTGTTTTATTTTAAAACAAGCAGTTGACCGCTATTGCGTATGCGTAGAAAGACCACATCACTTTGTATAAAGTTCTTTATCACCCTGTGAAAGTTCTGTCAAAATAGGTTCAGCTGTTTTGAAAAGTAAGTACATATTACGAATAGACGAAAAACAGAAAACAATTTTTTTATAAACGGTTATGTGGCTTTTTAATAATGTATAAGTAAACATAAGTTCACTAATAAAAACCCATATATTTCGAAACGACGGACAGGAAGTTAATTTTAATTGGTATAGATATTAAATACATATTAAAGTGGTGTTAATATTACATATTCAATTACTTACACATTACATGCATACTTTTTCATAGTAAATTTCTCATAGAAATCAGTGGACGGATAACAGGTACAAGGGTGGACGATAACTAGATTTAGTGGACGATAACCGGTGAAATCGGCATTTTCAGCTTTTTATTAGGATTAAAAAAAAACTA
The DNA here is from genome assembly GCA_920104075.1 of Melanargia galathea. Classification (NCBI taxonomy): domain Eukaryota; kingdom Metazoa; phylum Arthropoda; class Insecta; order Lepidoptera; family Nymphalidae; genus Melanargia; species Melanargia galathea. The sequence goes on from OV049864.1 coordinate 5,939,128, forward strand.
GTTATCTGACTAAAAAAATACTAACATGCAATGAAAATAGACTATACTAGAAGTATATTAAAACAAGTTTTTGTTTAATTTTTTTTATAGAACATATATTTTCACCCTCTCAAACTCAGTAACTCCACTAAATGGACGATAACCGGTAAGAAAACCCTACCTACCTATAAACACCTAACTATCCAATATCCGTAATAGGTACTTCAGGATTTTTTTTACCGAAAAAGATTCATTTCTCATGAAACCGAAGTAATTAAATTTAAATAATATGTGGGTACCTAACTAATATAGTTCTGCTACAGGTTGGGCCCCCGTGACTCATACGTCGCGTTGTCCTTATTCCTGTTATGTCGCGCTCTAAGATAAAGTAGTACCTCCTCTTCTTCCGTCGAGCTATGCTCATAATAAAAGACGCCATAATTCATGTGACATTCTACTCTTTGCTTTGCGGAATTGCTTAGTGATTTTTTATAGTACTTAAACCCAGGCCCGGATCTAGGGGGGGGGGGGGGCAGGGCGGCAGATTCAGAGGGCCACAGAGAGGGCGGCAAACTTGGCAGTAGCCAAATTTGAATTAAAAAAATTTAAATTTGTTAATTATGAATTTTTATAACTATACTATGATAATATGTATTATGATTATATGATTTTTATGATTTTTTAATAGTTATAGAAATTATACTTAATTAACCAATTAATAATTTTTTATGAAAATTTATCGCAGGATATTATGAAGTAGGTATATTATATACTAGTGTTGCGCTCGGTGCGCGAGCTGCAAGCAGCTCGCGTGCCTTGTATAGTCTCTTCAATATTCGTAAAATAAAGAAATGGGAGGCCATATCAAATACCAGAATATTCTGGAGAGTCTCTTGAAAGATAGAAAGAAATATTGGTATCACGTTTCGTATCTTTTCTGAAAGGACACTAATCAGTTCTATGCATGCGTTTAGTGAAAAAAAAGGATCTATACAAAAATAATTGATAGTTTTTGAGGGCCGTTAGGATACTCTGGTAATTTTTCCACATTCACTACGTTAAGTGTAATAGGGGGAAAATTTTTCATACAAAAATGTCTAAGAGAGCCTCTTGAAAAGAACCCAAAAAATTTGTATGGAGAGAATTTTTTTGTTTGGCGGCCATCTTTTTTTTACTGGTTCACCCAATGGCCCAAGGTTTTTAATAACATTTGTTTGGGACCACGTCTGTATGACTGGTAGTTTTGGAGGACCCATGAGGTACTCTGGTAAATTTTCCACATTCATGACGTTTCATAATTTTCCTGAAGGAAGACCCATAAGTTCTACGCACATAAATAGTGAAGGGGAAAAGTTCCATGCAAAATTGTTCTGGAGAGCCTCTTGAAAAGAACCCAAAAAATTTGTATGGAGAAATTTTTTTTTTGTTCGGCGGCCATCTTTTTTTTACCGGTTCACCCAATGGCCCAAGGTCTTTAATAACATTTGTTTGGGACCATGTCTGTATGACTGGTAGTTTTGGAGGACCTATGAAGTACTCTGGTAAATATTCCACATTCATAACGTTTCGTATTTTTCCTGAAAGGACACTCATGAGCTCTATGCATGCGCTTCGTGAGGTAAAAAAAGTTCTATACAAAAATGTTCTGGAGAGCCTCTTGAAAATTAAAAAAAAATTTTGTATGGACGCGAAAATTTTTTTTGTTCGGTGCCTATCTTTTTTTTACTGGATCACCAAAGGGCCTAAGGTTTTGAACATTTTCAGTTTCAGGACCATGTCTCTATGACTGATAGTTTTTGAGAGCCTTTGGGGTACTCTGGTAAATTTTCCACATTCATGACGTTTCATATTTTTCCTGAAGGAAGACCCATAAGTTCTAAGCATATAAATAGTGAGGAGAAAAAAGTTCCATACAAAATTGTTCTGGAGAGCCTCTTGAAAATTAGGAATTTTTTGTATGGAGATGAAATTTTTTTTTGTTTGGTAGCCATATTTTTTTCATCGGTTCACCCAATTGCCCAAGGTTTTGAACATTTTTTGTTTGGGGACGGTACCTCTCCGACTGATAGTTTTCGAGATCCCTTAGAGCAACCTAGTCAGTTTTCCACGTCCAGGTCTCTCTATAATTTTGTAGACCTTATATTTTTGAATTTTACACACACAAAAAGTATGGTGAAAAAGTCCCATACAAAATTGTTCAGGAGAGGTGATCAGTACCTGACTTCAAGTAGCTTTATATATATAATTATCAGAAGGGCTGAAGGCAGAAAACCTTTATTAGTCCGAATCATAGTCCGAATCCAAGTCGTAATAGAGCGTGATTGGGGTAATATACTGGATTGTTTACCAGATAGTTAATATGATAATATTAATTAATGATGAGAAACAAATCAATCAAATTACTTACCTATTACTTACAGTCTGTTAGACTCGATCTCTTGCAAAGATCGCCACAGAACACGACCTTGTGCAGTTTGTATCCAGCGGCTGCCAGCGACGTTCTTGAGATTATCCGTTCACCTAGTGGGGGGTCTTTCGATGGTGCCTTTGCACCTTGGGACCTCAACCGTCAACAACAATAGGTTTTTCGCACTATGTGTTCACTTCAGTTTAATAGATAACAAACCGTGGAAAGTAAATACTCTACTGAGTTCTAAACAATGATTCTTACCCTAGCACATGTATGGGCAACGCCCGGCCCGCGGGCCGGATGCGGCCCGCCTCGGCGTTAGGTCCGGCCCGCGGAACATTTTGAAACTGCAACCTACCGGAATCCTAAATAAAATTCTGCTGAATTTTGAGTTTAATTAAGTAAAAACTTAATCACATGATAAATTGATTATGTAACTTTAGTATTTACACTTTATACCTATATTATGACGTATAAAATAAAACAAACCGCATGTTTTTTCACAACCAAAAAAAAAAAGTTGTATCTACGGCCCGCGACTTCTGTTTTCATCCACAAGTTTAGCCCGCAACTTTCCAAAGGTTGCCCACACCTGCCCTAGTATGTGGGGTACATGCTAGGGTATAAGATTTTTTTTTTCCGGCTCCTTTTTCAAGTATGGGAGCCCCCTTGAAAAATAATTTAATTCAATTTATAATGCAATATTTGGCTTCGGGTCAATGTTCTACACTACTTAACAAAATTTCAGGTTTGTAACTCATTTTGTCGAGCTAGAGACCTGTGACACGCGGACAGTCGCACAGACAGACAGACAGCAGAGTGACATTAATAGGGCTCCGTTTTTACTTTTGGTACGGAACACTAAAAATCGAGAACAACAGGCATTAACTAAGTATAGATATAGTTATAAATAAACGTAACTTTAGCCTGCCTACAAATCTTAATTGACCACACTTATAAAATTACCTATACGGTATTATTTATTATCAGTTACGAGATAACCTTTACATTATCAAAGTTTAATAATATTATATAAACAGAATAAATTACATTATGCAATCGGTTCCTTATCATTATATTCATTATCTAGATTCTAGCTGATGCTTGCGACTTCGTCCGCGTGGATTTATGTTTTTTAAATACTCAAATGACAACTCGTTGATTTCCCAGGACAAAAACTAGGTATCCTATGTCCATCTCCAGGATCTGGTGTCTCTGTGCTCGTCAGGATTCGTTTCATCATGAAAAGATAACAGACAGACAGACAGACAGGTAAACTTTCGTATCTTTTATATTATGAAAGTAGGGATCTCTGGATGGAGTTCTTAGACCAGCTGGATTATTCTGTAACTTAGTTAGCAACTGAAAATAGTTGCCAACGAGTAAGTTTGATATACATTGCTGCTTTACTGTGGGAAATATAAAGTGTTTTCATAATTTTACACAGTAAAGCAGCAATGTATATCGAACTAATTCGATGGCAACTATTTTCAGTTGCTAACTAAGTTACAGAATAACCCCCCAGGTGTAACCTTTGCAACCTTTTAGTTTTTAGTTGTCTTATATAAAATCATGACCTTTTCCTCACTTCCAAATAGGTTCCACTTATAACCCGCGGCACCTAAGTCGACCGGTGACTTTCAAGTGCGCGCAGCGACGTACGAGTGAGGGGGACACAATACGATTGGAGAACCAATCAGCGCTTACGACTACGAGGGATCCGCGAGAGCTAATCAGTGCTTACGAACGATCCCCACGCCCTCCCCGCGACCCCCTCACACCCCGAGATACTTACTTACCTCATTTTCGACTTCTGCGCATTGAAGGTCACCGGTCGACCTATTTGACGTGACTTGTACCTACCTAGATACTTGTTTTATTGATATTCAAAAATTGTAATGTAATTACCTAAAGTGTACATTTAACCTAGATACATATTTCAATGTAGCAAAAGATACCTAATTGAATGCATCAGATTCAGACTGACATTATGGCATGAAAGTTTGTATGAGATTTGTAAAGATCAACGCGGACGAAGTCGCTGGCATCAGCTATAGCAATATTATAAAGAAATTCCTAATTCCTAATCAGATTCGTTTTTGGCGTAGACCCTTAACAAAACTGCCATCTTTGAGGATTTGAATGCTTTTGAAGATAAAAAAGGATAAAAAAATATTTTGACTCTTTAATAAGTTATAGACGACGATGCTATTCCAGATAGAGAAAAAAAATTTTCTTCGGTTACATTTTCATGTGCATTAACTAATTGAAAGATAAGTAAATAAACATTGAACATGACGTGCATTAAAAGGTCAAATGGGTCAATGAAATGATATAAATGTTTATTCGAAAGTCGATCGCGAATCATTGCAATATGTCGTGCGATTTGAGAAGCAAAGTGGTACTAATAACCGGCGGCTCAATCGGTATAGGTGCTCAAGTGACGGAGTTCTTGCTGAAGGAAAATGTTAAGGTGTGTTTTTACGTACGTACGTTACGTATCATCCAGTGTAATCCCAAAGTCCAGTACAAGGGCATTGATGCATTCAAAACACGTTAGGAAAAGGGTCTCATCGTCGCACTTATTTTAGGAAAGGTGTAATACTTATTATGTACTTGCGGATGAGTGCGTTTAAACATGTTTTTTGAATAAAAAAAACCAGCCAAGTGCGTGGCGGGCCACGCGCAGTGTAGGGTTCCGTAGTCACAATCCTCGAAAAACAGATATAACGCCTTAACCTGTGAACCCTACTTAGCCGTGATAGTTTTCCTTTAAAATTGATTATATACCCTACTGCTGTGAATTTTTTCAAGTTCCTATATACTGCCATTTGGCTGATAGTGTGTGTGTGTGTGTGTGTGTGTGTGTGTGTGTGTGTGTGTGTGTGTGTGTGTGTGTGTGTGTGTATGTGTGTGTGTGTGTTTGTGTGTATCTGTTCCCCCGTAGCGCTTGATTAGTAGAATAGTATTATGCAAATCCAAGATGGCTGCCGTCACAAACTGGCGAATATCGGGGGTTTTTTAATTTTTGATCTGAGCCTTCACGTGGCCTACGTTGTCGCGTAGATAAGTTTATCATTTTCTATGGAGTCGTATCGCATCGCGTCGTGTCGCATTGCGTCGTTTTCGTCGTTCACTTAGGACAACGGGTAAGGCCCTTCTCCCACGAGGCTATCGACAAGCGACTCGAGTATTGTACGCGTATCAGACTAGTCGCTCGTCAGTAGCCGCCGTACAAATTCGCTGTGTTCCGCACACGACGCGTCGCACGCGCGTCGCGTCGACAACACGTCAGTCGCCTGTCGCACGCTACTGGCAGTGCTGGTCGCATGCGACGCGAGACGAGGTAGCGTAGCGCCCAAATGGAGTCCGATCAGCAATTAAACATTGGGTTTGTTCTCGAAGTAGAAAAATACCGTTGTTTATACGATTATAATACTTACTCCGGAATACATGAGAAAGGATCTAGTGGTAAACCAGCCAGGTGCGTGGCGGGCCACGCGCAGTGTAGGGTTCCGTAGTCACAATCCTCGAAAAACAGATATAACTCCTTAACCTGTGAACCCTACTTAGCCGTGATAGTTTTCCTTTAAAAATTGATTATATACCCTACTGCTGTGAATTTTTTCAAGTTCCTATATACTGCCATTTGGCTGATAGAGGGGGGGGGGGGGGGGCACTTGACTCTAATAAAAATTTGCACTTTAAAACATCATATTTTACAAACGGATCTAGAAATCGAAAAATGATGTTCCCACACCCACAGTATTTTTAAAAGACCTATTCAACGATACCCCACACTATGGGGTAGACGAGAAAAAAATATTCATCCCCACTTTACATGTAGGGGAGCTACCCTAAAAAAAAATGTTTATCAAAATTTTATTTCACCACTATGTCGGCGTGATTAATATTTATACTCATGCCAAATTACGGATTTCTAGCACTAATAGTCTCTGAGATTAACCGAGGACGGACGGACGGACAGACAGACAGACAGACGGACGGACATGGCGAAACTATAAAGGTTCCTTGTTTACTACGGAACCCTAAAAACGTGTTATAAATTATGATGTGTATCATGAAGCTTATCGGATCCAATCCCAAGGGTATTACAACCACGAAATCTTTTTCCGCTTAAAAATACATATACATAATTTTTTTATGACAGCACGTAGCAAATCTGGACGTTGCAGAGGACTCTGGAGTGGCTTTACAAAACAAACTGAACCAGAAATATGGTGTGAAAAAGGTGAAATACATCAAATGTGACGTGACAAATGATTCCCAACTGTTCGCTGCTTACGATGCGGTCATCAAGGAGCAAGGGTGCATTGACGTGGTCATAAACAACGCTGGTATCATGAATGATGGCAAAGACAAATACAAGAAGGAAATTGAAGTCAATGTGGTAAGTGAATAGGTCATTGGTATCGTCTCAACCGATAAAAGTCCTCTTGAAGGGATTTCCACACTGAACAGACTTGTGCTGCTTGTTTCTAGCGACTTCCAGTAACTCGTTTGATGTATGCATTTAATATTTTGATTCAGAACAAAATATGCTACAACTTTTATCACGGATTAGGTGATGGGCATCTGACCTCTGTATTCCGCAGTTGGTATGGAAGAGTAGCTTAGGTCCAGAACTAAATTCTGGACCTGACCAATCGCGACCCAGTATGGCTTGATGTGCTTTTCGAGGCACAGATAAATTAAAGTAAGGGCCAGATTCAAAGTCGTTTATCTACCCGACGCGAAGTCTCCGAGTCGTTTACAAACTTGGGCACCATTTCTCCTTTGAATGATGGGGCTGCAGTCGTAGTTTTCGATGCTGTTCTGTTCTGTTCTATTGACTTCTGCCTTTACATGGTTCATGGACTTCTGTCAGTTGCTGGTTAGTCGACCAGGTCTCCCATGACCGACAAGCTGCCTAGGAAACACCATACGTAGAGCGTTACTTTACATAATTTAATAGGTAACATACTATTTCAGACTGCACTCACTACAAGCACACTGAAAGCACTAGAGGTGATGCGGAAGGACGAAGGTGGTAAAGGCGGTGTTATTATGAACATGTCCTCAATAGCCGCTTTGCACATCGACTCTATATTCCCCATCTATTTTGGTACAAAGAGTTACGTACTGCAATTCAGCAGTTGCCTTGGAGTAAGTACTTACCTCCATACCTATCATGACATTATAAAGTTTTTATCATGGAATATTTAGGCCCACTTGCACCGAAATGTCTTGTTTAGTTCAATTTTGTTACCTATGCTGTAGCTTTCTTAAGCTGCGTCCAAACTTGAACATTTCCCCGAACCGAACTGCGTAACCCCGTGTCAACACCGCGTTACAGTTACGGTAGTGTGGACGGCATTTGTTACGAGAACAATTGTTACGCCGAACTGTCACGCAGTAACCCATCTCGAGCGCGCGCTCCAAGAGCGCCGTCCACGTTGAGCATAACAAGTTCGCGGTAATGTTATACGCAGTTCGGTTCGGTGAAATGTTCAAGTTTGGACGCACCTTTACAAGTTCTTTCCAGGGTTCACAAGAAAAAACAAATGTAGAAATTTTACATTTATACAATTGTACATTTACCTACAGTTGCCAGATTATTACAACAGAACAGGAGTTCGAGTGATAGCGATATGTTTCGGTGCAACGGACACATCTCTGCTGAGTAAGGAAAAGCTTGGAAATTTCGACAAAGCTATCGAAAGCCAGATGATGGATAAGATCACTCGACAATATCGCTCCCAAAAGTGAGTTTAAATCACGATTTATCCAATTGGTCATCAATATTGATCATAGTGGCCAACGTCCACAAAGGCTACGTAGGAGATATTATAGCGCACAAGTGTGTGCACAAACACAGATGTCTCTCTGTTCCCTTACTCTCATAGTCCGAAATAACCAGCGAGAGATTATACGCAGGACCGACGGCTTTACGCGCTCTCTGACGCACGGGGGTGTTACATCGCCAACTTCCCTATACTCCGAACTGCTACCACACTTGTAGTAAATCTACAGAGAGGAAGCTTCCACAAGCTGCGGCCCGCTGTAGGTATACTCACACAAACACACTCACCAACGGTTCACGGACGCCCGCTCGTTCCACTAACTGGTATGTTACAGTTAGTGACAAACGTGCGCATATGTGTGAGTGTACCTACAGCGGGTCGCTTGTAGAAGCTTCCCCTCTGTAGGTACTCTGTGCTGCTACCGACAATTTTTTAACAGAAAACCCTAACAATTGTTTTTAACCTGAGATCTCATGATCACCAGCCGAATCAGCTAGCTACCAACGGGGTAGCACAGACCTACAACAAACTAAAGGACAATCAAAATTTAAATAGCAATTGCTGATATTATATTTCTTTGAAGTTTTGAACACTCTACCTTCGTTAAGTTATTAAAATCTTAGTAAGTAGGTAGTTACTATACTCTGTATCTTTATCTAAAACAGCAAAGTTTTTAGTGTGAAAACTTAGGAGATAAGGAGGAATGGTGTCTTTTGGGCATTTTTCAAGATCAAAAAACTGCAGTAAATCCCAGATCTAACATAAATAATTTCGAAATCGAACAGATTTGTATAAATTAACATATTGTTTCAGAGTTGAATCTGCAGCTCGAGGGGTGATTGAAGCCCTCAAGAGAGGCGAGAGCGGCAGCACATGGCTATCGATTGCAGATCAACCCGCGCGTGACGTCACTGATGTTATAAAGAAGGGCTACGGAGTGTTTAGTAAACTTGTCTTCGAATGAAATAAATTGTATTTAAAAATCACGTCTCTAATTTTCCTAAAGCACACAATATTATTAATCTACCTATATACACAGTACATCATTATTTTTTCTTTCTACTCCATCACCAGATCCTGCAGGCCAGGTCTGTAAGTCATTTGAGGGGTTTGGTAGTATGAAGACTATTTTGGTTGCAGCGTCAGGTCAAAGTTACCTTAATTAATAGCTGCTGCAGCAGTGTTATCAGGCTTACTTACTGCAGCACCCAGAGCCGTTTAACTTTTGTTTACTTAAAGAGCGGTATAGACACGGAATAAGGGGTAGGTACTTAAATCTCTACAAATAGTGTATAAAATAAATTACGTGTGACAAAAGTTTTTATATACAATTTGCCACAAATGTGGTCTCTTGCATTTTTACTCTAAGTTTATTACTTTAGGAGATATTGGGTGTTTAAGGGTATTTTAGGTCCCTTTTTCGTTTTTTTTTGCTCATATTATCTCGAAAATCTCTACGAATAGCATTATTAACTTAATTACACTAGCGGCACGCTATGATGGCCGGTTTGACACATTACAATAGTGATGTGGAATGTCAATTTATTCTCGAACAAAAAACAATTAAGTTTTGTTTTTGTACCTGATTAAATAGGTTTAATAAAACAAAAATGTATATGTTTATTTAATTTATTTGAACGAACTGAATATTTGAACGAAAATGAATATACATACTTTATATGCACACAAGAAACATATGAATACAAAAGATACCAAAAAAGGTGCCACAAAAGGCCATAATTAATCAGATTCGTCCATACTACTATTTTCACTGTCGTCACTGCTATCATCACATACATTAATAATTATATGTTCGTTTTCTATAATATTATCTATTTTCACATCTCTTTCATAATCTTCCCTTATTAATTTAACAGTTCTATTCACAACCTTTTCCCAGTCTCCTTTAGTCACATGTTCACAAGCTTCTTCTAATAATTTTAGCATTTTTTTGTGGTAAATGGGGGTTCTGTATTGTGTCTTGCAGCATATCCCTTAATTTGAGCCCACACCAACTCAATCGCATTATACTCACAATGGTAAGGCGGTAACCGTATAACTCTGTGCCCATGTTCTAATGCTATTTCGTCAATGACGTATCGGATCTTGGTTGGTTTGTTTTCTTTTAAAAGACGTACTAATTCCGCTTTTAACATATTCATGTTTGCATCTACGCCATTTTTACGAAGCCATGCGACGATATCAGCTTTCTTTTGGGATTGGGCAGGTGGCTTGTCAATTTGCATCGAGTGGTATGGGGCGTTGTCCATAATTATAATAGATGGTTCAGGGAGGCTACACAACATTGAGGTAAACCATTCAGTAAACTTTTCTCCATTCATGTCTTCATGATAGTCTCCAGTGGTTTTTGACGCAAAAGCCATGAGAGAACCTTCGACAAACCCGTTGATGGTTCCGGCGTGACAAATTATAAGTCGCGATCCTTTTCCTACAGGAACTTTGGAAGTAGATGCTGCTGTGTCATCGTTCCAAGAACGGCCTACAGTATGGTTAGCATTAAGCCATGTTTCATCCAAGAACACAACATTTTGCCAATTTTTGATTTCTTTCACTTGCCGTAAAAAAGTATACCTTGCCATCGCTATATCAAATCTTTCCATCAATATTTTGCGTTTGTTACATTTTTTGTATCGAAATCCAATGGTCTTCAAAATCTTCGTTAAAGAACTTTCCCCACCGAAGAATAATCCAGCTTCCTTCAGTGAATGCACCAACTTTTTTCTTGTTGGATACTCCTTCTGTAAATAGTAGCCGTAAACATGTCTTCGGATAGCATCGGCATCAAAGCTATCGATGCCTACGACTGGTTTTGCTCGTTTTCTCTTTTTTGGTGTGTGAAGTTTATTTTCTTCTGTGCCAGTCTCGCCATATTTTTTTTTAGTTATCCGTCTAACAGTTCGTTGTCCAATATTAAGCGCATCAGCTACGCGTTCAACCACTGACGTTATAGGTAAAATTGGCCCTCCATTTTGAGCTTCACGATCGAAATAGTTACGAAGGCGTATTACGAACTCACGTGTCTGACTATTTAGAACAGTTCTCTGCGTACGTTTGGTCATATCGACGAAATCCACAACAAAGGGCTTGAACAGAGTCCAAATTAACGAGCAAGGGTCAACAGTAATGCAGTATCAATATTTGAAATCCAAAGCCAGGTCAAAACTATATCACAATCGCATTGCACTGACAGTTTATACTTTTCGAAGCAACGTCAATTCGAAACTGCTTTGTTTTGCATTGAGCATTGACGCGAGTTTGCCGGAGGTAGTAGTTGTGCTAGCCAGCGATCCTATGTGACGATCGTATTAGATTCCATTTTTAAAAATTTATTGATATTTTTTTGCGATTTCAGAGGTTTGTCCACATAGTGAAAATTGTTCATATTCACAAGTACATTCACCCCTTAAATGGTGCAAACTGATTTTTCTACACTTGTATACATTTAAGAAATCAATTTAATAAATAAATTTTGAGTCCTAAACCTAAAACTACATTCGATAAAATTTATGAATCTCTGCACATCACTATCGTCAATAAAGTAATACAATTATTTCCTTCAAAGTCGTTATCAATTAATACGGAACTTCATGAGCGGACAAACGTCAAACCGGCCATCATAGCGTGCCGCTAGAGTAACTTCTGACGAAAGTTTTTGTATAAAATTTTCTACAAATTTGATTCCATTCATTTTTACTCTAAGTTTATTACATTTAGAGCTATAGGGTATTTAAGTTAATGTTTGAGGTCCTTTTTTTGGTTTTATGCTCATATCTCGAAAATCTCTATGAATAGCATTATAATTACTTATGAAAAAAGTTTTAACATAAAATTTTGCACAAAGGTCTTGTTCATTTTTACGCTAAGCTTACTACTTGATTCAGTCAAAATAGACGTAAAAATGTTATCAAATCACAGTAATTCCGACAGAGCTGAATTTTGGTAGAGACCTTGGGTACACCAGTAGTACCCAAGGTCTCTACCAACTCTTCCAGATATGAGCAAAAAAAAAACGAAAAAGGGACCTAAAATACCCTTAAACACCCAATATCTCCTAAAGTAATAAACTTAGAGTAAAAATGCAAGAAACCACATTTGTGGCAAATTGTGTATAAAAACTTTTGTCAGAAGTGGTATTTGTGTGTATAATGCTATTCGTAGAGATTTTCGTGATATGAGAAAAAACCCGAAAAAAGGGACAAAATTAAAAATGTCGGCTGGCTATGCACCCCTCATATGAGGTTTTTATATATTAAAGAGGAAGGCCCAAAGAATACATTTGGCCAATTTTTAAAACTATAGGATATTTTTCCTAGATTTACTAGGCTAAATTCACTGAGCGCGCAAAATGTTTATCACGCTGACTGACGGTCTTTGCCCCACCAGAAGTGCAGCTGACGATTTTCTTTATTATTTTAAAAGTGTGAAATCTGCTGCATTTTCATAAGGTATAAAATAACTTTATTTGTCAAAATTTTAATGCACTTCATGCGCGTAGCGGACGTATAACCACCGTATAACCCACCCTCGGCGGTGCAGCTGACGATTGTGTCTGTATCAAAAACGATTGAAACAATGGTTTAAGACCATTTTTGTCCGGGATAAAATCACTCGGAGCGCTTTGATTTTCAAGCACTTTCACATGCTCTCACTCTTAACTCCACCACTGGTGCGGCAGCTGACGTTCGGAGCTGTGATGAGTTAGGTCTGAACTATTAATTATTGTTAAAATTTCCAGTCGGTATAAAATGACTTTTTCAATTGGATATCGACCTCCCGTAGTATTAATGAATCCTTAGACATAAGTGTTAGTGTTAGTTAGTGTAATTTCGACTCCATTACAGACAAGGTTATGTAATTTAAATACCTACATATCAATTTTGTATGTCAGATCCTTTACACCGACTGAGAAAAAGAGTAAAAATTGTGTTAAACAGCTGAACAGATTTATGTCAAACTTAGGAAAATAACTAATTAATCCCAATTTATGTCTTCGAATAAAAAATCACATTGAAATGGGTGATGCCAGAAGCGCAAAGATTGTGGTAGATGTACAAAACAACATAATAATATTATTACATACGTGTTGAATTGAGTGCTAAGATATTGAGCGACACGCACATTTCACGCCGTATTAAAAATTAAGTATGGTTGTTTAAACAAGTGTATATTTTTTCAATTAGATGAATAAAAATCAAGGTCATAATAATATGTATCTACGATATGCTTGGAGAGTTCCGTGTCAACCATTATAATCTGATTTATTTATTAGATAATTACAAATTGTTATCTAAGTATTGAATTTTCACTTTGATGAAGATTATTGTGAGCATCTTGGTGCGCCTCTCCAAGTGAAGCTATTTTTGTTTTTTTTTTTTTTATATTAATTGCGGGTAAACGGGTCAACTGATGTTAAGTGATTACATTGAATTTGTTGATCCACCCCTTCAATAACTCCATATCAAAGTTACGTCGTACGTCAAGTTTAGCTCCACAAAGTGTTGATTCCAGCGGCTACCAGCGACTCTCTTGAGATTTACCGTCTACCTGCCTGTGTCACCCGGACCATAACAACGTATCAATAGACACCTCATTCATCCAAATCGGTCCAGTAGTTTAGGGGCTACGGTGGTACACACAGAATCTCATAAAAAAATCGGCCACAAACATACATACATACATACATACATACATACATACATACATACATACATACATACATACATACATACATACATACATATATACATACATACATACATACATACATACATACATACATACATACATACATACATACATACATGCATACATACATACATACATAGACTGCTAAAGCCAACATTTTTTTCAGCGAAATACAGTATTTTTTTAAATAAGCCATAAAAAAAATATAGTACACTTCTAAAAACTATAGTATTTTATGGAATAAACTAAAAATAGACAAAGATATGTTGGTTAATTATTTTTATAAAAATTATATTTCTTTGCACTTCTTTCATTTTTTTACAATTTTTTTGTATGAAATAAAACTTGCTTTTGACCAAAATTGACAAATCTAGGTCAACCGAAAGTATCCTATAGATTTTGGATCGAAAACCTAAATGGTAGTTCCAGTTGACTTAGAATTACGAAATTTGGCAAAAAGTCAGGTCTTACAGCACAAATAAAGGAAAAATCCAAAAAACTAAAAAAAGTTGGAAATTAAAGGGTGTCCCCATACATACATAGATAGACCTCTGAGTTGTATGAGCGCTCATACAATTTAGAGGTTTAGCTTAATTAGCACCTTACCTTTTAAGACAAACTAATGAAAAACAGATTGTACTTATACTTCTGGAGTACGAAACCCTCGGTGCGCGAGTCTGACTCGCACTTGACCGGTTTTTTATTAATGAGATACTACTTTTGTTTCTCTCTTCTCGCCATTTCGAATTCATAACTGAAAAAATCCTTTCTGTAAATGCCGAAGTGGCGGGAATAGAAAGCAGGAATGAAATTACTTTAAATAAATTGGGGAAGTTATTTTCAGTGTTTTTTAAAATATGCTGCCATTTTTGCCTTGTGTTTTTTTCAGTAAACTTACTACAATCTTTTACTTGTGCAAAGATTTCATTCAATGTTGTTGTTTCTGAGTAAAGATTGTCCATATCAATGCTCAATTTTTCTCGTAAATTTCTCACAGTCATTAAAGGAAACCTCTTGTTTTAAATTAAAATTTTGAATTTTGAATAACCAATTGCTTTCGCTTTCGCTGCTTTCGTTCGGTGTTGAAAATATAGTATTTTTGCGTACTATATATTTCTTCAACAGTATACTTATAGTACCCCGACCCGAAATATAGTACAATACGATATATTATAGTACGGTTGGCAACCCTAATTGAAACTCAACTAATTGTCCATATAAAACTGTGCCAGAAAAAAGTTGATGTTTATTGATAAAAGGCTAATCATAAATTCTTAATCATAGCAGTTATGAAGGTACGCAACCCTAAAAAGTATGTTAAAGATACCTATTAGTTAGATATAGCTTTGTCCCCACTTTTGTGACTTAATACCTACTATCTGACTTTAGTCTGCACATATTAACACAGATAAGCACACTGCACACAGTACCTATATTTTGATCTGAAATGGCGTACAGTTTGATTGGAAAAAACGCTTTGGTGACCGGTGGTGCTAGCGGGATAGGAGCAGTATTAGTGAAATGTTTACTTGAGGAAGGTGTTAAGGTATTTCACATATTGCATGAAATAAAATAGATTAGGTGATTTAAGGCTTATTTCTTGGTTTAACAACAGTCTATTGTAAAATTACGGGTACATACCACCTCTCGTGGTCCGTGAGACGTGACCACGGTCCATGTAACTGATCGATATATCGACAAACAAACATAATATATTTTATCGTGGTATGTACCCGTAATTTTACAATAGACTAAAATATAGATGTCTGCGTTAGAATAGAACAGAAAAGATTTTTTTAAATAAACTTTTAAAAGTGCTTTTGAATCATCAAGTGAATCTACCACTGGTTTGGAATGCCATTCCAACCAAGAACAACCAGCGAGGAACTCAAATCGCCGTCTCGTGCATTGCCGGAACGATCCATATCCATGATTTTTTATGATTTTTATAATCTTCAGTACTTAAACTGTTTCGCTATCGTTCTGTAATAACGAAGACATTTATATTTAATTGAATATTTAGGTACTTATGCGGTGAAATTGCATGCAGTGAAATTTTGTATTGTGTCCCATACAATATACTTAGTATACGTATTTATTTACTTAAATTCTGCAATGTAAACGCAGACATCTCCTGGTGCAAATAATGTCTAATTATGTATTCTTATTTGTTAACTGCTTATTATCATTCAGTCTCTAAATTAACAGTAATTTAGCTGTATTAATGACTCGTTAACTCAGTGAGCTTTTTAAATCTATATTATGGATAAGGGGTTACTTATGTAACAACTAAGCGAATCTGAGTGCTGCTATAGATTCGAACTAATAAATAAAAAAAATGATAATATTCAATTTCAGAAAGTAAAAATGGAGTCACTAAAAGAAATCAGTTGAACAACAAAACAAATAAAAGTTAAAATTATCGATACATGCAATTTACTCTCTATAATTTTTGTTTCTAGCAAATATCAGTATTAGATATAGCTGAAGAAGATGGGATTGCTCTACAAAATGAGTTGAACTCGAAATACAAAGGCAATAAAGTATCGTTTATAAAATGCGATGTTACTGACAAAGAAAGACTGCTAGAAGCTTATCAAGAAGTAAAAGACAAAAATGGTTATATTGATGTGGTTATAAATAACGCTGGCATTTTAGATGATACTCCAGAGGGTTACGTGAAGGAAATAAATATTAATTTGGTACGTAATAAATTGCAAATACATTAAAAGCCTTGTAGTAGGTATTCCTCTGAATAAGTCAATTGGATTTGTCCTAACGTGGGACGCAATGTGAATCAGAATGTGTGAGACAACATACCGGAAGCTGCAACTGAAATGATTGAATTCGATAAGCGATACAAAATTCCTTAATTTTTCAATTAGGTACATTATTAGTTTGTTCGCGATGGATACATTGGGGTCATAGAGATAAAATTAAAAAAAAAGAATCGTAAGAGATGTAAGGACATAAATTACAAACAAATATAGGTACCTAAAAATAAGTAATTTAACTATTTGGTTTGCATAGATAAGAAGAAGATATATTAAGAACTAGCTTTTGCCCGCGGCTTCGCTCGCGTGATTTTCGGTTTTTCTCAAATCCTGAGGGAATCGAGGATTTCTGGTTCCCATTCTCGCTCCCTTTTCCAACTTTTATACTTACTTTCAAGGTAGTTTTCTCTAGTGATCTACCTATAGCTGCGGCTGTAGATTTGGGTTTTTCAAAATCCCGCGGGAACTGTGAATTTTTCCAGGATAAACAGTAACGTATGTGTTAAGTCAGGGCAGTATCTATCTCCATTCAAAATTTCAGCCAAATATGTTCAGTAGTTGCGACGTTAATAAAATAAATAAATAAAAAAAAAATAAAAAAAAATAAAAAAGCCTTTTATTTCTTGCAAAGTAGTAAGTAAGTATTACAAGTAATAGTTAGTAAATAATAAAGTGATAGTTGGTATAAAAATTTTAAGATAAACTAACCTAAATTTTAACTAACCTAATTATTTAAATAGTAAAGTGCGCAAGAACCCCTCAGGTGAGGGTGAAGGCCTCCTCCAGAGAAGACCATCTGTCTCTGTCTTGTGCTACCTGGAACCATCTTTTGCCAGCGCATTTCATCAGGTCATCTGTCCACCTTGCGAACGGTCTGCCTACTTTCCTATGACCTGCAGGACCCGGCCACGACGTCAGCCTTGACGTCCAGCGGTCGTCACCCATCCTCGCCACATGACCTGCCCATCGCCATTTTAGTTTTTTAGAGTAATGGAGAGCATCTGTTACCTTTGTTTTTTGCCGTATTGTGGTGTGGCGTATTTTATGAATTTTTCTTATTTTCAAAACACTTCTCTCCATACTTCTTTGGCAAGACTTGATTTTATTTTTTATGCGAGCGGTGTATTTCCACGTTTGGCAAGCATAGGTAATCGAAGGTAACAGACAAGTATCCAGTACCCTTGTCTTTATTTTTATTGGCATGCTGCTTTTCAGAATTTCCTTAAGACTCCAAAATTTTTTCCAACCGCCTTTAATCCTTCTTTCAACTTCTAAATCATTGTTTTGGCTATTAAAGGAAATCTGCTTACCCAAGTAAATGTAACTATCGACGTACTCTACAGGTTTGTTTTCCAGGTATATCGGGGACTTAATGAAATTTGTCATGATTTTAGTCTTACTAGGGTTTAGTTCTAAGCCAACGTCTCTACTTGCTGCTTGTAGAGCTTGCATCATTAGGTTAAGTTCGTTTCTATTTTCTGATAGCAAGACGATGTCGTCAGCAAACCGTAAATGGTTGAGGTATCTGCCATTTATGTTAATCCCATAGTTTTGCCAATTCAATTTTCTAAATACCATCTCGAGTACCGCTATAAAAATTCTAGGAGAGCAGGGGTCTCCCTGTCTCACACCTCTCTTGATGGGTATAGATGGCCCCAAACGCTCCAGCTTCACTCTACTTGTACATTCTTTATAGAGATACTTTAATACCTTTATATAAGTGCACTCTACATTTTGTGAATGTAGAGCTTCCCATATAGCTGAGTGTAGTACAGTGTCAAATGCTTTTTGGTAGTCTATAAAGACAATGTAGAGTGGTTTTCGAAATTCTTGGTATTTCTCTATTATCATTTCTAACGAGTGCATATGGTCTATAGTAGAGTAGCACTTTCGAAACCCAGCTTGTTCGATTGGTTGGTGTTGCTCAAGCGACTTGCTGATTCTCTTCTCTATGAGTGATGCGAAAAGTTTGTAAAGCGTGGGAAGAAGACTTATTGGCCTGTAATTACATAAACTTTTGGGGTCGCCTTTCTTGTACAGTAAAATGATATTAGATTGAGACCATTGCTTAGGTGTGATACCAGACTTCAAAATCATATTGAATAAATGCATCAATGGTGTTGCTAGATAATCGCTAGCTATTTTTATAGCCTCATTGGTAATTTGGTCTGGGCCAGGACTCTTCTCTAATTTTAATCTTTTTATTTCTTCAATTATTTCTAACTCGTCCACCAGCTCTACCTCTCCCTCATCAGTATTATCATGGAATTCTAAGCCTTTTGATATTAATTGATCTTGCGAGCTGTAGAGATCTTTATAAAATGCTGTCGCTGCGTATAGAATTTCCTTTCTGTTATTATATATCTTTGTGGGTCCATGAAGAGCTTCAATCCAGGTTTTGTGTGAATTTAGTTGCTTATAGGCTTTTTTGAGACTGCCTGTAGCATTTAGGTGTTTTTCAATTACTTGTGAACGATAATTCTTGTAGTCATTCCTAAATTTTTTACTTATAAGTTTGTAGAGAGCCCTAAGTTCGTTCTTCATTGACCGTGTTTTTGGCTTGATACCATGTAACTCGCGTCTTCGACTTATTAATTTTTTTGTGTGATCTGAAATTACACACTTATTTGTGTTTTGAACATTTGGTGATTTTGCTTTTTTCTGGCAACTCTCAATAGTCTTAATTATTTTTTCATAGTATGTCTGAACATCATCCTTTTCATGTGGATACGTCATGTCTTCTTTGGCAATATTCATTAACTCTCTATAACTTGAAATTTCATCTACTGATTTGAGTGAGCTTTTTATGTAACCAGAATACTTTGATCGGCTTGAAGTCGTTTTTTGCAAATTAAATGTGGCCCTGACCATTCTATGATCTGTGGGGAAAGCTACATTAATTACAGACATGTTTGTAACATTTTTATGAAGATTGGTTAAGATATAATCAATTTCATTCTTAGTTGCGACGTTATAGAATAACAAACATCCAAACATCCACATTTTCACATCTATAATTTACAATATTAAGTAGTAGGATTGATATTTGACTTCATTAGAATAACAAAAATAGACTGATGAGCGTAATACGTACAAATGAAGAAGTGCGGAGGTTGTCAGACAATAATGTGTTGTTTATTCATTTCAGACATCTCTTATAACAAGTTCTCTGCATGCATGGACCCAGATGCATAAAGAGCAAGGCGGATCAGGTGGTACTATCATCAACTTCAGTTCGATTGCAGCAATAAGTAAAACTGTATTCATACCGATTTATAGTGCTACCAAAAGCGCTGTGCTGAAATTCAGCACGTCCTTGGGTGTAAGTCATTCTGGTGATATAATTTGTTCATGCAGATGCACAACTTCCTTTTTAACCCCCGACACAAAAACGACGGGGTGTTGTAAGTTTTACGTGTGTGTGTGTGTGTGTGTGTGTGTATGTGTGTGTGTGTGTATGTGTGTGTGTGTGTTTGTGTGTATCTGTTCCCCCGTAGCGCTTGATTAGTAGAATAATATTATGCAAATCCAAGATGGCTGCCGTCACAAACTGGCGAATATCGGGGGTTTTATAATTTTTGATCTGAGCCTTCACGTGGCCTACGTTGTCGCGTAGATAAGTTTATCATTTTCTATGGAGTCGTATCGCATCGCGTCGTGTCGCATTGCGTCGTTTTCGACAACGGGTAAGGCCCTTCTCCCACGAGGCTATCGACAAGCGACTCGAGTATTGTACGCGTATCAGACTAGTCGCTCGTCAGTAGCCGCCGTACAAATTCGCTATGTTCCGCACATAACGCGTCGCACGCACGTCGCGTCGACAACACGTTTGCGGTTTGACGTCAGTCGCCTGTCGCACGCTACTGGCAGTGCTGGTCGCATGCGACGCGAGACGAGGTAGCGTAGCGCCAAAATGGAGTCCGATCAGCAATTAAACATTGGGTTTGTTCTCGAAGTAGAAAAATACCGTTGTTTATAAGTACGATTATAATTATAAGTGATACTTACTCCGGAATACATGAGAAAGGATCTAGTGGAAAAAGTTTGGTCAGAAATACTTAGGACAAAAATTAATTATAAAGAATAAGATAAAGAATATAATAGCGATAAATATAAAGAAGAAAAACGTCTTCATCGCTAGAGTCACTTGACATTATAATATACTTGATAGTTTTCAGTTTTGTTTCGTTTGAAATAGAATGTAATCGGCTTGACCGCTCAAGAAATATGAAAGAATATTAGTCGAATTAAGGTAGCGTCGTGTGCGGAAACCAGCGGGGTTATTCTGTAACGTAGTTACCAACTGAAAATAGTTGCCAACGAATTAGTTCGATATACATTGCTGCTTTACTGTGTGAAATTATGAAAACACTTTATATTTCACACAGTAAAGCAGCAATGTATATCAAACTAATTCGTTGGCAACTATTTTCAGTTAGTAACTAAGTTAGAGAATAGCCCAGCAGGTCGATTGAGTAGCATACCAGTAGACGACCTAAGGATCTCAGTCGCGTAGCTTATGGATAACCTCGTGGGAGAAGGGCCTAAGGTCCACAGCTCATAATTTGCAACTCAAGGAGTTCGTGGTAATTGAATGCGTATGGTAATTGGTAACTACTAACTAGTTTACTTACGCGAAGTCAATGATAAGTCATAAGATAATAAATAATCGATAAAGTATTTTAATATTTTATTATTAGGTAATCAGTTTTACAGATCATGCAGACTGATTTAAAAGTAAGAACTAAGTGATATAATATTGTCGGCGGTGCTGCCGCTGATAACATATTTAAATAATTAACTAATAACATTATGTAACAACCTTGTACGCCTATAGCTACTAGAGTACCTGGCGGCTTTTATCTCTAGACTAGCTGTTGCCCGCGACTTCGTCCGCGGTATTAGATTTTTCAAAAGTCCCACGGGAACCCTTTGTGTTCCCGGGATAAAATAGTAGCCTGTCACTCTCCAGGTCCTCAACAAAAAAAATGCAACTGCGTAAAATCACGTCAATCTGTAGTTTATGTCTGATAATAATTAGTAGGTACAGGATCCCTGTTTTATTATATTTAAGTTCATAAACTGATGTCGTAATATAAGTAAACCATTTTATCCCCTTTGGGGTGGATTTTCGTCAAATTTTTCTTAGCTGATGCATACTCTTATTACTATAGATTATCAACTTGAAATTTGGAAGGTAGGTTCATTATAGGGCTTAGATATTAGCCTAGAAAAGATTTCATGAAAATCCTCCCCTAAGGGGGTAAAATAAGGGTAGGAAGGTTATATAAAAGTTTTATGTTTTTGAAGTTACAGATATGAAAATAGAAATTTAGATTATAAATTTTAAATAATAAAACCATGTATAAGTTATTCTGAAAAATCTCCCCTTAAGGGTGGTAAATTAGGGGATGAAATTTTTTATGTAAAGTTTTAATTACTGTTATTATTAACTTGAAATTTGGAAGGTAGGTTCTTTCTAGGGCTTAGATATCAGCTTAGAAAATATTTTACAAAATTCCTCTCCTATGGGGGTAAAATGGGGGTAGGACGGTTGTATGAAAGTTCTATATTTTTGAAGTTACAGATACGAAAATCGGCATGTAAGTTATTAGTTTTAAATAATAAAAACCTATTTAAATTATTTTGGTAAATCTCTTAAGGGTGGTAAAATAGGGGATGGAAGTTTATACGGGGAAGTTCGAATTTTTGTTATTATTAACTTGAAATATGGAAGTTAGGTTCTTTCTAGACTAGGCATCAGCTAAAAAAAATTTGACGAAAATCCACCCCAAAGGGGATAAAATGGTTAACTTATATTACGACATCAGTTTATGAACTTAAATATAATAAAACAGGGATCCTGTACCTACTAAAATTATTATCGGACATAATAGGACAGTATCCATAATACAAATTAGGTTTAACAGTTATCCCCTTCGATTCGAAGATTGACGTGAGTTTTTGCAGTTGCATTTTTTTAGTTGAGGACCTGGAGAGTGACATGCTATTATTTTATCCCGGGAACACTAATATAATTAAAACTTCCCATTAAAACTTTCATCCCCTATTTTACCACCCTTAAGGGAAGATTTTTCAGAATAAAATATACAGGTTTTTATTATTTAAAAAACTAATAATCTAAATGCCTATTTTCAGGTCTGTATCTTTAAAAACAAAGGACTTTCATACAAACTTTCTACCCCCATTTTATTCCCTTAGGGGAATATTTTAGGGATACTAAATAACCTATAACCTTCCCCAAAAATTGGACTACCAAACGCAAAAAGAGTTTTCCAAATCCGACTGGTACCTACTTCCAGAGATTAGCGCGTTCAAACAAACAAACTCTTCCGTTTTATTATATTAGTATAGATAGATGAAAGCCCTAATGGAATGACTGGGTGATGCCCGCGACTTCATCTGCGTGGATTTCGTTTTTTAAGGGATTTCCCTTAGGAACTCTATGATTTTCAGTGATAAAAAGTAGCCTTCCTTCTCCAAAGTCTAGTCTATCTCTGTACCAAACTTCGTCAAAATCGGTTCAGCGGTTTAAGCGTGAAAGCGTAATATATACAGACAGACAGAGCTACTTTCGCATTTATAATATTAGTTAGGATTAAGATTAGTTTCTTTTTTGTTCGGTTTTTAACCCCCGACGCAAAAACGTCGTGTGTGTGTGTGTCACAGCTATTCCCCTGTAGCGTTCAAATGGGTGAACCGAATTGAATGCGGTTTTTTTTGTTCGAAAGGTGAATTAGTCGAGAGTGTTGTTAGCTATGTTTGATGAAAATCGATCCAAGATGGCCGCCGCTACAAAATGGCGGATTACATATTTTTGCACAACTACCTTAGTATGGGTATCAAATGAAAGGGCTTGACTAGTAGAATAGCACTATGCAAATCAAGATGGCCGTCGCCACAAAATGGCGAAAGTCGGGGGTTTTTAAAATTTTTAATTTATACTTGTGTATGTATATCTTTGTGTGTTTTGTTTGTCTTTGTGTTTTTTCGGTCGTACTTTTGCAGATACGTTAATATTGATTTTGTTGCAGGACGACGTTCATTATTCCAGAAGCGGAGTTCGTGTGTTAACGATGTGCTTTGGGTTGACAGATACGCCTATTCTAAAAAATCTTACAAAAGTTTTTCATAAGAGCGTCAAGGGCGATTTAGAAGGCTTTAAGTTACAGAGGTGCGAAATATAACAAGTATTTAAAAAAAACCCCCCGACATTTTGTAGTGGCGGCCATCTTTGATTTGCATAGTGCTATTCTACTAGTCAAGCCCTTTCATTAATTGATACCCATATTGAGGGAGTTGTGAAAAAATATGTAATCCGAATTTTGTGGCGGCGGCCATCTTGGACCGATTTCCACCAAACATAGCTAAGAACACTCCTGACTAATTAACCTTTCAAAAAAAAACCGCATTCAAATCGGTTAAACAGTTTTAGCGCTACAGGGTAACAGACACACACCGACACGTGACAACAGACATGCGTCGGGGGTTAAAAATAGCTTGTTTTAATTAATTAAGTATACTTATCGAAATTATTATTATTATTATCATTTCCAGCCCCGAATCAGCAGCTAAAGCAGTCGTGGAAGCATACAAGCGTGGCGCAAGTGGCAGTGTTTGGTTATCCACTAGTGATAAGCCGGCCCTCGATGTTACTAAGGAGCACGACAAAAGCATAGAGCTGTATAATTATTGTGTTTATGACTAAGAGGCGTTAAAATTTTAAGCGCCTGATTTACGGCTTCAAGCCATGAAGATTTTAAGCGCCTGATTTACTGTCAAAGGCACGAATTTCAAACAGTTGAACTATGGTTGAATTCATGTTTAAAATAAATCAATCCTTCGCATACATAAATCTAATTTACTAAGTATACTAAAACATTTACTAATACCTACGATTTTATTTGATTTCTTGAGAGTAAGAGTAAGAGATTTTATTTGCAAAACTGTGGTACAAATATTATAGATCTTAAAACTATTGTCTCCCAACACATTTAACTAATAAATTAGTGTGCAAATTCAATCCTATTAATTTAAGATTATACAAATTTAAATAGCATGCATGTCAACGTTATACAAATATACATCTAGATTCAATGGTAACAAATAATAATTTTATTTATGTCATATATTCTTTTAAATTATAATAACATATCTCCATAAGCCAGTTCTTCAGTTTTAATTTAAAAGTTTGGAAAGGCATGACCTGTATTGATTCAGGTAACTTATTAAATATTATTATAGCCATGTTGTAGACATTTTTTTTGAAGATACTCATATGATCCTACACGACATCCATATCAATAAAAAAAAATTGGTTGTCTGTAAAGTCTGCTTACGGACAATTAATTATTTTACGTGATAACGTTAAGATTCGCCCTTCATTCCCGGGGGTCAAGATCGAATTCCACGCACTTTTATCTTTCAGAGTTTTGTGTGTTTTTAAAAGCAATTAAATATCACTGCCTCGTTGGTCTAGTGGTTAGCATATTCGACTGCAGATCACGATGTCCCGGGTTCGATTCCCGGGTCGGGTAAAATAATTGTTAGGTATTGGGTGTTTCTGTCAAGAAAGTCTCAATGCCAGCCCGGAGTTGGTAGTTGGCGGTGTTTCAGCCCGTGCCTCAGAGAGCACGTTAAGCAGTCGGTTCCGGTTATTATCACTATCACGTGACAGTAGTCGTTCAAGCCCGCCTACCCGCATTGGAGCAGCGTGGCGGGTCTAAGCTCTAAATCCTATGAGAGAGGAGGCCTATGCCCAGCAGTGGGACGTCAAAAGGCTGTAGTGGTGGTGGTGGTAAAAATTTCACTTGCTTTAACGTTGAAGGACAACATCATGAGAAAATATGTTTTTGTCTGAGAGTTCTCCATAACGCTCTCAGGGCTCGTGTGCTCAGGGTGTGAAGTCTACTAATCCGCACTTGACCAGCGTGCTGTACTGTGGCCTACGGCCTTTTCATTCTTAGAGGAGACCTGTAGTAGGTGCGTGCGTGCGTGCGTGTGTGTGTGTGTGTTAAGTGTTTGTGTGTGTGTGTGTGTGTTCCCCTGTGGCGCTCAAACGGGTGCACCGATTTGAATGTTGTTTTTTTTGTTTAAAAGGTGAATTAGTCGAGAGCGTTGTTAGCTATGTTTGATGAAAATCGATCCAAGATGGCCGCCGCTACAAAATGGCGGATTACATACTTCTTCACAACTCTCTTAATATGGGCTGTATGATATGAGTATCAAATGAAAGGGCTTGACTAGTAGAATAGCACTATGCAAATCCAAGATGGCCGCCGCCACAAAATGGCGAATGTCGGGTGTTGTTTAATTTATACTCGTTATTTATTAGTTATTCGTCAAGATAACATTTTATAATCTCGGTAGTAATAATTAATTGCTATCTTCTTTGTCGTGATTATTTTAAAAATATACACAGTCGCGTTGTATCCATGGCGTCGTGCGTCGTAGATACAGTCGATCTTTGATAGCGTAAATAAAAAAGTTTAGTTAGTTCTTAAAATAAAGTAAAATAAAGTACAGTTCTTAAAATAGTTAAGTTAACTCTTAAAATAAAAAAGTTTTCTTTGCCTCTCATATCACTAACTAAGGTAACTGGAACCAACTCCTCTGTGTACATTCAAAAAAGAATGTATGTATGTATACTAGGTTAATTATACATGTATTACTTTACTTTTATACAAAAATCAGCCAAGTGCGAGTCGGGCCTCGCTCTTTCAGGGTTGCGTACATAATTATGAACAATATAATATTTTGGGTCTAAGAAATATGTAATTTCCGAGCTAGACATCGCAACAAACCGTGAAAAAAAAACCCAAAAAAATGTTCGTTTATTTTGGTCACAGCTTATAAACTATTTAATAAATCGTTGTTTTCAGTATTTGTTGTTTAAATAGAGCATATAGTACATAATATACTGAAATATCATATTCCCAACTAGTTTAGTTTTTGAGATAGCCCCCGTCACAAAAATGGTCTAAAACTGACAACTTTGATGGCCTCCCATTCCCTTATTTTTTGAGATAAAAATTAAAAAAATATATATTTGTACTCTACTTAATGAGCTCTAAACAATGATACCCCACAAGCTAGGGTAAAGAAAAAATTTTTTTTCCGGCTCCTTTTTCATATATGGGAGCCCCCCTGAAAAATAATTTAATTCAATTTCTAATTCAATATTTGATTTTGGGTTAACGTTTTACACTAAATACCAAAATTTCAGGTTTGTAACTCATTTCGTCTGTGAGCTAGAGACTTGTGACCGGCGGACAGACGGACAGACAGACAGACAGACAGCCGAGTGACATTAATAGGGCTCCGTTTTTACCCTTCGGGTACGGAACCCTAAAAACTAGAGGACTGGCATACGTCGTCCTGCCCAGTGACATACCGACATCAGCGCCACCTACCAGGTCCAATTGTGTTTTCAAACCATCTAGGAAACCATTGAAATATACACACAAAATTTCATCCAAATCGATCCTGCCATTTAGGAGGAGTTAGGTGACAAACACGTAGATATAATATGAGTACATGTATTATGATTTATTGAGAAAAATAGCGTATCTATAAGTATATAAGTTTCAATAATAATTATTCATGACATATAAATAAAAACGGTTTAATAATTCATAACTAAGTAAGTATAAAATAATCTGGGTCTGGTATAAAAAAATCTGGGTTAAAACAATCAAAATTGTATTATTGTAACCCAGATAAAATAGGTATCTATCTATCTATCTGGTGTGAAACTGGTGTGCGTTCAGAGTTATGTTTGTCGATCTGTCTATTTGTTCCAGCTAATTTCCGAAACGGCTGGATCGATTTTGATGGAACTTTCAATGGCAGATAGGTGATGTTATATGGAGTAGGTAACTTAAGCTATATTTAGTTTAGGTACAAAAAAGGATCATGGGATCCAATCCGATCCTATATAAAAACCTATATAACCACGCGGACGAAGTCGCGGGGATCAGCTAGTAATAAATAAATAGATAGATGCAGTCGGTCATAAATTCAGAATAGGTACAAAATTAGCCTATAATTGTATGTACAATTTTATTCTGAAGTACTGTACCTAATTACCACTACTATCAAAGACTAATTTAAACGGAGGTTTTAAAAATAAATTTAAATTATTTTCATTCGAGATGGCGTACAGTTTGGACGAGAAAATTGTTTTGGTGACCGGCGCCGCGAGTGGTATTGGTGCAGCTTTAGTGAAAACTTTACTTGACGAAAACGTAAAGGTACGTACTTCATATGGTTAAATATTATGTAATAGGTTAATTAATAGATTTAGACGACCCTGGCGCAGTGGTGAGTGCTGTGGTCTTATAAGCGGGAGGTCCTGAGTTCGATTCCCGGCAGGGGCAATTTGAGATTTTATAATTTCTAAATTGTCTCTGGTCTGGTCTGGTGGAAGGCTTAAGCCGTGGCTGGTTACCACCCTACCGGCAAAGCCGTGCCGCCAAGCGATTCATCGTTCCGGTACGATGCCGTGTAGAAACCGATCAGGGGTATGCATACCTCTTCCAAGTTAGCCCGCTTCCATCTTAGACTGCATCATCACTTACCATCAGGTGAGATTACAGTCAAGGGCTAACATATAGTTGAAATAAAAAAATAAAAAAAGATTCAAATTGAGAATGTTTAACGTATTCAATAATAGCCCGCCAACATTGGAGCAGCGTGGCGGGTCTAAGCTCTAAACCCCTCTCTCCTATGAGAGAGGAGGCCTATGCCCAGCAGTGGGACGTTAAAACGCTGTGGTGGTGGTGGTGGGTGGATCGTAAGTATATCTTTATTATCCAAGTAGGTAGGTATGTGTACAAATTATCCACCAATTTGACTTTATCTATGAGTGATAAGATTATTTTCAACTTTGTTTGTGTTACGTAAGTTATATCTATCTTGAGTTAGGTATTTGAGAAATAAATATGTAATGTAATACAGTTAGTAGATATAGATATATATAAACAAGCAGTGGCGGGGCAAGGCCTAAATTTTATGTGGGCAAGATATATTTTGCGAGGCCCTCTGCCCGCACAAGAAGAGTATATAAAACTAGCGGACCCGGCAGACGTCGTCCTGCCCGCTATTAGGGTCCAATTTTTCTACTTATAAACCTTCCTCTTGAATCACCCTATCTATTAAAAAAACCGCATCAAAATCCGTTGCGTAGTTTTAAAGATTTAAGCATACATAGGGACATAGGGATATAGGGACAGAGAAAGCGACTTTACTTTATACTATGTAGTGATGAAAAAAAAAGGCGCGAGGCCGTGGGCCTGGGTCCACGTCGCCCACGCCGTCCACCGCCTCTGTAAACAAGTAATAATAGTAATCTTGCAGTAGTTAGAACATCGATGTAGATGAGTTAGAAGCGTCGACCCGACGACCGATGCGCTATTGGGGTTTGATTACCACCACCACTACAGCCTTATAACGTCCCACTGCTGGGTATAGGCCTCCTTTCTCATAGGAGAGAGGGATTTAGAGTTTAGACCCGCCACGCTGCTCCAATACGGGTTGACGGGCTTTAACGACTAAGTATTGTCACATCATAGTGATAATAACCGGGACCGACTGCTTAACGTGCTCTCCGAGGCACGGGGGTGAAACACCGCCGATTACCAACTCCGGGCTGGCACTAAGAATTTCTTGACAGAATACCCCAATACCTAACAATTATTTTTTGCCCGACCCGCGCGGGAATCGAACCTGGGACCTCGTGATCTGAGTCGAATATGCTAACCACTGACCAAACGAGGCAGTTGATTTTTAATCGAAGAGAGCAGTTGAATGTTTTGATTACCATTAGAATGATATCAGCTCTTTACAAATGAGGAATACGAAGACGCCAAGAAAAAGTAAAATTAGTAATAATAATTAACGTTATTTCTATTCCACAGCATGTAGTGATATTGGATGTAGCTGAAGAAGCAGGCGTTGCGTTGGAAACTGAGTTAAACGCAACGTACAAAGAAAGTAAAACGACATTCATCAAATGTGATGTTACTGACAAGCAGAGATTGCACGAAGCTTTCCAAATCGTGAAAGATACAATAGGCTACATCGATCTAGTTGTGAACAATGCTGGGATATTAGACGACAGGCCAGAATGTTACGAGATGGAAATAAAAATTAACTTGGTTAGTAATAAGTACTAAGTATAATATTTAGTTAATTAATTAATTAAGATATCGGCCTGTTTCACCACCTTCTGATAAGTGTTGGATAGCCTAAACGTAAGTTTTGTCACTTTCTTACTTTATGTCAAGTGACAAAGACAAAAGTTGTAGATAGCTATCTAATACATATCAGAAGGTGGTGAAACAGGCACTAAGTATTTTAGTTTTTAACCCCCGACGCATAAACGACGGGGTGTTATAAGTTTGACGTGTGTGTGTGTGTGTGTGTGTGTGTGTGTGTGTGTGTGTGTGTGTGTGTGTGTGTGTGTGTGTGTGTGTGTGTGTGTGTGTGTGTGTGTGTGTGTGTGTGTGTGTGTGTGTGTGTGTGTGTGTGTGTGTGTGTGTGTGTGTGTGTGTGTGTGTGTGTGTGTGTGTGTGTGTGTGTGTGTGTGTGTGTGTGTGTGTGTGTGTGTGTGTGTGTGTGTGTGTGTGTGTGTGTGTGTGTGTGTGTGTGTGTGTGTGTGTGTGTGTGTGTGTGTGTGTGTGTGTGTGTGTGTGTGTGTGTGTGTGTGTGTGTGTGTGTGTGTGTGTGTGTGTGTGTGTGTGTGTGTGTGTGTGTGTGTGTGTGTGTGTGTGTGTGTGTGTGTGTGTGTGTGTGTGTGTGTGTGTGTGTGTGTGTGTGTGTGTGTGTGTGTGTGTGTGTGTGTGTGTGTGTGTGTGTGTGTGTGTGTGTGTGTGTGTGTGTGTGTGTGTGTGTGTGTGTGTGTGTGTGTGTGTGTGTGTGTGTGTGTGTGTGTGTGTGTGTGTGTGTGTGTGTGTGTGTGTGTGTGTGTGTGTGTGTGTGTGTGTGTGTGTGTGTGTGTGTGTGTGTGTGTGTGTGTGTGTGTGTGTGTGTGTGTGTGTGTGTGTGTGTGTGTGTGTGTGTGTGTGTGTGTGTGTGTGTGTGTGTGTGTGTGTGTGTGTGTGTGTGTGTGTGTGTGTGTGTGTGTGTGTGTGTGTGTGTGTGTGTGTGTGTGTGTGTGTGTGTGTGTGTGTGTGTGTGTGTGTGTGTGTGTGTGTGTGTGTGTGTGTGTGTGTGTGTGTGTGTGTGTGTGTGTGTGTGTGTGTGTGTGTGTGTGTGTGTGTGTGTGTGTGTGTGTGTGTGTGTGTGTGTGTGTGTGTGTGTGTGTGTGTGTGTGTGTGTGTGTGTGTGTGTGTGTGTGTGTGTGTGTGTGTGTGTGTGTGTGTGTGTGTGTGTGTGTGTGTGTGTGTGTGTGTGTGTGTGTGTGTGTGTGTGTGTGTGTGTGTGTGTGTGTGTGTGTGTGTGTGTGTGTGTGTGTGTGTGTGTGTGTGTGTGTGTGTGTGTGTGTGTGTGTGTGTGTGTGTGTGTGTGTGTGTGTGTGTGTGTGTGTGTGTGTGTGTGTGTGTGTGTGTGTGTGTGTGTGTGTGTGTGTGTGTGTGTGTGTGTGTGTGTGTGTGTGTGTGTGTGTGTGTGTGTGTGTGTGTGTGTGTGTGTGTGTGTGTGTGTGTGTGTGTGTGTGTGTGTGTGTGTGTGTGTGTGTGTGTGTGTGTGTGTGTGTGTGTGTGTGTGTGTGTGTGTGTGTGTGTGTGTGTGTGTGTGTGTGTGTGTGTGTGTGTGTGTGTGTGTGTGTGTGTGTGTGTGTGTGTGTGTGTGTGTGTGTGTGTGTGTGTGTGTGTGTGTGTGTGTGTGTGTGTGTGTGTGTGTGTGTGTGTGTGTGTGTGTGTGTGTGTGTGTGTGTGTGTGTGTGTGTGTGTGTGTGTGTGTGTGTGTGTGTGTGTGTGTGTGTGTGTGTGTGTGTGTGTGTGTGTGTGTGTGTGTGTGTGTGTGTGTGTGTGTGTGTGTGTGTGTGTGTGTGTGTGTGTGTGTGTGTGTGTGTGTGTGTGTGTGTGTGTGTGTGTGTGTGTGTGTGTGTGTGTGTGTGTGTGTGTGTGTGTGTGTGTGTGTGTGTGTGTGTGTGTGTGTGTGTGTGTGTGTGTGTGTGTGTGTGTGTGTGTGTGTTTGAAAGGTGAATTAGCCGAGAGTGTTGTTAGCTATGTTTGATGAAAATCGGTCCAAAATGGCCGCCGCTACAAAATGGCGGATTACATATTTTATCACAGCACCCTCAATTTGGGTATCAAATGAAAGGGACTAGTAGAATAGCACTATGCAAATCCAAGATGGCCGCCACCACAAAATGGCAAATGTCGGGGGTTTTTAAATTTTTAATTTATACTTGTCATATTTTTCATCCAGGTATCGCTGATAACCAGTTCTCTGCGTGCTTGGAACATGATGCACAAAGAGAAGGGTGGAGAGGGCGGTACCATAATTAATTTTAGTTCGGTGGCGGCGTTGTGCAATACTTCGAACGTTCCAATTTATAGCGCTACTAAAAGCGGTGTCCTAAAATTCAGCACTTGCTTGGGTGTAAGTGAATAATTACTTTATTCGATAACAAGCGGACACCCGCGACTTCGTTCGCGTGGATTTATATTGGTTTTTAAAAATCCCGTAGGAATCGTTTTGTTTTTCCTAAGCTCCTTTGAGCTCATATAATGCTAAAAACTGTTAAAAGTTCATTGGCGGATGTTTAGGTAGATCAAAATTTAAACATCCGCCAGTGAAAGTCCCATCAAAATCAATCCAGCCTTTTAGAGATTAGTCGGTAATCTTTAAAGTATCTACTTTGAATGAATGAAATCGGACCACACGTTTTGATTTTCATCCCCTCTCCTTGGGAACCGTGCTGAATTTCGGGATATAAAGTATTCTATATGTTACTCCGTAGTATGAACTTAAATCGTACCAAGTTTCGTTTCAATCCATTCAGTAGTTTTTGCGTGATGCGCGCACATACATACAGACAAACAGATAAACAGACAAACAGACAAACAGATAAACAGACAAAAATTTCAAAAATAGCTTTTTTACGTTCTATTACTTATCCCTAACATCCCCTAGTTATTATTTTGCAAAAATCTTCAATGTACAGATACGGCAAGTCTACGATTTTATTATATGTATAGAAGATAGATATAGATGTGTAGATAGAAGATAGAAGATGTATAGATAATTTTACAGTCTTATGAAATTGATGTTGTATAGTAATTAAATTAATAGATGAATCTGTAATTACATACATAATATTAATTAAGTAGGTAGATATTATTTATTATTGAACATTCGTTACATTAGTATACTGAGCCATTAATTAACAATCGTTAAATTTCTAAAGGAGATGTCATTTGGCTGTCATTTTCGTCTGTACTAATGAAGCGGTAACTGACTTAATTAACGGAGTGCGACAGTTAGAAAATGACAAAATTAATAAAAACCATCGAAATTCCTTGCAAATTCTTTATTTCATGTAAGTACGCCAACTAAGGCTCTTATGAAAATTGAAGACCTACAACCGGTTTGGAAAGCTGATTTGAACCGGCAAGAAACTCAGCAGTTGCTCTTTTAGTAGTTGCTCTAGTTAGTGAGGAACTCAGCAGTTTCCTTTTTAGTAGTTGCTCTAGTTAGTGAGGAACTCAGCAGTTGCTCTTTTAGTAGTTGTTGTAGATAGTGAGGAACTCAGCAGTTACTCTTTTAGTAGTTGCTCTAGTTAGTGAGGAACTCAGCAGTTGCTCTTTTAGTAGTTGCCCTAGTTAATGAGGACTCGGCAGATATTTTAGGTTCTAATAAATGTAGTTATTTTTTTTAATTATTTTGGTTTCAGGATGACGGACATTATTCAAGAAGTGGGGTTCGGGTTTTATGTGTTTGTTTCGGTTTAACAAATACTCCGTTATTGAGCAATACTACAAAATTGTTTGATAAAAGCGCTGAAGGGCCAGTATCAGAAGATTTAAAAAACTTCAAGTTACAAAGGTATGAAATATCATTTTAACTTTAATCATTTAAAAATAAATGCAAAAATTAAGGACAAGTAGAGAGTTATTACCCGTCTGCGCGAAAGCTAAGACTGGGTTATGTTTTTCACATATTGTGTGAAGAAAAGCTGTCATTGCAACGTAATAAAGTGCTCCCGAAATTTTAATTTATAATTTGTTGTTAAATACAATAAACAGTATTCATTTAGTACTTATTTTAATAATACAATAATTAACCATTATTTCTACAATAAGGATTATGAAGAAAGTGTGTTTTTGTGCTCCCGTAGCACTACTGTAGTGCAAGCCAGTATCGACCGATGTTTATGATCTCTAAATTCAACAAACAACCGTAATCTACAAAGTGCTAATTAAGTAAATAACCTAATCAAAATAATATTCCTGTGCTTGATATCACGTAGTGAAAACAATACGACTTTTCAACATTCGCTGTGCTTTTTATTAAGAACTTGAACTCATATTTTTTATCATTATTGCCGGTTGGTCGGTAGAATTGACAATTGGTGTTGACAATTTCCGACAATCTTGGATATACGAGCTAATTACATTGAATGTCGAATGAATGTGGACCACATCGTTAATGACTGGATGGCACAGTTCAGTTAAATATGGTAATAAATATTTAAAATTTGATAAAATTAACAATGGCCGCCTCTACTATAAAGAATGACAAGAAGTTTGATTGTTGTACAAACCAATTGATCACTGAGGAAGTACTAAAATGTTCATCATGCATGAAAAATTATCACTTTGATTGTGTCAAAACGTCTAATGTTCAATATACAGACTTATCTTCGGACTTTTTAATCACCTGGTTGTGCCCATCATGTAACCGCCCACGGTCTGGTAAGGACAACACCAATACTGCATTACGTGGCTCTTTGAAAAATAATAACACCGGTAGTAATGTGAATCCCAAAAACAGAAACAAAAGAAAAAAGGCTCAATTTTCTGATAGTGATACCAGTGCGACAAACGACTTGTCAATAGAGGATGTCCGTCGGGTTGTTAGAGAAGAACTCAAAACATTACTAGATGTTTTCAAATCAAATATAATGTCTCAGTTTGGACAGAACTTAAAGGATATCTCCGATCAACTCACACAAGTTACAAATTCCATATCTTTTATGGAGCAGCAACATGAAGATTTAAAGAAAGAAATTCAACTTAAGATCAAGAGCATTAACATGTTGGAAACTGAGAATAAAATTTTACAAACAAACTGCAACGATCTTAATGCTAGATTATCGCAATTGGAGCAGCACTCGCGAGCAAACAATATTGAAATACAATGTCTTCCTGAGCATAGGAATGAAAACTTATTGTCAGTAGTTAACCAGATAGCGAACACAATTAAATACAATCTTAAAGAATCTGATGTGTATTTATGTACCAGAACTGCAAAGATGCATAAGGATAATCATAGGCCCAGATCTGTTATCGTTAAATTTAGTTGTCCAAGGGTTCGTGATGAATTTTTGGCGGCAGCGATTAATTTTAATAGAAAGGCTGAGCAAAGTGTAGATAAATTAAATACTAGCCACATCGGATTAGGTGGAGACATTAAACCAATCTATATTGCTGAACATTTATCACCGACTCAAAAAGCTCTGCATGCTGCTGCTCGCCTGAAGGCTAGGGAACTAAATTATAGATTTGTGTGGGTCAAACGAGGATTTATATACATGCGCAAAAGTGAATCTTCTGAATATAAGTTTATAAGGAATATGGACTCTTTAAATAGTATTAATTAATTTAATTTAATTATTTAATTTAATTAATTATTAGTATTAATTGAAGTATTTTATTGCATGACAATTAGTTTTAAGTTGTAAAATTTAATTCGATTAAATGTTATTATCAAAATGTTAGGGGACTCCGTTCGCATACTAATGATACATATTGTGAAATTCTTAACAGCGATTTCGACATAATTATACTAACTGAGACATGGCTTAATCATAGTATTTTTGACAGGGAAATTTTTGATAGTCGTTACCACGTTTACAGACGTGACAGAGATAGCTCTGCTCTCTTTGGGCACAAAAAAACAGGTGGTGGAGTACTTGTTGCTGTTTCTAACAAACTTGTTTCGCGACGTGAATCTGACTGGGAGAGTGACTGTGAAGATATTTGGATCACTATTGATTTTAAAACTCAACAGGGTAAAGAATCTATGCATATCTGTGGTGTGTACCTAGCCCCACCTGTCACTATCACTTTGCTTGAAAATTTCATTGAGAACACTAACAAAATACTCAATAATACTAATTTTTCGACACTAATTGCCGGTGATTTTAATTTAAGTGGAATAGTTTGGTCTTCTTCTGATAACCCTTCTGACGCCGCCCCATCAAACTATAGTATTTGTGCGTTAAAAAGTTCTTTTATTGATTTTTTGTCTCTTAATGGTTTAAAACAATATAACTTGGTATACAATCACAAGAATAAAATTCTTGATTTAATTTTAACAAATAAGGATGTTACAGTAAGTGAATGTTTGAATCCTATAAGAAAGATTGACAGTTATCATCCTCCTTTAGATATTACAATACCTCGATCGGAACTAATAGCCACTAATAAGAATGAATCTAGAAATATCTATAATTTTTTTAAAGCTGACTATGATAAGGTGATTCAAGCTCTAAACTGTATATCTTGGTCTGTTGAATTTATTGGGTGTGAGAATGTTAATGCAATGCTATCTAAATTTTATAATATCTTACATAATATTATCCGTACCCATGTACCTCTTAATAAACCCAAAAACAAATCTTATCCTGTGTGGTTCTGTCCTCGGTTAATTAAGCTATTAAAATTAAAACACAAGTATCATGCAAAGGTGAGGAGATATAAAAATCCATTAGATTTAATTGAGTTTCAGTATCTACGCAAAGATTGTGATAGGTTAATATTATTATGCTACAATGAATACATTTGCAAAATAGAGACCGCAATAGGTAAAAATCCAAAATTTTTTTGGACCCATTTAAAGAACATCCGTAAAGAAAATAGTGCCTATCCACCTGTCATGGTTCTAAATGATAAAAAGGCCACTGACACTGCAGCTGCTTGTGAATTATTTGCGGCTCACTTTGCTTCTGTATATGAAAGGGATAATGATGTATCTAATGAATCCAACCTTAAAGTTCTTGATACACATGATGAAATTGATCATCTACAACTTTCCCGATCAACTGTTTTTAAGAAACTAAAAAGACTTGTCAAATTTAAAGGCGCTGGTCCTGATAATATACCCCCGATATTTTTAATTAAATGTGCATGGCCAATGTCACTGCCTCTTACATTGATTTTTAATAAGTCCCTGGAAAATGGTCAGTTTCCCGATGTTTGGAAGGAAACCAGAGTTGTTCCTGTCTTTAAGTCTGGCAAAAAGAAAGAAGTGCAAAATTATCGCCCAATATCTATCTTATCTACCATGGCGAAGGTTTTTGAATCGTTAGTGTATCAGCATATGTTCAACCATTTGAACAAATATATTAGTGATAAGCAACATGGATTTATGAGAAAACGCTCCACAACTAGCAATCTGCTACTTCATACTACAAATATAGCTGAATGTATTGATAATGGGCACCAAATTGATGCCATATATACTGACTTTTCAAAGGCTTTTGACAAGGTCAATCATCGTATCTTACTAAGTAAACTACATGCGCACGGAGTTTCTGATAACTTACTAATGTGGAGTAAATCGTATCTTGTCAATAGAAAATCTAGGGTAGTCATTAACGGCCACCAATCCAGGGTATTTATAGCTCAATCAGGAGTGCCTCAAGGATCCAATCTAGGTCCTCTCTTTTTTAATGTTTACATTAACGATATAACGAACATTTTCTACAATAGCAATGTAAGTCTCTTTGCGGATGACTTAAAACTGACTCGTATTATTAAGGGTGGTGATGATGTACAATTATTGCAGGAAGATCTGTACAGATTAAGTGATTGGTGTAAACTAAATAAAATGTTCCTAAATGTTGATAAATGTCTTCACATAAAATTTACTAGGAAATAAAATAAAATACCATCTGTGTATTACATTAACGACAAACGACTGACTGAAGTTAACGAAATTCGTGACTTAGGTATTATTTTAGATAGTAAACTAAGTTTTGTACCTCACATAGATAAAACTTTAGGCCTGGCAAATAGATCTCTTGGATTCGTTCTTAGGTGTTCAAAAAACTTTAAACAGAGTTCTACTGTAATTAAGCTTTTTGATTGTTATGTGCGCAGCAGACTGGAATACTGTGCTATTGTCTGGTCTCCGTTCACTAAAATCCACACTAAAAGAATTGAGAGACTACAGGAACGGTTTTTGCGCCAGCTTTCATATCGTTTCAGAATAAATTCTAGTAATTATGAAAATAGACTTACCCTTTTTAAGAAAAACACACTTGAGGATAGAAGACTAATATTGTCCTTGATGTTTTTGTTCAAATTATTTAATAACAAAGTTGATTGTTCAGAGCTACTTTATAGATTTGCACTTAAAGCACCAAGATTGAATAATCCCCGTCTACCTTTTAAACTGTTAAATGTTAGACGGTGCAGAACTAAGCTAGGCAAGCATTCTCCCATACCAAGAATTTCTAACTATTACAACAGCCTTGTTAAACGTAATAAAGAAATAGATTTATTTTATAATAGTATTACTCAGTTTAGACAAAATATTATTGACAGCATTAGGATACCCACTAACTGACTCGATGATTTTTTTTTTATGTATACATTCTTCATTTAGTTCTTAGAAGTTTTGTAATTAAATAGTACAATATCTAGAATAACTAATTTAAGTAAATAAGCATTCTTATTGTAAATTGGTTGATTATTACAACAACTTAATTAATGATTATTTAATATTGTATGCATGTTGTGTAAGCCTATAATTAGTTGAGCATTTAATCATGTGACACTTGTAATTTTGCTATTTAATTATAATTGTATTAGTGTATTCAACTGTTGGCTTTCCTAAATAAATAAATAAATAAAAACCTATTCGAGGTATACCTCGAATAGGTTTTAATTGAATGAAGTCGTGCAAAGTTTAGGAGTCGTTTTTATTTTTAACTAGCGGACCCGGCAGACTTCGTCCTGCCCGCTATTAGCACCACCTACTGGGTCCAATTTTTCTACTTATAAACCTTCCTCTTGAATCACTCTATCTATTTAAAAAAACCGCATCAAAATCCGTTGCGTAGTTTTAAAGATTTAAGCATACAATTCTGCCGTCCTAACGAAGAGTGCAATAACTAGGTTTTGACTACTTTCGAGATATTTGCAGTTAAAGATTTAATTTTTGTTTTGTGTGTATCTTCGTAACTATAAAAGCTATTGGTTTGAAACTTTTACTGAACGACAGATAAAATAATGCTTAATTTTATGTAGTATATTATATTTGTACATAAGTTTATATACACACTAAAAACGCAATAATGTATTTATCATTAGGACTTATGAATTGTTTTGATATAGCATTCCTAGTCATAATTGCAATAACTACACTACTTATTGCAGTTTTTGTTAGTAAACCTACATACTACTTATTTGTGTAGCACAAACTATATGATGCCCTATAGTTTCTTCCAACCATATGTACGGTTTTCCTTAGTGAATTATTTTAATTAGATATAAGGTGAACATAATAAGAATAAAAGAGATTTACCAAAATAATTTAAATAGGTTTTTATTATTTAAA
This sequence comes from Melanargia galathea, assembly GCA_920104075.1. Lineage (NCBI taxonomy): Eukaryota > Metazoa > Arthropoda > Insecta > Lepidoptera > Nymphalidae > Melanargia > Melanargia galathea. The sequence goes on from OV049864.1 coordinate 5,978,556, forward strand.
ACTAATAACTTACATGACGATTTTCGTATCTGTAACTGAATTCAAAAACATAGAACTTTCATATAACCGTCCTACCCCCATTTTACCCCCTTATATATTTTACATAGGGGAGAAATTTCCTATAATATTTTCTAGGCTGATATCTACGCCCTAGAAAGAACCTACCGTCCAAATTTCAAGATAATAATAACAATAATTAAAACTTCACAAAAACTTTCATCCCCTTTTTTACCACCCTTAATGGGAGATTTTCCAGAACAACTTATACAAGTTTTTATTATTTAAAATTCATAATCTAAATGCCTATTTTCATATCTGTAACTTCAAAAACATAGAACTTTCATATAACCTTCCTACCCCCATTTTACCCCCTTAGGGGAGGATTTTCGTGAAATCTTTTCTAGGCTGATATCTAAGCCTTAGAATAAACCTACCTTCCAAATTACAAGTTGATAATAACAATAATTAAAACTTAACATAAAAACTTTCAACCCCTATTTTACCACTCTTAAGGGAAGATTTTTCAGAATAAAATATACAGGTTTATATTATTTAAAACTAATAATCTAAATGCCGATTTCAGGTCTGTAACTTTAAAAACATAGGACTTTCATACAAACTTTCTACCCCCATTTTACCCCCTTAGAAAGATTTTAGGAATGTTAAATAGCCTATAACCTTTCCAGAAAACTGTACTACCAAATGCAAAAATAATTTTTCAAATCCGACTGGTACTTCCAGAGATTAGCGCGTTCATTCAGACAAACTCTTCCGCTTTATTATATTAGTATAGATATCTAGTTTTTTTTTTATTTTTGATAATTTTCATTTGTCTAATTCTAATTCTCTCCAATCAGCTGCATGTTTTTCTTTGACTTTCAATGAAAATTGTCCCCTTTCAGCCAATGACTTTTGACTTCCAAAATTTTCTTTAAGTGGTTGTTTCTAATTTTGTGCTTGTAAAAGTAAAAATCTACGAATTTGACAATTTTATAACATCCACAAAATCGTCAAAATCAAAAACTTTTTGTTTATTTTAACTTTACTTTAGTATAATACATTTAGTAAGCTAGACATTTTAAGTAATAAGTTTCCTTATGATAACTGCAATAACTCTTACTTCTTGCGCTTATGACTAGTAAATGTGCCAAAAATTTATAAAACGTACTATAGTCATAAGTGCAATAACTGAACTTATTGCGATTATTTTATGTAATATTACAAAATATCAAAGCTATCCAAGTCATAACTCAAGATATTTCGGTTATGATTAGCTCCTTACACATCGTTATATTAGACTAGCTGACCCCCGCGACTTCGTTCGCGTGTTTTTAGGTTTTATATAGGATCGGATCGGATCCCATAATTATTTTATGTACCTAAACTAAATGTAGCCTGTTACTCCTTATAACATTGAAAGTTCCATTAAAATCGATCCAGCCGTTTCGGAGATTAGCTGGAACAAATAGACAGAACGACAAACATAAATTTAAACGCACGCCAGTTTAAAATAAGCCGTACGTACAAAGATCCGGGACCCAAGTTATTGGAACCCAATAAATGCCTGTCATTTCTAAACTAAAAAACGTATGACCTTGAAATATTTACGGGACAATACTTAAAGTACTACCTTTCTAACAAAAAAAGAATGAGTGAAATCGAATAACGCGTTAATGAATTACAGCTATATACACGTTTTAACTTTCATCCCCTCTCCCAAGGGAACCGTGCTGAATTTCGGGATAAAAAGTATCCTATAACCTACCTCGGAGTATAAACTCAAATCGTACCAAGTTTCATTCGAATCCATTCAGTAGTTTCGGCGTGATGCGCGGCCAAGATACAGACAGACAGACAGACAGACAGACAGACAGACAGACAGACAGACAGACAGACAAAAATGAAAAAAATTGCAGTTTTGGCTTCAGTATCGATTATAGAATGCCCTCCGATAAAAATTTTCAAAATATCTTCAATGTACAGAATTGGATCTGTTACAGTCTTATTATATTATAGATATTGCAGTTATGGTAACCAACAGAACCGAAACTATTGAAGATACAAAAAAGACGTCTAAGACGAAAATATAGAGCTCATTTTCCTGATTACGGATATGGTCTTAAGTCAATTTGACCAAAAACTCGACTTATTGCACTCTTCGTTAGGACGGCAGACATAGGGTCATAGGGATATAGGGACATAGGGATATAGGGAGTGGACAGAGAAAGCGACTTTGTTTTATACCTACTATGTAGTGATTCACTTTTAATGCAGGCAACCTGCGTGTTTTTCATTTTTTTTTCACTAACAGTCATAATGCTTGTTTTAAATTATTGGATTGATGTTTTATTATAATATACTAGTTGATGCCCGCGACTTCGTCCGCGTGGGTTTAAAAAATGTGATAAATGAAGAACCGCTCGACCGATTTTGTGCTAAAAACACATAAACCATCTACTAAATGGTCCGAACAAAGCCTAAAAACTGGTTTGGACAGGTGAGCACGTTCGACAGTTATAAAATTACAACGAAAAGTGGCATTGATTTTTATATAATTATGTATATATAGATAAAGAAGATTCAAATCTGACTACATACATAATATTTTATGTATATACCTATTAGCTGTATACAGGGTTTAAACAACAAATACTGAAAACAACAATTCATGCAGTAGTTTGTAACCTACGATCAAAACAAACGAACATTTTTTGGATTTTTCATTCACGGTTTGTTGCGATGTTCTAGCTCGGAAATGAAGAAATATTTCTTACACTCAGAATATTATGTTGTTCATAATTATGTACAGAACCCTAAAAGAGCGAGGACCGACTCAAGCATTTGGCCAATTTTATTTTTTATTGGCATAGCTATATCATTGCAGCTTTCTTACGGTAATATAATTATGTAATACTAGCATCTGCCCGCAGCTTCGCCCGCATGAAATTCGATTTTAAACAAATCCCGAGGGAATCGTGGGTTTCCGGTTCCCGTTCCAGCTCCCTTTTCCGACCTTACTATCTACTATCAAGGAAGTCCGCTATAGTAATCTACCTATACTTAGCTGTAGCTATAAATTTCGGGTTTTTCAAAATCCCGTGGGAACTGTGCATTTTTGCAGGATAAAAAGTAGCCTATGTGTTGCCAACACAGCAAACTATTGCAATAATGTGTTAGATAATATGTGAGCGTGATTTACCTAAGAACAGTCAGCGCCCTCTATGGCGTTTTTGGAAGTTTATATCTATTTTAGTCCCACAGGAATATTTTTCCGGGATAAATAGTAGCCTATGTGTTAAGTCAGGGCATAATCAATCTCCATTCAAAATTTCAGCCAATCAGGTTCAGTAGTTGGGGCGGAGAAGAGGAACAAACATACACACACGCACACACACACAAACTTTCGCCTTTATAATATTAGTGTGATGTGTTTTGTTTCCAGCCCTGAATCAGCAGCTCGTGCAGTCATAGAAGTGTACAAACAAGGAGCCAGTGGCAGCGTCTGGATATCCACCAGTGACAAACCAGCCCAAGATGTTACTTACATTTGTGATAAAAGCATTGAACTCTTTAGTGAATATGTTTACGGCTAACTTACCATAATATTATGTAAATAAATAAATAGCTAATGTAATATAATTTTTTTTTGAGTTTATGGCTATATTACATGCATGATTTAATACTAGGGATTTTCAATTAAACACTGAAAGAAAAACATAACTTGTGTTTCAAGATTCAGTGTATTTCCTTGATAGCTATATGGTTATTCCGAGCTCGCACACCTCGAAATTTGATCAACGTTGCCACAATGTGCAAAGTCGGCATAACCATACTGAGCACAGTACAGTAGGAGTAGGAGTACGGCTGTCGACTTCACTTGAATCGTAGGCCGTGTTCAGTATAGTAGGCGCTGCCTGCATTATTCCTTAGAAAATACTGTTATTTAACACCTATCTAGTCCTTCAAATGACATCACAAAATTTCCAAAAAAATATATGCCATACTTTGATTCATGCTCTTTAGTTCTGTAATCTTTTTTTTTTTTAATTGTTTTTTTTACGATAAATTCAAGAATAATAAACAAAAGTAGCTTCGTATCTAAATCGTGTATCAACTTCTTTACCTGTGCAACCATGAAAGTAAATCTTACATTCAATTATAGAGAATATATATATGATACAATCTCTAGAGATATTTTATTTATTTTCGACTGTTTTTTATGAAAAATTTACATATTTTGATTATTTCGGTCAAATAATTCCAGCGGGCGACGTCGCCGACAGGATGCCATACGGCTGGCGCCTTTCGTAGGAGGTAGATGTGCGCAATTTTTCCCGCCAAACGCTCTCGTTCAATTCAACGCTCTTGTTTCAGGGAAAATATTTTTTTTGTGTAAAATATTTTTTTAGTTAGCAAATAATTAGTACCTATCTACTTTATAAGGATATTTGTAAATAAGTATTGTGTTAGCTGTATTTTGTCTAAGTATATACATTTTTAGTGGTATTTCGTTGTTTTTTTAATTGTGTTAGCTGTATAATAGGTACGTAGGTATCGTAGTCAACCAGGATGCCGAAAATACCTCGACTAAAACGATCTTAACTACAAAAGATTGAAAACACGAAAATCGCGTAAGTACCTACCTAATTACCTACCTTACCTATATAATATTACCTACATAAAATATTTTATGGCACACTATCTATTTTTGGCCCGACCTCTGGAATCGAATCCACGACCTCGTCATCTGCAGTTGAACATGGAAACTCCTAGCTCATGGTGATGATGATGATTTTTCTTATTTTAGAAAAGCAAATAAGAGACAAGTTTTACAACCAATAGACCAAAATACCGTATTTCCAGAATCAGAGATCGGACAATCCGAATCTGGGAACACCACCATTACGTAAGTACCTACCTACTTTGATGAATAATAATAAAATAAAAGCTAAAAATAATACGTGAAAATACCTACCTACCTATCCCTGAATAAGTTTTAAATTCTATGTCCTATGTACCTATGTGTATAAAGTATTATAATGTGCATTTAGACTGCATCATCTGGATTCTGGTGGTAACTAATTGTAATAAATCTGCTTACGTAATATTTGAACGGCCCCTAATCAAAAATATTATGATAGGTACCTACCTAATAACATGTACCTATAATAATATTATAAGTAGTTAAAATGTATTATATTACTTTAGACTCACTACATCTATTTTCCTATTTACGATACAATGAATAGGTATTCACGCAATTTCCTAGCGGCATGCTTACGAAAGTGGCAGAGGCGGCAAATGCATAAAAAGGGCCAAAGACCTCAAGTGATTTTTTTAAAGTAAAACTTCTTTAGGTACCTACCGATTTTAGCAACAGTTAGGACTTTGAACTTGAGGACAGGATGTCTCGAAATATAAAGCCCAACCTATTTAGGCAAAATTTTAAGGAAGCCAGTAAATACATGACATAGTTTTGATCTATATTATAACCATTTAGGAAACTGTTATTCGAGTTAGAAAAAATGGCAGCCATTCTGTTTTTTGTCAATGGACCATTTTCTTTTAAAATTCATAACTAGAGTTTACTGTTAGGGATCATCCATAAATTACGTCACACGTTAAGGGGTGGGAGGGAGGGTCGACGAATTGTGACATTGTGTGGCAAAGGGGTGGGAAGGGCCCTAAATTTTGTGACTTCACATTCAATTCACATTCAAATTTAATTTTAAAGTACTAATAGAACACGAAATACGTACTTTTAAAGATAAATTTAAAAATATTTGAAACTGCTGTTTTAATTCAATGTCTGGACGTAAATGCCAAATATGTGACGTCACCCTAGGGGGGGGGGGTCTTAAATGTGACCAGCTGTGACGAGGACGGAGGTGACGGGGTGAAAAATCATGAAATTGGTGTGACGTAATAATTTATGGATGGCCCCTTATCACAAAAGTATTTTTTTTGAGTATCGTATTTTTTTTTCAGTTTGAACGAGGATATCAATAGAGTATAGACAAACTGAAGGCTTACACAGGGACACCACAAATAGCGCTTGTAAATATTTCAATGACATGATCACTATACTTCTAATTGACATAGAACCTTCATGGTTTGAGATTTTTGAGTGACACTTTTTTCATACGGTACCTATGTAGTTCTTCTTTTAAAAATGTGCAACATTCGATTATCAACTTTCAGTTGTTTTTTTTTTATTCAGCTTAGACAATAAAGATGGATACTTCGAAAATTCGTGTGATTTTTGAATACGAGTTTAATAATGGTAATTATTTTGATTAAATAAATATGTTAAATTAATAAAACGAATTTTTATTTTTCAGTACAAATCGGCAATTTCATACTTTAACCCCTAATAATAAACATCTAATTTTAACCGACTTCAAAAAAAGGAGGTACTGTATTCGACCCGTATGTATGTATGTAAGTAAGTATGTATATATGTAAATTGTAAGTATGTTCGTGATTATCTCCGCAACTAATAAACCGATTTTGATGATTTTTTTCACTATTGTAATCTACATACTTTCAGAAGATTTTAGTGTATAACGAAGTTATAAGCGTAAATGTACACATATGTCACTAATATGTTCTCTGAGATTGCCAGACCTGTTGCTGAAGTTTGATATAGCTATTCTGTCCAAAGACTTCATTCTGCTACGCCTACGTAACATTGACTTTTTGCAAAAACTTTTGGGCCGAGGTCAATAACAGCTATATTTAGAGTGGTTCCTTGGAGTTTGTGCATGGTTACGCGTATTTCCATTCTGTACAAGGCCAAACCGCAGGAGTGTGAAACTAGTCGCATATAAATTGTAAATTACTTTTTAATCAAGGTCTTCCAAATTATACAAGAAGTAGTACGCATACAAACTAATCTTGTACAGATCGGAAATTAGGTTAGGTTGGGTTAGAACATTATAAAACCATTCACCTATAGTAGTAATACATAAAATGTATATATGTCACAGGATAATTCTTAATATATGAGTCATAATCTATTTTACATAGTTCTCATTTATATTATTATAATTATTACCTAAAAATATATAGAAAACAAATCACTAAAAAGCATAAAATATTTTTTTTTCAAAGAAAAACCGACTTCAAGGGATTCGAACTAAAAAGTTTAAAATAATTTTTTATTCATTTAGCTTGACGATTTAACTACCTAACATAATTTTTTGAAATTCTGACTTTTTTATTTTTTGCTTAAAACATCCCATACGAATAACTACGCTGTGTTGTGAGCTCTTAAAGCTCAATTCGGTATAGTTCCGAATTCAAACTATTTAAGTCAAAGAAAAAAAAATTAATACAAGATATTCAGGAAGAAAGATTATTCCAAATTCAAACTTAAGACCAGAAATGAAATTTCATACTTACTTTTCTGGATCGTTGTGAGGAACAAACATTATTCCAAATACAAACTTAAGACCAGAAATGAAATTTCATACTTACTTTTCTGGACAGTTGTAATACTTTCCAGAAAAGAATAACTTTCAATCAACTCTACAGTCTATGAAATGTGCACATTTCGTATCATTTTTTAATAAATAAATAAAATAAATACTTACACATACACACACGGTCGGCTGTTCCTAAAGTAGGCAACTTAATGCCTGTGTTATAGGTAAGAACCGACTGATATACATATTTACATATATTACATGTATATATAATATATATATATAAATATTGAACAAATGTATAAATACATACTTATATACTTACATAAACACACCCAGACTCGGGGCGGGAATCGAACCCGCGACCCCGGAGAGGCAGGCAGGGTCACTGCCAACCGCGCCAAGGGGCCAGTCACTAATTATATAATTCATATAATAATAGTAGTATGAATTAAATAATATAATTCATATATTATTTAATTCATATAATAATAGATATATTTCATATCATTTTTTAATAAATGATATGAAATATATCATTTTTTAGAAAATTAATATTTTAAACAGTTATTTACGATAATAATATAACACATTAAATTTTTCTCTATTGCCGCTTCTAACACGCTTTTGCTCTATGAAAAAAAAAACTAAGCGCACCAATGCCATCTCGCGGCTCTTTTCATACTAATGTGGTTGTTGACTTGGTATGTCGTAGTACAGTTCACCGCCATTAGATGGCGGTAAAAAAATTAACGTAAATATGTAGAGGTGTAGGGGGGACAAGAGGTAGCCAAACGCACAAGGCCATTCGTAACTTGGAGAGCCTTAAGGTCGCCTTTTGTGTCTAGCCGCCTCCGCCGCGCGGTGTTTTGCCAAAGACACCGCCGTGACTTCAAAGCATGCCGCGTGGGTTGTACAGGCACAAGGAGTTTTGGCGTTTTATACCTACTCATATTTTTTCATTAAAATTCTCTTTCCTTTTTATATTTTTTCACATTCGTATTATATTACAATATAATCATAAACATAAAATATAATATTCTCATGAACACGGGTCTTCTCTCAAAATGAGAAGGATTTTAACCATAGTCTACCACGCTGGCCAAGTGCGGATTGGCAGACTATTCGGAGATTCTGTTAGAATAGAAAAAAAATTACAAACAGAAAAAAAGTAATAAAAATAAAAGCAGAATACTAAGAGCACCTGCGTCTGTACCGACACTAAGTTACCGAACGAACTATAATGCAAAATGAACCCAAACAATCTTATTTTAAAGTCGTAATTCAATGCTTCGAATATTTATTTTACAACATTTCTGCTTGGAGCGCTGGCTGTAAACGAATGCTGAATGTATTGGCGAACTCATACCTTGAAATAAGCTAGTTTAGGTCCATTTTACTCTGAAGTCATTGTGTTTCGATCAGTATAGTATTTAGTAAAGTTTTCGAGCTGTGCAAAGTGAGACTATACATAGGTACTGTCCGGCAAATAAGTCTAGCGTTGAATGCGCAGAAGTCAAAAATGAGGTATCTCGGGGTGTGAGTGGGTCGCGGGGAGAGCTTGGGGATCGTTCGTAAGCACTGATTAGCTCTCGCGGATCCCTCGTAAGCGCTGATTGGCTCTCCAATCGTATTGTGTCCCGCTCACTCGTACGACGCTGCGCGCACTTGAAGGTCACCGCTCGACTTACGTGCCGGGGGTTATAACTTCTATTTGGTCGGAGACATAACTTTGAACGCTTGCTGAACATCCTCACTAATGTCTGTAACTTTGTCGTTGTTAATTAGCCAGGTACTTCCGCTTTTGCCGCTCCTGTAACTCTGCATTAGGCCTTGAGCGGCTACTTCACCACTAAAAACAAGTAATTCTTCAGTTAGTAAAAACCTTCTATCTTTTACTTACTTTACCTTTAATGTTACATTTAGAACGTCTAAATGTAACATTAAAGGTAAAGTAAGTACCACTTGATGATCTCCCTGGCGCAGTGCTGGGCGCTGTGGTTTCATAAATAAGAAATCCCGGGTTCGATTCCCGGCACTATAACAATTCTTAGCTTGTCCAGATTATTATATTCACGGTAATATACGTATACCGATCAATTATTTAAGTTCAAAGAAATCGGTAAATAAATAGGAAAATGAAAAGTACATACGATTGCATATTATTATTTTTTCTTCCTTCAATAAGAATTTCTTGTACTAATTCGTCAATAAAGTCCATTTTGTCCCATATATTTGATTCCGTCATTCCAAAACATACTGTCAACACGCGCACATTGGTATGGCGATAATATTCTTCTTTCTATGAAACAATAAGAAGATTGTAGATAAATTACACATTTTCAAACATTGATACAGAAACACATAGTGTTTACCGCAACAGTTTCACATGTTTCAGTTCAATATTAAATTGTTTCAGAAACACGTAGATTTTGTTTCTGAAACAGTCTTTATAAACAGTTGTTTCTCAGTGAATACATGGCTTTAATCACATAATGGTAGGTGTTTTCATAAAACCCTTTTTTCACAAATGAAGTTGCGGGTACAGTCACAAATTTCTAAGCTTCTGAGGGCGTTCAATAAAGCGGATGTTAAACCCACATTATCAAATGCTCAGAAGTACCAGAACATATTATACGAAGAGGGTTTTAGTATAACAAATTCGAGTCTATAGAAAAGCCCAAATATAATATGAAGCGGGGGGTGGGACAACTAGTCTACCTACTATAATATATTATATTAAGTGATAATAGACTATACTTAATATTAATAAAAGTATGTATGATGAAAAAAGTTTCTTACCCCAACACAATTACTAAAGTGTAACACCGCCATTTTAGTTGCTGAGTATGCAAAAATACAAGGTGAAAATAAATAAAGCGCGGCTAATGAAGATATGTTGATGATAGTCCCTCCTTTTCCACCACGATCAACACGCATAAGATCTATTGCTTTGTAAGTAGAAGAAACCGTAGCTGACTGCAATACAAGTACAAGTATAAATTAAAAATTAAAAAACCCCCGACACACACACACACACACACACACACACACACACACACACACACACACACACACACACACACACACACACACACACACACACACACACACACACAAACACGTCAAACTTATAACACCCCGTCGTTTTTGCGTCGGGGGTTAAAATGGTTTTAAACGAAGAACTCACCAAATTAGTCTCTATCAGTTTTTTTAATGTCTTCATAGTTTCAGTAGCAATACCGGCGTTGTTCACAATCACGTCAATACCATTATAGTCTTCGTGAACTTTTTCATAAATCCCAAATAATTCTTCATCCTTTGTGACATCACATTTAAAAAAACTCGCTCTATTCTCGCCATATGTTATTTTTAATTCTTCTTCTAATTTTTTACCTACATTGTTGGCGATATCTAAAAATGCTACGTACTGTAAAAATAAATGAAGGAATTGAATTTGCTTCTACATATACTTTTTCGTTTACTTATGCTTCACTAGCTTTTGCCCATGGCTTCGCCCACGTGAATTTCGATTTTTCACAAATACTGAGGGAATCGTGGATATCTTTTCCGTTTCCGCTCCCTTTTTCAACCTTTATACCTACTTTCAAGAAAGTTTGCTATAGTAATCTACGTATCGCTGTAGATATAGATTTCGGGTTTTTCAAAATCCCGCGGGAACTGTGAATTTTTGCAGGATAAAAAGCCTATATTTAGCCTATATTTTAAGTCAGGGCATAATCTATCTTCATTCAAAATTTCAGCCAAAACGATTCAGTAGTTGCGACGTCATAGAGTAACAAACATCCCAACAGCCAAACATCCACACTTTCACATTTATAATATTAGTAGGATTTCTGATTTTTGTTGGAAATATTTTTATTTGGAAATAGGTATGCATACCTACCTTTGCGCCTTCTTTCAGAAATTGTTTGACTATGTGTGCCCCTATCCCACTTGCACCTCCAGTAACTATAATTACTTTTTCTTTCAATTCATGCATTTTAATTTTGAGTAGAAATATTCTTTTGTCTTTCAAAGCACGCAACTATCTGATAATTTTCTGTCTGTTTATTTATTTATATATTTTCATTTTTAGGGTTCTCTCTTCGTTGGGTAAATTAAAAATAATATTTTTGCTTATTCCGGTGCATCAACAAATAGCTAAAATATATATTAGAACAACCAGCACCAAGGCTATGTAGTATTGTTTGCTCTTGACGTAATTTTGTCTTAATAGTCCTTCTAAACGGTACCTACTACATAAACTAAGAGTTAATCTATATACATTATACATATAATAAAATCGTAGACTTGCCGTATCTGTAGGTACATTAAAGATTTTTGCAAAATAATAACTGGGAGATGTTAGGGATAAGTAAGTAATAGAATGTAAAAAAGCTATTTTTGAAATTTTTGTCTGTATGTTTGTGAATGCATCACGCAAAAACTACTGAATGGATTGAAATGAATGATTTAAGTTTATACTACCTTTTTTATCCCGAAATTCAGCACGGTTCCCTTGGGAGAGGGGATGAAAGTCAAAATGTGTACTTAGCTGTAATTCATCCGATTTCATTCATTCTTTTTTTGTTGGAAAGGAGATACTTTAGAAATTACCGGCTGATCTCTGAAAGGCTGGATCGGTTTTGATGGGACTTTCACTGGCGGATGTTTACATTTTGATCTACGTAAATATCCGCCAGTGAACTGTTAATAGTTTTTAGCAAGGTATGCATTGAGTTCAAAGGAGCTCAGGAAAAACAAAATGATTTTCACGGGATTTTTAAAACCAATATCCACGGAACGAAGTCGCGGGTATCCACTTGTTATAAATATGTATGTATGTAGTGTATACTGTATATGTGTCTGTCTGTCTGTGCAAAAACTTAAGGTATAAAATAAAATTACAACAAACTACAGCATCTTCTAGTTAGTAACTAGGCTCTAATAGGGGTTTATCTTTTGTTTTTCATTTAAGTAATTCGATTAGGAATTTTTCCACGGAACTCTTTGGAGTTGTATTGTAAGATTATTTGAGTTTGATGCAATTTTTTATACCTATAATTTGCGATCTAAAATGGCAGTTATTATAATAATGATTTGCATCCAGTTAGCCTTCCTTTAGTTTCTAAATGGAAGATCCAAAGAGCGCCTAATATTCGCAGTTCGCGGCGTTTCACTTGCCAACATATTCAGTGAGTTCAGTGAGCGATTGATTCGCCTCCAAAGTCCAAATGCCTCCACAAGTATAAATTAAAAATTTAAAAAACCCCCGACATTCGCCATTTTGTGGTGGCGGCCATCTTGGATTTGCATAGTGCTATTCTACTAGTCAAGCCCTTTCATTTGATACCCATATTAAGGGAGCTGTGAAAAAATATGTAATCCGCCATTTTGTAGCGGCGGCCATCTTGGATCGATTTTCATGAAACATAGCTAACAACACTCTCGACTAATTCACCTTTCAAACAAAAAAAACCGCATTCAAATCGGTTCACCCGTTTGAGCGCTACAGTGGAACAGACAGACACACACACACACACAGACACGTCAAACTTATAACACCCCGTCGTTTTTGCGTCGGGGGTTAAAAACTATGAGTAACTATAGAGATCCAGAGCTATGAGTTGCGAACTATGCGCCGCTTAGAGTCAGTCAGCCGTTCACTGTCCGCCTAACGGGGACATGGCCTACACTAGGTACATCATCACTTGCCGCCAGGTGAAATCGCGGTCAAGGACTAAGTTCTAGATGAATAAAAAAAAATCAGCCGAGTGCGAGTCGGGCCTCGCTCTTTTAGGGTTCCGTACATAATTATGAACAGTATAATAATTTTGGGTTGGGTCTAAGATATATTTAATTTCCGACCTAGACATCGCAACAAACCGTGAAAGAAAACCCAGACAATGTTCATTTGTTTTGCTCACAGCTTATTAAGTAACTATTTTATGAATCGTTGTTTTCAGTATTTGTTGTTCATATAGAGCATCATACTATCACACTAATATAAAAATCAGCCAAGTGCGAGTCGGGCCTCGCTCTTTCAGGGTTCCGTACATAATTATGAACAATATAATATTTTGGGTCTAAGAAATATTTAATTTCCGAGTTAGACATCGCAAGAAACCGTGAAAGAAAAACGCAAAATAAGCTCGTTTGTTTTGGTCACAGCTTATAAACTATTTTATGAATCGTTGTTTTCAGTATTTGTTGTACAAATAGAGCATATAGTACATAATATACCGAAATATCATATTCCTAACTAGTTTAGTTTTTTAGATAGCCCCCGTCACAAAAATGGTCTAAAACTGACAATTTTGATGACCCCCCATTTCCTTACTGTTTAAGCAAAAAATTAAAAAAATATATATTCGTACTCTACTCAATGAGCTCTAAACAATGATACCCCACAAGCTAGGGTAAGAAAAAAAAATTTTTTTTCGGCTCCTTTCTCATGTATGGGAGCCCCCCTGAAAAATAATTTAATTCAATTTTTAATTCAATATTTGATTTTGGGTCAACATTTTACACCAAATACCAAAATTTCAGGTTTGTAACTCATTTCGTCTGCGAGCTAGAGACCTGTGACCGGCGGACAGACGGACAGACAGCCGAGTGACATTAATAGGGCTCCGTTTTTACCCTTTGGGTACGGAACCCTAATAAAGGCGAAAGTTTGTGTGTATGTTTGTTCCTCTTCTCCGCCGTAACTATTGAACCGATTTGGCTGAAATTTTGAATGGAGATAGCTTATGCCCTGACTTAACACATACTTTTTATCTCAGAAAAGTATTCCAGTGGGACTAAACTAGATGTAGACCTCCAAAAACGCCATAGAGGGCGCTGACTGTTCTTAGGTAAATCACGCTCACTTAACATTGCAATACTTTGCTGTGTTGCATGCATTGGCAACACATAGGCTACTTTTTATCCTGGAAAAATGCACAGTACCCACGGGATTTTGAAAAACCCGAAATCTATATCTACAGCTATAGATACTACTAGTATGGCGCGTGGGTGCGCGGCCCGCTAAAGCGGACCGCGAGGTTTTGCTTTTGGGTATTTTGGTTTGAGCAGCCTCCACCTATCTTTCCCATATTTCTAACCCTCGATAATTATCACTCCCCATATTTTTTCTCCGAATCATTTGTCAGAATGAGAGTTCTTCCATAAAAATAAATTTTGAATAGAAACTGTGTCAAAGTCTTGCATAGTTCCCACTTCAATATTCGTTGTATATAATGTTGTATAGATAAATAAATTCCATTATCTTGTTTTTTTCTATTTATCAAGTAAACCATGTCTTGATGATTTTTTGCCTAAAAACCACTGTTCCATCTTTTATAATCAGTAATATAGACACCGACGAAATTTTTATGGCCGCCATCGTGAATCCGCCATTTTGGTATTTTTTTTAGATCACTGCCAATTGGATGAGGTTTCAAGTAATTTTTGATTGAGCACCTCTCACCTATCTTCAATACCCTGACCGTGCTCCTTACCCGTCTCCAAAATCTTCAATCATCAGCTCTCTCCATATTTTTCCTCCGCATGAATTTTTGTCTTGTATACGAAACCATCACTAAAAAAACTTTTTGTGTGAAAACATAAATTCCGCCATCTTGTTTTTTTCTATTCATCTATTAGATTTTTAGTTCTTGATCATCTTTTGCCAAGAAACCACTCTTCCATCTTTTATACTTGGTGAGATAGACACCGACGAAATTCGTATAGCCGCCATCTTGAATCCGCCATTTTGTTTTTTTTTTCAGCTCGGTGCCAATTGGATGAGGTTTTGAGTAATTTTTGTTTGAGCACCTCCCATCTATCTGCCATACCCTGTCCGGGCTCCTCAACCATCTTCCAAACCCTCAATCATCATGTCTTCCCATATTTTTCATTGAAAGTTCTCCAAAGAACCGCATCAAAGCCTTGCATAGTTTACAACTTGTAGTCTCTTCAATATTCGCCATACATTTTCTATGGAAAAATAAATTCCGCAATTTTGAATTTTTTTCTATTCATCGAGTAGACCTTTGAATTTTGATCATCTTTTGCGAAGAAACCACTCTTCCATCTTTTATACCCTCCGAGATGGAGACCGACGAAAGTTGTATGGCGGCCATCTTTTTTTCGCCATTTTGAATTTTTTTTCAGCTCACTGCCAATTGGATGATGTTTCGAGTGACATTTGCTCGAGCACCCCCCACCTATCTTCAATACCTTAAGCATGCCATTCGCTCGTCTCTGAAATCCTCAATCATCAGCTCTCTCCATATTTTTGTTCCGAATGAATTTTTGTCCTCTATACGAAAGCATTAGTGAAAAAAAAATTTTTCATACAAAATTTTACAGGAGGGGTGATCAATCAGTGAGTCAGTCAATGAATCAGCACGAGCAGCTATATAATATATATTAATATATCGCTATAGATTAATATAGCGAACTTCCTTGATAGTAAGTATAAAGGATGGACAAGGGAACGGGAACCGGAAATCCAGGATTCCCTCGGGATTTGTACAAAACCGAAATTCACGCGGGCGAAGCCGCGGGCAGATGCTAGTTGTACGTATGTATGAAGATAATCTAAATAAGCTCTAAGTTATTTGTTTATTATGGAAAAATCTTTTCTTTTTTAACACTCGGAATTAGGAAACGTGTTTTTTGTTACAAAACGCAATTCCGAGGTATTACTTCGGAATAAGGTTCTATGAGCCCCTATTAATATACATCGAAATAAAATACAGGATGCTCACAATATTTTAGTATGGTTTCAGTAACACCAAGAATAGTAATGTATAGTATACCACATTATATAGTATATATAAGTATAGTATAGTAATGTCAAAAGTCAAATATCAAAATGTTAATGTCAAAATGTCAAATATCAAAATGTCAATGTCAAAATTTCAAATGTCAAATGTCAAAATGTTAAAATGTCAAAATTTCCAAATGTCAAATTGTCAAAATGTCAAAATTTCCAAATGTCAAATCGTCAAAATGTCTAAATATCAAAACGTCAAACTGTCAAAATGTAAAACTGTCAAAATGTCAAAATTTCAAAATATCAAAATGTCAAATATCTAGATGTCAAATTCAAAATGGCGAAAAAAGTTGGCTTCAATACAAATTTCGTCGGTGTCCATCTCGGAGGGTATAAAAGATAGAAGAGTGATTTCTAAGCAAAAGATGATCAAGACTTGAAGGTCTAACTACTTGATGAGCAGAAAAAAAAATCAAGATGATGGATTATACAATAATAAGTATCAATTTTATACAAATAAACATATTTTATATAAAAACACAAACATAATATAAACATAATTACTTACGTATTGAATTGATTTTGAAGTCTATTATTAAATACAGTTCATTTTTGTACCAACACCATGTAGTATTCCTTCTACACGTTTTCCTTTGTATTTTGAACCCTCGGAATTAGGGGTCATTTGCCTCGGAATTAGGATTTTTACCTCGGAATTGGAGGCTTCGGACTTTTTTCATGTTTAATTTAATTTTACATTTAAAATAAGTTTTAATTGTTGTCCTTCTGGGATATTTCAAGAGTTAAATACATAACGCTTCTGATAAAAATAGCCAGTTCTTCAGAAAGGTGCAGTAAATGCTTAATTTTTGATGTTCTTTCGAGTTTTGATGAGAATACCACGGGATTGGGTGCCAAGTCAATGATAAGATAATAATCGATAAAACATTTTAACATTTTATTTACAGTTTAACAGATCATGCAGACAGATTATATTTTACTGATCTATAAAAAGTAAGTATTAAGTGATATAATATTGTCGGCGGCGCTGCCGCTGATAATATATTTAATAAATTCCATTTATGAAATTCCATTACTAACGTGCTTTTTACTTTTTAATTTTTGATAAAATCCGATCAGTACATGAAAAAAAACCTATTTCGACAAAGACGACATAAAAAGCACCTATAATAAATAAGTAACCGCCACGGTAGATGGCGCTGATGTCGGAGCACGACCGGGGTCCGCTATTTTAAATAATATTCAATTTTAATTAATACAATTAAATATGAATATAAAATAAAAGTAAAAAATAGAATATATAAATTTTTCGCGCTATTTTCTTTGTATTTTGTGAGTCGCTTTCTTTTGTTTTACCTATGCAAAATTTCAATTTATAAAATTACAAGTAGCTTTAGGGAACTCAAAGTGTCTAAGTAGTGAGCCGCCCAACGCCGCCGGAATTTAAAAATATGGCCAAGCAGTTTTTGTTATATTGAAAATCTCTTAACCAAGATATCTAGAAATAGATACAACAAAGCATACTTATATGAAGATTTTTTACAATGGAAACCCAACGTCTTTTTCTGATTGATTTCCGGCAATAATTTTAATATTTTTGATTATTTTATTATTTTCCTCGTAGGCGTAGTATAAAGCACTATGTATCCCTTCGGAAGAAAGTGCGATTCCTAGCTCGGGCGTATTGCGGCCCTACGACCTACGGCCTCGGGCCTCAAACTGCACCCTCGTAGTAATCGGTCACTTTCTCCCGTCGAGGAACAATGTACTATTTTTGATACTAGTATATTTTTTTAAATCAGTTTACTAGCTTTTGCCGCAATTCGCCCGCGTGAATTTTGATTTGTAACAAATTCCGAGGGAATAGTGGTTTTCCGCTTCCCGTTCCTGCTCCCTATTCTAACCTTTATACCTATTTTCAAGGATATTTCTATAGTAATCTACCTATAGCTGCAGATGTAGATTGCTATAGCAAATTTCGATTTTTTCAAAATCCCCGGGAACTGTGGATTTTTTCAGGATAAAAAGTAGCATATATGTGTTATGTCAGGGCATAATCTATCTTCATTCTAAACAGCCAAATTGATTCAGTAATTGTGGCGTTAAAGAGTAACAAACATACACACATATATACATATATATACACACAGACTTTCGCCTTTATAATATTAGTGTGATAGCCATTATTATTACATACTTACCTACATTGTTTTTTATTTTTGCATGAGTTAGTTAACAGCGATCTCATCTACGTAAGTTACGTTACAATCTAATATGAAAAAGTTGTGGCAGATTTTTTTTATAAATTCATGTCCATCAGTTTTACACAGCATCTTACCGGAACACGAAATCGCTTGGTCGGATCGGCAAAGCCGTGCCGGCTTTGTCGGTAGGGTGGTAACTAGCCATTCCTGAAGCGTAATTTTTAATTCAAAAATTGCCCCTGTCTGGAATAAGCACAGTGCTCACCACGGCGCCAGGGAGGTTGTCAGAGTAACCCTGAGTCTTCTAATGAAGTCTATAATGTTATTGACCCATTAGTTATCACTGGCAACATGCCAAAAACTTTCATCTTCAGGAGTTCCTCTGAGGGATTTTGGACGAGAAGATAATATCTCAAAGAAACGAAGCCTACCTATAATAGTTGATGAATGTAATTCAGTATCAATATGATATTCACAGCAGCCCTTTTTAGCGTCCCACTGCTGGGTACAAACCTCCTCTCTCATTGCGCATTGAAGGTCACTGCTCCACTTATTTGCCGTGACTTGTAATAATAACTGGGACCGACTGGGTGCTCTGCGATTGTCAAATGAATACAATTTGCTGAATTTAATTTCTTTATTTTACACTTAAATTAATAAAGACGATAGAACACAATGCTGCGCTGTCAGTATCTTTCAAGGTTGAACAAATTACGGACATTGTTTGTGTGTTGACTTGTCACTTGATAGCGGAGTGCTTAGTCTCAGTTTGGAGCGCTCAAACTTTATAGTACGTATACTATTGATCGAATCACAAATGACTTCAGAGCAAAATGAACCCAAATACTCTTATTTTAAAGTCATAATTCAATAGTTCGAATATTTATTTTACAACATTTCTGCTCGGAGCGCTGGCTGTTTTCGAATGCTGAATGTATTGGCGAACTCAAACCTTAATATAAGCCATTTTAGGTCCATTTTACTCTGAAGTCATTGTGATTCGACCAATAGTATACTATAAAGTTTTGGTGCTCTCCAAACTGAGACTAAGCACTCAGAGCACAGTAGGAGCATGGCTGTTGACTTCACTTGAACCGCTGGCCGTCTTATCTGTCCTAACTTCTATTTGGATTGCGACATAACTTTGAATGCTTGCTGAATGTCGTCACTGATGTCTGTAACTTTGTTGTGGTTAATTAGCCATGTACTTCCGCTTTTACCGCTCCTGTAACTCTGCATTACGCCTTCAGCGGCTACTTCACCACTGAAAATAAGTAAATCAAATTTAGTTATAGTTGAGCCATACAAACGTGCGAAGTGAGTCGATAACTAAACTAAATTATTAGGATCATAAATTCATAACGTTGTGAGAGCTCCCCCTCGTTCTATCCAGTTATCGACTGTCGACAAATCCTTTTTAACTGTTACACGCAACACCAGAGAATCAGGTTTCAGTTCCTTAAGTGCGAGCGAGAGGTCCAATAAAATGATTTATGATTTATGAATTTATGAATTCGCACGTTTTAATGACTCAAAAAACCTTTTTGTTACATATAAACCAACATATAATATAAACATGACACCAGAGTCCCAGAGTACAAAATCTACCAAATTATTATGCAGAGGTCAAATGACGATGTTTAACCGTGGTTTGACCATCTCATGGAAGTAATATACAAGTACAATCTACATATAGGTACAACCTCAACTTCGATGGTTCATCCAAACAAAATTAGGTCCAGACTTAGTGCAACGCACTTATGCACAAAAGTTAGATTACTTATAGAAAACCTACTCTTGACATTCAACGGGGGGTGTAAAGGTGCGTCCAGACTTGAACATTTCACCGAACCGAACAGCGAACATTTCGGCGAACTTGTTACGCTCAATGTGGACGGCGCGCTTGGAGCGCTTGAGATGGGTTACTGCGTAACAGTTCGGCGAAAGTTTCGCCGAACTGTTACGCAGTAACCCATCTCAAGCGCTCCAAGCGCGCCGTCCACATTGAGCGTAACAAGTTCGCCGAAATGTTCGCTGTTCGGTTCGGTGAAATGTTCAAGTCTGGACGCACCTTTACACTATCAGTATTATCACGCGATCCGCGATACGCGATCCAATTATTGATGGTTTGGCCGCTTTTTTGCGTCAATACTGATGGATTTCCGGATGTTCTTGAAATCCGCGATCCGTGGATCGCGATACGGTATTGATAGTGTGACAGGCCCCAACGACTCTTGTGTAATTTTAACTAGTTTTAACTGTGCACAAATCTGTCATTTAGTTGGTAGATATCAAATCATGGTGTTAAATCCATCATTGGGTAAATCACTAAAGTTAATTTCCAATACTTAGTCTGATTTTTAATTCGGTGGAATTCTAACAGTTGTCATTTTAATCATAAAATGAGTTATTTGTATATGAAAAACAGGGTTACCCCACCTGAATTTCGATTTTACCCAAAACTGCTTTAAATCCCTGTCAACATAAATAAACCCCTAAGCTGCGTACTAATATTAGTCGTTTCGCCCTAAAATAGAAGTCACTAAGAGTGGAAAGTGCAAACTAACAGCAACTGTTTTCTAACAAAAGAAGCACATTAAACATTCAAAAATTGAAGTCAAATAACATGATCAACAGGAAGTGTCTATCAGGCATTTGTCATATAGTATATACCTACATGCGAAAATTGATTTTTATTTATTTAAGTTTTGAATTTATTATCCTTTCAGGAACGTCAGAATTCCACGGAATTAAAAATAAGACTATATAATATTATGAGCGATTTTGGCACAAACAATGTTTTTTTGAAAAATTTACACTCAGGGCTCTGGTTATTAAATACTTATAATTTCCGTAGAACTGCAACTATTCTTAGATTTTCCAGATTATCGTAATCTTTCCTTACTAAAAATAAATTTCAATTCAAAAGAAGCAGTAAACAAATAAGAAAATGAAAGGTACATACGATTGCATCTTTGTCTCTTTTATATTTTTGATTGTTTCTTGTATTATTTCATCAATAGTTTCCATTTTGTCCCATATATTTGATTCCGTTATTCCAAAACATACTGTCAACACTCGCACATTGGTATGGCGATAATATTCTTCTTTCTATGAAACAATACGAAGAATATTTTTGATAAATTGCACATTTTCAAACATTGATATCTATCTATACTAATAAATAAAATTGAAGTGTCTGTCTGTAATATCGAAATAACTACCTCATATTAAGCTCATATGGTTATTTGAACGCTACCATAACCGAATCACACGTTTTTAAAATTTTTGTCTGTCTGTCTGTCTGTCTGTCTGTCTGTCTGTCTGTTTGAACGGGCTAATCTTCGGAACGGCTGAACCGATTTTGACGGGACTTTCACATACAAGTAGAGAATTAACCAGGGAGTAACATAGGCTACTTTTTTAACCGACTTTCAAAAAAGGAGGAGTTGAGTTTTTCTACCTATGTACACCGATATCTCCGAGATTTCTGAACCGATTTTAGTAATTCTTTTTTAATCGATAGAAAAACTTTGCGACCCTGTTCTATAAAAAATTTGGATTCCAACTCTTCAATCCTGATGCTGTAGAGGACCTGATCCCCAAAACTAATGGGATTTAGAAACTTTCGGTTATTTAAATTGATATTGCGGTACCAATTAAAGACTTTATCGTTGAATGAACTCGAGTAGGTACATATCCAACTCCTCAACCCTGATGCTGTAAGGAATTGCATTACGAAATCGTGGGGATCCCACGGGATTTTTCCGTTTTGGGGACGGGTTACTTAACAAATAAGCTACTTTTTGTTCTGGAAAATCAAAAGTTCCCACGGGATTTTTAAAAACCTAAATCCACACGGGCGAAGCCGTGGGCATCATCTAGTCTGTAATATTATTAATGAGTAACTTACATGAGGTACGTTGGATTATCTATATTATCTATATTCTATATCTATACATATAATAAAATCGTAGAATTGCCGTATCTGTACATTAAAGATTTTTGCAAAATAATAACTGGGGGATGTTAGGGATAAGTAATAGAACGTAAAAAAAAACTATTTTTGAAATTTTTGTCTGTTTGTCTGTATGTTTGTGCGCGCATCACGCAAAAACTACTGAATGGATTGAAATGAAACTTGGCACAATTTAAGTTCATACTATGGAGTAACATATAGGATACTTTTTATCCCAAAATTCAGCATGGTTCCCTTGGGAGAGGGGATGAAAGTCAAAATGTGTACTTAGCTGTAATTCATTAACCCGTGGTCCGATTTCATTCATTCTTTTTTTTATTAGAAAGTTAAAAGATTACCGGGTAATCTCTGTGGATGTTTACATTTTTATCTACCTAAACATTCACCAGTGAACTTTTAACAGTTTTTAGCAGGGTATGAGCTCAAAAGAGCTTAAAAAAAACAAAAAGTTCCCGCGGGATTTTTAAAAACCGATATCCACGCGAACGAAGTCGCGGGTGTCCGCTTGTAATATAATAAAACTGTAACAGATTCAATTCTGTACATTGAAGATATTTTGTAAATTTTTATTGGAGGGCACTCTATAATCGATACTGAAGCCAAAACTGCAATTTTTTTCATTTTTGTCTGTCTGTCTGTCTGTCTGTCTGTATCTTGGCCGCGCATCACGCCGAAACTACTGAATGGATTCGAATGAAACTTGGTACGATTTGAGTTTATACTCCGAGGTAGGACATAGGATACTTTTTATCCCGAAATTCAGCACGGTTCCCTTAGGAGAGGGGATGAAAGTTAAAACGTGTATAGTCCGTTCGGTAACATAGTGTTGGTACAGGCGCAGGTGCTCTTAGTATTCTGCTTTTATTTTTATTATTTTTTTACTGTTTGTAATTTTTTTTCTATTCTAACAGAATCTCCGAATAGTCTGCCAATCCACACTTGGCCAGCGTGGTAGACTATGGTTAAAATCCTTCTCATTTTGAGAGAAGACCCGTGTTCATGATAATATTATATTTTATGTTTATGGTTATATTGTAATAAAATACGAATATAAAAAATATAAAAAGGAAAGAGAATTTTAATAAAAAAATATGAGTAAGTATAAAACGCCAAAACCCCTTGTACCTGTACACCCCACGCGGCATCTTTTGAAGTCGCAGGCGGTCCCTTTGGCAAGACGCCGCGCGTGCCGAGGCGGCGCGATCAAAGGTGACCAAAGGTGATCAAAGGTAAATGAACAGACTATATTTAGCTGTGATTCATTAACGCGTTGTTCGATTTCACTCATTCTTCTTTTGTTAGAAAGGTAGTACTTTATGTATTGTCCCGTAAATATTTCAAGGTCATAGGTTTTTTAGTTTAGAAATGACAGATATTACAATCCTCAGTATTGGGTTCAAATAACTTGGGACCCGGATCTTTGTATATTACCTACTATGTATCTAAAGAGGTACATATTATTAATAGTGTTTCTATAATAATTATTATATCTATTCTAATTGGCTATCTGTCTGTATGCGCGACATGCTTATCATTCACATAAAATTCATTAAGAGTATAATGGATTATTTATTAACAAAAGTACGAATATAAAAGCTAGTATGAAGACGAATAAGAAGAAAAATATTTCAACTTCTTACCCCAACACAGTTACTAAAGTGTAACACCGCCAATTTAGTTGCTGAGTATGCAAAAATAGAAGGCGACAGTAAAAAAAGCGCGGCTAATGAAGATATGTTGATGATAGTCCCTCCTTTTCCACCACGATCAACACGCATAAGATCTATTGCTTTGTAAGTAGAAGAAACCGTAGCTGACTGCAATAGAAATAAAATACTAACTTATCCAATTGCTTAAAAGGAAACCTTGATAGCTCGTGCTAAGTTCACTCACAAATTAAAATGTGTTAGTACTTAGTATTAAATGTTCAGACTGTTCAAATTCAAGCGACTTTAGCTTGGCATACAGCAAAGTTAGCTGTAGGTCACTAATATATGAGGTACAATTGAGTAATTACTAATAGAAAATGTATGATAAGTACTCTCACGATGTCAATAGTTATTTTAAGCTGTAAATAATTATTGCGAAAAATAATAAACTTTTCGTTTGTCATGGAGTTTATTAGTTTAGATTTGTGGTTAGAAAATTATCTGCAACCACGAGTTTTATACATATTTGTCTATCGTAGGTAGTCGTTTCTTAACACAAAATGGTTAAACGAAGAACTCACCAAATTAGTCTCTATCAGTTTTTTTAATGTCTTCATAGTTTCAGTAGCAATACCGGCGTTGTTCACAATCACGTCAACACCATTATAGTCTTCGTGAACTTTTTCATAAATTCCAAATAATTCTTCATCCTTTGTGACATCACATTTGAAGAAACCCGCTCTATTCTCGCCATAAGATGCTTTTAATTCTTCTTCTAATTTTATACCAACGTTGTCAGCGATGTCTAAAAATGCTACGTACTGTGAAATTAAATGAAGGAATTGAATTTTGCTACTACAAATACCAAGTATAATACTATTAATTATACTACAAATACTTTTTTGTTTATTTTAATTTCTGATATTCGTTAGAAAGATTATTGCTTACCTTTGCGCCTTCTTTCAGAAATTGTTTGACTATAAGTGCCCCTATCCCACTTGCACCTCCAGTGACTATAACGGTTTTTTCTTTCAGTTCATACATCATTTAATTTTTACAGCAAATATTCTTTTGTCTTTAAATGCTCGCAACTGTATGATAATTTTCTGACTGTTTATTTAGTTATATTATCATTCTTAGGGTTCTCTCTTCGTTGCGTAAAATAAAAATGTTTTCGCTCCAACAGTGCCAGATCTGCTCTCTTTATGTCTGTGGACTGCTTTTCTGATCTTTAATTCGGTGGTTAACAGTTGTCATTTAAAAATAAAATGAATTATTTGTATGAAAAACAGGGTTACCATCTGAACTTTAATTTTACCTCAAACTAAAGTACATGAAGTATCTGTCAGGCATTTGTCATATATCTACATGATACAATAATTGATTTTGTTTTATTGTAAGTTTTGAATTTATTATCTTTTTTGTGGGAACTTTTTTATTTCTGGTAACATTAAGAAACGTCCAATCGTCCAAACGAAAGTATTCCACGGAATAAAAAATCAGAGTATACATAGTTACAAGGGTTTATCGTTTGTTTTTCCATTTAATTAATTTGACGTGTTATTATTATTATTAGATATACTCAAATATTATAGTTTTTCAACGGAACTCTTTAGTGTTTCATCATAAAATTGTATTTGAGTTTAGTGCAATTTTTATAGCGATAAGTGGCGATATCAAATTGCAGCTCTGATAAGATAATAATGTTAAAACAGAGGTTAATAATGTTAAACATTTACTACACACAACGGAACGGAGACAATTGTCTGCTTATTGCATTTTGCGTGTGATTGTATGTTTGTTTGTGCATTTTTCTGTTACCCTTTTCCTGAAAAACTACTTATTTAGGCAAAATGCTAAATTACCTGACTGTGAAGATCATTATCAAAAACTTTGTAGGGCCAAAAATTTACACCTCCATCACCACCATAATAATATCATTTTGTCCAAATAGCATTGTCAAGGAGCTACCCTGACTGAATTTAATTCGATGTAGATACGTACCTACTACCCAGATATGAATAAAAATAATGTCAGAATTTTAGAAATTACAAACGCTAAAGTAGGTACGTGACGTTTCATAACGTTCCTAAAGAAACAAGTATAAATTAAAAATTTAAAAAACCCCCGACATTCGCCATTTTGTGGCGGCGGCCATCTTAGATTTGCATAATGCTATTCTACTAGTCAAGCCCTATCATTTGATACCCATATTGAGGGCGTTGTGATACAATATGTAAAACGCCATTTTGTAGCGAGTGCCATCTTGGACCGATTTTCATCAAACATAGCTAACAACACTCGAATAATACACCTTTCAAACAAAAAAACCGCATTGAAATCGGTTCACCCGTTTGAGCGCTACAGGGGAACAGACACACAAACACACACACACGCTCCCGCGCACACGCGCTCCCGCGCACACGCGCACACGCACGCGCACGCGCGCACGCACACACACACACACACACACACACACACGCACACACACACACACACACACACAGACACGTCAAACTTATAACACCCCGTCGTTTTTGCGTCGGGGGTTAAAAAGTGTGTGTGTGCAATTCACACACGGCAGAAGTGAAACTTCATAAAAGTAACCTTAATCTTACGCTTACCCTTAACTTTACCTTTACCCTTACCCTCAACCTTACCCTTAACCTTACCCTTAACTTTAACTTTAGCCTTAACTTTAACTTTGGCTTAGACTTTGCAGGCTAGAATAGTGTCGCTTTTTCGTGTCATCGAATTTTCAAATGTACAGCGATCCTAAAGATGTTTTAATTCAATATTGGCAAACAGTTGTTTGATCGAAAGTTTCCCCGCGTTATCTTTGTTTAAAGTTTGTCTGTTTATATTCCTTTACAAAATTTCTGCATTCAAATTTTGTAATGGAATATTTATCTGTATTAGATAAGTTATGACAAAAATAATCACGCTTAAAATAAATACTGTGTGTGTGTTTCTTTAAAACAATATATAATTATATGTCCACCACGCCATCTTCGGAACGCTGCTATCTACCTAAATATGTATAATATCAAGCCTACTTCCACATTAGACTGCATTATCATCGCTATAATATCAAGAGCTACATAATTGTAGATGAATAAAATAAAAAGAGTGTCGTGCATGTCGTTATTTGTTATTTTGCTTTCTTATCACGTCGTAAGACTGCCTATTTGGTCTAGTGGTTAGCGTATTCGACTGCAGATCGTGAGGCCTCGGGTTCGATTCCCAGGTCGGGCAAATAATTATTAGGTAGGTATTGGCTTTTTCTGTCTAGAAATCCTCAATGCCAGCCCGGAGTTGGTAGTTGGCGGTGTCTCACCCCAGTGCCTCAGAAAGCACGTTAAGCAGTCGGTCCCGGTAATTGTCACTATCATGTGACAATAGTTGTTAAAGCCCGCCAACCCGCATTGGAGCAGCGTGGTGGGTCTAAGCTCTAAATCCCCTCTCTCCTATTAGAGAGGAGGCCTGTGCCCAGCAGTGGGACGTTAAAAGGCTGTAGTGGTGGTGGATATTAAAGTAGGTACCCTAATTTTCTGTCAAGAAATTCTCAATGCAAGCCCGGAATTGCAGTGAACCCAATGCCTTGGACAGTTCCACGATCACTTTCATTTGACAGTTAATTATTATAGTCGTTAAAGTCCGCCAACGCACATCGGAGCACCGTGGCGGGTCTAAGCTCTAAATCTCTTTAGCCTTGGCCCAGTAGTGCGACGTTAAAAGGGCTGTTGTGGTGGTGGGCTCTTGGATAAAATAACAAAATTTAGCAAAAATAATTTATAACAATTTTCATTTTATTGTACCTTAATGTAACTATAATTTTCAATCGCGACACCGAAATTACACGTATATATCTTCCTTAGCTTTGTATGTACTTGTTAAGTATATCGTAATATCAAGTTCTACTCTAAGTAATACTAAGTATCTTGTACCCCAGTGTAACTTTTCCAGTAATCACGCCGTTCATTCACAGATGTGACCGTGCCACGCCCGTGCAATGGCAAATATTATTGGTATGTATTCACCAAAGATCGGAATAGGTAGTGCAATTTGGAGTAGTTGGAGCAACGACCTGAAACATTACCAATAGTACCTATGGATATGACTGCGGGATTTCTGTCTTTCGCGATTTTGAGACCTCATAAATAATGTTCAGTACTTATCGAAGAGATATCTCTGTTTGATGTTGTACTAATAAAAACTGAGTAAGGAAATCAGGGATAATATTTAAAAAAATATGAATTGGTATATCCAAATTATGAAATCATGAGAAATTACACCGTCAATTCCGATCATTGGTAATCACAATAGCCTGAAAATGACACGGCCCTGAAATGAATGACCTCTTATGCATTACATTTAATATATTTTAATACCAGCGGACAATATTTTGAAAGCATCATAAATTCTGTCGGTGATGTCCGTGATTTTTCCCTCATCAATGAGCCATGTGCTTCCACTTTTGCTGGTTTTGTAGCCTTCAATCACGCCTTGTGCTGCTACAACAGGACTGCAAAAGACAAATAAATTGTAGTTTATGTCAGATTGTAAATGATTTCCCCTCCGTTCCCTATATTAGCTTAACCGGCATTTGCTTGATGTATGCAAAAACAAATAACCAGATAACTAGGGGCTGTCCATTAATCACGTGATGTTCTTTTAACATTTTTTAACCCCTCCCTCCCCCATGGTGATACGTGGTGAGGTTTAAGTCTATCCCCCCACCCCCCACCAAAAATCACGTGTATTTTTTAGTACCTACAAAGAATATTAAAATTTTTATAATATTATTTTTAAGTACTGCTTTAAAGTATAATCTAATCCTGATCCTTAATTCTAGAAAATTAATTTGGTTTAGAAATCACGCGTTTGACGAAAAAATAAGTACACGTGATATTTTACTATACCCCCCTACCCCCTTGTGATATTTCGTGATTTTTGCCGGACCCCTCCCTCGCCTTTCGAACCTCACGTGATTAATGGACAGCCCCCTATTACAATTTTAGACTAAGTAAGTAGTAGAGAAAAATAAACCAATGCAAAAAAATTCTAATATGGTGCTACTACACTGGTGTTAAGATTCCTTGTTATAATTTGTTATACTTGTTGCAATTTCTTAAATAATGTTACATAAACATGAAAACGTTTGAAAACTTTTGTTAACATTTTTTGACAAAATGTTAACTAACAAAATATGTTTATTAACATTTTTTAACTGCGGTGTGGCAACACCAAGAGTATAAAATTGAAATACATACGGCTGCATAAAATTTTCTAATTTCGCCATTCTCATCCTCTTTAGCAGATTATCAATTATACACTGGTCGAAACTCTGCACATCTATATTGGTTTCTGTTGCTCCAAAACACATTGTCAAAACTCGTACATTGGTATGGCGGTAGTAGGGTTCTTGCTGTTCAAGTATGAGATAATATTATTATAACAAGCATAAAATATGTTTTCGAAAACTAACTTCAGCAGCTTTTTCTATCTCCACTACAAAGTGTAAAAATAATTTTTATAAAAAATAATAGCAAAATCTTTTCTTAACTCCATTTTGTGACGGCGCTGCTTTAATCACACTAATATCATAAAGTTTGTGTGTGTGTCTGTGTGTATGTGTGTGTGTTTGTTACTCTTTAACATCGCAACTACTGAACCGATTTGGCTGAAATTTTGAACGGAGATTGATTATGCTGTGACTTAACACATAGGCTACTTTTTGTTCTGGAAAAATCCACAATTCCCAAATGATTATGAACAAGTATAAATTGAAAATTAAAAAAAACCCCGACATTCGCCATTTTGTGGCGGCGGCCATCTTGGATTTGCATAGTGCTATTCTACTAGTCAAGCCCTTTCATTTGATACCCATATTATGGGAGTTGTGAAAAAATATGTAATCCGCCATTTTGTAGCGGCGGCCATCTTAGACCGAGTTTCATCAAACATAGCTAACAACACTCTCGACTAATTCACCTTTCAAACAAAAAAAAAACACACACACACACACACACACACACACACACACACACACACACACACACACACACAGCAAACTTCCTTGAAAGTACACATAAAGGTTGGAAAAGGGAGCGGGAACGGGAACCGGAAACTCACGATTCACTCGGGATTTGAAACCGAAATTCACGCGGGTGAAACCGCGGGCAGAAGCTAATTTTGCTTAAGTTATAGCTTGTATACCTAAACTTTAAGTACCACCCTTTTTCGATTTCCCTTTAGTGATAGAATTTCAATAAATCATATATATGGTACTCAAAGTGTTTAAACACACTATGCCGAAAATACGCGACAGAAGTTCCGTGGCTGATTTTACGTTCCGACGGATTCAGCTAATATGACACACGAGAGCCGATACGCGGCAGAAATTCAGTTGCGTAACTTTGTGTGGGTATTCAGTGTCTCGAGCGTTGTCGTGGCGTCGTGCCGTGTTATCTACAGTACGCAAAACAAAGTGATCTGAATGTTCCGTTGTTACTTTTGAGGTGCGAAACCCAAAAAATGGACTATTTTACAGTAATAGCAATTGCTGAGGCTTTAGAATCGACAATCGAACCGAACTTCGGTCGCGTATAATGTGTTGCTATATAAAACATTGCCGCCGAATCGCTGCCGAACTTACGCCCGACCGAAGTTCGGCTGTACGCTATAACGCGACGTAATTTCGGTTTGGTGTGTCATCAGTAATTTAATACGTATTGCAGGCGTAGTCACGCCGAACTTCGGTCGCGTATTTTCGGCATAGTGTGTTTAAACACAAAGAATGTTTCCTCCGAACATACCCACTCAAGGTCCACCAGTCGAAATGCTGTCGGACAACATTTCGACCGGTGGACCTATATTTGGAGGAATAATCTACACTAATAAATAAAATTGAAGTGTCTGTCTGTAATATCGAAATAACTACCTCATATTAAGCTCATATGGTTATTTGAACGATACTATAACCGAATCACACGTTTTTAAAATTTTTGTCTGTCTGTCTGTCTGTCTGTCTGTCTGTCTGTCTGTCTGTCTGTCTGTCTGTCTGTTTGAACGGGCTAATCTTTGGAACGGCTGAACCGATTTTGACGGGACTTTCACATACAAGTAGAGAATTAACCAGGGAGTAACATAGGCTACTTTTTAACCGACTTTCAAAAAAGGAGGAGTTGTGTTTTTCTACCTATGTACACCGATATCTCCGAGATTTCTGAACCGATTTGCGTAATTTTTTTTTTAATCGATAGAGAAACATTGCGACACATAGTCCTACAAAAAATTTGGATTCCAACTCCTCAATCCTGATACTGTAGGGGATCTGATCCCCAAAACTAATGGGATTTAGGCACTGTCGGTTATTTAAATTGATATTGGGGATACCAATTAAAGACTTTATTGTTGAATGACCTCGAGTAGGTACATGTCCAACTCCTCAACCCTGATGCTATAAGGAATTGCATTCCGAAATCGTAAGGATCCCTCGGAATTTTTCCGTTTTGTGGACGGGTTACTACTTACTACATATAGGCTACTTTTTGTTCTGGAAAATCAAAGTTCCCACGAGATTTTTACAAACCTAAATACGAGATTTTTAAAAACACACGGGCGAAGCCGTGGGCATCATCTAGTTTCATAATAAAGAAGATGACTACCTAATGCTTACCCCCATACAAACGCTTAGATGGAAAACTGCACTCTTAGCAGCTCCATATATGAAAACACTAGGTGACATCAACGTGAGGGCGGCGATAGAGGAAATATTAATGATGGTTCCCCCTGCACCACCACGGTCCGCTCGCATCAGCTCTAAAGCTTTCAGAGTTGAGGACACAGTCGCAGTCTGTAATGGAAAGCAAAATATAAATGATCTAATTTAAATGAAATGAAATGCTGATGAGATTTTAATGTGTATCGACACGACAGGCAATTAAGAAATAGAAATAGGCTCGTGATTCCTCAATTACGCCCTAAGAAGGACCGAAAGTCGTTTGTGAGAATGTAAGTATATGTACTTAATGTAATGAATGTAGTCGTTTGTAATGTTCTATAATAAAAATATTAGACTTGCCTTTACACAAGTTTAAGAACTCTAGTAAAAGTATGCTCATAAAAAAAGCATATTATACAATTAAATGAAGCGTGCGGATTTGACTCGTTCCAACAATGCGAGACGGCAATTCAATTATGTACATACTTAACATAAAATTTTTATATTGATAATTGTTATTTTAAAAAAGAGCAACCGCCGAGTTTCTTGCTGGTTCTTCTCGATTGGAATGGCATTCCGAATCAGTGGTAGATTCAATTGACTATTCAAAAGTACTTGTAAAAGTTCATTTGAATAAAAAACTATTCTGTTCTATCCGAACCAGTGGTAGATGAGAATTGTCTAAATGTAAACTGAAAATAGTTTGTTTAGAATCAGTAACCAAATAGATTGCAATATTTTTTAAACCATGTAACATTTATTTTTATCCCAAACATATTTATTACTAGATGATGCCCACGGCTTCGCCCGTGTGGATTTAGGTTTAAAAGAACGTGGGAACTTTTGATTTTTCAGAACAAAAAGTAGTTTTATCTATAGTAACCCGTCCCCAAAACGGAAAAATCCCGTGGGATCCCCACGATTTCGGAATGCAATTCCTTACAGCATCAGGGTTGAGGAGTTGGATATGCACCTACTCGAGTTCATTCAACGATAAAGTCTTTAATTGGTACCCCCAATATCAATTTAAATAACCGATAGTTTCTAAATCCCATTAGTTTTGAGGATCAGGTCCCCTACAGCATCAGGATTGAGGAGTTGGAATCCAAATATTTTATAGGACAGTGTCGCAATGTTTCTCTATCGATAAAAAAAAATTACGCAAATCGGTTCAGAAATCTCGGAGATATCGGCAAACATAGGTAGAAAAACAACTCCTCCTTTTTTAAAAGTCGGTTAAAAACCTGCCTGGTTAATTCTCTATTTGTATGTGAAAGTCCCGTCAAAATCGGTTCAGTCGTTCCAAAGATTACCCCGTTCAAACAGACAGAAGACAAAAATTTTAAAAACGTGTGATTCGGTTATGGTACAGTTCAAATAACCATATGAGGTAGTTATTTCGAAATTACAGACAGACACTTCAATTTTATTTATTAAGTATAGAGTATAGATGAAACCTGGGATAGGTACACTACCTTCGGCTGAAGTGCGGTAGGTATGAAGGTATTATTATTACTCCGCGAAGGTCGGCGCTTTTTTTTATTATTAAACTCACCTACTAATTATTCAACTAATAAATTAACTAATTATCCAAAAAACATATCACTCTGGAATACTTAAATAGGCTAGCCTATAAATTACAATATTCATATCTGATAATCATCCTTATCAACCCATTACCAACCCACTACAAGCACAGAATATATAATAGTAGGTACTACGTATACAAGGTACAGAGTGCTTAGTCTAAGATCGGAGCACTCGAAAACGAACTCGAAAACTATTGATCGATTTCAGAGTAAAATAGACCTAAAGTGGCTTGTATTAAGGTTTGAGTTCGCCAATACATTCAGCATTCGAACACAACGAGCGCCCCAAGCAGAAATGTTGTAAAATACATATTCGAACTATGGAATTACGACTTTAAAATACGAGTA
The DNA here is from genome assembly GCA_920104075.1 of Melanargia galathea. Lineage (NCBI taxonomy): Eukaryota > Metazoa > Arthropoda > Insecta > Lepidoptera > Nymphalidae > Melanargia > Melanargia galathea. The sequence continues at coordinate 6,012,266 of OV049864.1, forward strand.
TTTGAGTTCATTTTGCTCTGAATTCACTTGTGATTCGATCAATAGTTTTCGAGTTCGTTTTCGAGTGCTCCGATCTTAGACTAAGCACACAGATCTCCTCTCAGAATGAGAAGGGTTTAGCCGTAGTCCACCACGCTGGCAAAGTGCGGATTGGTAGACTTCACACGCCTTTGAGAACATTATAGAGAACTCTCAGACATGCAGGTTTCGTTTCGATGTTTTCCTTTAATTACTCAAAACGCACATAACTCGAATTCAGGTAGCTACAAAATATAGTAACAGGTAGGTACTTACAAAATTTATTTCAATAAGCTTTTTATAAGTATTCATCGTTTCACTACAAATACCAGCATTGTTAACTACGACGTCAATTGCACCGAAGTCTTTAACTATTTTGTCGAATATACCATATAACACATCGTCCTTTGTGATGTCACATTTAAAGAAACCAGCCACATCTCGTCCATATTCCGCTTTAAGTTTGTTTTCTAATGTATCTCCAGATGTTTCATCGATATCAACGATGGCCACATACTGAAATTTAAAAATACTTTGAGTTTACTTAAGTAATTATTTTTAACAGACTTCCAAAAGAATAGCAAGCCACCTCAGCTTTAATAGATTTTCGTCTCGTAATATGTAAAGTATAAAATATAAAAAATTTAAAAAACCCCCGACATTGACCATTTTGTGGTGGTGGTCATCTTGGATTTACAAAAAGGCTTGACTAATAGAATAGTCTATTAGTCAAGCCTTTTTATTTGATACCCATATTGAGGGAGTTGTGAAAAAATATATAATCCGCCATTTTGTGGCGGCGGCCATCTTGGACCGATTATCATCAAACATAGCTAAGAATACTTCCGACTAATTCACCTTTCAAACAAACAAAAAAGCCGCATTCAAATCGGTTCACCCGTTTGAGCGCTACAGGGGAACAGACAGATACACACAATACACATACACACACACGTACACACACACAGACACTTCAAACTTATAACACATCGTTTTTGCGTCGGGGGTTAAAAATCATGTCGATCCTATGTATAATGTAGCTCTATTGCGCCGTGATTAATGGAAAAAATCCTTTAAACATAGCATGCTGTCCCGCAGGATATTTTTGTTTTCCCGAGAAAAATGTAGTTTATATCACTCTAAAAGTCCTCAACTATATCCATGCAAAAAAAATCCGTCGGCCTGTAGCTCTGTTGAGGCGTGATTGATGTGCAAAGGCATTTGTATATCACAAGTATAGTAAGTAACTAGTAGGGATTAGTGGGAATTTGCAATGAACACGAATTGTTTTACCTTTGTCCCCTCCTTTATAAATTCCTGTACAATATGAGCACCTATACCATTTGCACCACCTGTGACGATAGCAACTTTGTCTTTTAGACTGTACATTTTTTAATAATTTTATAAAGTTTTTATAAAGTTTAATAGCTATCTTTTTACTTAAAAGCTCAGATAAACTTAATTTGCGTTTATCTTTTTATATTGACACCTATAACCACAAACAGGTCTTTGGATACTGACCACTGGTACAGAGCCGACGGTCGTATTATAGATTTTTTTCTCGCTCTACTACGCCATTTAGTTATGTTTATGAGTGTAACATAGTCAAATGATGGTAGGTATTTTTTGTTATATATGAATACAGCATGTTATTTTAAATTTTTCAAAAATTGTTCTTTTCGTAAAATATCAGAGAATATCGAAAGATAAACAAAGCTTGAATGTTATTTGGAAATAGCTGATAATGTTATGATGTTGTTCTTATAATATCTTACTGTAAAATAGTTTTGCACAATGAAATTAAAATTTAATGAAAATAACAGAACGAAACAAAAGTCTGGAGATATTTTGAGGGATACCTAATTGGAGATCGGATATTCAAATGCATATACCTACCTAACTAACCTAAGTTGCTATACTGTGAAAATATGAAAGCGGATTCTTAAAATATTTTTTTAGATGCCAGAAAATCCGGGAATACATAGCTAATCAGAAGTGTCTTCCTAAAATTATTAAAAAAACGGATGCATATTTGTTTCAAATTAATTTTTAACCCCCGATGCAAATAGGTATGTGTGGACACACACCACGTGTGTCAGTTAAATAAAACAAGTTGAAATACGTAATTTTTTAACCCCCGACGCAAAAAGTTATAAGTTTGACGTGTCTGTGTGTGTGTGTGTGTGTGTGTGTGTGTGTGTGTGTGTGTGTGTGTGTGTCTGTCTGTTCCCCTGTGGCGCTCAAACGGGTGGACCGATTTGAATGCGGTTTTTTTTGTTTGAAAGGTGAATTAGTCGAGAGTGTTCTTAGCTATGTTTGATGAAAATCGGTCCAAGATGGCCGCCGCTACAAAATGGCGGATGATATATTTTTTCACAACTCCCTTGATATGGGTATCAAATGAAAGGGCTTGACTAGTAGAATAGCACTATTGCAAATTCAAGATGGCCGCCGCCACTAAATGGCGAATGTCGGGGGTTTTTTAAATTTTCAATTTACACTTGTACATCAGATTCTAGTGAACACTAAATTTTTTGAATTAAATAATTTTAATAAATCGCTTCCATAGCGATTAGTTATGCATTCCGAATTTCTTGGCATCCTGATATTTATTTATTTTTAAGAAGCTGCTTCCATATTTTCATACTCAAAAATTAATTTTAGTAGATTCTAAAAGGTACCATTCGCACCCCGAGAAAGAATTTTCCCGGAAATCAAGTTGCGGGTATTAACTAGTAAGTATGTACGTATAAAAATATCATCCTGTTTTTTTTGTTAAAGTTGAGCTGGTTTCGTTATGACTTACTTACTCTTTATGAGTTTATCTTAAGTACACTTGATAAAAATTAATGATGATCGTGATAAGTTAACACTTTTTTACTCAAGTCTTTACTAATCTCAATGTTCATAAACATTACAACAGGTAACTATAACTGACTGATTGATGCCCATGACTTCGTCTGTGTGGATTCTTACAAATCTCATACAAACTTTTATCCTCTTTTTAATTTCCTTGGAGGTGTTTCCGAAAATCCGGGATCACGTATTTTCAATTTCATACTTGACAAATTTTCAATGCTCTATTTAACTCCCTTGTGAGCTAAGAGAAAGTATAAGTACCTACTTCCTCCAAAAATCTTGAAACCATATTTAACGGAAATACCTCTAATACCAATTTCAATGAATATAACTTGAAAAGTGTCGGGTAAAATGATGGACTCTACCCTAAACCTAAAACTAAACCTAAACTCTAAACCTAACAAAATCTAAATACCAATTTTCGTAGATATACCTAGCTTGAAAAATGACGAACTTCCATATAAACTTCCATCCCCAATTGTATTGGAGCTGCTATTTATGAGATATCCTGAAGGAGGGCGTTTAAGATAAAATCTAATGTTCTTTCGACCAAATTTCAGATACGGCAGCCAATCTCGACGAAGACTAGCCTACTATGCAGGAGATATTATAGTGTATTATCTGTTCGCTCGCTCTCACAATTCGATGGGACGACAGAATAGAATAGAATAGAATAGAATAGAATAGAATAGAATAGAATAGAATAGAATAGAATAGAATAGAATAGAATAGAATAGAATAGAATAGAATAGAATAGAATAGAATAGAATAGAATAGAATAGAATAGAATAGAATAGAATAGAATAGAATAGAATAGAATAGAATAGAATAGAATAGAATAGAATAGAATAGAATAGAATAGAATAGAATAGAATAGAATAGAATAGAATAGAATAGAATAGAATAGAATAGAATAGAATAGAATAGAATAGAATAGAATAGAATAGAATAGAATAGAATAGAATAGAATAGAATAGAATAGAATAGAATAGAATAGAATAGAATAGAATAGAATAGAATAGAATAGAATAGAATAGAATAGAATAGAATAGAATAGAATAGAATAGAATAGAATAGAATAGAATAGAATAGAATAGAATAGAATAGAATAGAATAGAATAGAATAGAATAGAATAGAATAGAATAGAATAGAATAGAATAGAATAGAATAGAATAGAATAGAATAGAATAGAATAGAATAGAATAGAATAGAATAGAATAGAATAGAATAGAATAGAATAGAATAGAATAGAATAGAATAGAATAGAATAGAATAGAATAGAATAGAATAGAATAGAATAGAATAGAATAGAATAGAATAGAATAGAATAGAATAGAATAGAATAGAATAGAATAGAATAGAATAGAATAGAATAGAATAGAATAGAATAGAATAGAATAGAATAGAATAGAATAGAATAGAATAGAATAGAATAGAATAGAATAGAATAGAATAGAATAGAATAGAATAGAATAGAATAGAATAGAATAGAATAGAATAGAATAGAATAGAATAGAATAGAATAGAATAGAATAGAATAGAATAGAATAGAATAGAATAGAATAGAATAGAATAGAATAGAATAGAATAGAATAGAATAGAATAGAATAGAATAGAATAGAATAGAATAGAATAGAATAGAATAGAATAGAATAGAATAGAATAGAATAGAATAGAATAGAATAGAATAGAATAGAATAGAATAGAATAGAATAGAATAGAATAGAATAGAATAGAATAGAATAGAATAGAATAGAATAGAATAGAATAGAATAGAATAGAATAGAATAGAATAGAATAGAATAGAATAGAATAGAATAGAATAGAATAGAATAGAATAGAATAGAATAGAATAGAATAGAATAGAATAGAATAGAATAGAATAGAATAGAATAGAATAGAATAGAATAGAATAGAATAGAATAGAATAGAATAGAATAGAATAGAATAGAATAGAATAGAATAGAATAGAAAAGTTTTTTATTCAAATAAACTTTTACAAGTGCTTTTGAATCGTCGATTGAGTCTACCACAGGTTCGGAATGCAGTTCCAGCCGAGAAGAACCTGCAAGAAACTCGGCGGTTGCTCTTTTTTAAAAATAACATTATAACAATTATTATTATTAATGTACACGATTGAAATGCCGTCTTGCGTATTGCTGGAACGAGTTAAATCCAAGCTTTTTTATCGTTTATATAATCTTCAATTGTATAATATGCTTTTTTCATGAGCACACTTTTAATAGAATTCTTAAACTTGTGTAAAGGCAAATCTAAGATTTGTTGTGGAATTTTGTTATAGAACATTACGCCCATTCCCACAAACGACCTTTGGACCTTTTTGAGGCGTAATGAGGAATCACGAGTCTATTTCTATTTCTTAATTGCCTATCGTGTAATTCACACTTTTTATTGTAACTGTGAATGTTTTGCTTAACAAAAATTATGTTGTTATAAATATATTGAGAAGCTACTGTAAGAATACCTATTTCTTTAAATTTCTCTCGAAGGGAATCCCGCGGTTTTAAATTATAAATTGCACGAATTGCCCTTTTTTGTAAAACGAAAATTTTTTCAATATCAGCTGCTTTACCCCATAGTAAGATTCCATACGACATAATACTATGGAAATATGCAAAGTAAACAATTTTTGCAGTTTCAACATCTGTTAACTGTCGACATGACTGGTAAGATAGTGGACCATGGAGATCATACGCAGGATTGACTAAAGCTTCACGTCCTCTTTGAGGAATGGCAGGCGTAACACCAACGTCTACTGAAAATTTCTTGTCAGTAAAACCCAATAGATAACTATTTATTGCCTGACCCAGCGCACGAACCCCGGACACCTCGTGATCCGCAACAGAAAAAGCTAGCAGCTAACCAATACGAGGAAATGAAAGGTAAACAATATTATAGTTGTATAAAAAATAATTATTATCTTATCTGCGTTTTTTTTCTTTATGCGTTCGCATGTAAAAATTTAAATATTGTTGATAAATTTTTAACTAAGTATTCATAAATAATTGGTTTAATAAAGGAAGTTGATTAGTTATTTATTTATTTTAAATAGTTTGTAAGTTACGTGTAAATGGTTTAACGTTATAAGTTTGACGTGGCTGTGTGTGACAGTGTGTGTGTGTATGTCATATGTGTGTGTGCGTGCGTGCGTGCGTGTGTGCGTTTGTCTGTGTATGTGTCTGTGTGTGTGCGTGTGTGTGTGTCTGTGTGTGTGTGTGTGTGTGTGTGTCTCTGTCTATCTGTTCCCCTGTAGCGCTCAAACAGGTGGACCGATTTGAATGCGGTTTTTTTTTTGTTAACTATAATAACCATTATAATCATAATGCCTAATATCAAAAATTGTAATAAGTATAGAAGGAAGTTTTTTGTACTAACAATAACAAAAAAGTGCGAATATTGTTGTTGTATTCCAAATTGTTTCGAAATGTTTGCATACAGGCAAAATCTCTTTATATAAAACAGAAAATCATGAATTCTGATAATAAAATAAAAGCAACTGGGGATATCATCAGTGATGAAATGGGGAAACATAAAGTACATACTAATAAACTGGAGTTAAAAATTAATAATCATATTATTGACTCTGATATAGAGATAGCAAATACTTTTGAGAACTTCTTCCAAAATATTCCAGTTACCACGACTAATTCCCTGAATTCCTCGCCAACAGAAGCCTATAATATCCTGAGGGGCAATGTTTCTGAGTGCAATGTATTATTTCGATTTAAATACGTAACCCCATATGATATTATCAAAACATTTAAATCTTTGCAACACAAAAAAACAGGAGATTTATGGGGAATATCAGTAAAAATAATTCACAATATTATTGATGTTATTGCGCCATATCTTGCTGTAATTTTTAACAAGTCCATAGATTCGGGATCATTTCCCGACCTCATGAAATGTAGTAAATTGATACCTCTGTTTAAGTCGGGAAGTAAAACTGATCCAAATAACTATAGGCCGATTTCAATTCTACCAACTCTCAGCAAGATATTTGAAAAAATAATGCTCAACCAACTGCTCCTGCACTTTAATTTAAATAAATTACTTCACTCTGAGCAGTATGGTTTTACTAAGGGTCGTTCAACAACCGATGCGGCCGCAAGGCTGTTACGGCACATTTTCGATGCTTGGGAAAAGTCACAGAATGCCATTGGTATCTTCTGTGATTTGTCAAAAGCATTTGATTGCGTTGAGCACGAGACTCTTTTACGAAAATTAGGCCACTATGGTATTAAAGAATCTGCACTCAGTCTCATTGCGTCTTATCTCGGTGATCGTATACAAAGGGTATGCATCAATGATGTTAAGTCATCCGGATCAGCCTCAGTAATGGGTGTCCCCCAAGGCTCTATTCTAGGTCCATTCATGTTTCTGGTTTATATTAATGACTTACCACATTTCGTCAAAAATGCTTGCAATATTGTACTATTTGCTGATGATACGTCTTTAATTTTTAAAGTCGATAGAACTAAAGACAATTTTGACGATGTAAATGATACTTTATCTCAAGTTTCACACTGGTTTACTATAAATAATCTACTTTTAAATGCTAAAAAAACCAAGTGTGTCGAGTTTTTATTGCCCAATACAAGGATTACTAGCAACAATTTAAAGATAAGTGGTCAGCCATTGAAAACTGAGAACACAACTGTGTTCTTGGGAATAACCCTAGATGCAAAGCTTCAATGGGGCACCCATATAGCAACACTTGCTGGCAAGCTTAGCTCTGCTGCTTACGCTGTTAGGAAGATTCGACAGTTAACAGACGTAGAAACTGCAAAAGTAGTTTATTTTGCATATTTCCATAGTATTATGTCGTATGGAATCTTACTATGGGGTAAAGCAGCTGATATTGGAATTTTCGTTTTACAAAAAAGGGCAATTCGCGCAATTTATAATTTAAAACCGCGGGATTCCCTTCGAGAGAAATTTAAAGAAATAGGTATTCTTACAGTAGCTTCTCAATATATTTATAACAACATAATTTTTGTTAAGCAAAACATTCACAGTTACAATAAAAAGTGTGAATTACACGATAGGCGGTTAAGAAATAGAGATGGACTAGTGATTCCTCGATTACGCCTCAAAAAGGTCCAAAGGTCGTTTGTGGGAATGGGCGTAATGTTCTATAACAAAATTCCACAACAAATCTTAGATTTGCCTTTACACAAGTTTAAGAATTCTATTAAAAGTGTGCTCATGAAAAAAGCATATTATACAATTGAAGATTATATAAATGATAAAAAAGCATGGATTTAATTTATTCGCTTTATACGCTATTATATCTTGAGGAGTATTCGATTATTGGTGTTCAATTCGATGCTTTAATCATGGGTAGCCTAAGTATGTCACGCTCTCTTTAAACATTTCTGTGGTGGTGTCGTGTGGTGCGGGTTGTTACGTTCCCTCAAATATGGTTGAGCGAAGCAATGGCTGGATCATGCGTCATGCTCGTGAACGGGTGCCGCCGTCGGAAATGGGGCTACTTTTGTCTGCCCTTCTTAACGTGTAAAATTGTAAGCACCATTCCGAACCAGTGGTAGATTCATTGGTCGATTCAAAAGCACTTGTAAAAGTTTATCCGAATAAAAAATATGTCTTAGACTTGCCTTTACACAAGTTTAAGAACTTTCTTAAAAGTATGCTCATAAAAAAAGCTTATTATACAACTGAAGATTATATAAACGATAAAAAAGCTTGGATTTAACTCGTTCCAGCAATGCGCGAGACGGCATTTCAATCATGTACATTAATAATAATAATTGTTATAATGTTATTTTTAAAAAGAGCAACCGCCGAGTTTCTTACAGGTTCTTCTCGGCTGGAACTGCATTCCGAACCTGTGGTAGACTCAATCGACGATTCAAAAGCACTTGTAAAAGTTTATTTGAATAAAAAACTTTTCTATTCTATTCTATTCTATTCTATTGAGCTTGTGTTTTGGACCAACGGAAGCCAATTCAATTTCTGAAGTACAATTGAATGAAGAAAAAGAGTGAATATGCATCTTCTAGGCAACTGTGTACCATCATAGGCCACATCATCACTTTACATCAGCCCCCCTAGTCACGTTACATTCTATGATCGTGATCGTTATGAGAAGGGTTTCCTAAAGGTTTTTACTACTAAGATAAAAATTTTAGTTTATTTTAGTTTAGAAAAAATAATATTATATTCAATGGTTAGCGTATTTTATTTCGTCAGCACGGCTGCGTCGCCGACCCTCAAGCAGTTAACCACGGTTTAAAAGTATTGCATCGCCATCTAGTTTGCAGTTTTGAAACTCGAACATACTCTGCACAATAATAAAATTATATAATTTACTAAACCTTTACTATCCAAACCAAATGCTTAGGCTTTGTTTGGACTTAGTAGATGATTTATGTGAAATTTGCACAAAATCAGTCGAGCGCTTCTTGATTTATCATGTAATTTTTTGTAACAAATATATATTGGTCTGTGGGTGTGGCATACACGGTAGGTGGCGCTGATGTCGGTATGTCTCCGGGCAGGACGACGTCTGCCAGGTGCACTTATGCTGCAATGACGTGAAATATTAGGTATCAAAAACCCTGCTCTAAAGCTCTAAATGATCATAGAAAGAGAATAGATACGAGTAACTTGGCTACGGGGGCTAGTGTGATTGTAAAAAAAGCTTTGATGAGGAAGTAAGGCAAAAAATGAAAACGACAATTAAGTTTTTTTAATGATAACAAGTTTGTCCACTTGACCTACATAAGCAACCATGACCATTGACCATGACAGTGCATGCTTGTATACGTACGTAATTTATACGTAAGTTCATGAAACTGAGTGCTTAGTCTAAGTTTGAAGCGCTCCAAAACTAAAAGTATACTAGAAGTATACTATTGATCGAATCACAAATGACTTCAGAGCAAAATGAACCCAAAGACTCTTATTTTAGGTACATTTTACTCTGAAGTCATGGTGATTCGATCAATAGTATGGTCCGTTTCAATAGAGTTGAGCTAAAATGTAAACCAACACACCTTTTTGCTAAAAAACTACAGAATGGATTGAAATGAAACTTGACACGATTTAAGTTCACACTACAAACTTAAATCGTGCCAAGTTTCATTTAGTCATTTAATAAAACTTAGTCATTTATCCCACTATTGTTACTTATAGAAATAGGCACTGTAATTATGATTATTGATGTTAAGTATTTGTTGTTATTAGCTAATTTTTTTTTTAAATCGTGTTTATTTAAGTTTATTTTAATGTGCATGCAGTGTTTGCTTTTGAGCGACTTTGCACAATGTGTAAAAGTCACTAGCGAACCTAATAAATAAAATAAAATAAAATAAAAACTTAAATAAATTTCAATCCATGCTGTAGTTTTTTAGCAAAAAGATGTGTTGGTTTACATTTTAGCTCAACTCTATTGAAACGGACTATATACTTATAGTATACTAAAAAGTTTTGGAGCGCTCCAAACTGAGACTAAGCACTCTGTTCAGGCCTCAGGGTCAAGGATTTTTTTCTTATTAATTTATTTTTTGGCTTTACGCCAAAAAAAAATTAACATGCTCGAATCGTAAAGGATAGTAAGTAATTCCGGTTTTGTTTTTTCATTTTGGTTTTTTACATTGAAAAAATTTAATCTTATTATATTTATAGACTTTTTTCATCCAACTGAATATCAGTACGTAATACGTATATTATTTTATTTATTACTCTGAATAGAAATAAGAGGCTTGACAAAGATTTGCAAATAAATATTTGTCAAGCCTTTCAAGCAGCACACTTTCACTTTTTTGCTTTCTATTCTATAGAAATCCAGTGAGTTTAAAATGATGTTTGTCAGTTTCTTGGCGAATATTGATGTATCTTATATATAAAATTCTCGTGTCACAATTTTCGTTCCCATACTCCTCCGAAACGGCTTGACCGATTCTCATGAAATTTTGTGAGCATATTGAGTAGGTCTGAGAATCGGTCAACATCTATTTTTCACTCCCCTAAATGTTAAGGGTAGTCCACCCCTAAATTTTTATTTTTTAGACAAAATTTTTAGTTTTTATTTTTTTATGATACAACATACAAAAATACATACAATCCTAAATTTTCACCCTTCTACGATCAACCCTTATTTTTTAATTGCGATATTAGTACTTTGATGACCGGGTAGGTTGTACTGATGTCAGTATGTCACTGGGCAGGACGACGTCTGCCGGGTCCGCTAGTAGTCCTATAATCCGACCCAGTGACAGCGTCTCTCGCCGCACATACCTACTCGTATACTTAATATGTTGTTTATTTTAAAGTGGCGTTATTAATTAACACATCGCGCCACCGGGTCAGACAAGTTTGTAGGACTATAAATATAATTAATTGTCGACATAAGTAACCGTGGATCGCAGAACACTTCGTAGTTCGTACTACCGTGGTTTCAAGAAAAATGAGAAAACGAATATGACAATAACGAAGTTAACGTATGGTCCGTTTCAATAGAGTTGAGCTGAAATGTAAACCAACACACCTTTTTCCTAAAAAACTACAGAATGGATTGAAATGAAACTTGGCACGATTTAAGTTTATACCTACTACAAACTAGCGGACCCGGCACACGTCGTCCTGCCCGCTATTAGCACCACCTACCGGGTCCAATTTTTCTACTTATAAACCTTCCTCTTGAATCACTCTATCTATTAAAAAAAACCGCAACAAAATCCGTTGCGTAGTTTTAAAGATTTAAGCATACATAGGGACATAGGGACATAGGGATATAGGGACAGAGAAAGCGACTTTGTTTTATACTATGTAGTGACTCACAACTCTATTGAAACGGACTATACATACCTGTACGTACCTACGTAAATCATTACGTAGTTTAGGTTGCAAATTGCTTACGATGAAATTATATCCTTTCCTGTGCCATCAGCCAAACCCCCACTTTAATAATAAGCGGTGAGGTTCGTGTTTCGTGTTTTGTGTTCGCAGTTGCTTTTACTTTTTATACGTAATTCGACGCCTTAGAATAAATTTAACGATGTACAGTTTAAAAAATAAAGTGGCGATCGTCACTGGCGGCGCTAATGGTATTGGTGCAAGTATTGTGAAGGAATTCCTCAAGGAGGGTGTAAAGGTACATACTACATACGTTTTATTAATAAAATAGGTGAATAAAATATTGGTAGAAATAATGTCTTTATTTCTACCAAAAATATACATTCTACTGAACATAATATTAGGTAGGTATATTGCTAGATGAGCGTGAAGAAAACTAAAACAATTAAGTACGTAGGTACGTATTTGTACAACGCTAAGCACACAGTGTCAATGACCGATATGCGCAATAATTTAATCGTTCACATTCTTGACACGCTTTACATTATTAGTGTACATAATACTAGCTGATGCCAACGACTTCGTCCGCTTAGATCCTTATAAATCTCACTTGGGGGTGGAATTTCCAAAATTCCTGAAACACGTAGGTAGTTCTTTATTTTTAACTGACAATATAAATACCGATTTTCTTTTAAAAATGACGGACTGTCATACAAACTTTCATCTCATATTTTACCCACTTGGGGGAATAATTTCCAAAAATTTCTTTATTAGTGTGCGCCTACGTTATAAAAGGAAGTTACTGTGAAAATTTCAAGTTTCTAGCTTCAGTGGTTTAGGCTGTGCGTTGATGATCAGTCAGTCAGTCAGGACAAGCTACACCTACAACAGATAATGCCCACGGCTTCGCCCGTGTGGATTTAGGTTTTTAAAAATCCCGTGGAAACTTTTGATTTTCCAGAACAAAAAGTAGCCTATCTGTAGTAACACGTCCCCAAAACGGAAAAATTCCGTGGGATCCCTACGATTTCGGAATGCAATTCCTTACAGCATCAGGATTGAGGAGTTGGATATGTACCTACTCGAGTTTATTCAACGATAAAGTCTTTAATTGGTACCCCCAATATCAATTTAAATAACCGACAGTTCCTAAATCCCATTAGTTTTGGGGATCAGGTCCCCTACAGCATCAGGATTGAGGAGTTGGAATCCGAATTTTTTGTAGGACAGTGTTGCAACGTTTCTCTATCGATTAAAAAAAATCTCGGAGATATCGGTGTACATAGGTAGAAAAACACAACTCCTCCTTTTTTGAAAGTCGGTTAAAAAGTAGCCTATGTTTACTCCCTGGTTAATTCTCTACTTGTATGTGAAGGTCCCGTCAAAATCGGTTCAGCCGTTCCGAAGATTAGCCCGTTCAAACAGACAGACAGACAGACAGACAGACAGACAAAAATTTTAAAAACGTGTGATTCGGTTATGGTAGCGTTCAAATAACTATATGAGCTTAATATGAGGTAGTTATTTCGATATTACAGACAGACACTTCAATTTTATTTATTAGTATATAGATTAATAAAGATATAAATAATTTGAAATAGATTAGCTTTTGCCAACAGTAGGTATCATCCACTGGGTTAAGATGTTTTTCTTATCCTATAGGGAAACGAGGATTCGACAAATCGTACCAAATTTCATTGAGTGATTGAGGCTCATCCAACAAAATACAAAAAAGCAGAAGCGTTTATAATATTAAGTATGCATTTAAAGATATGCAAGAGAGCTGATGAGAACTTTCTTTGACTGAACTTTTTTTTTTCAGTTTGTTGCAATCATCGATATAGTAGAGGATGCCGGTGCAGAGCTTGAAAATGAATTAAAAAGTAAACATGGCGAGGGAATCGCGCGTTTCTTTAAATGTGACGTCACAAAATCGGAAGAGTTATATGCTGTTTTCACCAAAGTTATAGAGGATCAAGGATGTGTTGATATCGTTGTAAACAATGCCGGTATGGCAGATGAATCTAGTGATAGATACAGATTGCAAATAGAAGTGAATTTTGTAAGTAAGCGATAATTCATTATATTTAGAGATAATTAGAAATACCTAATATCGTTGAAGTATAGCCAAAAGACTTCACGTCTGCGATATTGATTGAAACTGTACACATTATTCAATAAGAGTAACATAAATAACAGAATTAGTTTGCTATAGTCAGTCACATCATCACCACCACCAAACAACATCACGCAAATATGTAATCCTCCAAGACACAATTAACGCATAATTAAAAATATTTTGCAGTGATGCGTTAAACTTAACTTAGATTCCAACAATCTGACGCCTGCTTCGGTAACTCCAAGAGAGAACTAAAATAAATATATAATTGAAATCAATTTTATAAAATGTGATCTCATCTTGATGAGATCTATCTATGTCTATTAATTAATGACTTAGTAGATGGCAAGTTAGCGCCATCAACTAAGTCGTTTTATATTATAGAAGTATTAATTAAAAGTATTTTTCCAGACAGCGATAGTGGCTTCATCATTCAAAGCATTAGAGTTGATGAGAGTAGACCGCGGAGGAAAAGGCGGAACCATTATAAACGTATCGTCCGTAGTTGCACTTTCTCATGAAATTGGTCTACTTCCAGTATATGCTGGAACTAAAAGTGCTATACTGCAGTTCAGTTGTCGTCTTGGGGTGAGTTTGATATTATGATTTTCAGATTTTAGTATGTTCACGCTAAAACTAATGTCTTTTCCTTGTTTGGTGCCTTTTAGTACAGTGGAATGCTCAGTAGCCTAGTATAATAATGTAAACGATCTTGGGTTCATTTCTTAGATTGATGAATTAGGGAATTTATAATTTATTATTAATCTTTCACGTGAAAGATTTCGATCACTACTTACTTTCTTTGCTACTGACATAGCTACAGCCCTGAGATAAAGCACGTTGAAACTGAGCATAACGCTCAGTTTTATAAACTGCCTTTCTTAGTCTGCTCTACCGTCAAGACTGCGTTTACTATAAGAGCAAGTGGTAATTTGCCATCGAGTAATATAATCATAGTCATATTAGACTTTTTTAAGATGAGATCACATTTTACAATATTTGTAATAACTTTTTACTATTTCAGATGGAAGAAATGTATTCACGAACTAACGTGCGTGTACTGACAATGTGTTTTGGAGCAACAGACACCAATATTTTGAGAACGTGTAAAAGTTTCGAAGATAAAACTACAGAGATTATCAGAGACTATTTTTCAACCAGCGAATCACAGTCGTATGTACATTTATTTATCTTTATTTACTGCAGTTAGTTACAGAGAGTGAATTATGTTTTTTTGCTTCCTATAAATGATTGTCCTATTCTCAAGTATTTCGTAGTACTTTAGTTCAAATAAAATAAGACTTATTTTTTTTTATTTTTTTTTATTATTATTATTTTATTATTATTTTTTATTATTAGTTCAAATAAAATAAGACTTATTTTATTTGAACTAAAGCAGTAATAGATGCATACCTTAAACCACAATGGTTGTTTTGATTTGTGGATTTTTAGTTTTCAACTGTGACGCAGGTAAATAAGGTGGCGATAGGTGAGGCACATAGCTATAGAAAGCAATGAAGATGCTGGTGTGCACCATTGGGAGAGCAAATACTAGATAGAAAGATGATTTCAAGCGTGTTGTTAGGAATAACAAGGACATAAACACCCACAAGACATTGTTTTGTTTAATTAGCAATGCACGTCTAACATTTGAAACGTTCAAAACGCATAATCCTACTAATATTATAAACAAGCGGACACTCGCGACTTCGTTCGCGTGCATATTGGTTTTTGAAAATCCCGTGTGAATCATTTTGTTTTACTAAGCTCCTTTGAGCTCATACCGTGCTAAAAACTGTTAAAAATTCACTGGCGGATGTTTAGGTAGATCAAAATGTAAACATCCGCCAGTAAAAGTCCCATCAAAATCGATCCAGCCTTTTTGAGATTACCCGGTAATCTTTAAAGTATATCCTTTCTAACAAAAAAAGAATAAACGAAATCGAACCACGCGTTAATGAATTACAGCTAAGTACACATTTTAACTTTCATCCCCTCTCCCAAGGGAACCGTGCTGAATTTCGGGATAAAAAGTATCCTATATGTTACTCCGTAGTATGAACTTAAATCATACCAAGTTTCATTTCAATCCATTCAGTAGTTTTTGCGTGATGCGCGCACAAACATACAGACAAACAGACAAACAGATAAACAGACAATCAGACAAAAATTTCAAAAATAGCTTTTTTACGTTCTATTACTTATCCCTAACATCCCCCAGTTATTATTTTGCGAAAATCTTTAATGTACAGATACGGCAAGTCTACGATTTTATTATTATGTATAGATGTATAGATGTGAAAGTGTGGATGTTTGGATGTTTGTTACTCTATAACGTCGCAACTACTGAGCAGATTTGGCTGAAATTTTGAATGGAGTTAGATTATGCCCTAGCTTAAAACAGGCTACTTTTTATCCTGGAAAAATTCACAGTTCCCGCGGGGTTTTGAAAAACCCGAAAGCTATATCTACAGCTATAGGTAAATTACTATAGCAAACTTCCTTGATAGTAGGTATAAAGGTTGGAGCGGAAACGGAAACCCCTACGATTCCCTCAGGATTTGTGAAAAATCGAAATTCACGTGGGCAAAGCCGCGGGCAAAAGCTAGTAACATAATTTTTTTTTCAGGTCTGAAGCAGCGGCTCAAGGCGTGGTGCAAAGTTACAAAACTGGACAAAGTGGAAGCGCATGGCTAATTAATAAGAACATTGCTCTGGACATAACCGATAAAATAAAGAAGGCCAATGAAATAATGTCTGCGGACATCACTTTTTAGTTAACCCTGCAGCGGTCGCGCGCGGTCTGTGAGTCCGCAGCGAACTAATTTCGGTCATATTTAAGAAATTTAATATTTTTGCGCACTGCACATCCGTGATTGCCTCGAGGGGGTGGAGTAGCATCTTTTAGCAGCGATTTTACTTTTATCACAGATGCACATATGCAGTAATTAGTTAATTACATTTTGCGGTGATTTTTAAGTTCCTATAACTTAGTGCCAATTGTTAAAATGATGATTATTTTTAATGTTATAATTAGTAAACTCCTCTGTAATGTTTAAAATTAAAAAAAGAAGTATTGTTTTTGTGTTATTGTTTGTATTCTATTGTATAAGCTGTATTCTATTGAGGAGGTGAATTTTGATGTTTTTTTAGACTTCATTACTTTTTGATATGATAATGAATAAATAATTAATAACCCTGTAATTTTCTTTGTTATTTAGTTAGACAAAGGACTTAATTATGTTATAAATAGATTCAAATTACTTATTAGCTAACTCAAAACAGGCAGTCAAAGTTGCAGACTATCACACCACATGCGACCACTTCTGTTCGGTGCAAGGGTGCGACCTCTGGAAGGTTAAACCAAATCTAAACATAACCCTTGTGTTAGGTACGAAAATTGTTTTTTGATTTCAACACTACAATTGTTGTTATTATTGATTGATGGTACTGAGGTAGGTACCGTAATCAACGTATCTAGATACGTTGATTTTATTATACGTATATCATTTGACAAAAAACAATGTGTAAAATCGCGTCATCAAAGCATGTGTTTCTTGCTACCAAAACTCCTGGCAGGTGGATAATGCAAAGAAGTAGGTACTTGAGATAATATTATGAAGGCTTTAGGCTAGTAATACAGAATTGCACAAGGAACCAAAGACATCTCTTGTGAACAGAATGTTCACACCAGTGGCGTAGCGTACCTTGGCGGGGCCCCGTATAAACATTTGTTTGGGGGCCCTTATGAAGGGTAAGGATTTCTCACAAAAGAAAAAAAAAATGTTTGCATATAATTAAAAGCAATATTAATTATTCATCATAATTATTTATCTGTCACTTTTTCTAAAATTTTTACACACAATTCAAATTAAATATATACCTAGGTACTCTCCTTGCCATTTTTTCGGCAAACTGATTTATTAAATCATGTATAGCTGATGATGACTTTAGTTTTTCTAAAGATTCTGCCTCTATGGACAACTTTTTGGACAACATTTTTTGACTTTTGTCATTTCTGAAATAAACAAAAATTTGAGATATTTTTGTTAATTTTTGCTTACGCACGTCGGGGGCCCCGTGACTTGGGGGCCCCGTATAATTGATACGGCATATACGGCGGTAGCTACGCCCCTGGTTCACACCTATCATGCAAGATATGCGTTTGAAAACTCGCTACACAACGAAGCTCCTTGCAAAAAACAAAAAGCAAAAGCGTGAGATTTACAAGACATCATTTATTACTGAATCATAGTGGTACAAAATTAAGGATTTTTTCTCACACATAGTTTTCTCATACAAAAAATATGCAACTGTTATTCGTGAATAGAATCCTACTAATATTATAAATGTGAAAGTGTTGATGTTTAGATGTTTGTTACTCAATCACGCAAAAACTACTGGATGGATTTGGCTGAAAGGAATGGAGATAGATTACTTATACCCTGGATTAACACTTAAATAAAATAAATATTAATAGTAAGTATAGTTTCGTGCATCGTTCACCGCAAAAATGAACGATGAACGGGGCACCGTCTAATTTGGCCTTAACTAGATATGTTATTATAATTTCGGCGAACTTGTTTGATTAATTATTTTATCGCAGTCAATGTCATTACCCTGATATATGTACCGTTATCGTAGTAAAATTTAGAGGATGCTGCAATGATTTGTTATACCAATTGGGCTCTTATCTAATAATTATTGTGATTTTATATTTAAGTTTTTTGTTATAATTTGAAATCGAGAGCTTCTGATTGATTTGAAATAAATACATACATTGTAGGTATACTTATATAACTGTTATTTTTTTTGTAATAATTCGAACGCCTTTTCGTATCTAAAGTGCAATTACGAGTATGTAAGCAATTTCACTTAGAAACGCAGAGTTCTTGGGCCCGGCGCACACCGAGCGCAGAGCATTTTCTGAGAGAACTGAATAATCAACTTTACGACTAATACGATCAATATAATCGTTTCCAAAAATCGCTCGCGCGCAGAATACCGCGCGACCGTATGTCAATAGTCGTAAAGTTAATTATCCAGTGTTTTTAGAAAATGCTCTGCGCTGCGCTGCGCTCGGTGTACGCCGGGCCTTAGGGCATCTGGTGGCCGCTCAGTCGCGCACAGCAGCGCGGTGGGGCGCGGCGGGATGCGGAGTAGCGCGGCGGTGAACGGACCACTCGAGTGCATACTCTTGTGGGCGATCCGATACTCCGCGCTCGTATTTATTTATTCTTGGAGAGCAATTGTTATAAACATCAGCACGTACATAGATTGAACACTGAAGGAAAGTGGAGAGGGTAAGCTATTACGTGCATGACAGTTCCCATACGCAGCTATCCCCTCCACGTTTCGTTCAGTGTTCAATCTACGTGCCGATGTTTATAACCATATAATGTTAATAGTCGTAAAGTTAATTATTCATTGTTCTCAGGAAATTCTCTGCTCTGCGCTACGCTCGGTGTGCGCCGGGCCGTACGGTTTGACGATTTCCCTGGCGCAGAGGTGAGCACTGTAGTCTTATTAGTGGGAGGCCCCGGGTTCGATTCTCGGCACGGGCAATTCGAGATTTTATAATTTCTAAATTGTCTTTGATCTGGTCAGGAGGGCTTCAGCCATGGCTGGTAACACTCTACAGTCAAAGCCGTGGCGCCAAGTGATTAGCGTTCCGGTACGATGCGACGTAGAAACTGATCTTAAAATAATTCCATACCTCTTCCAGGTTTAAGTACCCGCTTCTACCTTAGACCGCTTCGTCACTTACCATCAGGGTGAGATCGCAGTCAAGGGCCTTGTAGATGAATAAAAGAAACTTGCATCTATAGTCTTTCTCTATCGATATGATTGTTTTATGTCATTATTATACTTATTGCTGATGCCCGTGACTTTAAAAAACCCTTAGAGCGTTTGTCCACCGCCACCGTCACCGGGACGTCACCGACAACGAGATGACGGCGCCGATTTAGTGATACATACATTTACTACGGCCGTGTGTCCACCGCACGGCCGAGAACAAGCTGACGTGACGGGCGTGCGGTGGACACACGGCCGTAGTAAATGTATGTATCACTAAATCGGCGCCGTCATCTTGTTGTCGGTGACGTCCCGGTGACGGTGGCGGTGGACAAACGCCCTTAGGAACTCTATGATTTTTCGGGATAAAAAGTAGTCTATATCTTTCTCCAAGTCCAAGGTCTAGTCTGTCTCTGGACTCTGAACCAAACATCAAAATCAGTTCAGCGGTCAGTTTTTCACAAATATTTTTTCATAACGCGAGATTTGGATGGCAGATGGTTTCACTTTTTAAATTTGGCCTAGAAATACATATACCTACCTTGTTAAGAAACGGAACCGAGCATTGTGCTATTTCAATTATTTATTAGTTAATGGGCATAGGAAACGGACGCAGGTTACGATTTCCTATCGTACTATTATCATAACAATAAAAGAATAACGAATATCGAATAGGTGTCCTGTATGTTGCAACGTACGCTAGCACATCCTTGTGCAACACGGACAGTAAACAGTTGGGGCTGGCTTGCGTTCGCGAGCGGACGGATATGTTTGACGTGAAGGACAAAGTGTTTCTGATCACCGGCGCCGCGACCGGCATCGGCGCCGGTGTGACCCGGGCTTTATTGGATAGAGGAGCCAAGGTATTTTTGATTCTAATATTTTTATTTTTTAACGATTTCATAAAAGGAGGTTATATATTCAACTCGTATGTATGTATGTTGGCGATTATTTCAAAAACTAACGAACCGATTTTAATGATTTTTCACTATAGTAATTTATATACTTTCACAAAAGTTTTAGTATACGTTACATCTATCATTCTTATGTACGAAGTTACACGCATAATTATGTATCCATAAGCATTACATATTACAGTTTTTCGATATTTAGTATTTAGTAAAGTTTTGGAGGTGCGCAAGCTCAGAATAACCATACAGTGTAGAGATTGTATAGGTAGGTATAAGTTACAACAGAATTAACCACATTATCTACTTTTCAAAATTCAAAAATTATTTCCTACCAGCCAACTTGTAGTTCTTATGACAAGTTAAGACTACCATCGCGGTGGTAATCAGATATAGTCTCAAGTAGAAAAATGATAATAGGCTATCATCACATAAGTATTTTAATTCATAAGAACTGTATGTTAATAAAACAGCCAGTTATTTTCAAGTCACATGCCGTCAGATTTGATGAAAATACCTCAATATAGGTAATTATTTATTTATATTTTTATCTTTATAGAATCATCAATATAATAATTATGCTTGTAGGTAGTATAGACGTGAGCAGCAATGTGCTCACCATAAAAATGCGTAGGTAAGCGGTAAACTATAACCTCAGAAAAGAGCTCAACTCTACTTGTTTTAAGGTTCAAAATAGCTTGTCCATATATCACCAGCCAGGGCTCCGAAACGGAAACTTTGCGAAATGAAAATTGATAATTTTAAATGCAACAATAAACTTTAGTTCCATTTTATTGTGACGTTATTAATTATTATGTTACGATGTTCGAAATCTATCAACGTTGGCGAGATGTGCAAACTCTTACTAGTGCCAAAGAAAACAATGTGATATAGGGAACCATGATGTCGATTTTCGAAAAAAGAAAATATGCACCCAAATATTTTCAAAATCTCTGACCTCTCAGGAATCGAACGCATAAACTATGTTATCCGTAAAAGCAGATTTACTTAATCGATAAATTATGTTGTAAAAAGTAAAATATGTTGTAAAAAAAGTAAAACTCTACCAGATTCATTTGTCGATTCAAAAGCACTTGTAAAAGTTTATCTGAATAAAAAATATGTCTTAGACTTGCCTTTACACAAGTTTAAGAACTCTATTAAAAGTATGCTCATAAATAAAGCTTATTATACAATTGAAGATCATATAAACGATAAAAAAGCTTGGATTTAACTCGTTCCAGCAATGCGCGAGACGGCATTTCAATCATGTACATTAATAATAATAATTGTTATAATGTTATTTTTAAAAAAAGAGCAACAGCCGAGTTTCTTGCAGGTTCTTCTCGGCTGGAACTGCATTCCGAACCTGTGGTAGATTCAATTGACGATTCAAAAATACTTGTAAAAGTTTATTTGAATAAAAAACTTTTCTATTCTATTCTATTCTATCCTCTGAAATATAATTTATAAAGGAAGAATTAAAATGATTGTCCAAGTTGTGTAGTTTTAAGTTCCAAGCCATATCTAGGATTGTTTTCGATTATGTTTTTATTTAAGTTTTTGCTTCACTGATCGTTCTCAAAATAAGATTCTGTATAACACTTAAGTACGTAACTACTTACTTTATTATCAACAAGTGACAAGTGTTTAACTGTTATTGCCAATACTTAATCCGATCTACCCATCTGTATTTGTTAACATGCATTACAAAATGGAAAATTTCTTTTGGCGTCGTATCTCTATATATTTTTTTATCGATTTTTTATATTAAATCTTTTAAAAAAATTCTACAATTATTTTTGTGTGAACCAATTAGAAAGTTTTTTTTGTTGTTTATACCTATGTCCGTCAAAACTCGGTGTTACTTAGAAATCACAGTTATTATTATTGAGTATATTATAGATTTTAGCCAAGCAGTGGTTACCCTCGTCAGACTAACCTACTAAAATAAGTACCTATGCTTTCAAATAAATTCCTTTAGGTGGCCTCCACAGCCTGTTGAGAATTGACAAGTATCAGTGGTGCACTCACAGATATTTGCTAGATAAGGCGTTGACCCCACAGAAAACGGAATAGAACTCAGAGTTGTTCGTTGTTTTAGTTCAAGCGACGACGATGGCTAAATTCTCTGCAAATGAAAATGACCGCGAAGACCTGCAAAGTTTAAATTTTTAACCGACTTCAAACACACAGTTCAGACACACAACACACAAAACACACTTATCTCATGAGAAAGAACACCGTTTTTTGGCATACTCCTTACGGCCTTTGCCCGATCTTATGCTTCAGATTTTTTCAACTTTTTTTTTTTTAATTTTTTTGTTTTCACCAATTTATTCTCATACTCTACTTTGTCTGGCCAGCGCTTTCAGGCGATCGCGACTGAAGGATGCCGACGATGTTAAGTTTGTGCCTAATATAGACGTAACTTTTTGGTTTCCGTACATGACCCATCTAAGATGGGTTTGTTGCAACTTATCTTCGATGCTATGGATATTCTTAGGTATACATATATTATTGAGTCTATATAGTCTAGTCAACAACTTCAAAAACGTAAAAAATAGAGATAAAAGTCTTAAAAATATGAGCGATAGCTCATTCGATTCGGAATCACCTCTAGAAAAATGTTTTTGTAGGATTTTGGTGCCAATGTGCATTGGTGAATTTCAATTGTTATTAACAAAAAAAAATGAAAAAAAAAATGATATTTCTTTTTTTGATAATCACTCAAAAATATTTATATTTAAGCAATTTTGAAAAAAGCTCGTTAAAGAAGAGGAAAATTCCAATAAAAAAGGCTTAACTTCCAAAACTCTGTCTCCATTATTTATGATTTTAATTTGACGTTGAAAATAGGTTTCTGTGCGGCTGTTACGGCATGCGCGTGCGAGAGTTCAGAAATAAAAATATTTTTTTATAACATAAAATGTGATTTTGAAAATTTGAAAAAATTCTGATATTTTCTTAACACATGATAGAATCGAGCCCTGAAGAAAAAAAAGTTTAATCACCATTTTTCAATAAGTTATTCAATTGTTAACTAACAAATTTTTTCCTAATCTCCGTTGGCATAAACAGTGTAATGAAAGGTATAAATAACTAATTGGTCTAAAAATTTTGGAGCCCTTTTGATAATATATACTTCATAAGATCCTGCGATTTTTCATAAAAGTTTATTAATTTGTTAATTATGATTTTTTATAACTATTGAAAAATCATAATAATTATATACATATCATATTTCATGTGTTAAGAAGATACTAGAATTTATCCAAATTTTTAAAATCAACTTTTATGTTATAAAAAAAATATTTTTATTTTTGAACTCTCGCGCGCGCATGCCGCGAGGAAATCTATTTTCAACGTCAAATTAAAATTATAAATAATGGAGATAGAGTTTCGGAAGTTGAGACTTTTTATCGGAAATTTTCTCTTCTATAACGAGCTTTTTTCAAAATTGCTTAAATATAAATATTTTTCAAGTTATTAAAAAAAAAACAAAATATAATTTTTTTTCATCTTATTTTGTTAATAACAATTGCAAATTTTTTACCTGCACCAAAATCCTTCAAAAACATTTTTCTAGAGGTGATTCCGAATCGAATGAGCTATCGCTCATATTTTTAATACCTTTATCTCTATTTTTCACTTTTTTGAACTTGTTGACTAGACTAATAGCAAATATGGTTATTGCGTTGTCGGTTGCAACGCGTGACCTTACATATCCACCGCAGCATTCTGCATTATCATCTCTGTGACTCGAAGTTCTTGTAGGTATGTATCTACATGCTTCGCCAAGGCCGGCTATGTTTAAATACTAATGATAGGAGAACTATACATGTAGGATTATGAGCTAGAGAATGATTACTGATAGGTAATATTGTTTTACAATCTCTGAACTAAAACGGCAGGCCTATCTACATATTATTTCTTTCACAATGCTCCCTACGGAAAAGGCTACATTTCAACCTATCGATTTAGTATTTTCAAAACCAACAATGAACAGCGTGTAAATCGCGGCGACAACTTTAGGTTTTTTTTTACCCAAAGTTCGTTGAATTTGGTTGAATTTTAGCGTCAGCTGATTGCATTACATTGCTAACTTTAAAAAAATCCAGGAAATATTTTAATTTTTTATTCGCATTTTTTTTTGTGGTCTTGGACTTGTTGTAGGAAATATTTTAATTTTTTATTCGCATTCTTTTTTGTGGTCTTGGTCTTGGACTTGTTGAATCATCACTACTATTACCTGTCTTCGTATCCGATTGAGGTGAGGAACGAGAAACGATGTAAAGATAGCAGTCGATCACGCGACGCACAAGCCATTCCGTAGTCGCTTATTTTTAACCCCCGACGCAAAAACGACGGGGTGTTATAAGTTTGACGTGTCTGTGTGTGTCTGTCTGTTCCCCCGTAGCGCTCAAACGGATGGACCGATTTAAATGCGGTTTTTTTGTTTGAAAGGTGAATTGTTAGCTATGTTTGATGAAAATCGGTCCAAGATGGCCGCCGCTACAAAATGGTGGATTACATATTTTTCACAACTCCCTTAATATGGGTATCAAATGAAAGGGCTTGACTAGTAAAATAGCACTATTGCAAATCCAAGATGGCCGCCGCCACAAAATGGCGAATGTCGGTGGTTTTTTAAATTTTTAATTTATACTTGTAATCTAAGTATCGTCTATCTTCAGCACATAATGAAATTCAGTATGTCATTCGTTATACAAATGAAATAAGTTAAATATAGAATCACCAGCAGAACAACAATAGGTGCTTAAATCTTATCTCTACCTACTCGGCAAGCAAACGTCTTGAGTCTTGAAATAATATTTAACAAAGACTACAGACTGTAAAAAACAACTGCAATTAGTTTACATTCGTAATAAGAACTTGATAATGTTATCAAATACTGAATTGGCACAAATATCGTTATTTAACGGTATTAAATTATAACTCTTGAGTGTAATAAATTCCAGAAAAGCATATTAATTATCCAATCAAACAACTGTATTTTGAGTTTTTATTTAACGCCGTCTCAACTCTCTCATCTGGTTTAGCATATCAAAAATCAATGAAAAAATTGTTTGTCTGTAAAGTCGATTTACGGACGATAATTTTACGTGATAACGTCGTAACTAATATAAGAAAACACAAAAGCTGTGATAGCCTAGTGGTTAGGACGACCGACTTCTAATCAGAGGTCGTGGGTTCGATCCCGGGCACGCACCTCTAACTTTTCGGAGTTATGTGCGTTTTAAGTATCACTTGCTTTAACGGTGAAGGAAAACATCGTGAGGAAACCTGCATGCCTGAGAGTTCTCCATAACGTTCTCAAAGGTGTGTGAAGTCTGCCAATCCGCTTGGCCAGCGTGGTAGACTATGGCCAAAACCCTTCTCACTCTGAGAGGAGACCCGTGCTCTGTAGTGAGCCGGTAATGGGTTGATCATGATGATGATGATGATAAGAAAACAAAATGAGATCTACAGATCATGCGTCACAACTTCACAAGCCGACCACTCGTACGACACGAAGCGAGAGCGTGTTCCGCGCTCTCGCTTGCTATGGCGTTGCTATGGTACGTGACAATAAGTCATGCTTTTTCGTGCTTGCGGGCAGTATTCATTGATATAGAAGACGTTATCACGTCAATAATAATTAGAAAATAAATATAACCAGCGAGGTTTGGTCATACTTAGAACGACTTTTGTAGGGCCATTTTTTGTGGGACGATCTAGTAAATACCCTGTAATCTATTTTCACGTCGGATCTATTAATTATGGGTCGTCAACGGATGGTTTAAAGCATTATATCTACGTGTATGAGGCGAATGCGTGTTCGCACCGGGAAGCGCAGTGTTGGTAGACCCCCCACTAGGTGGACCGACGACATCAAACGAGTCGCAGGGAGCCGCTGGATACAGGCGGCACAAGACCGTGGCATGTGGAAGTCCCTTCAAGAGACCTACGTCCAGCAGTGGACGTCGATCGGTTGATAACGACGACTATGAGGCGAACATAATTTTTTTTCGTTGTGTTCGACGTTTAAGATGAACAAAATTTTCTTTCATAATGTTCGATATACATATATGTATGAGATGAACATAATTTTTTTCAGAACGTAGCAGTACTAGATATCAACAAACAAGCAGGAGATGCTTTCGCGAAGGAGTTGAACGCCAAGCACGGGGCCGAGAGAGTGATATTTATTAAATGCGACGTCACTACTAATGATTTGGACGCGGCGTTCGACGAGACCGTCAACCGGTGCGGTTACATCGATTGCGTCATAAACAACGCGGGTCTAATGAACGACCATCCCGACGTGTACGAGAAAGAAATGCTAGTGAACGTGGTGAGTAGGTACATGACACTACCATACTAAAAAAAAATAGCTTTAAAATAGAGTAGAAATACAATACAAAATTGTTAATTGCCTCACTATACCTACTATATCTATTCTGTAATGAGATCCAACTATATTTACTATATTTTTTACTTTACTATTTCGTTTTTATAATATAGGACTAGTCTAGTCCTATATTACAAAAACCGGCCAAGTGCGTGGCGGGCCACGCGCAGTGTAGGGTTCCGTAGTCACAATCCTCGAAAAACAGATAAGTATAACTCTTTAACCTGTGAACGCTACTTAGCCATGATAGTTTTCCTTTAAAATTGATTATATATATATGTGAATTTTTTTCAAGTTCCTATGTATATACTGCCATTTGGCTGATAGATGGGGGGGGGGGGGGGGGGGACACTTGACTCTAATAAAAATTAGCACTTTAAAACATCATATTTTACAAACGGATCTAGAAATCGAAAAATGATGTTCCCACACCCACAGTATTTTTAAAAGACCTATTCAACGATACCCCACACTATGGGGTGGACGAGAAAAAAAATATTGTATAATACTATACTGTATGTAGGGGAGCTACCCTAAAAAAAATATTTATCAAAATTTTATTACACCACTTTGTCGGCGTGATTAATATTTATACCCATGCCAAATTACAGATTTCTAACACAAATAGTCTCTGAGATTAACCGAGGACGGACGGACAGACAGACAGACAGACAGACAGACGGACGGACATGGCGAAACTATAAGGGTTCCTTGTTTACTACGGAACCCTAAAAACGAAATAAAAACGTGTGTTTGGGTTATGATTTCTTTCTATCATACGAGTTTAATAAGAGGAAATTATAATATTTCGAAATCATTGATATTTAAAAAATTTTGTATTTTATTTGCGTAGATTTTGATAATATGTAGCTGAAACATCTCGAAAGTATTACGAGATTTTTTTTTTTCAGTCAGCTTTAATAAAAGGTTCGATGAGAGCGTACAATCTAATGCGCAAGGACAGAGACGGCAGAGGCGGCACGATTATCAACATCTCGTCAATAGTGGCGCTGTTTCAAACCCCTCTCTTGCCGATATACAGTGCAACGAAGAGCGCTGTACTGCAGTTCAGCAATTGTCTTGGGGTGAGTGCAACGCAACGAGTAAGGCCTAGGCCGCACTGCGAAATTTATTCGCGCGACAGAAATCCTAATAAATGGCATTAGAACTGTTGTGTACAGCTGACATAATATGGTAGCGCCGTTCGGTAGGCGGTACGCGCGTATTTATTCTTGGTATGCAATATGGACCATATATTAATAGTCGTAAAGTTTAAAATTATTCAGTAATCTCAGAAAATGCTCTGCGCTCGGTGTGCGCCGAGTCTACTACTTCAAACTATACTTACAGAACACATGTCGACGCCTTACTACATAGCCAAACATAGTTCTACGCAATCACGCAAACACATTTACGCTCAATGCTGTACAGAAAGAATTAAGGCGTAGGATTAGCGCGTTACTTGCAAATGCGTCGCATAGTTCGCTTTTCTCACACGTCGTTGCATTAGCGACGTCCGCGTCCTTAGCATGGCGACAAGGTCACGCGTACACAGCACTTCTTGTGCCTTATTATTAGGATTTCTGTGCTCACATTGCTATGTAATCACAGAGCTCTTAGTAGGTACATAAGTAAATTTAACATATTTTATATAAGACACATGAAGTAGGTAACATAATATATAAGTATAAGATTAATATTTAAGCTGAAAGGGCACTTCTCCGAAATCGTGGCAAAAAGTGTCGAGGTTGAAAAAAAATTTTTTTTTTTTTCAATTTTTGATTATTTAAGGATACCTTCTCAAAGGAGTACCTAATTTGATCTCGGTGATGAAGGAGGCCTTTATTGTACCCTGGTTTCCTATTTCGGTAATTATGATGGTCATGGTAATGATAAATTGCGATATGGTAATTATCTCTAGTACATGGCGATTAGAATATGCCTATGGTAATTTGTTATTAATCACGGTGATTAGAAACTCTAGAAAGCCATAGAAAAGTATCCGAAAAAGGTGTTTGCTTAAAGTCTAGGAAATCGCCGACCAATAAAACTTAGGACCTCGAGCGTTACAACCATTAGTATTCAGCCAAAGAACCTTGAAAGCCACTTTACGTAGCTTAACAACTGAGGTGTAAATTCCAGAGCAAACCTGTTCTGGATATTTGTGTGGACGAGTTTCATGTTGAAATCCTCTGAAAAAGACTCTGAGCTGCTGAACGCAATGAGTGTGCAGCTTTGAAGACCTAAACAGATAATTTTAGACCCAAAAAGGCGTGGTGTGAACATAATTGAGAGTGAACAGGAGCATAATTTTTTTATATTTAAAAAAGAGGACAGAACACATTCCCGATTAAGAACCATTTACCACGAAGACTCCACGACGTTATTGATTTCGAGAAGGGTACTTATAACAACAAAAACAAAAAGACCAATCCGATTTTTTGTTTAGTTTTTGGTGTGGAAGTCCCTACAAGAGACATAGTTCTCTCGTAGGGACTCACGCTGCGGACTGTTGTGTTCTGTGTATTGCTTGATGACGATTAAGACAACTACAAAAGTTTCTTCTATCTAATAATAGAGGTATAGCAAATTAGTATAGTAAAAAATAAAACCTATTTATCTGAGGAAAAATTAAATGTAAACAGATTACGTGAAGTTGACCTTAATGATTTCGCTAATACATGTGGTTACGTAGGTAGGTAGTACGTGCCTAGGTATTATTACATTCAAAGTAGGTGTCGAGAACGTTGCATAACTTAAAAGCTGATTATGTATTATTAAGACGGTAAGATAGTATATACCTACCGAATAAGATCAATCTTCATTCTTCACCCATCTGTTACCAAAATCACTTTTTAAGGTTCCGTACCCAAATGTTCGTCTGTCTGTCTGTCCGTCCGCCGCCGGTCACAGGCCTCTAGCTCGTAGACTAAATAAGTTACAAATCTAATATTTTGGTAGGTATTTGGTGTAGAACGTTAACCCAAAACTAAATATTGAATTAGAAATTGAATTAAATTATTTTTCAGGGGGGCTCCCATACATGAAAAAGGAGCCGAAAAAAAATTTTTGTTCTTACCCTAGCTTGTGGGGTATCATTGTTTAGAACTTATTGAGTAGAGTACGAATATATATTGTTTTAATTTTTTGCTTAAAAAAATAAGGAAATGGGGGGCTATCAAAGTTGTTAGTTTTAGACCATTTTTGTGACGGGGGCTATCTCAAAAACTAAACCAGACCTAAACGATGTCTAGCTCGGAAATGAAATACCTATTTCTTACGCCCGAAATATTATGTTGTTCATAATTATGTACGGAACCCTAAAAGAGCGAGGTCCGACTCGCACTTGACCAGTTTTTTAACATTACTTAAACGAATACCACGCATGGGTATTGGGTATGTACATCAAGTAGACCTTTAGGTCTTGATCATCTTTTTCCAAGAAACCACGTGAGATAGACACCGACGAAATTTGTTTAACCGCCATCTTGAATCCGCCATTGAATTTTTTTTCAGCTCACTGCCAATCCGATGAGGTTTTGAGTGATATTTGTTTAAGCACCCCCTACCTATCTGCCATAACCTGGCCGTGTCCCTCAAATTAATTTTTAAACTGTTAATTAATCATATTCTGGACTGAAATTTTTTAGGCATTAGGCTTAATTTACACCGCGGCGGAATGGAATGGAAGCGACTTTTTGCAACGAAATTGTACATAGCTAAATGAACTTTATGTCAATTGCACAACATACAAATTAAATAGGAGCCAAAAAAAGGTCGCGCGTCTTCCGCGGAATTCTCGCGCATTCTCGAGAATTCCCGTAGCTACTGTCGGCGCCGTCTGTGGAATCCGCGGGAAGTGGCGCGAACGGAGAGTCCGTTGGGTCGGTCACAGCAGTGCCGTGCCAAGCGTTTAGCTGGAATGCGCGAGAATTCTCGAGCATTCCAGCGAATTCGCGCGCCTTCCGCGTCATGAGGCGAAATTGACGCTTTCATTCCATTCCATTCCGCCGCGGTCTAAATTGAGCCGCGTTTGCAATATAATTAAAGACATATAATTTGATATAAAATACTTTTCATCCATTTACTTGGTGAAGGTCCTATATACAAGGATTAAGCCCTCATACGCATTAGCGGTCAACCGCGTACGCGGCTGACCGCGCCTCTTCATAGAATTTCGTCGCGGTTTAGTGCGTACAAAATGAGCGGTTGCATATAAAAATATAAAAGCGGCTAGCCGCGCGGTCAGCCGCGTACGCGATTGACCGCTAATGCGTATGAGGGCTTAATCCTTGCATATAGGACCTTCACCGAGTAAATGGATGAAAAGTATTTTATATCAAATTATATGTCATTAATTATATTGCAAACGCTAATGCCTAAAAAATTTCAGTATAATAGGTAAAACAAAAAATTATTGTTAAGTAATCTATAATATAATAAAACTGTAACAGATCCAATTCTGTACATTGAAGATATTTTGAAAATTTTTATTGGAGGGCACTCTATAATCGATACTGAAGCCAAAACTGCAATTTGTTTCATTTTTGTCTGTCTGTCTGTCTGTCTGTCTGTCTGTCTGTCTGTCTGTATCTTGGCCGCGCATCACGCCGAAACTACTGAATGGATTCGAATGAAACTTGGTACGATTTGAGTTTATACTCCAAGGTAGGTTATAGGATACTTTTTATCCCGAAATTCAGCACGGTTCCCTTGGGAGAGGGGAAGAAAGTTAAAACGTGTATTTAGCTGTTATTCATTAACGCGTAGTTCGATTTAACTCATTCTTTTTTTGTTAGAAAGGTAGTATTTTAAGTATTGTCCCGTAAATATTTCAAGGTCATAGGTATTTTGGTTTAGAAATGACAGACATTTATTGGGTTCAAATAACTTGGGACCCGGATCTTTGAACGTACGGCTTATTTTAAACTGGTGTGCGTTTAAATTTATGTTTGTCGATCTGTCTATTTGTTCCAGCTAATTACCGAAACGGCTGGATCAATTTTGATGGAACTTTCAATGGCAGATAGGTGATGTTATAAGGAGTAACTTAGGCTACACTTAGTTTAGGTGCAAAAAAGGATTATGGGATCCAATCCGATCCTATATAAAACCTATATCCAGGCGGACGAAGTCGCGGGGGTCGGCTAGTATCATATATATTTACTTCAATATTTTATAATGACTTTGCGTCAACAAAATGGTTACTAATCACCTTAATAGTTGAGTAATAAATTATTATGTTCGATTCCTCGCGTACGTTGACTGAGCATCAGCATGGCAATAAAAAACTTCAATTAGAATAGACGACCTGCCTAGCGCAGTGGTGAGCGCTGTGGTCTTATAAGTGGAAGGTCCCGGATTCGATTCCCGGCAAGGCCAATTTGGGATTTTATAATTTCTAAATTGTCTCTGGTCTAGTCTGGTGGGAGGTTTCAGCCATGGCTGGGTACTAGCTACATTACCGGCAAAGCCGTACGCCAAGTAATAAGCCAAGAAATTTAGCATTGAGGTACGATGCCGTGTTGATACCGTTCAAGGGGTATGCGTACCTCTTCTCACTCCAAGATAGTCCGCTTCCATCTTAGATTGCATCGTCACTTACCATCGGGTGAGGTTGCAAGGGCTAACTTGTACTTAGTTGAATAAAAAAAAAAAAAAATTAAGTGCATGCAAAAATAAAATTTTGTTTAAGAAGAAAGAGAACTACTCACGGTCAGAGGTCCGCGTGATTGCCATCTGCTTCGGTATAACAGACACAAACCTGATCAGAGGAAGGATCGGCTGTATCGACGAAGACACTGAGGAGAGGATGATGCTTGCATTGAAGAAATTTCCAGCTCAATGGTACCTAAGTTTACCTTTCACTTCCGATTTAAATAATGTCATCATCATCATCATCATCATGATCAACCCTTTACCGGCTCACTACAGAGCACGGGTCTCCTCTCAGAGTGAGAAGGGTCTTGGCCATAGTCTACCACGCTGGCCAAGCGGATTGGCAGACTTCACACACCTTTGAGAACGTTATGGAGAACTCTCAGGCGTGCAGGTTTCCTCACGATGTTTTCCTTCACCGTTAAAGCAAGTGATATTTAAATACTTAAAACGCACATAACTCCGAAAAGTTAGAGGCGCGTGCCCGGGATCGAACCCACGACCTCCGATTAGAAGTCGGTCGTCCTAACCACTAGGCTATCACAGCTTTTTTTGTACTCTCTGCTATTGGCTAAAAATGATATGTCCGGTTTTCGCATGTTTACCATTTCAAAATCTGGCAACTCATCGCAGGAATAATATTTGTTGGTAGGTATATTAAGAAACCCCCTACAGTGAGGAATAACGACACAGAAAGAGAATACCAATGGACAAGTTTCCAATATATATTTTTTTAATTATAAAAATATAAGTTAAATAAAACAATAATCTGAAAAAATTATTAAATTATCTCAAAAACTGGAAAAGTTATTGAACTTTAAAGTTGTTAATTTCGTTTCACGCGGCGCTCCAGCGTGTAACGTCATACAACCCGCTTAGATTTATTTTTTCCATGTAAATTCTCTTGTTTTACCAATTTCTCCGAGATTTCTGAATCGATTTGCGTAATTATTTTTTTAATCGACAGCTGAGGATGTTTGGAAAATGGTCCCATAGATTTTTTCGAATTTTTTTTTTAACCTTTTTGTGTGTTTTCTCAGCAATAACAGGCAAAGTATAGGTTTCTCTAACCAGAATTCATTACACCAGATTACTGAAAGAGAGACAAATTTTGGTAAAAAGTTAAACAACCCTTTGCTCTTAAGATGAATAAAATCAACCTTCACCCATCTGTTACCCAAATCAAAAGGGTTCTTTATCAATCATATAGTCATTATGTCATCACAAAAACATGCCATTTGCCCAAAATGGCATATTTTTATGGTCAACTTTAACCGTAACCTTATTTTAACCACCTGCTATGCAACACACCATAAGTCATCTAAGCCCCTTCCTTCTAAAAGTTTGTTTAATATGCTGCCCTCCTTAAGAGAAAAAGCATAAGTGCAGACAACTAATTATTGAGATAAATTGAAAAAAAATAATAATTGTGCATATTGATTCAATTGTTTTATAGGAAAGTTACGTAAGTAGTTAATTTTTTGTTACCATATGACTTTTGGACATACCTACATAGGTTTTTATACAATTTTTGATTTTCCTATAAAACAATTGGGGCAATGTGTAAATTTTTTTACTTTATCTCCATACTAGTTGTCTGCACTTGTGCTTGGAACAATCACTTATTTTCTTTCATCACTTTACAGTGTGGACTCAGCAGTTGGAGGCGTTCTTGCTGCATATGAAAAAGGAGACAGTGGCAGCACCTGGCTAGTCACAACCGACAGACCAGCAGAAGAAATTACAAATAATGTTAAGAAAGCCTTCGAAATATTGTCTCAAGGAGTATTCCATTAACAAACAAGCTATAATTTAGAAATTAAAAAACCCGACTGCCATGCTGAAAAACGAACTAAAAAATTAATAAACTACCACCGGTACCACTTACAGTGTGGTTGTTATTTATTTTGTTTTTCATGATTTGTCACTCCAAACTGGTTTAAACCACATACATTGTAACATTTTCGTACTCGCCTTTTAAAGCCCTTTATTTTGATACCCCACTCGAGGGTCTTGAAGAAAAAAAATTTTTTCAGCTCTCACATTAAAGCGCATAAAGTCCGCCATTTTGATTTAAGTATTTTTAAATTTAGGTACCCAGTGACACTCGCGTCATCAAGACAAATCTAATGACGTATCATTTATCAAAATCCGTTGAACCGTTGATTAGTTACAAGCGGACATAGGAATGGACATACATACACACAGGTGAAACACATATACCCAGTCGGGTAAAAATTGGCTGACTGTAAACGGCTTACGTAAACGAGGCGTAAACGACTGTAAACTGTCGGTTTACGGACGATAATTTTACGTGATAGCGTCTTATGAAAACATCGATGAAGCCGAACGCTTAGGCCGATCGTGCCTCTCTATCGCTTGTTCCGCGCTCTCGCTTGGACACTCGGCTCCGGATGAACGTGACAATGAGTCAAGCTTTTTCATGCGTGCAGCCGGCGTTCATCGATTTATAAGACGTTATCGCGTCAAGAATCGTTTAGCCAGACGCGAGAAAATCGCAATTTTTGATAATCTAAATAACTAGATAATCTGCTATCGATATGATAAAGAACGAAACTGTATTTAGTAATTATTCTGTAATTTATATTCAAAAAACCGTAAATCGCGGTTTTACGGTTAGCTACTTAAAATGAAAATTGGTAGAATTAAATAAACCCAACTAATTCGATAATGGGGGACCCAACATCGTCAAGCTTTTTAAATGTGCTACAACAGAAGTCTTGTTTCGGTCGTGCCCGCATTCAGCGAATATAAAAACCGGCCAAGTGCGAGTCGGACTCGCGCACGAAGGGTTCCGTACCATTATCGATAAAAACAGCAAAAAAACATCACGTCTGTTGTATGGGAGCTCCCTTAAATATTTTTTGCTGTTTTTAGTATTATTTTGTTGTTATAGCGGCAACAGAAATACTGTATCATCTGTGAAAATTTCAACTGTCTAACTATCACGATTCATGAGATACAGCCTGGTGACAGATGGACAAACAGACAAACAGACGGACAGCGGAGACTAATTAGTAATAGGGTCCCGTTTACCCTTTGGGTACGGAACCCTAAAAAATAATTTAAAGGTACGCAGACAACGTGAATAGATGCAGTCGAGATGATCTGGGCACCATTCGACGTAATCCAATTAGATATGAGCGCCGATGGCCAATTCCACGGCGGCGGCGTGTCCTAAAAATTTTCACGGCGGCGGCGGCGTCGCGGCGGCGTGGTCGTGGACCTTAAAGTTTTTATCAGGGATCGATTTTTTAAAATATAATATTAAATAAAACCCATATTGTAGGTTTAAAAAAAGGCGAATTCTTCTTATACAGGAACGTGGTATAAAAACAATGTAGGTAGTCGGTAATTCTTACATTTTACTTTCTTAGCAACAACAAATCACACTTTTAATCAAAAGTTTTCTTTTTGTAAACAGTTATATTCTTTACCTGCATTTAATTATTAACTACTTTTATAAGCAGTTACAATTCTCCATAATAACATAACGTTAATTTAAATAGGAGCGCTTAGCTTGAATTTGTTTTAAATTTAAAAATATATAAAAAACAAAATTTATACATCACAATCACGCAGAATAAATACTTAGTTTTATTTGATAAAGTTGAAAAACACAATAGGTATAAGCGAGCAAAATTCTCTATCATAACATAACATAAATCTTAATCAAAGCGCTTAGTTTGAATCTGTCATAATTGATGACGGACTGTCATTTAAACTTTCATCCCCTATTTAACCCACTTGCGGATAGAATTTCCAAAAATCCTGAAACTCATATTTTTTAATTTTTATCGAAAGTTCAGATACCGATTTCTATGGATATCTCTTGAAAAATGACCGACTTTCATACAAACTTACATGCCCTATTTAACCCCCATAGGGGTGGAATTTCCAATAATCCTTTCTTAGTATGCGCCTACGTTGAAAAACCTTCTGAATTCAATGTACCTCTGTAATTATGTGTTTCGTCGACTACAGTAAGGCCTTTGACTGTGTGAAGTGGAAGCTCCTATGGACAGTTCTCCAGGAAATGGGAGTCCCAAAACAGGTCAGTGCTTCAAGGCGTATACTCAGTCCGGGGGTAGTAAGAACCGACAAGACGATATCAACACTTTTCTCGTTTGGCAAAGGAGTTCGTCAAGGATGCATTTTATCTCCTATTCTGTTTAACATCTACGGAGAGAGCATCATACGCCAGACCTGAGAAGACTTCTTTGATTTCTTCGGCCATATCGCCCGTAAACCCGGCGATAACCTACAAAAACTTATAGTTACCGGAAAAATGGACAGCAAGAGATCGAGAGGTAGGTAGAGGAGTCTAATTCGCTGGACTGACCAGATCTGACAACTCTCAACATGAATGTTGCCGAAGCGGTTCACGTCGCTGAAAGCCAGAACAGATGGCGCAACATCGTTCGTGAGAAATTAATTCCCTGATGGGTCACGAGTCACGACAGTATTGGGGGATTGACGCCAGGAGGAGTGTGCGCCTACATCATAAAAGAAAGCTACTGTGAAAAAATACTGTTAAATAATGGATTAAAGTTTGTATGAAAGTCATTGTTCATGTTATATATATATCATTTTTCATGTTATATACATAAAAATTGGTATTTGAGCTTTCGATAAAAAACAAAATATATAAATTTCAGCATTTTTGAAAATTCTATCCCCAAGTGGGTTAAATATTGCGCGCACTGCAATCCGAAAACTGAGTAAGCGAGCGATCGCACACAACAGCGAGCGAGAGGAGGTAGAATTGTAAGTTATCTCGCGCCATGTAGTTTAGCGCTGAATTCACCTTAGTTTTGAACTTTTGAACAGTAGAAAGTATAAAAAAGTAAAGTTAATTTATGTCATGTAAGTGAATCGTGTAATTAAAATAAAATTCCCGAAAGTACCGAACGAACCGAGAATCTTTGATTTCCCGGTTCTTTTTTACTGACAAAAGAACCGGGAATTCCCGGTACTTTCGAGACCGGGATTTCCCAGTTCTGAACCCATAACTAAGTGCGTGCGAGCGGGAAAGCAAGTTGCAACTTGGCACGACGGCGCGCCGCATGTTTCAAGCGGCGGCGGCGCGCTGTGTGAACTCACGGCGACGACGGCGCGCCGGCGCGGCGCTCATATCTAAATCCAATGTAGGTATTTACTATATACTTATATATTTATGAATTTTAATAATTTATTCCAATAAATTATACCAAAATTATACCAAATACTGATTTATTGGAGTATAAAGTACAGAATAATTTTTGAAATAACATGTAAGTATAGTTATAACTTTTAAATACAGGCACTTTTACTTTTTAAATAACCAGGACCGACTGGTCCTGGTTATTATCACTATCATGTGACAATAGTCGTTAAAGCCCGCCAACGCGCATTAGAGCAGCGTGGCGGGTCTAAGCTCTAAATCCCTCTCTGCTATGAGAGAGGAGGCCTGTGCTCAGCAGATGGACGTTAAAAGGCTGTTGTTGTGTTGTGTTGTGTTGTGTTGTGTTGTGTATTTTAAAGTGAACAGGTAAAAAAATAAGACTCATTCAATCATGCAGTAAATAATTTTATTTTAAAAACTTCTTAATATCACCGTAACTTTTTTCTCATTGATTTATTTGAAATTAGTATTCTCTGCTTAAACGGCTATTTTCCATCATTATTGTCTTCCAGGATAACACCTGATTCGGATTAGTTTACTTCCATTACAAAAACCTTCGAGTTTGTGACTTTAAAATGTCGGAACACAAGGAAAAGAAATCCGGAAATCTCGTACGTTATGGAAGACGATGTAATCCTAAATCAGCTTCACTAATCTTACATCATATTAATTATTTATTTATTATAACAAATATTACAAATTAAAAACTAATCTATTGGTTAAAAACAGTGAACATTGATGCAAGCGATGCCGTAACTACGACCTTGGCCTTGACTTGGGTAGATGGCAAAAGATTATTAGCATTCATACAGAAAATTGTCACTTAATAGTACGGCAGCCCTGGAACAAAATTTTTAGTGATTAATAACAAGCTGAATTTTCGTGAGTAAGTAGGCTCGTTTCGATGAGACGACCAAGTTTTTTATCTATGAAAATTCTCGATGGAGGTAGCTATTACAAGTATAATACAAGTATTTACTAAGCTGCATAAAAAAAATCAGCTAGTTATTAATAATTTTTAACCATTTATATAACCTCATTATTTGGAAATATTCGGAGTGGAGGACGCTGAAGAATATTATTAATTACCAGCTGATTTTTTATATGCGGCCTAGTAAATACTTGTGTAATGAAATGGCTACAAATTTAGTGAAATGATTTCCCACCCGAGCGAATCGAAATGTTTAACACCTCCCCACTCGAGTAGCTACCTCCATCGAGAATTTTCATAGATAAAAAACTTGGTCGTCTTGTCGAAACGAACCTGCTCACGAAAATTCAGCTTGTTATTAATCACTAAAAAATTTGTTCCAGGGCTGCCGGATTATAACAGAAGTCACCCTCAATCTTGATTAGGTAGGTAAGCGCACTCCATACTTAAACGAAGTTCTCCAGCCCGTGTACCTTTGCATTTACTCTTATTGATGTCTGATAAAACACAGACACAGATTCTAGTGTGTCGTGAGTGTGTACATTCAACGGGTCTTACTTTGTGTGTATGGAGAGCGCTAGGGAGAATATTTTCTTAAGGTAATAATATTATCTTTTAGCTCCATTTCTTGACATGACCGCGAATCAAAATTTGACCAACTGAAGCTAAAAAACCAGTAAGTTAAAAGGTAACAAAGGTTTACGGCAACTTTAACACAGGAATGTACACAGAATGCGTGCATACGCGTGTACAATTTGAACGACTTTATTTTGCCAATAGGTAGTTCCTACTTCCTAGCGTTGGACTGGAGTTAGGCCTACCATTCACGGGCGCACCAATCTGTGAGATTAGGGTATTTGACAACATTGAAAATATACTATTGATTGTGGTCATCTTATCAGATAATAGCCTAAAAAAGACATATTTCACTCAATCACACTAAATTATGTAATTTTACGCGATATTTTGCACGAAATAAAACATTATAATTTTTGAAATTTTATCAGACACGTGAACGCTCTGTGATTGGTTGCTACTCTGGTGACGTCACTTGAAATTATTATACTTGAGAGTACACTTTACTTGGTCGATATAATTGAAGTTTATCAACCAATCGAAAGTAAACTTTAAATTTGAAACAATAAGATTGATATTAAAATAGCATTATTAACCTCTTAATTTCACTTATTTGGTGTGGCTTTCTAGCGCATAAATACTCTACAATACACAATTGTTTTCATACCAATAATTAGATAAACTCTTCCACTAATAAATTATCACTAGATAAACTCATAACTTTTCTTTATTTCCTCACAAAAACAAAAGATTTGTACCTAAATACACAAGTGTTTTTCGCGCCATCCGTCGTAACTAATCACGCAGCGTGCTCTGTCGCACGCACCGAGAGCGAGCGAGAAAAGTGATGATGCTAATATTTTTGCTATGTATTTATTACCTTAATTAAAGATTGTTATTTTTCTTGTTTCCTCTCCCGCATTCCATTTATTGCATTTAACTTTGTATTTATTGTATTTAACCTATTTAATTACTTTTAATTTGTATTTAACTATTTAATTATTGTTACTGGATAGCTACGCTGTTTTGTTGTGGTTTCTGGTTATGTAACCCATACTGTGCCCATACATACTCTGACCTCTGTGTGTGAACCTATAAACTTGCTCATTGGTTTGTGACGTCACGCGTATCATGTGATCAGCGCTATTACAGAAATGTCGTTTTTGGCGCGGTTTTCAAAACTTAAACTTTATCATTGATTTAATTCTTAATACTGTAGATATTCCGAAAAATATCAATGTAGTGTGTTTTAATAAGTAATAAAGAATAATTTAAAACTAGTTCCAAAAATTAGTCAAATAGCCTTTTGTCGCTGGCGACAATGCCGCGAATCTTCGTGTGAATGGTAGGATTTGTCCGCGGCGACGCTAGCGGCGAGCCGCACCCGTCCAATCTATGCGTGTATGGGCACACGGTAGATTTGTCCGCGAACTCGAGACCCCGCGGCACATACTGAATAATTAACTATACAACTTTTGAGATACGGTCACGCGGTACGGTACGCGCGCGGTGTTAGCAAGCAGCAGTTCACAAGCGACTGGCGCGCTCGCGGAGTTTGTGGGCAATGATGGATTTGTCGCCGGCTCGGGTGCGGCTCGCGGCGCGTTCAATGAATGGGGCACTTTACATTTTAGTCGCGCTGCAACAATTTGCAGTTTCACATTCATATAGTCTGTCCGCAAGAATAATTATAAGACATAGGTCAGATTCATCGAGGAGTTTCAACTTCCCACTCATGCCTACAGCATATTATTATCTCTAGATTAAAAAGCTTGTTTCGACAAAGCGCGTACCTACATTATATACCTAATTCTCGTCTCTTTCTTACCTCTCTTGGAGTCTACGTTCCATCTTAGACCAATTAGCTAATTACTAAATGTACTTTACCAGTTTTATGTTCGCTATGTTTAACGCAATAGATTACTAAATTATTACTTCAGTACGAATTATTATTAATAAAGAACACTTTATTCCATAAATTACAAACCCACACCTCGTAAAGTTTAACAGTTTTTCTAGAATTTTTATCGAATTTAGAATCTATGCCGCTACATTTACACTTGTAAGCTCGTGAAAATAATTTGACTTGGGTGGTGTTGAATTTATTCTTCAATAAGGCCCTGTTTCACCACCTTTTGATAAGTGTCGGATAGCCTAAACGTATGTTTTATCACTTTCTTAAGTGATAAAATTATGTCAAGTGATAAAGACAAAAGCTGTGAATAAGCTATCCGACACTTATCAGAAGGTGATGAAACAGACCCTTAATATTACAAATTGGAA
Organism: Melanargia galathea; assembly: GCA_920104075.1. Lineage (NCBI taxonomy): Eukaryota > Metazoa > Arthropoda > Insecta > Lepidoptera > Nymphalidae > Melanargia > Melanargia galathea. The sequence continues at coordinate 6,053,856 of OV049864.1, forward strand.
ACATACGAGTATTTTACATAAGTACTTAATAGACTTTTTTAACATAATATATAAATGCTAGAGATTCTAAGTCGAAATCTTCACTAAGTTAATTTGATTATTCATAAAATTTGTACTATTAATGATGACTCGTGTACATGAAAAATTAACAAAACTATTTTCAATACATCGATGTAAAATTTTGTACAAAACTTGGCAGTTAAGTAAATTAAAGGACAATGACCACGGATGTAAAGAATCCTGTACTTGAGTAGTTTGAGAGTTGCATCAAAGTCAAACTTTATTTTGTTATAGACTACGCTTCCTATATTAACTCCTATAATTGTTTTTTTTTTAATCAAAATCCGCATTCCGAAGTAAAAACCAGTCGATATATAAACATAAATGCAAAAAAATCTTTTTATTTACAGTTTTACATTATATCTTTATTTTAGACGTAATATGCACACCAGAGTTAAAAATTATTAAAAAACCTGTATCGACGATATAGATTAAATTAATCGAGTCAATTCATCGAAGTTCGATATTTCAGTCTGATTTGATAAAAAATCAATTCCGTTGATAAAAAATCGATTCCGTTCGATATGTTCATATCTCTATGACATGCTCGCGTTATTAAAAGAAAATATGTTAATTACATTTTACCGGAAATGTGCTTTGAAATAAAAGTAACTTTTTTAAATAAAATTAAATTCCAGATACGAAAATCAAATTTTATGATACAAAATGTTGTAAAAAATATGTTATAATTTTCTAGAATGTTTTGGTTTTGAGGCGTGAGAAAACTTGATACCACTTTTGGTCATTCTCCTTTATGTCTTTCTTTTTTGCCACGAATAATTTGATATTATTGTGTTTTTTTAATTTTCTTTAATTATCTTAAATATAATTTTAACACAACAGAACGGTTGTGCGAAATGAAGGTCAGAAAAATTAGCATGATGTACGAAAAAAATATTTAAAAACCAATGTTAATAGTTAAGACTCTCGCATGAATAGTTTTGGATGTAATATTTCTAATAATTAATTTACCTTATAGATCACAAGTGTAAATGTAACATAAAAGATTATTTTTAACCTTCACTCTAATTCTCGTAAAGTTATCAATATTATCTTATTTTAATACAACGAGGTGTTCTCAATAGGATCTCGATTCTCTACAATTCTTCTAATAGTTAACTCGACATTATAGAATTCAATAATTTCCTTGGGAAACAAACTTTTATATCACTTTAATACATTTCTAAGATATGAATAGTTTTAATTTTATTTACAACATGTTAATTTCGTTTTAGGATATTTAATATATAACAATAATTGATTTTATTTAATATTTTATTGGAATGTACTCTAATAAATTAACATTTAGTGGTGAATTCGTGGCCGATAACTGGATCTTCGTCAATAGACGATAAATTGTTTCAATGTAAAATAATTATTGTAAAATCGTAATCGCCGATTAAATAATAACCATCTTAAATATCTTTTTTTTTATATCGAATATGAACAATTCGTTTATAAAATGGCAGTAAATATCACGTATACGAATTCAAGTTAACAATAGAACACAGGCAACGTCCGATTTATCTTAACACAATGTGAACAAAATTATTGCCACAACGATATTATTTTTGTAAAGCTTAATATAATTTTAATATTATTTTGTAATTATACTTATTATTATTATAATTAATGAACTTTTCTTATGAAACTCTACGTTTAACTATGTACAGCATTTCTTAAAATCACAATCGAGTAATAGAACAAATCAAATATTGTGCCACATGTCGATCGGCCTTAAGATTCCTTGTGCGTAATGCATACAATGCTTAAATCACTTTCACACATTGCGATGTACAAAATATAAAAAGGCTGCAGCATTGCTAATTAATAAGATCATCGCTTATAATTATCAATCCATACCTTGCATCCACTAGAATTGCATTTACTTTTCCTAACACATTCCGTTCATCATATTTGGCATTCCTTGGCAAAATGTTTATTATTTTTGGGTAGGCATCGCGCCTAGACCCCACTTTACTAAAATTGAAATTCTCGCAGCACGTTTTACCATTTTTGCATACAAACATACAAAATGCAAACGAAAACAAAAAAAATTATCTTCTATGTTGAATTACCCTTTGTTGAATTTCTATTTGAATTCCATTAGGTAGGTACTTACCCATCTATCCATTTTACTATCTATACTATATTTATTGCATATGAATAAAAATAATAAGATGGCATAAAAACAACAGCGACCGATCAACAGCAATTGGTCCAAAATGTACAAATGTAATTGAAATCCAACATATTAATCTAATCCCTTGGAGCAAATACTTTTAAAATTCTCAGATGTACCTAGGTACTAAGAACTGTTAATGCTAGACTTAAGTTATTTCAGCAAGTAGATAGTTTCTTGTTCACAAGGGAAAATAAAAGAGATAGTACCTGTTTCGCAAAAGTACATATTCAAAAAATTGTACAGCATATAAGTTTGACAAGAGTTGGTGGTGCGTTAGATCTAGTACAAGCCACATAACTAACTGGATATATGAAAATATAAATTATAAACGAGTAAGGAGGTCGCTGAACAAAATTGTTAAGAAAAATGTTTCTGAAGCAGTCCAAGTTAAAGCTAAACAGAACAAACAAACAGTCTGTAGAACCGCAAAGAAGACTTAATCGCAATTAAATGTATTTTGTCCAATGGATCTTTGGTAAAATAACTTTGCTGTAATAACCTAAGTCCAGCAACTCTTCCATAAATCCACACAACTTTCAAACAACGCGAACGGTCCGTTCACCAACCACGGACCACTCTGTCCGACGAACTACCGTTCAAACACATCGACATCTAGGGATTCGTGATACAGTTTTGTGTAGACCCTGTGCGGGAAGTCAGACGGTGGTGACCCGGTCGACCTCCACGTACCGCACAGAGTCCTCGCTCGGTCAGCAAATCACTTCTTTCTCGTCGAAAATGGCCGTGTCCGACGAGAGGCTCTTGAGCCGCTGCTGCAGCGCCGAGCGGCGTCTGCGGCACGAGCGCGCTACTGCTATCTGTAATACGACAAAAAATATACATTAAAAATGTAAAAACCCCCGACAATCGACATTCGCCATTTTGTGACGGCGGCCATCTTGGATTTGCAATAGTGCTATTCTACTAGTCAAGCCCTTTCATTTGAAAAAAGCTATTTTTGAAATTTTTGTCTGTTTGTCTGTTTGTCGGTTTGTCTGTTTGTCTGTTTGTCTGTTTATCTGTTTGTCTGTTTGTCTGTATGTTTGTGCGCGCATCACGTAAAAACTACTGAATGGATTGAAATGAAACTTGGTATGATTTAAGTTCATACTACGGAGTAACATATAGGATACTTTTTATCCCGAAATTCAGCACGGTTCCCTTGGGAGAGGGGATGAAAGTCAAAATGTGTACTTAGCTGTAATTCGTTAACGGGTGGTCCGATTTCATTCATTCTTTTTTTGTTAGAAAGAAGATACTTCAAAGATTACTGGCTAACCTCCGAAAGGCTGGACCGATTTTGATGGGACTTTCACTGGCGGATGTTTACATTTTGATGTACCTAAACATCCGCCAGTGAACTTTTAACAGTTTTTAGCAAGGTTTAAGCTCAAAGGAGCATAGGAAAAACAAAATGATTCCCACGGGATTATTAAAATCAATATCCACGCGAACGAAGTCGCGGGTATCCGCTCGTTTAATAAATAAATAAAAATAAATAAAATTTAAGGGAGTTGTGAAAAAATATGTAATCCGCCATTTTGTAGCGGCGGCCATCTTGGACCGATTTTCATCAAACATAGCTAACAACACTCTCGACTAATTTACCTTTCAAACAAAAAAAACCGCATTCAAATCGGTCCACCCGTTTGAGCGCCACAGGGGAACAGACACACACACACAAACACACACACACACACACACATACACACACACACAGAGAGAGACACGTCAAACTTATAACACCCCGTCGTTTTTGCGTCGGGGGTTAAAAAAACAGTTAGTCGTCGTAGACGTTAGTCTGTTCAAAATGAGAATCGGCGTGGGATTTGGGGGCGCTGCTGTGCTTTTGTTTAGCGGAAAATACAAATACTATAGCGCGTTAGTTCACTGTTTGGCCACGCCGATTCTCTTTTTATACAGACTCCTAGGAACTTTACAGACCCGTTGGTAAGGCCGAGGACGTGTGAGAGTCCATACAAGATACTTATGTCCAGCAGTGAACATCTTTCGGATTAATGAAGAAGAAGAAAAGTCAGTTGGAATCTTGAAAAACTAAAATTCAGTAAGTAGCTCTGACTAATGATAATAATTATCATAATAGAATTCATTATTTTCTGAGATACTTACTTAGTTCAGGCTTTGCCAGCTGGTAGCCTAGTAGAAAGCTTCAACTGTCTTTATCGTATCTAGGTGAACGTATAAGATAAATCAGCCACCTTCCACTACGACATATTAACAAGGCTTCTGGCACAGTTTTTACCTCTCCGAAATATTCCGGAATTACTGATTTCTAGAGTTTTACAACGTTTTGACAAATTCATCATATTATTATGTTACCATTTTACAATGTTTTGACAAAAACATCATGGTAATATTACCATCGAAAAACAGCACCGATTTTAAATACGCTTCTAGAGTTTTATACTTACCACAGCAAAAGCAGCGAGCACGGTAAGCGCCAGCAGCGCTGCGGCGTAGTGCGCAGGCACCCGCAGCAGCGCCGAACACTGCGACAGGCGCTCGTCCTCGCCCTGAGGACACTGCGCGACGCCGTCACACCACAGCGCGGGCTCGATGCACGCCTCCAGCGACTCGCAGCGATAGGGACACTCGCCCGACAGTGCGAACACACCCCCTCGATCGCTGGCGTGTCTGTAACACGAAGTGTTGTACTCATGAACAACAAACATCATCATCATCATCACTACGGCCCATTACAGGGCATGAGTCTTCTCTCTGAATGAGAAGGGTTTAGGCCCTAGTCCACCATACTGGCCAAGTGTAGATTGGTAGGCTTCACACGCCTTTGAAAATCATCATCATCATCATCATCATGATCAACCCATTACCGGCTCACTACAGAGTACGGGTCTCCTCTCAGAGTGAGAAGAGTTTTGGCCATAGACTACCACGCTGGCCAAGCGGATTGGCAGACTTCACACACCTTTTGAGAACGCAAATGGAGGAAGCAAGTCATACATAATGATATTACGCCAGAGATCGAATTCGACGCCTCCAAAATGGAGGCAAAAGTCTTCGTCACTAGACTAACACCGCTTATTAACAACAAACTTGCACAAACCCTATAAGACATTTCCAGTTCAATAAGAGTACAGGCAGTTTGGGTAATGCAGAACGATGTTTATGCATTTTGTCTTTGACGACATTATAATTTAGTATCAGGTAAGTAGTCGACCAGGCAAGTATTTTTTTTATATTAATTGCGGGCAAACGAGCAAGCGGGTCACCTGATGTTAAGTGATTACCATCGCCCAAGTAAAACATACCAAAAAATTAAATCTATTTTTTTTACCTTCTGGAAAGTTCCAACCACGTGACATAATAAGATCCATGGTCTGCTGCCAGTAGTTCAATAGAGAGCGATCTCGGCCAGTCGAGGTCGAAGCGGTCCGGAGAAGGCGGCGGCGCCAGCACGTGTCGAGCTAGTAAGTCTATCTCCTTGGACCAACCTTCTGAAAATACTTCCACGATATCGTCTTCCTGTAAATTTAATTCACAATTCACAAGTTTTGTCTTTGTCACTTGGCATAAAGTAAGAAGTGACAAAACTTACGTTTAAGCTATCCAACACTTATCAGAAGGTGGTGAAACAGGCCGTGAATGTCTCAGCTTGAAACACTGTGGCCTGAGATTTCTTAGGAAATTATGGGGAGGCATTTGTAAAACTTGGTGAAAGCGTAAAAGTTGATATAGTGTTTTTTCTGTATTTATTTACCTGATTATGGTTAACTAGGCCTACCGGCTAGTCTTTGGTGAGCTTACCAGTTTTGAATTTTAGATAGAACTGCCAAATATTTAGGCCTAAATGAGCCATTTCAACAACATCTTATACTATCGAACACAACTGCTACCTATTTGGTCACGGTGGAATATTTTTAGCTTTTACCACCTCAAATTTTCTTAATACCGAACACTTCTTCAATGCCAATTAAGGTTGAAAACTTACTGGGTTCTATTTCATTGAGAGTGAGTATTTATATTCAGTAATAGTCGATTATAATACCTGTTCTTCTGGAGGTTTAGGGCATATAAATAACGGCGATAGGCCCCCTGCGTATACGGCAATGCGGTTTGGTGTTCTGCACAGATGTCCTAAATCAGGTGCCACTGTAATATTGTTCTGGAGTGTGAAGTTATCGAGTTCTGGTTCCCTCAGTAAGCTACCCTGGATTTGCATGTAGAGATATCGACCTGGCGCGGGATCTATTAGCCACGGCCGATGGTCACAGCGTTCCTGAAATATATGACAATACTTAATTTTTTGACTGTTAATCTAGATAGCTAATTTGCAGACAAGTCATTTTCGTCAGTCAGTCTACATCAAAAATCAGTCGAGTGTGCTGGTTGAGCAATATTGACCTAAGTAGAATAACTGGATGAGTGAATAACTTTAGTCGGCGATCCTAATTTAATCTTAGCTTTTTTTCTTCGTGTTTGTTGACAGCACTTTAAACTACCTATCGTTCTCGCATATTTTGACGAATATCTGATTAGGATCGTTAATATTTAAGAATTGATCAGTCGAGTTATATGCGGAAGGATTTGGGAGCCAATCGCATTATTATTCTGAGATAACCTAGCATTAATATTCCAAATCTATAGACAAACTTACAGATTCAGATAAAGGAGAATGTGCCAACAGCCTCAATTCACCACTAGCACCATACACTCTGTGCGTGCTTTCACAAACACTTTCCAGACGTACAAATTCAACGGAGGCTTCAAATCCAAAGGAACGGAAGTCATCCACAGCTGACATGTTCACTACATCGAACTTGAGCTCTGCGACCATTGAGGTAGATGTGAATTCGTAATCACTGACATCGCTGAAAGGAGGTAAAAATATGCAAAACAGCATCATATGTATATGTATAATATATTCTGGTCAACATTCAGTCTAAATGACTTGAACTTGCCCGATTGATTTCACAAAAATTTTGTTCGGCTTTTGACTTCTTTCGACAAGCAAACCCTTTGATTTAGGCATTTCTTTAAATTATCTAGGGATAATACTAGAAATAATTATCTATTATGAATAATTTTAACTCAATTTACAAACGTCACAATTTTATAGATTACGAAGATTTTGTACACAATAGGTAGTATGACTGACCTGCATAGACAGTCCCTCGGCACGCCTGGCCCGCTATCTCTCCAGGGTCTTTCGAATATTCTCACGGCAGCAGTGGGGTTGCCGCCACAGCGAAACCAGGACGAATGTGCCGAGTGGACGGATCTGCAGAGACGACCCCCGTTACGTACTCCCCAGACGCGAAGCCGTACCACCTCCCCTGGGTTGGCTTCGAAGCGATATGTACAGCTGGAATTTAAACATATTCGACTACATTAGGAATTATTAAATATTACTATATAGTTTGGCATACTTATTGTACTTTGTACCTAGCGGGTCAATGAGGAAAACAGATATCCATATACCAAATATGGTCTATATTAATTGTGGCGCGCCCTTGAAAAGATCAGGCTGATGGAATGGAATGGAATTGTACCTAATAATTATTTACGGCCTAGATTGATAAAAATAATGTCTTCCGACTGAATTTCGGCCACGACAAGCAATCTCAACCGAGGCGGAGACTAGCCTACTACTACTACTAGACGTTAGACTAGACTAGACTAGATGTTATAGTGCACAAGGTGCACTCTTTCTTCACTTTCATGGTCCGATGGGACGCCAACGCGACACGGTTGGAGAAAGATCAGGCGCTGGATCAACGGCTTTACGTGCACTCCGAGCACAGAGTACCTACAGAGGGGAAGCTTCTACAAGCGGCCCGCTGTAGGTACACTCACACATATGCGCATGTTTGTCACCAACTGTACCGGTTAGTGGAACAAGCGCGCGTCCGTGAACCGTTGGTGAGTGTGTTTGTGTGAGTATACCTACACCGGGCCGCTTGTGGAAGCTTCCCCTCTGTAGATTTACTACTCGTGTGCTCCGAGGCACCAGATTTGATATACCTACTTGTTACTGTGTTTAATGTATGTACGTTGATAAAGCTGAACTTTATTATATTCTATTTACTAAGGAGATACTAAAAATATAATATTGTTACACGAATACTATAACGTTACGTTAATTCACATACTTTGCCTTACCTAATATTTCTTGCACCCCCTCTGCCGTACAAGAAGACGTCTCTCGGAGACGAGAACGTGATGGGCGGATCGGGTGGAGCTTCAGGGAAGGACCTGGATACGAATCGTCTGGAACACGGTCCGCGGCCCCATGGCTCCCCATCTTGGTGCAGATCGACGAACTCGTACAGGGCTTTGAAGAAAACTGGCCTGAAAATTAAAAATAACAAGCTATACATATTGTATTATTGTATAGCTTGTGTGTGCATCGAATGTATACATATTGTATACATTCAATGTATCAAAAAAATTTGAAAAGTTCCCTCCAGTTCTCCAGGATCCCTGATGACCATGTGACTACCCATGTGGAAAGTAATACCCTTTCAAACAAGAGAAGAATTTTCCAAATCAATCCAGGCATCTTTGAGTAATCGGGGATAATTTTAGTTGCTACAAAATTTCACCAAGAAACTAAACCTACTTAATATAATAAAAACATAACTTACTTTAGAGCAGTGCCTTGAGTCAACTTCAGTTCCAAAGTCAACGAGTCTCCTTTAGACAGAAAGCTTTCTGTTCTGGCGCATGCCCTAGATTTCCTTAGCAGCGCGTGTTCGCATGTTCTCGGCGCACGTTCCCGACAAAACCTCGCTACGAGGGTCGCATTTGTCGGCGGACGACCTACTGTCACTGACTGGGGGGAGGTAGCTCTCGACATTTGTACTGATCTTTCTTTATCACTGGAAATCCATAAAATAAAAAAATCATAGATACAAGTAAATAGCGTGCAATGTGTTGAACGCTCTTTCGAGCACAAAGTACACAGATATACTTACTCATAGTTGCGATTTTATGACTATGGAAAATTACTTCAACAGATTTTTTTTCGCATAAAGGTCGACAATTTTTTTTAATTCTATTAGGAAAAATGAAGTATGAAAGGTCAGTTAACTGTCAATTTGTAAAATAAAATAGTCGATTATTTAGTTACAGACTTGAGCATCATTTTAGTTCAAATATAGATTATTCATTCCACACCACACCATCCTTAATACTTACTTAATTTTAAAGTACTTACAGGCTGTGCCTACAGGTTTAGATAGGTACAGATATTCAGAAAACTCACCAGAAAATATCACTGCAACCCGGCGATATCCTCATGGGGCCGTCCCATATATTCAAATGGCTGCCACAATATTCATCCTCCGGTAAATTGGGATTGATAGCGTTGGTCACATAGAATTTCAATACCGAAAACCAAACTCTGAACCGTGGCGCCGAGAACTGCCTCCTGTAGATTATGTTCCTTCCCGAAGGTCCGGATGTGTCGATACCCTGCATGTGATACAGGCAGGTTGTGTTTGGGGGTAGGGAGTGTTGGGGGTGTTCTAATACTCCTCGTCCTGTCCCTCTGATCCAAAACTCGCACGCCCTTTTGTTTTTCGCGTAAGTAGGTGACTGTTGGTCTACAAAGCGTACCTGGAACGAAACACCGAGGCGAACACGTTTCAAAGGAGAAGTAGGTATGTTTTGCTGTATGATTTTTGTTATGTTTAACATGCTTGAACTTTACATGTTAAGTATAAAGTAACCGAATAAGGTTCACATTTAGACCAGAGTAATTCCCTTCAAAAATACTAAAAAGTAAAGAAAAATCACAGTAGGATGAAACCCATTGGAAATGGAGGAGAATATAATAAGAATTAAAGGAAAAATAATTTACGGGCGATCTGAGCTAGGGAAAAAAAATGGGGGGAGTTTTAAGGGTAAAAAAAGGTTTATCTCGATTTCCGACAAAACTACAAGTCCTATGGAAAAAAGTCTAATGGCAAAGTTGTAGGTAATAAAAAGTTCAACAACTTTTGAATATACACTTGTTTCACTTAACCTCAAAATGTATGTGAAAAACTCAAAAAACCATGTTTTTGGTTTTTTATTATTATCTTTTACAAAAACATTTTTTTTTTCACGAAATTTGGTGAAAACTTACCTTTTTATATCCCAAATACGCTGTAATTTATTTGATTTGAAATGTTTATTATTTCTCCTTATTTTGACTTAATATCGAAAAAGCACTCTAATTTTCAATCGAAAAATCATCCGTCAAAATGTCAGCTTTTTTCAAAAAGTAGGTGTGCTTTCTGTTGGCTGAAATCTCTACTTTCCGATGGTGTTAAAAAAATATATATTACTATAGTAAATGTTTTCAGAAAATGCAAAAAATCGAAAAACCAGAATTCGAAATTTATTTTAATCATTATATATACAAATTCATCAAAAATGTGACTGCTGCAGTTTTTTTCAATTAAAAATTTGATTTAATAATATTTGATAAATGCTAATTACATTTGTCATAGGAAACTCATAATATATAAAAATAAATGTAAATCGTACTATATTGAATTTAGATACTTTAATTTGATTACGCTATATAGTCATTACAATATTTTTAAATGCATTAATCTTGTTATTCATAAATACTTTATCTTGAATAGAATATAATAGAAATGTTTTTTATTCAAATAAACTTTTACAAGTTTTACAAGTTTACTTTCGAATAGTCAATTGAATCTACCATTGGTTCGGAATGCCATTCCAACCGAGAAGAACCAGTAAGAAACTCGGCGATTGCTCTTTTTTAAATTAATAATATCAATATAACAATTTTATGTTGAGTACGTGATTGAATTGCCGTCTCGCGCATTGATGGAACGAGTCAAAACCACACTTTTTATCATTTATATGTATAATCTTCAATTGAGAAAATACTTTTAATAATAATAATAATAATAATAATAATAATAATATAGCCTTTATTACTGAAAAATTTACAATATTTACACTTACATACTAAATAATAGTACATTATGGTATAAGTGTGTAATGTTGGTGATTACCGCTGAGGCGATATTGAGACCCGAGCCGTTAGTGAGGGTCTTAAGATAGCCGAGGACGGTAATCATCAATACACACGTGTATCATACGACGTTTTTCAACACACTTGCGAAGAAAATAACACTAAAATAGATATTTTTCCTTGGATATTTCAGGTAGTAAACTTTCCATAACTTTAAGGGCTTCACATATATCGGGCGGTGTACAACATAAATCATTTTCTTCATAATTAGTACTTGTAGATATTTTAATTTTAATTAATAAATAACTGTAATTTCAACAGTGAAAACGAGTTATGAAAATTTTCTCACAATGGCGGGAAAAATTAATCAGTTTTCCTATGCGCGCACACATATAAGTGCGATCGGCCATAGACTATATAGAATGAGGTTTGTTTTCTATGGCATTTTGCAATGGCGGGAAAAATTAATCAGTTTTCCTATGCGCGCGCTTCTTAAAATGGCAATCGGCCATAGACTATAGAATGAGGTTTGTTTTATTTGGCTTTTCGCGGATAGCGTTTTAGCCACGTACAAAATGAGGAATTTCAAGTTTTCTTTATTACAGAAAAAACAAAAGTTATATTTGAGTGAAAGTTTTATTTATTAAACACGTACAAGTTGAAATTATCTATTTAAATACGAAGTTGCATGAAATGAGCAAGCAAAAGGTATATTAATTTATTTGTACTATTGAATACGACCTTTTTTGTATCGAAACTTTTCTAAGAACAAAAGAACCAACTCAACCAATAAATTAAAAATAAAACTCTATAATTCACTTGTGAATAATAGTAAAACAAAAGTCACAGTTTGAATAATAGGTGTAATTATCTGCCTAATTGCGGTGAACGTAGAGCTACTTTATGAGCAAGTGTGTTGAAAAATAACTTATACTACAATTCTAATCTATCGCTATTAATATAATTTCAAAAGTTTATCTTCCTTTTTCAGTACGCCCTTTGGACGAAGGCCTCCTCCAGTCGTTGCCATGTTTCTCTATCTCCTGTCATTCTTTGCCATGTGGCTCCCATCATTTTGACAAAGTCATCGCTCCACCTTATTCTTTGTCTCCCTCTTGACCTTTTACCGTCTCTGGGATACCATTCGGTTACGCGTTTTGACCACCTGTCTTGCTTCTGTCTGCAGACGTGTCCAGCCCATTTCCATTTCAGTTTTCTTATTTTTCTTTGTACGTCTAATATGTTTGTTTCTTTTCTTAAAGTTGTATTTGCTATTCTATCAATTCTCCTTACATGCAACATACTACGCTCCATTGCACGTTGGCTAATTGCTAGTTTTGTCTCCAGTTTTTCTGTTAGGGCCCAGGTTTGACTTCCATATGTTAAAACAGGTAGTATGCAGCTATCAAAGACTTTTTGTTTGCATTTCATCGGCATTTCTTTTGATTTCATCACTTCTTTTAACATCCAGTACCTGTTCCATGCATTTGTAATTCTTCGTTCTACTTTCTTTTGCATTGAGTCTTTTGTTGAGACAATTTCCCCAAGGTAAATATATTCTTCGACATATTCTATTTCTATATTATTTGCTTTAATACATTTCTGGATTCCGTTAGTCATTGCTTTTGTCTTTTGTATATTCATGTCTAGTCCTACCTTTTTGCTCTCATACAGCAATTCATTCAGCATTTTTTCTAATGCGGTAGAGTTCTCCGAAAATAAGACTAGATCATCTGCGAATCTCAAATTATTTAGGTATTTGCCATCTATTTTGATTCCTTCCTCTTTCCAATTTAATTTTCGAAACACATTTTCTAGTACGGCATTAAAGATTTTTGGTGACAATGGATCTCCTTGTTTTACTCCTTTAGACAGTTTAAACCAATTCCCTTCGTTTTCTAGTTTAATTTTTGCTGTACTATTTATATAAATATTTTTTATTATGCGAATATATTTTGCCGGTATTCCTTGTTCAAAAAGTGCCTTCCATATTTCATTGTGTTCTAAACTGTCAAATGCTTTAGAATAGTCTATAAATATAATGTATATGGTTTTATTGTATTCGTTATATTTTTCAATTATTTGATTCAGCGTATGTATGTGATCTATAGTTGAAAAACTGGCCCGAAAGCCTGCTTGCTCTAAAGGCTGGTTTTCATCTAAGCAGCTTTCCATCCTTTTAAGTATTATTTTAGAAAATATTTTATATATATTTGATGTTAAACTAATTGGACGATAATTATTAATATCATTTGGATTACCTTTTTTATGTAATAGTTTTATTATCGATCGAGTCCATTGCGTGGGTACATTTTCACTGTCTAAGATTGCGTTGAAAATTGTGCATAGGATATCGCTAATTGAAGGTTCGGCTGATTTTAGGAGCTCGTTTGTAAAACCATCTTCACCTGGAGATTTGTTGTTTCTCTGCGTCGATAAAGCATTTGATACTTCCTGGGGTAAAATGCACGGTATCGGTTCTTCTTCTCTATTCATGTCTATGTCCTCATTAGTACTACGGTCTGATTTATATAAATTTGCGTAAAATGCCGTCGCGGCTCCTATAATTTCTTTTCTATTGGTGACTTGTTCCTTTTCTTTATTTTGAATTTTAGGTATCCATTGTATTTTTTTGTCTAATTCTCTGTATGCTTTTTTAATAGCCCCGGATGATCCTATATATTTTTGGATAATTTTTGATCTATGTTCTCGCTTCTTTTTCCTAGAGTATTTATTTATTTTCTTACTAATTTCGGTTATTCTTTTTCTGTTTTCCTTTCTATTTCGTATCAAAATTCTTCGTTGCTCCATCAGATCTGTAACAATTTTCGGTACTTCTTTCTCCTTATGCGATTTATGAGTGAAGGAATTTAGTATTGATTTGAGTTTATCTTCAAAATTAGTGTAACGTTTCTGTACTTCTGATATCACACTTTTGTGCAAGTTTACTTCTGTTTTCCATTGTTGTAATTCTTCGTTTATTTGTACACTTTCCTGTTTTCCCAATATTTTGATACTGTTTGAATAATTCCGTCTCGTCTTTTTTGGATGTTTAAGACATATTTCAGCCCTTATCAATCTATGATCAGAATAAAAGTTGAAGTTATTAAGTATTTTAAAGTTTTTTATAATTTGCTTATTATTGCTCAAGAAAAAGTCTATTTCGTTTGTCGTTTTACCATCAGGTGACATCCAGGTCCATTTTCGATGTAACTTTTTGTTATAAAATGTATTTATTATAGCCAAGTTATTGCTTCTCGCTAACTGAACCATTTTTTCTCCATTGTCGTTACATGTACCTTGACTATATGGGCCCATAATTGTATCAGCTTCCATTGATGTTAGTCCGATTTGGGCATTAAAATCGCCCATTACAAAAATATTTTTGGTAGTGTTATTATCAATCGTCTCTTGTAATGCCGTATAGAAGTCTTTTTTCTTCTGTTTATCTGAATCTTCTGTTGGCGCATGCACTTGAATTATTGTTGTTGTACCCAAGGTTGGAAGGTCTATTTTTATAGCAGCTATACGCTCTGTTATTCCTATAAACTCTTTTATGTTTTTCCTGAGATATTTTTTGACCATAAATCCTGTACCATAATGGCCTTTCGTTTCACCGATATGGAAAAATATATAGTCGTCTGTTTCCTCTATAATTTCTCCCATTCTGCGAACTTCACACAGACCAAGAATATCCCATTTTACTTTTAGAAGTGCTTGTTCAAGTTCTATTAATCTTTCATGGCTTCCTAATGTTCTTACATTCATGCTCAAAATGTATAATTCATAGTCTTGTTTTGTTTTTTGTTTGTTATTGATGTTTTTCATCTGGTTTTTAATAATAATTGTATCATTATTGTTTTTCAAATTATTTCTATTATTATTTACTGTATTATTGCTTGCGTTTTCCTTGACTGGTGGGTGTTGGTCTAGCTCTCCCACGGTGACCAGCCGGGTTGGGAGACTGTTAATGTTATACTTTTGCTTATTGTTAATTGTGTTATTTGATTTTGAGACGGCAGCAGGGTTCGTAATTTTATACTGGAGGGACCGTGGTAATTGTTAATCGTCGGATTCCTCAGTTCTTGTGAAAGGAGTGAGCGTTTTTTGTATATCATCACTACTTTTTTGCAAAAAGCTGTCCATGGAGCTTTGACCATTTTTCGGGGTGTATACCTGTTTATTCTTCTTCGCCATTTGGAAATTTGATGAAATTTGACTTCGTTGTACAGAAGGGTTACTAAATTGACTTGGAGGGGTGGTCTCTAATTCTCTTTTTCGAGAACTTTGCTTGTTTGTATTTTCCTTTTTAGATTGAGTTTTATTTGGTTCATATACTATTAGCCGATCTTGGCGTAGGTACGCAACCTTACCTTCATTACGTGCTTGTTGCAATTGTTCTTGGAGCTGTTTTCTTTTCTCTAAAACCTGTTGTGGGTAATCTTCCTTCATATAAATGGTTTTGTTTTTAAGTTGCTGTTTGTTTTTTAAGATGGCGAGTTTTTTCCCATATGTTGTAAAAGTTACCACTATAGGTCTTATTTTACTCTCTGTTTTTCTCCCTAACCTTTTTGTAATTTCTATTTCGCTTCCATTACAATCCACCTTCATATCCTTTGTTACTATGTGTATTATTTTATTTACCAAGTCTTCGTATGATTTTTCCCCTTCCTCAACTCCAAAAAATATTATATTTCTGCATCTGATCTGTTTTTCGATGTATAGGATTCTTTCGTTTTGTTCCCTGTTATTTTTCTTTATCAGTTCAATCTGCGAGTTTATAGCTTCGAATTTTCTGTCGATATTTTCATTAATAGTTCTTGTAATTCGTTCCTGTACTATTTGAAGTGAGTCTTCCGAATCTTTTCTGATGTCGGATCGAAGATCGCGTAATAATTGCTCTACGTTCGACATAGTTATGCCACTACAGACTATTGGGAACCAACAACAGAATTTGATGATTGTCTTGCAGGCGTCTTTTGTCAACTCACAATATTATTTTAATTTTTATTTCGATTTTTAATATTTTTTTTTTTTTAAATTTTCTTAAAACAATGGAAAAAACTTTCTAAAATGCCAAAGTTATTTTTCTTTAAAAAATGCAGTTTGATACTGGGATTCGATCCTGCGGCCCAAGTGGTGATCCAAGCCTGTCTTAACTGCGCTATGGCTTTAGGTACAATAGATGTCGAATATTGTTAGGGTAATGTAAGTTTTACGTATTGTACACGCTCAAAAATAGATTCAAAAGAGACCAGTAGTGCCCTCTATCGGTATTATGTTAATTTACATTGCATTAGGCATGATCTACTGCACTCCACTAAATCACCAATTTCAGGATTCTAGATCTATTTGATAGATGGCGGTATTATTCCTATGACCGTTAGTTCGAAGTACTGATTTTGCAATTGTTAATGTAGCTAAAAGTTTTTTGGCGAACTAAATCGAAAAGAAAATAGTCAGTTTCACTTAATTGGATAACGGATACATCGAACTTTATCAGTTTTTGTCTTTTAAATCTGGTTTTAGCACTATTTTTTGCACTTGTTGTGATTCCGCGTATTTCCAGGTTTATTTAAATTTCAGCACTGGATAAGTTGAGATAACGTTATCACACGATTTCCGCGCACTTTTACACACTTTGCACTACTTTTTCGCTTTGAATTTTGCGTTTTCAAATTTTAATTAATTTTTAACTTGGAGCTTAGTGTTTATACTAACAGCGCCCTCTGCTGACCTCTCATAATATACTATATACTCATAATATACTCATAATATATAAAAATAAATGTAAATCGTACTATATTGAATTTAGATACTTTAATTTGATTACGCTATATAGTCATTACAATATTTTTAAATGCATTAATCTTGTTATTCATAAATACTTTATCTTGAATAGAATATAATAGAAATGTTTTTTATTCAAATAAACTTTTACAAGTTTTACAAGTTTACTTTCGAATAGTCAATTGAATCTACCATTGGTTCGGAATGCCATTCCAACCGAGAAGAACCAGTAAGAAACTCGGCGATTGCTCTTTTTTAAATTAATAATATCAATATAACAATTTTATGTTGAGTACGTGATTGAATTGCCGTCTCGCGCATTGATGGAACGAGTCAAAACCACACTTTTTATCATTTATATGTATATCTTCAATTGAGAAAATACTTTTAATAGAGTTCTTAAACTTGTGTAAAGGCAAGTCTAAGATTGCTTGTGGAATTTTTTTATAGAACATTACGCCCATTCCCACAAACGACTTTCGGACCTTTTTGAGGCGTAACTGAGGAATCACGAGCCTATTTCTATTTCTTAATTGCCTGTCGTGTAATTCGCACTTTTTATTGTAACTGTGAATGTTTTTGTTATATTGATATTGTTAATTTAAAAAAGAGCAATCGCCGAGTTTCTTACTGGTTCTTCTCGGTTGGAATGGCATTCCGAACCAGTGGTAGATTCAATTGACTATTCGAAAGTTAACTTGTAAAACTTGTAAAAGTTTATTTGAATAAAAAAACATTTCTATTCTATTAAAGATAAAGTATTTATGAATAACAAGATTAATGGATTTAAAAACATTGTAATGACTATATTATAGCGTAATCAAAATAAAGTATCTAAATTCAATATAGTACGATTTAAATTTATTTTTATATATTATGAGTTTTCTATGACACAAATGTAATTAGCATTTAATAAATCAAATTTTTAATTGAAAAAAATTGCAGCAGTCACATTTTTGATGAAATTGTATATAATGATTAAAATAAATTTCGAATTCTGGTTTTTCGATTTTTTGCATTTTCTGAAAACATTTACTATAGTAATATATATTTTTTTTAACACCATCGTAAAGTAGAGATTTCAACGAATAGAAAGCACACCTACTTTTTGAAAAAAGCTGACATTTTGACGGATGATTTTTCGATTGAAAATTAGAGTGCTTTTTCGATATTAAGTCAAAATAAGGAGAAATAATAAACATTTCAAATCAAATAAATTACAGTGTATTTGGGATATGAAAAGGTAAGTTTTCACCAAATTTCGTGAAAAAAAAAATGTTTTTATAAAAGATAATAATAAAAAACCAAAAACATGGTTTTTGAGTTTTTCACATACATTTTGAGGTTAAGTGAAAAAAGTGTATATACAAAAGTTGTTGAACTTTTTATTACCTACAACTTTGCCATTAGACTTTTTTCCATAGGACTTGTAGTTTTGTCGGAAATCGAGATAAACCGTTTTTTACCCTTAAAACTCCCCCCATTTTTTTTCCCTAGCTCAGATCGCCCGTAAATTATTTTTCCTTTAATTCTTATTATATTCTCCTCCATTTCCAATGGGTTTCATCCTACTGTGATTTTTCTTTGTTTCAAAAATTATCGACACTGGGCTAATTATTAACGAGAGATTTTAAAATTCATCCGCTGCAACTAATGCTTCAAGATTTCTATTTTGATTCCCAAATTCGAGCCAGTTTAGCTTAGAGATCTCAGGGTTTTGAATGTAAGTTATTGGGTGTGGTGTAATGCCTTCGAAGTAATTTTCAAGTAAAATCAAATGTACATTTTTGGACTCGAATTTCTATAATGATCCGCACAAGGTGCTGCTTGAGTGAGTTTGCTTTGGAAAAAAGTAACTTGAAGTTCTGAAACTATTAATACTTATTTGGGACACAATATAAGTTAATTTACAGTAGGCATTACGTGACCACATAACTAGAAAAATAAAAGAGAGTAGAAAATAAAAGCCTTCGATAGAGAACTCAATTGTAATTGGCTTAACGACATTAGATCGCGTCGCACGTACCAGACTCGATCTACTATTAGCACTAATGGTAATAAATTGCCTGTACCCGTATTGCTGATTTCTTCAGGATCAGACGGAAAATTGCGTTGCTCGTCAGAAAAAGTCAGGTCAAAACTGTGTTTTGGATAAAATTTTACTTTACTGCTCATCCACACGTTCGCCAACATGCTGGCCCATCTTATGGCCCAATACGTTGGCCCAACGTGTAGAGCGGGAGTTTGTGGTATTTTGGTAGGTATTGGAATGATGGCCCGCAAGTTGGCGCGAGATCCATTTCGTGTCGGTACATCAAAGGGTTTGGGACAGAGTTACGTTGGAGGCAAGTTCAGTTTGCTACGAGCTCTCAGAGTGATCGCACGCAATGCACGTCTTTTAAATTTTATATTCACGCGTCGTAACTAGTATAATGTCCACAAAATGGCAGTGACAATGATCAATGAAGAAACTTTTTGCTTTATAGAGCCCTAGTAGCCGAAAATTATTTGTGGAACCCAAAAAATAAAATCACAAAAATAAAAAAATACAATTTTCGTATACACATTCACGTAGTTGCGGTATGCTGTGAATAATTAAACCGCAGCAGCTGTTAACGTCTCAATATTCAATTTAGTAAATACGTCCGCACATTGGCCCTAACCGGAGCATACTGAACGACCTTCCAACGTGTGGATGCGAACACAAACTCCTCGCCCAATACCTTCCAACATATCCGCCATCATGTTGGCCAACGTGTAGAGGCGCCTTATTATTCTGATTCTACGAGTATGACAGAAAAGTAATAGAATCCATGGTTGTCTGGAATATAACAAAAATATTTTGTTAAAAGCAAGACAGTCTCGCTTTTTGGGTTCAACAAAATCTTTTATAAGGTAAAATGAAAAGTTTGCGATTCTCTCGTAGAAACAAAAAGACACATTTCTTATAAATTTTAGTAACTAAAACGGTTTCTGGGGTTTAATATATTGAAGGAAACTACTAGAAGGCTCAGAAGCAATCTATTATCATTATTGCAAGACCGAGCTTGCTACGTCGAGGTGAAGACGATTTAATGTCGTTAAGCCAACACCGATTGAAGTCTCTCCCAGGGACTTTATTGTCGTAACTTAGATAAGATCAGGGTGATTTTACCTTTTGGTTAAAGAAGAAGAATTGTTACATTGTTAAAAGCTTCTTATTTTTTTTTGTTTACTTTAAAAGTATAGTAAGTAAATTAGTTTTTAATTTTACTGCCAGGAAAGTAATTTAGTGAGTTTGGTGATTTCATATTAAAGTTTCAGTTACATTACATGATATCTTTATTGCTTCAAAATAATATTATGGTGATACGAAATTCGTTACCTACTCTATTGATTGATATTCGAATATATTTTTAACCCCCGACGAAAAACGACGGGGTGTTATAAGTTTGACGTGTCTGTGTGTGTGTGTATCTGTCTGTTCCCCTGTAGCGCTCAAACGGGTGGACCGATTTGAATGCGGTTTTTTTGTTTGAAAGGTGAATTAGTCGAGAGTGTTGTTAGCTATGTTTGATGAAAAACAATCCAAGATGGCCGCCGCTACAAAATGGTGGATTACATATTTTTTCACAACTACCTTAAAATGGGTATCAAATGAAAGAGCTTGACTAGTAGAATAGCACTATGCAAATCCAAGATGGCTGCTGCCACAAAATGGCGAATGTCGGGGGTTTTTAAATTTTAAATTTATACTTGTAGGATAAATAATTTAATTCCTTACCTCAACTTCCAATTGAAATCCATGCAACGATTGCGATGTAGCTGGTTGTAGAAACGTACCAAAAGGTGATGTAGTAAATTCCACCAGCAATTCTGGCCCGCTAGATATCGCTTCTGGCACTGAGACCCCGCCACCGCAAAACCTCAGAATCACAGGGTCTCGTGTCGTATAACCATCATAAACAGTGACGTAGTCCTGAACCTCGTCACACTGTTGCCAAAACTTCAGTTCCCTCCCATTGTTTTCTCTATCGTTTTGCGACGGAGCGTACAACGCCTTCTGACTCCTTATAGAGACCAATTGTCCGTTCGGTTGCTTCACCACAATCAACGCGTGTTTCCCTTGAGGCACTTCGTGTTGTCGGACGGCGTAGTAACAAGTGAGGTTCCTAGGGTAAACTCCAGGGAAGTTCGGCGACTGTAATCTACAGTTTTTACGATCGCAGTCACTGTAGATCCGTGAGCAATACGTCCCCGAGATCAAATCCCCAAGGTAATACTCGTGGGTTTTTGTCATCCTCCCAGCGTTCGTGTCTTCCCCGCGTGATATATTTACGGGGTATAACATCGGTCGGAGTTTGAAAAAGGGGCGCTCTGAAAGGAAAATGGTTGAAATATTGATGTTCGAGGTTACAGTCAGTATCAAATGTACCATGCGATATCGAAATTTAACGATAATCTCCGTGAACATATTTTATATGGCTTTACTTTATGACGGAAATTCTTGGAAATACGAATGTCTAAACATACGAATGTCATAAATAGATTCTTTCAAGACTTATTTTTCTTGAATTAGTTATTACTAGCTTCTGCCCGCGGCTTCGCCCGCGTGAATTTCGGTTTTTCACAAATCCCAAGGGAATTGTGGATTTCCGGTGACCGTTCCCGCTCCCTTTTCCAACATTACCTACTTTTAAGGAAGTTTGCTATACCTAAAGCTGTAGCTATAGATTTCGGTTTTTTCAAAATCCCGTGGGAAGAGTGGATTTTTGCAGGATGAAAATGTGTTAAGTCAGAGCGTAATCTCCATTCATTTCAGTCAAATCGGTTCAGTAGTTGCGGCGTTAAAGAGTAACAAACACACACACAAACTTTCGCCTTTATAATATTAGTGTGATCCATACAATATGTGAAAGCTGTGATAGCCTAGTGGTTAGGACGACCGACTTCTAATCGGAGGTCGTGGGTTCGATCCCGGGCACGCACCTCTAACTTTTCGGAGTTATGTGCGTTTTAAGTATTTAAATATCACTTGCTTTAACGGTGAAGGAAAACATCGTGAGGAAACCTGCATGCCTGAGAGTTCTCCATAACGTTCTCAAAGGTGTGTGAAGTCTGCCAATCCGCTAGGCCAGCGTGGTAGACTATGGCCAAAACCCTTCTCACTCTGAGAGGAGACCCGTGCTCTGTAGTGAGCCGTTAATGGGTTGATCAAGATGATGATGATGATGAGTGCATTAATTATTTTACCTGATGGTGGTATACCTCCATAGCGAACTGTAGCGAATTCCCGTCTCAAAACTTTATATGCCATTCGAAAATCGAAGTTGTAATTATTCTGCTCCTTCGACAGGTGCAACAAGCGTATGATGAGGGTGATTGATTTCGTCTCGCTGTAGTATATGGAGGGTCCCCACGAGGTCCCGCACCATGAGCCTCCGACTTGGGGACGACTAGCTTCCTGTATCTGCATGTATCCGTCCGGACAGCCGTCATCGGTGAAAGATGTGAAGCGACCCAGGGTGAAACTGTCGAACAATATCTGTGGACAAGGAAAAATATTTGTTTTAGTCATTATTTAAATTTTTAACCCCCGACGTAAAAACGACGGGGTTTTATACTTAAGTTTGACGTGTGTGTGTGTGTGTGTGTGTGTCTGTCTGTTCCACCGTAGCGTTCAAACGGGTGAACCGATTTGAATGCAGTTTGTTTTGCTTGAAAGGTGAATTAGTCGGAAGAGTTCTTAGCAATGTTGTGTGTCTTAGAAAATCGGTCCAAGATGGCCGCCGCCACAAAATGGCGGATTACATATTATTTTTTCACATCCCTCAATGTGGATATCAAATGAAAGGGCTTGACTAGTAGAATAGCACTATGCAAATCTAAGATGGCTGCCACCACAAAATGGTGAATATTGGGGGTTTTTTAAATTTTTAATTTATACTTGTCTATTAAAATTTTCAAATGCTTTGATTGAAATCTTGCTAATTTTAGACAATTTTTTACTGACTTCAAAAAAGGAGGTTCTGTATCTATTCGACACGTATATATTATTATGTATGTTCGCGATTATTTCAAAAAACAATATATTGATTTTGATGGTTCTTGCACTATCGTAATAAACATACTTTCAGGAAGGTTTTAGTATAATTACACCTAGTTATCATTGTTATGTACGAAGTTACACGCATATTATGTCACTACATAAATGCGCCTACCCATATTATTAAGTAATTAATACTTTTGTTTGGTACACTGATTTCTTTGAGATTGGTGGACCGAAGTCGGGTTAATTTTTCGTAAAATAATTAGTGAAGTAGATTACTTACTAGATTGTAGCATGTAGATTGTAGCATAAGTAGCTTGTATTATAAGTCTTTAGATATTTAACGATTTTAACTCTCCCAAACAACAAAATTGATCATTTGTTACGCAAACATGATTAAGTAGGTAGGTACCTATTATGA
Organism: Melanargia galathea; assembly: GCA_920104075.1. NCBI lineage: Eukaryota > Metazoa > Arthropoda > Insecta > Lepidoptera > Nymphalidae > Melanargia > Melanargia galathea. Next base: position 6,077,317 of record OV049864.1, read on the forward strand.
ATAATTATTCTCTTATAAAATACAAGTCTTCAGAAACCCGGTCAACAGTTATTAATCACTTCTTACGTGTAATGACTTCCGTACTTGGGATTCATTGAATCAGGAGCATTTGCTATTACGTTTTTATCAGGTGTTCTTTGCGTTCCTTAACTTACTTACCTACTTGAAAAGCGAAGGTTCTGTGAAGGCACTCATTGTGAGTGCCCGTTGAGAAAAATTATTGATGTTGAAGTATGATTCTGTCAAATATGTACCAATTTAGACTACTTCATTTTGTTATAACGAAAAAGGTACTTTAAAACAATGTTACCAACTTCAAATGGTTTATATAGTTTAAAATAAAAAAGAAATGTTTTTATTCACAAATTTCGAGTGCTAACTGCATGTATTGTGTAAAATACGAGTAGAAATTAGTTTTGAATAACTATGTATATTCAAAAACAAATTTTAAAATAATAAAATTTGTTTTTGAATTTGAAAATTAAAATAATAAATGAATGTCGGGAATATTTGAAAAGTAGTTAAATAGGTATTTAAACCCGCGTGTTATTTAGTAGACAGCTTACGATAGACAGTGTTATTGACATTTGTATCGCTTTGTGAATTTTACACTGATAAATTATTATTTTGATATTCGAGTCTATATTTTTATTTTATAACAAAACTTTTTTTAAATTGATTCGCTACTATTCAGCTGTGTTCGTACGATCGCAGGCTTGAGAATGATATACCTACCTAATATTTTTATCGGTAGCTTTGTATCCATATCGACGCAAGAAAACGTATTTGCTGTAAGTAGCAAAAATGGCGTAAGTAGACTGAAAACATAGTTAGAATCAGTTTTTTTTTCTGCGTCGAATGGTCTGGGTCTCACATTGCTGCAGTGAAAAAAAAAAAATTAAAAAGTCGTAACATTTTCAAAAAATTTATAAGTTAAAATTGTTGTCCATACAAATAATAAATACTTACGCCATTATTCATGTCTGTAAATGAAAAGTCAATTGTAACCAAAAACTTATTTCTTATAACTTTAGGAAAAATATTTTGATTGCTATTAGTGAATATTACTTTTGTGAAACTGTGTATAACCCGCGCCAATAAAGAAAGGAATTATAAATGGCGTCGCTAATCATTCCCTCTCACTCGCACGTTATTCCTGTCTTTACTCACACACCTTGTTACAGCGCGCAAAAAATAATCAGTCTGTAACTGCTTGCATACTGTCTTGACGCGCTCCGTACTTTCTAAATTCATTGTTAAATTGTTAATAATAATTGTTTTTGTTACTGTTACTTGTTTTGGTACAGCTCAATTTCAGCATGATGCTGCAGTATTAGAATACTGCAGCGCTGGTTTTCAGGCATACTCTTTAATGACTTCGCGACCTGACTGCTGCGAGATATACAAGATAAGTTATAGGACACAAGAAATAAATAAATAGATATTCAACATGTACTTCGGGATTAATATATAATTAAATAGTAATATAGTATATCTATATTTTAAAAGCATTTATGTGGTCTGTATAGCTACACATACAGCAGTTCAGTTTCGCTTCGTTTTTTGCTGACGGTCCAACCTGTACTTGTCATTACAAGTACAAGCCGCCATTTTAGATTCCTTTCTTTATTGGCGCGGCTTATACAAAAAAATCATTTTTCTGTCACTGGTAATTAAGAAGTTATGATTTTTTTTCTAATTTAAAAATAGTTTTTTGGCTCTACTGAAAAGTTGGGTTTTGGCTACTTAACTACAGCATAGTACATTGTGATACAAGGGTGGAATGTTGGTTATTGCAAACGAGCTGTCATTAACAAGCCCGAACCGAAGGTGAGGGTTTTTAATGTCACGAGTTTGCAATAACCGATACACCCGTGTATCACACGACGTTTTTCAATACAGTTGTGGGAAATAGTAAAAAAACAAATCGAAGAATCAAATGTTTATTTCAACATACATACCTACGTACGTACCTATCTTTGTCGGAATCTTGGTGGCAAAATTCCATCTTGCGTAATTTTTGCCCCAGATAAAATATCAGGTGGAGTTAATTCCATAATATCACTTGTACTTGAACTCATATTTACAAAAAATAATCAATTTATCACACAAAAAATGAAAACTTTCAGAAAATGGCGCGTTTTAGCACCGTTTTAGCAACTGGACATTTTAAAACGAAATTAGGCAACGGTCTACGCGTATACAGCCTATTCGATTTTTGAGATATGTTAATGGGAAAATAATTAAATTAAAAATGGTAATTAAATATATAACTAATTATAATAAACAAACATTTAAAAGAATTTTGAGAATTCAATGCTAAGACATGCATTTATTAATTTTTTCTCGTATAAAATCTATCCGATTTTATTCTATGTATGAAAACTCCTTGCTACTAAACTTTTTAAATTGAATTATAAATTTAAAAATAAACTGCAAAACATAATGATCGAGCTCGTAAAACCTCTGAAAGTACGCCATGTTAAACAACTGTATTGAAAAATACGTTTTTCAATACAGTTGTTTAACATGGCGTACTTTCAGAGGCTATAGTTATGATTCGAAAATTAAATCTTTTGCACAGGCATGTTTTGTTTTACGCGGTCGTGACTTTTGTTTTACGAGCTCGATCATTTTGTTTTGCAGTTTATTTTTAAATTTATAAGTCAATTTAAAAAGTTTAGTAGCAAGGAGTTTTCATACATAGAATAAAATCGGATAGATTTTATACGAGAAAAAATTAATAAATGCGTAAGTACGTCATAGCATTGAATTCTCAAAATTCTTTTAAATGTTTGTTTATTATAATTAATTATATATTTAATTACCATTTTTAATTTAATTATTTTCACATTAACATATCTCAAAAATCGAATAGGCTGTATACGCGTAGACCGTTGCCTAGTTTCGTTTTAAAATGTCCAGTTGCTAAAACGCGCCATTTTCTGAAAGTTTTCATTTTTTGTGTGATAAATTGAGTACAAGTGATATTATGGAACTAACTCCACCTGATATTTTATCTGGGGCAAAAATTACGCAAGATGGAATTTTGCCCCCAAGATTCCGACAAAGATAGGTACGTACGTAGGTATGTATGTTGAAATAAACATTTGATTCTTCGATTTGTTTTTTTACTATTTCCCACAACTGTATTGAAAAACGTCGTGTGATACACGGGTGTATCGGTTATTGCAAACTCGTGACATTAAAAACCCTCACCTTCGGTTCGGGCTTGTTAATGACAGCTCGTTTGCAATAACCAACATTCCACCCTTGTATCACAATGTACTATTCTTGCGTCGATATGAGCAGCCTCAAGGGCAGCCGAGTAGCGTTAAAGTAAGCTGAGGCTGCTCAAATAGCTCACCGCTTAGACTGAAACATTGTGTTTGGGCGCAACAAAAACCGACAAAATAATGTCAGATTATTGTTGAAAATCAATTAGAATTTTTAACCCCCGACGCAAAAACGACGGGGTGTTATAAGTTTGACGTGTCTGTGTATGTGTGTGTGTGTATGTGTGTGTGTGAGTGTCTGTGTGTGTGTGTGTGTGCGTGCGTGCGTGTGTGTGTGTGTGTTTGTGTGTGTGTGTGTGTGTGTGTGTGTCTGTGTGTTCCTCTGTAGAGCTCCAACGGAAGAACCGATTTGAATGCGATTTTTTTTGTTTGAAAGGTTAATTAGTTGAGAGTGTTGTTAGCTATGTTTGATGAAAATCTATCCAAGATGGCTGCCGCTACAGAATGGCGGATTACATATTTTTTCACAACTCCCTTAATATGGGTATCAAATGAAAGGGCTTGACTAGTAGAATAGCATTATGCAAATCCAATATGGCCGCCGCCACAAAATGGCGAATGTAAAGGGTTCATTAAATTTTTAATTTTGCATTACATATTACAGTTTTTCGATGCGTAGTATTTGGTAAAGTTTTGGAGGTGTTCAAACTGAGGCTTAGCATACTTAGATACAGAACTTTTTATTAAACTCTGAAACAAACAACAGTATTCGGACCTGAAACTTCTGTGTCGCGTAATGAAAAAATAGTGGAACAAAAGTTTTCAGTTTCTCGTGCTCGGTTTATGGCCGGTGTCACGGAAAAGTCAGCAGTAGAAAAAAAACTAATTCAATAACGTAGGTACGTAGAATAAAACGCCCCAGTGGACTGTTTCGATACAAAACACACTTCTGTTAAAGCGCTTTTATTTATCAGGCAGGTTCCTTTTTGTTACGGGTCCTTTTGTTACCTATACGAAAACTATTAATTGTACAAAAAGTTAATCCCTGCGTCTTTGTCCGCGTGTATTTAAGTTTTTTAAAAATCCCTAGGGAAATCTACGATATTCCGCAATAAAAAGTAGCCTATGTATTAATCCAAAGTACGGTCTATTTCCGTTCCAAATTTCAGCCAAATCCGTTCAGTAATTTTTCCGTGAAAGAGCAACAAACATACAAACTTTCGCCAAAAGTGTGATTAGTGTGATATACATTACTGGCAACTGTTTGCGTCTTCATTCGCGTAGCTTTCATATTTTTCCCATTTTAACTAAATTAAAAAATTATAACCTATAATATAGCCTATAACCCAGCAAAGATTCATTAAAATGCTACCAGTAAAATGTTTTAAAATCGGTTTAGTTGATCCAGATATTACCCCAAACAAATAAACTCACAACCTTACACAAACAAACAATTATTGCAGGAGGGCATTTGCTGCTTTAATGCATTATGTGCTTGCTTTTGAAAAAAATCTGTGCCTCCTGTGATGAGTGATCTAAGTCGAGTTGTACCCTTTTTGAGATTTTTACATAGAAATGATCAGAAAAAAATTAGCTTTTTTTTGGTCTAACCCACGTTCTTCTAACTATTATAGTTTCGGAGATAATTTTGTGCAAAGTGATATAAGTGGCAGCATTTTTGCAAAAATATCGTGCATATAGATATATTTCAAGTTGTAACCTCAATAAGTAATTTTCTGCATGCATTATTTTTCGTGCTTCGTGGTATAAGTGCGATTATATTAATTTTCACATTTTATTTTTAGTATACTTATCGTGAATATTGATATAATTAGAGTTATATCACTTTGAACAGATTTTTTTCAAAACTGATTAAGGTACAATTATACATATACCTAATAATCACAATCTAAATTTATGCCTAATTTGTGATCAGTGATACATCTCGACTTGCATCATTGTGTACAAATCAACATTATCTGTGCAAACGAATATAAATTGAATTGTATCTAAAACTCAAACCAAATCTAGAAAAAATGTATGAAGAAGGAGACGTGCTAAATGATACAAGTGAAATCATCAAGTCATACTCTTATGGAGATTGACACCAACCATGCGTTAATTGAGCGTAAGAAGAAGCACATGAGTATGGTTCTTCATTTGCAAAGAGATTGGTACCAACTAGTGCGTACAGCTTCAAACAAAACAGCAAAGTTTAGGTAAGTACTGTTATCTAAACGACTTGTGATTCAACATGTTTTCAAGCAATTTCTTACTCTTGCATTGGAAAGTTGATGTGGTGTGATGTTCGATCTGTTTTGCATACCAAAGAAAATATTCCCTGTTTTTCTTACACAAAATGAATTCAATGATGATGAATACAAGACTATGGATTGTTTGAAACGAGGTAAAGCTTACGCTATTACGATTACAATAAAGACAGTACCAATAGCCTACCACTTGCAAGAAATTGACTAAATTCCGAAAAAAGTAGTAATCTGTTGAAGCAAACTCCCGGGGAGAGTGATGGGTGTTGGAGATATTTCAATCGCAGCACCTTTAATTTAGCGACTGTCTGTTGTGAAGTATGAGGTCTAGCGTTGGTCTAAGTTAACAGCATTGAGCAAGAGAAATGACCAGTTTCGGTTGTTTAACTGGTGACGTTTCCATCATGGTTTGAAATTGTTGATCTATCTTTATTGTCTGGCCAGATCTTAAGAAGCCATAGTGTATGATACCAGCACTGGTCCACCAAACACACACCAGTAGTTTTTTCTGAGTCAACTTTCGTTTGGGACAGTTTCACCAGTTGGGTTTCGCCAGTTCTCTTGGATTCAACCACTGTGATGAGCATTTCCGACTGTCGTACACCATTATCCTCACTGATAACAATACGATTCAAAATTCCGTCGTTATTGTGACAATTGAGTAATGTAACGCAGCATTTAATGCGTGTTTGTTAGTGTGTTCCACTCAATTCATGCGGTAGGTACCTATTTCTCGAGTTTTTCACTTTTCAAATTTGTTTTAAGTGAATTAATATTATTATATCACTCACACCGAAGCCTGCCACTAACTCTAACATAGTTTGCGATAGATCCGCTACCACAATCATCTTTATTTCTTCATTGTCAACTAGGGTTTCCAGCCGTCCACGGTTTGTTTTTAGGTCAAAATTTCCAGAACAAAAACGTTGGAGCAAAAATCGTACCATGCTTTCTTTTACAGTAAGGGTTTCCCCATACTCATCATTAATCCTTCGAATTGTTTTTGCAGTACTGGTGCTACTGTGGAACTCGTATTCGTAAATAATGCGATAAGTTTTCCATTTTTTGAACAGATCGATGTCAAAGAAAAATCAAATTGAGTGAAAACAAATGAATCACTAGATTCAAAAAACAAATTTTGAAATAAATTTAAATTTGGTATACGCCAAGATATATGAGATCATAGTAGCCAGTTCAATAAAACGCCAGTTTCATAATATGTAAGGACTTAATCCATACTAATATTATAAATGCGAATGTAACTCTGTATATTATGCTTTCACGCCTAAACCGCAAAACCGATTTTGATGAAATTTGGAACAGAGATAAATTAGACTTTGGAGACCAACATAAGTTATCATTTGTTGCGAAATAAAGGCTTGAAGGGGTTGAAATAGGGGTTAAATCTTTGTGTGGGAGTCCATCATATTGAAGATAAAACCTTTATATTTTTGCAGTTTACATCCTGGAAATCGATATAAGATACTTCTAAGAATACACCCAAAATGAAGTTGTGGGCATCAGCTAGTATTTTATTAGTGAATTATTGGTTTAGAAGAAGTTTCACAAACGTTGATTTATTTTTGTAAAACTTGTATTTATTTGCACCATAAAAATGCATTTTAGTAAGGGTATAACATGAGTTGTATTATTTAACACATTTTTCAGAAGACCAAAATTTTAGCAAACTGATACAATTCAGCTAAATTGTTAAAATAGGGGACTGATAAGTAAAAAAATCTCATCTTTGAGATATTACATTTATCCTTTGTTTGAGCACCATTGGGTTGGGAATATATTCTAATGAGTTATTAGATATTTTTACTTTATGTATATCAATTTACACGAAGACAATATATAGGTGTAACGTAATTTAACTGTACTTGTATCATTTATCACGTAATTTTAGCATCGATTAGAATTTAAAAATGGTACAACTCACAGGTTTTTCAAGAATTACTTTAAAACTATAATATTTACCGCAAAAATTTAAATACACAGTGAAAGTGAATGTTTTTATCTACAAAAGAAAGCACTCAAGTTTAACCTAGCCCAATTAGATCGCGAACTAGAATTTTTTTAATCTTGTTTTTGCTCTCCTGTAAAATGGTGATTTTTGACTTGTATCACCTGTCACAGGAGGCACAGTTAATATATAGTACAAGTATAAATTAGAAATTTAAAAAACCCCCGACATTCGCCATTTTGTGGCGGCGGCCATCTTGGATTTGCATAATGCTATTCTAATAGTCAAGCCCTTTCATTTGATACCCATATTAAGGGAGTTGTGAAAAAATATGTGATCCGCCATTTTGTAGCGGCGGCCATCTTGGACCGATTTTCATCAAACATAGCTAAGAACACTCTCGACTAATTCACCTTTCAAACAAAAAAAACCGCATTCAAATCGGTCCACGCGTTTGAGCTCCACAGGGGAACAGACAGACACACACACACACACACACACACACACACACACACACACACACACACACACACACACACACACACACACACACAGACACGTCAAACTTATAACACCCCGTCGTTTTTGCGTCGGGGGTTAAAAATGAGACACAGTACAAGTAGGTATTCTTTTTAGTGTAAGGACTGATCTAAAATAAAAAGATGGTATGTAAAAATATGAGTTACTTAATTCAAAAGAAAATAAACAAGCAAAATGTTGGAGGTTTATGTATTTTGAAATCTAAAATCAAAATCTAGGATATTCCAGACTGCGGAGGCTACATTATACCGCAATCAGTTATTCATAGCCACAGTCCACGCTTTCACAGTATATTTTAGACTTCAAGCTTGGAGGTTATTATTGCAAACAGTGGCTATAGCGGGTAACGGAATTACATATTATGTAGATGTCAGATACAGGCAAATTTTGTATTTTTCGATTTTTCTTAAAATTTTGAAACTGTTAGCTAAGTATATGGTGCTGTGAAAAGAAACCATTTTAGCGAACATGTGGAGAAAGATAGATTTACTTACTGTCGTGTACCCCTTGGCAAGTAGAGGATATGAGACGAAACGCACGGAGCCGCTGGACACAGGCGGCCCAAGCCCATAGAGTGTGGGAATTCCTTCCCACACTCCACGGGCTCCACTCCTCTAGATACCTAAGATCACCTGTTGAATACCACATTTCGTAGCCATTGACTGCAATCTCTACTTTGAAGTTCAGCTCTTTACCTCTCGGAACAAAAAGAAATCATCTCGTCATCTCCTAACATGTCTGAGCCCTTTGACTGCAAATGGAAATGCCACATCTTATTCGTGCACATTTAAATTTTATCAAAGACTCCGAGAAACATCTCCCTCGAAATTGTATTTTCCGCGCGAACAGAGCGAATATGACGGAGCACGTCACACGCAATTTTACTCCCTTCAACGCGTTCTTCATTCGATTCGGTTATAATATTTCATGCATGTTATACTATACCTATTCCTTAGTACCTGCTTTTTAACCCCCGACGCAAAAACGACGGGGTGTTATAAGTTTGACGTGTCTGTGTGTGTGTGTGTGTGTGTATGTGTGTGTGTGTGTGGGTGTGTGTGTGTGTGTGTGTGTGTGTGTGTGTGTGTGTGTGTGTGTGTCTGTCTGTTCCCCTGTGGCGCTCAAACGGGTGGACCGATTTGAATGCGGTTTTTTTTCTTTGAAAGGTGAATTCGTCGAGAGTGTTGTTAGCTATGTTTGATGAAAATCGACCCAAGATGGCCGCCGCTACAAAATGGCGGATTACATATTTTTTCACAACTCCCTTAATATGGGTATCAAATGAAAGAGCTTGACTAGTAGAATAGCACTATTGCAAATCAAAGATGGCCGCCGCCCCAAAATGGCGAATGTCGGGGGTTTTTAAATTTTCAATTTACACTTGTAATTTTGCACAAGCAACGCTTTCAAAGGACACGGTAGTTAAGTTCGCTCACTTCAAACTTAATAAGCTACATACCAATTTAAAAGACATACCTACTTAATTAACAGAGCAGCATGGTAAAATATAAAATTATTCAAAAATAGAAAAAAAATCACGTAACTAGTTAAATATTAAGATTGTGTGGAATTATCCCAAACTGGAAAAAGTCGTAACTAAGATTGAGGTGATGGTATATTGTGGAGAATGAAGAAAACTATGAAAGGAAAAAAGAAACTTCATGCATAGAAATTATATTTATTCTTTAAACAAAACGTATTTAAAGCAAATCAGCTGTATTGGGAAATAAATAATGCGAATATTTTTACGCAGAAACACTACAAAATAAATATTTTTATTTAAGTAAAAGCTAAAATGAAAAATAATTTTTTGAAATTCTACCTATAATAGGTATGTCCTAATTTCTAACATGAAATCCAAAAACTACAAAAGAAATATTTTTATTTTAATCAAAAGTGAAAAGTATTGTTTTGAAACTGTACCAGCTATTTCTAACATGAAATCCATTTTACAATTAATGGAGTCGATAACTCAGACTTTACCAATAGATATTAAATGCCACTTTCCTATATTTTGGCTTATGAAATCCAGTTTCCGCGAAATCAATACGAGGACTATCTCTTTCGAAACGACGTTCATTTATTACTATGGTTAGTCTCAGTTTGAACACCTGCAAAACTTTACCAAATACTAAATATCGAAAAACTGTAATATGTAATGCAAAATGAATCCAAAGTTTCTTATTTTGCAGTCGTAATTCAATACTTTGAATATTTATTTTACAACATTTCTGCTTGGGGCGCTGGCTGTAGATGAATGCTGAATGTATTGGCGAACTCAAACCTTAATATAAGCCATTTTAGGTCCATTTTACTCTGAAGTCATTGTGTTTCGATCAAATATTTAGTAAAGTTCTCGAGCTCTACCAATTGAGACTAAGCATACAGAGACTTTATGCTGACTTTGTACATAGTGGCAACGATGACCGAAATTCGAGTATCGACACACAACGACTTCAGAGCAAAATTAACCCAAATACTTTTATTTTAAACTCATAATTCAATACTTCCAATATTTATATTACGACATTTCTGCTTGGGGCGCTGGCTGTAGATGAATGCTGAATGTACCTACCTATTGGCGAACTCAAATCATAAAATAAGCCATTTTAGGTCCATTTTACTCTGAAGTCATTTTGTTTCGATCAGTATAGTATTTAGCAAAGTTTTCGAGCTGTGAAAATTGAGACTAAGCCCCCAAATTGTCCCCGGGCAGCTTGTTATATTTCAATCAACGGTCTCGTCTACTCCCTTAATATTACGAGTATCTCTCGTTATATTGAGTTTGAAATCATTTCTCTAGTTTCACGTTACCTAACTTTATTGCTTTTATTTACTTACTAGCTTCTGCCAGCGGCTTCGCCCGCGTGAATTTTGGTTCTCACAAATCCCGAGGGAATCGCGGATTTCCGGTTCACGTTCCCGCTCCCTTTTCCAACCTTTACACCTACTTTAAAGGAAGTTTGCTATAGTACCTAATCTACCTATAGCTGTAGCTATAGATTTCGGTTTTTTCAAAATCCCGTGAGAACTGTGGATTTTTCCAAGATAAAAAATATGAATGCCTATGTGTTAAGTCAGGACAATATAATCTATCTCCATGGAAAATTTCAGCCAAATCGGTTCAGTAGTTGCGATCTACTCTTAAAAACCATGTAAGAAAATCTATGGAAAGTTTTTTAACGTTAATATCACTATCATGTGACAATCTTTGTTAAAGCCCGCCAACCCGCATTGGAGCAGCGTGGCGAGTCTAAGCACTAAGTCGCTCTCTCCTATGAGAGAGGATACCTGTGCCCAACAGTGGGATGTTAAATAGGATTTAGTGGTAGTGGTAGTATGAAATGAAACCAGGAAAGCATTCGATTTTATTTTATCAAAGTTGTAATAAATTACTGGGTAAGCCTTCAATAAAATTTAATTTATGCCGTATTATTCTGTAAATATGTACACAAAGTCTGAAACAGCTGACCAAAACCAATTACAGTAGAGTGCCGAGTTTCTAAATCACTCAAGTCTCAAAGTAAGCCGAGATTGCTGAAGGTAAGCATTGGCTCAAGAAGCTCTTTACGAATTCAATATAGATTGTTTGACCATTACTATTATTAATGCTGGATTCTTTTTGTGAATTTTCAGAATTTGATTGTCATGTTTGAGCTTAACTTCAAATCTCAAGTGAATATAAAATAGGAGTAGTTATATCGATTATAGTCGATTTTTCTCGACCCAGTTAACATTTCTCATTCCTGCAATCCCGTAAGTAACTTATTACTAGAGATGGGCCGACTACGACATTTTCCGACTAACCGACTTTTCAAATTGTCGATCAGTTGGCCGACTAGTTGGCAATGCCGATCATATTATACTAGATTTTGTAAATTTCCTCGATCCAAGGTACAAACTACAGTTTTTAGGGTTCCGTACCTCAAAAGGTAAAAAAAGGAACCCTTATAAGATCACTTTCTTGTCCGTCTGTCCGTCCGTGTGTCACCACCGATTTTCTCAGGAACGGGTGGACCTAGCAAGTTAAAATTTATACCAGATACTAAGGTCTATAGTCCCTATTAGGTGTATAAAAATTAAGGTCCTGAGTCCACACAGTAAAAAGATATGGGCAAATTTGGATTTTTACGAAAACTTGTAAGTACCAAAATTTACCTTAATTTTCAACTTTTTTTATTTTTCGGAAATTTTCCTTTAAAATTTTCCTGTAAGACCTTGCTTTTGATCAAAATTGACAAATCTAAATCAACCGGAAGTACCCTATAGGTTTTGGGTCGAAAACCTAAATGGTAGTTCCAGTTGACCTAGAATTACGAAATTTGGCAAAAAGCCAGGTCTTACAGCACAAATAAAGGAAAAATTCCAAAAACTAAAAAATGTTGGAAATTAAAAAGTGTCCCCATACATACATAGTTGAGCCAATTAAGATAAACCTCTGAGTTGTATGAGTGCTCATACAATTTAGAGGCCTAGCTTAATTAGCACCTTACCTTTTAAGACAAACTAATGAAAAACAGATTGTACTTATACTTCTGGAGTACGGAACCCTCGGTGCGCGAGTCTGACTCGCACTTGACCGGTTTTTTTGATAATGATATATAATAACAGTGATCACAGTTTTTGCTGGAAACTATAAAGAATAGTAAATATGATAACAACGATTGAAATATAATGAATGTATTTTAAAATATTCCGTCTTGGTATCTTTTACAGCAGAATAATGAAGAAATATAATAAAAAACAAGAACCTACGGTGTTTTTTAAAATAAAATAAAACCAACATTTACGTAAAAATCTTTAATGGTTTGGCGCCGATTATAATCGACATACCTATTTTGCCGATTAGTTGCTGACTAGACGCCGACTATTAAAGATGCAAAATAGTCGGCTTTCCCGACTAGTTGACGACTAGTCGGCCCATCACTACTTATTACTTATGTGATATTGCTCAGTGAAATTGAGAGTTCTTTTTACATTCGAATACACCTGATTGCTTTGACTCGTTATTTATTATTTACTAGCTGATCCCCGCGACTTCGTCCGCGTGGATATATATGCTTTTATATAGGATCGGATTTGATCCTTAATAATCCTTTTTGTACCTAAACTACAATGTAGCCTACAAGTTACTCCTTATAACATAACCTATCTGCCACTGAAAGTTCCGTCAAAATTGATCCAGCCGTTTCGGAAATTAGTTGGAATAAATTATAGACAGATGGACAAACATAAATTTAAACGCACACTAGTTTAAAATAAGCCGTACGCTCAAAGATCCGGGTCCCAAGTTATTTGAACCCAATAAATGTCCGTCATTTCTGAACTAAAAAACCTATAACCTTGAAATATTTACGGGACAATATATAAAGTACTACCTTTCTAATAAAAAAATAATGAGTGAAATCGAACAACGCGTTAATGAATTACAGCTAAATACACGTTTTAACTTTCATCCCCTCTCCCAAGGGAACCGTGCTGAATTTCGGGATAAAAAGTATCCTATGTCCTACCTCGGAGTATAAACTCAAATCGTACCAAGTTTCATTTGAATGCATTAAGTAGTTTCGGCGTGATGCGTGGCCAAGATACAGACAGACAGACAGACAAAAATGAAAAAAATTACAGTTTCGGCTTCAGTATCTATTATAGAATGCTCTCCAAAAGAAATAAATATCTTCAATGTACAGAAATGGATCTGTTACAGTTTTATTATATTATAGAAGATAGAAGAAGATAGATTAGACATCATTATCGGGAGCAAGTATTAGCACTCCGACCTGTGAGAAATCTTATAATGTTTATTAATTAGGTTACTTTAGTAGGTGCTTAGGTGATATTATAAATAATTAATAATTCAATGCTAACGAGAAAACAGATATTGAATACTAGCTGATATCTTCGACTACATTTGAATTTACGAGTATGTTTTAGTGAAAATTCCGTGGGAACTCTTTTAGTTATTAGGATAAAACATATCCTATGTCCATCTCCAGGATACGAGCCATGTATAGATCGTTTTAGAGGTTGTAGCTGGGAAAAGGTACAAAAAACCGGCCAAGTGCGTGGCGGGCCACGCGCAGTGTAGGGTTCCGTAGTCACAATCGTCGAAAAACAGATATAACTCCTTAACCTGTGAACCCTACTTAGCCGTGATAGTTTTCCTTTAAAATTGATTATATATACTACTGCTGTGAATTTTTTCAAGTTCCTGTATACTGCCATTTGGCTGATAGAGGGACACACTTGACTCTAATAAAAAGTAGCACTTTAAAACATCATATTTTACAAACGGATCTAGAAATCGAAAAATGTTGTTCCCACACCCACAATATTTTTAAAAGACCTTTTCAACGATATCCCACACTATGGGGTAGACGAGAAAAAAAATATTCATCCCCACTTTACATGTAGGGGAGCTACCCTAAAAAAAAATTTATCATAATTTTATTTCAACACTTTGTCGGCGTGTTTAATATTTATATCCATGCCAAATTACAGATTTCTAGCACTAATAGTCTCTGAGATTAACCGAGGACGGACAGACGGACGGACAGACAGACAGACGGACAGACATGGCGAAACTATAAGGGTTCCTAGTTTACTACGGAACCCTAAAAAGGAAGACTGACAGACACATAGGTAATTGAATTAAAAAAAACTCGATCCAGTTCTTGAAGAAAAAGGTTTTATATCCGCTCTATCTATTTAGTTTTAAGTTCTCGAAACAACAGAATTGGTTCCGTAGTCAGCTCAGTTATTCGATTATTATATATAGCCGAGAGAGCTTTATCTCGATCCCCTTTAACAACCGCAATTGGCCGCAGTTAGCGTTGCTTTTGAAGAGCACTTCAGAACTCAACGAATCTTAAAGAATTTTTATTTTGTTTTATTCAGTTCTGATACTATACGAAATATTGTGATCATCTCTCTCGTTTCATATTTGCCATTACTGAGGATCGTACAAATGCTAACAGGTTTTGCGCCTTCTGCATAATTTCATTATATTAACAACATTATTACATTTGTGGTGAAGTTAGGGACACGTGTCAAGCCGTAGTGAAGAAGGGCCTAAGGGACCGTTCAGATAGACCGGCGCGGAGAGCAGAGCAAATTTTAATCGCATTTAAAATAGAATCTTAAGACATTGAAATAAGCTTTATTTTTACATTTTATCTCTTTTATGGTAAGTGGATGCTCGAGGATGCTCCCAATACGCTCGGTGTGAAATATAAAGAGCAGCCGCTCGGCTGCTCGTCGAGCCGGTCGGTCGGCAGCTCCATGATCGTGCTCTTTCGCGCTCGAGCATCCGACCGGCTCGTTCAGGTGCGCTTTCATGCTCGCGCAACCGTAGGCTGACCTCTGAGTACAATCCGGCCCAAGAGCGTACGCTCGGCTCCGAACGCATCCGCGTGTCCGTTCACACAGACCGGCGCGGAGAGCAGAGCTTTGAACGGCCGGTCTATGTGAAAAAAAAAATGCTCTCCGACGCTCTCCGCGCCGGTCTATCTGAACGGTCCCTTAGTCGTAGAAGGGTACATTACCGCACATATCCCGACAGTGATTATGATCGCATGTGTAATAGGTACCGAATATTTTTATTGCACTTGTAAAGTAGAAAATGTAAAGTAGAAAAGAAGAAAACAATAATAAGAGCCACTTTACGACCAACAATTGTTGTAACAAGTATAAATTGAAAATTTAAAAAACCCCGACATTCGCCATTTTGTGGCGGCGGCCATCTTGAATTTGCAATAGTGCTATTCTGCTAGTCAAGCCCTTGCATTTGATACCCATATTGAGGGTGTTGTGATAAAATATGTAATCCGCCATTTTGTAGCGGCGGCCATCTTGGATCGATTTTCATCAAACATAGCTAACAACACTCTCGACTAATTCACCTTTCAAACAAAAAAAAACGCATTCAAATCGGTCCACGCGTTTGAGCGCCACAGGGGAACAGACAGACACACACACACACACACACACACACACACACACACACACACACACACACACACACACACACACACACAGACACGTGAAACTTATAACACCCCGTCGTTTTTTCGTCGGGGGTTAAAAACACATTATGAGATTAAGGGGCCTGTTTCACCACCTCTTGAATTTGATAAGTGTTAGATAGCCTAAACGTAAGTTTTGTCACTTTCTTACTGTATGTCAAGTGACAAAGACAAAAGTTGTATGTAGATAGCTATCCGACACTTATCAGAAGGTGGTGAAACAGCAAGTAAGAGTTTCACCACCTTCTGATAAGTATCGGATAGCTATCCACAACTTTTATCTTTGTCACTTAACATAAAATAAGAAAGTGAAAAATCTTACATTTAGGCTATCAGAGACTTATAAAAAGTAAATAGGTATAGTGTTATCCTTTATCCTGCGAGAAAGGATAGCATTACGTTTAGCGCTGTCAATTTAGTTAAGACATCGTGTACTTACAACAGAATTGGCAACAATGTGTCTTGTTTTAAATCGAAAGTAAAGTCTGAGCAAATTTAAAATACCATCTACAGATCGGTCTTACAATTAGTATTATTCCTATTTATGATAGAAAGCAAATATTGACACACAATAACACAATATGAGCCAACACAACATCGCGTTGCCTAATGTGTTAGCGGTCAAAGTCAAAGTAAACACAATCAATGTGTCCATAAACACATCGAATAATTCTAAGGATCTGTACACATTGAGCGGCCCGAATTAGTGACCGCAGACTTGTGTACAGTAATCGATATGGGTAAGGATTCTCGTTTAGAAACAATTTAATCTGTTGCGTAAAGAGTGTTGAAATGACATTATTTTATTCACGTACCACTCTAACATATAATATTTTTTAATTGAATTATAAATAAATAAATTACTTGTACCACAGATTTATTACTGACAGTAGGTAATACTTATACTACGAGAGAGAGACGGACAGACAAATCTGGCGGAACCCTAAACTGCTAATCGGAAATCAATTGAAAAAAATCGTTAACCAACCTGTCTTATCAACTGATAAGTCTCATACCATCGTCTATGTTACGTACCTACGTACATATTTTGTTAGATCGACAGTCAGTGCCGAGCGGTCTTTGTTGTGAAGTGAATTTGTAGTGCGTGACTGGTGAAATGTATTTTGATTTTTAACTGGGTATTTTTTATGTACGGTGTCAACTGTTTCATACTAGGCACCATATTAGGCACCTTTTATTGTAGAGATGCGGCGCGGACACATATTCTTTCTCACGTAATTACTCACAACAGACGAGCCACGTCTAAGTGCAGAAACATGCTCAGAAAGAGAGAAAGTTATAATTATAATTTTATTCTTCGTTTGACATGCTGCTGGCTAGCAGGTACTAGGTAGTAGTGTATTATCTATGCTGCTGGCCACAAAATAGCAGCAACTGATGGCAGCAATTGGTCGGTGGAAACATATGTATAATATGTACAATTGCAGGTATATATTATGTTAATGTCAACAATACGTCCGCGCCCATTTCTGTATAAATCGCTCCTTCAATCACGGAAACCACAAGTGACAAGACGCACCGCAAGAGCCACAAAAGCCGCAAGAGTCGCAAGTATTGTAAGAATCTCTAGAGCCTCAAAAAATGCATGCACAGATGCCTCAACTAACAGAGTCAACCGCATCGGAAGCATCGGAGAAATGCTGATGAAAGCAGCGGTGGCTTGGCGATGTCGTGAGTCGTGACCTTTTGTCATATTTTTCTACGGCGCTCCTGATGCTGCTGACTCTTATTTTGAATGCTGAAACTGTGTATCTTGCGGCTTCTGCGGACGTGTGTGATGGCCTTCAGAAATCGAGCCGAATATCAATTAAACATTTATTTATCTATCATCTTTCATTTCTATTGAATTCATATATTATAAATCATTCCACTGTTGTTTGTAAAATGAATATGCCATGTTATTGTAGAGATAAGATTCATTGTTTTCGGATTTAGTGATAATACGTGAATGATAAAAGGAACTTGTGTCAAACATGGCAGCTAAATTACTACCAGAGTTCATGGATATCAATGGAAAAGTGATTCTAGTGACCGGAGGTGCAGTTGGCATTGGCGCTGCGTTGGTGAAGGAATTACTGTCACATAATGCAAGGGTATGTATCACGTATGTACCTAGGCCCTTAGAAAAATATTGTGACTAATTCTGTGGTACACAATCTGTAAACTAAATTGACAGATTTAAAAAATCATTTATTGTAAGAAAAGTAAGTAAAGTAAGAAAAGTAGTTTCCATGCAGTTCATGTAAGTTTTGAGCCTATAAGGTTGGTATAAGTTAAAAACTTGTAGTATAGGCATCAAGGTACAAAATACTTAACAATAATATTAAAATTGTGCTGTACTATTTCATACAGAGCTTTGTGAAAGAGATATAAATAAATTTAGACCTATCATTTTAGTTTAGTTAGAGATTGCGTAAAACAGAATTAGCCCATTACCTATTTAAAATAAAATACTACATGTGATGACTACGTCGAGCGTTTCTCTGATCAATTTCGGCTACGGTGGCTCACCTCAACGGGGACTAGCCGATTACGCCGGATATATTATAGTGCACATGTGTGTGCAAACAAAGGCGCATTCATTATTCCCTCACTCTCATAGTTCGCTGGGACAGATATAAGTTATTTAAGTTTAAGACCCCTTACCGGATGGACAGACAGCGGAGGCTTAGTAGTAGCGTCCCATTCTGGCAATTGGCTTTCGGTACGGAACCCTAAAAAAGAATCCGCCAAACAAATTCCAGTGTCGCGTAGTAAACGTGTGCCCGCGGGGTATTGAAAAAAGTTCCGCACACCTACCCTCAGCAAACTAATAATATCCAGATTCTCTTGCGGAGCAGGTGTCGTGAAACTTCATAAATTGAACTCCGGCTTTCATATTGCAGCACGTCGCGTTCTTAGACGTGTTGGATCGCGAGGGGGCAGCCCTCGAGGGCGAACTATTGAATAAGTTCGGCGCCCTGAGAGCCAAGTTCATAAAATGCGATATCTCCGACGACGGGCAACTTTCGGCCGCGTATAAGCTTGTTCTGGACAAATACAGACGTCTGGACGCGGTGATAAACAACGCCGCGGTTGTTTCCGAGGAGAGCTACAAGAAAATGGTGGACGTCAATTTCGTGAGTATGAGTTTGTGTGTAAAATCTATCAAAACAGCTTGAAATGGTTCGTGTAAATAGACACACTGGCATACGTCACGGCCGCGGAACTTGCCGGACGCGCTGCCGCGCGTCTAGATAGATAATTTGTACACAAATGAAAGTAATTCACGGGATCTCTGATATACATTGCAAGAATATTTTCAGTAGGTACTTTTGCTCGTAAAAGGTATCCTGTATAGTTTTCACAGCTCGACAACTTTACTGAATATACTACTGATCGAAACACAATGTTTTCAGAGTAAAATGGACTTAAACTGGCTTATTTTAAGGTTTGAGTTCGCCGACAGGTACTTTCAGCATTTCAGCATTCAGCATTCGTTTACAGCCAGCGCCCCAAGCAGAAATGTTGTAAAAATAAATATTCGATGTATTGAATTACGACTTTAAAATAAGAGTTTTTGGGTTCATTTTGCATTCCATAATATTACAGTTTTTCGATACCTACGTAGTTTTTAGTAAAGTTTTGGAGATGCGTAAACTAAGAATAACTATACTGTTGGTATTTGTATAGGGCTCTAGGACGATTAGTACTATCAGTATGAATGTAACCAATATGGCCATAGAGATAATATAATATTATCATATGCTGTGAATATGGCCATCACAAGAATCTATTTTGACGCCGCCATCTTTTATGAAGTCTTTTAAAATGCTATGTTGTAAAAAGGCGAATGTATTATTGGTTGAAATTGTATTGAACTTATTATAGCCAGGTACCTACTATAAAAGACCTAGCTAATGTGGCCGATTCTGTTGTACACAATCTCTAAACCTAAACTAAAATGACAGGTCTAAATTTATTCCTATCTCTTTCACAGTGCTCATTGCGGAAAAGGATAGCAATAGATTTAGACCTGTCATTTTAGTTTAGGTTTAGAGATTGTGTACAACAGAATTAGCCACAATACCTACTTCGTTAATTGCAAACCTCTAGAAATTAAAATATCAGTCTGTTCGTCAAACCGTAATTATAATTATGTAAGTAATTTCAAAGTTACAAAGCTTTGTTTGTAAATCTTTGAGCTCGTGTAACTTTGAAACTGACTGTAGGCATACCTTGACTTTGTGTTCCAACGGTAGTAGCAAAGTTTTTGGAATGTGAATCGAATCTGTAATTGGACCGATAAAGCATTTAACCAATATCGAGTTTGGGGGTCCAATATAAGTAGTATAAGTTTGTTAATAAAAACGTTGTAATAAATACCTTGATACGCATTGTTTGGAAACTCTGTTTTGTTACATAAACTTAAACATGAAAATTCGTTAATTTTACAAATTCCTAAAGATTTATGGGTCTATACATCATTGACAAACTTCATTTAACATTTACATTTATAACATTATTTAAGTTTGAAAGGGAGTAGGTATAAGTTTGTTACTTTAAAGTAGAAGATTACTTACTAAGTAAGATATCGGAAATAGATCTCGATGGATTTGTGAAGCAGAGGAGGCTATAAATGGTTGTTGGAAGTTCAGAGTTGGGAGTTGTAAACAGGGTCCATCCCAGTAGACTGTTTTTTTTTTAAATATAAATTGTGGGCAAACGAGCAAGTCACCTGATGTTAAGTGATTACCACCGCCCACGAACATTTCCAGCACCAGAGGAACTACTTATGCGTTGCCTGTTTTTGTGGAATTTGTTGTTGTTGTTGCCGCCGATGTTGTTGTAGAACTTTGATAACAATTATGACGATATTTCATTCAGTATTAAAGTTGAACCACTGAACCAACGTTTTCTGTTTCAGACAGCAACAGTGACAAGTACGTTTAAAGCTCTAGAAGTGATGTCAGTGGACAAAGGCGGCAGCGGGGGCGTGGTGTTGAATGTCTCTTCGCTGATGGCTCTCAAACCGCAAGCAAACTTACATTTACCCGTGTATGCGGCCACAAAAACCGCCGTGCTACACTTTAGTAACCATATTGCGGTTAGTTTTTAACCCCCAACGCAAAAACGACGGGGTGTTATAAGTTTGACGTGTGTGTTTTTGTGTGTGCGACCGTGGACCGATTTGAATGCGGTTTTTTGTTTGAAAGTTGAATTAGCCGGGAGTGTTGTTAGCTATGTTTGATGAAAATCGGTCCAAGATGGCCGCCGCCGCAAAATGGCGGATTACATATTTTTGCACAACTCCCTCAATATGGGTATCAAATGAAAGGGCTTGACTAGTAAAATAGCACTATGCAAATTTAAGATGACCGCCACCACAAAATAGCGAATGTCAAGGGTTTTTAAAAATTTTAATTTATACTTGTCATTTTACATGCTTTTTATTAGCTTTTGTTTGGATGTAGGTAGTGTTTCCGTCGAAATTAATGGTAACAGATTTTCTATCATTTTCAAGTTTTCGATCGACATGTGAATATTCAACAAATACGAGTATGGTTCGGCTTACAATTTATTGTAATTATTGTATGGTGATTTTAGTACGATAGAAACTTTAGGTTATGGAGGTCAGAATTCCTTGATGGAATGTGCTAGAATATTCGAGCTTGAACTTGTTTTCATGAGTAGGTACATACTTTTCAATACACGTGATGATAGAGATGGAATGTAGGCATTGGAACTTTCGATTTAAAAATCGAATTTGTAATCATTCAATTAATTTATTTACCAAGCAGGGCTAAAATAACAATTATTTTTTCATAAGTAAATTACAAGGGGTCAATAATTAAGTAACGACAGAACAATCTGCAGTAAATGCAATCATAGGATGCATTAAATGCAATCATGCATTAAATGCAAATAGGATGATTGCATTTAATGATTACGTTAATGTTATTTGGATTGCCAATAATAGTGCCAATTAATAGTAGTGAATCAGTAGTCCAAGTAATTGAAATACAGTATACAACGTTAGTTTTACTTTACGCAAAACCTGAAAGTAGTTTGTTCAGAATCAGTAACAAAATCAAATCCAACAATTTTTATATAGTGTTATATTTTTGTCCAAAAATATTTTGAAATCCTACAAGCTTAGACACAATGATTTACCGCGCATCAGCTGACGCTCGGCACACAGCGGCGGTCATTCAACTCGCGTCGATCGCTAGTCCCTGCGGCGACGGCTTGCGGTGACCATTTTTTTCGAGGACAATGACGCAACATAACAAGCTTATAACTTCGTTACTTTTCATTATATTTTTTTGAAATTTTGTATAAATATTCTTAATGTAAAAATATTTGACACGTGTTTCGGTTTTTGCGCAAAGTAAAACTAACGTTGTATATAGCTGTTGGCTGGCTTTCGGAATTCTATGTATGCTTTACAAAAAAAAAGTTTTCGAATGCCTTTGATTCAATCAAAACAGTGCATTTTCATTTGAAATGTTTTTTTTTCAGACCCAAGAGTCGTTTTCAAAGACCCAAGTCCGCATAGTAACAGTGTGTCTGGGGCTAACCGACACAGCTTTGTTACACAGACACAACTTCGAGAGACAAGATTTCAAGAGCTTGGCCTCACAAGTCCCTGAAAAGCAAAGGTAATCTTACCGTGTATTCGAAAGTACTTTAATATTCTCAAAGGAGTTGTAAAAAGTTGTCGGGCGTTGGTTCCCCGGGTGAAAGGATAAAAATGCGGTGAGAGACGTAGAAAACTTGTGGACTAAGCAGTGTAGAATGAATTTTATGTAAAGAATGTACTTATGCGTTGGTTTTAACAATGTGCGCTAATTTGTGAATTCTTAAGAAAGATCAATAAGTTTTTTAGATTTGTTTGTAGTTGGCAGTTTTGTAAGAGCGTAGTGATTGATTTTCATTCATTCTCTATTCTAAAGAGTTTATCTAATTATTTTAAGAAACCCAATGGTTTAATTCGAGAAGTATCAATCGTAATATTATGTTGACTGCAAGCAAAGTTGATATGCTCTATTTGAACAACAAATACTGAAAACCACGATTCATAAAGTAGTTTGTACACTGTGACCAAAACAAACGAACACTTTTCGGGTTTTTCTTTCACGGTTTGTTGCGATGTCTATAGCTCGGAAATTAAATATTTCTTACACCCGAAATATTTGTATATTGTTCATAATTATGTACGGAACCCTAAAAGAGCGAGGCCCGACTCGCACTTGGCCGATATTTTATCTTGGTATGACTGAAGTTTTCATTGCTCACTCAATCAAAAAATCATGTTTTAAAAGTCCTTCAGAGTACTGCATACGTTTAAGTTTTCTTTATGCAACGAGCACGGGAAGGTTTGACGGATAACAAAGCTAGCACAAAATGCTTTAAACATCCATTATGCATGAACCACATTCGGAGTAGGTACAGCTATTTCCATATTTTGCGGGTAGACAGATAGACACATTTGCGAAATTAAACATTTTTACCGTCAACGCGAGGCGCGGGTTACGAGGTTTTGAGAGTTAAATTAAATTGTTGGAAATACAAGTTTCACTTAATAACCCCTTCCTCATGTGTTTTTTTTCATTTTACACTTTTCATACGCATGCAAAAAATCACACCGAGCTCTGTTGCGACTTGCGGCGTGATCGTAGAACAAACCGACAAACAGACAAACTTTTGCATTTATGTTATATCTATTTATTGTTAGGGATTTTTTGTGTTTTAAAAATCACTCTTAATATCACTCAGGATCACCTTTATGTATGTAGATAAAATTTGTGCTTTTGATGTTAACTTATCTATACATCTATCTATAGGTACATACTAGTGTTGCGCTCGGTGCGCGAGCTGCAAGCAGCTCGCGTGCCTTGTAGTTTCTTCAATATTCGTAAAATAAAGAAATGGGAGGCCATACCAAATACCAGAATATTCTAGTCTCTTGAAAGATAGAAAGAAATATTGGTATCACGTTTCATATCTTTTCTGAAAGGACACTAATTAGTTCTATGCATGCGTTTAGTGGAAAAAAAAGGATCTATACAAAAATGTTCTGGAGAGCCACTTGAAAATTAAAAAGAAATTTTGTATGGACACGAATTTTTTTGTTCCGTAGCTATCTTTTTTTTACTGGCTCACCAAAGGGCCTAAGGTCTTGAACATTTTTAGTTTCAGGATCATGCCTCTATGATTGATAGTTTTTGAGGGCCGTTAGGATACTCTGGTTAATTTTCCACATTCACTACGTTTTGTGATTTTTGTGAAAAAAATCTTTAAGTTCTATTTATAAGTGTAGTAGGGGGAAAATTTTTCATACAAAAATGTCTAAGAGAGCCTCTTGAAAAGAACCCAAAAAATTTGTATGGAGAAAATTTTTTTTTGTTCGGCGGCCATCTTTTTTTTACCGGTTTACCCAATGGCCCAAGGTCTTTAATAACATTTGTTTGGGACCATGTCTGTATGATTGGTAGTTTTGGAGGACCCATGAGGTACTCTGGTAAATTTTCCCCATTCATGACGTTTCATAATTTTCCTGAAGGAAGACCCATAAGTTCTACGCACATAAATAGTGAAAGGAAAAAAGTCCCATACAAAATTGTTCTGGAGAGCCTCTTGAAAAGAATCCAAAAATTTGTATGGAGAAAATTTTTTTTTGTTCGGCGGCCATCTTTTTTTTACCGGTTCACCCAATGGCCCAAGGTCTTTAATAACATTTGTTTGGGACCATGTCTGTATGACTGGTAGTTTTGGAGGACCCATGAGGTTCTCTGGTAAATATTCCACATTCATAACGTTTAGTATTTTTCCTGAAATGACACTCATGAGCTCTATGCATGCACTTAGTGAGGTAAAAAAAGTTCTATACAAAAATGTTCTGGAGAGCCTCTTGAAAATTAAAAAAAAAAATTGTATGGACGCGAAAAATTTTTTTGTTCGGTGCCTATCTTTTTTTTACTGGCTCACCAAAGGGCCCAAGGTTTTGAACATTTTCAGTTTCAGGACCATGTCTCTATGACTGATAGTTTTTGAGAGCCTTTGGGATACTCTTGTAAATTTTCCACATTCATGACGTTTCATATTTTTCCTGAAGGAAGACCCATAAGTTCTACGCATATAAATAGTGAGGCGAAAAAAGTTCCATACAAAATTGTTCTGGAGAGCCTCTTGAAAATTAGCAAAATTTTTGTATGGAGACGAAATTTTTTTTTGTTTGGTGGCCATATTTTTTTCACCAGTTCACCCAATGGCCCAAGGTTTTGAACATTTTTTGTTTGGGGACAGTACCTTTCCGACTGATAGTTTTCGAGATCCCTTAGGGCACCCTAGTCAGTTTTCCACGTTCAGCTCTCTCTATAATTTTGTAGACCTTATATTTTTGAATTTTACACACATAAAAATTATGGTGAAAAAGTCCCATACAAAATTGTTCAGGAGAGGTGATCAGTACCTGACTTCAAGTAGCTTTATATATATAATAATAAAATTGTAGACTTGCCGTATCTGTACATTGAAGATTTTTGTAAAATAATAAAACTGGGGGATGTTAGGGATAGGTAATAGAACGTAAAAAAGCTATTTTTGAAATTTTTGTCTGTTTGTCTGTTTATCTGTTTGTATGTTTGTGTGTAGGTTTGTGCGCGCATCACGCAAAAACTACTGAATGAATTGAAACGAAACTTGGTACGATTTAACTTTAACTTTATACTACAGAGTAACATATAGGATACTTTTTATTCGAAATTCAGCACGGTTCCCTTGGGAGAGGGGATGAAAATCAGAACGTGTATTTAGCTGTAATAAAATAACGCGTGGTTTTCGTTCATTATTTTTTGTTAGAAAGTAGATACCTATGTAGGGACTCACTACACATACACACACCTCGCATACATTCCATCGATACTACACAACCCTATCAGTTGATCGATAATATTTTCATCGAATGCATGCCGCGCCTACGGTTACTACCTCCGTCCGCTCCAGGACATAAAAACCGTTAGGTCCGGCAGCATCTGCGCCGGCGGCGCGTCGTGTAGAAAGCTTGGGTCCTCGTCCTTGGAAACAATTAGAAAGTTAGTCGAAACAAAGCCCTTGCACCAAGTGCACGCTCGTCGACTCACGTCACACACTTCGCGAGGACGCTTTCGCCCGCGTCTAGCTTAAAATACGCTATGTAAATATAATAGATAGATAATTAGCACTAGGGTAAATTTAGAATACTTAGCATCTACTTGTACATAGCCATATAATATTATCTAGGTTAGTACAGTATTAGGCTTAGTGAAATAAATAACTCAGTGAGCAACCAGCCAGTGCTTATTTAATTCTCACAGACCACAGTGCCCAACAATAGTGCTAAACCTACTTTAAAAATTACCGACTAATATCTAAAAGGCTGGATCGATGTTTACATTTTGATCTACCTAAACATCCGCCAGTGGACTTTTAACAGTTTTTAGCATGATATGAGCTCAAAGGAGTTTAGGAAAAACAAAATGATTCCTACGGGATTTTTAAAAACCAATATAATATATCCACGCGAACGAAGTCGCGGGTGTCCGCTTGTAAAACATAATATCACAGCTTGGTAGATATAAATATATGTGCATAATATGTTTATAATATTATGATATAGGTAACACGAAATAAATAAGAACCCCCGATGGGATGTTCCAATTTCCATATTCCGCGGACAGACACATTTGCCAAATTGAATTCGCGCGTAAAATTCCGAGCGCGAATAATATGGGGCTTGCGGATGAAATAAGATGCAAAGATCAATATAACATTATGGAGATTGTAGGAGAATAAAGAGTTTAAACTAAACTTTTGAGCAAAGGAGTCGAAAATATTTATCCAAAACTATATAAAAAACCTTTCTCACTCTGCTGTTGAATTATCAAGGCGAAAGTAGGTACATCAGTGCAACCGACATTGCTGCGAATTCCATTAACCACATCTGATAAGATATAATATGATGACGCGATAGAAAGAGGGGTAAAGAGAGGTACATAGGTGCTTTGTAGGTGAATATAAAGTTTAGGCATTCATTGTGGCTAATTCTGTTGTACACAATCTCTAAACCTAAACTAAATTGACAGGTTTAAAAATAGTGCTATCCCCTTCAGCAGGGAGGATTGTGAAAGAGACAGGAATATATTTAGACCTGTCACTTTAGTTTAGATTTAGAGATTGTGTACAACAGAATCGGCCACATTGTGTGTAATCTAAACTGCACTTTATTGCGTCGAATCAATAGCCACTTTTTATTTAAATGTCCGTGTGGAATGAGTATTCTGTACCAACATTAAAGCCCAAATTATACCTACGGAGCCCCGTTCATCGTTCACTTTTGCGACGAACGATGCACGATACGATATTTGCTATGGCACAGTGCCTATGAACAATGAACGGTTGGTGTTTAGACGGTTCACTTTCGATGACTTATTGATGAAGCCTCGAAAATGAAAGCATCATCATCATGATCAACCCATTACCGGCTCACTGCAGAGCACGGGTCTCCTCTCAGAGTGAGAAGGGTTTTGGCCATAGTCTACCACGCTGGCCAAGCGGATTGGCAGACTTCACACACCTTTGAGAAACGTTATGGAGAACTCTCAGGCATGCAGGTTTCCTCACGATGTTTTCCTTCACCGTTAAAGCAAGTGATATTTAAATACTTAAAACGCAAATAACTCCGAAAATTTAGAGATGCGTGCCCGGGATCGAACCCACGACCTCCGATTAGAAGTCGATCGTCCTAACCACTAGGCTATCACAGCTTTGAAAGCAAAATGAAAGCAAAATCCCGAAAATTAACCGTCTAATTTGGGCTTTAGGTATTCTGTTCCAAGACCAAAGTCAATCTACTTAAATGTTTCATTTCCAGGGTAACGTCAGCGGTGACCGGCATATTGTTTGTGATCAGACGCGCCGAGAGTGGATCGACCTGGATCATTGCTGACGATGAACCACCGATTGACGTCACCACTACCGTGAGGGAGGGCTTCCGGTGCGTCGCGACTGCAATTTGATTTACTAAAATAAAGTTAAGCTTAAAAAATCTAAATATACCCTTATAATAATGTAACTATTAAAGCCCGCAAGAGCCACAAAAGAGCCGTCAAAGCCGTCAGAGCCGCAAGAAAAAATTCGAGCGATACCAGCAGAATTGGCCATGCCGTAAGGGTGCCAGTTCGATGAAACGGAATGTAGCGGTGTCGTGTTCAGCAGACCAATCAAATTATTGGCAGATGACGTAATAATTTTTACACGTCATCTCTCAATTATCTGATTGGTCGGCTGAACACATATTCGCTCAACTTTAGTATACACAGGCATCTAAAAATACATGGATAGAGTCACATCAGTTCTGACCTCTGCTGACTTCATTCAGTAATACGCCTGATATAGCTGAATCTTTCAAGTGTCACACACATTTTCAACACCCAAAAATGTTCCTAATGCGCCTTCTGCGAGTCTTTCGGATTGTCTCTTGGTATGCGATCACCTTTAGTGTGAAAACAAGCCACGTTATCTCTTTCCATTACATTTAACATCATACCAACCTGAGCGTTTCATTCAAGACAGTATAATGTTATTTAGAATGTAGGAATATATCACGTGAAATAGTATCTTAGACTTAAGACTGTAGAGTTGATTATAGAAATTTCGCTCCTGTGTCCATACTTTGTGGTAATTCTTTTTCACATGAGAGCGGAATTCTTAAAAAAAAAAAACAAATATTTCCTTATAAGAAACGTCTTTGACTCTACTTGTATAATAATATTAATCTACCTTATACTCTTATTTTAATTTTATAACAGGTAAATTTTATGTATCATTGACTTGAACTCGTCTATTTTAATTAAGAACTAGTAAAGAATAATTCAGTACTTCTGTATTTTATTTGATTACCTCTTACGCTAGACAAACTCGAAGAGCTACTTATATCTTCTTACTAGCTTTTGCCCGCGGCTTCGCCCGCGTGAATTTCGGTTTTTCACCGAGGGAATCATGGATTTCCGGTTCCCGTTCCCGCTCCCTTTATACCTATTTTCAAGGAATTTTGCTATAGTAATGTTCCTATAGCTGCAGCTGTAGATTGCTATAGCAAATTTCGATTTTTCCAAAATTTCCAGGAACTGTGGGTTTTGCCTATGTGTTAAGTCAGTAAAATTTCAGCCAAATCGGTTCAGTAGTTGCGGCGTTAAAGAGTAATAAATATACACACATACACATGGATGGTGTGTATGTAGACACACAAACTTTCGCTTTTATAATATTAGTCTGATCTAAATAGTAAATTGATTACAACAGTGACATTTGAAAGCATTTTATTTATTTTAGGCTGGGTTACCATAACAATCACAGTCATGCATGATCCATTTAACGCCTAATAGGATGGATCAACATCGTCGAGCTCCGAATTACCAATATAAAGCGTTTATGGTGCGATTACGTGCCGAGTTGCCGACCGCCCCCAATGTAGATATAAACTTGTAGACCGTGAACGCTCGTGTCTTGTACGGTTCAAAAGAAGGTGTTCATCAGCTTTCTTTCTAGCTTGAAGGAAGCACTTTCATCGGCTTTATTTTACGGGCTTTTTCAAAACCATAATCTATCTTCATCTTCATGCTGGCCAGGTGTCCGCACATAAACCATACAGGTCTGTTGTGCGTGCGTGATGTGCCTCTTGCGTTGAAGTCTTCACTCCAGCCATCTGAGATCGCTCCAGAAGCCTAGCAGGCCGCCCAGGTTGCCGAGGACTTCTCGGAGTGAGGCTGGGGATCCTAGGTGGATCTCGCGTTGTTCTGCCACGCCCGTGCACTCTAGGAGCACGTGCGCTGGTGTTTCATCCGTCTCCATGCAGGCCTTGCATAGAGGACTGTCCGTGACACCTATAACGAAAAAGTGTCACGGACAGTCCTCTATGCAGGGCCTGCATGGAGACGGATGAAACACCAGCGCACGTGCTCCTAGAGTGCACGGGTAGGTATAATCTATTATAATGCTCTAAATTTTTACCATCCCCTAAATATTTGCCGAGCCAAACAATTGTTATTGATGAGAAATTTTGAGCCTTCCCCCATTGAAATTGGATACCTTACAATGAGGGATATACGCCATCAATAAACTGCTGACATTCCAATTCCCTTTTACGATCTGACATAATGGTTACTTTGTATTGAATTTTGATTGTTGTTTGGTAAACAGCTCCCGTTATTATTTAATGGAATCGGCTTTACGAACTTGTTGTGCCTACAGTGAGTAAGTACATATGTCAGTTGTTATTTAACATTGGTATAACCCCCGGCACGTAAGTCGAGCGGTGACCTTCAAGTGTGCCCAGCGTCGTACGAGTGAGCGGGACACAATACGATTGGAGAGCCAATTAGCGCTTACGAGGGATCTGCGAGAGCTAACCAGTGCTTACGAACGATCCCCACGCCCTCTCCGCGACCCCCTCACACCCCAAGATACCTCATTTTCGACTTCTGCGCATTGAAGGTCACCGCTCGACTTATTTGCCGTGACTTGTACTTTGATACTCGTACACAATGCTTTGTAGAAATCTCGGAAATGGAAGTCGTGGTAATTTGTATAGTAATTAGTTTAAGCTACCTGTAATTAACTACCTACTGAAAAGCTACACCCAAACAGATTTTACAGTTTACTGAATGCCTCGTTGGTCTAGTGGTTAGCATATTCGACCGCAGATCACGAGGTCCCGGGTTCGATTCATCCTCGGTCCCGGGTTCGACGGGCAACTAATTCTTAGGTATTGGGATTTTCTGTCAAGAAATTCTCAGTGCCGCGGCCGGCCCGAACTTGGAAGCTGGCGGTATTTCACCCCCTTGCCTCGGAGAGCACGTTAAGCGGTCGGTCCCGGTTATTATCACTATCCACCGACCACCACCACCACCACTACAGCCTTTTAACGTCCCACTGCTGGGCACAGGCCTCCTCTCACATAGGAGAGAGGGATTTTAGAGCTTAGACCCACCACGCTGCTCCAATGCGGATTGGCGGGCTTTAACGACTATTGTCACATGATAGTGACAATAACCGGGACCGACTGCTTAACGTGCTCTCCGAGGCACGGGAGTGAAACACCGCCAACTACCAACTCCGGGCTGGCACTGAGAATTTCTTGACAGAAAAACCCAATACCTAACAATTATTTGCCCGACCCGGGAATCGAACCCGGGACCTCGTGATCTGCAGTCGAATACGTTAACCACTAGACCAACGAGGCAGTATCACTATCATGACATGACAATAGTTTTTAAAGCTCGCCAACCCGCATTGAAGCAGCGTAGCGGGTCTAAGCAGCTCTAAATCCCTCTCCCCTATGAGAGAGGAGGCTTGTGCCCAGCAGTGGGACGTTAGAAGGCTTTAGTGGTGGTGGGGTGGAATAGCAGAAATTTCGAGGAAATTATTTGATAAAAGTAAAATAAATAATAGGGTTATCAAAAAAATTTTTATGGAAAGAGTTATAAAACCAGCATTATGTAGCCATTCAACCCGTTAGTTGAACGGTCCATTTGGGAGGCGATGGACCTGAAAATTGCATCAAATTTCAAACAGTTTCAACGACGCCGACATTACCTAAACACTCATTGCTTTTAGTGTAATTTCGTTATACCGACGGTGCTATTCCATTGTGGTTAATTTTGTTACCGATTCAATTGGGAATTGTACCAAAATTGCATATAGCTACGAATGAAATTCAGAATAGTAGGTACCTATCTATTTATATGTTCTAATTGAATTGGTAATAGAATCAGAATTGGTAAAGGCTATTATGGAATAGCGTTAAACACGTTTTGATTCAGCAAACGAACTGTATGCTTAGTCTCACTTTGCAGAGCTCGATAACTTTACTAAATACTACTTATTGATTGAATCACAATGACTTCAGAGTAAAATGGACCTAAAAAGGCTTATGTTAAGGTCTGAGTTCACCAATACATTCAGCATTTGAAAACAACCAGCGCCCCGCCCCAAGCAGAAATGTTGTAAAATAAATATTCGAACTCTTGAATTACGACTTTAAAATAAGAGTGTTTGGGTTCATTTTGCTCTGAAGTCATAGTGTGTCGATACTCGAATTTCAATTATCGTTGCCACTTTGTACAAAGTCGGCATAAGGGTTCTGTTCGGTAACAACCTGTATTATTTACAGGAATATCGATATAAACGACGATGCTAAACTAGATAAATGGATTGGAATAATGCGTTGTTGGATATTCATCGTTAACGTCGACGTCACTAACCCATAGACGTCCACTGCTGGACATAAGTCTCTTGTATGGACTTGAGGCCACAGACTGGGCCACATGCCGCGGTCTTGTGCCGCTTGTATCCTCGCTCTGCGACTGGCCTGATGTCTTCGGTCCACCAAGTGGGGGATATGCCAACATTTTAGCATCTTAGGACCCCGATCTCTATCGATTCTTCAAACTAGGTACGTGCCCAGGCCAAAGCCACCTCAATTTGCAGTATTGGACAAATCAATACTAACTAATATAATAAAGCGGAAGAGTTTGTTTGTTTGAACGCGCTAATCTCAGGAACTACTGGACCGGTTTCAAAAATGTTTTCACCGTTGGATATGTACGTAATCCTTGAGTGCTATATGTACCATGGGCGAAGCCGCGGCGAACCGCTCGTAAATATATAATCGAAGTGAATTAATATTGAGAAACAATATTTGTTAATTTTTTTTGTAATAGATATAAAATAATTGCAGTAAAAGACAGAAGAAGAAAAAAACATTCATTTTCCCGTATATTCCAAAGTTAGCTGAAATTGCTCACGCCCCTCACATGAGTAAATACGTTTCGGTACAAATGTTGTCTTTGACCTCACCCCCCACGGCTTGTTTCCCCAAAGAACCTTCATCAAACATCACGTATAACGACAGTAAATAATATATTGTTTGAACTGTGCCATAGTAATGATAATAATGTAACATTAACGAAATATTTGCGCTTTGCTTGGACGAAATCACACTAATATTATAAAGGCGAAAGTTTGTGTGTGTGTGTGTGTGTGTATGTTTGTTCCTCTTCTCCGCCGATTTGGCTGAAACGCATGAAAATCCGTTCAGTAGTTTTTGAGTTTATAGGTAGACAGACGCAGCGGAGGACTTTGTTTTACAATAATATTATGTAGTGATGATATCAAAAACTCAATCTTCACAAACAGTCATCCGAGTACACACTGAAACTCATCAGCATAACATTATTGAGGTTTCAGTAACATCAATTCCAGTGTGAAATCCCCGGAGCTTAGAATGTAAAATAGTTCATCATTCATATACCCTAATGCCCGGATAGATATTCCCAAAAGTTGAGCAGAATTTCTCTATTAGCGGCTTAGAACATTCTATATTCGGAGTGGATTCTAACTATACTCTAGGAATAGTTTTAGTTTCCATTCACACGAAAATTACCTCACGACAAGTTATTATGAGACTTACTGGCTACTGCCGAAGAGTCGTTAATAGTTAAAGAACTTCGTATAGATTTATAAGATTTCACTCTGCGAGCCAGTTACTGCTTCATTAGTACAACCAAGTGACGTCTCATTTAGAGATTTGATAATTACTTAATAACTCATAAGACTAATTTAATTATTGTCTCTAAGTGTTAAAAATATTTTTCAGTTATTTTGACAATCTTTGATTGCGATTTCATATTGAGTTGCCTTGGTAAATGATGACGGAGTCTAAATTAATTTCTGGCAAGTGTAATTTAGGAATTTATAATTTCTAAATTTAGGAATTTATAATTTCTAAATTTAGGAATTTATAATTTCTAAATTTAGGAATTTATAATTTCTAAATTGTTTCTGGCTTTGGCAGTGGCAAGTTACTACCCACCCCATTGGCGATGAAATAGCGTTCGTTTCGATGCCGCATAGAAACCGATCAGGAATGTAACTATTTGGGTTTAATTAAAATGCTATACCTTGTACGAGTAGCTTGCTTCTATCTTAAAGTGCATTGTCACTTACCACCAAGTGAGATCACAGTCAAGGACTGTGATCTCACCTGGTGGCTATGTTGTCAACAAATAAAAAAACATTGTGTCCGAGCCACTGATGAAAACATTCTATTAACATCAGTTTTGTTCATAATTCTTCATAGAAAACTAACTAATTGATAGACTAGTCCGGTCCGCTCCCTAACCTATTCTATCAAAGTTTCAAATCCTCAATATTAGAGTATAGAAGCTACTTTACATTTTAAGATAGGACTGTTAACTTTTGTCCGTTCATAATCTTCGGTCCATTACAAGGCACGGTTGACCTGTTTTTAACCCCCGACGCAAAAACGACGGGGTGTTATAAGTTTGACGTGTCTGTGTGTGTGTGTGTGTGTGTGTGTGTGTGTGTGAGTGTGTGTGTGTCTGTTCCCCTGTGGCGCTCAAACGGGTGGACCGATTTGAATGCGGTTTTTTTTGTTTGAAAGGTGATTTAGTCGAGAGTGTTGTTAGCTATATTTGATGAAAATCGGTCCAAGATGGCCGCCGCTACAAAATGGCGGATTACATATTTTTTCACAACTCCCTTAATTATATGGGTATCAAATGAAAGGGCTTGACTAGTAGAATAGCACTATTGCAAATCCAAGATGGCCGCCGCCACAAAATGGCGAATGTCGGGGGTTTTTTAAATTTTCAATTTACACTTGTACAAAAGTGCAGGCTCAGCGTTACATAATGTGTAATCTCTAATGCCCCGTTATGTGGAGTGCGCCTTTGTAAAGAGCATTAGGTAATGAAATAAGAGTATTAACGAGGAACGCTTTGTTAACACATTTTTAGGCTTTTCAAAAAAGCCACTTTGAATGGGCTTTTTATTAGATAGGTATATACTTGACTTACGTAACAAATAAACCTTAACTACTAAAAGTTAATGCTAACCAGTGCAACGCAATTTTTTAGTAAGTAGGTAAGTTTAACGTTAACGGTAACTTAAACCATCTCACGTACAACTTATTGGCAAGACAGCGGTCAAAGTTAAGTTACTATTGAGGTTGCAAGTAACGCGTTTTTAATACCTATGGGAAACGATAACGATGATCTCATTCGAAATAGCCCGCCAACCCGCATTGGAGCAACTGTGAGAGAAGAGGCCTGTGCCCAGCAGTGGGACGTTAAAAGCCTGTAGTGGTGATGGTGGTGAATCTCATTCGTATTTCTTTGGCGAATTCGAAATTCAGCGACTCAACTGTTATAACTAATAAAAAAATTGAAGAAAAAAAAAACTGTGCATTTATCCTGAGCAAAGTTGGAAAAGTTTGTCATGAAACCTTGCAGACTCGTAGATAAGAGTTTCTATTTAAATATTTACGGCGATGTTTCACCGCACATGAGTTACGGCGCAGTTCGGAATAGTTCCACGCAAATTACTCAGGATGTTTGCATGCCTCGAATTAAAGAGATACTCGTGGAGTATAATGCTTGCAATAGACGAAAGCTAATATTATTATGCACAAAATAGTCATCGTATTTTATATACTTTGCTGCGGTATTCTTATGAAATATTTCAAACGTCACTTCATATAAGTTTCAAGATGTATCAAAACTGTTAGCTAGCTCAGCTGTTAGCTGAGTGTTAGCTATGTTTGATGAAAATCGATCCAAGATGGTCGCTGCTACAAAATGGTGAATGTTGAGGGTTTTTTAAAATTAAAATTTATACTTGTCATGAAACATACTTGAAGAAACACAGGTTTATTCCTGGAATACAATTATGAGAGGAATAATATGGAATACCATTATGTTAGAAAGAAAGTAAGAAAGTAGAAAAAATTAAAACACAGCACATTGAGGTAGAAAAAACAAATTCCGATGAAACCAAAGTTGAGAGTGAAGTTCGTGCCAGCGGTGTCTTGTGTAAGATAAGTTTTAGAAATGTTTACCTTCGGAACTTTCAGAAGACAAACAGATAGTTCAGACTGCAGTAGAAAACTTTCAGTGCTGACGACTCTACTTTATCTCTACTTAAAAAGAATAAATAAAGCTGACATCTACACTACTATACTAATCTTGAGAAAGTCAATAAAATTGCCATAGTGAAGGACATTATAATGTCAATAGTTCACCATCGATTCAACAATAAACAGACTGTTGAAACTAATGCAACGAATGCACTAAAGGCGATTCCGAAGTCTGACTTTCAAGAGTGCTTTAATAAGTGGAAACATCGATATGAGCGTCTTGTTCAATCAAATGGGGACTACTCGAAGGATGCCACCCCCCGGATGACGAAGAATAAACCAAGTGCAGAGAAATCGAGGCAGGTCGGATACTTTTGGGACATACCTCGTACTTTACAAAAGCAAACACATACTGCTTAAATATTTTACTAGTGTTAAAATTCGTAATTCTTGCGCTACGTATTTTGGAGGTTAGGCAGATTTATAAATCAAATAATATTAAAGTTTTATTTAAGTTAGAGCTGGCTGCTGGAAATAGGTATAATAATTAATTTGTATAGGTACGTACAACAAAAAATGTTGAAATCAGTCTTTTCAAAAAATCCAAACTACATTGCAGAGTTGCATTATGTGCAGGGTATAATTTAATAAAAAACGTAGCATGCTTCTTTTTCCCATGTAAAACAATTATGCTCAAATGTTGTGCAGTTAAGCTAAATAATAAAAATATTTGCCACAGGATTTGTTTGTGCATGAAAAACATTTTACTTGTCCGTCCACCGGAAGGCACGGTTGACCTGTTTCAGAGAAGCGCAGGCTCATCACGTAATGTGTAATCACTAATGCCCTGTTGTATGCAGAGTGCTTAGTCTCAGTTTGGAGCGCTCCAAAACTTTATAGTATACTATTGATCGAATCACAAATGACTTAAGAGCAAAATGAACCCAAAGTCTCTTATTTTAAAGTAGTAAGTAATTCAATAGTTCGAATATTTATTTTACAACATTTCTGATTGGGGCGCTGGCTGTTTTCGAATGGTGAATGCATTGGCGAACTCAAACCTTAATAAAGCCATTTTAGGTCCATTTTACTCTGAAGTCATTGTCATTCTATCAATAGTATACTATAAAGTTTTGGAGCGCTCCACACTGAGACTAAGCACTCAGTGCGCCTTTGAGGAGGTCATTAGTTAATGGAACGGGTGAAATCGACATCGGAGAACATTTTGTTGAAGTCGAAGTAATCCGTTATTTCTGTCATACAACGTAGCTTTAGTTTAAAGTCAATTATAACAATTACCCTCACTTCCATACTTAAAAAGTATGTACAACTAGCTTTTGCCCGCGGCTTCGCCCGAGGGAATCGTGGATTTCCGGTTCCCATTCCCGCTCCCTTTTTCAACCTTTATACCTACTTTTAAGGCAGTTTGCTATACTAATCTACCTATAGCTGTAGCTGTAGATTGCTATAGTAAATTTCAGTTTTTCAAATTTTTTTTCAGCCAAATCGGTTCGGTAGATAGTTGCGGCGTTAAAGAGTAACAAACATACACACATACATACATACATACATACATGCATACATACATACACAGAAACTTTCACCTTTATATTATTAGTGTGATAATAACAATAATACAGACTCAGAAAAAAAAATATTATTACAGATTTACTCAAACATTTGGGCAATTCATTAAAGTCGTTTAAAGATTCTAATAAAAACACAATAATAATATAATACAATACTCTACACATGCCTTCTCACACATTTTATATGCTTCAAAAAGCTACCATTCTCAATACATGTCGCATCACCCGGAAGTTTCTAACATCCTCAACACTATCATCTACCTTTTCAACCCCCGACGAAAAAACGACGGGGTGTTATAAGTTTGACGTGTGTGTGTGTGTGTGTGTGTGTGTGTGTGTGTCCCCTGTGTGTCCCCTGTGGCGCTCAAACGGGTGGACCGATTTGAATGCGGTTTTTTTTGTTTTGAAAGGTGAATTAGTCGAGAGTGTTGTTAGCTATGTTTAATGAAAATCGGACCATGGTGGCCGCCGCTACAAAATGGTGGACTACATAATTATTTTATCACAACGCCCTCAATATGGGTATCAAATGAAAGGGCTTGACTAGTAGAATAGCACTATGCAAATCCAAGATGGCCGCCACCACAAAATGGCGAATGTCGGGGGTTTTTAAAATTTTTAATTTATACTTGTCAATTTAAATTTTCCCTTACACACTTGGCTCCAGCCCGTGCGTAATGTTGTATACTCTCTTAAAAGAGAAGCAAAATTAAGAACTGATCATAATAATAATAATATTAAGTAAGTATATCTGGCAATCTCATGAAAATGCTTTTTGATATTGAAACATTTGGTTACCCCATTATTCGAATCGATCAAAATAAACATTTACCAAGCAAATATAAGTATCTACTTAATGTTTTGTAAATAAAACACTCTATAAAGGAAACATTTTATGAACAGTCGAACCAAAAATTCGCAAACATTTATTTCACATTTCAAAGACGTTGATTATTTAAAGAGCTTACGAAATTGGCCAATTACAGTTGTCACGCACCTCGGTATATGATTTGGCTGAAAAAACCCCTTTGTATGATAAAGCTAAATTTTGGTGGATAAAATACGTATATTAGATAAGTATTGAAAGATAGAAAGAAAGAAAAACGTTTATTAATGTGCTGTCCCTCACATAACAATATTACTTGTAAAGTAAAAATCTCCCCCGATGCCTCAAACAGTCGTGCAATTGAACAAATACAGACCCGAGTGATGGAGGTGCTGGGATAACACCTGCCCCTGGAAAAAAGAACCTGAAAAAAAAAAGTTCCCACTATTGCACACACTATTGGATGGCTTTCCATCAGAGATGTGCGAGACGTACACTGTACAGTCATCATGATCAACCCATTACCGGCTCACTACAGAGCACGGGACTCCTCTCAGAGTGAGAAGGGTTTTGGCCATAGTCTACCACGCTGGCCAAGCGGATTGGCAGACTTCACACACCTTTGAGAACGTTATGGAGAACTCTCAGGCATGCAGGTTTCCTCACGATGTTTTCCTTCACCGTTAAAGCAAGTGATATTTAAATACTTAAAACGCACATAACTCCGAAAAGTTAGAGGTGCGTGCCCGGGATCGAACCCACGACCTCCGATTAGAAGTCGGTCGTCCTAACCACTAGGCTATCACAGCACACGTACAGTAAGGAATGTTAAATGATAGTGTAAGTTTTTACTAAGTTGGAAGTAAGTATGCAAACAAAAGAAAACATTGAGGTAAATAAAAAAACATTGGAACGGTTTCTTCACGCTCTGGGAGCAATTGGAAAACACTAGTGTTTTCCCAAGAAGAGAAACATTTACAAAAGAAACTTCGATAAGTAATGAAGGGCTCTTTTTAATTACATGCAAATTAAAGGGCGAAACTTTAACAAATGACTCGGTGGAAATTAAACGGAGTGACTAATGAACTAGAAACTAACTAAGGTGTCGCGTAACGAGTTTTCTGATGCAAATTTTAATTTAATGCTTGTATTACCTAATATAATCAGTGAAGTAAGTACCTACATAATATAATTTTGTCGAAATACGCCATTACCGAGTCAAGAGCAATGATAATGTTATAGTGGTAGGGGAGCCGATGATGCTAAATGTGGATTTACTCGAGCGTCATCGGGACCTATTAGATTTTGTAGATTAGTTAATTTATTAGGTTATTTAATGTTTCCCGTTTCAGTGGTGGGGAAAGCGTCTCATCTTCATTGACGATTTTTATTACTTCGGCTTGTGGACATCGGCTGATTATATTTTTTTGTTATTTTCGCATCATTTCCTTGAAAATAGAAAAAAATTCAACCACCCTCGAGATTCGAAAATGTCAAGATAACGTTTTTTTGCAGCTTTGTAACGCTCCCACTCTCGTACGTTACGTTCAAATAGTCTGATTTTCTAAATATATATTTTTTTGCTCGTAATTAACCCACCATACCTTAATCTGACGTTTCTGAGTATTTCTGACAATCGTTTTTTCTACGCGCGGCTCTATATAAAGGGCTTATATATGGTAGAGGATACTCAGCAGGATACAAAATGCCTCCCTTATGTTAATCTGACGCTCTTGGGCTCCCCTATATATGTACAAAAAGAGGGTCGAGAGTAGGTAAGTAATTTGTTTATTTATTTTAAAGAAGAACGACATCGTGTTTAGTACACTATAATAATAAGTTCTAGCCGTTTTGTGTAAATTACAGATTTTTCGGATGTAAAACATTATTATATATTTCCTGTATATGATAAAATTTGCATATTGTTAGCGTAGTAAAAAAAAAGGTTTTTACCGTACTTACCGAGTATCGTAAATATAATGTCCTTTTGATGTTTATGTATCAAAGGGATATCTTCTGACTTTAATGAGCTATCGGGTGTCGGCCTTTTATTAGTTCAACCTTTACCCGGCTCATATATTGCTGTATATTTATAGACATGCCTTTTATTCAAATTAATCGTTTGGTTCAGGGCAATTTATAACGTGAATGTTACACCTTGAAATATACTTACCTTAATAAGTCATGTCTAATAAAGCATCCACCGAAAAAGTAAAATGGGTAAAGGAATGATTTTGATGAAATGAGATTGGGAGGTAAATTAGACCCAAAAACAATTAAAAAGCTAAATTATTCGACGAATCTAATAAAAAAATATAATTATGACGACCTCAGACGTGGTGAATAATTGTTTTTTTTAGGCATGACGTAAAATGCGCTTTCCACAATAGCCCTTTAACGTTCCACTGTTGGGCACGGGCATCCTCTGTCATAGAAGAGAGGGATTAAGGGCTTAGACCCGCCATGCTGCTCCAATGCGGGTTGGCGGGCTTTAACGATGATAATAAGTCGCATGATAGTGATAATAACCGGGACCGACCGACTTGACGTGCTCCCGAGGCACGGGGGTAAAACATCGTATAATACGGTAATAATTAATAATATAATTTATTGGATAACGGATAAGTGAGTTGAGTTATAGCTGTAAAAGTTGCAAAAATTTAAATAAAATTCTCTCAAAAATTCACAACAATGACCTCCGTTTTCGCACAAAGGTCTGAATGTTAAGCCCGGCTGGAGTGACCTCGTAATTGCGAGATTTAAGGGTTTGAATAGGACTGCTGTCAAGCTCTGAATGTAGTCGCGGAGGAAATTAAAATATGGCCGGCTTATCCCAAAACGTTTTTGTAGCTCGCTCTAAATTACATTGGAAGGGCTGCGTGGCGTCACACTGTAAAACCGCGCACACAGCACATTAGGCTCTATGTATTAGCAATTAGAGCTTAATTGATTTGTCAGTGTGCTGCCACGCAGCCCACCCCTAAGAATAATAAACTATTATCGCGTTAAACAAGTATAAAGTTCGTAGACTAAAACCTAACTACGCTTTATAATTTAATAATAATTTAGTGTTCAGAAAACGCGGGGCAAGCAGCAATTGGCGCCATCTGTTATGTCTATCCGAAACTAATTTAATAATCTAGAAAGCTCACAGTCACTTCTCGATGTTTTTCGTAAATAAAAAGTAGCCTATGTCACCCGGACCTTTACAACGAATCAATAGACACCTCATTCATCAAAATCGGTCCAGTAGTTTAGGCACTACGGTGGTACACACAGAATCTCATACAAAAATCGGCCACAAACATACAATACATAGCCTGCTAAAATCATAACCCTTCCTTTTAGCTTTGCTGTAGTCGGGTAAAAAGCAATACTTACTCTCCCCGTAAAAATGGTGTAGGCCATTACATAAAAGTTACGTCTAGCAGTATTATACGCTAGGAACCTTAAATGGTCAAGGGAAAAAAGTACCTTTGAAGTTGATCACTCCTTGTTTAATCCTCTACTTTCCTGTGAAAGTTCCATCGAAACCGGTTCAGCGATAGGGATAGCATCCGGATAAACAAACCAACCGACAGATCAATCTATACTTACTAATAAATAAAATTGAAGTGTCTGTCTGTAATATCGAAATAACTACCTCATATTAAGCTCAAATGGTTATTTGAACGCAACCATAACCGAATCACACGTTTTTAAAATTTTTGTCTGTCTGTCTGTCTGTCTGTCTGTCTGTCTGTCTGTCTGTCTGTCTGTTTGAACGGGCTAATCTTCGGAACGGCTGAACCGATTTTGACGGGACCTTCACATACAAGTAGAGAATTAACCAGGGAGTAACATAGGCTACTTTTTTAACCGACTTTCAAAAAAGGAGGAGTTGTGTTTTTCTACCTATGTACACCGATATCTCCGAGATTTCTGAACCGATTTGCGTAATTTTTTTTTTAATCGATAGAGAAACATTGCGACCCTGTTCTATAAAAAATTTGGATTCCAACTCCTCAATCCTGATGCTGTAGGGGACCTAATCCCCAAAACTAATGGGTTTTAGAAACTTTCGGTTATTTAAATTGATATTGAGGGTACCAATTAAAGACTTTATCGTTGAATGAACTCAAGTAGGTACATATCCAACTCCTCAACCCTGATGCTGTAAGGAATTGTATTCCGAAATCGTGGGGATCCCACGGGATTTTTCCGTTTTGGGGACGACAGATTAGCTACTTTTTGTTCTGGAAAATCAAAATTTCCCACGGGATTTTTAAAAAACTAAATCCACACAGGCGAAGCCGTGGGCATCATCTAGTACTAACTAAAAAAACGTATAATATTTAGGTTTCAAGTAATTAACCTATACGCAGTTTTTTTCGAAATCACGAACACAAACAACACTTTTACTTATTTCTATAGATTCAATATCGTGATAAAATATAATACT
Organism: Melanargia galathea; assembly: GCA_920104075.1. Taxonomy (NCBI): domain Eukaryota; kingdom Metazoa; phylum Arthropoda; class Insecta; order Lepidoptera; family Nymphalidae; genus Melanargia; species Melanargia galathea. The sequence continues at coordinate 6,120,184 of OV049864.1, forward strand.
TTCAATTTTCATTTCATCATCATCATCATCATCATGATCAACCTATTACCGGCTCACTACAGAGCACGGGTCAGAGTAAGAAGGGTTTTGGCCATAGTCTACCACGCTGGCCAAGCGGATTGGCAGACTTCACACACCTTTGAGAACGTTATGGAGAACTCTCAGGCATGCAGGTTTCCTCACGATGTTTTCCTTCACCGTCAAAGCAAGTGAAATTTAAATACTTAAAACGCACATAACTCCGAAAAGTTAGAGGTGCGTGCCCCAGGATCGAACCCACGACCTCCGATTAGAAGTCGGTCGTCCTAACCACTAGACTATCACAGCTATTATCTATCAATTTTCATTTAGGCATGGGTTATTCACCAAAAAAATGCTTCTAAAATAACTTTACCACCTACATAAAATTACCCTATAGAATTTAACGTACCTACTCGAGTATTTGAAGAAAATCCCACTAGGTATTCTGTAGCTAGAATAACACCGCCGCAATGTTTGTTTGATGGCGGTCCTTTACAACCTTTGTTAGGTGCACGAGGCATATTTTAAGTTCAGCCGCGTCTCCTTTCAGAGCTGTAATAACAGACCTTTTCAGCCATTTGAACCTTGCAATTACGAGGTCACTTCACTCCCATTTAACATTCAGAGTGCTTAGTCTCAGTTTGAAGCGCTCCAAAACTAAAAGTATACTATAAGTATACTATTGATCGAATCACAAATGACTTCAGAGCAAAATGAACCCAAAGTCTCTTACGTTAGGTCCATTTTACTCTGAAGTCATTGTGATTCGATCAATAGTATACTATAAAGTTTTGGAGCGCTCTAAACTGAGACTAAGCACTCAGACGTCCCGCGAACGGAAAAAATGTTAACTTCCGACTTGTTTTTTTTTTTTCAGTTTTATCACTCTTGAAGATACAGTTTTCATTTAATTAAATGCTAATAAAAATGAAAAAAAAAAACTGTGTAGATTTTGAATGTTGAATAGAACCAGGCGATACTTTGCGGAAATCCATGGTAAACGGTGAAAAATAAAATTATTTTGCTAGCGGATTACCGCTAAAGCTGTGATAGCCTAGTGGTTAGGACGACCGACCTCTAATCGGAGGTCGTGGGTTCGATCGCGGGGCACGCACCTCTAACTTTTCGGAGTTATGTGCGTTTTAAGTATTTAAATATCACTTGCTTTAACGGTGAAGGAAAAACATCGTGAGGAAACCTGCATGCCTGAGATTTTTCCATAACGTTCTCAAAGGTGTGTGAAGTCTGCCAATCCGCTTGGCCAGCGTGGTAGACTATGGCCAAAACCTTTCTCACTCTGAGAGGAGACTCGTGCTCGGTAGTGAGCCGGTAATGGATTGATCATGATGATGATGATGATAATCCGCTAAAACAGACTTTGTATGGTACAAAATGTAACATGGTGCTATGAACCTATGGCGGTAAACTGTCATACCACTTGCATGTTAGCCCACTTACATCTCAGACTGCAATCGCCACTTACGTGAGCTAACTTGAAAATGAATAAAACAACATATTCAATTAATAAATAAAATCCTATTCAATTTTTTAGGGTTCCGTAGTAAACAAGGAACCCTTATAGTTTCGCCATGTCCGTCCGTCTGTCCGTCTGTCCGTCCGTCCTCGGTTAATCTCAGAGACTATTAGTGCTAGAAATCCGTAATTTGGCATGAGTATAAATATTAATCATGCCGACAAAGTGGTGAAATAAAATTTTGATAAATATATTTTTTTTAGGGTAGCTCCCCTACATGAATATTTTTTTTCTCGTCTACCCCATAGTGTGGGGTATCGTTGAATAGGTCTTTTAAAAATACTGTGGGTGTGGGAACTTCATTTTTCGATTTCTAGATCCGTTTGTAAAATATTATGTTTTAAAGTGCAAATTTTTATTAGAGTCAAGTGTCCCCCCCCTCTATCAGCCAAATCGCAGTATATAGGAACTTGAAAAAATTCACATCAGTAGGGTATATAATCAATTTTAAAGGAAAACTATCACGGCTAAGTAGGGTTCACAGGTTAAGGAGTTATATCTGTTTTTCGAGGATTGTGACTACGGAACCCTACACTGCGCGTGGCCCGCCACGCACTTGGCCGGTTTTTCGACTATAGATTTAAGTTTTCAATTTCATTTTAAAAATGACAATCCACTTAATATTAATTTTTAGGAAGTTCAAAGCTGGATGCATTTCCATTTAGCGAAAAATGAAAAATGCGATATTTAACAATTTTCATTAATCCAGTCATACCAGATGTTGAACGTTGAGTTGTTGAAATTGAGTGAATTGACTTCATAATTTAGAGATATAAAAGGCTAAAGAGGTCTGTAATCGTAGCAGTGTTCTGTGCGGAGACGCGTCTTAAGAGCAGTTTTACCTTTTCTCTGAAAAATCTAAGATTTCAAGCTCCAAATTTAGCATCGTAGGAGAGACTTTCACATATTTCAATACATGTCTTAAATAAACTAATCCTTCATATTGACATTTGTCAGACCATAACATTAACAAAAAAGATTTGGAATATTGTTATGAATCTCTGAATAAATTAAATGTGTCGGCTCGTTGATATTGTAGTGTGGGTGGTCGAGCATTGCGCCATTACGTCATTATAGGAGAGAGGGCGCAAGCGGGTTGACACATTCCGATCTGGGCTCTCGCCGAGAGCGCTGCTTCGCTCGTGCGGTGTACTGTGTTATATAGGTTGTGTTGTACAAAGTAGGTCGTATCGTGCGATGTGTGTCGTGTAGCTTAGATTAGATTGGCTGGCGATGGTTCGGTAAAGGGGAGGTGGTGTACCGACTAGGTAGGGCAAAGTTAGTCAGTTAGTGTGTCAGTTAATGAGAAGGCTTTTCAATTAGGCCCGTACCCATGTGACGCCCACAGCAATGTAATTCGATCTACCCTGATAATGAATAATGATAATACTAGAATAGCCTTCTGATGTCGTCTCTGGTCCATCTCTGGTCATCACTGGCGACATCAGAAGTGGGATCTGAAGGGCTAATTGATGAGCCGGAGCCTTTAACTGCATTTGCGTTTGTCGGTCTCCTTCGTGGCACAAAAGCCTTGTAGAACCGGTGTTGTGTGCGCGACGCGGGTCGTTTTCATTTTGTTAAGATTTCGGTGCCGCGATTCTTCTCGTTAAAGAAAGTATTGCGAATAGGCTATCGGGTATGCGTTATAATGAAATCGAATTACCGGTATTGAGAATTCAAGTGTTAATAGTACCTTGCAAATTTTATGTGAAATTTTTAATTGATGGACACACCCACTTTACGAATTTTTGTTTCACGTTATATTAGATGAGTTTTTGCGTTAAGTCGTGATATTTTAAAGGCAGGTTGTGCAATGACTGCGGATACTTTTTCTATTTCAAAGTGTAAAATAGTTTTCGGATATTGATACGGATATACCAGATGAGGATAAACCGCGACTATTGTCATTGCTTAACGAAAACTCGGATTTCTCGATTAACGGATTACCGCATTTAAGGGTCACAACCGGAAAACTTAAGATTAGTTTAGTTGAATCCTCGTAAAACGGTTTAGCGTCATATGCACCGCCTTTGATTTAAGGCAGGTGGTTCGTGATAAAATTAGCGAGATGTTATATGCGGGTAACCGACCCAAATGGAAATGTGAACTCAATTGTTCACCTTTTTCTAGGAATTTTTAGTTAATAAAAGCGTGACGGTACTGAGCGATTGTGTGTGGGTTTCCGAGAATTGATCGGCCACACTGTTACCGATTGTATCGGATCAAATTGCGCGTTTATGTGGTGTTAACTATAACTAGTGTTTAGATTAGAAACCGAGATAGTTTCAGGGGCCTGGCGGGCTGCCTAAGTTTTTGAGGGCTTTTTGAAGTAGGGCTGGCGATCTCGGGTATACCGATTGCTGAGGATAATTAATAGTCGCTCGAGGACGATCGAATGTCAGGGTTGGCCGTGCCGGTCGGCGGACAGCTTTATGTCGATAACAACTGACAACGCTAAGCTGATAATAAAAACCAACTAACAAAAAAAAAACCAAAAAAAAAAAAATCGCGATTAATTGAAACTAAAGTTAGAAATACTCGCAGAATAATAAAATAACCGCTACTGAAATGAATAATTCGTTTGACAAATGGTTTTGGTTGCTAACCAAATTCTGTTGTCCAGGTACCTTCATCGATGTTCAAAAGTGAGTAAGTTCGATACGTGGTTGTGATAAAGCCGTAAAAAGGTTGTAGTTCTTAAAATGGTTCATCAAGATGATGTTATGATAAATGTTATATGGTTTACACGACTGGAACAAAAGAAATAGGATTGCGTTTACGAGAAGTAGTTTTTGATCAGTTATGTTAGAAAGTTAGACGCCGCCGAGTTTCTTACTGGTTCTTCTCGCTAGGTTGCGGCATTCCGAACCAGTGGTAGATTCGTTTTAGTTTGAAACTGTAATCGTAAAAGTAACTTTAACCGTGATATTTGTTTGAGGGTTTGCGATAGCAATTGCACCCTAATCAGATAAGTGTTGCCATTTTCGGGACTTGGCAGGGAAAATGACGAGTGCGTGTGTGATGTAGTTAATTAAATGGACTGGCCTATATGGGTCGACGTTCTTGAGCAGATCTTGAGCAGAGACTGTGATTATTAATTTGACTATGACGTTGACTTTGACCTTTGTTATTGGAGAGTGAGTGAATGGTCTAAGGAACTGGCTCGTGCGGGTCGAGGTTCCGGATCACTTCATTTACGGCAGTGTGCAAACGTGTGACGTTCGTTGTTGGTGTGAGCTAGGTGATGAGTGAATGGTCTAAGGAACTGGCTCATGCGGGTCGAGGTACCGGATCACTTCATTCGTGGCAGCGTGTAAACGTGTGTTACAAGTGGGAAGGGCGCTGACTAGTTGTGTGTGTTTCATGTTGTCTATCCTGGGCTTTGGTGGTGACATCCGGGTCATACACACTATTTGTGTTGATTGAAAGGATTCACTAGTGCCTCCCAGATGAGTTCCGGAGTCTATCCTGGTAAGAGTGTCGTCCGGGCCAGACTCGTGGGAGTTGGTTGAAGGGACACACTCCTTCCAGATGTTGTGTTATAGTAAGTTCCTGAGTCGATCCTGGTAAGAGTGTCGTCCGGGCCAGGCTCAAGGGAGTTGGTTGAAAGGACACACTCCTTCCAGATGTGTAATGCGATTGACAGCTGAAGTGATGACTGACAATTGACAGATTGAAGTACTGACTGGTTGGGTGTTATATTAAGTTACTGAGTATATCCTGGTAAGAAAGTGTCGTCCGGGCCAGACTCACGGGAGTTGGTTGAAAGGACACACTCCTTCCAGATGTGTATTGCGATTGACAGCTGAAGTGATAACTGACAATTGACAGATTGAAGTACTGACTGGTTGGGTGTTATATTAAGTTCCTGAGTCTATCCTGGTAAGGAAGTGTCGTCCGGGCCAGACTCAAGGGAGGTGGTTGAAAGGACACACTCCTTCCAGATGTGTATTGCGATTGACAGCTGAGGTGATGACTAGCAATTGACAGATGGTTGGGTTGGGTCTGTTGTACGTCATCACATGAGGTGGTGGTTGGTTGATGCGATTGACAGCTGATGTGATGATTGACAATTGATGCATGACAGACGGAGGTGACCTAGAAGCAGTGAAGTGTCAGGGATGGGCGAGCGTATTTAGAGGTGTACTTCACCTGTGTGTTGTTCTTTGTGGACATCCTTGGACGCTGGCAGTCGCACGGGGACGTGCGAATGTCAGTATGGCCGTGTCGGCTCGTTGATATTGTAGTGTGGGTGGTCGAGCATTGCGCCATTACGTCATTATAGGAGAGAGGGCGCAAGCGGGTTGACACATTCCGATCTGGGCTCTCGCCGAGAGCGCTGCTTCGCTCGTGCGGTGTACTGTGTTATATAGGTTGTGTTGTACAAAGTAGGTCGTATCGTGCGATGTGTGTCGTGTAGCTTAGATTAGATTGGCTGGCGATGGTTCGGTAAAGGGGAGGTGGTGTACCGACTAGGTAGGGCAAAGTTAGTCAGTTAGTGTGTCAGTTAATGAGAAGGCTTTTCAATTAGGCCCGTACCCATGTGACGCCCACAGCAATGTAATTCGATCTACCCTGATAATGAATAATGATAATACTAGAATAGCCTTCTGATGTCGTCTCTGGTCCATCTCTGGTCATCACTGGCGACAAATGTAAATAATATTGTTATTTACACATTCCCCTATTGTCAAAATCTGCCACACCAAGAAAATACTCTTAGATATAAGTTGAATATGACATTGCACAATTTATGTACATACAATAATAAATTTAAGGTAGCAATTCTCTTGGCAGATTTCTAAATTTAAAATCGCTTATAATAGACTTAGAGGGATGTGCAATTCTACAAACACAGTTAAATGACAGGTCTAACTTAAAATTGATTTTGACAGCACTAAACTATTCAATTTAGATTTTAAACAGCAAAACCTATTCTGTCGAACGCACTAAGTGTCAAAAATAAGAAACGTCAACTTAAAATTCGCTAAATTTAAAGAGGACCTCTCGAGGTGCCCCCTAAATTTAAGTTGTCCGTCTAAAGTCAAAAACCGCGGAATAAATGAAAAAAAATATTTATATTAGGGTTTCGGTTTTCCTTAAAAGTTATATATTTTTTTCGTTTTCTATAATTTCATTGAAAAAAACTTGGTATAGTTGTATTTAGTGTTTTTTTACCTTAGATTTAAAGTTGCTGTACATGTGATAACCTTAAAATGGAAGAAAACGTTATTGCAGCTCTGATTGATTCCAGAGACAGGTAATTTATTAAATTTCTTAATCTTAGGTATCTAAATTACTAGTACCTACGTATTCTAAAGATCTGTAGTCTCTTTTAGGCGCTAGGATACCTTAAAGGAAGAAATGATCTAAGTAGCCAATTAACAAAGGCATAATCAATTATGAAAATTTCAACTGTCTGACTATCACATCATGAGCCTGGTGACAGGTGGACAGACAGACGGACAGCGGAGTGTTAGTAATAGGGACCCTATTTACCCATTGGGTACGGAACCCTAAAAATGGGTGTTTGGGTTTTGATATTTGTTGAAATAATCTGAGCCCAACATATAAAATGATGAATAAAGAAAAGTCAATTGCTTTGTAATCACAATATTCTACATTTTGATGTATTTTGTAAGTATAGTTTTTTATTATGATTTTTGCAGAGGTGACAAAGGATATCTATCCTCTACCGCCATGGTTGATGATCCTTTGATGGAGCCATCAACCGAAGCCGAAGTTCAATACAATGAATGCCACACCAGGGCCAGAAATATCTTTGAAATGTGTACTTAACGGATGCCTAAAAACAAGTTCAGGTGCCTCCCTAGGCACAGATAATTACACTACGAGCCATAAAAGCGGCAACAACTATACTGGTGACGTTATATAATATTTTTCTCGATGTGCTACATATTGCGTGTGTATATATCATACATGTGTAAGCAAACATATTTTATTATTTTATTTTATAAAAGGTAAAAAAAAGGTAAAATAACAAACATATTTTATTACTAGATGATGCCCACGGCTTCGCCCCTGTGTGTTTGGGTTTTTAAAATCCTGTGGGAACTTTTGATTTTCCAGAACAAAAAGCAGCCTATCTAACCTGTCCTCAAAACGAAAAAATCTCACGGGATCTCCACGATTTAGGAATGCGAATGCAATTCCTTACAGCATCAGGGTTAAGGAGTTGGGTATGTACTTGAGTTCATTCAACGATAAAGTCTTTAATTGGTAACCTCTATAATAACCGAAAGTTTCTAAATCCCATTAGTTTTGGGGGTCAGATCCCCTACAGCATTAGGATTGAGGAGTTGGAAATGAACCTTTTTTTTTTGAAAATCGGTTAAAAACGTAGCCTATGTTACTCCTTGGTTAATCCTCTACTTGTATGTGAAAGTCCCGTCAAAATCGGTTCAGTAGTTCTGAAGATTAGCTTGTTCAAACAGACAGACAGACAAGAATTTTAAAAACATGTGATTCAGTTATAGTACAGTTCAAATAACCATATGAGGTAGTTATTTTGAAATCACAGACAGACACTTCAATTTTATTTATTAGTAGGTATAGATCAGAGGTTCCCAAACTTTTTTTTCTCATGGACCACTTTCAAAATTTAACTAGTTCCGGTGGACCCCCTGCAGCCACATTTCTACCATATTCCCAAAACTCGAAAAAAAATATGAAGATTACATCTTACTATGGAAATTTGCGTCCATCGACCAATTGCAACTATCCATAAATTACGTCGCACGTTAAGGGGGAGGGGGGACGAATTGTGACATTGTGTGACAAGGGGTGGAAGGGGTCATAAGTTTTTTGATGTCACATTTCAAAATCTAATATTTTTAAAGTAGGTACTATTAAAACATGAAACAAGAAATTTTAAAGCAAAATTTTGTTGAAAAATTGCAAAATATGTGACGTCACACCATTGCCTCACAAATGTGACCAGCTGTGACAAGGACGGGGGTAAAGTTAAGCACTGAATATGGAATATACAAGTTTTTACAAGTAAAAACTTGCATATTCTATAGCTTTTTAAAATATTATCTGCCTACATTGTAAGGTGAAGTCAAGCCAATATTTTAGTTCTTCACTATCGAAACCAGATAAAAAAATTTCGTGGACCCCCGCTTACGACTCGTGAACCCCCATTTTCTTGTCACGCCAACGTAGACCCCCCTCGAGTCTCCCGTGGACCCTTGGGGGTCCACCTGGACCACTTTGGGAACTACTGGTATAGATTATAATTTTATTATTATATACACAAACCAGTACTTATTATTACTGCATATGAAAAAATCAAATATGAGTAATTTCTTGAATTCAGATTTGTTGAGATGTAACTACAAATTCACAACTTTCGAATTTTTCCCTTGTGCTATAAAACAGTGCCAGCTGCTTTCATGATTCTAAGTTAACGGGAAGTACTCAACCTATACAGTATAGGTTTTGATTCCCTTTGAACGGTCTTTAGTGATAGGGCAGCCAGCCAGAGAACAAAATGATCCTATAAGAGTTCCTTTTTTTCTCTGGAGATACAGAACCCCACAAATTAAGCAATTTCTGTACAGAAATATTGATATCACATCAAAAACATCTCTCATCTACTTGATCTACTGCACCGAGTCATCAAAAATATGTATCATATTACTCAGAATATTGTAAATGATAATTATAGTAGGTAATAGATAGCAGATAGTTTTTCAGTTCTAGTTACATAAATATGTATCTTATCAAGATCATTCAACTGTATTGATAACAATTGTTGAAGTTTTTCAAAATTGTTAGCCTCCTACTTTCATTTAAAAAAAAACAGATTAATAAAATCATTGTATTTTGCAGATAAAAACCCAAAAAATGCAGATACAGACAATCATAAATGAAGAAGTCAACGAAGATTTTTTGCATGAAGCTAGACTAAGTGGACAAATTTTATTACTAATCATTTTAATAAATAAAAAATATTTCACATAAAAAATATTTATTTTTGCTTATTATTTTTTAGAATCAACAAGGTAGTTAGGTACTTACCTAAATATTTTTTAAATATTTTGGTAAGTACATAGCAACTACTAGACATATTTCTTATAAACAAATTCAACTCAATAATTATTAACAAGAGGTAGGTACATAGTTCTTTCAGTTTATAAACAACTTATCTCACTTATAATATACTGGATGATGCCTTGTTTTTAGGTTTCTTAAAATCTTGTGGGAACTATTTGCTTTTCTGGGATAAAAGTTGCTTATGTCAATTACAGGGACGAAGGAAAGCAAGGGAAAGCTGCCTCTGTACCAAATTTCGTTAAAATCGGTTTAACGGATTATGTATTTAACCCATGGGAACATGTTATTTTTCCGGGATAAAAAGTAACCTAGGTATGTTCTTTCCCGGGATGTAAACTACCTCTGTACCGAATTTCATCAAAATCGGTTGAACAGATTATGCATTATAAATTTTCCGTCTTCCCATGGGAACATGTTATGTTTCCAGCATAAAAAGTAGCCTATGTCCTTCCCTGGGATGTAAGCTACTTCTGTACCAAATTAAATCAAAATCGGTTGCACTGTTGGGCTGTTAAAGGCTAGCAGACAGACAGACATGCTTTCGCATTTATAATATTAGTAAGGATAATAATTGATGATTTATAACTGCCTCGTTGGTCTAGTAGTTAGCATATTCGACTGCAGATCACAAGGTCCCGGGTTCGATTCTCGGGTTGGGCAAATAATTGTTAGGTATTGGGTTTTTCTGACAAGAAATTCTCACTCCGGAGTCAGTAGTTGGCGGTGTCTCACCCCCGTGCCTCGGAGAGCACGTTAAGCAGTCGATCCTGGTTATTATCACTATCATGTGACAAGTCGTTAAAGCCCGCCAACCCATATTGGGGCAGCATGGCGGGTCTAAGCTCTAAATCCCTCTCTCCTATGAGTGAGGAAGCCTGTGCCCAGTGTGCTTAGTCTAAAGCGGAGCACTCGAAAACGAACTCGAAAACTATTGATCGATTTCAGAGTAAAATAGACCTAAAATGGCTTGTATTAAGGTTTGAGTTCGCCAATACATTCAGCATTGTTCGAATGCTGAATGTATTGGCGAACTCAAACCTTAATACAAGCCATTTTAGGTCTATTTTACTCTGAAATCGATCAATAGTTTTCGAGTTCGTTTTCGAGTGCTCCGCTTTAGACTAAGCACACAGTAGTGGGACGTAAAAAAGACTAGTGGTGGGTGGTGGAATAATTACTATCAGGTACAAAATCAACTTTTACTAGGTACTACAAGAAGTTATTGAGATTTCAGCACTGAGTTGGGGCAAGCACTTGATGAGAACAAAAATAAAAGGTTAAAATAACACTATGTAATAAATTAATTTATTAATTTTTTTTCATTTCATTCAACAGAATATAAATTATTCTCATTAAGGCTAGCCACTAAGTTGCTATGAACTGGGGGGTTATTCTGTACCTTAGTTACCAACTGAAAATAGTTGCCAACGAATAAGTTCGATATACATTGCTGCTTTACTGTGTGAGTTCATGAAAACACTTTATATTTCCCACAGTAAAGCAGCAATGTATATCGAACTAATTCGCTGGCAACTATTTTCAGTTGGTAACCAAGTTACAAAATAACCCTGCTGGTAGGCGGGGATGTTGATCAGGCCTTGTTCTTCTATGTATATATGCCCGATTTTGGATGGTGGATTTTGGATTGCTGATGTGGACATCCCCGCTTCAGCTTCTGTGTGAATTGGCAGTTCTGGGTGCACAGAGGGCAACCCAGCACTAGCTGGTGAAGGCTCTCCACTACACCATGGCTCGGTGGCAAGGCCTGAAAAAGAGAGTTATATTTATACTATATGTTTGTAATTCTTAAATGAATTTTCTTTCTCGAAAGGTTTTAATAATTCTTTCACCATTAGAAAACTGTAAGTTAACAGGTACCATGGCAGAAGTCATAGGCAAAAGCTAGATTACTAGAAACCTAATTTATAAGATATATTCTCCATAATATTCTCAAAGGTGTATGAAGTCTGCCAATCTATACTGGACTAGCAGCGTGCTGATCTAAGCCCTTCTCATTCGGAGATCTGTTCTCCTTAGTGGGTTGGCATTAGGATATTGATGATAGTTAATTTCATGATGTTATGAAAGAAAGAATAAAAATAGTAGTCTCAACTTACACACTGCCACTGCTGTGTAATCCTGCTGCATCCCAGTTGATTCAGCATGGTGCTCAACGCTGCCTAAAAATCAACGACTTCCCGAAGTGCTGTGTTCTCTGTGAGGAAGAAATTATTTATACGTATGACCATGGGTAGATTGTACACAATATAATACATTTATATATTGTAAATAGGTTTATCACAATAACTATTTCTTAATAAAATCAGCCATACAAATAAGACTTCTTAACCGATTCTTATTTAAAATTTGTTACCCTGAGTAAGTTAACATCTATTAATCAAAATCAGTGCTGTGATAGCCTAGTGGTAAGGGTGACCGACTTCTAATCGGAGGTCGTGGGTTCGATCCCGGGCACGCACCTCTAACTTTTCGGAATTATGTGCATTTTAAGTATTTAAATATCACCTGCTTTAACGGTGAAGGAAAACATCGTGAGGAAACCTGCATACTGAGAGTTCTCCATAACGTTCTCAAAGGTGTGTGAAGTCTGCCAATCCACTTGGCCAGCGTGGTAGACTATGGCCAAAACCCTTCTCACTCTGAGAGGAGACCCGTGCTCTGTAGTGAGCCGGTAATGGGTTGATCATGATGATGATGATGAATCAAAATCAAAATAGGTAGGTTTAACATTATTGAAGTGCACCTATCTAACCTTACCTACGAATCTTGTCTTTTTAATAAAAGATTAGGTTAACGAAAAAAATTAATACATTTTGAAATATTGACTGGGGAACAAAGTCGCATTAGCCTCGCGAATTTTACATCGCAGAATTGATCACAACTTTTACGTGACTGAAAGGAAAACGATTAATTATTAGCACTGAAGTAAGTAAAAACGTAAAATACACCGACTTACCTCTCGCGATTTCAATATTCGCATTGAGCCTCTCTAGCAATAGCTCTTGTTGTTTTTTATTTATTCTTTTACGGGCTTGGCGTTCCATAATTATGTTATTAATTAAAATGTTTCTTTTTATTATTTTTGAAAACACTACAACCACAGATTACTAGAGGATACTACAACTCACAGATGACAAGCATGAACTATAGAGTATAGACAAAGATTTAAGCCTACTTTACACTTTATAATAAACAAAATACCAATTTTCGGCACTTTCTTATCATGATTGGAGCAAAATAAATCAAATAAATTATTATTTTTGTATTTCAAGTAACATCGTTCGCATTTCTTCGACATTTTTCACTAAAAATATTTTTGAAATTAATGGGGAAAATCAAACACAACATTTGTGCAGTTCTTGTTATCTTACATGGCAACACTTACTATTAAACTCAAACGTCATTTTAGGCGGCCTTTTAGACTACTTAAATTTAGTTGGAGCCTGACAATAGAATACGGTTTAAAGATAGAGTCGCTATAATAAGAAAACCTAAAATTAAGTTTAGGTTAGAGAGTGTGTTTAACAGAATCGCTACCATTACCAAATGTGGTAAAATTTATTATAATTTGAAGCAAGATAAATATACACTGGTAGCAATTCTCTTGGCAGATTTCTAAATTTAAAATCGCTTATAATAGACTTAGAGGGATGTGCAATTCTACAAACACAGTTAAATGACAGGTCTAACTTAAAATTGATTTTGACAGCACTAAACTATTCAATTTAGATTTTAGACAGCAAAACCTATTCTGTCGAACGCACTAAGTGTCAAAAATAAGAAACGTCAACTTAAAATTCGCTAAATTTAAAGAGGACCTCTCGAGGTGCCCCCTAAATTTAAGTTGTCCGTCTAAAGCCAAAAACCGCGGAATAAATGAAAAGAAATATTTATATTAGGGTTTCGGTTTTCCTTAAAAGTTATATATTTTTTCGTTTTCTATGATTTCATTGAGAAAAACTTGGTATAGTTGTATTTAGTGTTTTTTTACCTTAGATTTTAAGTTGCTGTACATGTGATAACCTTAAAATGGAAGAAAACGTTATTGCAGCTCTGATTGATTCCAGAGACAGGTAATTTATTAAATTTCTTAATCTTAGGTATCTAAATAACTAGTACCTACGTATTCTAAAGATCTGTAGTCTCTTTTAGGCACTAGGAAACCTTAAAGGAAGAAATGATCTAAGTAGCCAATTAACAAAGGCATAATCAATTATGAAAATTTCAACTGTCTGACTATCACATCATGAGCCTGGTGACAGGTGGACAGACAGACGGACAGCGGAGTGTTAGTAATAGGGTCGCGTTTTACCCATTGGGTACGGAACCCTAAAAATGGGTGTTTGGGTTTTGATATTTGTTGAAATAATCTGAGCCCAACATATAAAATGATGAATAAAGAAAAGTCAATTGCTTTGTAATCACAATATTCTACATTTTGATGTATTTTGTAAGTATAGTTTTTTATTATGATTTTTGCAGAGGTGACAAAGGATATCTATCCTCTACAGCCATGGTTGATGATCCTTTGATGGAGCCATCAACCGAAGCCGAACTTCAATACAATGAATGCCACACCAGGGCCAGAAATATCTTTGAAATGTGTACTTAACAGATGCCTAAAAACAAGTTCAGGTGCCTCCCTAGACACAGATAATTACACTACGAGCCATAAAAGCGGCAACAACTATACTGGTGACGTTATATAATATTTTTCTCGATGTGCTTACTGGTAGGCAAACATATTTTATTATTTTATTTTATAAAAGGTAAAAAAAAGGTAAAATAACAAACATATTTTATTACTAGATGATGCCCACGGCTTCGACCCTGTGTGTTTGGGTTTTTAAAATCCTGTGGGAACTTTTGATTTTCCAGAACAAAAAGTAGCCTATCTAACCTGTCCTCAAAACGAAAAAATCTCACGGGATCTCCACGATTTAGGAATGCGAATGCAATTCCTTACAGCATCAGGGTTAAGGAGTTGGGTATGTACTTGAGTTCATTCAATGATAAAGTCTTTAATTGGTAGGTACCTCTATATTAACTGACAGTTTCTAAATCCCATTAGTTTTGGGGGTCAGATCCCCTACAGCATTAGGATTGAGGAGTTGGAAATGGACCTTTTTTTTTGAAAATCGGTTAAAAACGTAGCCTATGTTACTCCTTGGTTAATCCTCTACTTGTATGTGAAAGTCCCGTCAAAATCGGTTCAGCAGTTCTGAAGATTAGCCTGTTCAAACAGACAGACAGACAAGAATTTTAAAAACATGTGATTCAGTTATAGTACAGTTCAAATAACCATATGAGCTTAATATGAGGTAGTTATTTTGAAATCACAGACAGACACTTCAATTTTATTTATTAGTAGGTATAGATTATAATTTTATTATTATATACACAAACCAGTACTTATTATTATTGCATATGAAAAAATCAAATATGAGTAATTTCTTGAATTCAGATTTGTTGAGATGTAACTACAAATTCACAACTTTCGAATTTTTCCCTTGTGCTATAAAACAGTGCCAGCTGCTTTCATGATTCTAAGTCAACGGGAAGTATTCAATCAACAGTATAGGTTTTGATTCCCTTTGAACGGTCTTTAGTGATAGGGCAGCCAGCCAGAGAACAAAATGATCCTATAAGAGTTCCTTTTTTTCTCTGGAGATACAGAACCCTACAAATTAAGCAATTTCTGTACAGAAATATTGATATCACATCAAAACATCTCTCATCTACTTGATCTACTGCACCGAGTCATCAAAAATATGTATCCTATTACTCAGAATATTGTAAATGATAATTATAGTAGGTAATAGGGTAGCAGATAGTTTTTCAGTTCTAGTTACATAAATATGTATCTTATCAAGATATCAAGATCATTCAACTGAATTGATAACAATTGTTGAAGTTTTTCAAAATTGTTAGCCTCCTACTTTCATTAAAAAAAAACAGATTAATAAAATCATTATATTTTGCAGATAGTGCAGATAAAAACCCAAAAAATGCAGATACAGACAATCATAAATGAAGAAGTCAACGAAGATTTTTTGCATGAAGCCAGACTAAGTGGACAAATTTTATTACTAATCATTTTGATAAATAAAAAATGTTTCACATAAAAAATATTTATTTTTGCTTATTATTTTTTAGAATCAACAAGGTAGTTAGGTACTTACCTAAATATTTTTTAAATATTTTGGTAAGTACATAGTACATAGTACTACACATATTTCTTATAAACAAATTCAACTCAATAATTATTAACAAGAGGTAGGTACATAGTTCTTTCAGTTTATAAACAACTTATCTCACTTATAATATACTGGATGATGCCTTGTTTTTAGGTTTCTTAAAATCTTGTGGGAACTATTTGCTTTTCTGGGATAAAAGTTGCTTATGTCAATTACAGGGACGAAGGAAAGCAAGGGAAAGGTACCTCTGTACCAAATTTCGTTAAAATCGGTTTAACGGATTATGTATTTAACCCATGGGAACATGTTATTTTTCCGGGATAAAAAGTAACCTAGGTATGTTCTTTCCCGGGATGTAAACTACCTCTGTACCGAATTTCATCAAAATCGGTTGAACAGATTATGCATTATAAATTTTCCGTCTTCCCATGGGAACATGTTATGTTTCCAGCATAAGAAGTAGCCTATGTCCTTCCCCGGGATGTAAGCTACTTCTGTACCAAATTAAATCAAAATCGGTTGCACTGTTGGGCTGTTAAAGGCTAGCAGACAGACAGACACGCTTTCGCATTTATAATATTAGTAAGGATAATAATTGATGATTTATAACTGCCTCGTTGGTCTAGTGGTTAGCATATTCGACTGCAGATCACAAGGTCCTGGGTTCGATTCTCGGGTTGGGCAAATAATTGTTAGGTATTGGGTTTTTCTGACAAGAAATTCTCACTCCGGAGTCAGTAGTTGGCGGTGTCTCACCCCCGTGCCTAGGAGAGCACGTTAAGCAGTCGATCCTGGTTATTATCACTATCATGTGACAAGTCGTTAAAGCCCGCCAACCCATATTGGGGCAGCATGGCGGGTCTAAGCTCTAAATCCCTCTCTCCTATGAGTGAGGAAGCCTGTGCCCAGTAGTGGGACGTAAAAAAGACTAGTGGTGGGTGGTGGAATAATTACTATCAGGTACAGCACTGAGTTGGGGCAAGCACTTGATGAGAACAAAAATAAAAGGTTAAAATAACACTATGTAATAAATTAATTTATTAATTTTTTTCATTTCATTCAACAGAATATAAATTATTCTCACTAAGGCTAGCCACTAAGTTGCTATGAACTGGTAGGCGGGGATGTTGATCAGGCCTTGTTCTTCTATGTATATATGTATGTCCGATTTTGGATGGTGGATTTTGGATGGTGGATTTTGGATTGCTGATGTGGACATCCCCGCTTCAGCTTCTGTGTGAATTGGCAGTTCTGGGTGCACAGAGGGCAACCCAGCACTAGCTGGTGAAGGCTCTCCACTACACCATGGCTCGGTGGCAAGGCCTGAAAAAGAGTTATATTTATACTATATGTTTGTAATTCTTAAATGAATTTTCTTTCTCGAAAGGTTTTAATAATTCTTTCACCATTAGAAAACTATAAGTTAACAGGTACCATGGCAGAAGTCACAGGCAAAAGCTAGATTACTAGAAACCTAATTTATAAGATATATTCTCCATAATATTCTCAAAGGTGTATGAAGTCTGCCAATCTATACTGGACTAGCAGCGTGGTAATCTAAGCCCTTCTCATTCGGAGATCTGTTCTCCTTAGTGGGTCGGCATTAGGATATTGATGATAGTTAATTTCATGATGTTATGAAAGAAAGAATAAAAATAGTAGTCTCAACTTACACACTGCCACTGCTGTGTAATCCTGCTGCATCCCAGTTGATTCAGCATGGTGCTCAACGCTGCCTAAAAATCAACGACTTCCCGAAGTGCTGTGTTCTCTGTGAGGAAGAAATTATTTATACGTATGACCATGGGTAGATTGTACACAATATAATACATTTATATATTGTAAATAGGTTTATCACAATAACTATTTCTTAATAAAATCAGCCATACAAATAAGACTTCTTAACCGATTCTTATTTAAAATTTGTTACCCTGAGTAAGTTAACATCTATTAATCAAAATCAGTGCTGTGATAGCCTAGTGGTAAGGGTGACCGACTTCTAATCGGAGGTCGTGGGTTCGATCCCGGGCACGCACCTCTAACTTTTCGGAATTATGTGCATTTTAAGTATTTAAATATCACCTGCTTTAACGGTGAAGGAAAACATCGTGAGGAAACCTGCATACTGAGAGTTCTCCATAACGTTCTCAAAGGTGTGTGAAGTCTGCCAATCCGCTTGGCCAGCGGGGTAGACTATGGCCAAAACCCTTCTCACTCTGAGAGGAGACCCGTGCTCTGTAGTGAGCCGGTAATGGGTTGATCATGATGATGATGATGAATCAAAATCAAAATAGGTAGGTTTAACATTATTGAAGTGCACCTATCTAACCTTACCTACGAATCTTGTCTTTTTAATAAAAGATTAGGTTAGGTTAGGTTAACAAAAAAAATCAATACATTTTGAAATATTGACGGGGGAACAAAGTCGCATTAGCCTCGCGAATTTTACATCGCAGAATTGATCACAACTTTTACGTGACTGAAAGGAAAACGATTAATTATTAGCACTGAAGTAAGTAAAAACGTAAAATACACCGACTTACCTCTCGCGATTTCAATATTCGCATTGAGCCTCTCTACCAATAGCTCTTGTTGTTTTTTATTTATTCTTTTACGGGCTTGGCGTTCCTTATTTATGTTATTAATTAAAATGTTTCTTTTAATTATTTTTGAAAACACTACAACCACAGATTACTAGAGGATACTACAACTCACAGATGACAACCATGAACTATAGAGTATAGACAAAGATTTAAGCCTACTTTACACTTTATAATAAACAAAATACCAATTTTCGGCACTTTCTTATCATGATTGGAGCAAAATAAATCAAATAAATTATTATTTTTGTATTTCAAGTAACATCGTTCGCTTTTCTTCGACATTTTTCACTAAAAATATTTTTGAAATTAATGGGGAAAATCAAACACAACATTTGTGCAGTTCTTGTTATCTTACATGGCAACACTTACTATTAAACTTAAACGTCATTTTAGAAGGTCTTTTGGAGTATTTAAATTTAGTTGAAGGTGACACTTGAATACCACTTAGAGATAGAGCAGCTAAAATAAGAAAACCTAAAATTAAGTTTAGGTTAGAGAGTGTGTTTAACAGAATCGCTACCACTATCTTGCTATTTTAAAAGACAGATAGCTATTTCGCTATCATATTTTTTTTCAATAACAGCCAAGAATTTGGCTAAACAAACTGCTTTTATTGAGCAGTGTTATAATTCTGACTGCATCTTGGATGTCAATCCAAGTAATTTTACTTTAAACTAGATAAGGAGACAACAGAGGTTTCCTCTTGCTTAAATAAATCAAATTATAATAAGGACATACCATATTTAAAGAATAAAAAATCTCAAATTATCAACCTTGTTCACCAGAACATTCAGTGTATTAAAAAGAAGGATTTGGAGATTGAGTTATTTTTAAAGAATTTTAATATTGATATTTTATGTATTACTGAACATTGGTTAAAAAAAAATGAATACATGTTTAATTTTGGTGACTACCGGGTTGGTAGTTCGTTCACCAGAACAAAATCTATTCATGGGGGCTCATTAATATTATTGAACAAAAAATTAAAATTCAAAAATCGAAATGACATTGTGAGCCTGTCTGTTGAACGGACAATTGAACTAGCGGCAGTTGAATTAGAGCAATTCATTGTTGTGTCTGTTTATAGACCACCATTGTCCAATTTTGAACTTTTTGAGAAGGTAATGGATGAAGTATTATTCAAAATAGTAAATTCAAGTAAAAAGTTACTTGTATGCGGTGACTTTAATGTCAATATTTTGGAAAGTAGCCCTTTAAGTGTAAAGTTATTAAATTCCTACAACTTATCCAAAATGTTTATGGAACCAACAAGAATAACTTCAATAAGCGCCACTTGTATAGATAATATTTTTACAGATATAAATCCTCTTAGTAAAAGCATTATTAGTAAATTAGATTCAGATCACTGCGGACAATTAATTCAGTTTGAAAGTTTGAGGGAAAAGTCTGCTAAACGTAAAATAACTTTTGTACCAGTAACGTCGGACCGTATAAAGAAAATGAGAACAGGTCTAGTTAAAGACATTCCATTTCTACCAGATATTTTAAGTCCTAATGAAATGTATAACTTATTCTTTTATTCATTTCATAGAATATTTAATGATATTTTCACTAGTAAATCGGTCTTAATTACTGATGCAAAAGCCTTTAGCGAGTGGGCAACAATTGAATTACATAAAAAAAGGCAAAAATTATATGAACTGTATGCGGAGCGACAATATAATACTAGTGATGAGTTCAAGCAGTACGTTCAATTGTTTTCCAAAACTTTTAAGAGGGATTGCATTGTGGCCAAGTCTAAATATATACAGACCAAAATAAAAAACAGCTCCAATGTAATAAAATCTACCTGGAAGATAATTAACGAAGAGACAGGGAAAGCAACAGAGAAAACCAGTGAGTTTAAACTTATTGTGGATAACAAATCTATAACGTCAGACTCTGTGGTTGCTTCAGCCTTTGAGGCCTTCTTTACGGATATCCCTGTTTCTACTACAAGATCATTGAACTCTTCACCAGCTGCCGCTCTCTCATTATTGGAGGATAGCGTGCCTGAATGCAATCAAAAATTTAAATTCAGTCACGTTAGTTGCTCTGACGTTATTAAGGCCTTCAAATTAATCGACAATAAGAAAACAAATGATTTGTGGGGAATTTCCGTTAACGTTGTAAAGTCATTGATTGACATTGTTGCACCTGAGTTAGCTTTAATATTTAACAATTGTATCGACTGTGGTGTGTTTCCTGACTTAATGAAACATAGTAAAATAATTCCGTTATTTAAATCAGGTAGTACTAGTGACCCCACTAACTTTAGACCAATATCGGTACTACCTACCTTTAGTAAAATTTTTGAAAAATTAATACTAAATCAATTGCTTAAACATTTTCATACTAATGGTATATTACATACAAAACAGTTTGGTTTCACAAGGGGTCGCTCAACAACTGATGCTGGTGTTGAGTTAATTAAACATTTATTTGAAGCCTGGGAGGAGTCACATGATGCACTTGGAGTTTTTTGTGATTTGTCCAAGGCTTTTGATTGTGTTGATCATGAAACATTACTCAGAAAACTACACCATTATGGAATTAAAGGTGCAGCTTTGGATTTAATGAATTCTTACCTTAATGATAGAACACAAAAAGTAGATGTGAACGGAAAGCGGTCTACCGGATCAGCTGTAAAAATAGGAGTTCTATTCTTGGGCCCTTTCTATTCCTTATTTATATTAATGACCTTCCTTATCTCGCTAAGGATAGTCACGGGATAGTATTGTTTGCTGATGATACATCACTTTTGTTTAAAATTGATAGATACCAAAGAATACCTGACGAAGTAAACAATTCTCTCACAAAAGTGGTACAGTGGTTTGAAGCAAATAACTTATTACTTAATGGGAAAAAAACTAAGTGTGTTAAATTCACTTTACCTAATGTTAAACAAGTTGAAACCACTGTACAGCTTAATAATGAGGAATTAGATCTAGTGGATACGGCTGTTTTCCTGGGGATAACGTTAGATGCTAAACTCCAATGGGGCCCTCATGTAAATAACTTATCGAACAGACTTAGTTCTGCTGCATATGCGGTTAAAAAGATTCGCCAACTAACTGATATTGAAACTGCGAGGTTAGTTTATTTTAGTTACTTTCACAGCATTATGTCATATGGCATACTTTTATGGGGTAATCTGCTGATATTAATTCCATTTTCGTGCTGCAGAAGAGGGCTGTTCGTGCCATATATAATATGGGACCCAGAGAGTCACTGAGAAATAAGTTTAAGGAAGTTAAAATTATGACAGTTTATAACCAATATATTCTTGAAAATTTAATATATGTACACAAAAATATCGATAAATTTAAGAAAAAAAGTGACTGTCATAACATTAATCTTAGAAATAAAGATAAACTTGTGTTGCCCACTACTAGGCTGCGAAAAGTTGGAAAATCATTTGTTGGTAATTCTGTACTTTTTTATAATATGTTGCCAGAGAACATTTTGGATATGTCTCTCAATAAGTTCAAAGGTTTTATTAAACGCAAATTAATTGAAAAGTCTTACTATAGCTTAAAAGATTTTTTTAATGACAAAAATCCATGGACATAGATTGCTCTAAAAGCCAACAGTTCAAATCATTTTTATGGCTATTATACCATATTGTAAGATGGTGATAATAAAAAAAAATAAACCCGGCTGAGTTTGTTGTGGGCTCTTCTCAGACCAGGGCGCGTTTGGAACCCTCGTAGTTTTAGTTTTAAGTTTCCGTAAATAATTATCACCATTGCCTGTACCTAAATTGACGTTCAAAAAGTGTACAGTGTACCAATTTTGAATAAAGTTTATTACACATTACACATTACACATATTTACAAAAACTATTTTATTTATTTTGTAATGATCAATTTCCCACACCTCGTTTTAATAAAATAAATAACAGACTCAACTTTGAAGCTCTATATCTGTCCTTAAAAGTCATCTGATTTACTTGAAAAAAATACTTAAATATCAGACATATAGTCCTATTGACACATTACAGAGCAGAATATAGATTTTTAATTAAATTAATGGGTAAAAAAAAAAGAACTTCCGCCAAATTTCCCGAATTATACGGTTACTTTAACACGATTTTTCGTATTGAAAAAAGCATAAATTCAATAAAATTATTATGTAGAAATAAACTATGTTCTTTAACAAATCTATGTGTATAGTTTAATTGACAATCCATTTATTTAATCAAACATAAAAACTTATTAAACATCCCCCTAAATTACAATAAATAGCTATGCAATGTCTTCGCTTATTTAGTATGCGCCCGGCGCTCGTTGAGGAAGGACCTGTGCAGTTTTTGCCACCATCCAGATGCACGTACGAGAGTCGTGTAAACACTAATTTATACAACGACTGCAAAGTTTTGAGCATGAATATTTTTCTAAAAAATATGCGTATAAGTATAAGTGAAATTACAGCATAGCACCTAGGACAGTCACGGAAATATGATATTATAAACTAATACTAAAGTAGTCCATTTTGAAATCCAAGATGGCCGTCATATTTTTTTTTAAAGAAATTATCGTCTATCTATACATATAATAAAATCGTAGATTTGCCGTATCTGTACATTAAAGAATTTTGCAAAATAATAACTGGGAAATGTTAGGGTTGAGTAATAGAAAGATAAAAGCTATTTTTGAAATTTTTGTCTGTTTGTCTGTTTATCTGTTTGTCTATTTGTCTGTATGTTTGTGCACGCATCACGCAAAAACTACCAAATCGATTGAAATTAAATTTGGTATAATTTAAGTTCATACTACGGACTAACATATAGGATACATTTTATCACGAAATTCAGCACGGTTCTCTTGGGGGAGGGGATGAAAGTCAAAATGTGTACTTAGCTGTAATTCATTAACGCGTGGTCCGATTTCATTCATTCTTTTTTTGTTAGAAAGGAGATACTTTAAAGATTACCGGCTAATCTCTAAAAAGCTGGATCGATTTTGATGGGACTTTCACTGGCAGATGTTTACATTTTGATCTACCGTTTTTAGCAAGTTATGAGCTCAAAGGAGCTTAGGAAAAACAAAATGATTCCCACGGGATTTTATAAAACATCCACGCGAACGATGTCGCGGGTATCCACTTGTTTATAATATGGATGTTATTTCATTTCCGAAGATTTTTGCAAAATAAATACTGGGGGATGTTAGGGATAAGTAATAGAACGTAAAAAAGTTATTTTTGAAATTGTTGTCTGTTTATCTGTTTGTCTGTTTATCTGTGTGTCTGATTGTCTGTATGTTTGTGCGCACATCACGCAAAAACTACTGAATGGATTGAAACGAAACTTAGTACGATTTAAGTTCATACTACGGAGTAATATATAGGATACTTTTTATCCCGAAATTCAGCACTGTTCCCTAGGAAGAGGGGATGAAAGTTAAAACGTATATTTAGCTATAATTCAATAACGCGTGATCCGATTTAATTCATTCTTTTTTGATTAGAAAGTAGATACTTTAGAGATTACCGACTATTCTCTAAAAGGCTGGATCGATTTTGATGGAACTTTTACTGGTGGATGTTTACATTTTGATCTACCTAAACATCCGCCAGTGAACTTTTAACAGTTTTTATGTGTAGTTATATGAGCTCAAAGGAACTTACGAAAAACAAAATGATTCCTACGGGATTTTTAAAAACCAAAATATATCCACGCGAACGAAGTCACGGCTGTCCGCTTGTTACTATAATAAAAGTCTATAATAATAAAAGTCACTTGCACTTCTGACTAAACCGACATTTTAGCAGTAAACAAAGATTGCATACTTTTTATTGTTCTATTGGTAAACTTTAAATATTTGTACCTACTCTTATCAGAAAATGTATTCAAGAACTTCAACAGGTGCAATGCAACAGCTCTGTCATGTTATTTTCAGACAGATGATTTGAAATATAATAATAATAATAATTGGTAGGTAATTGTTAAATAATTAAAAAGGTATTTGTTTCTTTTATTAGTTAGTTTAGAAAAAAATGGTTGAAGGCTAAATATGCGTGACACCTATAATATAAATACGGAACCCTACATGTCTTCATAGAGAAGAACATCATATTATCCTGGTCGCTTTTGTTTTGTAAGTTGAACGTAGATTCATGAAATACTTATTCAATAAAGTCCCACGCGAAGTCATTTAATTAGAAATATTTTATAATAAACATTATATATATTATAATACTACAACATCAAAGAAATAATTTAGAAATTTATATTTAATACAAGTACCAAAACTAAATTCATGGTCGCGCTATATGCAAGTGGTCGTCCGTGTAACCGGCCACCCGCCTACCTGCCGTTAGATACCTAAACTTCCATAGCGCGAAACTGGGAGAGGGGTCTTAAATTAAAATACGCGCGCTGTATCTGACGGGGGTCTTGAAATGGCCGCTTTGAAAACACTGTGGCGGTGCGAGAAATAATTGAATTTTTAATCACGGTTTTTTTTTATAGGAATAGCGGGCAACCGAGCAAGCGGGTCACCTGATGTTAAGTGATTACCGCTGCCCATGAACATTAGTAGCACCTGAGGAATCGCTAATGCGTTGCCGGCTTTTGAGGAAGGGGGCTGGCTCTTCAGCTCGCTGCCGGAACACACGGATGCTTTGCGGCAGATTACGGCTGAAGTGTGGTCGCTAGCCAGGCGGACTCGGGATAGAATCCTACCACAAAGCGGTGATACCATCCAGATTCAGTTGTGTGGTATCAGGCACAACGACCCGTAAAGGGGACTGAGAGCGTCAGGGTCTCGTTAGCATATTGGCAGGGTGCACCGCTTGCAGGTGAGGTTGACTTTGGCCACATAGGTGGAATTTGGGCCACTTACACCCCAAAAACTGTACAGGTGATCACACTGTTTTAAATTGGATAGCTAATTAAATTAAAAGGCGTAGTTCAGAGTTGGTTACTTGATGATTTAATTATTAACTTTGGTGGTATTAAAAACCATAGACTGAATTTTTTTTTTTGGATTATTCTATCGTTCATAATATTATTATGATTGCTAGGTTCGTAGACAGTTATTTCGAAATCACAGACACTTCAATTTTATTTATTTTTCGGGGAAAAAAAGGTTCTTTTACAAGTGGCTCATGATAATGTAAGAATGGAAAACAGTTTCCATAAATAATCTGCATGAAAGTGTTTACGCGGAGTTTCTGACTAGGTTCAAGCGAAAAATACTTTTTATTCAACGTTTTTTAAAACTCTCTCCGGTAAACTTTCAAAGGTCAAGGCTGCGAGATGGATTCAAGAGCCGCGCACGTGATTAAAAAAGAAAAATAAACCGTCTACTCTACAAAATATCGTAGGCAAAAGTGAAAATATTAATTTTAGCATTTCTCGTGGAGCGTGAAATGAAAACCGTGCAAAATAATTACTTGTAGTAGGTTAGTGGGTACCTACTATAAGTTAATATATATATACCTACTATAAGCTAAAACTAATTTGACACAATTCTTGCTGTAATACCTACCTACCTACAACGTTAGTTTTACTTTACGCAAAACCTGAAAGTAGTTTGTTCAGAATCAGTAACAAAATCGAATCCAACCATTTTTAACCCCCGACGCAAAAACGACGGGGTGTTATAAGTTTGACGTGTCTGTGTGTGTGTGTGTGTGTGTGTGTCTGTCTGTTCCCCTGTGGAGCTCAAACGCGTGGACCGATTTGAATGCGGTTTTTTTTGTTTGAAAGGTGAATTAGTCGAGAGTGTTGTTAGCTATGTTTGATGAAAATCGGTCCAAGATGGCCGCCGCTACAAAATGGCGGATCACATATTTTTCACAACTCCCTTAATATGGGTATCAAATGAAAGGGCTTGACTAGTAGAATAGCATTATGCAAATCCAAGATGGCCGCCGCCACACAATGGCGAATGTCGGGGGTTTTTTAAATTTCTAATTTATACTTGTAATATAGTGTTATATTTTTGTCCAAAAATATTTTGAAATCTTACAAGCTTAGACACAATGATTTACCGCGCATCAGCTGACGGTCGGCACACAGCGGCGGTCATTCAACTCGCGTCGATCGCTAGGCGCTGCGGCGACGGCTTGCGGTGACCATTTTTTTCGAGGACAACGACGCAACATAACAAGCTTATAACTTCGTTACTTTTCATTATATTTTTTTGAAATTTTGTATAAATATTTTTAATGTAAAAATATTTGACACGTGTTTCGGTTTTTGCGCAAAGTAAAACTAACGTTGTATATCAAGAGCGAAACCGATTTTTTTTAAATTAATAAAAATAAATAGGTAGTCTTGGGTAACAGCCGACCAGAATTGCTACAGCAAATAGATACTCACAAAATCAAATCAAATAAACTTTATTCAAAATTGGTACGCTGTAAACTTTTTGAACGTCAATTAAGGAACAGGCAATGGTGATAATTACTTGCGGAAACTTAAAACTAAAACTACGAGGGTTCCAAACGCGCCCTGGTCTGAGTAGAGCCTCAACTCAGTCGCGTTTTTTTTTATTATCACCATCTTACAATATGGTATAGCCATAAAAATGATTTGAACTGTTGGCTTTTAGAGCTATAAAAGAACTTGTGAAATCGTTCACGTTCTTATAAGAAGGATTAATGTAACGCGTATGTAGGCGCATACCTACATATTATAGGATGTTATGTTGTTCGCTTCTCCTGAGTCCTGAAGATGATTTACATACGACCTTATTCATAAAACTTGTGCGGATACGACCTCGATAAAGTACCTCTTACCTTTGATATAAGGAATTCTTTGTGTAGAGACAAGAGTACAACGCAAAAATGTGTGGAAAATAAAAAATGAGTCTATTTAGGGACAATAGATATTTTCAATACATTTGGTCAGCTTAAGAAGCTCTTATTTCTAAAGTGAGGATATAGTTGTATTAATTCAGATTATTTATTTTTCTAAATTGGTAGGTACACTTTTTGTATGTCAATCTGCAATTTTAGAAGTATAAATGGAAGCTTTATCACAGCTTAAAAATACGAGGGTTCCAATCACGCCCTGGTCTGAGAAAAGCTAACAATACAGTCAACTATACATGCTATTATTTTACTTAACTACCTGAATTTGAGAAATCACAGACACTAATCTTACATCTTAGTTTCTGGACCGTCTCTATAAAATTTCGCTGAGTTTGATTTATTCAATCTATCTATCTATATTTATCTATTCTTCTATATCTATATCTATACATATAATAAAATCGTAGAATTGCCGTATCTGTACATTAAAGATTTTTGGAAAATAATAACTGGGGGATGTTAGGGATAAGCAATAAGTAGAACGTAAAAAAGCTATTTTTGAAATTTTTGTCTCTTTATCTGTTTGTCTCTATGTTTGTGCGCGCATCACGCAAAAACTACTGAATGGATTGAAATGAAACTTGGCATGATTTAAGTTCATACTACGGAGTAACATATAGGATACTTTTTATCCCGAAATTCAACACGGTTCCCTTGGGAGAGGGGATGAAAGTCAAAATGTGTACTTGGCTGTAATTCATTAACGAGTGGTCGGATTTCATTCATTCTTTTTTTGTTAGAAAGGAAATACTTTAAAGATTACTGGCTAATCTCTCAAAGGCTGGATCGATTTTGATGGGACTTTCACTGGCGGATGTTTACATTTTAATCTATCTAAACATCCGCCAGTGAACTTTTAACATTTTTAGCAAGGTATGAGCTCAAAGGAGCCTAGGAAAGACAAAATGATTCCCACGGGATGTTTAAAAACCAATATCCACGCGAACGAAGTCGCGGGTTTCCGCTTGTATTCAAATAAGAATCGAACTTCGGCTGTATGAGGCGCACTCGAGAGAAGCTTCCGTAAGAACTATAATAAAGAAATCATCGAAGAAGAGTCAACACCCACCTGCACCAGATCGCCGTGCATGCCGCCAGCTGCCGTGATTGTGAGCAGGCAGACGTACGGCACCAGGTCCTCTCGCGGTCTGTGCAGCTCCAGTTCGTACGTGCGGCCGATGTCGCCGTAGTACGTCTTATTGCAGCCTGAGGACAAAAACAATTTGCTAGTGCGATGCAACACATCTATATGGATCGTCGTCGTCGTCCTCAACCGATAGACGTCCACTGCTGGACATAGGTCTCTTGTAAGGACTTCCACACGGCGCGGTCTTGTGCCGCCTGTATCCAGCGACTCCCTACGACTCTTTTGATGTCGTCGGTCCACCTAGTGGAGGGTCTACCAACACTGCGTTTTCCGGTGCGAGGTCGCCATTCTAGCACCTTGGGAACCCAACGTCTATCGGTTCTTCAGACTATGTGCCCCGCCCATTGCCACTTCAGTTTTGCGATTCGTTGAGCTATGTCGGTGACTTTGGTTCTTCTACGGATCTCCTCATTTCTGATTTGATCGCGTAGAGAAACTCCGAGCATAGCTCTCTCCATCGCTCTCTGAGTGACTCTGAGCTTTCTTATGAGGCCCATAGTTAGCGACCATGTCTCGGAGCCGTATGTCATCACTGGCAACACGCACTGTTCGAAGACTTTCGTCTTCAGACATTGAGGGATTTTGGACGATAAGACATCGCGAAGCTTCCCGAATAGCTTTATTATTTGCATCTATGGATGCAAATAATAAAGCCTAGGTATACCCTGTTACCTACTAGGTACATGGTGTTCGTGGGATGTCTTTTTAGTCCACCATTTTCCGTTTGCAGAACGTAAGCTATCTCTGTATTTCAATTCAATAGAGTATGCTAGATCCTTGCATTCAACAAAATATAATAGACCATTTCAAATTTCATAAGTGGGAATGAACATAGACAGTGGATGTAAATACTAAGAAAAATTGTCCTTCCTTGATAACATACCTACAAATCATACGACACAATTACTAAAAAACAGTAAAATTTTCAACATGAAAAGCGTATGCACTATGCAACACTATATCGTTACACAAATGTTTGGAATCTTGCTGTAATGGGTATATCTACTCACTCAATATTATTTTTCGCATAAAGCGAGACTCTCTGCTTAGACAAACTGAGAGCCATTATGAGTGAGAGGTTTTATGACTATAAAGTATGACTGACGTATAAAAGTCGTTCATATAGAATCACATGAGTGATCTGATGATGCAGATAAAAATATATTTATACTTAAGTATACCTAAATAAAAATAACACGAATCTAAAATATGATGAAAAGTCAAAATTATTTTGCTATGATCCGCAAAATAGTCAAATTTGTATGGTACAACAAGCAGCATGTGCTATGCCCTGTCAGCCTTCCTGCTGTTAAATAAGCAGGAAAAATAAGCAACCAAGCGGACCCCAACCCACTTGGGGTCCGCTTGGTTGCTTATTTTTCCTGCTTATTTAACAGCAGGAAGGCTGACAGGGCATAGCACATGCTGCTTGTTGTACCATACAAATTTGACTATTTTGCGGATCATAGCAAAATAATTTTGACTTTTCATCATATATTATGGATTTCCGCAAAGTAACGCCTGCTTCTATTCAATACGAATCTAAAAATTTTATTCAAATTTATTTTTTGGGAAAAGTCGGGCGAAGTTTTTTGGATGTTACCCCAAAAAAAACGTCGCGTTGAAAAACCTGCTTTGTCACGTAGTAAGAAGTAAGAAGAAGAAGCAACTTTCTAATTTTAATAAAATTTTATGCCTTTATTAGGTAGGAATGATGATAATGGCTGCATTTCCGCGCTGCCAGGCTGATTCTTTGCGCAAAAATGAGGCAGACAATGGGCAGACCTGTGACATGTTCGGTCACACTGTATATCTATTTTGTATAATATATATTTTAAGTTTTCTTATTGTACCTTCACCTTATTTACGAGTCACGTAACGGCGACCCACTTTAATTTTGAGTTGTGACAGAATGATAACGAGATAAGGGCGAACAATTGCAAGTATAACGGCATCCACTGTCACAACTCAACCCTCGGTGAAGGGCAGGGAAACTCCCAAACAATACATTATCTTTATTACAATGAAGAGCGTTTATGTAGCAACATCGAAACCTTAGGGTTATATCACACTGAGATGGCAGAGGCTGGCAAGAGGCAACCTAGGTCCTAGTCGGTCTATCTTTGAGCGATCACATTTTTAACCCACGACGCAAAAACGACGGGGTGTTTTAAGTTTAACGTGTCTGTGTGTATGTGTGTGTGAGTGTGTGTGTCTGTTTGTTCCCCTGTAGCGCTCAAACGGGTGAACCGATTTGAATGCGGTTTTATTCGTTTGAAAGGTGAATTAGTCGAGAGTGTTGATAGCTATGTTTGATGAAAATCGGTCAAGATGGCCGCGGCTACGAAATGACGGATTACATATTTTATCACAACACCCTCAATATGGGTATCAAATGAAAGAGCTTGACTAGTAGAATATAGCACTATGCAAATCCAAGATGGCCGCCACCACAAAATGGCGAATGTCGGGGGTTTTTTAAATTTATAATTTATACTTGTTAGCCACTAGACTTGCTCATGTCGCGTAGCCTTTCTGAAGCTTTTCTGTATTTCATTAGAGTAGAAAAACAAGGCTGTCTACCATGAGCATTAGATAGAAATCACAAAAAAAAAATTGGTTGTCTGTAAAGTCGGTTTACGGACGATAATTTTACTTGATAACGTTATAAGAAAACATTGCCTCTCTATCGCTTGTTCCGCGCTCTCGTTTGTACGCAAAACGTGACAATGAGTCATGTTTTTTCGTGCGTGTAGCCGGTGTTATAAGACGTTATCGCGTCAAAGGAGTTTATGCTCTAAGTGGCTGAAAAGAAGATGTTCCTTCATCACATGTTGTTGACATCATGGATCAAACACACGCAAAGATGTTAGCTACAGATAGATGAAGATCTGAGAAGTCTATGATCTATCAGCCAGTTCTTTCTCTGTGTTTTGTTGAAGAATTGGTGGCTGTACCCAAAATACCCAAACGGGCTTGAGCACTTAGAAAAGAAAATCTCTCTTCGAGCGCTCTGTCAAATGCCGTAGGCAGCGGCGGATCTTTTATAGAAGCCTAAAAGCCGGGCATACATATAAATATTCGATGCAGCATAAGTCATAATTAACTCATACACGACAATAAAATAAATAATATCACACTAATAAATTAATAATGTTATTCTATCAAGTTTAAATTCCGCGCGCCAAGTGTCATTGACGCGGTCGCCGGTCGCCCGCGTGAAGTCAGATGCCCCATCTCACTCTAATTGAATTTATTTGTATGGGGCTTTTTATGTGCTCTTCGCACCTACTGTCTAGTATTTCTGTTTGACATAGGTATGTACATAAATAATATCTATAGCAATTTCTTTAGCACAATAAGCACGGCTTTTTCTCAATGCGCATGCGCGAAATTTAAAAGTACACCTTATTGGTTACTTGGTTAGCACTTAGCCATGAGTACTAATTATTATTTATGTACCTACTTGTTTTGCTTGTTGCGGTGTGTTGTGAATTCACAGGTTATATATATTACTAGCTGTTGCCCGCGGCTTCGCCCGCGTGAATTTCGGTTTTTCACAAATCCTGAGGGAATCGTGGATTTCTGGTTCCTGTTCCCACTCCCTTTTCCAATCTTTATACTTACTTTCAAGGTAGTTTGCTATATTGATCTACCTATAGCTGTAGATTTGGGTTTTTTCAAAATCCCGTGGGAACTGTGGATTTTTTCAGGATAAAAAGTTGCCTATGTTTTAAGTCAGGGCATTATTTCCATTCAAAATTTCAGCCAAATCTGTTCAGTAGTTGCGACGTTATAGAGTAACAAACATCCAAACATCCAAACATCTAAACATCCAAATATCCGCACTTTCACATTTAGATAATTATTTAATAACTAAATAGCTTTACATTATTTATTTATTTATTGAGTTATTTATTTATTGATTTAGTTATTAATTTAGTATTTATTTAATTGCTTTCGGCCACCAGAGGGCGCAGCTGTCGTATCGAGATTCCGCCTGCGGCTGTCAGAGGTCATTGCAATTGCTTCGAGTTTCCAGCTCCGGCCGCAAGAGTTTTGACTATAAGAGGGCACTGCAATCGCTTCGAGTTTCCGGCATAGGCCGCTAGAGGGCGCTGCGATTATTTTTAGTTTCCAGTTTTGACCACCCGAAGGCGCTGCAAGCACTTCAAGTTTCTGGCCTAGGCCGCCAGAGGGCGCTGCGATCGTTTTTTAGTTTCCAGTTTTTTCCGCAAGAGGGCACTGTGATCGTTTTAATTTCCAGTTTTGGCCGCAAGAGGGCGCTGCAATCGTTTTGTAGTTTCCAGTTTTGCTAGAGGGCGCTGCTATTGCTCCAAGTTTCCGGCTTAGGCCGCCAGAGGGCGCTGTGTTCGTTTTTTTAGTTTCCAGTTTTGGCCGCCAGAGGGCGCTGCGATCGTTTTTAGCTTCCAGTTTTGGCCGCCGCTATAGGGCGCTGCAATCGTTTTTTTTAGTTTCTAGTTTTGGCCGCTAGGGGGTGCTGCTATTGCTTCAAGTTTCCGGCTTAGACCACCAGAGGGCGCTGTGATCGTTTTTTAGTTTCCAGTTTTGGCCGCCAAAGGGCGCTATGATCGCTTCAAGTTAGACCGCCACAGGGCGCTGCAATCGTTTTTAGTTCCCATTAAAACTTTCATCCCCTATTTTACCACCCTTAAAAGCAGATTTTTCAAAATAAAATATACAGAGTTTTATTATTTAAAAACTCATAATCTAAATGCCGATTTTCAGGTTTGTAACTTTAAAAACATAGGACTTTCATAAAAAATTTCATCCCCTATTTTACCACCCTTAAGGGGAGATTTTCCAGAATTACTTATACAGGTTTTTATCATTTAAAAATTATAATTTCATATCCTATTTTTATATCTGTAACTTCAAAAACATAAATTTCCAACCCCCATTTTACCCCCTTAGGGGAGGATTTTTGTGAAATATTTTCCAGGCTGATATCTAAGCCCTATAATTAACCTATCTTCCAAATTTCAAGTTGATAATAGCAATATTATAATTAAAACTTCCCATTAAAACTTTCATCCCCTATTTTACCACCCTTAAGGGAAGATTTTTCAAAATAAAATATACAGAATTTTATTATTTAAAACTAATAATCTAAATGCCAATTTTCAGGTCTGTAACTTTAAAAACATAGGACTTTCATACAAACTTTCTACCCCCATTTTACCCCCTTAAGGGAAGATTTTAGGGATATTAAATAGCCTATAACCTGCCCCAAAAGTTGGACAACCAAATGCAAAAAGAATTTTTCAAATCCGATCGGTACTTCCAGAGATTAGCGCGTTCAAACAAACAAACAAACAAACTCTTCCGCTTTATTATATTAGTATAGATTTGAAAAATAATCGTAAATTTTGTACAAAATGAGTGTTGATGTTGTTCCTTGTGAAGATTTAAGTAAAGTGTGTTCATATTGTGTTCAGTTTAATGGCCGAGAACAAGGTAAAGTTTTTAACTTATATTTGGTACTAGCTGACTCCCGCGACTTCGTTCGCGTGTTTATAGGTTTTATATCGGATCGGATCCCATAATTCTTTTATGTACCTACCTAAACTAAATGTCGTCTAAGTTACTCCTTAAAACATCACCTATCTGCCATTTGAAGTTCCGTTAAAATCGATCCAGCCGTTTCGGAGATTAGTTGCAACAAATAGACAGACCGACAAACATAAACCTAAACGCACACCAGTTTAAAATAAGCCGTACGTTCAAAGATCCGGGTCCCAAGTTATTTGAACCCAGTACTGAGGGTTGTAATGTCTGTCATTTCTGAACTAAAAAACCTGAAATATTTACGGGACAATACTTGAAGTACTACCTTTCTAATAAAAAAAGAATGAGTGAAATCGAACTACGCGTTAATGAATTACAGCTAAATACACGTTTTAACTTTCATCCCCTCTCCCAAGGGAACCGTCCTGAATTTCGGGATAAAAAGTATCCTATGTCCTACCTCGGAGTATAAACTCAAATCGTACCAAGTTTCATTTGAATCCATTCAGTAGTTTTGGCGTGATGCGCGGCCAAGATACAGACAGACAGACAGACAGACAGACAGACAAAAATGAAACAAATTGCAGTTTTGGCTTCAGTATCGATTATAGAATGCCCTCCAACAAAAATTTTCAAAATATCTTCAATGTACAGAATTGAATCTGTTACAGTTTTATTATATTATAGATAGATTTGTATAACAACAAACTTTTCGACAAATACCAGTCAGATTTTCCAACAGATGCTTTAGATTCATTATTTGATATTTACAAGTCATTTCGACTTTCAAACTTTGAAGAATCAATTGATTTGCTTATATTCCTCCCCTGAGCTAAAGGAACTCAATGTTTACGAATTAATTGATTTTATTACTGAAAATTGTCTCGAAGATTCCTTTTCTGAACTGTTAAAGTTAGCATTTCTAATCGTGACAATTCCGGCTAGTACTTAGTAGTTCGTCCGCGGAACGGGCGTTCTCCTCATATTTGAGAAACACACAAGGACAGGAACGGCTTTCAGATCTATCAATGATCGCTATAGAAATAAAACTTAAACGTTCAGCGATATTTTATTCTGATGTGATAAAATCGTTTTTGAAGAAAGATAGACGTTTTGATCTAGAATATAAGTAATTTGTTTTTAATAATACTTTGATTTGATTTGTCACTTTTTTAAGCAGCAACTTTTGGATATTACACCACTCAAGCAAACGGCTTTTATCAAAGCCACAGTGGGTATGCCATTGCTGACATGTCTATTAATCCTGTCTAGAAGTAGTATGCCTTCTGTGTGCTATGTAGAGCTCTCCAATACAACATCCTACTAATATTATAAATGTGAAAGTGTGGATGTTTGGATGTTTAGATGTTTGGATGTTTGTAACTCAATCACGCCGTAACTACTGAACCGATTTGACGGAAATTTTTTAATGGAGATAGATTTTGCCCTGACTTAAAACATAGGCTACTTTTTATCCTGGAAAAATGCACAGTTCCCACGGGATTTTGAAAGTCCGTAATCTATAGCTACAGCTATTAGAAGATTACTATAGCGAACTTCCTTGATAGTAGGTATAAAGGTTGGAAAAGGGAGCGGGAACGGGAACCGGAAATCCACGATTCCCTGGGGATTTGTTTAAAACCGAAATTCAGGCGGATGAAGCCGCGGGCAGATACTAGTATTATATAAAAGAAGACAGAAGGATAGGATGGATGGGTCTCGGCTTGCGTATCTTGGTAAGCCTCGGCACGCCACTGGCCGTAGGCACATCCCTGAGGCTTCATGAAAAGGA
Source organism: Melanargia galathea (assembly GCA_920104075.1). Classification (NCBI taxonomy): domain Eukaryota; kingdom Metazoa; phylum Arthropoda; class Insecta; order Lepidoptera; family Nymphalidae; genus Melanargia; species Melanargia galathea. The sequence continues at coordinate 6,155,933 of OV049864.1, forward strand.
CAGCGCTATACATCATGCTGCTAGGCATACTTCTACGTTGTAGACGATGGCGACTTTTGCCTTGGGTCTCAGTTAGTATTATTTACCCTAGGTACGTCTTATTGCTTGAACAACGTTAAAGACTTGCAAGCTTTAAACAATTAGTGGATAAAGCCACAAGACATTGATGCAAGGAAACTTCAGGTGTCGAAAAAATAAATCCACTTGGAACAAGCGAGGTACGTAAAGCTTTGCAACAGACCACTCCCGTATAACCCGCGCCACGTACATCGAACGCTGAACGAAACATGGAGGGGATAGCTGCGTATGGGAACTGTCGCACACGTAATACAATAGCTTACTCCCTCCACTTTCCTTCAGCGTTTGATGTACGTGCCGATGTTTATATCTGTGTGAAATAATCTTTACATTGAAGGGATACAATGGTATATGTATAGGATAGGTACTTTCACGGCAAAGTTTGGTGAGCATTGAGCGTAACGGGTAGGTACTTGTGTTACTCTTCCCTGTGAACTAAGTTCTGGGTTCTCGGCTTTCAAGTTTATTACACAAACGATAAATATGTGAAGGTACACATTGAATTGTATAGGGCATATCTGGGACTCTGAAGGGCATTTCCTTATTGCGCCGTAAAGAAAAGTTCCGTAAATATTCTTACGTGGTATATTTTTGTTTCTTTTTTAAGAAAACGTATGCGTTTAGTAATAATTATCGTTTCAACTAAGAGATGTTGTTCGTTTGTGATCATGACGATAGTTTAATGAGGTTTGAATGTTCATGTAGATGATTTCAGTCATCATAAAACATAGATTGTGCCCGATAGATTGAGTGAAACAGTGACGCAAGATCATTCTCATCGAACCATCAATCGCACATTCCGATCGGGAACTATTGATCATTTGGAGAAGCAATCTCTAATAATCTCTAATTGGCCAACACTCTCACGCTATTGGCTAAAATGTATTGTTGCCACAAGTGTACCATAAATTAATCAGTCACAGCGATTGATTCAGTTTTTCCGCAGTCGACCTTCTGATTCAGTTACTGATTTATCACTGAATACTGCAACGATGCGACCTACAAGGGTATTATTTATTTGACTAATACATACTAACGCGATAAACACATTAACGTATTCACTTTGTAGAAGCATTGAGCGTAAAGGCAATTTGTACTACACTCCCCTCAGTGAGAAGTTCTGAGCGCGTCTTCAAGTTGATTGCTGTAACAATTAAGTCTTTATGTCTTACGTTTGTGCGGTGCAACTTAATCCTTAGTATACGCCTAAGGTATTTTATCTATGTATAAATAATAAATAATAGCAGCCCAGAGTTGGTAAGTCAGCCGTGTTATGTTCCGTTGTTTAAATACGTCTGATCTCTATCCGGTCGTGTTGGATTGGCTAGACTATAAGAGTTGGTACCTATTTGAAATTTGTTCAAAAGAACATACCTAATACTTATTGAATTTGTACAACAATTTTAATATATAGTACAGTATTAACATATTGTTAATATAGTTTCTCTTGTATATTTTGTTTACCTGTGTCATGTATCTCAAATCAATTGTCAAAACTTACAATTTTAACAGTCAGTATTTTTCATTATGGTCATATTATGCCGTAATTGCAATCACAAAGATCATTTTAATATTGTCCAATAAATATATTTTAGTAAAATCCGTATACAAAGTTAACAGTCGTTGAAAGAACATTAATTGATATATCGTTATAACCAAAACGCTTCAGTGGAAGCTTTCTCTTTCTTTGATTGTAATAGTATATAGTAACTTGGCTAGTGGGACACGGTAGTACTATCGGAACATAGATCGGAACAGCATAGCTGTAATACCGTAGTACTGTAGTATCTGTGTATGGTATAAAGCGTTTCTGGGGCGGAACTTGGCAGCGAAAGTGCCCTTCAGCTGATGCATTTCGGTCTCCGGGAAATATTACTATTCTAGTTTCAGATATTGTGTTATGCAATGTGCTTTTATGGAGCAATATGTTAGATGAACGCTGCAGAACAAATTATTCAAAGTGCATTTATATGCGTCCAAGTGATTCGAATATGCAATCTTACATTTTTGACGATGTTTCTGGTGCATGAGAGAGCCCTGTGGTCTTTTAAGTAAAAGGACATAGATGTTAATCCCACTAGAGGGGCACTTTGGGATTTTATATTATGTTCTGAATTTATTAATCCGGGTCTGGTGGAATTCTTCGACTATGTTATCACCCTAGTAGCGTAGAGTAGGTCCACTATGAAGTACCGCGAACCGATCAGGTAAAGTCTGTTCGTTTTTGTGTCCCGCCGCCTCCGCTGCGCGGCGTTTTGCCAAAGGCACCGCCGGTGACTTCAAAACATGCCGCGCAGGGTGTACAGGCACAAGGGATTTTGGCGTTTTATACCTACTCATATTTTTTTATTAAAATTCTCTTTAACATAAAATATAATATTATCATGAACACGGGTCTTCTCTCAAAATGAAAAGGATTTTAACCATAGTCTACCACGCTGTACAAGTGCGGATTGGCAGACTATTTGAAGATTCTGTTAGAATAGAAAATAAATTACAAACAGAAAAAAAAATAAAAAATAAAAGCAGAATACTAAGAGCACCTGCGCCTGTACCGACACTATGTTACTGAACGGACTATACGGTGCTATGTATAAAAACCAATTAAAGGGGTATGGGCATCTTAGACTGCATCGTCACACGTGGCACTGCAGTCGAGAGAAACTTACCGAGTAAAAAAATTAAAAAAACATCTGTGCCATATATAAGTCAATGTCTGTGCCAAACTACTTATATCTACAATACTGACTTGGCAAAACTACGCCAAAAACCATTAATATTTAAACCACTCTCTGAAGAAGAATCATCATTCATCAGTGAGTAAATTGGCAATTAAGTGAGCTCTGGTAGATACATATATGTATATGTATAGATAGACTAGCATCTGCCCGCGGCTTCGCCCGCGTGAATTTCGGTTTTAAACAAATCCCGAGGGAATAGTGGATTTCCGGTTCCCGTTCCCACTCCCTTTTCCAACCTTTATACCTACTATCAAGGAAGTTCGCTATAGTAATCAAAACCCGAATTCTATAATCTACAGCTATAGGTAATAGCTGTAGATATAGAATTCGGGTTTTTAAAATCCCGTGGGAACTGTGGATTTTCCAGGATAAAAAGTAGTCTTTGTTTTAAGTCAGGGCATAATCTATCTTCATTCAAAACTCCAGCCAAATCGGTTCATAGTTGCAACGTTATAGAGTAACAACATCTAAGTGTTTAAACACACTATGCCGAAAATACGCGACCGAATTTCTGTGGCTGATTTTACGTTCCGACGGATTCGGCTAATATGACACACGAGAGCCGAAATTACGCGGCAGAAACTTGGGTCGCATATAATGTGTTGCTATACAAAACATTACGCCGAATCGCTGCAGAACTTACGCCCGACCGAAGTTCGGCTGTACGCTTTAACGCACCGTAATTTCGGTTTGGTGTGTCATCAGTAATAAAATTCGTATTGCAGGCGTAGTCACGCCGAACTTCGGTCGCGTATTTTCGGTATAGTGTGTTTAAACACTAAACATCCAAACATCCAAACATCTAAACATCCAAACATCCACACTTTCACATTTATAATATTAGTAGGATTTTTTGTAAACACATAACTCTTCCGAAATCGGGGAAAAAACAACCAAAATGCATCTCTTAGAGGGGCACTTCCGCTCCCAAGTTCCGTCCCAGAAACAGCGATACACCGATATGGCACTACGGCTTTGTACTGCGAACTGTGCTGCGATAGCAACCTGTCCCAGTGGCCAAGTATTACAGGCATTATTGCAATCAAAGAGAGAGCTTCCAGTCAGGCTGGCTTTAAAAGTGCTGCCAGCGAATGCCTTTGTTTCGGGATCCGCTTTGTTGGACATGAATATTTTTAAGCGAATGTACTGAATGAATGTATTGTGCTCTTTTGTTAGATGGAATGCAGCTATTTGTCTGTTTTAGATGAGGTGCATAATAATACCATATGCAACTGATCTTTATCCAACTTCATCATCATCATCATCATGATCAACCCATTACCGGCTCACTACAGAGCACGGGTCTCCTCTCAGAGTGAGAAGGGTTTTGGCCATAGTCTACCACGCTGGCCAAGCGGATTGGCAGACTTCACACACCTTTGAGAACGTTATGGAGAACTCTCAGGCATGCAGGTTTCCTCACGATGTTTTCCTTCACCGTTAAAGCAAGTGATATTTAAATACTTAAAACGCACATAACTCCGAAAAGTTAGAGGTGCGTGCCCCGGGATCGGGGATCGAACCCACGACCTCCGATTAGAAGTCGGTCGTCCTAACCACTAGGCTATCACAGCTTCTTATCCAACTTATCTGCTTATATTTCCAAAGTCAAGTAGAATCTGCTTTCCGAACTGGGGCGATAGGGTCTTGACATTGACTCACGGCCTGAGCACTCTTGACTCATAGTAGTTTGAGATGAATTTTTATTTATTTTAGGTAAACAACAACTATAGGTTTTTCTAGTCTTAACTAGACAACGAAGCCTCGATAAAATATTTTGGTAGATAGAACTTGTCACTGCACATAATATAATTATAGGATTTTCACAACTTTTCGACTTTTTAAATGCACTGTTCATCATTCCTTCAATACGAGTACATTTTTACGAAGATTCGTCTATGCAGAAATCGAGATTTTACGCAAAATATTAAAATAGAAGCTCTCTTAAATCTACTTTAAATGAAGATTCTTACAAAACTCCACATGGCAAGATTTAACACAACATATTATGTACATAATTACATACGCTAGTGAGATTGCTTCCAAGTAATTAAATCCGCTGCAGGCATTTATGTAGATAGCTCGCAGAGTTTTACAGACTGCAAATATATTCGTTACAGCTTTTGAATTTATAGCTGTGGTATAGCATACGAGGGTCCGCAATTAGAACGTTCTGAATGAATGCGTGCGAACCCGGATTTATCTGGTAATGACTTTGATCATGTACACTTTTTGATGCAGGTGAGTATTTTTGGTACAGTCTCGTTAATCTATTGGTCAGCTTATTCACTCTTGATCATGAGGTTCCGGGTTTGACCCAAAAGGTTATTGGGATTTTCTGTCAAGATGGTCTCAGTAAAGCGCCCCGTTCATTGTCATTTTTGCAATGAACGATGCATCACGATACGATATGGCATAATGGCTGTGAACGATGAACGGTCGGTGTTTAGACGGATCATTTTCGATGATTTTTAGACGGTCGATGTAGCCTCGAAAATGAAAGCAAAAATCCCGAAAATTAACCGTCTAATTTGGGCTTTAGCGATTGGCGTGTGCTTGGCGTTCTTAAATCCCGTTCTTATACGTTCCCACGGGATTATGAAAAAAACGAAATCTATAGTTACAGCTATAGGTACATTACTATAGCAAACCTTGAAAGTAGGCATAAAGGTTGAAAAAGGGAGCGGGAACGGGAACCTGAAATCCACGATTCTCTCGGGATTTGTGAAAACCGAAATTCACGCGGGCGAAGTCGCGGGCAGAAGCTAGTATTTATATAATGAAATGGCCATATTATATAGTCCTACAAAAGTGGTACGTTTTCCCACCCCAGCGAATCGAAATGTTTAACACCTGCGCACTACACTAGCTGCCTCAATCGAGAACTTTCACGTAGAAAAAATTTGGTCGTCTCGTCGCAACGAACCTACTCACGAAGATTCAGCCTGTTATTGATCACAAAAAAAAAAAGTAGGCGGCGGCTGCTAGACCATTCGTTTCTGCAACAAATATAACCCGCGGCACGTTGATTGAACACTGAAGGAAAGTGGAGGGGGTAAGTTATTGTACTACGTGCGTGACAGTTCCCATACGCAGCTATCCCCTCCACGTTTCCTTCAGTGTTCAATGTACGTGCCGAGACATAATACCGCAAATACGAACAACTCACTGACACTTTAAGTTGCTAATCCTTTTGGCAATTACGGTTGTTATTATGGTCTAGGATCCCACCACGGAAGAGAGAAGGCAGGGGAAGTGAAATGCACCAAAACGACTATAGGAACCGCTGTCGCCAAACTCACACAAATATACCGTTAATCTATATTGCACTACAAAGAAACAAATCGTTTGATTTGTCGTTTTAAGTTTAGTCAAAACTAGCCTACTTCACAGAACTCACAGATTTGGAAACAAACCCTGATTTTGTAGAAATAAGATTTATTTTGCTTTAACGGAAGAATGTATTTATGAGCTATAGTCACACTAGATTCGATTGTCCAATTAATTCCGCTACTTGACCATAGATGGCGCTGTATTGCTACTCATTGAATTGTCTATCGATATCGATAGATACTCGTTATTTTGTTTATTCGCAAAAAGAAAATTAAAAAAGGTAATTACAAAATTAAATAAAAGTGCTGGTATGTATGCACTGATGAGTAAATAAAAATGTTGAGTAAAAGCCATTAAAACTTTAGTGATTGACTAAAATGTAAAGTTATCGATTCTTAATTTTTTTACTATTTGGGTTTTGACAATGACTTATATATTAAGAAAAGAGATATATTATTATTATTATGAATCAAAAATAATACGATATAAAAAATGCCTACTTATATAATACGATCAATTTAGACTTCCAAGATTACAATATTCACACCTGGCTGAAAATTGGTAGGATTGTTCAAAACACTATTATAAATGAAATGTGAAAAGTCCTCATCGATCCGACACCTGGAAAAAAATTACTCGGTGTCAAAGTTTTCACGGGAAATTTTTCAGCAAAACGGTAAGTCTTATCATAAAATTATTTTAAACAAAATTGTAGATCAGATAATTATCTATAAAAAATGTCTGTATACTTTTTTTCCTAAGAGCCACCGTTTTTGAGATATAACGATTCAAATAAATTAATTTCGAAATAAAAATGAGGGGCTGGGTTTCTTTTTACCCAAAATTCTGTGGTGGTGGTGCAATCTTGTATTTGCATAGTGCTATTCTACTAGTCAAGCCCTTTCATTGGATACCCATATTAAGGGGGTTGTAAAAAAATATGTAATCCGCCATTTTGTAGCGGCGGCCATCTTGGACTGATTTTCTTCAAACATAGCTAACAACACTCTCGACTAATTCACCTTTCAAACAAAAAAAAACGCATTTAAATCGGTCCACCCGTTTGAGCTCCACAGGGGAACAGACAGACACACGCACACACACACACACACACACACACACACACACAGACACGTCAAACTTATAACACCCCGTCGTTTTTGCTTCGGGGGTTAATTAATAATAACTGTATCAAAAATCTAATCTAATCTATACTAATAAATAAAATTGAAGTGTCTGTCTGTAATATCGAAATAACTGCCTCATATTAAGCTCATATGGTTATTTGAACGCTACCATAACCGAATCACACGTTTTTAAAATTTTTGTCTGTCTGTCTGTCTGTCTGTCTGTCTGTCTGTCTGTCTGTCTGTCTGTCTGTTTGAACGGGCTAATCTTCGGAACGGCTGAACCGATTTTGACGGGACCTTCACATACAAGTAGAGAATTAACCAGGGAGTAACATAGGCTACTTTTTTAACCGACTTTCAAAAAAGGAGGAGTTGTGTTTTTCTACCTATGTACACCGTTATCTCCGAGATTTCTGAACCGATTTGCGTATTTTTTTTTTAATCGATAGAGAAACATTGCGACCCTGTTCTATAAAAAATTTGGACTCCAACTCCTCAATCCTGATGCTGTAGGGGACCTAATCTCCAAAACTAATGGGTTTTAGAAACTTTCGGTTATTTAAATTGATATTTGGGGTACCAATTAAAGACTTTATCGTTGAATGAACTCGAGTAGGTACATATCCAACTCCTCAACCCTGATGCTGTAAGGAATTGTGTTCCGAAATCGTGGGGATCCCACGGGATTTTTCCGTTTTGGGGACGGGTTTCTACAGATAAGCTACTTTTTGTTCTGGAAAATCAAAAGTTCCTACGGGATTTTTATAAAAACCTAAATCCACACGGGCGAAGCCGTGGGCATCATCTAGTCAAAAATAAAAGCTGTGATAGCCTAGTGGTTAGGACGACCGACTTCTAATCGGAGGTCGTGGGTTCGATCCCGGGCACGCACCTCTAACTTTTCGGAGTTATGTGCGTTTTAAGTATTTAAATATCACTTGCTTTAACGGTGAAGGAAAACATCGTGAGGAAACCTGCATGCCTGAGAGTTCTCCATAACGTTCTCAAAGGTGTGTGAAGTCTGCCAATCCGCTTGGCCAGCGTGGTAGACTATGGCCAAAACCCTTCTCACTCTGAGAGGAGACCCGTGCTCTGTAGTGAGCCGGTAATGGGTTGATCATGATGTATCAAAAATCATCGTTTGGTCGTTAAAATATCGATAACAATGTACTTAGCTAACATCATGACATCTCTACGACCACGACCACCCGATCGGCGTCCATACCGTGAGTCTAACGTCTAGTGAAGGAATATATTTATATAGTACAAGTCCATTGCGTCCTAAGACCGACCGATTCGATGATTGATTTCTACTAAGCAAGCAATGGATTTTGTTCATAATGAGATATAAACTTCTCAATTTAGCACATTTTTAGCATAATGTAAATATACAAAATAATGTTTTCTTGTTTTTTATGGAAAATAACAACAATAGCTTGTACTTAAGTGTGAAATGAGATGCCATATTTTGTATGATTCACTTTTTTGCTTGATTTTTTGCAAACAACCACTGAACAACACGGCATTTTGTTAAAAATCGAGAGCGGTGAAGCGATCGTTGGACGACATTCGACTCAAGACAAAAACGGTTCTCAGGTGTATTTAACGCCAGAAGAGTTCTCAGGAACCACGCCCCCTTGCCATATCTCGTCTTATTCATTTTATCTATGGATCCCACCTTAGAAATTTCTACCCTCATCTGTTATTTAAACGAATTATATGTCAAATGAAAGATTATTTTATTCTTAATCGAACCGTATTTGGTTGCCTGGTCAAAAGTGGTGCTAAATCATGGTTGCCTGGATTTTAAGATATAAAATGTTCGGTGCGAGTGTTGAAAGTGACAGAAAAGTGTTGCGCGCGCAATTTCATTTGACAGACAAAGATGCAGTGAGGCAGGCGTGCACTCGGCAGGTGCTTAGTCTATACATAGATTAAAACCATAGACTTTCTGTGCCTGTCCATTAAAGATATTTACAAAAAAATAAGTGAGTGACGTAAGGGATAAGTAATAAAACGTCAAAAAGCTGTTTTTGAAAATTTTGTCTGTTTGTCTGTATGTTTGTGCATGTATTACGCAAAAACTACTGAATGGATTGAAATGAAACTTGGCATGATTTAAGTTCATACTACATAATAGCATATAGGATACCTTTTATCCCGAAATTCAGCAGAGTTCCCTTGGGAGAGAGGATGAAAGTCAAAATACACATTTTGACTTTCATCCCCTCTTCCAAGGGAACTGTGCTGAATTTCGGGATAAGAAGTATCCTATATGCTATTATGTAGTATGAACTTAAATCATGCCAAGTTTCATTTCAATCCATTCAGTAGTTTTTGCGTAATACATGCACAAACATACAGACAAACAGACAAAATTTTCAAAAACAGCTTTTTGACGTTTTATTACTTATCCCTTACGTCACTCACTTATTTTTTTGTAAATATCTTTAATGGACAGGCACAGAAAGTCTATGGTTTTAATCTATGTATAGACTAAGCACCTGCCGAGTGCACGCCTGCCTCACTGCATCTTTGTCTGTCAAATGAAATTGCGCGCGCAACACTTTTCTGTCACTTTCAACACTCGCACCGAACATTTTATATCTTAAAATCCAGGCAACCATGATTTAGCACCACTTTTGACCAGGCAACCAAATACGGTTCGATTAAGAATAAAATAATCTTTCATTTGACATATAATTCGTTTAAATAACAGATGAGGGTAGAAATTTCTAAGGTGGGATCCATAGATAAAATGAATAAGACGAGATATGGCAAGGGGGCGTGGTTCCTGAGAACTCTTCTGGCGTTAAATACACCTGAGAACCGTTTTTGTCTTGAGTCGAATGTCGTCCAACGATCGCTTCACCGCTCTCGATTTTTAACAAAATGCCGTGTTGTTCAGTGGTTGTTTGCAAAAAATCAAGCAAAAAAGTGAATCATACAAAATATGGCATCTCATTTCACACTTAAGTACAAGCTATTGTTGTTATTTTCCATAAAAAACAAGAAAACATTATTTTGTATATTTACATTATGCTAAAAATGTGCTAAATTGAGAAGTTTATATCTCATTATGAACAAAATCCATTGCTTGCTTAGTAGAAATCAATCATCGAATCGGTCGATCTTAGGACGCAATGGACTTGTACTATATAAATATATTCCTTCACTAGACGTTAGACTCACGGTATGGACGCCGATCGGGTGGTCGTGGTCGTAGAGATGTCATGATGTTAGCTAAGTACATTGTTATCGATATTTTAACGACCAAACGATGATTTTTGATACATCATGATCAACCCATTACCGGCTCACTACAGAGCACGGGTCTCCTCTCAGAGTGAGAAGGGTTTTGGCCATAGTCTACCACGCTGGCCAAGCGGATTGGCAGACTTCACACACCTTTGAGAACGTTATGGAGAACTCTCAGGCATGCAGGTTTCCTCACGATGTTTTCCTTCACCGTTAAAGCAAGTGATATTTAAATACTTAAAACGCACATAACTCCGAAAAGTTAGAGGTGCGTGCCCGGGATCGAACCCACGACCTCCGATTAGAAGTCGGTCGTCCTAACCACTAGGCTATCACAGCTTTTATTTTTGACTAGATGATGCCCACGGCTTCGCCCGTGTGGATTTAGGTTTTTATAAAAATCCCGTAGGAACTTTTGATTTTCCAGAACAAAAAGTAGCTTATCTGTAGAAACCCGTCCCCAAAACGGAAAAATCCCGTGGGATCCCCACGATTTCGGAACACAATTCCTTACAGCATCAGGGTTGAGGAGTTGGATATGTACCTACTCGAGTTCATTCAACGATAAAGTCTTTAATTGGTACCCCAAATATCAATTTAAATAACCGAAAGTTTCTAAAACCCATTAGTTTTGGAGATTAGGTCCCCTACAGCATCAGGATTGAGGAGTTGGAGTCCAAATTTTTTATAGAACAGGGTCGCAATGTTTCTCTATCGATTAAAAAAAAAATACGCAAATCGGTTCAGAAATCTCGGAGATAACGGTGTACATAGGTAGAAAAACACAACTCCTCCTTTTTTGAAAGTCGGTTAAAAAAGTAGCCTATGTTACTCCCTGGTTAATTCTCTACTTGTATGTGAAGGTCCCGTCAAAATCGGTTCAGCCGTTCCGAAGATTAGCCCGTTCAAACAGACAGACAGACAGACAGACAGACAGACAGACAGACAGACAGACAGACAGACAAAAATTTTAAAAACGTGTGATTCGGTTATGGTAGCGTTCAAATAACCATATGAGCTTAATATGAGGCAGTTATTTCGATATTACAGACAGACACTTCAATTTTATTTATTAGTATAGATTAGATTAGATTTTTGATACAGTTATTATTAATTAACCCCCGAAGCAAAAACGACGGGGTGTTATAAGTTTGACGTGTCTGTGTGTGTGTGTGTGTGTGTGTGTGTGTGTGTGCGTGTGTCTGTCTGTTCCCCTGTGGAGCTCAAACGGGTGGACCGATTTAAATGCGTTTTTTTTTGTTTGAAAGGTGAATTAGTCGAGAGTGTTGTTAGCTATGTTTGAAGAAAATCAGTCCAAGATGGCCGCCGCTACAAAATGGCGGATTACATATTTTTTTACAACCCCCTTAATATGGGTATCCAATGAAAGGACTTGACTAGTAGAATAGCACTATGCAAATACAAGATTGCACCACCACCACAGAATTTTGGGTAAAAAGAAACCCAGCCCCTCATTTTTATTTCGAAATTAATTTATTTGAATCGTTATATCTCAAAAACGGTGGCTCTTAGGAAAAAAAGTATACAGACATTTTTTATAGATAATTATCTGATCTACAATTTTGTTTAAAATAATTTTATGATAAGACTTACCGTTTTGCTGAAAAATTTCCCGTGAAAACTTTGACACCGAGTAATTTTTTTCCAGGTGTCGGATCGATGAGGACTTTTCACATTTCATTTATAATAGTGTTTTGAACAATCCTACCAATTTTCAGCCAGGTGTGAATATTGTAATCTTGGAAGTCTAAATTGATCGTATTATATAAGTAGGCATTTTTTTGGTTGCCTGTCAAAATACACATTTTGACTTTCATCCCCTCTTCCAAGGGAACTGTGCTGAATTTCGGGATAAGAAGTATCCTATATGCTATTATGTAGTATGAACTTAAATCATGCCAAGTTTCATTTCAATCCATTCAGTAGTTTTTGCGTAATACATGCACAAACATACAGACAAACAGACAAAATTTTCAAAAACAGCTTTTTGACGTTTTATTACTTATCCCTTACGTCACTCACTTATTTTTTTGTAAATATCTTTAATGGACAGGCACAGAAAGTCTATGGTTTTAATCTATGTATAGACTAAGCACCTGCCGAGTGCACGCCTGCCTCACTGCATCTTTGTCTGTCAAATGAAATTGCGCGCGCAACACTTTTCTGTCACTTTCAACACTCGCACCGAACATTTTATATCTTAAAATCCAGGCAACCATGATTTAGCACCACTTTTGACCAGGCAACCAAATACGGTTCGATTAAGAATAAAATAATCTTTCATTTGACATATAATTCGTTTAAATAACAGATGAGGGTAGAAATTTCTAAGGTGGGATCTCCTACTATTATGGAGATTAGATGTAATGGAACCACATCGACTATCTACGTCCGAACTTAAATGGAGGATTACCCGGATAGTCATTAAATAGTAATTTAATCAAACTTTTGATCATGATAATAATAATAATATTGTTATTTGTAAAGCCTCATTCCTAGAGAAAATTAAATGAGGTTATAGTATAATGTATTTTTTATAGTTTAGAGTTAGGGGATTACTCGTATGTACTTATTTAATAACTATTTTTTGAGTTCTATGAGTGATTATAGATGTAGGTACCTACTCAAGTTTTTCATTTGCTATACATTTCCTATCATGAAATTACACGAAAATCCTAGACGCGTTACCTACAAGGTCGCAAGCTTTACCACCTCCCCATTTTTTTCCCACCTTAATCCAAAGAGAGTCTATATTGACCGGTATCCTGCACGGTCGATTTGGTTTAGTACACGCTCCAGAACACAGCTAGATATTGTGAGCCACCAAACACTGGGTTGTTTGCCTTGAGATATTTTGTTTGTCCGTAAACACGTTTTGATTCGTGCATGCGACGTCCGATATTAGAAGCTTTAGCGTTTCATTTCGGTACACTCGTGTAACGGTATCGTACTTTGACGATACAGTAAATAGCAGCAGATAAAATAGAAAACTTCGATAAAAATTCAAGCGGGGACATCTGAATTTTATTCAGAGGCAGTAATTCCAATACATATTAATTTATATCCATACTAATATTATAAATGCGAAAGTGTGTCTGTCTGTCTGTCTGCTAGCTTTTCACGGCCCAACAGTTTAACCGATTTTGATGAAATTTGGTGTAGAGTTAGCTTTCGTCCCGGGGACGGACATAGGCTTACTTTTTATCTCGGAAAATTAAAGAGTTCCCGCAGGATTCTTAAAGGTCCATCCGTTTAACCGATTTATACGAAATTTTGTAGAGAGGTATAGCTTGCATCCCCGAAATTGACATAGGCAACTTTATTTCGGAAAAGCAAATAGTTTCCACAGGATTTTAAAAAACCTAAATCCACGTGGACGAAGTCGCGGGCATCTAGTTATACATATATGCGGAAGTGTGTTTGTATGTCAGTTTGTTACATTTCTCACTGCTCAATCGCTTAACTGACCTTGATAAAATTTGAGGCTAAAAACGAACTTATAATATACTTTTATCCCGGAAAGTCAGAGATCCCAAGGAATTATCATCAGCTAGTATAACTAATTAAACGCATTACTTAAACTTTACTGGGCGACGTAGGACCGCAATGTGGAATTGAAATTCACTTACTTAGTTTAAAACTGTTTCCAAGCTAGGCGAAAACTCGTTTAATTATTATTTAAGAGATATATCCTCAATTAAAATATGATGTAGGTATATAATGGTGCATATTTTTTTACACATTTATGCAACTAGGTACCTATATATTTTTTTTCCTTCGAGTACTCTCACCTAACAAAAAATTTGTCGTACTTTTAGGTATCCACATTTCTTTTACATGATTATTACTGCGTATAATACATAATTATGACCATTATAATCATTAATTGGTTATTTATCTACCATAACGTAATAATAGCTAGCTAATTTAACGTTTAGCCCGCCAACCCGCATTGAAGCAGCGTGGCGTGTACCTTTGCGTGCCGACCCCCTCCGCACCGTCAATAGCGGCAGGACCGTCGCACTTGAAATTTGACACGCGCCACTTGACACTCGACTCGATCATAACGTATTTTTTACGACTTACACAAACAAAGCTCTACAATGTTTATATTTTCAGAACGCTAATGAAATAAACTAGCTGACTAACACAAAATAAATACGTTTTGTTTATATTTCAAGCGGAAATATGAGCTTGTTCTTAGAAGAATTGAAAAATTAACTACTTTTGTAGAAAAGATGGAATATATTAGCTACCGAATGTCATTTTCACTAAAAAACATTATTAGATTATGCATATAATTCCCTAAACAAATTGGTAATTTTTATAAATATTGTAAATATAAAACTACAACTATTTGAAAACGCAAAAAATTCGCGACGGAAGCAATTCGCGCGGGCTGACTAACGGTTTTTTCGAAACGGTCCTGTGTCATAATTATAAGATATATCTTAGCAAATTTTCGTTTGAAATATCAGTAATTTACATATATTGAATATCACGACAAAACTGTATCGTATTATCGCAAAAAAAAATCACAAAAAAAAAAATCATGGAAAATGGAAAGTCGGAAAAATTATAGGTTTTACTTTTTTTTTGTATTCGAATTATTCAAAAACTAAAGCATAGATTCGTGTACGGTTTCTTTTAAATATAAGAAAGATGTATAAAGAATTGAGAACATACCCATTTTTTAACTTCTTCGAAGGATTTCACAAACAAAAGACACTCGAAAGTCAACATGTGGTCGAGACCGCCGACAGCGCACGAGACCCGAAACTCGAATGGTGTTCACGGAATGAGTATTGTTTTATTATGTTGGCAATTTTGTTGAGTGGAAAGGTTTATTCGTTCTCATTCTTTTAGTATACGATACAAACCATTCTGATATTAATAATTTAAACTATAAGGTCGAAACTAGGACAACATAGTCTTGTCGCACCGGTCCGACAGCCGGCCCTGAGGGAGATATTTGTCTGTCGGATATGTACGACAATCCGGCACTCAAGAGTTAAGGTATAATCTCTGCCTCTTATGAGAGAGGAGGCCTGTGCCCAGCAGTGGGACGTTGAAAGACTGTAGTGGTACTTTAACGTTAAATCTAGTTCATTATTCATCTTTGATAGGATGTAGAGATATGATAGCAAACGGTCCATAAAATTAAACTGAGTAATATTTATTAAGGCCTATAATGAAAAGGAGAGCTTACTTCAATCAACATCTCAAGGAGCCTACAAGAAGCTTTTACTTGACAGTTATTTGATATTCCAAGGGTTTGGTACAGAAGGCAGTAATAACTTGAAATGGGACGCATTGTGATTGGGTTCCTCAATGTTGACACCAATCAGACCACTGTCTATTTGGTGCTTTTCCGCAGCCAATAATTCCTATTATAGACGTTTGTGTTTAACTTTTTCTAAACACTTTTAGTATTATGCGTTTTAAGTAAAATAAATAAATGCAGATCCCGTTTAAATACTAAGAAGATACCAGTTTGAAACATAGAGCTAAAGGAGTTGTGACTGAAAGTAAATAATAAAAAAAAAAATAAGTAATACTAATTATATTTTACGTAAACTCTGGGGGTCGATTTTATTTATCTACTAGCTTCTGCCCGCGGCTTCGCCCGCGTGAATTTCCGTTTTGAACAAATCCCGAGGGAATCGTGGATTTCCGGCTCCCGTTCCCGCGCCCTTTTCCAACCTTTATACTTACTATCAAGGAAGTTCGCTATAGTAATCTACCTATAGCTGAAGATATAGATTTCGGTTTTTCAAAATCCCGTGAGAACTCTTTGATTTTCCAGGATAAAAAGTAGCCTAAATGTTAATCCAGGGTATAATCTATCTCCATTCCAAATTTCAGCTAAATCCATCTAGTAGTTTTTGCGTTATGGAGTAACAAACATCCAAACATCCACACTTTCACATTTATAATATTAGTAGGATGAATGATTGCTACAATATGACGATCCCATTCGCCGCTGACTGGCCGACACTCTCTCGCTATTGGCTAAAATGCATTGTTGCATAAAGAATACTACAAATTGAAACAATCACCACATTTGTGATTGTAACAATTAATATTATTGATGCAGCTCTTAGACAATCGGGGGATTGAACTAATATACAGGTCTAAAAACGGTGCTCCCCTTTTCACAATATTTCCTGCGAAAAAGGGACTTACGACTGTCAATTCAATTCAGTTTAAAGATTGTGTACAACAAAATAAGCACCAGTATTTCATCTACAAATTAGCCATGCAAATTTCAGATCATTTGTAATGTTTACACTAATAGCAACAGATGTGCATCCAGCATTTGCTAAATCCCTAATCTGGTTGTAAACAAGGCTTAGTTCATGCAGTTCGGTTAGTTTACTCACTAAAGTATCTAGTATTTTAGTTGAACCTATTATAACACGGTACAGTGTTTATTCTGTGACTAGATCAAGAAACACTTTAAAGTTTTTTAAGCTGTAGGTACATCAGAGGGGTTATACCTTAGAATAAATAGGTAAAGAAAGGCAGTCGTCGACGCGGCGATAAGCCGTTTTTAGCAAGCCTCGGAGGCTATCGTCGCGTCATTGCTCAAGGTAATCATGCGCTTGTGTGCGTGTCGGCAAATGTAATTACAGGGCACACATGGGTTGGTTTATAGCTTACGTTTCGAGCGGAAATTTGTTAGAAACTTACCTTCTAAGCGTAATAGTTCGATGGGTTATACATAGTTTTTAAAACTCAGGTCTGCGCGACTAAACATGTTATTTGAAAATAACATGTTTAGTTGAATAGAAAAAAGAGGTACCTACATACGAGTAATAAGTATTACACTAAAAATAAATAATGAATTTCGCATTTTACAGACTTTAACAACTAGAAAGACGTTATAGATATTTAACAACAACATTTCTTTAAACTTGTTCTGCCCTAACATAATTAACATTTGCCATTTATATTAGTGATATTATATACGTATAATTGCCGCGTTTGTCTAATGGTTAGCATATATATAGCACGAGGCGGGACCTCGTGATCTGCAGCCAAATATGCTGGTTTGATTCCCGGGTCAGGCAAATAATTGTTAGGTATTGGGTTTTTCTGTCAAGAAATACTCAGTGCCAGCCTGGAGTTTGTATGTAGTTAGCGGTGTTTCACCCCCATGCATCGAGCACTTTAAGAAGTCGGTTTCGATTATTATCACTATCATGTGACAATAGTCATTAAGGCTTGCCAACCCGCATTTTAGCAGGGTGGCGGGTCTAAGCTCTAACTCCCTCTCTCCTATGAGAGAGGAGGTCTGTGTCCAGCGTTGGGACGTCAAAAAGCTGTAGCAGTAGCCAGTAGTACATACGTATAACGAAAAATTCTTTCAACATAAAACGTTTCCGCTTTAGCAAAACGTAAAAGATTCCGAAACCTTTCAAGCGTGCGCCTGTGCTCAATAGCCGAAACTATATCGACCAGAGTTAAGTGCTCCGAATTCGTTCAATGCGAGTCTAAGCTTTGCTGACCCCACTTACTAAGAGGTAGTTATTATTAGGTGAATAATTTTATTAATCTGGTCTACGTTCTCCTAAACATTCTAAAGAACTTCAATCCTTTTCATTACCTATCACAATCACAATCATCATATACGTATTATACCTAAACCAAAATCCCCCGCCGCGTCTGTCTGTCTGCGATAAACATAAAAACTGCTAAACGGATTTTCATGCGGTTATCACCAATAAATAGTGATTTATGAGGAAAGTTTAAGTGTATAATTTGTTAAGATTTTGTGTAAGTTGGTTGAAATATGACGATAATAGTTGAAAATCTCGGAAAAAGTCAAGCCGCCTGGGAGCTTGCATCGAAAACACTGCCTACCCTTTGAGTTAAAAACAAGCTGATGCAACCTACAATAGAAAAAAGCCGTGTGAAGTCAGGTCGGGTCGCTAGTTTACTGTAAGCTATCATTTGAATTTGCCTTTTTTTTGGTCTTACGCTTGACGACAATCATGCCTAAACAGCAATGATGAGGTCTAAGTTGGAACGCGCTTGCCTACAAAATGCCTAATCACTCTTGCCTTGAAGGAAATTAAAAATTTTAACCATCTCCGACATTTGATATACCTAAGTACCTGGCATCGACCCGCTTGTGGTATTTGCTGTCGTTGTCGATTCAACCTGTGCTATATTTATCTATTATTTATATTCTAACCAAAACGTCGTTCATTATATTATGTAAAAATAATCGTTTCTCGATTTTTAAATATTCACTCTCTATCGGTGTGCAATATGTCGCAGAACGGTGACCAGCGGAAAATTGAAGCTAAATAGTTCACGCTAACAGTGGCGTATTTTCCTGACACTGTTTTAATGGAACTAAAGTTTTTTTCTGTTGTCATTTTGTCAACACAGCTGCTAACTGCTTTGAAAACAATTACGCAACCAATCTCTATAACTGCTTATCTGTCGTAAAAGATTTAAATGAAGATTAATTGCGCAGTAATTCAGACCGTACTATGTGTTTCAGCTAAAATGATCTACCTCGTGAGGCACCTAACAATCAAACTTGTAACACCAATCAATAAAAATTTCACATGATTTTGTATTTTACTATTTTTATTTTTAAAAACAACCAACACAAATTAGGTAGTTACTGGGATAATAATCCCAAAGAATAATAATCAGAAGAATATTAATTTTAACATATAATAATATTACAAGCGCAGATCCAAAAAATGGTTTTCTATGCTTGTAGGCGTGGCACGTAGTGTGTTGTGATTGATGTCGAAACAAACAGCTATAAAATAAACAGACAGAAATATACTTATTAAGCTTTTATTCTGCGTTTTTCTATTTCAAAATAATACCATGAGCCCAAAAAGGCATCCTAATATAATAGCTATCCCCTTTGAAAGACCCACAAAATACAGAACAGAGCTGCTGTTCCAAATTTAAGCAGAACAAAGCGGGACAACCAACAATAAGATGGGTAAATTTAAATTAGAAACAACGCGCCGATATCACACTGATATAACGTCAGGCTTTTGTAGCGAAAGTCAAAAGGCAACAATGCTGTGAGTTTACCTTTGTTGAATTAAATAAATGTTGGCCTCATTCCGATATTGTTTCGTCGCCAGGTTACACGATTGAAATTCACTATATTGGATAGCTGCAGCCTGCAAGCTATGATTTCACGCCTGAAAATTCGCTTTTAGTAGTGGACCTAGGGACTTTTCGTTTCGCAACTGTTTATTTTTAAGTACATATTTTTCTGGATGCAACAAACAGAGAAGTAAATAGAGCACTACAGATAGAGTATATACAATTGGAGCTCTATTAGAGCTTGTAGTTGTGTAGTTGTGTAAGGGAACACTTATAATTAATCTAGAATAGAACTCTTTTATAGAGCTTTTGTTGCCTCATCTACTTTCAAGAGACGATTCATATATAGGTACACCGCATTTAGGTACTACGTCGAAGTCGTCTGCTGTATGTTGAAAGCAACGGAATAAATCTAGCTATGGCATTTATACATATAGGTATATCTACTCACAGAAACAAGTGTAAATTAAAAATTTAAAAAACCCCCGACAATCGCCATTTTGTGGTGGCGGCCATCTTGGATTTGCATAGTACTATTCTTAATTCTACTAGCCCTTTCATTGGTACCCATATTAAGGGAGTTGTGAAAGAATATGTAATCTGCCATTTTGTAGCGGCGGCCATCTTGGATCGATTTTCATCAAACATATCTAACAACACTCTCGATTAATTCACCTTTTAAACAAAAAAAAAACCGCATTCAAATCGGTCCACCCGTTTGAGCGCCACAGTGGAACAGACAGACACACACACACGGACACGTCAAACTTATAACACCCCGTCGTTTTTTCGTCGGGGTTTAAATACACTAGTGAGCAAAAAATACTATGTTTAGAAAATACAAACGCCTAGCATTAAGGCAATAAAATTGTTTACGTACAGAAAGGGGTTCGGAATCGGTTCGGTTCGGGGGGAATTGATTCCCCCCCGCTGTGAACTCACATTTCTCAGAAATTGCAGAGATTGGACTATTTTCAACGGCTCAACGGATATAGCTTTTTATAAATCAGTGTCACAAGGTTTCTAGGGTAATGTATAGGACCCGATATTTTTTTCATTCATCCACAAGTTAGGCCTTGACTGTGATCTTCTGTTCATTTGATGATAAATAACGACGCAGCCAAAGGTGCCAAAGCCAAAGGTCGTCGTCTCAACCAATAGACGTCCACTGCTGGACATAGGTCTCTTGCAAGGATCGCCACAGCACACGATCTTGTGCCGCCTGATTCCAGCGGCTACCAGCGACTCGCTTGAGATCGTCTGTCCATCGGGTCCAAAGGTGCGTAGCAGTTTTTGTTAAACCCATAATCGGTTTATCGGTTTTTATGCGCATCGTACCGGCACGCTAAATCGTTTAGCGGCGTAGCTTTACCGGTAGGGTAGTTACGGCAGAAACATCCCACCAAATTATACCAGAGACAGTAATTTAGAAATTAAGATTTTTTTCACTTTCAAAATCAAAGCCAAAGTCACTTTTTACCTGACTGCGCAACGCAAAGGAGTGGTAATGTGTTTATCAGTCTATGTATGTATGCATGTTTGTTCCTTTGTAGAACTCTAGAGACCAAACATGTGGGCCGATTTTGATAAGTGACACGTCGTTAGATTTGCCATGCCAGCGCAAGTGTCAACGAGAACGTAAAAATTTGAAAAATTCAAAATGACTGATTTTGGACGCCATGATACGGGGATCAAAACATTTTTTTCTTCAAATCCTTTCGAGTGGGGTATCAAATTAAAGGTGTTGAAAGGGTGATTACGAAGAATTTATTTTGACTAAAAATAATGTGATCTTACGTGAAAGAGAAAAAAAAAATATTACGCAGTCGGGTTTTTTATTTTCTTACCAATATTAATACTTGTTCACGCTTAAACAAAACCCCAGTCAAAGATTGCGTTACTGGCAATCTCCAATTTCTAAACCGTGTATGATTTTCACTTATGTTTATGGGTATAGAATAATTATTCAACCAAAAGCAGATTGATCGCTATCAGCTTGTGTGTATATTGATAGCAACAGATGTGCATCCAACATTCGGCTTCCGCTAATCTAGTTGTAAACCAGATTTAAATCTTGTGGACTGGTTTACTCGCATACTGGAACAATTCTGTTACTATTTAGTTTATCAATGAATTTACATATCTGTTTAGTAGTAGATACATAATAATATATTCATCATCATCATCATCATCATCATGATCAACCCATTACCGGCTCACTACAGAGCACGGGTCTCCTCTCAGAGTGAGAAGGGTTTTGGCCATTGTCTACCACGCTGGCCAAGCGGATTGGCAGACTTCACACACGTTTGAGAACGTCATGGAGAACTCTCAGGCAATGCAGGTTTCTTCACGATGTTTTCCTTCACCGTTAAAGCAAGTGATATTTAAATACATATAACGTACATAACTCGAAAAGTTAGGTGCGTGCCTGGGATCGAACCCACGACTTCCGATTAGAAGTCGGTTGTCCTAACCACTAGGCTATCACATCTTTTTTAATATATAGTAATATATTATATATATTTTCTTAATATATAATAATTAGTATATAATAATATATTACTTAATAGTAATTTACTTTTTAATAATAAGGTTTTTTTATACAAGGATAAAAAACCTATAAAATAGTACCGTGACTGACTGATTGACTGACTGACAGACAGACAACGCACAGCCCAAATTAGTGTTTGAGATATATTCCTTGAGTGTCCTAAAGGTACATTAATGCAGAGGAATATTTTCAATGATGAATGAAGAGAGAATCTTCATATTAATGAAGCGGAAAATTTGTAAAAAGGAGTGGGAAAGTTTGTATGAAGAAACTTCTTTTATTTTTTTGATGCGCGAAATAGTACAACTTACGATAGGCCACTGTATTTAAATACTCGATTCATATACATATACTTTAAAACACCATTCTTCTGCATCGCCAATCGTAAAAAGAAATACAAATAGCGGAAATCTCCTCTAAATAGAGATTAAACAATGAAAGAGCCCTCCCTGTATTAAAAATTAGATTAAAAAAAAATCTGTTCGGTACCTAACTAAGCACAAAATCCAAGGCATAAAGTCCCTCAATATACTTAAAATGCTTTATTAGAACGTGAGAGGTTCTGAAACCTCCTGCAATCGTTTGAGGCTGCGTTCGATAGCTGAAAGTCGAAACTATACATCGCGCAGTGGAGTGCTCTAAATTCGTTCAACGTCTTGGCCTAAATATTTTCTGCTGACCCTACTTTACAACTTATCAGATCGGAGCTTATTACAGTTCGAAGTATTGGAAAGTAGGCCTAGTTGAAAGTAATAGAAAAAAGAAAAGAATAAGAACTATTCGGAATAACATAGCAAACCATTCAATTCAATATAAAAGGGTTTTGTAACACAACACACATATAAATATTTTCTGGTTATATTTACGAGGGACTCTTGAGTTTTTATGTTTTTTAATTAATTTTCATAATTTTAACAGAATACATAACATTACAAAAATGGCCTCTATGGCTATAACACGTATTTATACTGTAAAAATTTCTCGTTTTTGTTAAATTACACGATTACGAAGTCTATATGATTACGAGCTTTAGATTCGTAATAGAGACCATCATAACACGTAGGTATTCTGTGAACATTTCAACTAGCTACGTATTACGGCTGAAGCTGGAAGACCCTAAGACATATGAACGGACGGACAAACAGACGACGGAGACTTATAGTAAAATAATCTCCTTTCTTTCGGTATCTCTTTGGGTATGACGACCTTCCTGGCGCAGTGGTGAGCGCTGTGGTCTTATAAGTGGGAGGTCCCAGGTTCGATTCCCGGCAGAGGCAGTTTGAGATTTTATAATTTCTAAATTGTCTCTGGTCTGGTCTGGTGGGAGCCTTAAGCTGTGGCTGGTTACCACTCTACCGGCAAAACCGTGCCGCCAAGCGATTAAGCGTTCCGGTAGATGCCGTGTAGAAACCCATCAGGGGTATACATACCTCTTCCAAGTTAGCCCGCTTCCATCTTAGACTGCATCATCACTTAACATCAGGTGAGATTGCAGTCAAGGGCTAACTTGTAGTTGAAAGAAAAAAAAAAAACTTAAAAATGATGATGAATCGTAAAAAACAATAAAGCTACTCGCGCTCACATAACTTTGTCGCGTTGATTGATGAGTTCTGAGTGCTTAGTCTAAGATCGGAGCACTCGAAAATGAACTCGAAAACTATTGATCGATTTCAGAGTAAAATAGACCTAAAATGGCTTGTATTAAGGTTTGAGTTCGCCAATACATTCAGCATTCGAACACAACGAGCGCCCCAAGCAGAAATGTTGTAAAATACATATTCGAACTATGGAATTACGACTTTAAAATACGAGTATTTGAGTTCATTTTGCTCTGAATTCACTTGTGATTCGATCAATAGTTTTCGAGTTCGTTTTCGAGTGCTCCGATCTTAGACTAAGCACTCTGAGTTACGGGGGCGTCGGCGGATATTAGGGCGAGCTTCATAATAACAGCGACCTTGGACAACTTTATCGATTTAAGTGAAATTTTCAGAGCCCGCTACGAACGGGGAGGCCTACAGGAAGCCAACATTAAAAGTGATGATAGGCTGTTTTACTTTGTTAATTAATTAATTAATTATCGTCTATAATATAATACACCTGACGTAAAACAGACTAGGGTATAATTAAAAGTGTAACATTTAGCTAGGTAGGTATAGGTGCGCGTTTTAAAAGAGTTAAGGTGTGGGTTCCTGATTTTTCTATTCGATGACAAGTTAGCCTTTGTACAGTCACTACCTAAACCCTAAGCATAAGCTTTAGGCCCCTATCCCACTGGCGTTTTGCGAGCGTTGGCGTTTCTCCAACGTCTGCGCAGCGTTGTCGCGACGTTAACGTCGCGTTGAAGTTGCGAAGTCGAAGCGTGAACGGTTGCCATTATAGTAGGGGAGCCGAGGATGCTAAATGTGAATTTACTCTTCAATAGACGATTTTTATAACTTCGGCTTGTGGAAATCAGCTGATTATATTTTTTTTGTTATTTTTGCATCATTTCCTTCAAAATAGAAGAAAATTCAACCACCCCTGAGATTCGAGGTCAATATAACGTTTATTTTTGCAACTTTGTAATGCTCCCATTCCCGTACGTTACGTTCAAATAGTCTGATTTTAACCCATCATACCTTAATCTGAGGTTTCTGAATATTTCTGTCCGTTATTTTTTTTATTTTGCGCGCGGCTCTATATAAAGGGCTTATATATGGTAAAAGGTACTCAGCAGGATGCAAGATGCCTCGCCTCTCTTATCTTAATCTGACGCACTCGAGTAAATCCAAAAATCCCTTCTTGGGCTCCCCTACTATTGGAGACTCTCAACGTTGACGTCGCGTCAACGCGACGTTGTCGCTGCGCAGACGTTGGAGAAATGCCAACGCTCGCAAAACGCCAGTGGGATAGCGGCCTAAGTCTTAGGACAGGAGGACAGGAGAAAGTGAGTCCTATTCTGAAGAAAGCAAAATAATATACAAAAAGTATCTCATCACAAAATTTGCTTATTTTAATTTCAGCTCTAGTGCTATAATTCTCGTTTTGCTTTGAGGAATGTAAAAGTCTAGAGCAATTCTGGAAATGACATTAGAAAACACCCGCCCCACTGTGTCTCCGGACCGTAAAGCGAAATATCGCTCCGTCGAAACCAACAAAGCTGAACAGACCTTTCGGTTCCAATTTAAATTGTAATAAGTCTCGTAGTTCGTAGGAGTTAACTAGAGGCGATCGTATTTCTGAAGCTCAATTTTAAAAGTAAGGCTGCCTTTTCACGAGGCATGTACGACGATACGTAGTGTGTGAAATCCACTAATGAGATCCGTTTATTTTTTATAGCGTTGTGCATTTTGTGTCTTACATAAATATAATAAAGGGTCTAATACTTCTACGGCTATGCGAAGTGTAAATTAAAAATAATAGTTCTTTTTTCAAATGATACTTTTGTTTTTATAAAAAAAATGTTACAACAAACTTAAAGCTAGCCTAATCATAAAAGTGTACTATTCATGCCCACGTGGAATAATGTCAACTTCTTGCTGAATTTCTGCGTTTAACAGCTAGGGTGATCTTTTTCGCAAAAAAATTACAATTAACCACGGTGAAATATCTCATACGATTTTTTTTTTTGCTATAAGACTCCAGTATGGCGCCAATACTTCTCACGGCAAATGAAAATAAGCCCCAACATGTGGAATGTATTGCTCTACGTTTCATAAATCTGAGCTTAGCGATGCCTTAATATCACTACTCAGTGCGCAGTCAACGTGTCAGACAGACAAACTTATAAAACCGTTTTTTTTTGTGTCAAGTGTTCAAATGAAAAACAAGAATTCCTCGAATTATCACAAACTCTGAAATAGCGGTTAGTTATCCTCCTGATCATAACTGGTAAATAGTACAAAAAACTTTATATTCACCCCATTTTAACGCAGAAAAGCCTTTATGTGCGAGAAAACAATGGGACAAGTCAACAATTCTCCCATTGTTTTCAGTTGCTCACTTTGGAATTTTCTATTTTAAATTCCTCATATCGCCGACTCTCTCTGAACATGCGCTACTTTTAATATAGCCTCTGACACCTCATATTTTTTTCATACATTGAGATGATATATTATTTAGAGGGGAAATCCTCACAATCGACACACATAAGTACAGGCGTCAAAAATTATCACATCTTATAAAATTACAAAGACGTCATCATCATAATCATGATCAACATATTACCGGCCCACTACAGGGAACGGGTCTCCTCTGAAAGTGATAATTAATTAAGTGGTTTAGGCCGTAGTCGACTACGCTGGCCAAGTGCGGATTGGAAGACTTCACACACGCACACGCCGTTGAGAACAAATACGTTTGCTTTGAAAATTTTTCAAAGTATGTATGTGTGTTAAAGTATGTTGTGTTATGTAGCTTTGCACTTTTGAAACGCTTATTCATTATTGGTATAAAACTTATTGTTGCTTATACTTCAGTCCTGCTGACTCCATTTTGCGGGACGTTGCACGCTCTAGTAAGATGACATCTCTCAGTTATCGTCCATTTAAAGCGAGAGATGAAAAAATTTCGTATTCTCTCGGAGACTTGTGAAAAGTTACGCACATTTGTATCCGCTAATGAAATGCTCTTTGACGAGATTTGTTTATGTTTGTCATTCTTCATTCTTTTATTAACCGACTTCCAAAAAGGAGGAGGTTCTCAATTCAGCGCGTATTTTTTTTTCTTTTTTTACATATCCACTAGCTTCTGCCCGCGTGAATTTCGGTTTTTCACAAATCCCGAGGGAATCGTGGATTTCTGGTTCCCGTTCCCGCTCCCTTTTCCAATCTTTATACCTACTTTCAAGGAAATTTGCTATAGTAATCTACCTATAGTTGTACCAAGCAAATCTTACTGCTGCGTCGGGCGTCGGTTTCATCGTTTCTTCTTATGCCCGCCCGACTTCAGTATATGTGTATAAACAAAAATTATTTTTATACCTTGTAGTGGCATTTGAAGTCGGTTTTTCTAAAAGAATTTTCATTTCCTTACCGACTAAAACTCGATCTGATTTGAGGAGTGTTATTATTTTCCATGTATTATTTTCATTCCACATTTCGTACTAGTTAAAGATAATAAAGGCACACAATATGTGTTCTGCGGCGCCACTCATCATCATTATCAACCCATTACTGGCCCACTACAGGACACGGGTCTCCTCTCGGAAGAGTTTAGGCCGTAGTCCACTACGCTGGCCGGGTAGTGGTAAGATAATGGTAGACTTTACACGCCTTTTATTTAATTTTAATTCTTAAATCTATCTATCCATACATATAATAAAATAGACTTGCCGTATCTGTACATTAAAGATTTTTGCAAAATAATAACGGGGGGATGTTAGGGATAAGTAATAGAACGTAAAAAAGCTATTTTTGAAATTTTTGTCTGTGTGTCTGTTTATCTGTTTGTCTGTAAGTTTGTGCACGCATCACGCAAAAACTACTGAATGGATTGAAACGAAACTTGGTACGATTTAAGTTCATACTACGGAGTAACATATAGGATACTTTTTATCCCGAAATTCAGCACGGTTCCCTAGGAAGAGGGGATGAAAGTCAAAACGTGTATTTAGCTGTAATTCAATAACGCGTGGTCCGATTTCATTCATTCGTTTTTTGTTTGAAAGTAGATACTTTAAAGATTACCGGCTAATCTCTAATAGACTGGATCGATTTTGATGGGACTTTCACTGGCGGATGTTTACATTTTGATCTACCTAAACATCCGGCAGTGAACTTTTTACAGTTTTTAGCATGATAATGAGCTCAAAGGAGCTTAGGAGAAACAAAATCATTCTTACGGGATTTTTAAAAACCAATATGTATCCACGCGAACGAAGTCCGCTTGTAGATAAAATGCGAATAGCATGACTCTATAGTCTATATGGCTAATTCTGTTGTACACAATCTCTAAACCTAAACTACAGGCCTAAATATATTCTTATCTCTTTCAAAATAGTGCTATCCTTTTCCGCAGGTATCATTACCTGCGGAAAAGGATAGCACTATTTTTAAACCTGTCAATTTAGTTTAGTTTAGAGATTGTGTACAACAGAATTAGCCACTATATCTACCCTATACCATCAGCTGATTCATTGATAAAAAGAGAAATTTTTGCATACTCTTCAACAAATATGAACGTAGTAAAAAATTCAGTGTAGTTTTTTGTGGAACAAAGTAAACATACAAAATTCATTCACCCTCGGCCTGTGTAATGTTGCATAGTGATGAACATTGTGGAATAAATTAACTCAGAGCAACGGAAACCCCGCACAAACACTGCAGTGTTGGTGTGTTTTCATTCTTTTATACATAGTTTCAAACATATTATATACTAGCTGATCCCCGCAACTTCGTTCGCGTAGATATAGGTTTTTTCTATATAGGATCGGATCGGATCCCATAATTCTTTTATGTACCTAAACTAAATGTAGCCTGTTACTCCTTATAACATTGAAAGTTCCATTAAAATCGATTCAGCCATTTCGGAGATTAGCTGGAACAAATAGACAGACCGACAAACATAAATTTAAACGCATACCAGTTTAAAATAAGCCATACGTTCAAAGATCCGGGTACCAAGTTATTTGAAAAATAACCTATGACCTTGAAATATTTACGGGACAATATATAAAGTACTACCTTTCTAACAAAAAAAGAATGAGTGAAATCGAACAACGCGTTAATGAACTACAGCTAAATACACGTTTTAACTTTCTTCCCCTCTCCCAAGGGAACCGTGCTGAATTTCGGGATAAAAAGTATCCTATGTCGTACCTCGGAGTATAAACTCAAATCGTACCAAGTTTTATTCGAATCCATTCAGTAGTTTCGGCGTGATGCGCGGCCAAGATACAGACAGACAGACATACAGACAAAAATGAAAAAAATTGCAGTTTTGGTTTCAGTAACGATTATAGACTGCCCTCCAAAAGAAATTTTCAAAATATCTACAATGTACAGAATTGGATCTGTTACAGTTTTATTATATTATAGAAGAAGACAGATATAGGTAGTTTTTTTTTGTTTAGGATCCTTAAAGAGTGGATACAATATAAGTACACTATAGATTATAATTATTTTATAAATAACAAGATAGGTACCTAATTCGATTTAATTTGAAACAAATTATTAGAATATTATGTATAATTTAAAACATTAGAGAAAGATTAAAGTTCTATTTAATACTTAAAAATTTTCATTAATTGATATCATTAATACCTACTGTAATTTTTATGATCACCACCACCGCCACCACCACTACAGCTATTTAACGTCCCAGTGCTGGGCACAGGCCTCCTGTCTCATAGGAGAGAGGGATTTAGAGCTTAGATCCGCCACGCTGCTTCAATGCGGGTTGCCGGAATTTTAACGACTATTGTCACATGATAGTGGTAATAATCAGGATCGACTGTTTAACGTGCTCTCCGAGGCACGGAGGTGAAAATTTTTTGACAGAAAAACCCAATACCTAACAACTATTCGCCCAACCCGGGAATCGAACCCGGGACCTCATAATCTGCAGTCGAATATGCTAACCACTAGACCAACGAGTTAATTATGATGACGCTATTAAAATGATTAAAAACTAGTTTGTAGGTACCTAGTCAATTTTTTGATAAAAAAGCAAAAACAATTTCATACATCGTTGATTGAGTTACGCGCTAGAGGTGGCAACTACTGTTACACGGTACATTTAGCTCTTTGTGAGCGGATATTACTTCATTATATGCATAGAACCAGCATATGGCTGTTTCTCTACTAACGGGAAAATCGTTGTACCAAGCATTTTTTTCTTATTTGGCTATAATAATACTAATTTTTAATATCAATAATGATAGTACACTACCTAATCTTAAAGGAGGCAAGTTCATTTAATAATATAACATTGTCATATTCTATCAAATTCAGTTGAAAACCTCAAAATACAGTTCTTGGCTATGTCCTATTTCCAGAATGACAACTCTTACGATGAATATTTATTTCCTTTATTAAAATAGACAAATTTAAACATATACAAGCAATAATAGGATACAGATAGCATGTTTAGAAAACACAATGATAATTCTAGGTTTATTTTTGATACTACAAACTGGCACTCGAATGTTGTCCGCACGATTTTTGATTTTTCCCCGAATACAATTTGAATATCACGTCAAAAGCTTACTATGCACTACTGAGATTATTTATGTCGTAAAACGCAATGAAACCAGTGTGAAGTTCGTTCGTAAAGTACAAGGTGCCGCGGCCATTTTATTCAGTTTTATCTCTGTTTGTGTAAGAGAATCACGTGTCTGGGCAGCTTGTTTCACAGTCCTCTGGAGAGTTGTATTTTTAGTATTATAAGAGATTCAATTGTAATAATTTTATACAACAATAACCCAGTGCGAGCATTATCACTTCTTACAATAATATTAAACAAAATCTTAAATGATTTAATTCTATGACACTTTTTATGTAAAAAAAACAGTCCTCTGGGCAACAGTCCTCTGGAATTTTATAGCACAAATTACCTGTTTTATGCTACAAAGACCTATTTTATTTACTGATAATGTCCATTAAACGTGCAATATGATGAAAACATTTAAATTTAGAAAAATAATAATACGAAAAAATTTTTTTTTTCATACAAAAAAAAATTTTGTCAAAATTTCAATTGTTTTTTGGGGATTAGTATTTACTTCATTACTACTTCTCGAAAAATATATATGTCGGAGCAAAGACGTTTTCAGCCTCAATTGGCAGTGTCAAGAAAGACAAGATTAAATTATTCGTCTCAGTCAAACTACTCAAATCATGAATTAAACATCACTTTGTCAACCAAGTTGTAAATACCCTCAACAACTCTGTAAATTAACGGCAGCGCCGTCTTGTAGTGTAAACAATCAAGCATGACGTAATTACGTCATTCCCCCACCAACCTCTTATTATAAAAGGAAGGGCACAAGCGTGCAGCGACACACTCCGATTCGGGCTCTCGCCGAACACACAGCTCCGTCCATACGATGTACCATTAGTTTATTACGACGTAGGTCGTGTAGACTAGATTGGTTGGCGATGGCTCGGTTATAAGGGGTGGTGGAGACCGATAGGTAGGGTAGGTTAGGGTTAGTTCATTACTGCCTCAGTTAACAAAAGGCTTCTCAAATACGCCCGTACCCTTGTTATGCTCACAGCAAAGTATTTCGATCTACCCTCACAATAGCAATAACTTCTAGTGTCGTCTCTGGCTTCTCCTGCCGTCACTAGTTTAATTACTGTCACCATGAAGTCATCGTAATAATCAAGGGAATAACGTCAGCAATGCTGACGTCATCATCTTTTAAAACTCTTTGGAGCCACGCGCTCCGTCATCAGAAGTGGGATCGAGCACCGTTCCATCAGCTCGATCTCCAGATATGCCCCAGTAAAACAACGTTGGCACCAAACCTCAAAATGAAGTGCCTATTAGTCTATGGGTGAGGTTCCGCCCCAGATTATCATCTTCAAAATCTTGTGCATAGCACTACTCCATTGTCCAAATCCACGAGTTTATTCAGGAGTTTATCCACGAAACCCCCCGAGACCATATGAAACCATAGCACTACTCCTTCCTCCAAACTCACGAGTAAATACTCGAGTTAATCCACGAGAATCCACAAATTTATCTATGAGACCCTCCGAGATTATTTGCACGACTCCTTCCTCCAAACCCACGAGTTTATCCACGAGTTTATTTACGAAAACCTACGAGAATCTCCAAGAACCTACGAGAATCTCCGAGAACCTACGAGAATCTCCGAGAACCTACGAGAATCTCCGAGAACCTACGAGAATCTCCGAGAACCTTCGAGAAATCATTACTTTGACTGACTTTATGACTGTAACTTTACGAGAATTTTCGACAATCTCCGAGAACCTTCGAGAAAACATTACTTTGACTTTGACTTTATGATTGTGACTACGAGAATCTTCGAGACTCTCCGAGAACCTACGAGAATCTACGAGAATCTACGAGAATCTCCGAGAATCTCCGAGAACCTACGAGAATCTCCGAGAACCGTCGAAAAATCATTACTTTGACTTTATGACTGACTTTACGAGAATCTTCGAGAACCTACGAGAACCTCCGAGAACCTTCGAGAAAACATTACTTTGACTGACTTTATGACTGTAACTTAACGAGAATTTTCGACAATCTCCGAGATTCTTCGAGAAAACATTACTTTGACTTTGACTTTATGATTGTGACTATACGAGAATCTTCGAGACTCTCCGAGAACCTACGAGAAATCTACGAGAAATCTACGAGAAATCTACGAGAAATCTACGAGAAATCTACGAGAAATCTACGAGAAATCTACGAGAAATCTACGAGAAATCTACGAGAAATCTACGAGAAATCCACGAGAAATCCACGAGATCTACGTGTTAACGTAGGTTAACACGTAGACCTCACAATTGTCCACGAGACATTACTAAATCCTTAAAGACCAAAACATGAAAGATGTGCTGGTCCATTAGAAACATGACTGAGCATCATTAGATGCTTACAGATGCCAAGCTCAAAGAAATTTCTTTGTTTCAGAATTAACATCAAATCCTCAGGCTGGTGCAGAGCGCGCACCGCCTATCAGAATGGCCGTGTCGGAGCAAAGACGTTTTCAGCCTCAATTGGCAGTGTCAAGAAAGACAAGATTAAATTATTCGTCTCAGTCAAACTACTCAAATCATGAATTAAACATCACTTTGTCAACCAAGTTGTAAATACCCTCAACAACTCTGTAAATTAACGGCAGCGCCGTCTTGTAGTGTAAACAATCAAGCATGACGTAATTATGTCATTCCCCCACCAACCTCTTATTATAAAAGGAAGGGCACAAGCGTGCAGCGACACACTCCGATTCGGGCTCTCGCCGAACACACAGCTCCGTCCATACGATGTACCATTAGTTTATTACGACGTAGGTCGTGTAGACTAGATTGGTTGGCGATGGCTCGGTTATAAGGGGTGGTGGAGACCGATAGGTAGGGTAGGTTAGGGTTAGTTCATTACTGCCTCAGTTAACAAAAGGCTTCTCAAATACGCCCGTACCCTTGTTATGCTCACAGCAAAGTATTTCGATCTACCCTCACAATAGCAATAACTTCTAGTGTCGTCTCTGGCTTCTCCTGCCGTCACTAGTTTAATTACTGTCACCATGAAGTCATCGTAATAATCAAGGGAATAACGTCAGCAATGCTGACGTCATCATCTTTTAAAACTCTTTGGAGCCACGCGCTCCGTCATATATCATTTCTTAATTTTCAAAAAAAATAGAGTCGGGACAACTTTGTATGGACGAGTTTCCAGTTAGTAGAGAAATGCCCATATAATACGGCGGAAACTCACTTAGTTATATTTACTCGTACACTCTGCTTTGTAGCGGTGATAATAGAATTTTCATTAGACTAAGTTTCCTTCAACCTCGGGGCACAAAAAAAAACGACAACTTCCTATGGCCTTTATAAATGGGATCCCCGTTAGGTCCAGTGCTTTACACGTACTATATTAACTGCGGCGTCCGTAATTAGATTAGTTCAGACCGGCCGGCGGCCGCGGCGGCGGCGGCCGAGCGAGCTACAAAGTGTTCGATCCTTTGCGGACACAATCGGATTATTTGCGCGGATCTGAACACTGGCAACGACCCCGATTCCACTATAACCTGACATGTCACACGGTACTTTTAGGGATGTTTTTTCACGTGGAAAACGATAATTGATATATCATCATTATCGTCATTATCAACTCATTGCCGGCTCACTACAAGGTTCTCCTCTAAGAACGAGAAGGCCATTGACCACCCCACTGGCCAAGTGCGGATTGGTAGACGTCACACGTCTTTGAGAACATTATGGAGAACTTTCAGGCATGCAGGTTTCGTCACGTTTTCCTTCACCGTTATATTTTAAAGATTCTGAACTTGTACCCGCCATGCTTCTCCAAGGCGCGTTGACGGGGTTTACCGACTATTGTCACAGCATAGTGATAATAACTGGGATGGACGCGATGGCTTAACATGCTCTCCGAGGCACTGGGATGAAACACCGCCACCTACAAAATCCAATCTGGCACTGAGAATTTCTTTACAGAAAACCCCAATTATAATATTTTGTCCAACCCGGAAATCGATCCAGGACATTGTGATCCGCAGCCAAACATGCTTAGGTAACTACTAGATCAAAGAGACATTGCCATAAAATAACATTCGCTTTTCTAATCTACGTTTAAACTTCTACGGTCGAACGCCCACAATCATTATTTTAGACAGGTACCTATCTATTCTATCTTTGTACCCATATATCTAATCATATATCTATATCTAACTTTGTACCCACTTTGTTACAGCAATACCTATAGAAATTAGAAATCAACAATAAATTGATCCAATTTTGCTTTAAATTAAAATCGGAATAGTTACTCTTCATACTTCATATTATGTTAAGGCCTTTAGATTTTTCGTAAATTCGAATAAACCTGCATTTTCGGTGGATACCAAAAATGGCGATTTATCAAGGGTTTTTCGGATTCCTTCAGTGCCTCCCTGGGGATAAGCTTGTAAGCGATAATAAGGCGAGAGTGCCTCTTAAACGGCCCAAATTGATAGCGAGGTGCTTAAGTATTACAAGGAATGGGGTTTTATGCGTGCAGATACTTTTATGGCTAAGATAAAATTTATTAAATAAAATGGACTATCTACCCTGGCTTATACATAATATTAATTTTAGATATCTCAACAATAACCAGGAGTCGTCTGCGTATGAATGATGTACTAAGGTGAGATAAGAAGTAAGGGTAGATAAAAAAATATACTTCGTATCTCTATTAGCTTCTATGAGCACTCTGATAAAGTATAATGGTTTTAGTTTGGTGTACGTAATCTCTAATAGTAGTTTATGAAACGGTTGCATAATAGAGGTTATTAAAACACGAGTGTTAGTTTAAAAAACGAGCCGCAGGCGAGTTTTTTAATAGTATTACACGAGTGTTTTAATAACTAATTATGTAGAGTTTCATACACTACTTTATCTAAGCTCATCAATAGGTATCTTACGTATAAAAGAAAAGACTAAGAAATTAACAAAATTATTTAAAACAAAATAATTAAATATTTATATAATAAGTATTCATGTTTTGGATATTGCAATTTATAAATGTACTCAATTCTTCAGGGGAGAACGTTTTTGCATTTTTTCCCTTAAAGCCCTGCGATTTTCTTTTTAAAACAGCAATCAGTCTTGTGTATTTAATAATATCGATTTGGTTGTAGATACTCAATATACTTTTGAGCATTGAGTATTTAGCCCATAAGGACAAAGACTTAAATTTATTTGATAATTCTTGGAAATATGCTAGCATTACATTTTCTGAAAATGAAGTGGTTTTTTTCAAAATTTTCCAACTCATAAAATCTTGGTAACATTTATCGTAAATTTTCTTTGATTTTGCTGGCAAAAGATTATTTATCATTCCCGATGCTATTTCCAGAATGTCTGGTGGAGTTAAATTCTCTTCAGTATCACTGCTAGACATTTTTCCGCGCAACAAAAATCACTTGCAAAATTTTGAGTTACAAAAACTGAATAGTAAATAAATAATAAATTAAAAATTTAAATAATAGGCGCCAAAATTCAATTGTCAATTTCGAATGTGCGGTGCGTGCAGTGCGTCTATGGTCAATTATGGTAGCACTACACTCTGTCCTCTGGCCGCATCTTGCTACCGCCACACTTTCGCAGTAGTAGTAATAGGGTAACTTTGATAGCGGGATAATCATTGTAAGTAACAAAATTAAACTAACTAACTATTGTAAACTAACTATTGTACCTATTTCTTTTAAAATGTTTCTTTTGTTTAATTTATGTTTTTTTGGTGTACAATAAAGTATTAAATAATAATAATAATAATAAACACCCGGCATGGCTCAAAAATACCAGAACCCAGTGCCTGTACTATAATGTAGAAAAAATTATTTTTTAACATTGTTTTGCAATAATTTCCTAACAAAGTAGTGCTAAAATGAACTTTTTTAATTTTTTTTTAAATATTATAGATGTATGTGAATAAAGTAGTCCAATATATGACACATTTTGATTTCATATTCGGAATTTTATGATATGAGAGTAGATAAACTAAATTAAATTGTCAGATCTAGAAGCGATGATATCCCTGTCACAATGTTCCTTGTGGAAAAGCACAGCACTTGTATTATTCTACTAGATGGTGCCCACGGCTTCGCCCGTGTGTATTTAGGTTTTTAAAAATCCCGTGGGAACTTTTGATTTTCCAGAACAAAAAGTAGTCTATCTGTCCCGTACCCGTCCCCAAAATGGAAAAATTCCGTGGGATCCATACGATTTCGGAATGCAATTCCTTACAGCATCAGGGTTGAGGAGTTGGATATGTATCTACTCGAGTTCATTCAACGATAAAGTCTTTAATTGGTATCCCCAATATCAATTTAAATAACCGACAGTGCTTAAATCCCATTAGTTTTGGGGATCAGGTCCCCTACAGCATCAGGATTGAGGAGTTGGAATCCAAATTTTTTGTAGGACAGTGTCGCAATGTTTCTCTATCGATAAAAAAAAAATTACGCAAATCGGTTCAGAAATCTCGGAGATATCGGTGTACATAGGTAAAAAAACACAACTCCTCCTTTTTTGAAAGTCGGTTAATAAAGTAGCCTATGTTACTCCCTGGTTAATTCTCTACTTGTATGTGAAAGTCCCGTCAAAATCGGTTCAACCGTTCCGAAGATTAGCCTGTTCAAACAGACAGACAGACAGACAGACAGACAGACAGACAGACAGACAGACAGACAGACAGACAAAAATTTTAAAAACGTGTGATTCGGTTATGGTATCGTTCAAATAACCATATGAGCTTAATATGAGGTAGTTATTTCGATATTACAGACAGACACATCAATTTTATTTATTAGTATAGATGTGTTAATTTAGTTAAGAGATCGTGTTTCAACCCAATTACGTAATTTGTTTTCTTGTTTGTTCTACAATAATTCTGGAAATTGTATTTATTTAAATAAATTACAACGATGTACCTAAAGTTTTATTACTTTTAATGTTTAACTTTGAACAGTAGATTTACATAATTTGTGAGTTTCAAGTAGCTTAGTGTTCAGAAGTTGTTAGGCTCTGACAGCTAGACTAATGGACTAAGTCCAGGCTAGACCCAAACCAGACTAAAAGTTAATTAATCTCTACCTTTCTTTCACAGTTTAATGAAATTTAAAATTCCTCCAAGTAGGTAGTAAAGAATTTGTAATACTTTGGCACCACGCCGAGTCCTGAACATGGAACATTAGCGTCTTGGTCACGGCGTTCACTAGCAGACTCCTTTAAATTACTTTTAAAGTACCTAACTAGTAACTTTGCAAGAAAAAGAGCACTTAGCAGAGTCCTGGTAACTATATTTTTACGTAACAACGTAACTACACACTGATACAGTTTGACCGAGTAACTGTATATTCATTATCATCATTATTATTCTCATCAACCCATTACGGGCCCACTACAGGGCACAGGTCTTCTCTTAGAATGAGAAGGGTTTACTCCACCACTAATATAGCTAACAACACTCTTGACTAATTCAACTTTCAAACAAAAAAACTGCATTCAAATCGGTCCACCCGCGCGGTTTGAGCGCTACAGGGGAATAGACACACACACACATACAAACGTCAAACCTATAACACCCCCGTCGTTTTTGCGTTGAGGGTTAAAAAGGCACAGGTATGTAACATTTAAGACAATTTGTAGGCATCCTTGAAAATAGTAATTTTCTCATGAAACATCGTGACGGAACTTCGGTGTAGCAACGTAACAGCCTATTAATTTCCCTTCCAACACAAAAGGCTCTTATAAGGGTAAGAGGCTTAACAGAATAAGGGACTGGTGGCTTAATTGGCTATAGATGGTGACAGTATGTGAATGGAGTACACCCTATTCTTTATTTTACTGTATTATCATTTTCCACTTAATTAGAAGGTTTTAAAAATTTTGACTTTTTCAATATTGAGTCGTTTGTAATAATTAAAACAATGATGAAATTAGTTTTCTGAAGCGACTCATTGTAGCTAATTGAACATAGAACAAAGAAACTATCTGTCAAGTATTTTCATGCCTAAGCTGATTTTGATTTATCCATGAAAACAAGTTAAGAGAAACGCGAAAAACGTTTGGCTCTCGCGATTTGCGGCAATGAAGTTGTATGGACGACGTATTTCCGATTTTCAAGCTAGTGTTAAATAACTTCGTGATTTGCATTATGTCACATCCCGCATCCCGCGAAACCACCGTAATTTGACCCAAGCTTAAGTTAAGATATGTACTTAAAGTTTCACCTATAGCAACTTTTTACTATAATTGATAAATTATATACCTTGTTGGAACACAATATCACTTCACGGATCCATTAAATTCTTGATAATACTGCAACAAAAATAGTCCTTGGTCGTAAAAACAATTCTGAAGAGCCTCTTATAATAGACTGAACCGGATCATAACGTATAAAAATTCTGTATGAGAAAAGCCTGTTTTCCAACTGTGGGTTTACGAGCGCTCGTAACTTTGAGTAGTTTTACGCAGAGTTATAACATTGTTGGAACACACATTGGATGGTTGAACGTATGCGAACACACAGTGTTAATGTGTCGTTGCGCAGTGTCGATCGAGATCCTACATTCTTTTATGTTTCCTTAGTTAGAGATTTGTATTAGGTACTTAGCTATTTTTTACTCCTGACGCAAAAACGACGGAGTGTTATAACTTTATAAGTTTAACGTGTCTATGTGTGTATGTGTGTGTGAGTGTGTGTCTGTCTACCTGTTCCACCAGGTGGAAACGGGTGAACGGATTTCAATGTGGTTTTTTTTTTGTTTGGAAGGTGACTTAGTCGGGAGTGTTCTTGGGTTTATGGCGGATTACATACTTTTTCACAACTCCCTCAATATGGGTACCTATTCAAAGAAAGGGCTGAACTATTAGAATAGCACAACAGAGCAATTCAACATCGAATTTCGTTTTCGAAATCAATAAAAAACTCGTTCTAGAGATGATGGTCAATCTCGTCACGCGTAGATTTAAAATGAAATCAATGCCTGCGGTTCGTTTTACAATGTGCGTTGGGAAACATTTTTTACAAAAGAGAAATGCAAGAGAATTACAAAAGAACATTCATGTGTGAAAATCACAAACCAAAAACTGTCACACACAAACCAAAATCATTTTGGTTTGGTTTCATTTGTACTTTATTTAGCCTAAGGTAAATATTTTACAGAATTTAATTTGATAAATTATAACAAAACTTATTCCAAGAAGCTTCTCTAATAATAGCGAAAAACACAATAATTAATCATAGAGAGGTAAAAACGTATCTAATAGCAATTCATAAAAATAATTTACAATCTATATAGATTTCCTAAGCCCTTCTCATTCTGAGTTGTGACCCGTGTCTTGTAGTGGGCCGGTAATGGGTTGATAATGATGACGGTGATGGTGATGGTGATGGTGGTGGTGGTGGTGATGATGATGATGATGACCATGGTGATGATGACGATGATGATAACCATGATGATGATGATGATGATTATATAGATTTCAATTTACGGCCTAACAAAAATGGCCCAAACTCTCAATATGTCACCATTATCAATTGCAGCTCTACCGTAGAATAAACGCATCGATCTGTAATACGCAAACGCTGAAGATAAAGTCATACAGTTTACCTACTTTATTTAAAAACAATAATTTCATGACCTCAATAACATTAAAATATTTCTTTAATTTTGTGCTGTCCATTTATTATTGTCAGACAAGATAATCATAAAAAATATCCACTTGCACAACGTAATTATGGAATTGCTCTTACGGCATAAAATATTCAGTAGTTCATTAATATTTGGAACAAAGAAAAATTATAATTAAATTACAATGATACTTAAAGTTGTTTAATTTTTATTATAACTAGCTCACCAGATTGACGCGACATTGTCCTCTCCCAATATAATTTCCGGTTTGCTGTAATAAAAGAGGAGAAAATTCTGATTTCCTAAAATATAATTAAAGTATGATATTAAAATATACCAAAGTGGTTAAACTTAATCTTGTTAGCTTTATTGTCTTCAATAATAGCGTTGTAATCCTGCAAAGTCAGCGTTAAATCTCAAGAATCCAGAATTCAAATCCGTTACATTAACGAATCCGTCAGATGCAACATTGGCAACCTGCCAAGTTGCGCAATGCAACGATTGCGAATTTAACAATTCTATTACAAAACAGTTTTTATCCTGTTTGTAATTATGGACATCTAGTTAAGTACTTGGCAACTATGGGCCTCTTGAGATGGCCCAGCGTCAATCAGCGGGCGATAGAGAGGGCTATGTTTGGAGTTACCATGAATCGTCTATTGGTTTAGACGATGAGTAAGTATTGTACACACTTGATGGCATTTCTGGAACTGAGAAGTTTTACATTATTTTATTTTGTGTGATTGGCTAGGCTGTAGTAAATTAAGTAAATGTAACGGCACTCCTATAAGAAAAAAATTAATTTAATCTTGAGAAAACTTTAATACCTAACCTAATCTCGTGATAGTAATAAAAAAGTATGTAAGTCACCACGGTTTTGTAGCATGCAGACTTTAATTGTTTTCTAATGCTTCAAGATCACGCTCATCAATCCATGATTGAAATTATTATTCAAAACAATATTTTGTGTAATCAAAAGTAATCCACAAATTAAAACTTGTAAAAATAATCCTGACAAATGAAAGATGAAGTAAATAAAATTGAACGAGAATTAAATGACCTCGATTTAAAAGATGGACCTATATTAAATCTATGGAAACAATTTTTGGATCCTACATTAAAATGAAAAGTAGTAAAGAATCTCTCAGCCGCGCCATTGCATTGGCGTCGCGCCAAGGTGGCGTAGTGAGAACGATTATGTCCATTATGAGTTCAACAATTCCATTATGGAACAGTTTTTTATCCTACTTCTGGTTTTCTGGGGCACCTGGTATCTTTCAACCAAGACTTATTATAAAAAACGACCGTTGCACAGAAGGTTTATTTTCCACTAGCTGAACCCCGCAACTTCGTTCGCGTAGATATAGGTTTTTATATAGGATCGGATCGGATCCCATAATTCTATTATGTACCTAAACTAAATGTAGCCTAAGTTACTCCTTATAACGTTGAAAGTTCCATTTAAATCGGTCCAACCGTTTCGGAGATTAGCTGGAATAAATAGACAGACCGACAAACATAAATTTAAACGCACAGCAGTGTAAAATAAGCCGTACGTTCAAAGATCCGGGTCCCAAGTTATTTGAACCCAATACTGAGGATTGTAATGTCTGTTATTTCTAAACTAAAAAATCTATGACCTTGAAATATTTACGGGACAATACATAAAATACTACCTTTCTAACAAAAAAAGAATGTGTGAAATCGAACAACGCGTTAATGAAATACAGCTAAATACACGTTTTAACTTTCATCCCCTCTCCCAAGGGAACCGTGCTGAATTTCGGGATAAAAAGTATCCTATGTCCTACCTCGTAGTATAAACTCAAATCGTACCAAGTTTCATTCGAATCCATTCAGTAGTTTCGGCGTGATGCGCGGCCAAGATACAGACAGACAGACAGACAGACAGACAGACAGACAAAAATGAAAAAAATTGCTGTTTTGTCTTCAGTATCGATTATAGAGTGCCCTCCAATAAAAAATTTCAAAATATCTTCAATGTACAGAATTGGATCTGTTACAGTTTTATTATATTATAGATTATTATTACGAAAGCTGATGTGTAAGTATTGTAAGTATAAATATTACTAGCTTCTGATGAACTTCGGTTTTTCACAAATCCTGAGGGAATCGTGGATTTCCGGTTTCCCGGTTCCCGCTCCCTTTTCCAACCTTTATACCTACTTTCAAGGAAGTTTGATATAGTTATCTACCTATAGCTGTAGCTATTTCAGTTTTTTCGAAATCCCGTGGGAACTGTGGATTTTTCCAGGATATAAAGTAGCCTATGTGTTAAGTCAGGGCACAATCTATCTCCATTCAAATCCTAATTTCAGCCAAATTGGTTCAGTAGTTGCAAAGTTAAAGAGTAACAAACATACACACACACAAATTTTCGCTTTTATAATATTAGTGTTAAATTATAATAATTTTAATCGACGTCCATGTATATTGTACTTTGCTTGCGTATAACTTAAGCCGTAATCTTCAAGGCATAAGTTAATAACTGAATGGCTATTTTCTAGTCAAGTGCAAACAAATCAGTGTCCAAACTATATAGATCAGGGTAGAAGCCTTTAAAAATAATAAAAAGTGAAAAAAAAAATAGTAGGATGAAACCCATTGGAAAAGGAGGAGAATATTATAAAAATAAAAGGAAAAATAATTTACGGGCGATCTGAGCTCGGGAAGGGGAAAGGGGTGAGTTTTAAGGGTAAAAAACGGTTTATCTCGATTTCCGGCAAAACTACAAGTGTTCAGTGCTCTGTGGAACTACCTACTCTGTGTAAAACTTCAAATGTAAAATGTCAAACATTGTCAGTGTGAAAAAATATGGAAAAAATAATAACCTCGTTATTCTTACCAACCAACACTTATTAATAACACCTATTATGTCGAACTTGGACATAATAATTTGGCGACCGTGACAGGACCTACACCTTG
The DNA here is from genome assembly GCA_920104075.1 of Melanargia galathea. Taxonomy (NCBI): domain Eukaryota; kingdom Metazoa; phylum Arthropoda; class Insecta; order Lepidoptera; family Nymphalidae; genus Melanargia; species Melanargia galathea. Next base: position 6,198,896 of record OV049864.1, read on the forward strand.
TACCTATTAACAATCCTTTTGTTGTTGTTTAACAATTTTCAATTTGTGCAAATAACCTTCAAAACTTCTTCAAAACTATGGAATAATAATGGGCGGCCTTCCGGGTGACATCGACATGAGGAACGTGAGCTAACATTTACTTATTTCTATATCATATCATAAAATACTTAACTGCATTAATTACTTTGCAATACAAACATAGTCGCATTTTGTTTGACAATACACTCACATTTGCATTCAGCACTACAATTTGTTCATATTTAGTTTGTTTTCTTTAAAGTTTGTAAACTTATTATTACTAAAAATACAAAATGACTGAAGTTAGTCCTTCTCCACTTGTTGCAAAGGAATTAAAGGAGTTATATGTCAAACGAAGCTCGATCAAAGGGCGCATTACAAAATTCAAAACTTACTTAAACTCAATCTCCTCTGCTCGCCTAACAGTTCTTGAAGTTGGTGAGTTAAAATTAAAAACCGAAAAATTAAAACAGGTCTCTGAGTATTTTGAAGAGCTGCAAAATCGAATAGAGGTTTTGAATTCAGAAAATTTGTCATTGGAACTTGCTGAGCGGGACGGTATCGAGCAAGATTTTACTATTACAATTGCGACAGGTCTACATCTGATTGATTCCAATGAAAGCATTTTAAATTCAAGCCGCCCGGCTGCGGTCCGTGATGAGAGCGGTGCCCACTCAACTTCCTTTGTTTGTCACCACGACAATCAGGACATGGGATTCAAGCTACCTCAAATACAAATAGCTAAATTTGATGGAGCATTCTTTAAGTGGCTTGAATTTCGTGACACCTTTTTGTCGTTAATTCATAACAATGAAAGAATCAAATCGATACACAAGTTTCATTATTTGGTGTCATATATGGAGGGTGAAGCCGCACGCATTATCTCCAATATCGAGATATCAGAAGCCAACTATCATAACGCTTGGCAATTACTGTGCGAACGGTACGATAACAAAAAACAGCTCATCAACCATCATTTGAACTCACTTTTCAATATCGAACCGTTGGCCCGGGAGTCCGAGAAGGCTTTAAGATTCTTAATTGACCATGTCTCAAAAAATCTGCGTGCATTGTCAACTTTAGGCCAACCCACCGAACACTGGGACACTCTTGTCATACACCTTGTCACATCTAAATTAGACAACATTACCTTAGGGAAATGGGAAGAACGTCGCAATACATTTGATGAAGTACCTACTCTTAAGCAATTCAACAAATTTTTGTCTGATCGTGCTGATATTTTAGAAACTTTGAACCGAAATAAATTTGATAAATCTAAACAACAAACGCGGCCGATAGTGGCGCCATCTCGTAGCTATAATAATTACAATAACGAACGACAACTAAAATCTTTTGCAGCTATCAACAATACAACTTCTTATCACTGTTCTGTCTGCAAAGGCGAACATCGAATCTACAACTGTCCCTCATTTTTGGCAATGAGCATTGAGGATCGTAAGGCTGAAGTGTCTAAATTAAAGCTATGTTCGAATTGTTTAAGACCTGCTTCCCATAATCTTCGTGCCTGTCCTTCAGGATTTTGTCGTTACCACAAAAACAAACTACACAATACACTTTTGTGTGACAATTACAACAAACACACGGCAGTCCCTACAGTGAATACTACAACCAACTCATCAAACAACAATAATGCTGTAGTCAACTGCTCATCATCTCTGCATAATGCTAATCAAATTATTCTCTCCACTGCTTTGATCTCAGTGACGAATCCAAAAACAAATCAAACAGAAATGGTTAAGGCCCTGCTTGATTGCGGGAGCCAATCAACATTTATAACTCAGTCCTTGAAACAAAAACTATCTCTCGATTCACAACAAATCAATGCAATCAATGTTATAGGCATCAGCGATACACACTGCAGCCAGGTCACAGAGACTTGTACTGTACAACTCAATTCAACAAACAAAGACTTCAATGTCACACTAACCTGTTTTGTGATGGAAAAACTCACAGGTAACATTCCAAAAACGCCTATTAATACACAAAATTTAAAACTACCTATAGGCATACAATTAGCAGACCCCACCTATGATCAGCCATCACCAATCGAGGTTCTAATAGGTGCCGATATTTTTTGGGACATCCTAGGGTGCGAGCAGCTATCTCTGGGCCCTAACAATCCTAAATTAAGGAGTTCAAAATTCGGCTGGTTAATTGCTGGCCCCACAACACTAACAAACACAAACTCTCTTCAACAAACAAATCAGTGTCTCGCTAATGTGTTATCTGTGGACGAAATCGACAAACAATTGTCAAAATTTTGGGAGCTGGAAACCGTTCCTACAAATCCAATTTCAACGAAAAATGAATCTGAATGTGAGAAACATTTTCTACGTACAACTTATAGGTTAAGCACAGGTAGATTTTGTGTCAAGTTACCTTTAACTGAGGATCCTATCAACCTCGGTGATTCCTACAATATGGCAAAACGACGCTTTTTCGCCTTAGAGAAGCGACTAAAGAAGCAACCGGATATCAAGTCACAATATATCGATTTTATGCGTGAATATGCCGAATTAGGTCATTTGGAGAAATCCATATCATGCAAACCAAATCCATCATACTTTCTTTGTCATCACGCCGTTTTTAAGGCCAACAGCGAATCAACTAAAATTCGTGTCGTCTTCGACGGGTCGGCGAAAGTCCCCTCCTCAGGCCTTTCTATAAATGACATCCAATTAATAGGCCCAAATATTCAAGACTCTCTTTTCTCTATATTAATTAGAGCACGTCAATACAAATACCTCTTAACAGGCGACATAGAAAAAATGTACCGCCAGATTCTAGTCGATAAACAACATCGTGATCTTCAACTAATATTATGGAGAGAAGATGAGTCTTTGCCGTTAGAAACATATCGTTTAAATACTGTCACTTACGGACTCGCAAGTGCCAGCTATTTGAGTACAAGATGCATTCGGCAACTGGGGGAGGAATGCGATGATGAGCAAATCAAAACTATAATACAACACGACTTTTATGTTGATGACTTGATCACAGGTTCAAATACAGAAGAAGATCTCCTTTACATTCAAAATTCTGTTTCAGAAGCACTAAAAAAGGGTTGCTTTAACCTTCGAAAATATAGATCCAATTCTAAGGCAATTTACAAATCTTCAAATATAGATCTTTCTGAGAACTTGAGCATCAGTGAGTCTTCGAGTACTCTAGGGTTAGGTTGGAACTCTAATTCTGATTCATTACATTTTACTAGTGACCTACCAGCTACAAATAATGCTTTAACTAAAAGACTAATTTTATCCTCATCTTTTAAAATTTTTGACCCACTTGGACTATTAAGCCCTTGCATAATAAAGCCCAAAATTCTTTTGCAGCTGTTATGGCTTAGCAAAATAGGCTGGGATGACCCCGTTCCGGAGAACATCAAATCTTCCTGGGACATATTTGCAAACAATCTAGAAGCCATACATACCCTCGAAATTCCCAGACTAACGTTATGCGACTCACCGGTTACTATAGAGTTGCATTCCTTTAGCGATGCATCTCAGTCCGCCTACGGGGCATGTATTTATGTGAGATCACTGAATCCTAACGGAGATGCTACAGTCAAATTGTTATGTGCGAAATCAAAGGTAGCACCTACAAAACCAACTACCATACCTCGGCTGGAACTGAGTGCAGCGTTATTAAGTGCGCGATTAATACAGTCTACTATAAGTTCCCTAAGATGTCAGGTAGATCGTCTCGTACACTGGTGCGATTCCACTGTCGTCCTCGGTTGGCTTCGGAGCAATGTACGGAACCTAAAAATGTTTGTAGCTAATAGAGTAGTCGAGATATGCGAACTAACAGATGTTGCCTCCTGGCACTATGTACCAACTTCCGAAAATCCAGCAGATCTTATCTCACGAGGGATACACCCTCACGAAATCAAGCATTGTGATATATGGTGGTCCGGACCTACATTTCTTGCTAAACCTGAATCTGAATGGCCCCAACTAAAGGATACTTCGGACCTCATACTACCAGAAATAAAATCACATACTCTTGCAACTGAACCTATTGAATCTGTCATAAATATGGAAAGATATTCTAACTTAACTAAACTCAAACGTGTTACGGCTTACATGCTAAGATTTGTAAATAACCTAAAAAATCCTAAAACTAAAATTCTTGGTACACTAACTACTGACGAACTGTCCAAGGCATTTCATTTACTGTGCTTAATAGCTCAAAAACAATCTTTTCCGGATGACTATTCTACACTAATTAAAGGCAAATCACTTAACTCCAAATCAAATATTTTATCTTTGTCTCCATTCATTGATTCTCAAAATCTAATAAGAGTAGGTGGGCGCATCGACGCCTCCAGTTTAAGCTATGATCAAAAACATCCAATACTTTTACACTCATCCCATCATCTTACAAAACTTATTTTCCAATATTACCACAAATATCTTTTACACGCTGGTCCACACTTGCTGCTTGCTTCCGTGCGTAATCACAATATTTGGTCAATCAATGGTAGACGGCTCTCTAGGAGCACCGTTCAAAAATGCGTCATATGCAGACGAGTCCAAGCTAAAACGCTCAACCCCATCATGGGGAATCTGCCCGCTCAACGCATAACACCAGACTTTCCCTTTCGAACCGTCGGTGTCGACTTCGCAGGGCCATTTATGACACTAAATAGAAAAGGACGTGGCGCTCGACTTGTGAAAAGCTACCTTTGTCTTTTCATTTGCTTTCGGTACAAATGCTTACATCTGGAATCAGTCAGTGATTTGACCGCTAACTCCTTTATTTTAACAATGCGTCGAATGATATCTAGGCGCGGCAAACCGCTTGAAATCTTTTGCGATAATGGCCGCAACTTCGTCGGCGCCGCGAATGAAATTGGCAAATTTTTAAAGGAAAACAAAGAGCCTATATTCGACTTTGCCACCCAAGAAGAGATTAAATTTAACTTCTCACCATCTTACGCTCCTCATTTCGGCGGCATTTGGGAGGCCGGCGTCAAATCTGCGAAATTTCACATTAAACGGGTAATGGGAAATACTCACTTGACCTTTGAAGAGTTGACTACACTCTTTGCACAAGTTGAAGCCATACTAAACAGCCGTCCTTTGTGTCCATTATCCCCATCCCCTGACGATTTCCTAGCCCTCACTCCGGGGCACTTTCTGATTGGTCGGCCATTGACAACATTACCGGCACCAATGCTTTTGGACCACAAAGAAAGCAATCTGTCACGCTATGAACGCATAGAGAAGATTCGGCAGCACTTTTGGAACCGATGGCAAGCTGAATATCTTCATGAGCTACAACAACGCTGCAAGTGGCGTACCGATGACGGCCCGAAACTGCAAGTTGGAGATCTAGTCCTCATACACGAAGAAAATGTACCTCCGCTCTGCTGGCGAATTGGACGGGTCCTTCGAATATTTCCAGGCCGTGACGGCGTCGCTCGCGTGATTGATGTTAACACCACCAAAGGGATACTCCGAAGACCACTTACAAGAATCTGTCCCTTGCTTCAAAATTAGTATGGTGTGACCCGTTGAAAAGGAATCTTTCAACGCGGGGGAGGATGTTCAGTGCTCTGTGGAACTACCTACTCTGTGTAAAACTTCAAATGTAAAATGTCAAACATTGTCAGTGTGAAAAAATATGGAAAAAATAATAACCTCGTTATTCTTACCAACCAACACTTATTAATAACACCTATTATGTCGAACTTGGACAACAAGTCTTATGGAAAAAAAATACAATGGCAAAGTTGTAGGTAATAAAAAAATCTACAACTTTTGTATTTACACTTTTTTCACATAACCTCAAAATTTATGTGAAAAATTCAAAAAACCAAGTTTTTGGTTTTTGATTTTTATCTTTTACAATAAATATTTTTTTTTTCATGAAATTTGGTAAAAACTTACCTTTTTTGTGTTCCAAATACACTGTAGTTTATTTGATTTGAAATATTCATTTTTTCTCCTTATTTTGACTTAACTAATATCGAAAAATCACCCTAATTTTCAATCGAAAATTCACCCGTCAAAATATCAGCTTTTCCCCTTCCCGAGTTCAGATCGCCCGTAAATTATTTTTCCTTTTATTTTTATAATATTCTCCTCCTTTTCCAATGGGTTTCATCCTACTATTATTTTTTTTTATCCTAATACTACGTAGTGTGTATTTAACAATATTTTGACGATAACTTTATGTCACAAAGTATTCAGGTCAGAGTTATGTCATTTGCTTCGTGTGCCCCATATTCTGGATAATCTATATCGTTTTCCCTTAATAAGGACTAGATTTAATAAATTGCTTTACAGGGTATTGAATAATGTTGCAACACTGGAATTTTGCCAAGCAGTTAATGTTCTATCAAACGATTATGCATTATGACTCACATTTAACGGCTGCCATTGACGCTGTGTTGTTACTAGCATAATTTTATGTTTCGAATAAAGTTTTATCAAAGAAAATTCAGTAGCAAGAGCAGGCGCGTTTGCTGTAGGTAGTTAAATCTGCTAATAATTTTGGAGTTTAATTTTAATCGAGAACATTTGCAGTGAATTCTATAAAATACACAACTTTTAGACTATTTGATTAGAGAACGCTGTCGATACCATGTCGTAAAATATAATAGACGATCAACGGTTAAAATAAAAAAGCGTTGTTGTTCAACAGTGTTCTATTTCTGGTAAAGTTTAACTAAGCTTTTGTTACCGATACCCTGGTATGTAGTTTGCGATACCAACTATGTAGTTTGAAATCCAATCACACCTACATCACTGTATTCAACATTTTTTACGACGACTAGTTTTTGCCTTTGTAAATGCAGATGGGTTTGATGTTCAAAATCTACTTTTGGGAAAAGTAATAATAGGCACAGACGATCAATATGGGGATAGAAATGGGGATGCCAAGTTGCTCGACTGGAGACCGGTGGCACCGGCAAAGGCAGCGTTGAAAGAGTTGATTCTCCACTAGGTGGGATAGATAATCTTAAGAAATTTCTTGGCAGCCCTTGGATACAAGCGGTACACAAGTATAAATTTAAAATTTAAAAAACTCCCGACATTGGCCATTGTGGTGGTGGCCATTTTGTATTTACATAATGCTATTTTACTAATCAAGCCCTTTCGTTTGATACCCATATTGAGGGAGTTTTGATAAAATATGTAATCCGCCATTTTGTGGCGGCGGCCATCTTGGATCGATTTTCATCAAAGATAGCTAACAACTCTCTCGACTAATTCACCTTTCAAACAAAAAAACTCGCATTCAAATCGATCCACCCGTTTCAGCGCCACAGGGGAACAGATAGACACACACACACACGCACGCACGCACGCACACACACACACACACACACACACACACACACACACACACACACACACACACACACACACACACACACGTCAAACTTATAACACCACGTCGTTTTGCGTCGGGGGTTAAAAATCGTGTACTGTACTATACTGTGTCTATCAGTTGAGATGATGATAAAAGAATATCTTTCATCATAAACTCAGAAAATAAAGATACATTTCTGACATATTATGACCTTGAAAACAGCTAAACCACTGAATCCAGACATATTTTAATCCGGTCTAATAATACTTCCTGTTCTTTCCCATCAAAGCGTTAAAGCTTTTGCTAGGAGAGTAGGTATGGCTCATCCAACGAGTGAGGTTTGTAATTGCGACTCTTCATAATTCAGTCAGCCGCTTTGTAAGCCGTTTGAGCTATTGAGGCTTCCATATTTTATCAGTCCCGCTGTCCTGCATTCATCGGGGATTATCCCAGTTTCACTGATAAACTGGAAAATTTAGTGAAAGCGACGGGAATAACTCATATTTTGTGAATTGTTATTACTGTAGGCAGGTATTATAATTTCATAGTCTACATTCTGTAAATTAAAGTTTTTCGTCCTTTTTTTCGTTCGTTTTAATGAGTTTTTTATTTTTTTTATTTTGCGATGTGTTACATCTAAATATCAAATCCAATGTTTTAAATCCTCTTTTTTAACATTTTTATATTTTTGTTTTCGCCTTTATTTAATAGAATAGAATAGAAAAGTTTTTCATTCAAATAAACTTTTACAAGTACTTTTAAATATTCAATTGAATCTACCACTAGTTCGGAATGCCATTCCAACCGAGAAGAACCAGCAAAAAACTCGGCGGTTGCTCTTTTCTTTGAAGATGAATTTGTTTATTTAATGGAATAGTTGATATGTTTGCACAATTTTATAAAGAATAGGCGTGTGTAATGTATACATATGTAGGTCCCTATAACGCGCTTTGTAATAATATACCTCATAATTTATTAATTATCCCATTAATCACTAATCATGTTAATGATGTAATTATGTATTTAACCAAACTATTCAATTAGCAATCTCACACCTAATTATCCGTATTCATAGTAATATTATAAAATACATAAATAATTGCTTCTTTGTGTGTTTTAATTGAGTTTTGCTTCTTTCATACAAGTATAGATCAACAACGTATCGTCGCGATTTCTTACAAGAGATTAAAATATGCCGTATATTATGTATATCTATAAATTTGTATCTCGAACAAAAGAATCCTGCGGGATAACTTAAATTCACGTTGACAAAAGTTAATTCAATATAGACTTATATACACCAGAGAACAGAAGGTTTCAACTGAAATATATTAAAACAGCCATTAAGAAACAGTGCCGCGTCTGGCGTAAATCATAAATAATAATACTGCTTATTTTACTCGCAGCTCTCGGATGAACTTGAAACGTTTTACGTTATTAAATTATTTTTTTCTTTTAATACAACAAACACAAAAGAACTGTTCTACTTTATAAATAACAGAAGTACCTATTTATAATCTCATAGAAGTACAAACTTCTCGAGCTGCAAGACAAAGAAACTTTGGGACTATGTAGAGATAATCTCCTGAGGATTTTCTGGCAGAATGGAACATGCTCACAAGATCTGTGTAGTATTACGTGACAGTCCGTACCTATTATTTGCTTTTCCTAAATATGTGACAGGGGGAATCTGAGAGATGCACACAAGCCACTTTCTTTTATACGTATTATGCTTAAGTAAAAAAGCTTGCTTTTTGCTGAAAACGGAGATCTGGGAAACCCTCACTAGATGGACGAGTCCCCTGGGAGTTCCCCTGGAATCCTGGGAGTTCCCCTGGAACCCTGGGAGTCGCTTGGCATAAGACGATGTTCTGCGGAAATAGATGTAGATAAAGTCCGTTCATGTCCAGTAGCAAATACCCTATCGATTGAAACGACGAAGCTTTTTTCTTGTATTTTTTTACAAATCCATGAAATTGAATCGTATCTCTTCAATTCTTCATATCAAATTACTATTAGCTTCGTGCGCTCCAAGCAGTACAATAACTCCCGGAGGAAGTTCCTTTATAAGCTGTACAACTTTAAGGCGGCTCTCATTAAAGTTTTCAGCGCTTTTCTGATTCCCATCTATGTATCTACATACCTATCTACGTATCTCAAAATCTTCAGTTTATTTATCATTATCGTTGCAATTAGGTAATAAGCATGTCACAGTTAACGAAACGCTAATCAGACACTTTCCATTGTATTTTGTTAAATTACCGAATCTATGATTTATCATATCTTTGGATTTATCTAAGCAAATGACTTTGACGTGATTGATTAGGTAATTTGTTGTTGACACATAGCGACCCAATTTGAACGTGACCTTGGCTATTCGACCGATTTACATTTATCAACGAAGAACAACTGGTTAGTCGTGATGTGAATTTCTAGAATAATGAAAGATAGATCCTAGAGAAGGAAAGATGTGGGTACCCATATGAAAAACCATCGTTATCAATGAAAAAGATCACAACCCTCAAAGAAGAGTAAAGAGGAGGAGGAGGAGGAAAGAGAGATAACGAATACAAATTAGAATACAAGTGACTACAACTACAAACTCCGGGCTGGCACTGCAGAGACCAGTGCCAGCCCGTAGTTTGTAGTTGGTGGTGTTTCACCCCCGTGCCACGGAGAGTACGACCCATTCAATGCCAGTAAAAATGAAAAAAAAATCCGTCGATAAAATTCTCAAAATCGATTTTGAGGATGTGAGGGCGCTGCAGTCGTCCTGTCAAGTCGATTGCAGTGTTTACCAAACAACTAATTTCAATTAAAAATATTTGAAGGCTATTAATAGTAACGAAGTATAGTTTAAGCGCAGTGAGAAGTGTAAATAATCCACAAGAAAAAATAAACAACGTCAATATCACCGAAAATAAGAAATCATACGTAATTAAAGTCCGCGGGACGTAAGTGCCTATTGTTTTTGTCCAACGAAAACCTCAGAATGGATCGAAGTTAAAAGAAGCAAGGGTTTTGTCAGTTTTGTGATTGGCTTATGAATATTAAGGAGCTCTAAACTGTGCTACCAAGTAAGTCGCTTAAAATAGTAAGAATAGTCAGACATAACCTGAAAGTACCTACAACGGTCTTTTCTGTCAGACTAAAAAAAAATTGTGTAATATAATATATACTTTTAACATAAGATATTATTAATTCCACCCAGAGAAGCTCTTTCTTGCAGCCGTAATGTACTTTACTATGTGCTGACGACTACATAATAGTATACAGAACAATATTATATCAACATAAAATTGAACGAATAACAGAACATTTACACAACGCCATCTACCGCCAAGTAGACGCATCAACAAAAAAATTAAACGAATAGCAGAACATTTAACATTTACACAACGCCACCTACCGCCAAGTAGACGTATCAATATAAAATTAAACGAAGAACAGAACAATTACACAACGCCATCTACCGCCAAGTAGCCGAATCAAAAAGTCAATTCAAAACTAAACCACAAGATTGAAATTGGACAAATCTAATGTAGTTTTCAAAATACTCTCAATAGGTGGCGCTTGTAACATTTTTTCGACCTTTATACACATTTAATTGATTTTACAATAACAAGCACAGCTAGCACTCACAATGGAAGAACTGAAATCCTTAATGCTTAAAATGCAAGCCGATTTAGAAGGACAAAAGAAGGACTTAAAAACAATTGGAGAAGAAATAGCATCAAAAATAACTCAAAAAATCGACGAGAAATTTCAGAAACTTGAGCAAGAAAATCGACAAATCAAAGAAGCAGTCGAAGAACAAAATAATCGCATCGACTTCATCGAGAAACAATTAAAGAAAAGAAATATTGTATTTTTTGGTATCAAGGAAGAAGAAAAAAGTTATGAAAGCTTAGAAGATATAGTTTTACATACCATTAATCAAACCTTAAAAATACACTGCGATAGGACGGAACTCGAATGCGTTTACAGAAAGGGAAAAAAGAACGATAGAACAAGACCAATAGTAGTTACTCTCTCAACTCTAGGTAAAAAAATATTGATTCTAAAAAATAAAAATCGCCTATCCAACTCAGGTGGTTATATCAAAGAAGACTACCCTTTAAAAGTTTTAGAAAAAAGAAAGGAGCTACAAAAACAGTTAGAAGAGGAGAAGCAGAAGGGCAATAGAGCAACAATAAAGTACGATCGACTTATTATTTTTAATTCAACCAAAAAAGGTATAAACCATAATAAAATAGAGCCTAGCAACAATAATCGGAAAAGGGCTTTGCCCCCATCACCCAACACACACACCAATATTGGCAAGGACTCTACAAATACCAGTCAAACTAATAAGAAGAATAAAGTCTCATTGAGAGAATACCTACAGCAGAAAGAATACACAAGCATTCCCTCGACTTCCCAAACCAATACCACGTGTACTACTCGTGAATAGCAATCAAAGGATGAAACCCCTCACACTCTCCCTCTACGGCTGGTCCCCGCGGGAGAGTCAGACCAAAACCCTTCAGAACTAGAGTCAACAATAAATCAAACTTCATCATTATACATAGGCACGTACAATGTCAGATCACTAGCGTCTGACGAAAAGCTTTTAGAACTTTTAAACGCTCTCGAGAATATAAAGTTTGACATACTAGGATTATCTGAAATAAGGAAAGCAGGATGCCAGATCGAAGATCATAAAGACTATATACTATGCTATTCCGGCATAAAGAAAGGAATACACGGCGTCGGCTTTTTAATAAAGAAAAAATATAAACGCCAAATAAAGAACTTCCAAGGTCTGTCAGATAGAGTCGCCATCCTACAATTACTCTCCAATAAGCAGGTACTCTCCTTAATTCAGATATATGCACCAACAATAGACGCAGACCAAGAAGAAATTACTGCTTTTTATGACACTCTAAGAACAGCACAAATTATAGTAGGTAGAAACTGCATAGTAATGGGAGATTTCAACTCCAAAATAGGGGTCCCAAGTTGCAACGAACACCGCATAATGGGAAAATTTGGCACAGGTAATAGGAATAATAGAGGAGAACTACTAATTCAATATGCAAACGAAAATAACCTCTTTATAATGAACACCTATTATAAGATGAAATCTAACTCAAGATGGACATGGCGCTCACCTGATGGTAAGGCATTAAATGAAATCGACTTCATACTATCTGACTCGCGAAAAATATTTCAAAACGTAGAAATACTTCACAAAATACTTTTTCCATCTGATCACAGGCTAGTAAGAGCAAAAATATCCCTGCAAAAAACAAAAAAGAGCCGAGTGAGTTTCAGAAAGAAAACATTGCAACTCAACAGCGAAACAGAGATAGAGTCCTACAGAAAATATCTAGCAGAACATAAAAATGAAGTGCTTTTACAAGAGAGTGATACCGTTCACACCTATTGTAACAAACTGAAAACCTACATATCTCGTGGTCTACAAGCCACAAGCACTTCTTTCCAAAATAAACTTAAAAAAAGCATAATTACTGACGGTACCAAAGATCTCATAGCAAGGCGATATCTACTACAAAATACAAAACCGAAAACTCCCGAAATCAAGAGGGAACTAAGCGCTTTATACAAAATCGTACACAGGGAAATTAAATTAGACTACAGGAAATACAGATACTCTATAATAGAGAAAAACCTCCGCGAAAGGGGCAGCGTAAAACGCGCCAGTAAAGAATTAAGAACGCATAAGATATGGATACCCTGCTTAACTGAACAGACAAAAGAGTCAATAGATAGAACAAGTATTTTAGAAGTCGCCACAACGTTCTACAGAGAGCTCTACAACGACACACGAATTAACAGGTGTCACACATATTCTACCAGTCAATCCAGTTCAACAGATACAACAGAAGTTGACGACTGGAGCGAGAAGGAAATAATAAATGAAATGAAACGGCTAAAACTTGAAAAAAGTCCCGGTCCTGACAACATTCCAAATGAAGCTCTCAAAACAGCTATAGATCTGTTAATTCATCCGATCAGAATTCTTTTTGGACTCATAAAATCCAGCCAAACGGTGCCCAATCAATGGGCTGAGTCTCATATAACCTTGCTCTATAAAAAAGGCGATCCTAAAGACATCAGAAACTATAGACCGATAAGCCTGCTGAATAGCCTCTACAAGTTATTTTCTTCCTGCTTACTCAACAGAATTAGCCCACAAATAGACAACCAACAACCAATAGAACAAGCAGGCTTCCGATCCGGATTCTCTACCTCAGATCATATACATACCATCGAACAAATTTTCGAAAAATACAGTGAATACCACAGACCTCTATATGTAGCGTTTATCGACTATAAAAAAGCTTTTGATACTATATTTTATAACTCTATATGGGAAGCTTTGGAGCAAAATAATATACATAGTACCTACATTAACATCATAAAAGACACGTACAACAAAAGTGTGAGCAGAGTGAAGTTAGAAACGCTTGGTCCGATATTCCAAATAAAAAGAGGAGCTAAACAAGGTGACCCACTCTCACCAAAGATTTTTATAGCCGTTTTAGAATTAGTCTTCAGAACACTGAAATGGGACAACCTAGGAATTCGTATCGGTGACAAACGCCTACACCATCTAAGATTTGCAGACGACATAGTGTTGTTCACAGAAAGTTGCACAGACCTGCAATATATGATACTAACTCTACAAAGCGCCAGTAGAAGAGTGGGCTTAGAGATTAATCTGGAAAAAACGAAGCTCTTGACCAATTCAAATCCTACCCCTATATACATAGATGACGTAGAAATAGAATATGTAGAAGACTTTATCTATTTAGGGAAGCAAATTTCTTTCAAACCACAAAATACTCTAGACGAAGTTGAAAGAAGAGTATCGAAAACGTGGAATAGATATTGGTCACTACGGGAAATATTCAAGAGCCGGTTACCGCTGAGACTAAAGAAACTGGCTATGGACTCTTGTCTACTCCCATGCCTAACTTACGGGGCTCAAACCTGGACCCACACTAACAAGACTAGAAACAAATTGATAGTGTGCCAAAGAGCGATGGAACGAAGCTTACTGAATATCAAAAAAATTCAAAAATTCAACTCTATCGATATCAGAGCAGAAACGAAAGCCATTGACTTCCTATCACACGCTCTAAAACTCAAATGGCAGTGGGCCGGCCACATAGCTAGGCTGGACGACGACAGGTGGACCAAAAAAGTTACTATGTGGACGGGTCCCAAGGGAAAAAGAAAAAGAGGCAGACCCAAATCTAAGTGGGCAGACGATATTTGCAAGATAGCAGGGAAGGACTGGGCCAGGAAAGCTTCACAAAGAGGATTGTGGAAAGCTCTGGAGGAGGCCTATACCCGTAAGGGGTTCTCATCCTAAATATACCAAAAACAAACTACAAACTACATAGAATAATACATAATACTTAGAATAAATTTTAAATCAATTAATCAATTAATTATTGTTTAATAAATAATAACTTTCAATAAATTTACTGTACATTTTTTTTTTTTTTGTTACATATTACAATTATTAATTTTATTGTTAAATTCTTTAATATTATATATATAAATGCATGTGTCCAATTTTTTTTTTATAAATTTTTATCAATATAATTCAAATGACATGAAATGTTACTAACTATTATTGTGATGAGAAATAAAAGGCTATTTTATTTATTTATTTATTTATTTAGATAGGTATGTAGATACATAGATGGGAATCAGAAAAGCGCTGAAAACTTTAATGAGAGCCGCCTTAAAGTTGTACAGCTTATAAAGGAACTTCCTCCGGGAGTTATTGTACTGCTTGGAGCGCACGAAGCTAATAGTAATTTGATATGAAGAATTGAAGAGATACGATTCAATTTCATGGATTTGTAAAAAAATACAAGAAAAAAGCTTCGTCGTTTCAATCGATAGGGTATTTGCTACTGGACATGAACGGACTTTATCTACATCTATTTCCGCAGAACATCGTCTTATGCCAAGCGACTCCCAGGGTTCCAGGGGAACTCCCAGGATTCCAGGGGAACTCCCAGGGGACTCGTCCATCTAGTGAGGGTTTCCCAGATCTCCGTTTTCAGCAAAAAGCAAGCTTTTTTACTTAAGCATAATACGTATAAAAGAAAGTGGCTTGTGTGCATCTCTCAGATTCCCCCTGTCACATATTTAGGAAAAGCAAATAATAGGTACGGACTGTCACGTAATACTACACAGATCTTGTGAGCATGTTCCATTCTGCCAGAAAATCCTCAGGAGATTATCTCTACATAGTCCCAAAGTTTCTTTGTCTTGCAGCTCGAGAAGTTTGTACTTCTATGAGATTATAAATAGGTACTTCTGTTATTTATAAAGTAGAACAGTTCTTTTGTGTTTGTTGTATTAAAAGAAAAAAATAATTTAATAACGTAAAACGTTTCAAGTTCATCCGAGAGCTGCGAGTAAAATAAGCAGTATTATTATTTATGATTTACGCCAGACGCGGCACTGTTTCTTAATGGCTGTTTTAATATATTTCAGTTGAAACCTTCTGTTCTCTGGTGTATATAAGTCTATATTGAATTAACTTTTGTCAACGTGAATTTAAGTTATCCCGCAGGATTCTTTTGTTCGAGATACAAATTTATAGATATACATAATATACGGCATATTTTAATCTCTTGTAAGAAATCGCGACGATACGTTGTTGATCTATACTTGTATGAAAGAAGCAAAACTCAATTAAAACACACAAAGAAGCAATTATTTATGTATTTTATAATATTACTATGAATACGGATAATTAGGTGTGAGATTGCTAATTGAATAGTTTGGTTAAATACATAATTACATCATTAACATGATTAGTGATTAATGGGATAATTAATAAATTATGAGGTATATTATTACAAAGCGCGTTATAGGGACCTACATATGTATACATTACACACGCCTATTCTTTATAAAATTGTGCAAACATATCAACTATTCCATTAAATAAACAAATTCATCTTCAAAGAAAAGAGCAACCGCCGAGTTTTTTGCTGGTTCTTCTCGGTTGGAATGGCATTCCGAACTAGTGGTAGATTCAATTGAATATTTAAAAGTACTTGTAAAAGTTTATTTGAATGAAAAACTTTTCTATTCTATTCTATTAAATAAAGGCGAAAACAAAAATATAAAAATGTTAAAAAAGAGGATTTAAAACATTGGATTTGATATTTAGATGTAACACATCGCAAAATAAAAAAAATAAAAAATTCATTAAAACGAACGAAAAAAAGGACGAAAAACTTTAATTTTCTTTTAATTTTCTTTTATTCAGTATAATTTGTACAAGCAAATGACAATAATACCTACCTACGTTGAAATGAATTCGTCATTAAATTTTAATGACATTACCACAATGGTTGCCGCAAGGTATAAAAACGAGAATAATAACCACTGTTTTTTCTTGAAGTGACACAACCACAGTCCTTACAGTGAAAAGTAGAGCAGACTATGAAAAAATATAAATATAAATAAAGCCTTCCCTGACTACATTGTCTATCACACCGGGGTATATTGGATGAGCTTTTCAGACTGGTAACAGTAACTTTTGACAATGACGAAGTTGTTGCTATATCTAGTGTAAATGGACACTTTAATTGACTGTGACTTTAATTGAATTTCTTTCAAAGTCAAACTTGATAAAATGAGGTAAAACTTGTAGGAATTAACTTGATACGATTGTTTATTTAAATAGTGGAAATGACTTGCTACAGCTGATTTCAGCGATTTCTAGTATTGTTAGTGGATACTTGGCATTAAATATAGTGATACCATTTCGTGATGTATTATAGTAAAAATTCCACCTAATCATTTTGAAAAATGATTTCTCCCTCTGAATACCAATAAAGCATTTAATTGTGATTAAAAAATTGCGTCAATTTTCTGTACTATACAATCCAGTATCAACACTAACTGCTACCATCAATATAAAGTAATGCGCATTTGAACTAAATTCGCTAGTAATAAATCACATTCAAAAACAGTACAGCGAAATATTGTGGACTGTTTGAACCACATTTAAACAATAGAGATAGTGCATTCAAACCGTCCGCGTCACTCTAGTATTTGTACAGCAGGGACTCTACACGTTCAGTATTTAGATGCATCGTGTGTCGTTTGGTATTATGTATGTACTCGTGTTTGTCAACGTTGATTGACGCGATGTTGAGCGTGTTGCAATCACTTGTATTCTTAGTCTCTTTCTTCCTTCTCTTTACTGTTCTTTGCTGAGGGTTATGATCACGTAATGATGGTATCTCACGTGGGCTCCCAGATCTTTTCCTCTCTAGGATCTCATTCATTATTCATATAGCGATTTGCCATATATGCATGCAACAAACACAACTGCAATTCCTTAAAGTTCCACTGCTGGGCACAGGCTTTCTCTCTAGGACAGAGCGATTTAGAACTTAGACCCGTTACATTGCTTCATTGCGGGTTGGTGGGCTTTAACGACTATTGTCACAATATGATAGTGATAATAACCGGGATCGACTGGAATTTTTTCGATCTATTCCATATCTATTACGAAAAAATTCCAGTCGATCCCGGTTATTATCACTATCATATTGTGACAATAGTCGTTAAAGCCCACCAACCCGCAATGAAGCAATGTAACGGGTCTAAGTTCTAAATCGCTCTGTCCTAGAGAGAAAGCCTGTGCCCAGCAGTGGAACTTTAAGGAATTGCAGTTGTGTTTGTTGCATGCATATATGGCAAATCGCTATATGAATAATGAATGAGATCCTAGAGAGGAAAAGATCTGGGAGCCCACGTGAGATACCATCATTACGTGATCATAACCCTCAGCAAAGAACAGTAAAGAGAAGGAAGAAAGAGACTAAGAATACAAGTGATTGCAACACGCTCAACATCGCGTCAATCAACGTTGACAAACACGAGTACATACATAATACCAAACGACACACGATGCATCTAAATACTGAACGTGTAGAGTCCCTGCTGTACAAATACTAGAGTGACGCGGACGGTTTGAATGCACTATCTCTATTGTTTAAATGTGGTTCAAACAGTCCACAATATTTCGCTGTACTGTTTTTGAATGTGATTTATTACTAGCGAATTTAGTTCAAATGCGCATTACTTTATATTGATGGTAGCAGTTAGTGTTGATACTGGATTGTATAGTACAGAAAATTGACGCAATTTTTTAATCACAATTAAATGCTTTATTGGTATTCAGAGGGAGAAATCATTTTTCAAAATGATTAGGTGGAATTTTTACTATAATACATCACGAAATGGTATCACTATATTTAATGCCAAGTATCCACTAACAATACTAGAAATCGCTGAAATCAGCTGTAGCAAGTCATTTCCACTATTTAAATAAACAATCGTATCAAGTTAATTCCTACAAGTTTTACCTCATTTTATCAAGTTTGACTTTGAAAGAAATTCAATTAAAGTCACAGTCAATTAAAGTGTCCATTTACACTAGATATAGCAACAACTTCGTCATTGTCAAAAGTTACTGTTACCAGTCTGAAAAGCTCATCCAATATACCCCGGTGTGATAGACAATGTAGTCAGGGAAGGCTTTATTTATATTTATATTTTTTCATAGTCTGCTCTACTTTTCACTGTAAGGACTGTGGTTGTGTCACTTCAAGAAAAAACAGTGGTTATTATTCTCGTTTTTATACCTTGCGGCAACCATTGTGGTAATGTCATTAAAATTTAATGACGAATTCATTTCAACGTAGGTAGGTATTATTGTCATTTGCTTGTACAAATTATACTGAATAAAAGAAAATTGTATTTAAAGTGTATTACATAACTTTTTTATTGAATTGAAAAAGATTGATGCATTAGAATTTAATTGCAACAATCTTTTTGATTGAAATAAAAAAAAATTGTTGTAATCATTACTGACTCTTTTTTTACTCCTTTTGAAATAAATACCTTTTGAAAAACGTTTGGTCGAATTACAAGAAATTCCGTTTATGTTTTAAAAGAAATCAGTCAAATATATAAATTGTCAAAAACATTACTTTAACATAGAAAATCCGCTTCTTGTTAACTATAAAGCGAACGTAAGCGAGTTTCTATGAAAACTTCATGAAGTATTTCTTTGAATCTTCAAGTTTGTATCCGCTTAAAGATTCTGAAGTATCTCTCTATATATTTTAATTATAATTTTTTTAAGAATTACTAAGTATAGTAATAGTTACAACTGTTCTATTTAAATGCAACATTCCAATGATAGAATAGAATAGAATAGAAAAGTTTTTTATTCAAATAAACTTTTACAAGTGCTTTTGAATCGTCGATTGAGTCTACCACAGGTTCGGAATGCAGTTACAGCCGAGAAGAACCTGTAAGAAACTCGGCGGTTGCTCTTTTTACCCGACTGGGTATATGTGTTTCACCTGTGTGTATGTATGTCCATTCCTATGTCCGCTTGTAACTAATCAACGGCTCAACGGACTTTGATAAATGATACGTCATTAGATTTGTCTCAATGACGCGAGTGTTATAGGGTACCTAAATTTAAAAAAAAAACAAAATGGCGGACTTTATGCGCTTTAATGTGCGAGCTGAAAAAAAATTTTTTCTTCAAGACCCTCGAGTGGGGTATCAAAATAAAGGGATTCAAAAGGCGAATACGAAAATGTATAAATTTATATATTTGGAAACAATTTGGAGTGATAAATCGTAGAAAATGACCGTTTCCTATGTCAGTTCGTAACTACTTAACGGCTCAACCTATTTTGATAAATTATACGTCAGTAGATTTGTCTTGACGGCGCAAATGTTACTGGGTACATAAAATTCATAAAAAATCAAAATGGCGAATGTTATGCACTTTAATGTGCGGGCTGAAAAAATTTTTTTCCTTCAAGACCCTCGAGTGGGGTATCAAAATAAAGGGCTTTAAAAGGCGAGTACGAAAATGTATACAATCTATATGTTTTAAATCAATTTGGAGTGACAAATCATGAAAAACAAAATAAATAACAACTACACTGTACCTAAGTGGTACGGTGGTAGTTTATTAATTTTTTAGTTCGTTTTTTAGCATGGCAGTCGGGTTTTTTTAATTTTTAAATTATAGCTTGTTTAAAAATAACATTATAACAATTATTATTATTAATGTACATGATTGAAATGCCGTCTCGCGCATTGCTGGAACGAGTTAAATCCAAGCTTTTTTATCGTTTATATAATCTTCAATTGTATAATAAGCTTTTTTTATGAGCATACTTTTAATAAAGTTCTTAAACTTGTGTAAAGGCAAGTCTAAGACATATTTTTTATTCAGATAAACTTTTACAAGTGCTTTTGAATCGACAAATGAATCTCAGGCCCGGATCTAGGGGGGGGCAGGGGGGGGCCCGTGCCCCGGGCGGCAGAATCAGAGGGCGCCAAATTCAAAATGCTGAGTACCTACAGCATTATCGAAAGTTTGCGAAAAAAATATGATTGAACGCGCAGTATAATAGTAAAATAATCTATAGGTCAATTATGGCGGATTATCCATAAGGCAAACTAGGCACGTGCCTAGGGGCGCGAGATTACAAGGGGCGCCAAAATTAAGTAAGCAAAGTTAGCACAGGTCTTTCGAAGCTGCAAACTTGGATTAGTGCCTACCTATATCTACACGACTTTTATTGGTCCTAACAACATATAAAAAAATCAGAACTAGCCGTTAGTTCTGTCAATCAGGGGCGCCGATAAGGTGCTGCCTAGAGCGCTGTCGACATAGATGTCGACAGCAATACAGTGGCAGATTAGAAATCCGCCACTGTATTGGTACATACCACTGCGTTCAGAAAATAACGGGAATTTTCATTTTTTGAAAAAAATATTTATTTATTCGTCTATATTAATATTGTCGCCTTCAAAATAGTCCCCATTAGATATTATGCACTTGTGCCAGCGCTGCTTCCAATCCTCGAAACACTTCTCAAACTCGATCTTTGGGATAGCCTTTAGTTCTTTCAGCGATGCGCTTTTAATGTCCTCTATGCCTGTAAAACGACGATCCTTTAAGGTTCTCTTTATTTTTGAAAATAGGAAAAGGTCACACGGAACCATGTCTGGCGAATATGGAGGCTGGGGCTTCGTACAGTATTGGTTTTGGTCAAAAATTTGCGAACAAGCAATGAAATGTGTGCAGGTGCATTATCGTGGTGCAAATGCCATGAAATGTCTTTCCTCAAATCCGGGTGTTTCTTTTGGATTACTTCACGCAAACGGCGTTGAGCTTGTAGGTAGTACTCCTTATTGACCGTTGGACCTTGTGGCAAGAATTCATGACCATCTCTTTAACTTTTTCTACGTTTTCATCAGGTTTTCATCGGTTGTTGATGTGCTGGGGCGTCCAGGGTGTTCATCATCTTCAACATCTTTACGTAAACTCGTAAATTCTTGATTTATTCATAGCAGACTCATCATAGGCCTTTATTAAAATTGCACACATTTTGTTACACTACATTTAATTTTTTATGCAAAATTTGATACAAATAATTTTTGATCCATTTCTTTTAATAAACGAAAATCGCCGAGCTCATAAAACACGTCTAACCTTAGCGGCTGCCAAAGACAAAGTAAATAATGTATACGACTGAAAATATTTTCATACTTCAGGGGCATGTATACCAACATAATAATTAAAAAAAAATTGACAATCGGATTCTCCAAACCCGCGAAATTTAAAGATTCCCGTTATTTTCTGAACACCCCTCGTACATATTTCAAACTGTTACAGGTCCAATTTTGTATTACATTGAAAATATTTTGAAAATTCTTTTGGATGGCACTGTATAATCGATACTGAACCTAAAACTGTGATTTTTAATTTTTGTCTGTCTGTCTATAATCTTGGCCACGAATCACGCCGAATCTACTACGCCAGTCAAATCTTGGGCATTTCCGCCAAATTGCAAAATTTGAAAGAATGAAAAAAATATTTAGATATCAGATTATGGATGGCTTTAATATATTTCCACAACCATTATAAAGGTCTCACTTCTGTGTACAAGAATTATTTTGAGAAGTTTAATAAATATTACATGTTGAAAAAATGGTATGGACACAAAAAACACGGTAAGGACACGCTGAAAAAAAACTGTAACATTATCCAATTAAAGTAACTGCAGTCAATAGAAAATCGAGGAAGGAGATGTTTTCATCGTGGGTTTTTTTTTATTGCCATCATAAATAATTAAAACTCGTAAGGAACGGTAAGGACATTAAAGTACGGCAATGACTGCTTTACAGTCGGAACTCGGATGTCTGAAATCTGACTTAATCTCTCTATGTCATGGTTTTAAATCAAAATAATAAATATAATCAACATTTTTAGTGTAGGTACCTAATCAAAATATTATAAAAATAGAGAATGCCCGCGATTTCGTCCGCGTGGATTTAGGTTTTTAAATTCCCGCGGGAACTTTTGGTTTTTCTTTTGAGCTCATACCTTGCTAAAAACTGTTAAAAGTTCACTGGCGGATGTTTAGGTACATCAATATGTAAACATCCGCCAGTGAACGTCCCATCAAAATCGACCCAACCTTTCAGAGATTAGCCGATAATCTTTAAAGTATCTCAAAAGAAAGGTCTAACAAAAAAAGAATGAATGAAATTGGACCACGCATTAAGAATTACAGCTAAGTAAGTACACATTTTGACTTCCATCCCCTCTCCCAAGAGAACCGTGCTGAATTTCGGAATAAAAAGTATCCTATATGTTACTCCGTATTATGAACTTAAATCATGCCAAGTTTCATTTCAAACCATTCAGCAGTTATTGCGTGATGCGCGCACAAACATACAGACAAACAGATAAACAGACAAAAATTTCAAAAATTGCTTTTTTAAGTTCTATTACTTATCCCTAACATCCCCCAGTTATTATTTTGCAAAAATCTTTAATGTACAGATACGGCAAGTCTACGATTTTATTATATTAAGTATGTATAGAATAGAAGATAATTGACATCTTAATCTTCAAGTTTTAAAGCAATTTGTGTTAATAATAATTAAAATTGTGCTAATAATATAAATTAAATTAATATTTTCCTTCAGATCTCCAGGTGTTATTTTTTGCCCGGTCAATTTAGACTTAAGGTTACAAAAATTCACATTTGGCTGAAAATTGGTTAGATTGTTCAAAACACTATTATAAATGAAATGTGAAAAGTCCTCATTGATCCGACACCTGGAAAAATAATTACTCGGGGTCTAAGGTTGCAAAAACGGGTTTTTCGCGATTTTCAGCAAAACGGAAATGAAATGTTACATGAGTTTTGCATTTTTTTAGAGGACGCAATTTTATTTTTGGGACATGTGTGGGGGTTAATAGAAGCTTAACCTCAAGTTTGTGGGGTCGCCACCCTTGTCCCCTGGCCACCATCTTGGAAAAAGGGGTGAAAACCCTTTTTTCGCGATATCTCGGAAACTATGCGTCTTACAAAAAATTCGTAAAGACATAATTTGTAGAAAATTATTTTTCCTACAAATATGTTTATATAAATTTTTGACCTAAATTAAAAATTAAAGAAGTTATGAGGAAAAAAGTGAGAAAATTATTATAAAATCTTTTTTGCTCCGGATTCTCATGAGCATTGACGAACCCGGTCAACTTTGGAGTGCAGCAACAGCGTTTTAAATGAATAAAATTAAAAAAATGTGATTTTTCTGAGGTAATTTTTTTTGTAAAATGTATAAAAAAAGTAATAGAGCAAAAAAGATTTTAAAAAAATTTCTCACGTTTTGCTTATAACTTCTTTAATTTTTAATTTAGGGCAAAAAGTTATATAAACATATTTGTAGGCAAAATAATTTGCTACAAATTATGTCTTTACGATTTTTTTGTGTTTCCGAGATATCGCGAAAAAAGTGTTATCACCCCTTTTTCCAAGATGGCGGCCGGGGGACAAGGGTGGCGACCCTACAAACTTGAGGTTAAGCTTCTATTGACCCCCCACACATGTCCCAAAAATAAAATTGCGTCCTCTATAAAATTCATTAACATTTCAATGGACTATAATTTTATAATAAAATTAGTCCAAACAAAAATTGTAGATCAGATAATTATCTATAAAAATGACTTTATACTTTTTTTCGTAAGAGCTACCGTTTTTGAGATATGACGATTCAAAAAGTTGAAAAAGTTGTAATCGTCATAATATGCATAAGTAATAATACAAGTTAAATATAGTTTTTATTATTTTTCCATTGGTTTCTTATTAACCTCTTTTCTCTTTCTGGCATGTCTGCAATGCTTTTAAGTTTTTTTTTGCTTGTTTTCTTTTTCTTTAACGCTCTCTTTCTTTTTCCAGTAATTCTGCATATTTTTCAAGATGATTAAGTCTTATATTATATTCATATCGATTCTTTTTATTTATTCGTCGTTCTTTCTTTATTTGCCGCCGTATTTACGTTCGACATTTTAATATTTTTGGGTGTAAATATCGACGTAATAAATAATTTATGTTTTTGAAGTTTCTAAATGATGCTTTGATCATAAGAATAACTAATAACACGAGTTAGAATAGAATCTCTAAGTGCAACAAACACTGCATTTTAAATACCTACTTCTCCCTTCGTCAATAAAAAGCCCATCGAGACAGTCAGATTAATTATTATTAGCAACAGAGCAAGAGGAGATGGAGCGCTGTACCATCTCCAAGAGGGGATGGTATTTTTATATGAAATGATGCTTTGTGAAGGTGGGCGGGGTGAACGGGAGACACCTACTCACAATGATGACGACATCATTTGCTTGTTCACGCCAGCTTCTCTTTGTATGTGATGCAATTGGTCATTTCCGTAGCTATGGTGTCCTTACCGTAGCTTCTGGTTAACCACGGTAAAGACAGTACCGGTAGTGACATTTTGCACATTTTCTGATAATTTTGTACTTAAATCAAGGATTTCTAGTTTCTAATCACCGGATAGACATTCATAGTACTATTACATTCAATCTTATTTAATAATAAACAGGATACAATGTTTATTTACTTGTATATTTCACTCTATGAAGGTAAGGACATTTTTTATAGTTTCGCAAAAGAATGCATCCTGAGACTGGATTATGCAACACATCCGCCACTCACAGCATTCATCAGCGTGCTGATGGCGAAAGCTTCGCATCTCTCTAACTGAAGTGGGGGGCGGGTGAATTTGTAGCTTAAAAATTGAAATATTGTTAGTGATTTGGTAAGGACCGATTTTCGAGATACACTTATGTTACAACCAAAAGAATATATACCTACACCATATAGCATTATGTTATGACATGGTTCGATATCAGTAAAAGGCGTTTATTCTAGGAATGTTAGTATGAAGTCAATTTGTTTGCTCTTTTTCTTGTAAATTCGTAATGAATGTAGAAAACGTAGTTTGTTACACTAGAATTTGCGTCGACTAAGGTATAATTTTTGTTTTTGTTTAATATCTATAACAGATAGACTACTGATACTAACAGACGATGTAGAGAATGGATTTTATAACATTATTAAATTTAAAAGTCACAAAGATAATGAGTATTTTGGCTGCTAGCTAATTGTTACATGATTTTTTGTCGTTGGCGGAAATGCCCTCTTACATTAAAATCGCAATCAAGCGGCAAGTTCAGATTTTTTAATATGATGTTAGTTACCAGTAGTATTGATCTAATTTTGCAGCTTCGAAAGACCTGTTCGAAATTTTTGCACTTTTTTTGGATTTTTCAATATAAGTCCTAAACTATGCGTTTTAAAAAATGTTTCAATACTTTTTTAAAGTAAACTAAAATTGCTACAATTTAAGACTAGAACCAGCTCTGAAAATTCAATATTTACTGAGATACAGCCCTTCAAAACTTGACAATTATTTCCAAAAAAGTGACATTTTAAGATTTGGTCAATTTTAAACTCCGATATCGGGGAAAATACTCATTTTACAGGTAAAGTTAAGTATATGAAAAGATGTTGTAGTAATTATACTTAATTAAAGGAGGATGGGCAAAGTGGTCTACCTACTCAACACAAATGAAACCTATTTCAATGAAAAGCTTATTTTTAGTACTTAATTTTATTATATGGAAGCAAAGCTGTAAGTCTTGGGGTTCAAGAGATTTTCGAGAAAAACATAATGCATTCCCTTACCTTATTTTCTGTTTTATGACCGCAAGATATAGAAGCATTAGGCTATGAAGGACATAATATGCCACCTAGTAAGGATAGGAATAGTTTGCAGCTTTCTAACGATCAAACTAATAATCACACGAGTATAGATAGGTACAGAGGGGAAGCTTCTACAAGCAGCCCGCTGTAGGTACATGCACACATATGCACACGTTTCTCATCCAACTGAGCTGGTTGGAGGTTAGACGCGGGCATCGATGTAGTTCTAATACATACATCGATGGACGCGGACGTCCGTGAACCGTTGGTGAGTGTGTTTGTGTGAGTGTACCTACAGCGGACCGTTTGTATGAAGCTTTCCCTCTGTACCAATCTACTTGTGTGCTAATAATCTCGACTTATTATTATTATTACTTATGTTGGGCCCGACATTAGGCCGGTTTTGTGCCCCCTGCTGCCAACTTGACCAATGTATTTAATTCTAGACGCTACGCCACCACCACCACTACTACAGCCTTTTAACGTCCCACTGCTGAGCACAGGCCTCCTCTCTCATAGGAAAGGGATTTAGAGCTTAAACCCGCCACGCTGCTCCAATGTAGGTTGGTGGGCTTTAACGATTATTGTCACATGATAGTAATCATAACCGGAGCCGACTGCTTAACGTGCTCTCTGAGGCACGGGGGTGAAACAGCGCCAACTACCAGAGACTACAACTAACTGAGCTGGCACTGAGAATTTCTTGACAGAAAAACCCAATACCTAACAATTATTTGCCTGACCTGGGAATCGAACCCGGGACCTCGTTATCTGCAGTCGATTATGCTAACCACTAGACCTAAGATGCAGTTTAACGTAGAACGCTACGCACTATTAATTAAATTCATATTTGTAGTAGAATTACTAATATAAAGTATTTTTAAAACATTTATTTTTTAGTGAATTTTGAAAAACTCCCATATATTTTGACATAAACGCTATATGTAATTTGATTAATTACTTATTAGCTTCTTATTTCCATAGAGGCCGTTTGTGTTGATTAGGTAGACCAACGTTCATACATTTTTGCCCATCCTCCTTTAATTTAAACATTTTTAGGCCATACTTAGTTTATTTACAAATCCTGAAAATTCAAAAAATAAGAAAACTGCATTTTTCACTTTAGTTTGTTTTGAAGATAAGTTTGAAAGAAAAAACCATATACATCCACGAAATATATGTATGTTTAAACTACTATTAAGTATTTATAATGGTATTTATTTATAAAAAAAAAATATTTATTATTATTAGATATTATTGATATAATTTAAGATTTATGATGCATTATAAGGACATTATGAGTGCCGAGCAATATAAGTCATAACCGGTCTAAAACTGCTCTTTCTCTGTGTAGCCTATATTTTTTCCAAAAATACATTGACGTGTATAGACGTTAAGACGAGCACTTGCCCTCCCCCCCCCCCCGCCCCAGAAATTAATGTAATGTAAAAAAGTATACTTTTCCCTCCTCAAACTTTAAACTAAGACCTAGAGACATCGTTTTGTCCTTAAAATAATGCTAAATAGATTTGGTACACCATTTTTGCCTATAATTCTACCCGTAAAATGAGTAATATCCCCAACATCGCGGTCGAAAATTGTGCAATCTTAAAATTTCACTTTTTTAGAAAAAAAAAAAAAACAATTTTAGTCTACTTTCAAAATGTAACTATAGAAAATATTTAAAAAAATGCGTAGTTTATACTGGTGTATACCAAAAATATTGGTGGGGGCGGCATTTTTCAGTTTTTGCCCCCCCTCGAAAAAATTGAAGATCCGGGGCTGATGAATCTACCACTGGTTCGGAATGGTGCTTACAATTCTACACGTTAAGAAGGGCAGACATAATTTTTTTCAAAGAAAAATGAACCGACTTCAAACGAATCGAACTAAAATGTTTAAAATAATTTTTTATTCATTTAGATTGACGATTAAACTACCTAACTCAAATGATATATAATTTTTGAAGTCGGCGCCAAATGACTTCAAGTTCACTTCAAGTCGAAAATGTGCCCCCCGGGTCCCAGACTCACCCTCCGCGACTAGGTTCACCGCGCTCGCATTCAAAAGTGGATATTCTGATTTTACTTACACGAATTGAATGTGGTTTGGCGCCGACTTCAAAAAATTATATATCATTTGAGTTAGGTAGTTTAATCGTCAATCTAAATGAATAAAAAATTATTTTAAACATTTTAGTTCGATTCGTTTGAAGTCGGTTCATTTTTCTTTGAAAAAAATTATTTTATGCTTTTTAGTGATTTGTTTTCTTTATATTAGGTAATAATAATAATAATATAAATGAGAACTAGGTATGTAAAATAGATTATGACCTATATATTATTAATTATTATTAAATATCCTGTGACATATACATTTTATGTGTCATACTATAGGTGAGTGGTTTTATTATGTTCTAACCCAACCTAACCTAACTTCTGATCTATACAAGATTAGTTTGTATGCGTACAGCTCTTGTATAATTTGGATAGACCGTAATTTACAATCTATACCTACGCGACTAGTTTCACACCCTTGCGGTTTGGCTTTGTATAGAATGGAAATACACGTAACCATGCACAAACTCCAATGAATCACTCTATATGCAACTGTACTGACTTCGGCCCAAAACTTTTTGCAAAAGGTCAATGTTACGTAGGCGTAGCAGAATGAAGTTTTTGGACAGAATAGCTATATCAGACTTCAGCAATAGGTCTGGCAATCTCAGAGAACATATTAGTGACACATGTGTACATTTATGCTTATAACTTCGTACGTAAGAATGATAACTTGATGTGTTATATACTAAAACCTTCTTGAAAGTGTGTAGATTACGATAGTGAAACAATCATCAAATTCGGTTCATTAGTTGCAGAGATAATCGCGAACATACTTACATACATACATACATACATACATACATACATACATACATACATACATACATACATACATACATACATACATACATACGGATCGAATACAGAACCTCCTTTTTTTTGAAGTCGGTTAAAAAGTAGCCCCATTTCCGACGGCGGCACCCGTTCACGAGCATGACGCATGATCCAGCCATTGCTTCGCTCAACCATATTTGAGGGAACGTAACAACCCGCACCACACGACACCACCACAGAAATGTTTAAAGAGAGCGTGACATACTTAGGCTACCCATGATTAAAGCATCGAATTGAACACCAATAATTGATGATTTTAATGAACAGATAATATAATTATGTGACGCAGCAAAGCTCGATTCGTAAAACGAAAATTTTGTTCTTTCTTTAGAGCCAGAGCAAAGGAAATTTTTAGAGCAATTCATGATTCAGTAATCAATGATTATGAATTTATTTGAAACTAGCCGACCCCCGCGACTTCGTCCGCCTGGATATAGGTTTTATATAGGATCGGATTGGATCCCATAATCCTTTTTTGTACCTAAACTAAATGTAGCCTAAGTTACTCCTTATAACATCACCTATCTGCCATTGAAAGTTCCATTAAAATCGATCCAGCTGTTTCAGAGATTAGTTGGAACAAATAGACAGAACGACAAACATAAATTTAAACGCACGCCAGTTTAAAATAAGCCGTACGTACAAAGATCCGGGTCCCAAGTTATTGGAACCCACTAAATGCCTGTCATTTCTGAACTAAAAAACCTATGACCTTGAAATATTTACGGGACAATATATAAAGTACTACCTTTCTAACAAAAAAGAATGAGTGAAATCGAACAACGCGTTAATGAATTACAGCTAAATACACGTTTTAACTTTCATCCCCTCTCCCAAGGGAACCATGCTGAATTTCGGGATAAAAAGTATCCTATAACCTACCTCGGAGTATAAACTCAAATCGTACCAAGTTTCATTCGAATCCATTCAGTAGTTTCGGCGTGATGCGCGGCCAAGATACAGACAGACAGACAGACAGACAGACAGACAGACAGACAGACAGACAGACAGACAGACAGACAGACAGACAGACAGACAGACAGACAGACAGACAGACAGACAAAAATGAAAAAAATTGCAGTTTTGGTTTCAGTATCGATTATAGAGTGCCCTCCATTAAAAATTTTCAAAATATCTTCAATGTACAGAATTGGATCTGTTACAGTTTTATTATATTATAGATGTGCATTCATTATTTATGTATTTCGTCGTACCTACCTATTTAGTTCAGTAGTTGCGGCGGTAAAGAGTAACATAACAAACACACACAAACACACACACACACACACACGCAAGGACACACACAAACACACAAACTTTCACCTTTATAATATTAGTGTGATATCTCTGGCGAAGACTGGACTATTTTTCGTTTCTCTACACTATAAATAAGTACATTCTTATAAGTAGAATAAAATTAAAATATAACAATAATTGCATGGGTATTTAGGAAACGGTAGGTTCTTCTTGCTGGTTCTTCTCGGTTGGAATGGCATTCCGAACCAGTGGTAGATTCGTTTGACTATTCAAAAGTACTTGTAAAAGTTTATTTGAACAAAAAACTTTTCTATTCTATTCTATCGGATAGCAGTTCGCATCTGAATTAATATATCGAAGCAAAGTCATTTACAAGCGGTACCGCATCTGGTGCGCAATGATAAATGCTGTTTTAGTTGCGAGCTCTTGGATAAGTGCAATCCGTTTTCCGCTTGCAGTTTCCACGTTCAGTTTATTATTCGAGACGCAATAATGAAACTTGTCGGTCTGAGGAAAAATTAATGGACGTACCTACTCGTTTACTTAATATTTTCTTTACAACTTTGTATTTAAAATTTTAGTCTTAACAAGCGGACACCCGCGACTTCGTTCGCGTGGATATTGGTTTTAAAATCCCGTGAGAATCATTTTGTTTTTTCTAAGCTCCTTTGAGCTCATACCTTGCTAAAAACTGTTAAAAGTTCACTGGCGGATGTTTAGGTAGATCACAATATAAACATCCGCCAGTAAAAGTCCCATCAAAATCGATCCAGCCTTTCAGAGATAAGCCAGTAATCTTTAAAGTATTTCCTTTCTAACAAAAAAAAGAATGAATGAAATCGGACCACCCGTTAACGAATTACAGCTAAGTACACATTTTGACTTTTATCCCCTCTCCCAAGGGAACCGTGCTGAATTTCGGGATAAAAAGTATCCTATATGTTACTCCATAGTATGAACTATGACAAACACACACAAACACACACACACACACACACGCAAGGACACACACAAACACACAAACTTTCACCTTTATAATATTAGTGTGATATCTCTGGCGAAGACTGGACTATTTTTCGTTTCTCTACACTATAAATAAGTACATTCTTATAAGTAGAATAAAATTAAAATATAACAATAATTGCATGGGTATTTAGGAAACGGTAGGTTCTTCTTGCTGGTTCTTCTCGGTTGGAATGGCATTCCGAACCAGTGGTAGATTCGTTTGACTATTCAAAAGTACTTGTAAAAGTTTATTTGAACAAAAAACTTTTCTATTCTATTCTATCGGATAGCAGTTCGCATCTGAATTAATATATCGAAGCAAAGTCATTTACAAGCGGTACCGCATCTGGTGCGCAATGATAAATGCTGTTTTAGTTGCGAGCTCTTGGATAAGTGCAATCCGTTTTCCGCTTGCAGTTTCCACGTTCAGTTTATTATTCGAGACGCAATAATGAAACTTGTCGGTCTGAGGAAAAATTAATGGACGTACCTACTCGTTTACTTAATATTTTCTTTACAACTTTGTATTTAAAATTTTAGTCTTAACAAGCGGACACCCGCGACTTCGTTCGCGTGGATATTGGTTTTAAAATCCCGTGAGAATCATTTTGTTTTTTCTAAGCTCCTTTGAGCTCATACCTTGCT
Source organism: Melanargia galathea (assembly GCA_920104075.1). Classification (NCBI taxonomy): domain Eukaryota; kingdom Metazoa; phylum Arthropoda; class Insecta; order Lepidoptera; family Nymphalidae; genus Melanargia; species Melanargia galathea. The sequence goes on from OV049864.1 coordinate 6,231,294, forward strand.
AAAAACTGTTAAAAGTTCACTGGCGGATGTTTAGGTAGATCACAATATAAACATCCGCCAGTAAAAGTCCCATCAAAATCGATCCAGCCTTTCAGAGATAAGCCAGTAATCTTTAAAGTATTTCCTTTCTAACAAAAAAAAGAATGAATGAAATCGGACCACCCGTTAACGAATTACAGCTAAGTACACATTTTGACTTTTATCCCCTCTCCCAAGGGAACCGTGCTGAATTTCGGGATAAAAAGTATCCTATATGTTACTCCATAGTATGAACTTAAATCATGCCGAGTTTCATTTCAATCCATTCAGTAGTTTTTACGTGATGCGCGTACTTACTTACAGACAAACAGACAAACAGATAAACAGACAAACAGACAAAAATTTCAAAAATAGCTTTTTACGTTCTATTACTTATCCCTAACATCCCCCAGTTATTATTTTGCTAAAATATTCAATGTACAGATACGGCAATTCTACGATTTTATTATATGTATAGAAGAAGAATAGAAGAAGAAGATTTTGGATCATTTAGTTCTGTTATGATACGAGTATTGTTGAAACTAGGTAGGTTTTTTACACTTTGTGATATCATTTACTTGTGTTCAGTAGCAAATCAGGCGGTTAAATAAATAACAGATACTTAAATGAAATACAACAATTATTTTATTGTGGCAATCTATGTAAAGCCCAAGTTACAAGTTGCTTTTTAAAACTGATTGGAAACCTGGGATATCTGATTTGAAAACAGCTAAGTTAAGAAAAAGCTTTCAGACCAAAAGTTAAAGAGAATTGAAGAATGTAGAAAGCATCATCATCGTAGTATCAGCCAATTGATGTAGACTGTTGGATGCAGGTATCTTGTAGGAACTTCCACACGCCGCAGTTTTGTGCCGCTTGTATCTTGCGGCTCAGCTGATTGTAGATATAAACCAAAATAAATAGTTTGAAAACTATCATATTCTATCGTATCTATCTATTTGTAGGTATAAAGTTTAGAATGTCTAACACAAACTTTCTCTAGAGCCTGCTACACGGCCTGATCACATGAGTAGATATCCCTACAGAGGGGAAGCTTTTTAACAATGTCCAAAAATGCCTATTCTCAAAGGGTTGTCACCTATTGCATGTGAACTTAAACATACTGTTAACTGTACAATGGTTAGGCATTTTTGTCTAAACACAACACAATTAAGTCTAATTTTTATATAATTTTACACTATTTTATACAATCTCGCCAAACACTTTATTCACAGTATTAATCTAACGCGCACAACCCACACTTAACGTTTGCCTCCCAACTGAGCCCCAGCGGAGCGTCCGTGAACCGTTGGCGAGAGCTCATGTGTGCGTGAGCTGCGCTATGTGTGAGTGTACCTACAGCGGGCCGCTTGTATGAAGCTTCCTCTCTGTAGGGGTATCTACTCATGCGGCCTGACTGTGCTATGAACTAATTAATGTTTGACGCAGCAACTCCGCTAGCAAAGAATTCTGTTATTAAACGCCAAAGCTTGAAACGTTTCATTGTCTGGCGGCGGGTGCTCGAATATGTATGAACAATACAGCTTGGTATTTGTTTTCTGCCCTGATTGTGAGTAACAACAGGAATCAATATCGAAATTAAAAATAACTAGAATCTTTTGTTGATATTAACAAAGTTTTGAACAATATTATCTACTAGCTTTTGCCAGTATGCCTTCGTCCGCGTATAGTTAGGTTTTTTAAAAATCCGTGGGAACCTTTTGTTTTTCCACTAAGTACACAAGTATAAATTAAAAATTTAAAAAACCCCCGACATTCGCCATTTTGTGGCAGCGGCCATCTTGAATTTGCAATAATGATATTCTACTAGTCAAGCCCTTTCATTTGATACCCATATTGAGTTGTGAAAAAATATGTAATCCGCCATTTTGTAGCGGCGGCCATGTTGAATCGATTTTTATCAAACATAGCTAACAACACTCTCGACTAATTCATCTTTCAAACAAAAAAAAACCGCATTCAAATCGGTCCACCCGTTTGAGCGCTAAAGGGAAACAACACACACACGTCAAACTTAAAACACCCCGTCGTTTTTGCGTCGGGAGTTAAAAAGTATCCTATGTTACTCTCTAGGTCCTCAACTACCTATACCCACGCACACGTACGTATAGAAAGCTACGTCTAATAAGAACTACCTAGTTTTTAACCGACTTCAAAAAAAGGAGGTTATCAATTCGACAGTATGTATGTATGTAATACCTATGTATTGAAACTGCAAAATATTCACATATGATACTTCCAAACAAATATACAAAATTTCATAGGTGTGTATGTATGTTTATATATATATTGAACAATTAGTTTGTACTATCAATAAATGGTTTTACACAAAAAACTATGAAATCACATAAAAACAGAAAAGATTAACATGGATAAACTTACTTCTGCGTAAACGCACGTTCGCTCGCCCACCTTTCGACGCCATTTTCAAAAGAATGACAGATGTCAAATGTGTTGTTTTATTTTTTTATTAACCAGTGAAGTCACTAGATGTCGCCAGTGACATATTTTTAAAAGTAATAATGAAAATAAAGACCACAGATTTTTTTATTTCCTACGTACTTTGTGTAGTACAGATGTACGCAGGAGGTTAATGTATTTTTGTGCATGGATTTCTCCAAAATTATTAATTTAGGATTGTGACCATTGTTCTTTTTATTGGCTCACACTTAGGTACATCAACTTAGGAAACAGTGCAAGTTTCATCAAAATCGGTTCAGTAGTTTTTAAAGATATGGACTGTGTGTGTGGTGAAGTTTTTTCGTTTAACGTTCAATCTTTTATATTATATCACTTGTTTTAAATCGGTTGAAAAAACCAGGCAAGTGCGAGTCAGAATCGCACACGAAGGGTTCCGTACAATTGTTTATAAAAGCGGCAAAAAAAATCATGTCTGTTGTATGGGAGCCCCCTTAAATACCTATTTATTTTATTCTGTTTTTAGTATTTGTTATAGCGGCAACAGAAATACATCATCTGTAAACATTTCAACTATAACGGTTCATGAGATACAGCCTAGTGAAAGGCAGACAGACGGATAGAGGAGTCTTAGTAATAGGGTCCCGTTTTACCCTTTGGGCACGGAACCCTAAAAAGTAATGTACCTACGCTATACAGGCAATGAGCCGAAAACTATAAATCTTCTGAGACCGCGCCCTTATAACGGTGCTGTTTCATTTTCCGGTGAAAGTCTTTATTACATGTACCAGTGGTTTAATTTAGTTCCAGTTTCCATTACAGCGCAAGATTAAATCCCTACTAAGATCGAGAACTCACTCGGAAACTTTACTTACGTACCGCTTAAAACTTCCAAGCAACTCATCGTATTCTGTAAGTTTGATTTTGTTTAGGTGCACTCGCATTATTAAACAGATTGAACTTTTTGAAATATAATTTAAATATTTTTAAGAAAACTATAGTTTTCTTCAAAATATTATTCGCTATAGCGAATCTGGTAAGCAGACGCTTTGAAAAAAAAATTGGCTGTCTGTAAAGTCGATTTACGGACGATAATTTTACGTGACAACGTCATAAGAAAACAAAGAAATATTAGATGCGTCACAAGCCGAACGCTTAGTTCCGCGCTATACGTGCTACGTTTTACGCTACGTGGTATGCGCTACGTTCCGCGGTACGCGACAATGAGTCATGCTTTTTCGTGCATGTAGTCGGTATTCATCGATTTATAAGACGTTATCACGTCAAAAACTAAGTTGATTTGTTTTACTTAGTTTCATCTACGGACAATTATTTCTGGTTTACCGGACACTATACCTAATTATTATTGATGATATGGTACGGTTTTGTTTGTGGACATGAGAACATACAATGTAACAGAGTGTATTCGTGTCCATTCATTCCAATACAAACACAAGCACTCGCTCAATAATCACAACGTGAGCACAATTCCGCCCGAGTAATTTGATTTGCATGCAGATCGACGCTGACCACTGGCTATTATCGTCACCTACTGAATGCCCTACGGATGTGCTGAATAGGGATTCTATAATGATAATGTTATATGAAATGTGAAAATATAATATAAATATTATATTATCGAAAGTTGAATAGTTACAATATAATTACAGTTGTAGGTCATCTTCGCCGTTGTCGTTTCAAACGACAGATTATTTATTTATTTATTTTTGGTACTACTGTCGTCTTAAACCATAGATCTCTTGATCCACTGAAAACGGTTTTAAGACGTGTCCAAAAGTTTCCAGCCACTTGCTTGAGATCGTCCTTCCACCTAATTTGGAGTAAGTCATTTGCCAAACTGTAAGTGTAACTGTGTTTTGTGGTGGCGATATAGCCACATAGTGCTATTCTACTAGTCAATCTCTTTCATTTGATACCCATATTGAGGCAGCTGTGAAAAAATATGTAATCCGCCATTTTGTGGGGGCAGCCATCTTGGACCGATTTACATCAACCATAACTAAGAACACTCTCGACTAATTCACCTTTCAAACAAAAAAAACCGTATTCAAATCGGTTCATCCGTTTGAGCGCTACGGTGGAACAGACACACACGCACGCGCGCGCACTCGCACGCGCGCACACGCGCGCACACAGACACGTCAAACTTATAACAACCCGTCGTTTTTGCGTCGGGAATTAAAAACAAGTGTGTAATTTAATAAGGCTAGTTGTAAGTTCCGTAACATGAAAAGCACAGTGAACAGTACCTACGGTTAGTCTAAGATTTTACACATATAAATAGTTTTGCGACTCGTTTGCTCACTCGTTTTAAGAAACTGAACCCAAACACTCTTAATATAAAGTCGTAATTCCATAGTTCGAATATGTATTTTACAACATTTCTGCTTGGGGCGCTCGCTGTGTTCGAATGCTCAATGTATTGGCGAACTCAAACCTTAATACAAGCTATTTTAGGTCCATTTTACTCTGAAATCGATCAATAGTATACTACAAAGTTTTGGAGTGCTCCAAACTTAGACTAAGCACTCTGAAAGTTACATAATATTGGCTACGATGCTACGAATGCCTACGGCGCGGCAGTGCGGCGAAACGGATTCGGTTTTAATGACATTACCTACAATACGGGAACCATCAACAAAGAATACTTAATGGCTTCAGTGTCTCTGGGATTAAGATAAATAACAGTAATTACATTTTAGAGAAGCACACTGTTTTGTTTACTAATGATGATTGGATTGAGTAAAATAGCGGTAAAGAAATCTGCGTTGAAAACGGAATAGAGCTGAATCCTTTAAAACCTTCAGGAAGACATGAATCTAAAACACAAAGACATAGAAACTTATCCTTTAGTACATCAATGGCCTATAATATAGTCTACAAATCTGGACGTACACAAAAAATTCCCACTTAGGGTTGACAAAATATACTTAGAAATATCATTAAAACTAAAACTAAAAATTAAAGTATAACTTATCAAAATGATGATGAGCCCTAGGTAGGGTGCTTATGCAGGCAGTATTCCCGCGCTGAATAGCTATTGAAAGTCGTTGCGCGAGAAAGCTGCCCGCGCGAGGGTCGCCTGTTGCCTCCCTAAGGCGTTTGAGGTCCTTGTGGAGCCCCCGGGCACCCTTGCCCCACGGACCCAGTGTCTCAACGCCAAACGGGAAAGTTAGGGTTTATTCAAGAGAACTTATAACAAATCTTGTTTGCGATTTAATTCAGTTTTCCATTCCAGTCTTAGAAGGTTCGATATGGGATCTCCAGGTTTACCTCGAGCCTCAGAATGTCATAATCCACCACCGGAAAGAAACTGTATGAAGTATAGTATGAAGACATAACATTGATGCTATTACAACTTCTACGAGCCGCGTTGGACATAATTATTGAGATCATGCATTACTGTCGTTTCACGTTCTTCTCACGCTGCTCTCCTCACGCGCTTCACCATAAAAACGTATTACGCCTATTATTCTAATATTTGTAGCACTAGATCTAAAGTTAAGCCAGATATCAATTTATATCTCCATTATCTATGCCATAAAATAAAAAAAATAGTAAAATTATATTTATTTTGAAAGTTATGACGCTTGAAAAATCACTATTTTTTTACACGCTTTATATTAGCTTCACCTGTATGTATGTTTGTAACCGACTTCTTTGAACGCGATTTTGACCCACTTTAAACGGTCAGATTTCATTCAAACTTTGTAGATTTATCGAGGACCGATGACAATACACTAATTTGATAAAATTATTTCATTATTCAATTTGGAAAATAAGATTTTGTGTTCATTTATCAAAAGTCGTCGGTAAGGAAAAACAATAAACATTCAAAATCACACGGTAACTAACTGTAACTAGGGTAAACAGAATAGATGTCACACACAACTAAAATCTAAGCACAAAACGCACGAATGCGAAGATAAAACAATATTAAAACAAAATAATAATATTATTAATTAGTACTTATTTACCTTAATCATATTGTACGATTTACAATAAAAAACAAATAAAATAATTTATTAATAATTAATATCTGTTGTATTTTAAGTGACATGATTTTTTTAGTGTTTTATAAATAAACCAAACTAAAAAGTAGAAAATAAATAGTAGCTTAAAAAAACTAAAAAACACGCTTTTTATAGGAAACCAAACTAAAAAATAGAAAATAAATTTTAATAAATATAAATTAATAATAGTGTGCATATGAAAAAAATGTATTTTATTTAAAAAAAAGCGTGGGGTGCTTTTAATATATTATCGAAATGATAATCCTCTATACACCCATGCACCCCACGCTTTTTTTAATAAAATAATTTTTTTTTCATATTATGCACACTATTATTAATTTATATTTATTAAAATTTATTTTCTATTTTTTAGTTTGGTTTCCTATAAAAAGCGTATTTTTTAGTTTTTTTAAACTACTATTTATTGGGTAAATTTTGAGGCAACTTCGTGCGTAAATAAACTATATAAGAAACTAGAAAATTGAAAAACGATACAATAATTTCAAATGTCTTTAGTTCATGTAAAAAAATGACAAATATTTGCTAAAATAGGCATAATTCCAAACCTAGATTTGCATCTTTTTACTTTGCCGTTTTTCACTAAAAATCATGATATCTCAAGCAAAATGTATCTATTTAATTAATTTATTATTTATTTATGTATATATTTTTAGTACTCTTCTCTACTGAAGACGTCTTGCTCTCTAAAATGCAGAAATCACTGTTTTAGACTCCACTCACAAACGATTTGTCGCTCCAATGGAGAGGGCTCTTAAAGCAACCTCTGATGTAGGTATTTATATCGAATTAAGTTCGTACGGAGTTCGGGATTGTAGTACGAGTACTTTTAGTTCAGTAATTAGATCTTATTACTGCATTATCTACTTAGCTAAAAGTTCAGCTCACCCTGCATACTATTAGTGGAGCAAAATATTAAATTAACGAACCAAGTCATTTTATGAACTCCATCGCTTGGCTTGTTCTTCACAATCGTGTTCGGCTAATAATAATAACAGACATAAATAACATAATATCAGATAATAAATAACAGACGGAGAAATAATTGATACCTAATTTTTTTTATCAAACTCATTATTTTATTTTATTTTATTTTATCTATAAATAAATCTGTACATATAATAAAATTGCCGTAACTGTACATTAAATATTTTTGCAAAATAATAGCTGGGGGGGGTGTTAGGGATAAGTAATGGAACATAAAAAAGGTATTTTTGAAATTTTTGTCTGTTTGTCTGTTTTTCAATTGTCTGTTTGTCTGTTTTTCAATTGTCTGTTTGTCTGTTTATATGTTTGTCTGTATGTTTGTGCGCGCATCACACAAAAACTACTGAATGGATTGAAGTGAAACTTGGCACGATTTAAGTTCATACTATGGAGTAACATATAGGATACTTTTTATCCCGAAATTCAGCATGGTTCCCTTGGGAGAGGGGATGAAAGGTAAAATGTGTCCTTAGCTGTAATTCATTAACGCGTGGTCCGATTTCATTCATTCTTTTTTTGTTAGAAAGGGGATAGGTACTTTAAAGATTACCGGCTTATCTCTGAAAAGCTGGATTGATTTTGATTGGACTTTCTCTGGCGGATGTTTACATTTTGATACTTAAACATCCGCCAGTGAAATGTTAACAGTTTTTAGCAAGGTATTAACTCAAAGAAGCTTAGGAAAAACACTATCACTAATTTACGTAATTTACCAAATTTCAACATCAAAAAAAATTACAACACTGACTGTGAAAAGAGCTGATAATATTAAAACGGCTGTACTTACCAATTTTCATCTAACATAGCTAACAACGTCTATCGGATTAAACACGCTTCTAATAAAGAAAATCGCTGCATTTAAATCGATCTGTTTAAAAAAGATAAGATGCGACAGACAGTCAAAGACAATGTTTAAAATTTATAATACCCTTCTTCTTGCGTAGGAGGTTAATAAAACTACCAAAATCAATTTACATCCTTTTAAAGCACTAGACGTTAGGCAACAATACTAAAAAATACTGTGATTATTTTCTCCCCTGCCATTTTAGTAGGGAAGGCTAATAGTTCAGCTCATTTTGCAAAGTGGAGCAAAGGTTTAATTAGAGCGCCATTTAATTAACCACGACACTATTAAAGTGACTCTTGTGCACTGCGCTCGGTCGCCTAAAACTTTAGACATAATGGCTAAAGTTTTTGAAGCATAAACAGATAAAATTAAAAAATCAAACGGTTATAGATCGACCAGAATCTCATGAAAAATAGGGAAATTAAATTTTGTAGTAAGCAACACTAGGTTAACTCGGCTGCCCTAGTGATAAACAAAGTAATTACATTCAGAACACCTTACCTGGGATCGTTTCACGAAACGAAAAATCGAACAACTGCATTTTAAATAACAAAGTAGTCAACATCCAATTACTTTGTTTTTGTGTTGTGCTTGTTGTTTACTTGGTTTTTGCATTTATATTCCGGGTTAGTGAGTGCAGTTACTTTGTTTGGGCAATTTAAATTTCAGTAAACGGTTCAAGTTATTTGAAATATTAAACTGTGGTAAAAAACTACTCGACATAAAACTTTTGTAAATGCAAAAAGTCAATTTCACAAAAAATGTCAGTTACTTTGTTTATCGCTAGGGCAGCCGTAGTGTTGCTAACCTTGGAATTTCATTTCCCTATTTTTCATGAGATTCTGGTCGATCTATAAATATTCTGGTGCTCAAAGTCACCATATGTCGTTGTCGACCAATATGTCGGTGTCGTTTAAGTACGCTTTTAAGCGCGTTGAGTACTTTTTGGGTGAACACAAATCATGAAACTGAAATGAACACGCGTCATCGTCACCGAACGCTTTCAGGCGCGTCGAACACTGGGTGAACAGAAAGCGCGAAACTCGCGTCATCGGGTTGTTACGTTCCCTCGAATATGGTTGAGCGAAGCAATGGCTGGATCATGCGTCATGCTCGTGAACGGGTGCCACCGTCGGAAATGGGGCTACTTTTGTCTGCCCATCTTAACATGTGTAGAATTGTAAGCACCATTCCGAACCAGTAGTAGATTCATTTGTCGATTCGAAAGCATTTGTAAAAGTTTATCTGAATAAAAAATATGTCTATTCTATTCGGTTTTGCTTCAGCTACTTGTAACAATTTTGTTTTGAAAAGAGCAACTGCTGAGTTTCTTGCCGGCTCTTCTCAGCAGAATCAGCATTCCGAACCGGTGGTAGATTCTTGACATGTCATAAGAGCCACACGTTGGCCTACATGAAATAAATGATTTTGAATTTTGAATCGTCACCCCTCGCTTTGAGGACTGCCGAAAGAAGTGTAACTTGTGAATTGTATCGTCGAGCTATTAAATTATTATTTTTGGTTTGTAAAGAAGTATTAAGAACTAATTTAAACTTTACTAACTAATTTATCCTTTATCACTTCTATCGGCTTTTAACTTTAATCCAGTTTTCACTTCTATAGGCAGTCCCCAAAGACTGCCTCGCATTTTTTTTATAATTATTTGACTCAACCAGACGAGTCCCGTAAAAACATGAGCGTTATTTCTGTGCAGTTTCTGTTAGAATTTGTTCAACAGCATTTTAATTACTTAAGAAAATTGTATAGCAGTGAGCACTAATTGCACTTAAGCCAATTTTCTCTGTATAATTTATCTCTCTTTTGTAATACAAATACAAATGGGATTAATTTCATTTTCGTTGGAACTATAATGCAAATACCAGCTAGGTATTCTTGTTATAACTAGCTGCTAGCTGGCACAGACGCAAATATTTTATTATTGTCTTAGAAATAAAAACAATGGCATTTGACGTACTTTGTTCTCTGGGGACAATTTCTTACTTATGTAATTTAATAGAGTAAGAGAAAGTGTAATACTAAAGGAAACTACTGGGTCATTTTCCTAATGGCTGTGGGTTGTGATCGCTTCCATAAGCAACATAATGATGGGGGTTTTCTTAAGAGGGTAATGATGAATGCGATTAGCTTCCAAATTCTTCCGCATACGAACCGATTACGATAACTATTTCATTTATTATTATTATTATTCAAAATTCTACACCGTTCAAAGTTACCCCGTTTCCATCTCAGACTGCATCGTCACTTACCATTAGGTGAGATCGCAGTCAGGTGCTAACTTGTAATAGATGAATAAAAAAAGTATTTTAGACGATACAGACTACAAGTAATAAATAATTCATTATTTAAGAATAGTGAATTAACTCTACTTAGTACTGTCCGGGAGAGATGAAGGAAAGGGAAAGAAAAACAAATTCAGTCCTGAAAGTCACCCATCCAGCTATCGACTTAGGTCTTCTTTGCTTACCTATCCAGCACAATCAACTGATATTACGCTGTTGCAACAAGGCCACATCCAACTATCTTACCGCTTACATCGAATCCTCCTACTAATATTATAAATGTGAAAGTGTGGATGTTTGGATGTTTGTTACTCAATCACGCCGCAACTACTGAACCGATTTGGCTGAAATTTTGAATGGAGATAGATTATGCCCTGACTTAAAACATAGGCTACTACTTTTTACCCCGAAAAATCAAAGAGTTCATACGGGATTTTGAAAAAACCGAAATCTATAGCTACAGCTATAGGTAGATTACTATAGCAAACTTCCTTGAAAGTAGGTATAAAGGTTGGAAAAGGAAGCGGGAACGAGAACCGGAAATCCACGATTCCCTCGGGATTTGTGAAAAATTGAAATTCACGCGGGCGAAGTCGCGGGCATTCTCTAGTTATTAATATTGCAAGGTTTAGTTCTCGCAAAGTTTTGAAGCACTACATCATCATTTTGTTCGCTTCGAATGAACTTCTCAAGGGGCTATTTATTAAGTTTTTACTCTGTGAACAGCGTCTAGATAGCAAAGAACAGGTAACTTTTAAGCTAATTCTATTAAGTACAATGTACAAGTCACTATGAGTTAGGTACTTGTTGTAAAACTATAGGAGCAGACACGAGCTACCTACAATCTACGTAGAATCTTAATTTTATATCAATCCATTCAGTAGCTTTTGCATGATGCGAGCAATGGTGAGATAAACAGACAAACAGACGAAAATTTCAAAATCTTTTTCACCTCAGTAGCTCAAAAAGGGCGTGTTTGCTGGCCAAAACCAGTGAGCAAAACTCGTTTTTGCTCACTCCGTGAGAAAAAGTGTTTTGAAGATAGAACGCTTTGGATTGTCATTTCTTCAATTCACTGTCTCAAGAAAAGTTCGGAAAAGTTTTGTATCAAATAGTTTGTATAGTAGCCCCAACATTTTATTTCATCAAAATTTTCTATTATATATTATTTAAACTATTGAGTTTTTCTTAAAATGTGTTTTAGAATTTATAATTCTGTAAAACATCATGAAACGTAAACGATTTAAGGAGAATTAAAATAATTAGTTAATTTTTTTCTTGAATTACGCAATTCCGAACGCAGACAAAAGAGGAATAAAAAAAAATGGCGGGAAAAAAATTGTCTATACTCTATATCTTAATTAGGTAGGTACCTAACTAATTTCTTTGTAGTTATATTTTGTTGTAAAAAAATTAAAACAAAATGAGTGACTCCAGTGATAATTTAACACCTTCAGAAATAAAAGAATTAGTGACTAACGCTGAATTAAACTTTCTGCCGGAAAAGTCGCGTGAAAAATACCTGAAAGCCTATGAATTATTTAATAATTGGAGACAAAAGGTACGAAGACCTGTTCAGAGACTGTGATTTTATCATATTTCATGGAATTGTCTAAAACAAGGCAATCTTTATATTATGTAGTATTTACTCCATGTTAAAAGCTACAATCAAATCAAAATGCGACGTTCACATTGAAACCTATCTAAACTTATCGCATTTTTGTGGAGACAGTCGGAGGGGTGTTTAATATTTATAATTTATAAAACCACAAAACCAAAGTTGCACCCAATAGGCGGCTAACTTTGGGAGTTATGTCTAACTTTGTTAGTTTATATTTTACTTAGAGGAACACTGTCCGGTCATCAATAGGTGGCTAACTTTGAGAGTTACGTCTAACTTTGTTAGTCTATGTTTTACTTATAGGCACATTTTTCGCACAGGCAACAGCCCAACTATATTGTAAAATTATAATAATTAATAAAACACATTTATTGCTGTGACTAGTTTTAATCCTACAAATACGAATATCATACAAGGGGCACAAATCTAAAAAATCTAAAGTTTTCACCGATCATGATATTGAAAAGTACTTCGCTGATTTTTAAGTTAAGCATAATAATAAGTAGGGTAGGTTGCCCTAAGTTCGCGCGGGAGGTAAGATTGCGCAAGGCTTGTTTTTCAATTCAGAAAGAACATCTGCGGTTAACTTCAGTTGTGTTTTGTTACGTTAACATAAGTATACTTGCTCTGGAAAGAAAATTTAAAACTGTGGAAAAACGGAATTGCCAGGTAAGTTTCAAGATTTTTATCGTGTTTGATGTTATTGAGAGTCATTTTGAAATAGTTATTTTATGGAAATTACAATATACTTTAAAATATCTGTTCGTCATTTTTATTTGCAAAACACCTAAAAAGTTGCCAGCTCATTAAATTTAAGCTACTTGTTACTAGATGGCATTATGAATTTTTTTTATCAGAAATGAGGAATTCCCTAAGTCTGCGCAGAGGCAGGTACCATAAAGCTGCGCGCGCAGACTTACCTATGCATAAATGAAGCTTAATATTTTTTGTTTTTATTTAATTTATCAATAAAATGTATATGCTTACAGGATGCCTAATGAAAGGAAGAGGCTAAGGGAGCATTCTTTGTGCACTCAATCTGTGCTAGATGAAGTCAGAAAACGTATACAGAGTGGATAAAGTCAGGTTGGAAAGGAAAGGTTACATCTTCATATGTTATGAAGGAAAGTACATTTCTGTATCGATTAAAGAGAACGGAAGTTGCTACAAAGTTGGGAAGATATGATGCAATCTTTTCTCCACCAAAGAAGAAGAGTTTTGTAAATAATTAGAAACACTTGACAATATGCTCTTGACTGCAATTACACCAGATTGTAAGTGACGATGCAGCCTAATATGGAACGTGTTTGTCTAGAAAATGCCTATTTACTCTTGATTTAAAGGCAAAAGAAGGGTTGTCTAATTTTTCCAATTCCAAAGCTATTGATTTCTATGCGCAGTCTTATACATCCTACTGCGCAATGTTACCAACCCGGGGATGTAAGATTGCGCATTTCCCATTTCTAATATTTTGTTTAATTACTCCAAAAATTGTCACTAAAAATTTGATTTACTTATGCAATAATATAATGTATTAATGTGTGCTTATGAAGAAATAAAGATCATTATGCTAACTTATTATTTTCATGATTCACAGTCCATCAAACGTTAAGTGCGCAAACTTAGGGCAACCTACCCTAAGTAGGTACGTAATCTGAATGTAAAAAATACTTTTTGTTTCAGTAAATATTTTTTTTACTTACATCTTGTATTTTTTCGCTATTGAGGTGAAAAGTTGTATGTATCACACGATAGCAAACTTTTTGTTTCTTGTGCCTTTGAATCCCTCACTACACTCAGGATTCTATATAAGAATCCTTCGCTCGCTCGGGATTCAAACTAGGCACTCGCAACAAACAATAATTTTGCTATCTTGTCAAACAAATAACTATTTTACGTTCCATTACTTATCCCTAACATCCCGCAGTTATTATTTTGCAAAACTTTTTAATGTACGGAGACGGCAAGTCTACGATTTTATTATTTGTATAGATAGATATAGTTAAAAACACATTTACATTAATTAAATTATTCTTAAAAATGTTAACAAAAAATATACATAAAACATTCTTAAACAAGTATAAATTAAAAATTAAAAAAAACCCCCGACATTCGCCATTTTGTGGCGGCAGCCATCTTGGATTTGCATAGTGTTATTCTACTAGTCAAGCCCTTTCATTTGATACCCATATTATGGGAGTTGTGAAAAAATATGTAATCCGCCATTTTGTAGCGGCGGCCATCTTGGATCAATTTTCATCAAACATAGCTAACAACACTTTCGACTAATTCACCTTTAAAACAAAAAAACCGCATGCAAATCGGTCCACCCGTTTGAGCGCTACAGGGGAACAGACAGACACACACACACACACAGACGTAGATAGGCTATCCGATACTTATCAGAACGTGGTGAAACAGGCCCTTAGTATTCAAGTCATTCATTTTTGTTAGTTGAAAACCCTCAAGCGATTTAGAAAGGACATATTTTTTGATATATCATAATCCGGGATCGTGAATCCAATATCCAGTGGATCTCTATTTCTTTTTAAATCGAGTTTATCAATACAGTTGGCAATTCATCATTTATCAATATGCCGATATTGATAAATGATGAATCCGCTCCTTTTAAAGTGGGTCGCATAACAAGAGACAACCCGAAAGACTCGGCTGTGTGCGGTCTCTTTTATACCGTAAGTATTTTCTCTTGCAAGCTGTTAGGCATCCATTAAACGATAAGCCCTCATACGCATTAGCGGTCAACCGCGTACGCGGCTAGCCTCTTCATAGAATTTCGTCGCGGTTTAGTGCGTACAAAATGAGCGGTTGCATATAAAAATATAAAAGCGGCTAGCCGCGCGGTCAGCCGCGTACGCGGTTGACCGCTAATGCGTATGAGGGCTAAGTTCTGCTTAATCAATTTCTCATCCTTACAATATAAGAGCTTTCCGAAATAAATAGACGCCTACCTCACCTGAGTACGTAATAAACTGAATTTTAAAAAGTTCGTCAAAAGCGAACAAATTGTTAACGAAAAGCGTTGAAACTTTTGAATACCTTTTAAGAAACTGGATAAGTTAAAATTAGTTTGTCCAGAAAGTTTCTGATTCAATATTTATTTTCAAAAGATCCTGAGATCCGCCTGGATCGTCATTAATGTAACTCGGTATGGTAACATTGACTGCTTGACTGCGCTGGGGAGTCCATAGAATACAAAGTTTTTTATTAGGTTTTGTAAAATATATGAACTAATTTGAGACGCCCCGCCCGTGCTTGACCGGGGACAGGGATACTCTAAAAACGTGTCTAAACTTCACTCACACAAACACTATCCGAGCACTAAAAATGGCGCACATGCGTTATGACGTCATAATACACGTTTTAACCGAAGTCAATGGCGGATCGGCGGCAACATGGTCACCACTTTTTAGGGTTCCGTAGTAAACAAGGAACCCTTATAGTTTCGCCATGTTCGTCCGTCTGTCCGTCTGTCCGTCCTCGGTTAATCTCAGAGACTATTAGTGCTAGAAATCCGTAATTTGGCATGAGTATAAATATTAATCACGCCGACAAAGTGGTGAAATAAAATTTTGATAAATATTTTTTTTAGGGTAGCTCCCCTACATGTAAAGTGGGGATGAATATTTTTTTTCTCGTCTACCCCATAGTGTGGGGTATCGTTGAATAGGTCTTTTAAAAATATTGTGGGTGTGGGAACATCATTTTTCGATTTCTAGATCCGTTTGTAAAATATGATGTTTTAAAGTGCAAATTTTTATTAGAGTCAAGTGTCCCCCCCTCTATCAGCCAAATGGCAGTATATAGGAACTTGAAAAAATACACAGCAGTAGGATATATAATCAATTTTAAAGGAAATCTACCACGGCTAAGTAGAGTTCACAGGTTAAGGAGTTATATCTGTTTTTCGAGGATTGTGACTACGGAACCCTACACTGCGCGTGGCCCGCCACGCACTTGGCCGGTTTTTATTATTTCTTGATGACCGGGCACAAAACTATTGACAGCTGTTGCCAGCCCGCGGTTTTTCCCTGCTCGTACACTACATCCCAATAAATCTTTAGTATCTCCGGCGGGGCATCCCATTATAATAGCTAAAACACATTTCCGTCGCGAAACGATACCAGCGAAACCACTGAAATTCAACATTGTCCGTTGTATGACATGCAAAAGAGATGCAAAACTGTCTGTTTTAAAGCAGAGATTTGACTGTGAGTCTATTTCTTTCTTACGCGATTTTGGCGATGTACGTTTATATCTGCTCGTTCGGTTCCACTATATTTATTCCGCGGTGGAGGTGTGCAAGGAACCTGATTACATCGCCGAAATTCCTTAGGAAAGTTATAGACTCATATTCAACCAGTTAGAACAGGTAATTTCACTTCTGTCAGTAATGTCATACAACGGACAATTAGTCACAGCGGAACTTCCGTTTCGCTGCCTCGGTTTCGCGGCGGAGGTGTGGTAGAGATAAGATATTATTACAAACTGAATTATAAAATAATTTCCTCGAACCCAAAGAGATAGTGGGATGAGGCTATTCGGGAATAAATCCACTTTTAGGGAACGGAGGAGGAATCGAACTGGGGCGAGCTCCGTGTCCCCGCATCCGCAAACTTGATTATTATATTCGTTGCTTTGGGGCTACGAATAGAGATCCTCCGTATTGACTCGAATAAGTGGTTCTGTGCTGGTTATTATACGAAAATATGAATATCGTCTGTTTTCGCTTCATTATATTCTTCGTCACGAGCATAATATGGAGGTTGATCTCGCCATTTATACCTTTTATGTATAAGATTTGAATGCTTTTAAAAAAATGTATTATTTATTGATCTGATTCTTAAGTGCAGAGCTGAGGCCAATGTACATAGGCAAAGTTACTGGAACACTAAACTCGCCGACTAGCTATACATATAATAAAATCGTAGACTTGCCGTATCTGTACATTGAAGATTTTTGCAAAATAATAACTGGAGGATGTTAGGGATAAGTAATAGAACGAATAAAAGCTATTTTTGAAATTTTTGTCTGTTTGTCTGTTTGTCTGTTTGTCTGTTTGTCTGTTTATCTGTTTGTCTGTTTATCTGTTTGTCTGTTTGTCTGTATGTTTGTGCGCGCATCACGCAAAAACTACTGAATGGATTGAAACGAAACTCGGTACGATTTAAGTTCATACTACGGAGTAACATATAGGATACTTTTTATCCCGAAATTCAGCACGGTTCCCTTGGGAGAGGGGATGAAAGGCAAAATGTGTACTTAGCTGTAATTCGTTATCGGGTGGTCCGATTTCATTCATTCTTTTTTTGTTAGAAAGTAGATACTTTAAAGACTACTGGCTAACCTCTGAAAGGCTGGACCGATTATGATGGGTCTTTCACTGGCAGATGTTTACATTTTGATCTACCTAAACATCCGCCAGTGAACGTATAACAGTTTTTAGCAAGGTATCAGCTCAAAGGAGCTTAGGAAAAACAAAATGATTCCCACGGGATTATTAAAATCAATATGCACGCGAACGAAGTCGCGGGTATCCGCTCGTACTTAATATATTATAGCAAATATTATAGGACACTAGGTATTGATCAACTACGTGATCAACTACATATTTACTATGTGAACACACAGACATAAGACACAAACCTCAAATCTAATTACTACTAAAGTGAATTTCTTGAACTCTTATTGAGATATTCAAAGGATACATACGTACCATGATATTTTAAATCAATCGACTCTACAACAATACCTTCTTTCGCGAAATTTTCCAATAATTCATAAAATAAAAAGATGGAAATTCATTTCGACTTGATTTATTCTTGCGTGACTTTTCAACTTTGGTAAAGAGATTTTCATAAAGGTAGAACTTTTCCAGAACGCATTAGTTAACGCTTATCGCAAGGTCATTTGCTTCGTATTGTAACATAATATTATAATGTAATATTATAATGTGTATGGTAAGTGTAAATGGAGATGATGGATCCTTTTGTCATGTAGCTCAAAAGAGTTTCACGTTTAGAATTTTATCCTACAACGCATATAGATGTGCCGTTGAATTCGATATTGGTGTATTTGAAAAATTATAGGTATATGTTTTAAATTTGCTCAGGTCGGCCGTAGAATCCAATGAAGAGTATGCGTCGTCACTGAAACCTAACAAACAAAATGGCGAACGTGCAAATGTGTGTTTAAACACACTATACCGAAAATACGCGACCGAAGTTCGGCGTGACTACGCCTGCAATACGAATTTTATTACTGATGACACACCAAACCGAAATTACGTCGCGTTAAAGCGTACAGCCGAACTTCGGTCGGGCGTAAGTTCTGCAGTGATTCGGCGTAATGTTTTGTTAAGCAACACATTATATGCGACCCAAGTTTCTGCCGCGTAATTTCGGCTCTCGTGTGTCATATTAAAGCCGAATCCGTCGGAACGTAAAATCAGCCACGGAAATTCGGTCGCGTATTATCGGCATAGTGTGTTTAAACACTAAACGAGAAGTTCGACGGTCGTGGTTAGTAACAAAGTACCGTGTCGCCACACTTTCTTTCCCAAGAAAACTTTAGCACTGTTTTTTGCCACTATTCAATACATTTTTCTGTAAAAAAAATACAGAAAACTCTTCGAGTTACACTTTGTAAAGCTGCGTCTACACTTGGCGAGCCGTACATGAGCGAAGCCTTTCTGTTCTACAAAAACACTGTAATACGAAAGTAGTTTTCGTACACAGTACGCTCGCCTCGCAACAAGCAACGAGCGTGTATGTAAAGCGAACCTGCAGACGAATTTTCCACACGTAGATACAAAGAAAATACCTACTTATGAGACGTTAAATTTAAAGCAAACTAAATTAAGGTCGCTGCAGTTTTTACTTCCACTGTGCCAGTAGGTATTACATAATTCTGTTTTAAGACGGTTTTCTTTTCTCTCAAATTCCGGTTGAAAGTCGAAAACACAAGTAATCCCGTTCGCAAACACCTGACCTATCTCCGCGACCCCCTTTCAGTGCCGCTGCGAACAATTGCTTCGTAAGTTTAGCTCGTTTATACCTTTCATTCTTGAAAACTGGCTGCTCTGTTTTTGCCACTGAAAAATTGTATTGGACTTGATTTATCTCAGTTTATTGATTTCAGTGTTTATCGTACTCATTGAAACTTCACTGCAGTTAATAATAACAATATTCTATTAAGAATTTTCATCACTCTTATTTGTTAAGGGTAAATTTTATAAAAATCAATAAGATCACTAAGATGAAAGATCACAACTTTGCAAAATATATTTAATTTTAATGTATTTTGATGAGTTAAGTTTAGTGTGTAAAACAGAGTTAGCACCAATTTAGATGTTAATTCTATTGTGTCAGTAATACTAATATTAGACTACTTAAAAATACTGCTGGAGACTGAATGACAACATTCTTCTTAAACTTAAACTTAAAACTAAATTATAATTAAAACACTTGCTTTAGCGATTCTTTCAAGAGTCTCCTCATTAGTAGTTTCTTTACTAAAAAGAGTTCAAACAAATATAAAAAAGCTCAGTTTTCGTAGTAAAGTTTTATGAAAAGTGATATTACTGAAATATATAAATGGGTTACGGCATCGTACATTTTGGCTCGGATAGATTTAACACAGCACGCGTCTAGAAGCTATTATAATTAAAGTACTTAAGTACTGAATTATATTTATCACTAAAATTGTTATTGATATCTTTGTAAAATAATCAAGTCAAGACTCAAGACCTCAAAATGAGCCAAATCGCTGGTGCCGTTTGATAGAAACGCCTTCCACGCCGCGCCGCTGCGCGAAGTAGCCGGTTAAAGTTAGAAGTTCTTTGTATAACAAATCGTGCATGTGTTGACAACACATGCACGATTTATTCTTCATCATCATCATCTTCATTTATCATTGTGACGTTCTGCCATGCTGTGTCCGCCACGTGCCGCTACCGTCGTGCTTTGTGTGTATTCAACCCTTATGACTGCTCTTCACCATCACCGATGCCATCACCGATAAAATCACCGGCAGTCATCACGATCATCGTGTAAGCATCCACTCGATCATCCGTGATCGTTTATTGAGCGGCTAGCGGCGCGAATTCCCTTTGATACGTGCCGGAAAACCGACAAGTCACCGATCGCTACGAATTATTGACGATCTCACGACGATGATTGGCGACTACAAAGCCCTCCACACGATCGTGCACGCGTGTAATCGTCTACAGTCGACGATTGTGAAGAGGAGGCTTTATAGTTAAGGTGTTACGTTTTCCATACTAACTTCATGTTACCATTCAAAAGCGAATGGATAATATTTTACACTGAAATAACATCGCACAGCCTTATTAAAATTTTTAATTTGCGCGAAATTATATTTACATAAAGAAAACATTACATAGACAGCTTAATTATTATAATAGTCATCTATTAAACGCTGTTTTGCCTAGCTGACCGAGATGGCTTTATTTCACCTTTAGCTGTTTATGTAATGTTTTCTTTATGTAAATAAAATTTTCCGCAAATTAAACATTAAATTAAGGCTGTGCGATGTAATTTCAGTGTAAATATATAATCCATTCGTTCTTAAATGGTAATAATAAATTAGTATGTAAAATGTACCACCTTAAGTACAATCCTACCTACTCTACGTCGCTACGTAGAATTTACTTGAAAATATGCATTCATAATAGTGGCTCGTAGCTTACGAGCTACGACGATCTACGAGAAGTTGTGCAGTCGAGCGAATAACACCGTGAATCATATTCCATTGAATTGTATTCAAGACTTCAAAACGGGCCGGATCGCGTGTGGCGTTTGAAAGAAAATGATTTGCGAGGAGATTTCTTTGTGTATGAGGTTTTAGTTGCTGAAGATGAAGATATTAGCCAGTATTTTCTTGATTTTATCTGAACATTATGTTGACCTAGATTGTCCAATATTCTGCATCTGACAATTTCGTACTTATATCATGAGTTATGTTTTTATTGTAGCTGTGATAATAAGTATAGCTGTAGTATAATGACGTATTTTATTTCTATTCTATAGGCATTATTAAAACTGCATAGGATAAAATGATTATTATGAGTAAGGCCCACCTCGTCGGTCTATCTAAAGCTCTAATCTCAAAATTCTTGTTGCTTCTTCACAGAATGACATGGGTCAGTCGGGGGGTAGAGGCCTCGAGACTGACCCTCCTTACCCGGGCGCGTGTATCAAAATGGCTAAACGGATTTCATATAATTTTTACCTATAGATCCGCCTTAGAAGAAAATAAAATTGTGTTAAACCCTTTTTGTGTGTACGACGCTGTCAAAGCAATACAGGGTATATTGAATCGCTATCGAAAACTTAGCGCTATTATTATAGTACCTATACACAATCCAATACCAATAACCATTTGTCTTATACTTGTAACCTACCGTATTTTGCAGACCAGCAAAGTATAGCGTGAAAAAAGCAGTGACAACTATTTACCCAAAGTTCGTTGACTTCTAGTGTCAGCTGGTTGCATTACATTGCGAACTTTAAAAAAATACATAAAATATTTTTTTTTCGCTTTTTTGTGGTGTGTTGTCAGTAATCATTACTATTATTTACCCGTCTTCAATTGCAATAGCGGTCACCTTACACCCGTTAGTTAGCGCACAAGTTAGTTCAGTAGTAGTTTTTAGGGTTCCGTACCCGAAGGGTAAAAAACGGAGCCCTATTAATGTCACTCGGCTGTCTGTCTGTCTGTCTGTCTGTCCGTCTGTCCGCCGGTCACAGGTCTCTAGCTCGCAGACGAAATGAGTTACAAACCTGAAATTTTGGTATTTAGTGTAAAACGTTAACCCTAAATCAAATATTGAATTAGAAATCGAATTAAATTATTTTTCAGGGGGGCTCCCATACATGAAAAAGGAGCCGGAAAAAAATATTTTTTCTTTACCCTAGCTTGTGGGGTATCATTGTTTAGAGCTCATTAAGTAGAGTACAAATATATATTTTTTTAATTTTTATCTCAAAAAATAAGGGAATGGGAGGCCATCAAAGTTGTCAGTTTTAGACCATTTTTGTGACGGGGGCTATCTCAAAAACTAAACTAGTTGGGAATATGATATTTCAGTATATTATGTACTATATGCTCTATTTAAACAACAAATACTGAAAACAACGATTTATTAAATAGTTTATAAGCTGTGACCAAAATAAACGAACATTTTTTTGGGTTTTTTTTCACGGTTTGTTGCGATGTCTAGCTCGGAAATTAAATATTTCTTAGACCCAAAATATTATATTGTTCATAATTATGTACGGAACCCTGAAAGAGCGAGGCCCGACTCGCACTTGGCTGATTTTTTTTAAAATAAAAATTGCGGGCAAATGAACAAGCGGGTCATCTGATGTTAAGTGATTACCGCCCATAAACATTTGCAGAACCAAAGGAACCACTTATGCGGCTTTAAGTTAAGCATATGTATATACCGATGTATGTACATGCTATCCAATCCAAGACAGCTAGATGCTAACAAAGAAAAACCAGTAGAGTAGGCACCTAGAAAAAAATTAATATTAAACACACATAGTAAAATCTTATGGCAGACTCGTTAACTATACCAAACATTTTTCTGTGCCAAAAAGCGGAATCACATAGTAAACAAAATTGAATTTTCCTCCAATAAAATAAAATAATATGGTTTTTATAATCAAGGCACTTCCAGGTTATCGTTTTATTTCTGGAATCCATCCATCCATTATCAAATGTATGGGCGCAGACTCCCGTGACGGCAGCTTCCGTTCAGCTGTTACAGTGACATGTAAAATTCATGGAAAATGATTTCAGTTTCACACAGATAATGTTTTTTCCGTCCTGTTTTAAATACGTATATATCTATACTTCGACTTTTAATTGTGTGCAGTAAAGTGAAGTTTCGTGGGTTGTCACTTTTTAATGAAATTAAAATAGGGATGGGGTACAAGTGATTGATTTGAATCATTCAATTATTTTATTTAAATTAAAGTTTATATTTTAAGTAATTATTATATTTTATGTACAAAGTTTACATATATATATATGTATATATAGTATATATATAAATACATATATCTTTAATATTGGTTACGCCAGAATTCATGTATTTTTTAGTTATTTTTAATTTCACGAAAATTCGAATGCGTTCCTTAAATTCCTATCCATCCTATACCCGAACACAGCACTGGATTGCTGCGATACGAAGACGAGCGAGTGGAGCCGAGTTGGTTTTTGGAACTTCAATGTTTGATTCCGATGATTTCACTTCAAACACATATTTTTAAACGTTTCTAATCCAAAGTTTCTCATTGGTACTTATATTCTTACGCGGTTTTTTTTATTAGGAGGTAAAAATGTATCCTCAGCATGCGATGTGCTTGGCTGAGCATTCATTTCTTTGTTTTATTATGCTTAACAAAACGAAATGGTAAATTTAACAAAAATAGATAATGAAAACCAAACACAATGTTACAAAAACTTAACAATTGGTAACAAATACAACGCGCAGTAGGCAAAATAGAAATATTCATACACTCAGAACGTAAAAATGAAAATGGACAGTGAAAATGAAAATGTCGAATGACTAACGAAGAAAAATGGCGACAAATATTCGCCAAGTAGTTAACAGCGTCAACAGTGGCATGAAAAAGCGTAACCTCGGTGATCGGTATTTAAAAGAAACATAAAGAACCTTTTTAAAGGACTGCCTGAAAAAAAAGGAGTATGTTGTTTTCAGGGTTCATGTATGTTTGTATGTTGTACCATAACTTCTATATGCCGGAACCAATTTTGATGAATAAGGTATCGTTAGAATTTTATTTCTTATTCTAAGTGGCATAGGCTACTAGTTTTATTTATAAAATTTAAAAAAATGATGGAAAAAAAAAATAATCAAAAATCAGATTATGTTCATAATCATCATCTATTTTTTTTATTCAACTACAAGTTAGCCCTTGACTGCAATCATTATACTTTTTTCTTTTTTATTCAAATAAAGCTCAAATTATTAATTGTACCAATAGGATGCGTTTGCCACAAAAAAGCCAAGATGACAAAATTGTTAATTTGGCTTTTATACGTAGGAGCCATTGATTTACTTAGTAGATAATAGTAGTTTATGAAACGGTTGCATATTATGCAACCATTTCATAAACTACTATTTAAAAGGTTATTAAAACACGAGTGTTAGTTTAAAAAACGAGCCGCAGGTGAGTTTTTAATAGTATTACACGAGTGTTTTAATGCCTAATTATGTAGAGTTTCATACACTACTTTATCTAAACTCATATCTTAAAATCCAAACCATAAAATCTTGGTAATATTTGTAGTGAGTTTTCCTTGATTTTGCTGACAAAAGATTGTTGGTCGGTGGTCAGGTGGAGTTAAATTCTCTTCAGTATCACTGCTAGACATTTTTCCGCGCAACAAAAATCACTTGCAAAGGTTTGGGTTACAAAAACAATAAATAATAAATTAAAAATTTAAATAATAGGCGCCAAAAACAATACGATTTCCCGCCATAGCTGAAAAAACCAGAATCCAGAGTCGTGACTCGACCAGAAGGCCTACTACAATCTTTAATCTAACGATCCAATTCCGATGCTATTCAATATCGGTGCCTAAAATGAATTGCATTGAATTCGTACCATGAAGTATCTTTTTGTTTCTATATTTTTATACTAGGTTTTTGTTTCGTCTATAATATCGTCTATGATAGACGTCATGACGTCATGACATCTATTGGTTGGATAAAAGAGTTCATGGTACGAAATAGCGATTCAGTTCAGTTTAGGTCTTTAATTGAGTCGCGATTATAGTTGATGGTAGACCCACTGACCTGTCAGTAATGAAATAAAGTATAATGCAGTAGTAGTAATAGGGTAACTTTGATAGCGGGATAGTAATAATTATTGTAAGTAACAAAACTAAACACCCGCCATGGCTCAAAAATACCAGAACCCAGTGCCTGTACTATAATGTAGAAAAAATTATTTTATAACATTACTTTGCAATAATTTCCTAACAAAGTAGTGTTATAATGAACTTTTTTAATTTTTTTTTAATATTATAGATGTATGTGAATAAAGTAGTCCAATATATGACACATTTTGATTTCTTAATCGGGATTTTAAGATATGAGAGTAGATAAATAAAATTATGATGATAATGAAAGAGTAACTTTGAACGAAACTTTTGTGCATCAAATTGAATGAATTGAACGTATCACATCACTATAGAAATATGGTTGGCAACATTATTTTACAGAATGACATTAGGAAACGTCAGATTACTGCAGATAATTAAAAGTGGAACTATAGCAGTTTTTCACGATGTGGTTAATTCTACTAAGTTTTTCAGGATTAATTTTGCTCAATAAAATGGCAGTTCTAAATCTATTCCTATCTCTTTCACAATGCTTCATGCGAAAAAGTATAGCAGTATTTTTAAATCTGTCAATTTACTTTATAGAGACTGTGTACAACAGAATTAGTCACTGGTTAATTCTAAAGTGCCTATATAGATATTTTAATTAAAGCCTTGGCCTTGTTACATGCCCGGTTCAACCATTCATCATAATTTCTACGTGGTTTTAATGTCGCGCCCAAGATTTAATTATTCCCGCTTCCAAATGACATTTACGAATTTCAGTTTTTTATTGCGTCATGAATCCATTTCAGTGTAGGTAGATGTTGTTAAATAATAAAAACATAACGAAGGATGTAAAACGGTAATGCTTACGTGTGCAGTGCCTTGGCTCGTCCGAAGCGTCCCCACAGTCGTTACTGCCGTCACAAAATCGGTTTATCGGTACACATCTTTTATTGAAACACTGATACTCCGATATTCTGCATCTGGTGTCATTTCCGTGCAAAACTGGCAACGGCTCCGGTTCTTGGACACCTCTGTGTGTGTCTTTTTGTTTTATATCATTGGGCGTCTCAGTGATTATGTCGCAGTCGGTTAGTTTTATTATGTAGAGGATTGCGACTCCGATTAGCATTATGTTGGTGTTGATATCTGAAACAAAAACAAATAAATTTTATTATTTAGAAGAAGTGTACCATCACTCTTCATCTTCTCTGGTTAGTTCAGCTAGCTCTGAAAACCGTTTTAACAAGCAACGCGTGGATAGAAACCTCCAAAAATTTATAATTTTCGTGGTTTACTTATTGGATTGGTCTCGAGGAGTAGTTGAAAGACATCACAGACAATCTAAGGTTAACATAAACTTGGTCCAAGTTCCCACAGCTATACTAATATAATAAAGCGGAAGAGTTTGTTTGTTTGTTTGTTTGTTTGAACGCGCTAATCTCTGGAAGTACCTATCGGATTTGAAAAATTCTTTTTGCATTTGGTTTTCCAACTTTTGGGGCAGGTTATAGGCTACTTAATATCCCTAAAATCCTCCCCTAAGGGGGTAAAATGGGGGTAGAAAGTTTGTATGAAAGTCCTATGTTTTTAAAGTTACAGACCTGAAAATCGGCATTTAGATTATTAGTTTTAAATAATAAAACTCTGTATATTTTACTTTGAAAAATCTTCCCTTAAGGGTGGTAAAATAGGGGATGAAAGTTTTAATGGAAAGTTTTAATTATAATTTTGCTATTATCAACTTGAAATTTGGAAGGTAGGTTAATTCTAGGGCTTAGATATCAGCCTGGAAAATATTTTACGAGAATCCTCCCCTAAGGGGGTAAAATGGGGGTTGGAACTGGAAGGTTATGTTTTTGAAGTTACAGATATGAAAATAGGAAATGAAATTATAATTTTAAATGATAAAAACCTGTATTAGTTATTCTGGAAAATCTCCCCTTAAGGGTGGTAAAATAGGGGATGAAAATTTTTATGAAAGTCCTATGTTTTTAAAGTTACAGACCTGAAAATTGGCATTTAGATTATGAGTTTTAAATAATAAAACTCTGTAAATTTTATTTTGAAAAATCTGCTTTTAAGGGTGGTAAAATAGGGGATGAAAGTTTTAATGGGAACTAAAAACGATTGCAGCGCCCTCTGGCGGTCTAACTTGAAGCGATCATAGCGCCCTTTGGCGGCCAAAACTGGAAACTAAAAAACGATCACAGCGCCCTCTGGTGGCCTAAGCCGGAAACTTAAAGCAATAGCAGCACCCCCTAGCAGCCAAAACTGGAAACTAAAAAACGATTGCAGCGCCCTGTAGCGGCCAAAACTGGAAGCTAAAAACGATCGCAGCGCCCTCTGGTGGCCAAAACTGGAAACTAAAAAACTATCACAGCGCCCTCTGGCGGCCTAAGCCGGAAACTTGAAGCAATAGCAGCGCCCTCTAGCAGCCAAAACTGGAAACTAAAAACGATCGCAGCGCCCTCTGGCGGCCAAAACTAGAAACTAAAAACGATCTCAGCGCCCTCCGGCGGTCTAAGCCGGAAACTTGGAGCAATAGCAGCGCCATCTAGCAGCCAAAACTGGAAACTACAAAACGATTTCAGCGCCCTCTTGCAGCCAAAACTGGAAATTAAAACTATCACAGTGCCCTCTTGCGGCAAAAACTGGAAACTAAAAAACGATCGCAGCGCCCTCTGGCGGCCTAGGCCAGAAACTTGAAGTGATTGCAGCGCCCTCGTGCGGTCAAAACTGGAAACTAAAAAAGATCGCAGTGCCCTCTAGCGGCCTAAGCCAGAAACTCGAAGCGATTGCAGTGCCCTCTTATAGTCAAAACTCTTGCGGCCGGAGCTGGAAACTCGAAGCAATTGCAATGACCTCTGACGGTCGCAGGCGGAATCTCGATACGACAGCTGCGCCCTCTGGTGGCCGAAGGCAATTAAATAAATACTAAATTAATATCTAAATCAATAAATAAATAATGTAAAGCTATTTAGTTATTAAATAATTATCTAAATGTGAAAGTGCGGATATTTGGATGTTTGGATGTTTAGATGTTTGGATGTTTGGATGTTTGTTACTCTATAACGTCGCAACTACTGAACAGATTTGGCTGAAATTTTGAATGGAGATAGATACTTAATGCCCTGACTTAAAAGATAGGCAACTTTTTATACTGAAAAAATCCACAGTTCCCACGGGATTTTGAAAAAACCCAAATCTACAGCTATAGGTAGATCAATATAGCAAACTACCTTGAAAGTAAGTATAAAGATTGGAAAAGGGAGCGGGAACAGGAACCAGAAATCCACGATTCCCTCAGGATTTGTGAAAAACCGAAATTCACGCGGGCGAAGCCGCGGGCAACAGCTAGTTCTATATATGTAAGTAAAAATATTATCATATACAAGCGGACACCCGCGACTTCGTTCGCGTGGATTTTGGTTTTTAAAAATCCCGTGAGAATCATTTTATTTTTCCTAAGCTCCTTTGAGCTCATACCTTCCTATAAACTGTTAAAAGTTCACTGGCGGATGTTTAGGTAGATCAAAATGTAAACATCCGCCAGTTAAAGTCCCATCAAAATCGGTCCAGCCTTTCAGAGATAAGCCAGTAATCTTTAAAGTATTTCCTTTCTAACAAAAATAGAATGAATGAAATCGGACCACCCGTTAACGAATTACAGCACACATTTTGACTTTCATCCCCTCTCCCAAAGGAACCGTGCTGAATTATGGAATAAAAAGTATCTTGTATGTTACTCCATAGTATGAACTTAAATTATGCCGAATTTTATTTCAATCCATTCAGTAGTTTTTACGTGATGCGCGCACAAACATACAGACAAACAGACAAACAGATAAACAGACAAAAATTTCAAAAATAGCTTTTTTACGTTCTATTACTTATCCCTAACATCCCCCAGTTATTATTTTGCAAAAATCTTCAACGTACAGATACGGCAATTCTACGATTTTATTATATGTATAGATATAGATTTCCACATTTTATTTATAATAATAAAATAATATTTTCGGGCGTATTTTACATTTTTAATTTACTTTTGTTTAAAGAAACTGATTGGTTTCCTCCTCTCTGTAAACCTTCAAATTCGTCGTAAATTTTCTTTGTAAAATTAATTTTTTATACAAAGACTAGCGGTCCGCTCCGGCTTCGCCCGTGGTACATAATATAATATAGCCTATAGCACTCAAGGATCACGTACATAGTGAAAGATATTTTGAAATCGGTCCAGTAGTTCCTGAGATTAGCGCGTTCAAACAAACAAACTCTTCCGCTTTATTATATTAGTATAGATTGAAGCCAATCTATGTAAATTGCAAGAACAAATTGACTTACAATTTTTCCTTCCAATCCGTTAATGACTCTACAAGCTTGATAGACTGATTTTGCAAGAATTTGACTGAATTGTGCATTAGGGTACTTAATGAGTATCTTCGGTTAAAAATCATAGTAATCAATCAGTGTTATGTATTTTATTTTACTTTATAATACATCTTTATTATGAAAAAGTAACTAAACTCCTACCTTTTTAAATTCGCTACATCTTTAGATTATTTATCAATCATTCACCAAAACCATTTTGATATATCAATATAAAAAAACGGATCGAGAAAATTGGAACATAAAATACTTTCATCATCTCCGCTTCTTTTTGATCAAATGCAATACAAGATACCATGAAAAGGTGTCATTCATAAGCAAGATTGATTACAGATTCCCCGGGGAATGCTCCTTTCACTTTATCTGTCTCAAAGGAATAAAAAGTTTGGTACTTTGACGAGCAAATGAGATCGGCAGAGTTTTGAGTTTAATATTTTTTTATATGTATTTTTGTTAGAATTTTTTTTTTCCTTTTCGTCCAACTTCGGTTTTATTATTACTTAGGTTTAATAAAAAATCTTTATTACCGAGTTGTATTTTACAAATTTTGTTCACAATTTTAAATATAATACCTACCTGTTTTATTTTCTTTTTATTTGCAGTTTCATTTCAGGGATTTCATATCCGACATGGGTTATAATGAAATATTGGATGGCCTTTCTTTTCGACATGTCACAAGCCCAATAAGGCGATCGTGTGGAAATGCTTTGAATTTTCTTTCAGCTGAAGGTTTTAATATCTTTTTGATTAGAATAAATATACAGCTTACAGACATATCCTATTTTGTAAGTTAATCCCTTACAAGATAGGATATGTCTTGAGGGTAAAGTGCCTTTTTTTCTTAGTTGTTTAGTAGTTATTCACTATTTTGTTGATATTAATATCAGGCAAGGAACAATGGCCACTAATACGCTTACTACTGCCGCGGTTGTTCTGCCGGTATATCTTATTGCCATATTGGTATTTAAATTAACAAAAGATCTTTTGTAAGAACTCCATAATATTATGATTAGTTCATATATTATAGCTTCAAATTAGTTTAATACCGCATCTAATCAAATAAGATGCCTAACAGTATATATTCATCATTATTATTGAGATATAAGGTGACGTTCTAATTGAGCCAAATGGTATTCAGGTTCTATACTCATGCGAGTTGATTAGAGAGGAGGTAAACATAGTTTCCAGTGAGATGTTTGCTTTCAATTTAATTTTGTTGATATTGAACGAGAAAGTCCAATTACCTCCACCTTAAATTATGTGCCTACGATATTAAATTAACTACTATGAAATTGTTTTCGCAAGCGAAGCTTACGTAATATTATTTTACATTATTAATTTATTACATTAATTAAGTATACCTAATAATAATAAAAATGAAATATATTTATGGATAGTGTTACTATAAATCTGAATGTATGTAGGTATATCTGTTTGTTACTTCTTTAAGTCTCAATCACTTTATTGTACTTACCTAATTTAATCCACACGTATGAAGTTGCGGGCAAGGGTAATGACATATTCAGTATATAATATTTTGAAGTTCTGTACACGTATTTATTCCGAAATAAATTTTAGATTTGCCACTATTCAAAAACAAAGTTTTAAAACTCATTTATTGAGTCGAGTTTGTAATTAATGAATTTCTTAACAACAAAGTTGCATGAAAGCATCGGATTTGCGTTCAACTGCCCAAAATATATTAAGTAAGGGAGAGTCCGGCAGTACGGGCCGGCATCCAGTACTGGCCAGTTGCTATTTCTAAGATTATATAACAGCTAACGCTGACACCATTAGCTCCATTTAAGTAGTTCACTTTGACAAGTCTATGCCCAAAACGGGGGCGACCTGTCAGCTACCGACTAACTGTCAGTGCAAAGAATTGCGTTGCGCGCGGTGACATTCGTTACACAAGTATTGTACCGGGGGTGATAATTGAATATTATTGGAATATATCGACAATAGTTAATCGTGGTATGTATTTATTTATTATTTATATAGCTACAATAATAATGTTTTAATTGATGCTTTATACGTAACATTTTATAATTGAGTGATCTCGAAATTTTATTTCGCTTCCTCCAGTACGGGCCACGAAATTGTCCGTCAGTACCGGCCACTGGTTGAGTTTATTTTAAATGGTTTAATTTCTTTATAGGTACATAAATATGTTAGATGATGACAATGGACGTGAAAGGAAGACAAAGAAGCGCACCTGAGAACCTGCCATAATGCATAGAGCCGTGGAAAAGTTTTAAGTAGGCACAGAAATGAATGCGCGTCAGGCTGAGATTCAAAGTACCAAGAATGACTTTAAATGTAGAATTAAAGCTATTGAAAATTATAAAGAGAAAAATAATAAAGCTTTAAGCCTGCTATGGGTCGTTTCCACGACACATTCTCGCCTGAACACGAAAAAGTGTTGGCAGAACATATTAAGGATTTAGACAATAGGCTAATGCCCATAAGGAAACTTTTAGTAAACTTTTCACGGTTAAAGATAAAGAAGTTAACAAAAAAGGCAAGGATGTTTTGCTATCAGGCAACGATACCGACAAAAAAGACAGGAAAAAGAATGAAAACTAGCTCCTTTTTCAAAGAAAGATTTAGGAAGAAACAATATGCCCTCTGTGCCTCGAATCTCATAAAGAGGATTGGATTCAGTGTGGAAACTGCAAGATTTGGGTGCAAAAGGCTTACGCAAACATTTTGGAACTATTAAACCAATAAAATATGTGATTATTGCCTAGTATAAATGGTATTTGTTTCTGGCCCGTACTGGAGGACAATTTTTTTACTATTAATTTTTAGTGTCTTTAGATTTTATTAATAAATTTGATTCTTTCCAAATATATTGATGTTACATTATTTTTATTTATACATTATGAGTTATTTTACATAAATCAGCAAATATATAACATATTACTTTGGAGATTTTAATTTTATACCAAATAAACCTTAGGGTGGCGGTACTGCCGGACTCTCCCCTATACCTATTTAAAAACTAATATCCACGCGAACAAAGTCGCGGGTATCCGCTTGTGTTGTAACTTGTAATAAAATAGACATGTAATATTTGCAATGTAACTACAAAATTTACTTTTTAACCTGGGAAAACAAATCAACAATAAAACTTGAGGGATAATAATAATTATGTAACCTAAATCCACGCAGGCGAAAATGCGAGCATTAGTTAGCTAGTTTTTAAACAAAAGAAACCGCAGTAGTATGGATAGATATTATTAAAACAACGCAGTCTTCAGTGAGCCAGTATAACGTAAAATTTGAATACACTCACCCGCATACCGGCTGTGACCCGAATAATAAAATAAATTACTTTCCTCGTGAATAAAACCGAAGTGCGACAAAACTGCCAACATTACTTAAAATTATTAAAGAGACTTATTTAACTTTAATTTGTACGTATTATTGCTTTAAGTATTTTATTAAATTGAAATCCTACATTCCTCACAAAATGTCTTGCTACTCTCAGATGATGGAATACCAGACGTTGTAGCACCAGAATTTAACAGCTAAGTTTGATTGTAATACTACGGGAGGTCGATGACCAATTGAAAAAGTCATTTCATACCGACTGGAAATTTTAACAACAATAGTTTAGACCGAACCCATCACAGCTCCGAACGTCAGCTGCCGCACCAGTGGTGGAGTTAAGAGTGAGAGCATGTGAAAGTGCTTGAAAATCAAAGCGCTCCGAGTGATTTTATCCCGGACAAAAATGGTCTTAAATCATTGTTCCGATCATTTTTGATACAGAAACAATCGTCAGCTGCGGCGCCGAGGGTGGGTTATACGTCCGCTACGCGCATGAAGTGCATTAAAATTTTGGCAAAAAAAGTTATTTTATACCTTATGAAATTTATGCAGCAGAATTTTCACACTTTTAAAATAATAAAGAAAATCGTCAGCTGCACTGTAGTGTGTAAGTATATAAGACATGTATCCATTATAATAAAGGCAGTATCAATCCAACGTCCCGTGTTTAATTACGCTTCCAAGATCCCGCCTTACATGGCGACCCTGCCTTTTACGGCAGCCCCGCGTAGTGCCATCATTATTCATTTTACTGAACTATGTGTGAATCAAGCAATAAAGTGTTATTAGACATTGATAACTTTTTTAAAGACTGGGCCATATTCATAATACTCGCTGCGTTAATAGTAATCCTTGTAATAGTAATTATATTATCATGCTGCGGGCGGCAGCGTTAAAAACGCGTTAAAAGGCTATTTAAGAAAAAGAAAAGGGTGCAGGAAAATCAAAGGAAGAGATTATAATTGCCCAAAACGCGGCCGGAGGTTCAAATGGGGCATCCGTCGAAGAAATTAGGATGCATATTAGCACCACAAATATTATTTTACTTATGATATTTACCATAATGCTATTGGGAGTACTGTATGCAGTGTACAGATTGTACAAGAAATGCCATCTTCAGTGGATTGACCAACAATTCCACCATCACACCCTGCGGCGTTCTTTCCTGCGTGCAATTCCGCAATCACCTAGGGTCAGCGCGGAAGTGTAAAAGTGAATTAGTGCAAAATATGTGAAGTGTCATAGATACAGTAACATTATTCTAAGTGCATTGAACTGGAGTGACAAATTACGGTATGGATACTTAAGTGTGTTAATAAAATGTATTCAATAGAGATAAACTGCGTATATTGTGTTATTGTTATTCTAAGTTATGGCATCTACTCTAGAATTATTATGTAATGAAATTAAAGAAATAAGAGTGTACTTGATTAAAGTAGGTCCAAGTCGTAGAACTGAGAGTTTACTGAATAAAAAATTAAGTGAAGCAAATAATATTTTGACAAGATATACTGAGTATGTGTCTCAAATATCAAGCGATATTGAGAAAGGCAAGGTATCAAGTAGCGATTCTGAGTTAATTTATAAGTATATTGATCAGTTTAAGAGTACATACACTGACGTAATTGAGCTGTGTAAAGTGTGTAAAAGTAAAGGCAC
Organism: Melanargia galathea; assembly: GCA_920104075.1. NCBI lineage: Eukaryota > Metazoa > Arthropoda > Insecta > Lepidoptera > Nymphalidae > Melanargia > Melanargia galathea. The sequence continues at coordinate 6,265,848 of OV049864.1, forward strand.
TGTAACAATGGCTATTTTCGATATTAAAGTTGCGTTAAATTTATTGCCACTCATGACTGACAAGGAGGCTAATACCAAGCAGCTAATTGATGGAATTGAGTATTATAATTCTATACTAACTACTCCAGAGTGCAAAAAACAATTGGTCAATTTTGTGGTAAAAAGTAGATTATCCCAATCTGCAAAATTGGAATTGTCCCCCGACTACTCAAGCGTGGATGAGTTAGTGGGTGACATGAAAAGGGTTTTATTACCTCAAAAGTCTGCAACGGCCATCCAGACCAAACTTAACACAGTTAGACAGAATGAATTGTCAATAAAAGATTACGGTAGGCAAATATCCGACCTGTTCGTGAACCTCACGGTATCGCAGGCCAAAGGGAATACCGAATGTTACAATGTTCTCAAACCAATAAATGAACAGCATGCGATAAAAAAATTTGCCGATGGCTTGCGAAACCGAAGGATGAGCACTATAATAGCGTCAAGAAATTTCAGTTCCCTCAAGGAGGCGATTCAGGCAGCACAAGACGAAGAACTGTCTTCATCCGCAAGTTTTGGCGAAGTACTAGGTATTTACCATAGTATCAAAGGTTTCAGGCAGAATTTTACAGCAGGACGGCGAGGATACGCGAACACAACATATTATCAGCGTAGACCTCAGCGGGGAGCAGTTTATAACAACAACGGGCGACGCGATGGATGGAACGGGCCTCGCAACCAACACCAGCAGCAGGCTTCGTCCCGCGGACGGTCATACAGAGGTAGGTCATATTATCATAATAATTATAATCGAAATCAAAGGATGAGCAATAAAAACGTTAATGTTTTATCAGAACCGGAAGCCAAACCGGAACAAGCAAATATAGAAAAAAAAATTTTTTCGTGACTAAAATATTGTCATGTAATAGTAATTGTTCAATTACTTTATCTTTAAACAATCATTCATATAGTTGGTTACTCGATACGGGAGCATCGATCTCAGCTATAAAGTATAAACATGTTCTAGAAAATCAAATTGCATATCGCAAAGAAAACATCACCATAACAGGCGTAGGAGGTACGATTACAACGATTGGATATTGTTATTTAAACTTAAACGTAAATGGGCATCAACTGAAGAATAAATTTTATATATTTAATTACTTGCCAATTAGAGCGAATGGCATCATCGGGCAAGATTTTCTGACAAAACATAAAGCGTTATTGAATTTTAATCTTAATAAAATAACATTGACTACTTGTAATAAAGAAATTAATTTGTCAATTAATATAGTAGACAGTAAGCGTTTGGAAATACCACCGAGATGCGAGTCGATTCACTATATACAAACAGACTTTACAGATGATTGCGTAGTCTGCGCGTCGGATATCAATGACGGGATTTACTTAGCAAGTTCGCTGGTTAAGCCAATATGCGGCAGAATACCTATAAAAATATTGAACACTACGGAGCATCATTTTACACTGAATGAAATCAAACCCATTATTCATAGAGCTTGTGATTATAAAATATGCGCTTTCACGAATTGCGAATCGAATGCTGATCGTGTTAAGAAGTTGTTTTCATCGTTGCAATTAGACCATCTAAATGATGAAGAGCAGGCTTCTGTTGGGAACCTATGCGCAAAGTACAGTGACGTATTTTATTTACCAGGGGATAGATTAGCCACTACTAATATTTATAAACACTCGATAACTTTAAAGCCGAATGTTTCTCCTATATTTTCTAAACCATATAGATTACCTCACGCTCAGAAGAAGGAAATTGATAGGCAGATAGGAAAAATGTTACAGGAAGGAATTATAGAAGAGAGTTCAAGTGAATGGAGTAGCCCCGTGTTATTAGTTCCAAAAAAGCTCGACTCTACTGGCGAGAAAAAATGGAGATTAGTTATCGATTATAGGAAATTAAACAACTGTATTCAAGACGACAAATTCCCACTGCCAAACATAACCGAAATACTAGATTCTTTGTCAGGATGTATTTATTTCAGTCATTTAGATTTATACCAAGGCTTTCATAATGTTGAACTTGAGAAAGACAGCCGAAAATATACAGCATTTTCTTCGGGACGGTACCAACTCACAAGAATGCCTATGGGGTTGAAAACCAGCCCTTCTTCCTTTTCTCGTATGATGACAATGGCTATGGCAGGTCTTACATATGAAAAATGCTTAGTTTATCAAGATGATCTAATTGTTTTCGGGAGGAATTTGATAGAAAAATCGAAAAATTTACAGGATGTTTTTGAGAGGTTACGCAAAGTTAATCTTAAACTCAACCCTGCAAAGTGCGAATTTTTCAAAAAGGAAATTAATTACTTAGGACATGTGGTATCAAAGGAAGGGGTCTTGCCAGATCCAGGAAAAATAGAAATTGTTAAAAATTATCCTTGTCCAAAGTCGGTCGACGAGGTCAAGCGATTCACAGCCTTTGTAAACTATTATAGAAAATTTATACCAAATTTTGCGGAAAAGGCTTATCCATTACATAAACTTTGTAGGAAAAATGTCTCTTTTATTTGGGATGAAGAGTGCCAAAAATCATTCCAAACTCTGAAAAGTTGTATAGTTTCTCCTCCAGTATTGCAATACCCAGATTTTTCAGACGCTAACGAGTTCATCGTACAAACAGACGCATCGGGTTACGCGATAGGAGCCATACTATCGAATTCGGACGGTCGTCCAGTAGCATATGCTAGCAGAGCTTTAAATAAAAATGAGAAAAATTATCCTACGATTCAAAAAGAGCTGTTGGCTATAGTTTGGGCGGTAAAATATTTTCGTCCATACTTATATGGTCGTAAATTCAAAATTGTTACGGATCATCGCCCATTAATCTATTTATTCAACATGCGAGATCCATCAAGCAGGCTTATGAAATTTAGATTAGTACTGGAAGAATACGATTTTACTGTAGAATACGTAAAGGGTTCAGATAATGCAGCTGCAGATGCCTTGTCTCGGATTTCTTTTACGTCGGATGATTTAAAAAATATGAGCGAATGCACTATACACGTAACTACTAGGGCACAGGCGAGAAGAATGCAACAGCAATCTCCGTGCGATATGATTTCAAATCACAGTTGGCCTGATCAACCAAAGGTGATCGGAAGTCATAATAAACCAAGAGAAGCGGTAGAACTTAGATTTATAGCGGAAAAGGAATTAGAAAGTCTTAGAAGACAACGTAAAATTACTATTGAAAGAAACGCGTTTTGCTATGTAAAAAGTAAATTGACAATTTTTATTAATCCCGCTTTCCAATCACAATTGACGCGAGCCGCATTTGTGAGGGAGTTGGATAGTCTCTGTAAACAAATAAACGTCGACGAAATATATATAATAAAAAATAAAAGTAATAAAATATTCATTGAAAAATTGTCAAGTGAAGTTAAATCTTTACAAAATAAGTGCGCGACACAATTTTATATATTAAATGATGTACAACGGATAGAAAATAAAGATGATAGAAGAGTGATCCTGAACGACTTCCATCTTTTACCCACAAGTGGCCATGCGGGTATGAGAAGGATGTTCAATAATATTAAAAAATATTTTTACTGGCCAGGATTACAGAAAGATGTTAGAGAATTCGTAAAAAAATGTGAAAAGTGTCAGAAAGGAAAACATGCAGTACGCACCAAGGAACCGATGGTAATCACCTCAACAGCTACAACAGCATTTGAGAAGGTTTACTTAGATTTGGTAGGTCCACTAGATAGCGATAATTACGGCAACAAATATATACTCACGCTGCAATGCGAGCTAACCAAATATGTGGTAGCACATCCTTTAATTTCTAAAAAATCAGAGGAGGTAGCTCAAGCTTTTGTAAATAGCTTCATACTTCTCTACGGGCTCCCACGGGAAATTGGAACTGACAGAGGTTCGGAGTTCCAGTCTTCAGTATTTAAAGAGGTTTGTAAACTTTTAAAAATTAATCATTTAAGTTCCACAGCTTACCACCATCAAAGCATTGGTGCACTGGAAAATTCTCACAAACACTTAAACTCCTTTTTACGTATACAAACAGATAACCACCCTGAAACATGGAGCCAATGGCTTCCATTTTGGTGTTTTTCACATAACACTTCAGTCCATTCTGAAACTAAATTTACTCCGTACGAACTAGTATTTGGGAAAATCTGTTCACTTCCTAGTAATTTAAATACTAAAGAGGTAGAACCATTATATAATCATGAAAATTACCCATGTGAATTAAAATATCGGTTACAATTATCGCAAAAAGAAGCAAGGGAAAATTTAATCAAAAGCAAAGAATTTAGAAAATCAGTTTATGATAAATGTATTAATCCTATAGTGTACAATCCAGGAGATTTAATTCTAATAAAAAACGAAAATTGTAGCAAGATGGATAGTGTTTATTTAGGCCCTTACAAAGTGGTCAAAGACATGCCACCAAATGTGCATGGTTAGAATTAAACGCTTAGCTATTCTATTTGAATCTTTCTCCTTCCCTCCTTGCCTTGTATCCATATCTCTATCCCTCTCACTCATTCGCTAAGAACGTTAAAACGGTGTAAATGCACCAATCAAGTGACGCCAAGACTCGAAAAACAATCGTCGTCGCGCGCGCACGTACATAAAATTCATGAACACGTCGCTAAAGGCCGGCCTCGCTAATAATCGCTAATTCGCTAATTTCGCCTAAAACGCTATCAAATTGTGTGTGGAAAACCGTAATCAGCAGTTCAGAAGAATGGACTTATGAAAGTGGAAAAAGGTGCCTGCTGGAAGCTGAGTTATTCAACGACCACGTGAGTCCCGAATTCCCTGTTCTCCTTCTGATCTGCGCCCCGCTCCATACAGTCCACTTCGAAATTATAATATTTTTAACGCCTATTTCCACCATAATTTTTTGGTTCCATCGAGCCGGATTTAAGAATCCATAATTTTCCGGATCTTAATCTTAATATTTTTGGTTACTTTAACCGTTAAGAACCATAAGTTATTTGGTTGTTAAATTGTTCGTAATAACGCCCGGCCTAGTGACATGTCATTCCTCGCAAATTATAATATAATATATATTATTATTTAACGCAAACTAACCGCTTATTATAGGTAAGGTATACAGAATAAGTTATTTTTTGTATATTCTTACGTAATTAAACCGCTCATATAGGTAGGATACTCATAATAAGTTATTTTATGTGTATTTCTACGTAATTATCCCGCTACAACAATATAAATATTCTATTTTATGTACTTATATTTATAACTTTTATATAAAGTTTCTGACGCATTTACTATTTATTACGCATCTATATCTTATCACACTATCACAACTATATTTAAGATCGCACCTACTTATAAATAAGTAATTGAATATTATAACCATATTTCGCCATTTCGCTTAAGCAAAAACCATTAAAAACCACGTATGCAAGACATCTGTATATAGAACAAAGAATAAGTTATTTTCTTGTTAATCGCACCCGCTATCTATATATTAAATCTTGCGTAGTGGCAATAAGGTATCATTCATTTACAACAAGTGGGTAGGTCGCATAATTTTTCAACGTTCGTAGACCTTTATGCACTCGGCAACTAACCGATTCCGCTTACAATATTGAACCTTACGCAGTGTTAATAAGATCGTTTCATACGCTTTCAACTTGTAGGTAGGCGACAAACGTTTGTTTCGTCAAGTTAAAATTAGAATTTCTTATCTCTTACGATCTATAGTTTGTGCATTTGAAACGCATTGACCTTGCAAGGTTACGCTGCGCTTACGATTCACTTGAAATTATTTTCGCTTAACCTACTTAACGAAATAGGGAGTTCTGTATTATTATATTATAAAAACAGCACGTAATTGTTTAGTGTGATTTAAATATTACGCCGCATTAATTGAATTAATAATAACGCTTTTAAATAGTAACTTTTTTGTAATTAATTATTAATTTTAAAGTTCAAAATGAGTAAAACAGAGCCGACTTCTGGGTCAAGTAGTGACCTTGAGTCACGTCTGCTATTATTTGAAACAAAACGAGACGCTATGTTTGCCCGCTTGCAAAAAATTTATGATCTCGCGACGCAAGTCGACTCTGACCGCACAAAACTCGCATCATTATCGGTTCAGGCCTGTAATATCGAAACCTTACGAAAAGAGTTCGAATCGAATCTGGACCGCTATAATATCGAATTAAGGAAACTTAAACCTAAAGCTATCATTAGCTATCAGTCATGGGATTCCTTTGAAGAAATGTACTGTTTCATAAAACAAACATTGGAAATATACTCGGACAGTAAAAATGTTAACTCCGAGAATACCATGGTACATTCTATCTCGAGGTACCCTACGCAAAAATCTCGTCTCCCTCCTATTGAATTAATGGATTTTTCCGGAGACCAGAAACAATGGCCTTTATTTTACCAACAATTTAAAAATTTAATACATGATAATCCTAACCTCTCCGACAATGAGACGGTATTTTATCTAGTTGGTAAATTAAAAGATAACGCTTCGCTTGTTTGTTCTGGGTTGCCCGCTTCTGCGGAAAACTACCCTATTATTTGGAACGCCTTAATTCAGAAATATGACGATATTCGAAGTCTAGCTAGTACGTACTTCAATCAGTTAATGAATTTTAAATCTTTAAATAATAATACCGCCGCTGGTCTCGAATCGTTTTTAAACAATTTTAACTCCGCTGTAGACGCAATTAAGCAATTAAAATTAAAGGACTTAACTGATTTTATTTTGTTACACCTCGCACTGCAAAAATTAGATGCAGATACAGTAAAACTTTTCGAAATAACTTATCGCAAAGAAAAAATTCCCACTTATGAAAGCTTAATCGAATTTGTTAAAGAACAGACTAAGGTTTTATCAAGGGGGAATAATTATTCTACATCTTCTCATAATTCGTACGCTTCTAATAAAACACACGCTAAGGGCTCTCCTGTTTCTAAATTAACTAAAACTTTCGTTAATACCGAAAATAACGAAAAATCAAATAATAGTAAATGCATATTATGTAATAATGAAAAACATAATCATCTTTATAGATGTCCGCACTTTATGAAACTGTCTCCTAAGGAAAGATTCGAAATAGTAAAAAAGAATTCCTGGTGTACTAATTGCTTGAGCACTCTCCATCGAAATTCCTTATGCCAGTCTTCACGCTCTTGTGTCCATTGTAACCTAAGGCACTCATCTTTATTATGTTTCTCTAACGCTAATAAATCTAATTGTAGTGTTGTGGCCAATAATTCCACAATGCGAAACGCACCGCAACGCAAAACTTTCACGCCGCCCGCTGGTCAGGCAAATACAATTGACGCTCCGCAACGCAAAACTTTCACGCCGGCCGCTGGGCACACAAATAGAATCGTCAATGATTCCTACCCGCACGCTAACTCGCTTATCGACGCATCGATGAATCAAAACGCTAAAAATGAGCTAACTCCTAGCTCGTCCGCTAATGTACACGCTTCTTTATGTTCAGTGTCGCGCGATTGTCGCGGTCACCTCGCAACTACCGCCTTGTTAGGCACCGCAAAAATTAAAATACTAGATAAATACAATCGCTATCATTTCGTGCGCTGTCTAATAGACCCCGGCTCACAAAGTGATTATATCTCTATTGCTTGCTGTAAGAGATTGTCGTTACCTATTCAAACGCAAAATCGTTTCTCTGAAGTTCAGGGGATCGGTGGAACTTCTCAAAAAATAATTGGGATTTCCGACTTTAAATTCAAATCACGCTTTGATGATACTAAAGAATATCATATGCGCCCTCTGGTGGTAGAAAAAATTACTTCTCAGCTACCGAACACGCAAGTCGATGTATCGGCGTTACACAATTTAATTAAAGATATTCCGTTAGCTGATGATAATTTTTCTGAACCTGGAAATATAGATATATTAATTGGAGTAAAACTTTATTGTGATATTTTGCTTTTTAATAAAATCGCAGGTAACGATAACTTACCGTCAGCCATAGAGACCTCTCTTGGGTATATTATTTTAGGTAATGCGCCTATTTTTTCGCAACTTTCGCACACTTCTTCCTTCTGTTCTACAAGTCTCGAACCGCTTTCGCTTGATAATATTTTAGAAAAATTCTGGAAGGTGGAAGAAGTACCGCAACAGAAATTCTTGAGTCCCGAAGAACAGGAATGTGAGAACATTTATGTCAAAACAACTACGCGCAACTGTGATGGCAGTTTTGCTGTAGACCTCCCCTTCAAGGAAAGTCCCGAAAAATTGGGTAATTCTTACATTTCCGCTAAAAGGAGATTTCTCCTACTTGAAAAAAGATTAGAAAAATCTCCTGATTTGAAATTAAAGTATAATGAAATTATTCAAGATTATTTGGATAAAGGAATTATTTCTAGGGTTCCTTTTGAAGAATGCATTTCGCCTGGGTTCTATCTGCCACACAGACCTGTTGTTCGAGATGATAAGAGTACAAAGGTTAGAATTGTTTTAGATGCCTCTATGAAATCTGACTCTGATGTCTCTCTGAATGACATCCTTCATACGGGCTGCAATTTACAAGCCGAAATCTTTAATATTTTATTAAACGTGCGCCTTTATAAAATCGCATTTTTCGCCGATGTTAAACAGATGTATTTGTGTATTGAAGTTCATCCTCCGCATCGTAAATATCAACGCATTTTATATAGATTCTCTATGAATGACCCGCTAGACACTTTTGAATTTAATCGTGTCACCTTTGGATTGCGCTCATCTCCCTTCTTAGCCCTCCGAACTTTACGCGAAGTAGCTAAGCAAGAGAAAGAGAAGTGGCCGGCTGCCGCTGCTATCGTCGAGAGAGACGTGTATATGGACGATCTCGCTTCTTCTACCTCTTCTACGGCGGAGGCAGTAAAGATAGCTGAGCAGCTAATCCAGCTCTTTAAATCTGGAGGATTTGACTTAATTAAATGGACTAGTAATTCTCCTGAATTATTACGTCACATACCTCAAACGCACAGGCAATCCGAAGGCATATCGTTTAATGATGAACACACTTTCAAAATTTTAGGTTTGCATTGGTTTCCCGCTCATGATAATTTAACGTTTTTTGTATCTCCGCCCTCGTCAACTTGGACGAAACGCTCTATTCTTTCCGCTACCGCTCAACTCTACGATGTTTTAGGACTCGTAGGGCCCGTAATTCTGTACGCTAAATTAATCATAAAAGAATTATGGATTTTAAAATTGACATGGGACGAACCTCTCCCCTCGCATATTGTAGAAACTTGGAAAAAATATATTTCTGAGTTACCGCTTTTATCGGACTTGAAGATTCCAAGACACCTCGGCGTAGAGCAAGACTCTAAAGTCTCTTTACTCGCTTTTGCTGATGCCAGTGAAAAGGCGTATGGATGTGTGATTTATACGCATGTGACAAACGGAAAAGAAAAACCCGTTGTCTCCTTGGTTTGTTCAAAGTCTCGAGTATCTTCGCCTTCTAATTTGGTCACGCTGGCTAGATTAGAATTAAACGCACTTGTTTTACTCGCTAAATTGGTTCGTAACGTTTATGATACTTTAATATCACGCCATCCGATTGACAAGATTTTTGTGTTTTCGGACTCTACTGTCGCACTGTGTTGGTTGAAATCGTCGCCACACAGATTCCAAACTTACGTTGCGAATCGTATATCGCAATTTCAAACGCTTTTGTCTCCTGATTGTATTTATCACGTCCCACCCAGGTGTTGAAAATCCTGCGGATTGTATCTCTCGCGGCCTTTTGCCTTCGCAGTTACTAAACCATGATCTCTGGTTTCATGGACCTTCTTGGGTGTCTTTGCCTATCGATCAGTGGCCCATCCAAGAATTCTCACCCGCTACTAGTTCCGCTCTACCAGAGCAGAAAACTGTGACTCTGGTAACTCAAAATGTTGAGGAAAATCCTTTGTTGACTTTGAGCACTAAGTTCTCTTCTTGGACTAAATATCTCAGAGCCGTCGTTTACATTTTGAGATTTATTAAAAAACTACCTAAACGCGATATTATAACCGCTGAAGATTTGAACGTTGCGGAGACAAAAGTCATTGAAGTCGTACAAAAAACAAATTTCGCTGATGATATTGAAAAATTAAAAAAGGGAATTCCTTGTTCTCGCGCTATTCAAAAATTAAATCCGTTTATTCGCGATAATATAATTCACGTCGGTGGTCGCTTAAGTTACTCTTCTTTAGATTACTTTCACAAACATCCTATTTTGATGCCTAAAAAAGGACATATTATCGATTTAATAATTGATTATTACCACCGCGAAAACCTTCACGCAGGACCTCAGCTCTTAATGTCTGTCACTAGACAGAAGTTTTGGATTTTATCCGCCAAACGCTCTATAAAACATCGAATTCATAAATGCATTAAATGCTATAGATTAAATCCGAAACCAGCTAATCCTATTATGGCTGATTTGCCGCCTTGTCGTTTAGAACAAGCTAACGCCTTTACGCATACCGGAGTAGATTACGCCGGACCTCTGTACGTAACCTTTACCAGAGGAAGAGGGATTCGCAAACAAAAGGCATATTTATGTATTTTCATATGCCTAGTAACTAAGGCAGTTCATTTAGAACTTGCACCTGATTTGAGCTCCGCCTCCTTTTTAAATTTATATAAAAGATTTAGATCTAGGGCTGGATCTTCTTGTAAGAACCTTTATAGTGACAACGCTACTAATTTTATCTCTTCTCGAGGTTATTTAAACGACTTAATCACATTTTTACAAAGTGATGAATATTACAAATCTTTTAGTCAAGAACTCGCTAAGCATCGCGTTATTTGGAAAACAAGCCCTCCCACTGGAAGCCACTTTGGTGGAATTTGGGAATCCAATATAAAAAGCGCTAAATCTCTTCTTTTTAGAGTGATAGGGAATCAGATTCTAACGTATGAGGAAATGATCACTGTGATCACGCAAATAGAAGCTATTCTTAATAGCAGACCGCTTTACGCTTTGAGCACGGATCCGTCTGAGCCTTCTGCTCTAACTCCTGCTCATTTTTTAAATAAGGTTCCTTTGGAATTCTTACCAGCTCCTAATCTCAGTGGAGAACGACAGCAATTACTAAGTAGATTCATGTTACTGGACTCATTAGTACAAACCTTTTGGAAACGCTTTAAGATAGAGTATTTACACACGCTGCAAACGCGGGAAAAATGGAATACTACTTCTCCCGCATTAAAAGAAGGAACTATAGTTCTGATAAATGTTGAAAACGCTCCTCCGTTGCAATGGCCGTTAGGGGTCATAACTCGCGTATTTCCTGGTAAGGATGGCACTACCAGAGTTGCTGAAGTGAAGACGAAAAATGGTTTCTTTACTCGACCTGTGGTAAAGCTTTGTCCTTTGCCTATTCAATAGAATTACTTAAATAAAGTTGTTTATCTTTATGTATATTTTTAACGCTCGTAACATATAATTAACCGCTTCTTTTAAATTAATATGTGTATAAGCTATATTTTAAGTATTCTATTTTTTATAAATTATATTTATTTACTCTATCTTCTTTTAAAATTGCGAGATTGATATCTCACGGGCGGGGGGATGGTTAGAATTAAACGCTTAGCTATTCTATTTGAATCTTTCTCCTTCCCTCCTTGCCTTGTATCCATATCTCTATCCCTCTCACTCATTCGCTAAGAACGTTAAAACGGTGTAAATGCACCAATCAAGTGACGCCAAGACTCGAAAAACAATCGTCGTCGCGCGCGCACGTACATAAAATTCATGAACACGTCGCTAAAGGCCGGCCTCGCTAATAATCGCTAATTCGCTAATTTCGCCTAAAACGCTATCAAATTGTGTGTGGAAAACCGTAATCAGCAGTTCAGAAGAATGGACTTATGAAAGTGGAAAAAGGTGCCTGCTGGAAGCTGAGTTATTCAACGACCACGTGAGTCCCGAATTCCCTGTTCTCCTTCTGATCTGCGCCCCGCTCCATACAGTCCACTTCGAAATTATAATATTTTTAACGCCTATTTCCACCAGTGCAGATTAATAAGAATGGCAAATTAGATATAGTTCATAAGAATCGTACAAAATAGTTTAATCCTAGTTAGTAAGTTTTATTATTAAGCAAATATTGTACTTAACCAAACTGTATAATCCAAAAAAAAAAATATATTTGCATATTATTTTTTTTTACAAAAGGATGGGAGATGTAGTGTGTAAGTATATAAGACATGTATCCATTATAATAAAGGCAGTATCAATCCAACGTCCCGTGTTTAATTACGCTTCCAAGATCCCGCCTTACAGCACTTCTGGTGGGGGAAAGACCGTCAGTCAGCGTGATAAACATTTTGCGCGCTCAGTACATTTAGCCTGTAAATCTAGGAAGAATATCCTATAGTTTTAAAAATTAGCCAAATGTATTTTTTGGGCCTTCCTCTAGAATATATCCAAAAACCACATATGGGGGGTGCATAACCAGCCGCCATTTTTAATTTTGTCCTTTTTTTCGGTTTTTTTCTCATATCACGAAAATCTCTACGAATAGCATTATAATTACCTCTGACAAAAGTTTTATTATACAATTTGCCACAAATGTAGTCTCTTGCAGTTTTACTCTAAGTTTATTACTTTAGGAGCTTTAGGGTATTTTAGGTCCCTTTTTCGTGTTTTTTGCTCATATCTCGAAAGTCTCTACGAAAAGCATTATAATTACTTCTGATAAAAGTTTTCGTATATCTACAAATTTGGTTCCATGCATTTTTACTCTAAGTTTATTATTTTAAGAGCTATAGGATGTTTAAGTTAATATTTGAGGTCCTTTTTTTAGTTTTTTGCGCATATCTCGAAAATCTCTACGAATAGCATTATAATTACTCCTGTAAAAAGTTTTACATAAAATTTTGTACCAATTTGGTCATGGTAATTTTTACGCTAAGCTTACTACTTTAGGAGTTATAGGTTGTTTAAGTTAATATTTGAGGTCCCTTTTTCAGTTTTTTGCTCATATCTCGAAAATCTCTACGAATAGCATTTTAATTACTTCTGGCAAAAGTTTTTACATAAAATTTTCTACAAATTTGGTCCTATTTAATTTACGCTGAGCTTATTACTTTAGGAGCTACAGAGTGTTAAATTTAACAGAGAGATAAACTAGTATAGATTAATCCCCTGACATTCGTTATTTTGTGGCGGCGGCTATCTTGGACCAATTTTCATCAAACATAGCTAAGAACACTTCCGACTAATTCACCTTTCATACAAAAAAAACCGCAATGCGGTTTTTTGTTTGAAAATGCGCAATGTTTGAAATGCGTAAAAATGAACAGAACAAAATTTGTAGAAAATTTTATATTAAAACTTTTGTCAGAAGTAATTTTATTGGTATTCGTAGAGATTTTCGAGATATGAGCAAAAAACTGAAAAAGGGACCTCAAATATAATCTTAAACACCCTATAACTCCTAAAGTAGTAAGCTTAGCGTAAAAATTACCATGACCGAATTTGTACAAAATTTTATGTAAAAACTTTTTACAGGAGTAATTATAATGCTATTCGTAGAGATTTTCGAGATATGAGCAAAAAATTAAAAAAAGGACCTCAAATATTAACTTAAACATCCTATAGCTCTTAAAATAATAAACTTAGAGTAAAAATGCATGGAACCAAATTTGTAGAAAATTTTATTCAAAAACTTTTATCAGAAGTAATTATAATGCTATTCGTAGAGACTTTCGAGATATGAGCAAAAAAAACGAAAAAAACCTAAAATACCCTATAGCTCCTAAAGTAATAAACTTAGAGTAAAACTGCAAGAGACTACATTTGTGGCAAATTGTATGTTAAAACTTTTGTCAGAAGTAATTATGATGCTATTCATAGAGATTTTCGTGATATGAGAAAAAAACCGAAAAAAAGGACAAAATTAAAAATGGCGGCTGGTTATGCATCTCCCATATGGGGTTTTTGGATATATTCAAGAAGAAGGCCCAAAGAATACATTTGGCTAATTTTTGAAACTATAGGATATTTTTCCTAGATTTACTAGGCTAAATGTACTGTGCGCGCAAAATGTTTATCACGCTGACTGACGGTCTTTCCCCCACCAGAAGTGCAGCTGACGATTTTCTTTATTATTTTAAAAGTGTCAAAATTCTGCTGCATAAATTTCATAAGGTATAAAATAACTTTATTTGCCAAAATTTTAATGCACTTCATGCGCGTAGCGGACGTATAACCCACCCTCGGCGCCGCAGCTGACGATTGTTTCTGTGTCAAAAATGATCGGAACAATGATTTAAGACCATTTTTGTCCGGGATAAAATCACTCGGAGCGCTTTGATTTTCAAGCACTTTCACATGCTCTCACTCTTAACTCCACCACTGGTGCGGCAGCTGACGTTCGGAGCTGTGATGGGTTCGGTCTAAACTATTGTTGTTAAAATTTCCAGTCGGTATAAAATGACTTTTTCAATTGGTCATCGAGCTCCCGTAGTATAATAAGGAACTAGGATTGTGACGATCGCAATCACTTTCATATGACTGACACTCAAATGCTAGATTTGGCAAGATTTACACGTCGTCGTCTCAGCCGATAGACGTCCACAGCTGGACATAGGTCTCCGTTAATATGGGTATCAAATGAAAGGACTTGACTAGTAGAATAGCACTATGCAAATCCAAGATGGCCGCGACCACAAAATGGCGAATGTCGGGGGTTTTTAGTTTTTCTTGTCTTGTCTATGTGAGCGAGGTCGCCATTCTATCACCTTAAGATCCCAACGTCTATCGTTGTGTCGAACTATATTTCCCGTCCATTGCCATTTGCCACTATACAGCTTTGCAACACGTAAGGATCTCCTAAAAATCCCCCATTAAAAAGAGATCAAACGATTTGCAAGGAGGACCGCTGATGTCCACAGCTGGTTAAAGTGGTCCATATCTATCGGTTAACGACGACCAATCCCAGCATTACATTGCTATGATCTAGATCTGTAGTTCCCAAAGTGGTCCAGGTGGACCCCCAAGGGTCCACGGGAGACTCGACGGGGGTCTACGTTGGCGTGTCAAAAAATGGGGGTTCACAAGTCGTAAGCGGGGGTCCACAAAAATTTATCTGCTTTCGATAGTGAAGAACTAAAATGTTGCCTTGACTTCACCGAACAATGTAGGCAGATAATATTTTAAGAAGCTCAGCGACTGTTACTTGTAAAAACTTGAATATTCCATATTCAGTACCTACTTTACAGAACTTTACTTTTTGACATCCACTCACAGCACAATCAATTAATCAATCAATTCTCACTTTTTTCGAAAACTATTAATTCGTGGTTGGAACTCAGCCGCAACGCATTTCTATAGTAAGATCTAAATATGTTCACATTTTTTATCGAGTTTTGGGAATATGGTAGAAATGTAGCTGCAGGGGGTCCACCGGAACTAACAAAATTTTGAAAGTGGTCTATGAGAAAAAAAAAGTTTGGGAACCTCTGATCTAGATCATTAGATAAGATCAAATCGATTTAATAGAATAAGATCAGAAGGCTCATGAATTATTGCCCTTTGTTTGATGGTACATCAAAAAGCGGTCTATAGTTAAGAATCGCTGATTATATAGTATTTAACGAGCTTGACAAAGGATGCGGAAGCGTGAAACCCGAAAATCTGGGCGAGGCGTTTGTTGATGCGATAGCCCGGGCACCGGACGTGCCAGTTGAAAGCAACAACGGACCGATTTGCATATTTCGCCCCATAACAATCTATATAATGTCCTCCCGGTGGAACTTTGGCCACGGCAGCTAATTTCAATGTAGGCGAAAACTAGCCAGGAAACATAATACTGCGCAAACACAGGTGCACGGTTTATTCCTCTTCTAGGAGTCACACTGCTGCCGTTGCACTACTGCCGCCGCTGAAATAAGATCCAAATACCGCTGACTCATTATTGAAGAAATATTCGCTTTTGAAATTCTACAGTCATCCTCTCTATTTCATTTACGACTTAAATATAAAATTAGACTTATCAGCTAAAAAAAACCGGCTAAGTGCGTGGCGGGCCACGCGCAGTGTAGGGTTCCGTAGTCACAAACCTCGAAAAACAGATATAACTCCCTAACCTGTGAACCCTACTTAACCGTGATAGTTTTCCTTTAAAATTGATTATATACCCTACTGCTGTGAATTTTTTCAAGTTCCTATATACTGCCATTTGGCTGATAGCGGGGGGGGACACTTGACTAATAAAAATTTGCACTTTAAAACATCATATTTTACAAATGGATCTAGAAATCGAAAAATGATGTTCCCACACCCACAGTATTTTTAAAAGACCTATTCAACGATACCCCACACTATGGGGTAGACGAGAAAAAAAATATTCATCCCCACTTTACATGTAGGGGAGCTACCCTAAAAAAAAAATATTTATCAAAATTTTATTTCACCACTTTGTCGGCGTGATTAATATTTATACTCATGCCAAATTACGGATTTCTAGCACTAATAGTCTCTGAGATTAACCGAGGACGGACAGACGGACAGACGGACGGACATGGCGAAACTATAAGGGTTCCTTGTTTACTACGGAACCCTAAAAATGGACTTTATGATAATCCGTGGTAAGATCGTCCATTCAACCACATTCAAAAGACCAAAGGTTATCCAACACTACGCGTACTGGTGCGAGATCTATTCAATAGCACAGTAGGCCCTCATGTTCACACGCCGTGAAAAATTACGGTTACGGTACGTTTATGGTTGCACGGTCGTCATTGTTGGGAGCACAATCATGGATGCTTGTTATCGCGCCGTGCGGAATTACGGCGGCGGCGCAGTGCCGTATAAACTGTGCCTGTTAACCAACTTCCATTGTACTCCATACAACACTGACGACCGTGTAACCGTAAACGTACCGTAAACGTATCGTAAACGTACCGTAAACGTAATTTTTCACGGCGTGTGACCAAGAGGCCTAGGTATACTCCAGAAGCCTTAGGTTCTGCGAAACATAAAGCCTGTCTCATTTATCTACTTGAAAAAAAAAAAACAATACATACAACCAAAAACTGTCTTGTTTATGGTAATGCTCAGTGACAATGCAAAATTACATTGAGTAGATAAAAACTCTTATAGAATAAAAGTAATAAATAAGGTAGAGTCTCTCCGTTTATCTTGCGTCTTCCTCGTCAAATACAACACTTTATTTCCTCAAGTCTGGAAAATAGAGCAAATGAACCGTTCCCGGGCAAAAACGTAATCAATCTTGCTCGGTCTGAATGACACCTTTGCGTATTCTGTATCGGATGTAAAGTAAAGAAATAAGGGGTTAAAAAAGCAATATTTATATATTTCATTTCATTTCATTCATTTCATTTCATTTCAAGGAAAAAAATTGCATTTTCCTGTAGGAAATAATGCATACACACTTTAGAATAGAATCGAATAGAATAAAAAAGTTTTTGTTGAAATAAACTTTTACAAGTACTTTTGATTGAATCGTCATTTAAATCTACCACTGGTTCGGAATGCCGTTCCTTTAAGTGTTGCAGAATTTAAGGTGTCTAGACTTTCTTTAAGGCGTCTCTGATTCATCCCAATCTACGATGTTTTAACTTTCATGGTGCAAAAAACATCACTATAAATTAAGTATTTATGACAACATAGTAGGTTTCTTAGAGTATGGAGTTCATCAAAGCTACTAATGCCTAGAGTTCAGATTCTATGCATAATTTTACTACATAGCTTTTACTCAAAGTTGAGCCCCTCAAAAACGCTTGACAAGACGAAATGGCTGTAATAACAATATAATAGCAGCGGTATGTAACTTCTGGCAGCATTGACCCAAATATAGCCCGGATGTTTGCTTTGTGTAAACGGAATGTTTGCCGCTTTAATAAATTCAGGGTGTTTCACGCAGAATTTCCCTTTTAATTACGTAACGCTTAAGGGTTAACATTTTTCAGTCTCTGACGGTAACGTTGAGTAGATAAGTGATCTCTTGCTCTCCATCTATCTGCTTAATACTCCTGTGTCATGATTTTTTTTATACATTAATAGCGGGCAAACGAGCAAGCGGGCCACCTGATGTTAATGTTGTGATTACCGCCGCCCATGAATATTTGCAGCACCAGAGGAACCACTAATGCTTTGCCGGCTTTTAAGGAGTTTGTTGATCCGCCCCTTGAACAACCCTATGTCAAAGCTATGTGAAACACCTCCAAAGGGAGTTTGTTCCATTCCACTTTTTCCATAAATCACGTAATGGTAAAGGATTTCTTGATTTAATAATGCCTTGAGTTTCCAGGGGGGTTATTTTGTAACTTAATGATCATCACAGATCACTAAATGAAATTCACCGAATTTGTTCGATATACATTGCTGCTTTACTTTGTCAAATCAAAATAATGTTTCATAGAAAATCTTCAATGGATAAAAAAATATATATCAAATAAGCTCAGTGGCTTTCATTTTTTAATAGCCACTGAGTCAGAGAATATAGGGGTCTGATCCTCCCATGTAAGACTCTAGCTAATATAAGATAGATAGCTAAGAGATAAGTATAGTTTAACTATCATAGATAGGTGAATTCTTGGTTGTGTTTTTTAAATTGGTTCAACTCTGATTTTGCTTGTAGTTATCACATTCTCAGTCCCCATTTTTCTTCGCATAACTTTTTCGTGAGGTTTTTATATTATTACGTCACCTTATGTTACTTGGACTAAATCTTTTGTTCAAAGTTGTAAATTCTATACAACTCAATTTCATTTAGTACTAAATATCACAGAAGATGACGAAGCTACTAATCAATTAAAAGTAACTTGTAGGTTATCGATTTATTTGGCTTAAACCAATTTTTCTCTGTATTATTTTTCGCTGTATTATTATAGTACTAGCTGACCCCCGCGACTTCGTCCGCGTGGTTATATAGGTTTTTATATAGGATCGGATTGGATCCCGTAATCCTTTTTTGTACCTAAACTAAATATAGCCTAAGTTACTCCATATAACATCACCTATCTGCCATTAAAAGTTCCATCAAAATCGATCCAGCCGTTTCGGAAATTAGCTGGAACAAATAGACAGATCGACAAACATAACTATAAATGCACACCAGTTTAAAATAAGCCGTACGCTCAAAGATCCGGGCCCCAAGTTATTTGAACCCAATAAATGTCTGTCATTTCTGAACTAAAAAACCTATGACCTTGAAATATTTACGGGACAATACTTAAAGTACTACCTTTCTAACAAAAAAAGAATGAGTTAAATCGAAGTACTCGTTATTGAATTAGTGCTAAATACACGTTTTAACTTTCTTCCCCTCTCCCAAGGGAACGGTGCTGAATTCCGGGATAAAAAGTATCCTATGTCCTACCTCGGAGTATAAACTCAAATCGTACCAAGTTTCATTCGAATCCATTCAGTAATTTCGGCGTGATGCGCGGCCAAGATACAGACAGACAGACAGACAGACAGACAGACAGACAGACAGAAAGACAGACAGACAGACAGACAGACAAAAATGAAACAAATTGCAGTTTTGGCTTCAGTATCGATTATAGAGTGCCCTCCAATAAAAATTTTCAAAATATCTTCAATGTACAGAATTGGATCTGTTACAGTTTTATTATATTATAGATAGATTCATAGAAAATCTTCAATGGATAAAAAAATATATATCAAATAAGCTCAGTGGCTTTCATTTTTTAATAGCCACTGAGTCAGAGAATATAGGGGTCTGATCCTCCCATGTAAGACTCTAGCTAATATAAGATAGATAGCTAAGAGATAAGTATAGTTTAACTATCATAGATAGGTGAATTCTTGGTTGTGTTTTTTAAATTGGTTCAACTCTGATTTTGCTTGTAGTTATCACATTCTCAGTCCCCATTTTTCTTCGCATAACTTTTTCGTGAGGTTTTTATATTATTACGTCACCTTATGTTACTTGGACTAAATCTTTTGTTCAAAGTTGTAAATTCTATACAACTCAATTTCATTTAGTACTAAATATCACAGAAGATGACGAAGCTACTAATCAATTAAAAGTAACTTGTAGGTTATCGATTTATTTGGCTTAAACCAATTTTTCTCTGTATTATTTTTCGCTGTATTATTATAGTATGTACAATGTACATACCTAACAGCCATTTTATTGCAAAATTGAACTTGGAAAATTCTAGAAATGATTTCACAGCCTAACTGCGCGTCAACCGGAAACGGAAACATCATGTTTTTGTCATTTGACATTGTCAAGGCGGGTCAAGCGATGCCGTCGTTCAAAATCTATTCAAAATATCCATTAAAAATGTTGTTGACATTTTAAATAGGAAAAAATATACTATTTATAAAGTAAGTTCCGACGATTTTGATGAAAATTGTATCTCCATGATATTTGCACTAATTCATGTTTTTAAGAAACCAACTTTACACTGTACTGAGATCAAGATGTAGATATTTTATTTCTGTCTTGCTCGATAGTCTTATCGAGCAAGACAGAAATAAAATATCTAACACTATATAACATAAAACACTATAAAACAATATATAACACGTAAGTAAGACAGAAATTTAAATTACGGTTATGGGTTAGACAAAGTTAGATTAGCCGGTATTTTTATCTATTCGTCATTTTTACAGCTACCCTCAAAAATTGCCAAACAAAAATACCACTTAAATAATATATTTAAATTCATTTTAGTTTGCTTCTCTTTGTTGTATTCTAGTATATTGTGTTACTGATAGTACGAGTATTAATGCAATCCCGTGGGTCTTATTATTATTTTAAATGAAGTTTATTAAATACGTTATCTATAGACATTTACATGATTATAACATGTATAGTATTTTAAATTAAAACGATTAAATTATGAATACGCGCTACACCTGGCCGCAGTACAATGCACTAGTAGATCTATTAGATTCTATGTGCTAATAATAATAAAAACCGGCCAAGTGCGTGGCGGGCCACGCGCAGTGTAGGGTTCCGTAGTCACAATCCTCGAAAAACAGATATAACTCCTTAACCTGTAAACCCTACTTAGCCGTGATAGTTTTCCTTTAAAATTGATTATATACCCTACTGCTGTGAATTTTTTCAAGTTCCTATATACTGCCATTTGGCTGATAGAGGGGGGGACACTTGACTCTAATAAAAATTTGCACTTTAAAACATCATATTTTACAAACGGATCTAGAAATCGAAAAATGATGTTCCCACACCCACAGTATTTTTAAAAGACCTATTCAACGATACCCCACACTATGGGGTAGACGAGAAAAAAAATATTCATCCCCACTTTACATGTAGGGGAGCTACCCTAAAAAAAAATATTTATCAAAATTTTATTTCACCACTTTGTCGGCGTGATTAATATTTATACTCATGGCAAATTACGGATTTCTAGCACTAATAGTCTCTGAGATTAACCGAGGACGGACGGACAGACGGACAGACGGACAGACGGACAGACGGACGGACATGGCGAAACTATAAGGGTTCCTTGTTAACTACGGAACCCTAAAAAGAGCCTAAAGTGCTGAGACAGCAAAATGCATTGCAGCCCGTTCGCGGCTGTAGTCATATACGTGGGTATCTTATCAGTAAGTAGCATAATGTCGATATTAAACACTAATATTTAGGTGCAACGCCTTCCAACTGAGTGGAGGGGAGCAGAGTTGCAACGTTTTTTTTTTTTTTGATAACATTTCTATAACTCAGCTTTCTTATTGGGCAATCATGGCTTTAGTCCCCCCTACGGGTCGTTGTGCCTGATACCACACAACTTAATCTGGATGGTATCACCGCTTTGTGGTAGGATTCTACCCCGAATCCGCCTGGCTAGCGACCACACTTCAGCCGTAATCTGCCGCAAAGCATCCGATGTGTTCTGGCAGCGAGCTGACAAGCCAGTCCCTTTCGTCAAAAACTGGCAAGGCATTAGTGGTTCCTCAGGTGCTGCTAATGTTCATGGGCGGCGGTAATCACTCAACATCAGGTGACCCGCTTGCTCGGTTGCCCGCTATTCCTATAAAAAAAATGGCTGATGGAAAGCAGTGACTGAATGATCCAACTTAGACCTTGGAACGCGCTTGCCTAGAAAATGCCTATTGACATAGCCGCAGCGACTAAAACCACTGTGCGGGGAACACAGGCCTGCCGTGTTTTGTTTTCGTAATACCAATTTCAAACTACATCAAAGTGGTCACAGACAAAGCTGAGTATAAATTGTTATAATGCAAAGACGCTGCGCCTTGCTCAACTTAGGGCCTTACGGTTTACCGTTAACCTAATAGGATGAAATTTGAATATTTCCACCCGCACGCCGGCTGAGGCCCGAGCAAAGAAATATATTACATTCTTCGCAAATAAAACCAATGTTTCGTTATTCCTAAAGGGCTTAAACGTGACACCAGGGTCCATGTAATCACTAAGGCTCAATTTAGACCGCGGCGGAATGGAATGGAAGCGACTTTTTGCAACGAAATTGTACATAGCTAAATGAACTTTATGTCAACTGCATAACATACAAATTAAATAGGAGCCAAAAAAAGGTCGCGCGTCTTCCGCGGAATTCTCGAGAATTCCCGTAGCTACTGTCGGCGCCGTCCGTGGAATCCGCGGGAAGTGGCGCGAACGGAGAGTCCGTTGGGTCGGTCACAGCAGTGCCGTGCAGGGTCATCAATCTTAGTACAAAAAGCCTGGTACAATTGATTTAAGTAATACTGAAAGTCAAAGTATGCGCTACTGTGCTAGCACAAAGTAGGTATATTAAGTACTAAATAAATTAATTCGATGTATATTCTGTAGTGAAGGCATCCCATGTGTAATTTTTTTTACCAAATTGGTAGTTTAGTTAAGTTTTTAATGTCCAGTTATATAATACTAAAAAATGTTCTTAGTATTATAATTACTTAAGGTAAAGTCTCCTTATTCCGTGGTATTCTAAAATTGGCACCCAATTCCGAGGTATATAGAAAAACAGCGTTTTCAACCGATCACCAAGCTATTTTTTACTGCAACATATCTTAATCAATTGATAGTTTATCATTCCATAGATAAATGACGAAATTGTTGGTTTTATATGTATATGTTTTAAAATAACCGGCAAGTTTTACACTAGCAGCCGGCCCGAACGCATGTTTCATACATTTTGGATCTCGTGCACGAAATACCTACATTTTTTTAAATAGTGTTTATCCGTTAATTTTGAGCTTTATTTGTTTTTATTTAGATTTGAATATTTGAAGGACTATATTTTCAATCGAAAACAATCAACTTTTGTGAATATTTGTAAAGAAATTATGGTGAAAATAGGTTTTGAAAATACCTCGGCGTTAGGTGCCAAATATTTTAGCCGGTTCCTAACGCCGTGGTATACCGCGGAATTGCGATTTCATAGACTTCATAACTTTTTCAATTTTTAGAGTCGTTTTATGTTAAATACTTCTTTTTTCGGTTTTGAATATATAAATAGGCAATAAGGTTACAGAGTCCTAATTACGAGGTACACTTTGGCGTCTCAATCACTAACTATACCGTGTCAAAGTTTACCTATTTAGGTAATTTATTGATAGATTGTATGGGAAAGCTAAAGAAAATTAATTTAAAAGAAAATTAAATTTATACATATTTCGATGCAATTTTGAGAGAGTATTGTTCATATTTACGAAGATAATCTAATTAAGCTTTAAATTATTTGTTTATTATGGAAAAATCTTTTCTTTTTTAACACTCGGAATTAGGAAACGTGTTTTTTGTTACAAAACTCAATTCCGTGGTATTACCTCGGAATAAGGTTCTATGAGCCCCTAATTATGTGGTATGGATAGAAATACTACCTCGGAATAAGGTTCTATGAGCCTCTAATTACGTGGTATGTATAGAAATAAAATACAGGATGCTCACAATATTTCAGTATCGTTTCAGTTACACCAAGTATCATTCGCGTTCAGTCACGCAAACATTCATATTCTAAAACGTTTATCTTATTATTGCTCGTGCTGATTCATTCACTGACTCACTCATTGATCACCCCTCCTGTAAAATTTTGTATAAAAAATTTTTTTTCACTAATGATTCCGTATAGAAGACAAAAATTCATTCGGAACAAAAATATGGAGAGAGCTGATGATTGAGGATTTTGGAGACGGGTGAAGAACACGCTTAAGGTATTGAAGATAGGAGGGGGGTGCTTGAGCAAATGTCATTCAAAACGTCATTCAATTGGCAGTGAGCTGAAAAAAATTCAAAATGGCGAAAAAAAGATGTCCGCCATACAAATTTCGTCGGTGTCTACCTCGGAGGGTAAAAAAAATGGAAGAGTGGTTTCCTAGCAACAGATGATCAGGATCCAAAGGTCTATTCGATGAAAAGAAAAAAAACCAAAATGGTGGAATTTATTTTTTCTTTTTTTATATTTAAGAGACTACAAGTTGTAAACTATGCAAGGCTTTGATGTGGTTTTTTGGAGAAATCTCAAAAAAAAAATATGGGAAGATATGATGATTGAGGGTTCGGAAGATGGTTGAGGAGCCCGGGCAGGGTATTGTAGGTAGGTGGGAGGTGCTCAAGCAAAAATTACTCGAAACCTCATCCAGTTGGCACTGAACTGAAAATGGATAGAAAATACTACTTTTAAATGGATAGAAAATAAATCAAGATGTCAGAATTTATTTTTCCGTACAAATTTTTTTTTTCTTTGATGGTTTCGTATAGAAGACAAAAAATCATGCGAAGGAAAAATATTGAGACAGCTGATGATTGAGGATTTAGGAGACGGATGAAGAGCACGGCCAGTGCACCTATTGAAGATTGGTGGGTGGTGCTCAAACAAATATCACTCGAAACATCATACGATTGGCAGTGAGCTAAAATAAAAAAATAAATAAAAAGAGCCATCTTGTATCCACCATTTTGGTTTTTCTTCAGCTCAGTGCCAATGGGATGAGGTTTTGAGTAATTTTTGTTGGAGCACCTCCCACCTATCTACGATACCCTGCCCGGGCTGCTCAACCGTTTTCCAAACCCTCAATCATCATGTCTTCCCATATTTTTCTTTGAGAGTTCTCCAAAGAACCGCATCAAAGGCCTGCATTGTTCACAACTTCTCTCTCTCAATATTCGCCATACATTTTCTATGGAAAAATAAATTCCGCCATTTTGATTTTTTTTTCTATTTATCCAATAAACCATCGGATCCTGATCATCTTTTGCCAAGAAACCACTCTTCTATCTTTTATACCTTCCGAGATGGAGACCGACGAAATTTGTATGGCGGCCATCTTATTTTCGCCATTTTGAATTTTTTTCAGCTCACTGCCAATTGGATGACGTTTCGAGTGACATTTGCTCGAGCACCCGCCACCTATCTTCAATACCTTAAGCGTGCCCATCGCTCGTCTCTGAAATCCTCAATCATCAGCTGCTCTCTCCATATTTTTGTTCTGAATGAATTTTTATTCTCTATACGAAACCATTTGTGAAAAAAATAATTTTCATACAAAATTTTACAGGAGAGGTGATCAATCAGTCAGTCAGTCAGTGAGTGAATGAATCAGCACGAGCAGCTATATATATATAAATAATATACATATATTAATATTTTACACACAAACATAATTAAACAATTACATACGTATCGAATTGATTTTGAAATCTATAATATAATAAAACTGTAACAAATCCAATTCTGTACATTGAAGATATTTTGAAAATTTTTATTGGAGGGCACTCTATAATCGATACTGAAGCCAAAACTGCAATTTTTTTCATTTTTGTCTGTCTGTCTGTCTGTCTGTCTGTCTTTCTGTCTGTCTGTCTGTCTGTCTGTATCTTGGCCGCGCATCACGCCGAAACTACTGAACGGATTCGAATGAAACTTGGTACGATATGAGTTTATACTCCGAGGTAGGACATAGGATACTTTTTATCCCGAAATTCAGCACGGTTCCCTTGGGAGAGGGGAAGAAAGTTAAAACGTGTATTTAGCTCTAATTCAATAACGGGTACTTCGATTTAACTCATTCTTTTTTTGTTAGAAAGGTAGTACTTTAAGTATTATCCCGTAAATATTTCAAGGTCATAGGTTTTTTAGTTCAGAAATGACAGACATTTATTGGGTTCAAATAACTTGGGACCCGGATCTTTGAACGTACGGCTTATTTTAAACTGGTGTGCATTTAGAGTTATGTTTGTCGATCTGTCTATTTATTCCAGCTAATTTCCGAAACGGCTGGATCGATTTTGATGGAACTTTCAATGGCAGATAGGTGATGTTATATGGAATAACTTAGGCTACATTTAGTTTAGGTACAAAAAAGGATTATGGGATCCAATCCGATCCTATATAAAAACCTATATAACCACGCAGACGAAGTCGCGGGGGTCAGCTAGTCTATTAATAAATACAAAAGTAAATACAGTTCATTTTTGAACACCATGTAGAATTCATTCTACTCGTTTCCCTTTGTATTTTGTACCCTCGGAATTAGGAGCCATTTGCCTCGGAATTAGGATTTTTACCACGGAATTGAAGCATTCGGACTTTCTTCATATTTAATTTAATTTTACATTTAAATCAAGTTGTAATTGTTGTCCTTTTAGGATATTTCAAGAGTTAAATAAATAACGCTTCTGATAAAAATAGCCAGTTCTTCAGAAAGGTGTAGTAAATGCTTAATTTTTGACGTTCTTTCGAGTTTTTATGAAAATACCACGGAATAAGGAGACTTTACCTTACTATCAATATTTTATTTGATTCTTTGATAAGTATCATTGGTTTAATAAATATTCTTCAAAATAAAATTAAGTCGGACTTTATTTTCTGCTTTTGTGTAGAAATTGGGCAACCGACTATAAAAATGTGACAACACTGGAAAACATCGCTGCCAACATAACGCCATAGGTAGTAGAGCTTCCAAAATTATGAATTTTTCAATTACGTAACTGGTTACGCATTTTAATACTCTAGTTACGTAATTACGTAATTAGGTAACTGGATTTTGTATATTTTTAACAATTTATTTATTTATTTATTTATTTATTAAACACACACAACAGATTATGACAAAAATAAATAAACAGAAGTAATACATGCAACAATGCTTAAAACTAGCCACTCTCCACTAAAATGTGCGTTATTAAGCGATAATTGGTTGGACGTGTCTTTTTTAAATAAAACTAAGACTAAAACTAAAAATAACTAATTATAAATTAAATTGAATTCTACATTAAGATTAACTACTATAAGCAAAAATTTAATAAATTTTAGAGACAAAAACACAGTGAGCAAAATAATTAGAAAAACAACTACTTATTGTGTATTTGACAAAGTGTTGCTGCTTCGGACTGATTTAATGAATAGGGTAGGGTGGTGCAAGACTGCGCGGTCGATAAGACTGCGCACACGTCCTAACTAGACAACGGAGTTAAATTCGTAGCTAACTTCAGTTGTGTTTTACTTGTTATCGAAGCCGGTGCGTGCTCCAGAAAAAATATTGGAATTTCTTGAGAAATGCAGGAATTATGTGAGTTCAAAGTTTTTATATACGTTTGATCTTATTTTTTAACGAATTGAATGTATTATTACTAAAAAAGTTATTAAAATTTTGGTGTTTTATCCTTAATTTTGCACAACGGGTTAGGTCATGTTTATGATCCATACAAAATAGTATAGCAATTTTCTACGAAATGGCAGTAATATCGTAATGATTAAGCCGGCACCTAAGTGTGTAAGATTGCGCATCTTGAGTGCGTGTAGTACTGCGCGCGCAACTTTACACAGTAGGTACACACATTGTTTGTTGTTTATACATTAGTTTCTTTTTAACCCCCAACGCAAAAAGAGGTTATAAAGACCACTGCGTGTGTGTTTGTCTGTTTGTGTATCTGTCTGTGGCACCGTAGCTCTTAAACGGGTAAACTGGTTTGAATGTGTTTTTTTATTTGAAAGCAGGTTTTCAGCAATGGTTCTTAGATACGATTTATCAATAGGTATCGGTTGCAAATAATTTGTGATTTTTAGGGTTCCGTACCCAAAGAATAATAACGAAACCCTATTAATGTGACATTAATAGGGTAATTCTGCTGTCTGTCCGCCGGTCACAGGTCTCTAGCTCGCAGACAAAATGAGGTACAAACCTGAAATTTTGGTATTTTGTGTAAAACGTTGATAAAAATCAAATATTGAATTAAAAATTGAATTAAATTATTTTTAGGGGGGGGCTCCCATACATGAGAAAGGAGCCGGAAAAAAAATTTTTTTCTTACTCTAGCTTGTGGGGTATCATTGTTTAGAGCTCATTAAGTAGAGTAAATATATATATTTTTTTAAATTTTTGCTCAAAAAATAAGGAAATGGGGGGCCATCAAAGTTGTCAGTTTTAGACAATTTTTGTGACGGGGACTATCTCAAAAACTAAACTAGTTAGGAATATAATATTTCGGTATATTAATTACCATATGCTCTATTTAAACAACAAATACTGAAAACAACGATTCATAAAATAGTTCATAAGCTGTGACCCAAAACAAACGAACATTTTTTGGGTTATTCTTTCATGGGTTGTTGGGATGTCTAGCTCGAAAATTAAATATTTCTTAGACCTACAATATTATATTGTTCATAATTATGTACGGAACCCTAAAAAAGTGAGGCCCGACTCGTACTAGGCCAATTTTTATGCTTATTAAAAGTGCGCAATCTTATCGATCTCAACGCGCAGTTTTACACACTAGGATATGTAAAACTGCGCAATTCTCGTTAGTCGCTTTCTTTAATTTATTGTGAATGTTATTATTTTTTTTAATATTATAAGTATGTGGCTTTGTTGTCAGATAATTAATTAATTAATTAATACATAGTTTCATCCGGATAACCCTTGCACTTTTCATTTTATGTAGCTTCAATCCCAAACTGCGCCGTCTTGCACCACCCTACCCTACAGCCGATTTGCCGTTAAATATGTCAACATCATCAGAAAGAACCATTTCGTTATATAACCGGCACATTCTAACCACTGGATTATAAAAGGAAGTATTATTTTTATATATATTAAGATGAAAGGTTCTACATTTCTTAGGGATACGACTAATCTTCGTAGAGTACCTAATATTAATATTAATCAAAGATAGCAGCACGGGAGAATCAATGTATGAGTGCAAAATTTTGTGTAAATATATCAATAATGAAATGTCTCTTCGAATTCTTAAGCTTTCGACCTTATAGTGTTCTAATCTAAGTGCATAACTAGTCAAAGAGCGATACCGACCATTACGCCAAGCCAAAGTTCTGAGACAGCGTCGTTGAACTCGCTCAATACGATCTGAACAATGAAAACGAAATGAAAATTCCCAAAGTAGCTTATAAGTAACCTAAATCTACCATTAGAGATTGAATTCATCCTGAAAGGGGTCTAGGTCAATAATAAAATGAATCGCATGAAACGTAAATCGGTATTCTAGATCCCATTCAGTCAGACCGTCACCAGAATTTTGGTTACAACACCTAGAGAGATAGTAAATATCTATATACGCGACTTTTGGAGCATTTGCAATAGAAATCGAGACGTATGGAGTGCGTCAGGTCATTAAAATTAAAATAAAATACGTACGTACCATTTTTTTTTTAATTTTCCATTACAATAAACCTAACAAAGTAAGTAGGACTATGTCAGCTTCAAAACATATTTTGAGTTAGAACTAGGAGATGTCCGTGAATTCGTCCGCGTGGATTTAGGTTGCTGAAATTATTTGCTTTCCCGAAGCTCCTTTGAGCTCATACATTTTTTTAAACTGTTAAAAATGGCGCATCAAAATCCCATCATTAAGGGTTTTATCCTAGAATTTAATTTTTTGGCGCAGAATCCCTCATTCTTTTTTAGGGTTCCGTACCTTAAAAGGTAAAAAATAAACCTTTATAAGATCACTTTCTTGTCCGTATATCAGTCCGTGTGTCGCCATCGATTTTCTCAGGAACGGGGGGACCTAGCAAGTTGATAACAGACTAGCGGACCGCCCCGGCTTCGCCCGTGGTACATATTGTATAGCCTATAGCACTCAAGGATCAGGTACATATCCAACGGAGAAAGAATTTTTGAAATCGGTCCAGTAGTTCCTGAGATTAGCGCGTTCAAACAAACAAACTCTTCCGCTTTATTATATTAGTATAGAAGTATAGATACTAAGGTCTATAGTCCCTATTAGGTATGTATATAAAAATAAGATCCAAGGCAACTATTCTTGTCAAGTAATAAATCTAGACTGACAACCCTAGGCGCTGTAGCGTGAATTAGCTGGAAGGCGCGGGAATGCTCGAGCATTCCAGCGAATTCGCGCGACTTCCGCGTCATGAGGCGAATTTGACGCTTCGATTCCACCGCGGTGTAAATTAAGCCTTATTCTGCGTTTATTCCTTTTTTAAAGGAAAGAAATAAAGTGGTTAATATTATTCTTTTCGCATAGAATTTCCTGACTTCCTGATAACTTGATGACTCAATCTACGATTGAAATGATAAACTAAAAAGTTTTACGGCTAATCAGAGATACATTTGTGTAACCCGCTGTTCATGGATGGTCATAGATTCATAGATCGTTAAAAGCAAATTCGAAGTATGTAAAACTGATTTGAGCTCTTTTTACGAGTCACGCGTCGTTGCGTTTAGAATTACAAATCGAACACGTGTACGCGCGCACATGTCCTAGGGCGTTTTTATAGGAGCCACCGCACGACACGATTTACGATCACGATATTCAACAAACGACGCACGACAAATTTATTATGTTTACTATCAACAATAATTATTGTTGATATAACTATCAAGTCTATCTAAACTATCAATACTGAGATATAACCCAATAGTTATATCTCAGTATTATAATAGTATCTCAGCTTATCGAGGCCTAGTTAGGTAGGTTAGTAAGGCAAGATTTATTATTTCGTGAGATTGGCTACTAGAGTTCGAAGCAATAATGCAACGTTATTGGACGTCAAAATCTGCTCTTGTACGAGCTTACAATATCGATCATCAATATGGAATATTAACAAACTGATAGATCGTCTAAAATCAATCTCTGTGTAAGTTGGATAACATATGATTAAAACGTAAAATGATTAGATACTATACTCTGCAGAAGCAATTATATCATTACTAGCTGATCCCCGCGACTTCGTTCGCGTGTTTTTCTTTGCTATAAACCTCACGGAGCCCGAGACCTTTCCAACGAATGCAAAACCGTGGAAATCGGTTCGTGCGTTCTGGAGTTATAGCGTCAGGAAGGAAAACCCGACTTATTTTTATATAAGTAGTAGATAGTGATTAAGTCGCTGATAAAAATCCTCAGTGTATTAATTAATATTATGATGAAATCTTAGAATAAATAGGTAAAGAAAGGCAGTCGTCGACGCGGCGATAAGCCGTTTTTAACGGGCCTTAAAAGGCTCGATACGTCTATCGTCGCGTCAGTGCTCAAGGTACTCATGCGCTTGTGTGCGTGTCGGCAAATGTAATTACAGGGCACACATGGGTTGGTTTATAGCTTACGTTTCGAGCGGAAATTTGTTAGAAACTTCCATTCTAAGCGTAATAGTTCGATGGATGAAATGAATGAAGAAAAGCTTCTAGAACTCTTTTATATAAGCATAGTTTTTAATTTCGTTACTCTAAAATTAGACAGATACAGTACCTTAATATTTTTTATTTTACTCTAGGTGTAGTCTTTTTAAGGATAGATAATATTTACTCGTATGAAAACCCTCTGTGCATAACGCTAAAAACTACAATAGCACGATGTGGAGTTGTATAGCAGAACGATTAAGATGTCTGTACATCGCCATCTAGTATACAAACAGAATAACTAACGTAATAAAATAACGAAACATCAAACAACCAATGCAATTTAACGCGACATGTGTACGGAGTCCCCAAAGGCAATAATTTACTGGAGGTCACTTCCGACCTCCCAAAGGTATTATAATAATTTAATCAATATAATGGCAACAGGAATTGTATTGGTATTTGATTTCTATTGGGAAATGGTGACATTAATAACTATAATATAAAATTTTATTTCTGTGTTATAGCTACTTACTAAGTATCCAAAAGAGGTTGCGCGGGGCGAACTTACTTATTATTTTACGGGTTCTACAATATTTGTATGAAAACTGTTACGACTCCGAGAAGATCTGTACAATTTTTCATACAGATAAAATTTTATACATACTTAGCTGCTGCTGCTTAGATATAGGTAATATAATATACTAAAAAAGAAAAGCAGCAAAACAATGAGTTCTTATGAGTTGTGCTCTCATTTGACAAACGGGAAGAACGAGTTGCAAATAAAAGAGTGCTAAGAAACTGTTGAGTAGTTTCTCACATAGGCCTATAAATTGAATACGAGAATCTGGTTCGCTGTTTGTCACAAATGTTCCTCCTAATAGAACATGTGCAGATAATTCCGGTTATAAAACATTTTTTATTGCACTCTATATCCTGTCTTTACGGCCTTGGCACGTACATATTAATTTACATTATACGACAAAGACACGAACGATTTATAAAAATTGTTCAATCAACCTAAAAATAAAATGAATGAAAATATTATTACAATGGGTCAGGTCAACATGCACAATCAACTAAAAATTTCCTACAAATAACTAAACATACTGAGGTAGGTTTTAACCTAATCTATACTAATAAATAAAATTGAAGTGTCTGTCTGTAATATCGAAATAACTACCTCATATTAAGCTCATATGGTTATTTGAAAGGTACCATAACCGAATCACACGTTTTTAAAATTTTTGTCTGTCTGTCTGTCTGTCTGTCTGTCTGTCTGTCTGTCTGTCTGTCTGTTTGAACGGGCTAATCTTCGGAACGGCTGAACCGATTTTGACGGGACTTTCACATACAAGTAGAGAATTAACCAGGGAGTAACATAGGCTACTTTTTAACCGACTTTCAAAAAAGGAGGAGTTGTGTTTTTCTACCTATGTACACCGATATCTCAGAGATTTCTGAACCGATTTGTGTAATTTTTTTTTTAATCGATAGAGAAACATTGCGACACTGTCCTACAAAAAACTTGGATTCCAACTCCTCAATCCTGATGCTGTAGGGGAACTGATCCCCAAAACTAATGGGATTTAGGAACTGTCGGTTATTTAAATTGATATTGGGGGTACCAATTAAAGACTTTATCGTTGAATGAACTCGAGTAGGTACATATTCAACTCCTCAACCCTGATGCTGTAAGGAATTGCATTCCGAAATCGTGGGGATCCCACGGAATTTTTCCGTTTTGGTGACGGGTTTACTACAGATAGGCTACTTTTTGTTCTGGAAAATCAAAAGTTCCCACGGGATTCTTAAAAACCTAAATCCACACGGGCGAAGCCGTGGGCATCATCTAGTTAGAAATAAGCTGCACAGTCAGCTTGGCAATCAATTAAATAAAGTTATACAATATACATACAATTATTATACTATTATAAAAATAATGTATAGTGATAAAAAATTAAACTAGCTTACTATACCTAGTTATAGAGTGATATATTTCAACTCTATTGATCATAGATATATTCATAGATAAGAACATTAATTATTCTATTATGCTATATATAGCATAATATAATATCTGTGAGGACTCGATTTTTACATACTTTTGAAAATGAATTAAGAAAAAACCACTCATGAAACTCTAAGTAATATGGGTCAGCTAAAATATCACTGGTTACTATTAATTAGCCTTCAATAGTGTTCTTCAATAATTTCAATTCTTTTTCTTGTTTTTAGACTAAATAAAATTAATATTCCTGTCGTGATCGTGTCGTGAGTCGTAATAATTCACTGGAAGCCGAAATAATACAATACATCCACCGTATGATAAATGTTAAAGGATATACAAGCCTGGATTTAGGTTTCTGCTATTTCGTTTTGTTTCATCTCAGAAAATAAATAATACCCGTACCAGGCAACAATAATACAATTTTTTATAATTTTGAATTCTATTTATTACAACGACTGTTATAAAATGAAATTCTCAAGGCATCGCATTTGCGATCAGACCCCCATATAGGCGTATTGCGTAATGTAACTCACGTTCAGCATAAATTATTAGATTTTGACAGTAGCAGACTAAGGGCCTGTTTCACCACCTTCTGATAAGTATCGATAGATATCTACAACTTTTGTCTTTGTCACTTGACATAAAGTAAGAAAGTGAGAAAACTTACGTTTAGGCTATCCGACACTTATTTGAAGGCGGTGGAACAGGCCGCAAGTACTTAAATTACACAGAAACATGCTAGAACAAAGGAGAGATATACGTTACAATTTTTAATAGGGCTTGATTTAATTCCGTTGAACGATTCTGTTCATTTATAATGATAGTAGAGAAAGTGCCTATCATTCGATTCGTTTTCAATACAAATGAAAGGAAAAGAAAATGAAAGTGCAAGTCATTAAGTGTAAGTAGAGAGTATGGGCCTAAAATCTCGCGATTGAGAACTTTTCTTATAGAGTTTTTTGTTTGACGAAATTGAGCTTCGATTTTCTTCGAAAAATGGTGCTTTCGATCATTTTCAACTAAAGTATCCAGTTGCTGCATCTACGCTTGGCGACCCAACTGAAAGCAAACGCAGCCTGTAATGAAAAGTTCGTGGACCATAGACGGGCTTATGAGCTTTGAACGAGCGCTTAGAACACGTCTCGAGTATGCCAGTATTGATGTTTAGTGTCTAGTTTAATGTTTAGTGTTTCACCTATGTCCTATAAGCGGGCTGCGGAAAACTATCATGTTCAAGGAATGTTCGACGACAGTGATTGTTGTAAGCTGGTTGGGTGTACACTGTACATATATATATGTTACAGCCAAAGTAATAAATAAGGATATTATGTATACTATCCAGCCATTATAAATATTATCAACTCAATTTGGATAAAGTAATAATTGACACAGAATTATTAAAATTATCTAGCTATTATAAATAATATTCAGCTATTTTATATAATACTAGCTGGCCCCCACGACTTCGTCCGCGTGGTTATATAGGTTTACATATAGAGTCGGATTGGATCCCATAATCCTTTTTTGTACCTAAATTAAATGTAGCCTAAGTTACTCCTTGTAACATCACCTATCTGCCATTGCAAGTTTCTTCAAACTCGATCCAGCCGTTTCGGAGATTAGCTGGAGCAAATCGACAGGCCGACAAACAAATTTAAACGCACGCCAATTTAAAATAAGCCATACGTACAAAAATCTGGGTCCCAAGTTAATTGAACCCAATAAACTGTCATTTTTGAACTAAAAAACCTACGACCTTGAAATGTTTACGGAACAATAATTAAAGTACTACCTTTCTGACAAAAAAAGAATGAGTTAAATCGAACTACGCGTTAATGAATTACAGCTAAATACAGGTTTTAACTTTCTTCCCCTCTCCCAAGGGAACCGTGCTGAATTTCGGGATAAAAAGTATCCTATGTCCTACCTCGGAGTATAAACTCAAATCATACCAAGTTTCATTGAAATCCATTCAGTAGTTTCGGCGTGATGCGCGGCCAAGATACAGACAGACAGACAGACAGACAGACAGACAGACAGACAGACAAAAATGAAAAAAATTGCAGTTTTGGCTTCAGTATCGATTATAGAGTGCCCTCCAATAAAAATTTTCAAAATATCTTCAATGTACAGAATTGGATCTGTTACAGTTTTATTATATTATAGATCTTGGAAGACTTGGATAAAGTAACAAAACAAGGACTTATGTTTAACTGATCACCAGATATTGCAAAATATAACGTCAAATAAACAGTTTATACTACCCAAAAACATAGTTACTTCTGCAACAGCTTCGGCGCTGGGGGAAGTGCAGCCCCATCGCCCAGGTTGCGTAGCAAATCCCAGGCACCCACGCTCACCACCGCAGCTTCGGCTTGCTGGTCGCCTTCGACCTGCCTCATCCGCTACGGCTCGCGCGGGTGCCTACGATTTTCCACGGTGGGCGGGGGCGCGTATTTACATAATATACATAGCCAGAATGCACCAATAGGATTCTGCTTATGTATACATTGTAATGCAGTTTTCAAATTTTGTACTACAAAGTGTACACGAATTTTGTGTACTACTAGTATATATTTTGTAACGTGGACGCGCGCGTGCATCGTTCCAATATATACAAGGCCAAAACGCAACCATACGATTTTTTTTTTCAAAATTAATTAGGTAACTGTTTGAATTTAACCGACTTATTGCTTTGGGTTGGGGTGCTCAGATTTCGTTTTGGACCACATTCTACCTAGGATCCAATAGAACCTAAGTGCCCTCAATATTTATGTTCTAACCTAACCTAACCTAGCTTCTGTAAGTGGCACGCATCCACTAGTTCAATAATAATACTTATTTTCGTGAGGTAGACTTCTGAGGTGTCTCCGGAGAAATTACAACAGCTATGCATATAATGTTTCTATCATCAGCTTTGGCACGGTCTACATCAGGAATTTTAGGCTAGGTTAGGTTAGGTTAGGATAGGGTAGTTTAGATTACGAGATCGTGGTGATCACGCCACACCACAAAGGAATGAGATACGGGAGGGGAAGCAAGGCGGGCCGTATTTATCATTTTGACCAACGTTCATCTGCTATTATGAATAATGTCTGGTTTGACATGATATTATGAATAATATCTGGACAATTTAGCTATTATTTATAATTGCCAGTCATTATGAATAAAAGCTAATTAATTACTTTGGCTGTAACATATACACTTGATGCCGCGAACAGAGATGCTCCGCTGATGTACGGCTCGCCAAGCGTAGAAGCAGCTCAATCAAGGAATTAAGATGATACAAAAATGAAAAACACTTGTTTTGAAACCAACAAAACGTTTTGTACTTTTATTTTGACACTATTTCTGGCCCATTCCACAGTAACTGTACCTCTAATACACTGGCCAAGTAAAATAAAAGGACGAGCCTTTGTATCCTAGACCGTACATTACTTAAACAATAATTCTCAGTTGTGGTTACCAAATAAAGTGTTTACTTCTCTTTCTTTATTAATCCCTTCACTCTTTTATGCGTGCGGCCTTAACACGCGGTATTGTTCAGGGTTTAATCTACCTTAAAAGTTTCATGAACGACATTCGCCGTGTGAATTAGAAAGCGGCACATTTCATATTCATGAACTGACGCCACGGCAAAGGAATTTAATGCTTTTAAGTGAATTGTGATGAAAACGCCCCGCTGTATTAGAGACGTATGATAAACTATGAAGAGTATAAGAGGAGGCACATAGAACTCGGAATAATCACGATATTTATTCAAGGACCAAAAATTGACGTGACCTAGATATGCACAATGATAATGCAAGCTGCCGTATGCAAGAAGAATCAACCAATAAATAATTTGAATAAAATGAAGTATTAGAAGCGTATGATAAACTATGAAGAGTATAATAGGAGGTACCTAGAACTCGAAATAATCACGATATTTATTCAAGGACCAAAAATTGACGTGACCTAGATATGCACAATGATAATGCAAGCTGCCGTATGCAAGAAGAATCGACCAATAAATAATTTGAATAAAATGAAGTATTAGAAGCGTATGATAAACTATGAAGAGTATAATAGGAGGTACCTAGAACTCGAAATAATCACGATATTTATTCAAGGACCAAAAATTGACGTGACCTAGATATGCACAATGATAATGCAAGCTGCCGTATGCAAGAAGAATCAACCAATAAATAATTTGAATAAAATGAAGTATTAGAAGCGTATGATAAACTATGAAGAGTATAATAGGAGGTACCTAGAACTCGAAATAATCACGATATTTATTCAAGGACCAAAAATTGACGTGACCTAGATATGCACAATGATAATGCAAGCTGCCGTATGCAAGAAGAATCGACCAATAAATAATTTGAATAAAATGAATTATTAGAAGCGTATGATAAACTATGAAGAGTTTACTTATAGGAGGTACCTAGAACTTGGAATAATCACGATATTTATTCACGGACCAAAAATCTACATGACCCAGATTTGCACGAAGATATTGCAAGTTGCGGTTTGCAAGAAGAATCAGCCAATAAATAATTTGAATCAGTTTTGAAAAAGGTAGGCAGGTTTTATCTTTTGATAACAAATATTATGTCCTTTACTGCGATCACACCCGGTGATAAGTGATGATGTAGTTTAAGTGGGTTAATCTGAATGGGGTATTGCAGTTTAAATAATCCCGTCAACTTAATCAGTTTCTAGGCGGCGCGATCGTACCGAAACGCTTGGTGGCACAGCTTTGCTTTCAGACAAAAAATGACGTCGATAACACTTAAAATTGGTTTGGAGTTTCTTACTTTAGAAAGTATCAAACTGTCATAGCTTATATTGCATCATCAACACATCATAATCATCATGACAACCATTTTTGCAGCCCACTGTTGGGCACAGGCCTCCTCTCTCATGGGAGAGAGGGATTTAGCCACTCTGCTCCAATGCTGGTTGGCGGGCTAATTATTTAGGGGTAGGTACTATCCGGCATGACAGTAATAATCAATCTGAAACTAGCCATCATTACAATTCAATGTTCTATAAATTATACTACTATAAATTATACAATTACATTAAATGAATTCTCGCACAATTCCTGTGCCAAACATTGCTCTCAATCCACAAGATCTCTTCGACACAAACGGGATTTCCTATCAAATGGTAGTGTAATCTAAACAAATGGCACAGGGTGGAATATTGACGGGAGGAACCCCGACGTATATTTCCTTACAATGGACATCGTTTGTTTCCACTACAAAAATGTTAACACAAGATAACTGACTTCGTGGTAACAGTATCTATTTAAATTCTTGATAAGATGTTTCTTATTTAGCTGTTTCGAGAATTTATTAAAGCAACAGAACATACAGTTCTTGTTTAACCGTATAAGAGAGGTAGGTAGTATTTAGCAGTTATGTATTTGGTTATTTGTTGGCTCATCAGTTCCCTTGTAATTATTGCCAAACCACTCATTAGACTTGTTTCTCGCATTCATATGATATAAAGACTTAGAAAATACATAGACTTAGAGGATACTTTTTACCCTGGGAAAATCAGGGATCACGTTGAATTATTAAAACGTTAATTGTTTTTTGATCGAAAGAATTCGTCTCGGCAAAGGTACTTATATTGATTTTTTATCTTCTCGATTTTAGACAGGATTCTACGATTTCGTTTTAATGTTCAATGACATAGCGGTTAACCGAATTTTTAATCCGATTTTAGTAACTGAATTTAGAAACGAAATGTAGTGCTGGAGGCGGATGCTATGGATTCCGTGGACTGCCAAGCGCACAAACGTGTCTATTCTTTCACAACTCGGAATCACTGCTCGGCTTTCCTCCATATGCTACCGACGATTGCTCTCATATTTCGGCCACATCATGCGGCGAGGGGACGACAGCCTAGAAAAGTTAATTAGTGACGGCAACACGGATGCCAAAAGGGCGAGAGACCGCTCACCAACTAGGTAGTCCGACCAGTTGAAGAAGTCTAGCAGGTGTAGATTCTATCACATTGTTAAAATGGTCACCAACAGAAGCCGATGAAAACAATTAATCCATACGAGGGCAGTATGCCAGGACCACGATCTTCAGCAATGAAGGTCGAACGACCGGAGAGAGAGTTAGTAATTGTTTTAGTTGGACAGGCGACTTCAAACATGGCGAAGAGCATAATGTGTATTACAATCGTCGTCGGTTGGAATTTATAAAGAGGAAAATTGGCAATTTTCATTCACAGCTTAGTCGTCGCAATTTCAATGTGCTTTTTTTTAATATACCATTAAAATCCACAGGAACAAACTAATTGTGAGATAAATGCGCCAACGGGGAAATGGCTCCTCATTCAAGTTCCCTTATTCAAACATTTAAGTGAAGCCTTTTTATCTTTGGCTGAAGCCTGGGAGGACAATTATGCGTTCTCTAATGAGAGAGTTGAGAGTGTGTTCACCTCGGATGATTTATTATGTATTTGGAGAGGTTTTGAGACCAATAAAAGTGTTTGGCAGTGATGTTTATTTTTGCATTTATTTATCGGTTTTTTGGCCAGACTAACTATTCTCACGATTTTAATGTTTTTGTATTCAAATTGTGCGGTGTGATTGAAACGGTGCGTCTCATGCGTGCGAGAAAATTTTCCCTTGCGTGATTATGTACCGTGGTACATCATCATCATCATGATGAACCCATTACCGGCTCACTACAGAGCACGGGTCTCCTCTCAGAGTGAGAAGGGTTTTGGCCATAGTCTACCACGCTGGCCAAGCGGATTGGCAGACTTCACACACCTTTGAGAACGTTATGGAGAACTCTCAGGCATGCAGGTTTCCTCACGATGTTTTCCTTCACCGTTAAAGCAAGTGATATTTAAATACTTAAAACGCACATAACTCACTGAATTATTATGTAGGTACTAGAACAGACAATGCTAACAAAATCTGTGTACCGCGAGCAGCAGCCCTCCTCCCGCGCGCCCCGCTCCTTGAGACATAGATGGGACTACTACAATACAGAGGCGACACATTGAGTATATTCTACCTATTGAGAAATCGCATCTGAGAGTTTGATTTACAATGTTTATTTTATAGCACTATGTGCCCCAAACTCGCACTTAAGCAACGTTTATCCGGGACTTGGGTATTCTATTACCTATTAAACCTCGAAAAAATAATAAAACTGCCTCGTTGGTCTACCATTGATATGCTTGACTGCGAATTTTTAGGTCATGGGTTTAATACCTAAATCAGGTCAAGCCTGGCATTGGAAGTTAGCGGTGCTTTACCCCCGTACCTCGGAGAGCACGTTTAAAGCTGTCGGTCCCTGTACTTATCACTAATTTGTGATAATAGTTGTTAAAAACATAGCTAATTCATTCCCAACTAATTCACCTTTCAAACAAAAAAACCCGCATTCAAATCGGTTCACCCATTTGAGCGCTAAGGTGGAACAGACAGACACACACACACACACACAAACACGTCATACTTATAACACCCCATCGTTTTTGTATCGGAGGTTAAAAATAAAGTGTCTCATCTGCGTAGTTTCTTAGTCTTAGTCTATGAATTTCAGCGAAACATGGCAGCAAGTGCGGTGACGTACCGTAAAACGGGGTGAATAGGGACAAATTCCAACTTCACATAATTAAATTACATGTTTTACCAATAATTCAGTGAACTTACGAGTGAAAAGTAACTCCTTGGCCTTTACTTGTATTTCTTGAGTGGTTGGCACAGTATTGCAGTACACACCCAGGCATATTTAATTGATTTTAAATAGATCTCAAACACGTCACGCTCCGACAGGCGCTTCGCGCAGACTAAGTGAGCTAAGGTACGTTTACCATAACTCTTGTTACAAAAAACCAAGTCTCGGCGTCGACTCTATATAATAATTCCTCAAAGACATAACTCCGAAAAGTTAGAGGTGCGTGCCCCGGGATTGAATCCACGACCTCCGATAAGAAGTCGGTCGTCCTAACCACTAGGCTATCACAGCTTGTCTAGATACCGTGGTACATGTAGAGTAATTTCATGGTGTCAATTAAATTTGAATTTTTACATTGATATCAATGAACAAACTTTGCGCTAAAACGCAACTACTC
The DNA here is from genome assembly GCA_920104075.1 of Melanargia galathea. Taxonomy (NCBI): domain Eukaryota; kingdom Metazoa; phylum Arthropoda; class Insecta; order Lepidoptera; family Nymphalidae; genus Melanargia; species Melanargia galathea. The sequence goes on from OV049864.1 coordinate 6,307,470, forward strand.
ATTCCCTCAAAAAGTAAACTATGAGTAGGCATTAAAGCTATGTTAAGCACTGATAAAAGAAAAATATTGGCTAGTTTTATCTGAACTTTGATGTTATCAAATTAGTATAGGATCCCGCCATACAACGACCATCACCGAGATGCTTATTTGATGAACATTTCACTGGTTTGATTATTAGACAAATTCATAATGAAATCATCTTTATTTTCATTTAATATTAATTCAATAATCAGGCCGGTGCAAAATGCTAGTATCGATTTACCTGTTTACATCTGGCTACCCGAGAGTTGTGACCGGAAAAGAATAAGCAACCTAACGTTTGCATATTCCATGGGCATCATACTTTCGATTGGTATAGAATTTGTCTAATAATCAAACCGGTGAAATGTAAAAAAAAATATATATTTTTTATTTATTAATTAATCATAATATCCTGGACTGAAATTTGTTAGGCAACCCATATGCAATATATTTATTGACATGTTAAATTAAATATAAAACTAGTGTTGCGCTCGGTGCGCGAGCTGCAAGCAGCTCGCGGGCCTTGTAGTCTCTTCAATATTCGTAAAATAAAGAAATGGGAGGCCATACCAAATAACAGAATATTCTGGAGTCTCTTGAAAGATAGAAAGAAATATTGGTATCACGTTTCGTGTCTTTTCTGAAAGGACACTAATGAGTTCTATGTATGCGTTTAGTGGGAAAAAAAGACCTAGTTATACAAAAATGTTCTGGAGAGCCACTTGAAAATTAAAAAGAAATTTTGTATGGACACGAATTTTTTTTGTTCCGTAGCTATCTTTTTTTTACTGGCTCACCAAAGGGCCTAAGGTCTTGAAAATTTTTAGTTTCAGGACCATGCCCCTATGATTGATAGTTTTTGAGGGCAGTTAGGGTACTCTGCTAAGTTTTCCACATTCACTACGTTTTGTATTTTTTGTGAAAAAAAAAAAAATCTTTTAAGTTTTATTTTTTACTTATACGTGTAGTGGGGGGAAAAAGTTTCATACAAAAATGTCTAAGAGAGCCTCTTAAAAAGAACCCAAAAAATTTGTATGGAGAGAATTTTTTTTGTTCGGCGGCCATCTTTTTTTTACCCATTCACCCAATGGCCCAAGGTCTTCAATAACATTTGTTTGGGACCATGTCTGTATGACTGGTAGTTTTGGAGGACCCATGAGGTACTCTGATAAATTTTCCACATTCATGACGTTTCATAATTTTCTGAAGGAAGACCCATAAGTTCTACGCACATAAATAGTAAACGAAAAAAAGTTCCATACAAAATTGTTCTGCAGAGCCTCTTGAAAAGAACCCAAAAAATTTGTATAGAGAGAATTTTTTTTGTTCGGCGGCCATCTTTTTTTCACCGGTTCACCTAATGGCCCAAGGTCTTCAATAACATTTGTTTGGGACCATGTCTGTATGACTGGTAGTTTTGGAGGACCCATGAGGTACTCTGATAAATTTTCCACATTCATGACGTTTCATAATTTTCTGAAGGAAGACCCATAAGTTCTACGCACATAAATAGTAAACGAAAAAAAGTTCCATACAAAATTGTTCTGGAAAGCTTCTTGAAAATTACCCAAAAAATTTGTATGGAGAAAATTTTTTTTTGTTCGGCGGCCATCTTTTTTTTACCGGTTCACCTAATGGCCCAAGGTCTTTAATAACATTTGTTTGGGACCATGTCTGTATGACTGGTAGTTTTGGAGGACCCATGAGGTACTCTGGTAAATTTTCCACATTCATGACGTTTCATAATTTTCTGAAGGAAGACCCATAAGTTCTACGCACATAAGTAGTGAAGGGAAAGAAGTTCCATACAAAATTGTTCTGGAGAGCCTCTTGAAAATTAGGAAATTTTTTGTATGGAGACGAAATTTTTTTTGTATGGTGGCCATATTTTTTCACCGGTTCACCCAATTGCCCAAGGTTTTGAACATTTTTTGTTTCGGGACGGTACCTTTCTCACTGATAGTTTTCGAGATCCCTTAGGGCACCCTAGTCAGTTTTCCACGTCCAGCTCTCTGTATAATTTTGTAGATCTTAAATTTTTGAATTTTACACACACGGAAAATATGGTGAAAAAGTCCCATACAAAATTGTTCAGGAGAGGTGATCAGTACGTAACTTCAAGTAGCTTTATATATATAACTAGTAGGGCGCGTGGGTGCGCGGCCCGCAAGCGGACCGCGAGGTTTCGCTTTCGGGTATTTTGGTTTGAGCAGCCTCCATTTATCTCTCCCCTATTCCTAATCCTCGATCATTAATTATCACTCTCCATATTTTTTCTTCGAATCATTCTGCTCATCAAGTAGAACTTAAGGTCTTAATCATCTTTTGGCAAAAACCACTCTTCCATCTTTTATACTTGGTGAGATAGACACCGATGTTTGTATGGCCGCCATCTTGAATCCGCCATTTTGGACTTTTTTTCAGCTCACTGCCAATTGGATGATGTTTCGAGTAATTTTTGTTTGAGCACCTCCTACCTATCTTCAATACCCTGCCCGGGCTCCTCAACCAACTTCCAAACCCTCAATCATCATGTCTTCCCATATTTTTCTTTGAGAGTTCTCCAAAAAACCGCATTAAAGCCTTGCATAGTTCACAACTTGTAGTCTCTTCAATATTCGCCATACATTTTCTATGGAAAAATAAATTCCGCCATTTTGAATTTTTTTTCAATTCATCGAGTAGACCTTTGGATTTTGATCATCTTTTGCGAAGAAACCACTCTTCCATCTTTTATACCCTCCGAGATGGAGACCGACGAAAGTTGTATGGCGGCCATCTTTTTTTCGCCATTTTGAATTTTTTTTCAGCTGACTGCCAATTGGATGATGTTTCGAGTGACATTTGCTCGAGCACCCCCCACCTATCTTCAATACCTTAAGCGTGCCATTCGCTCGTCTCTGAAATCCTCAATCATCAGCTCTCTCCATATTTTTGTTCCGAATGAATTTTTGTCGTCTATACGAAACCATTAGTGAAAAAAAAATTTTTCATACAAAATTTTACAGGAGGGGTGATCAATCAGTGAGTCAGTCAATGAATCAGCACGAGCAGCTATATATATATTAATACGTTTCATTAAATAAACATCTCGGTGAAGGTCGTTGCATAGCGGGATCTTAGATCAAATCGCCGTCAATCAAACTCCAAAACTCGTACAAAGTGTAACGGAACTCTAAAAGTAGGACGATCACGATATCCAAGTTTTCATTTGCCCATGTAATACAGAGCCATTGTTAGTTTGCAGTATTGATTCGAAACTTCTGTATTATCTGCCAGCTTGTGCCTGCAACTTGGCCTGCATTATCTCGGCGCTCTTGTGTAATCACTTGAAGGCCTCTGGAGTGGTACGTACCCACCCACGTTACCGCACCTATTTTCCCGCACGCTCAGGTACTTTATGTTTGCCTTGTTGATCCAATGACTTGTATAATCAGCTGATCATGAGGTCAGCGAAAAAAAAATCAGATTTTTACCCGACTACGGCAGAGCCAAAAGGAACGGTAACGGAACGGTTATGATTTTAGCAGTCTATGTATGTATGTATGTTTGTATCCGATTTTTTATGAGATTCTGTGTGTACCACCATAGCGCCTAAACTACTGGACAGATTTTGATGAATTAGGTGTCTATTGATTCATTGTTATGGTCCGGGTGTCATAGGCTAAATAAAATATTTACGAAAAAAATCGAGAGGTGACCTTCGCGCGGCTTTCTAGATTATTAAATTAGTTTCGGATAGACATAACAGATGGCGCCACTAAATGCTTGGCCCGCGCTTTCTGCACACTAAATTATTATTTTATATTGAATTAAATTATTAAGCGTAATCGGGTTTTAGTTTACGAACTTTATCCTTGTTTGTCAAGAAATTCTCTGCAGCGGCTAGAGTTGGAAGGAATTTGCGGTGTTGGTCATCTGTGCTTTGGAAAGTCATCAACCAAGAGAAACCAGAAAATAAAGCCGTTGGTTCTACCACCACCACTACAGCCTTTTTTACGTCCCACTACTGGGCACAGGCCTCCTCTCTCATAGGAGAGAGGGATTCAGAGCTTAGACCCGCCACGTTGCGCCAATGCGGGTTGGCGGGCTTTAACGACTATTGTCACATGATAGTGATAATAACCGGGACCGACTGCTTAACGTGCTCTCCGAGGCACGGGGGTGAGACACCGGCAACTACCAACTCCGGGCTGGCACTGAGAATTTCTTGACAGAATAACCCAATACCTAACAATTATTTGTCCAACCCGGGAATTGAATCCGGGACCTCGTGATCAGCAGTTGAATATGCTAACCACTAGACCAACGAGGCAGTTACTAGACCAACGAGGCAGATAGGACCGTTGGTCCTAATATAAAAAAATCGTTGTCTACGTCTTTCAATTTAAATAAATAGGTACCTACCTACTTTGTGCTGATTAAAACTTTGTTAAGCGAATAGGTATACTTACTCGAATATGCCCGATAGCAAATTGCAGAAAATAAATTACTTATTCTTATACGACTTACGAGTATTGGATGCTGAAAGTTTCCCTTTCGGATTCGTCCGAGTGAAGTAAAAGTAACAAAACCTTCTCGAGCGTCTGTAAAATGTGATTACTTTAACGACTATTGTAGCTTCAGAGGTCACAAGAGACGACTTTATTTGGGGTCAAAACCCCAGACACACAGGATTCTGAACTCTCCGAACTCTAGCATTGCTCTTAGAAATAAACGAATAAAATTTAAAATGAGAAATGGTATTCAGTTTTCCATATTTAATATCCACATAAAATTTTATGAGCTGTCATTAAAAGTTACTGAACTCAAAAGTATACTCTTAAATCTTAATAGTAGTGTTTGATATATTTAATACTGACGGCACATGTTACCTCTGTTAGCACTATAGAATTTAGAATAGATATACTATAATTGGATTAATTGGTAAGGGGACGTAATGGGCAGCACAGACTGCGCTATAATATACATATATATAGCAAATATATAGCAATCCCAGTTCCTATGCCTTTGTTTACCATAATAACATATACTTACAGCAAATATATACCACAGCAATATCACTCATAACAAAATATGCATTTGTATGGGCATGTTCACACTGAGCTATACTATAATCCCGTGGGAACTGTGGATTTTTCAGGATAAAAAGTAGCATATGTGTTAAAGTCAGGGCATAGTCTATCTCCATTCAAAATTTCAGCCAAATCAGTTCAGTGGTTGCGGCGTTAAAGATTAACAAACATACAAACACACACACGCACACACACGCGCGCACACAGTATTTACCTCGTGTGGTATTTACAGCATATAGTTACAAGTGCATAATATTATGCAATACATAATATTTAACTCATTAACAGTAAGTACATAATAAAGATGCTTAAAAATCTACGAGAAGTACCTACCTAAGTAGGTTAGTTATTATTGTATGCAACAACAAGTTAAAGAGCTGTTTAAGCAATTTCTCCTCGGAGATTACACTGTTGGAGTTAATCTGTTATTTATGTTAACTATACCGTTTAAACTAAAACTACAGTGTTCGTTCAGTGGCCTAACTCTTAACAAAACCACAACAAAACATAAATAATATTTTACTGTAGCATTTTCCCAACAGTATTCCATTGGGGTTTTCGATGGAATGCTAAATTGGCAGATTTATTACTGCAAGATTAAAGGGTTGCACGCACAACGTGCAGATACGCACGGATGACAAGAAACTTATATAAAGGCGTTCACACTGTAATCTGCAGTGACGTTACTTCACTATCTATTATTTCACCACCTTCTGATAAGTGTCTGATAGCCTTAACGTATAAGTTTTGTCACTTTCTTACTTTATGTCAAGTGACAAAGACAAAAGTTGTAGATAGCTATCCAATACTTATCAGAAGGTGGTGAAACATACCCTAAAGGTAACGAGATATTTAATTGCACCGATCAATAAACTGCCTCGTTGGTCTAGTGCTAAAATCTTAAGACCAGGCTAGAAGGCCATGTAGAATGAATAGGCTAAAAAGAACTATAGTAGAAGAACTGTCCTGTGGACACTAAAAGCCAGCTTAAGCTCCATGACTTGACTTTCATGAGTTTCCAGTGAGGTGGTGACCTTCTCGCAACTCTAGATGCACACGTCAAATCTACATAAAGTCCAAAATGATCATATATAGCCCAAAGAAAAACTATATTACATTACGCTTTCAAAGGGAGTTCGTAAAACAAACAAGTAATTCAAAATTAATATTTTCTCACGTTATTCAAAAGTTTCCCCCCTTGCTTTCAAAAACTTTGTTCAAGCAGTCATCCATTAATCAAAGTGACGCTCACTCTAAATAATACGAGCTTCTAAACGAAATTATTATCGTGTTCTCATCTTACATCACTCTGAAAATAAATTACAATGGCATACCTATAACTAAAGCTAAAATATGTTCAGCACATTTATTGTATTATCCTTGAACTAAGTGTTTCAATCGATCCAAAGTGAAATACTCGTAAAATGTGCTTCAGTTCATTGGAAAAAGTAGTTCTCATTTTTATACAGAGAATTTTAATAGGAAATCTACGCGATGTTAAATGGCATAATATTAATTGAGTGAAGCAGACGTTATTCTGCGCAAATACATGATAACATAAACGCGTTATTACTATATATATAGATAAACAACTATTTTACTATATGAGCCTGACTATGTACGTCTTTATTTAATTAGAGCAATTCAAACATATAGCACTTAAGATAAATAAACAAAAAGAACGCTTTCCCAACGAAGCGCTCTAAAACAGATTGTCTTGTCGAGGTTGTCGTTTTACATCACTATGAGGACAAATTGAAATGGCACATAAAAGCTAAACTGTGTTTGTCTCATTTGCTAGACCCCTAGGAATAAATAGGTTTATTTGGTCCGCTACAATTGTATCTTTTTGATTTATTTCAACTTTATTTCTTAACACCCATGAAACAAGGTCGCAAACTTGTTTATATATATTTTTATTGCAATATACATACATTGTGGTAAGTTATTACTTCTAGATTTCTTAGTTAATTTCAATGCGGTTTTCACCATTTCATAATAGCCCCGTCGAATTAGACCAAAAAATACGGGTGAGGTTACAAAAATTCACACTTGGCTGTCACAAAAACGGGTTTTTCGCGATTTTCAGCAAAACGGTAAGTTTTATCATACAATTAGCCCAGACAAACTTTGTCCATCAGATAATTATCTATAAATAATGTCTGAATACTTTTTTCCCAAAGAGCCACCGTTTCAAAAAGTTCAAAATATTTTATTCTAAGTTTTGTTTTATTTATATCCCAATAAAACAAAACTTAGAATAAAACTTTTTAATATCGGAAGGAAATCAGGTTTTAGTTTTTTCCCATCACAAATGTTTTACCTTTTACCTCGCCAACTAACCGTAAATACTGTGCTAGGAATAAGTACGATATTTGTGTAGCGGGTTGGGGTTGAACCTTTCGGATTTCAGTCCGTCCTCTGACCGTTGAGTTATTGAGGTTTCAACCCAGATCCAAACCCATTTGCCGAAGCCGTTCGATACACAAGTTAATAGTAACAATCAGTTAGATGAGATGAAAGATGTAAGAGGGGTATGAGTAACATTTTAAACGAGCCTTTATAATTATTGAATACAAACAGCACAGTCCCTTGCAAAAGATCTATCATATACAACGTTAGTTTTACTTTGCGCAAAAACCGAAACACGTGTCAAATATTTTTACATTAAGAATATTTATACAAAATTTCAAAAAAATATAATGAAAAGTAACGAAGTTATAAGCTTGTTATGTTGCGTCGTTGTCCTCGAAAAAAATGGTCACCGCAAGCCGTCGCCCGCAGCGACTAGGGATCGACGCGAGTTGAATGACCGCCGCTGTGTGCCGACCGTCAGCTGATGCGCGGTAAATCATTGTGTCTAAGCTTGTAAGATTTCAAAATATTTTTGGACAAAAATATAACACTATATAAAAATGGTTGGATTCGATTTTGTTACTGATTCTGAACAAACTACTTTCAGGTTTTGCGTAAAGTAAAACTAACGTTGTATTACTGAGACGACAAAGGATACACAAATAACGAGTTCTAAAAATGTATTCGTTTTTGTTTAAATATCTTTCAGTCGATTGTAAATCATGTTACAGGGTTTAAAGTTTTGACCCGTGATATTTACCGTAAAAATATCTACTCACTGGGGAATAAAATGAGGGTGAAGTAAGAGTGTTTTATTAAGATGTAAACAGAAACATAATACGTCCGAGTATTAGAGTTAGAGTAAGGAGATTAGAAGAAAAGATGAAGGTCCGTAATGCATCGGGATCAGAGGCTTTTAGGAACGCTGTAGGAGCGTTAGGGGACCATTTTAGTGGATATGTTTTTTTTTTGTTTTATTTGGACTTTTTTTATGCAATCCCTCGGGATGTTGCGACAGTGGATATCAATCGGATGTGCTGGTCCTTTTCTTTCTTACTTCAGGCTGGGTAGGTTTTCGCACATAAACTGCTAGGTAATACTTCATCTAAGCGCTATTGATCTCGCAGTCGATTAAGTGACAGATGACCGATTTTGGAGGTTCAAGTTTGACTTTCAAGTAAGTAAGTAGGTATACCTTTTCTGCGTGCTTAGAACGCGTCCAGCCGTTAGTTCAGGTTGTTATCATTAATGTATTGTGATAGTAAATCGTTAAATCTAAGAATCAGAATGGTATTCTTAGTCGAGTTGTATGCGGAAGTTTCTAGTGCTTGGGCCCATCGAATTATTATCCCAAGAAAACCCTCTAAAAGTTTGCGATCACATATTCTTCATTTTTTTACTTGCTGAGAACAGCCGCTGCTGATCAAGAACAAAATATATGTGATTGAATTGAACGCTTAATGCTTTATCGGAAACTCGGGGGCTACTATCCGGAATTGATATCGGCGATTACTTCGGTGAAAATATTGCCGAATCAAATATTCCAAGAACGTAAAATATAATTTCCTGCTGTATTTTTTATGTTTTTGGCTCCTCAATTACTTATCCCTTAGCATTTGTTTTAACTTTTGTTGAGTATAATATAATTGGTTTCCAACTATGGGTCTCATCAGAAAGCTCATAATACCTCATGGGCGATGGAGTAAGCAATGCTCGGAGTTTCTTTACGGGTTCCGGAGATCCGCAGAAAACCAGTGTCTCCCACAGAGCTTAATGGACTGAAAAGCTGAAGTGGCAATGGCCAAGGACACATAGTTCAATGAATCAATAGATGTTTGAGTCCCAGGGTGATAGAATGGCGACCTCGCAGAAACATCAAACGAGTCGCAGGAAGTCATTGGGTACAGAACCCTAAAAACGAGCGAGTAACTCGGTGTTTGCTCTCTGTTTGTTTCGGAACCCTCAGGGCAATGCAAAGTGAACATCCTCACGGCACGTGTCTAGCAGCTGTTCTCAATCAAGTGCGCACACTCTGCATATTTCCTTCTTCATGCCGTTTGATTGTCTCCATCCGTACGTAATAGGATCAACTGTAAGCGGAGCACTTGGCCTCATTTTAATTAAAGCCGAGATAATCTTCGAGAATCTAAACTAGAAGATGTCTGCTACTTTGTTCGTGGTGATAAAATGTTTAATTTACTTTTACGTGATTTTCCAACGTAATGGTACAATGATGGCAGCCACAGTACGATGACTATCCCTTGGCCGTCAACTTCGCCCCTGTGAAGTTCAGATCAATCAGCTGTACCTCTGAGTACTGACTTGGGACTATACTTTTTACCCGACTGGGTTATGTGTTTCACCTGTGTGTATGTATGTCCATTCCTATGTCCGCGTGTAACTAATCAACGGCTCAACGGATTTTGATAAATGATACGTCATTAGATTTGTCTTCATGACGCGAGTGTTATAGGGTACCTAAATTTAAAAAAAAATTAAAATAGCGGACTTTATACGCTTTAATGTGCGAGCTGAAAAAAAATTTTTTCTTCAAGACCCTCGAGTGGGGTATCAAAATGAAGGGATTTAAAAGGCAAATACAAAAATGTATACAATTATATATTTGAAAATAAGTTGGAGTGATAAATCACAGAAAATGACCGTTTCCTATGTCAGTTCGTAACTACTCAACGACTCAACTTATTTTGATAAATGATACGTCATTAGATTTGTCTTAACAGCGCAAATGTTACTGGGTACATAAAATTAATAAAAATTCAAAATGGCGGATTTTATGCATTTTAATGTGCGAGCTGAAAAAATTTTTTTTCCTCAAGACCCTCGAGTGGGGTATCAAAATAAAGGGCTTTAAAAGGTTAATACGAAAATATATACAATCTATATGTTTGTAATCAGTTTGGAGTGACAAATCATAGAAAACAAAATAAATAACAACTACTCTGTGAGTAAATTGGTGGTAATTTATTTAAGATCCCTTCCCACTCCACTCTACTACATTCCACATAATCCCCCCTACACCTCCCCCCTTCCCATCAATTATTGTAACACTAACAATTTAACCTTAAATCGCCAAACACTAAAATAATACAATAATATTATGAAGGACCTTATTAAAGTTTCCAGTGTTCAACAGATGGCGCTAATAGTGGTCTTAAACGCGCTATACTTTAATACATGAGCTATATTGAGAAATTGATTGATTAATCGTTCTGTCGCTGCCTTTTCTCTTCCGTGTTCTGTCGATATCTTTCGTAGTTCGGGTTACTAGTAAAAGGATTATTAGCTATTAATTATTAATTACTAATTGTAATTATTACTTATTAAGTATTAAGTATTAATTATTATAATATTATATTTCTTGTATTCTTACATTAATTCGTTTCGGTGGCAAAAGTCGGCAGAACTGCCTAGTCACTAGTGCCTAGTGCCCCTTTCGTTTTGTGTCCATCTTGCAACTATCGAGAAAGTTGAACGTGGTCGAACAAATAGCGCGCGCGCGTGTCTTCGCTTGCGGCAGCCCTAGATTGGCCCTTGCGTAATGGCCGCCGCCTGTAGGTATGTTTTAATACCTACACGCGGAGTGACACAGGCCTGTCTCTTGTAAAAATATGCATCTAAAAATTTTTCATAGTTTTGCACTAAAAACCAAGAAATAAATTACGTAATTAAAAAAACTAAAAACCCGACTGCGTAAAACAAACTAGTTCTGGTAACTGAAAAGCAAAAAACAAGCTTTGTACTTTATAAACTAGAATTTGATAAGATCATAAACATAATTAATGTTAGAAAATGTATGGCAGGCGGCAGGCATTACTTAGCCAACTACTCAGGACTATTAAGTAGTTCGCCCCCGCATGCCATACATTTTCTAACATTAATTATGTTTATGATCTTATCAAATTCTAGTTTATAAAGTACAAAGCTTGTTTTTTGCTTTTCAGTTACCAGAACTAGTTTGTTTTACGCAGTCGGGTTTTTAGTTTTTTTAATTACGTAATTTTTAAAAGTGATAGTTGTTTTAGAAACGTTTGATTTTCGTCGGAATTTGTCACTTAATTAAAAATTATCTTAGTCAATACAAGGGTTATAACTGTCAGTAATATGAAGCGCATTTAATCTGGTAAATGAAGGGAAATAGCGTGTTAATTTGCCTTATTGACTTCAACAACTCATTCCCCTAATACGTTGCTGCATTCACTTAACGTTAGGCCATATTATAGTCATTTATAAAATAAAGACGAGGGTTTTTAAGCCGGGTCTCTACCAAAGTAAATTCACCCTTAGCAAGAAGGATCAATGCAAAGAGACCCTCTAATAAGTAATTTGAGTTCGAAGTTTATTTGCGCAGTCTTTCCTGGCTCTCTAATCCAGTGATGCTAATTAAAACTTATTACCTTCACCGGTTTTAACGGATTACTTTATTCGGAACCTTCCTGAATAACTTTTTGGCTGAAAAAGTTAATGCGATAAGAGAATTACATTAGTGGTCTTACATTCGTAGGTAGTCTTAAATAACTAAAAGCCTCTAATGTCTACGCGTGGATTTAATATCCCAGGATCCCTTTAACCCTTAATGTCCCGGTATAAAAAGTATTCCATGTCTTTTTACAAGATGCAAGATTTTTCTTTTAATATTAAAGAGCTCTACTTAACTTATAATGACTCTATCTTACCTTTTGAAGTTATCATCTTGCCGGCAGCGATCTTGAAAATCACAACATTGTGGTAGAATTCAATTTTTGTTCAGTACACATTCAAGTTCGTATCATCTAACAGTCAACATTGTGCATTTTTGAAAATTATACCAGCTAATACTTAACGTCTCGAAAAATTTACGCCAACCCCACAGTTTTCATACATCACACGCGGTACATCTTGAACTCCACTAATTAAAAATAGCCTTCGTTCTCGCAAATGTCAAGAGAGAGTGCAATTGAAAAGCAAGGTTGTGAAGCAAGCGCGGGAAAATGTGTCAAGGTTATGCTCGACCACAATACCGACACCGGCGCGTCGAGCACTGCAACAAATCCTCACAATCCACACTTACGTAGGCACCCTAAATACTTTTTAATTTTCTAAAACATTACGGCTAATTAAATTCCACCACACTGCGAACCTAAAAAGAAAAGCGCCGTTCAACATCCGCCCTAAACTGCGAACACCTTACTGTTTTCCAAAACAACTTTCCATTTTTAAACTACTATTCCATTTTCAAATTTTTGACATCTCTCGTGAGGTGCGACCTCGCGCGACGCAACATCCCCCTTTCGTGGTAAAAGGCGACTGCAAGTGCCGGCAGAGGCCACTAGCTGCGAAATTGGCGCAATTTTAACGCATGCGCGGGACATTTGCGAACCGGGCGGCGGGATCCGACGTGACCCGATGCCCCTCGCTTGATAGAAAAATCGAGGACGTAACGTGACGTCAAGCGTTCGCACCACAAATACAATATGGGTTAATCGGACGAAACAAAAACAACACCTAGGGCCATTTCCACGTCGTCGTCGTGTCAACCGGTCAAACCTTATTGGTTCCTATATAAAAGGCTTACGTAATCCAGCTTTTACTGTCGTCCGCACCAGCAGTTAGAGCGGTGCTTAAGGTAAATTATGAGTCCGTTAAGCCATCTATCCGCTTTTATCGTTTAAGCTTTCATTATTCTTATGAAGAAAATAAAAATCCCTTTCCTTAATCCCGGCGGCGGAGGAGGCGCGGGATTGTTTTGAATATTCGGCCATTGTGGGCCTTTTTCAGCCTTAATTTGAGTCGCGTTTCTTTCAGGATTTTTTTCCGCCTGCTCCTTTACTCGTGAAATAGAGCAATTGGGGGACGGAAAGTGTCTTTGATATTAAAATTATGAAGGCGGAGAATTTTCAGACAGTTCTTTAATGTGAGCATTATTGAAATTTCAAATTCTGATTCCGTAATGAAACCACAATTCGATAAGCTATTAAGCTTATCGAATTAGGATTGTGGTTTCATATAGGTTTCATATTTCAGGTAGGTAAAACAAACTAGTTAGTCAAAAAGCACTGATTAAATTAATTCTTAGACGGTTTCCATTTGAATCTTCATGCAGTTATTGATACGGAAAATACATAAGAAAAAAAAATCAAAAAATATTTAAGAAATCAACGTCTATATCATCATAAATCAACGTTTCTTAGATTCAATGAAAAGACGGTCGCGGCGCCTTAAGAATTATTACAGCAATAACGAAACAGAGAAAAAATATTATATGACTGTAGAAAAACTGCTTTGCACTTGCAGATTTTAGACTTTATTAGACCGTTTTTAAAATTGAAAAACGGAACCCTCTTGGAGTCCATTTGGTGTACAGACATTTTATAAATTATTCGGGTACTATTAAAGCTGTCAAGCTGAAACTTGTGCCTAGGTACGAGTACGACCTACGCCAAATTTGGAAAAGTCAGGAAAGCAGGTAATAAAAACCAAAAATATATTTTTTTTTTACACCCCATTGAATGGGACCTCGTTAGAATAGGTATTGTAAAAAATGTTAGTAGTTTACGAAAAAACATTGCCAAAGCTTGTAGGTTTCTACATCGCGTAAAGGTATTCGTATAGAATGCGTTGCCATTTGGAATTTGTGGAAACCGTTTACAATGTTGGTACATATAAAAAAAACCATGTAGGTAAAAGTTCCGCAACACAAAACAATGATAGATTATGGGAATAAATCATAAAAAAACTAGGACGTAAAATTTTTTTCCCTATTTTTTTGTTCGATGTGTCGTTGGCGAATAACACTGACATCAGAATTTGTGACATTAGGCAATTTATTGCAATGCATTTATTCCTTACTAGGTGATGTCTGCGATCATCCGCTTGGATTTTGACTGTTGGTTTTTCCGAGATACAAAGTAGCTATATGTCCTTCCACAAATTCCAATTTATCTCTACACCAATATTAATCATATCAAATTGGTTCAGAGTTTAGGTGTGAAAACGTAACAGACCGACAGTTACTTTCGCATTTATAATATTAGTATGGATCCGTTCTTAAAATGGAAATATAATTAGTAACACTCAAATCTGAACGAAATTCTTATGTAAAAGAAAATTCAGGTACTTACCTAGGTAAAGTAATAATTAACTAGCTGATGCCCGCGACTTCATCCTCGTGGATTTATTTTTTAGTAATCCCTTGGGAAATATAATATGTCCTTCTCCAAGGCTAGACCTTGCTTTGGATATATCGCTGTACCAAATCTAGTCAGAATCGACTCAACGATTTAGGCATGAAAGCGTAACAAAAAAACAAACACTCACTTTCGTATTTATAATATTATAGTTAGAATTTAGGATTTAAAACGTGTCAGCATGCGTTCACCACCAGCTTTACCTACATCCCTTTGACGTCCCACAGCTAGGAATAGCTGATGTCCTCTCTTATAAGAGAGAGAGAATCTTTCTGAGGCACGCTCCGCCGCGCTGTGATAATGATAAAAAAATTATGCAGTCTATAAGGCGCTCTCCTAGAGATTCCAATTCACGTGTTTTTCATTCTCCTACAAAAACTTTGCAAGATTGAGTTGGAAAACTTTTTCATGAACTTTCCCATTCGCCGGATCATGTTTTTCAAAACAACAAGTATTTTATTTTTCAGAAAGAAAATGAAAAATAATAATCCTATATTATGTTAGGCGTTAGATACATGATTAGGTATTATGTTAGTATCACCAAGAACCGTCGCGTCGTCGCGTAATTTTTTTACAAAAGTCTAGGTTTTTTGATACTACCCACATATTTGAGGCAAAA
The DNA here is from genome assembly GCA_920104075.1 of Melanargia galathea. NCBI lineage: Eukaryota > Metazoa > Arthropoda > Insecta > Lepidoptera > Nymphalidae > Melanargia > Melanargia galathea. The sequence continues at coordinate 6,322,724 of OV049864.1, forward strand.
GCGCTATTTACATTCTTCTTCTTGTTTGTCAACTGATAGACGTCCACAGCTGGACATAGGTCCCATAAATCCAGCGGCTCCCTGCGATTCATTTGATCTCGTCTGCCCACCAAAATGGGGCTCCGCCAACGCACTTTCCGGTGCGAGGTTGCCATTCTAGCACTTTGGGACTCCAACGGTTCTTCGAACTATGTGCCCCGCCTATAGCCCAAAGCTGTAAAGTTATCGGAAAAGTAACTCATAAAATTGATATTTACTTAAAATCGGTAGCCCCAAACAAAATTAAAAAATCTCTATACATGCTGACCATTAGGCTTAAATCTCCCTTGACCTTGAAAATTGTTCCTTTTATTTATATGACTTATGAAGTAATCGTTTTTACTTAAACCCAATAAAATTTAATTACACTGCATCGGATGCTATGTAAAGTGTCAGCTAATGCGTTATTTATGGAACCGAATCGAGAAGAACCAACACACTATAGGGTTGCCGCTTTCAAACTCAATAATTCAAACTAAAAGCTTTAGTCCTAGTTAATTTATAAAACAGTTTATAACGATGTGACTGTGTAATATGTTATATGTAAACCAGAAGAGGTTCAATTTAACGCATTATTTTAATTTCAATAGGTGTCTCTCAACGGCTCTTCTCATCACAATTATTCGCTTTCAGAATCAGTACCTAGTAGTCTTGATATAAGAGTCAAAATATAAAGTAATAAAATATATCTAAGATCCTTAAATAAAATGTGGTCGTGGGCGTCACAAATAGAATCAAGTTCTCTTTCGTATGATATATTTAGGATTGAAGAGTCGCGAAGCTAAAGTGGCAATAGGTAGCACACATTACTAGCTCGAAGAAATGATAGACTTTGGGATAAGGTGCTCGAATGGACTGGGAAGTGGGAACGCAGCCTTAGAAGACCTAACTAGATACCCTCACAGATGTCTACTGAGTTGTTTGAGCCACTGGACGATTTTTAGAAGAGACCTATGTCCAGCTTCTATCGACAATGACTAAAATATATTATATAAACGAAGTTAGCAGTACGAGTCGAACGCATCAGTCGCACCTAAAAAAACGGATAACATCAGCAGTGTCAGCGCATTTGAGGCAGCCGGCTTGTATGGCCAACTCATTCGCAATTTTGCGGCTTCTGTCTCTTGCATCAGTGTACGATGACCATTGTGAGTTCTTTTGTATTTTAAAATAATTGCAAACAGAGTCTATATAATAGTAGAGTAGTAGTACTAACTGTTAGTTATGAATCTACTACTGGTTCAGAATGCCCTTCCGGACTTCCCTACCGAGGACAAGCAAACAAGTTTGCCAGAATTTAACTAATAAATAAATCCTCTTTTTGATCTTTCATAATTTTGTTATGGATGATGAATCAATTAATTTGCTCTGAAATTAAAATAATTTTTAATGGCTGATTAATATTTTATGAATGGAGTGAACTGAATGGAACGTGGAATCTTAAATCTTTATTTAATCTCCAGAACGAGGTTTTTTGTAAAGAAGTCCTTTGAAGTGGACTTCAATATTTGATAATAATTATTATTTTGATTTGTTTCTTTTTGTGTTTTTTTAAATTAAAATGAATGTTATATTAATAAGTAGATATACCTAAATTTCTGTTTGTTTGCAAAATTAAAGGAGTAGAAGAATAATTAAGTAGAATATAATAAAATGTTAAAAACAAAGTTAGTCACATGTTTTTAGGATAAATGTCGAAATCAGTTCACAGATTAGGAATTTTACCGATAAACCGGAAAATTAAAACACACGTTTATTGAAGTTTACATAAGTGACAACCTTAAAAATGCGACATGTTTCCTATCACCATTAAAATATTGACTGTGTAGTTGTGTACTCATTACTCACGACAACGAGCCCATAATAACAAGCCGGCCACAATAATCGCCCAAATTGTACATAAATCTTAGCTCATTATACCTATGAATAAACCAGAGGTGACAATTACTGTCCATTGCAGTGGTCAAATTATTAACCAACTTATATTACGCGTTCTTTGGTACGATCTCGTACGTTAAACGCAAAACACGCTATAAAAAGTACTAACTGAAAGACTTAGTTCTAGTTTTCTAACTTTACGATCAGGAAAAATGTGAGCGACAGTTTATAAATAAAAAAAATAATTATATTTTACTGTTGGTAATTTAAAAAATGTAGAGTTGCCACTCGCCGCAATGTCCATAGAGGTACTTAAAATATTTTTAATTCTGAAGATTTCCTCTGTAATAGAAATAGTACAAAAATGTAGAGTTGCCACTCGCTGCAATGTCCTTAGATACTTAGAGTTACTTAAAATGTATTTAATTCTGAATATTTCCTCTACATTAAAAATTGTATAATACCTACTAGATACATAATACAAAGGTCTACTCTGTGGTTAAAAAATTACTCGGTCTACGGTAATTAACATAAAAATAAAAGCACACACAAACAGTTTTAACAAAACAAATATTATTAGTTTTATTTATTATTCAAAACACTATTATAATTTGTTTAACTTGTAATTTGTTACGCACGATACATCACGTGAAAATAAAATATTAAAACGGATCCGTTCGAGAAGAAATTAGTTGTTAAAAACATAAATATAATTTATAAGAGGCGAAGCAGAATGAATGCGAGCCAAAAACGGGAAGGTCCCGCTGGGCACAAAGTCGTATAATTTCCTTTTGATATAAGGCCCCCTGTGAACTGACTTGTATACGTAGTATAATATATATTGTATAATATATTGTCTAATCTAATATAGTAGCAGAGCAAGCTAGACGGGATAAATGCATACAAATAAATAAAATTAAAGAGTGTATCTTCAAAATTAACCTTCCATAGGTCGCGCGCGGAGTGACAGTCCGCAAAGACTGCCTGTTTTGAGTTAACTAATAAGTAATTTGTGTCTATTTATAGTATAGTAAAATTAAGTCCTTTGTCTAACTAAATAACAAAGAAAATTACAGGGTTTCATTTATTTACTCATTATATTATATCAAAAAGCAATAAAGTCTATAAAAACATCAAAATTCACCTCCACAATAGAATACAGCTTATACAATAGAATACAAATAATAACACAAAAATATTATAACTTCTTTTTCAATTTAAAACATTAAGGAGTTTACTAATATAACATTAAACAAATAATCATCATTTGAACAATTGACACTAAGTTATAGGAATTTAAAAATCGCCGAAAAACGTAATTACTGCACATATGCACCTGTGAAAAAGGTCAAATCGATACTAAGAGATGATACCCCACCTCCTTGAAGCAATTACGGATGTACATTGTGCAAAAATATTAAATTTCTTAAATATCACCAAAATTAGTTCGCTGCAGACTCACAGACCGCGCGCGACTACTGCAGAGTTAAGCTCCTATTATAATTAATATTGAACAAAAGCTAATCTAAAAACACGTGTTTTAAATATTAGTCTGTCTGTTTGTTTATCCGGGCTAGTATTCGGAACGACTGAACCTATTGGGATGGGACTTTCACATGTTATTTATGGAGTTTCGTATTACTAAATTATTGTTCCTAATATCAAAAACAAATTTTTGATATTAGGGACAATAATAGTCCCTAGTTAATATATTTTTACGACTCAACTGATGATCCTATGAAAAGTAGCACGGGATTTACTTTGGAAAGCGTGTCTAGAAAGTTTCATCAAGTTTCATCAAATAATAATCAAACTTTGTTTGTATTAAATGTACTAGGGAGAAACTTCTCATAAGCCACAGAAACAAACCTAAATCAAATTCAATTACCTAACTTGATAAGTTTTATGAATCAAAATGTCGGTGGTTTAAAACGAAATAATTAATAAACTCGCCTAATTATTTATGAAAAAAGTTTGTACCCCGCCTAATAAAATAGATACACTATTGTAACCTCGTGGGAATTCTACAGTAGTGTCATCTTACACAAAAGTACAACTAATAATAATGTTTCTTTACCTACTTATGTAGAACAAGCGGACACCCGCGACTTCGTTCGCGTGGATATTGGTTTTTAAAAATTCCGTGAGAATTATTTTGTTTTTTCTAAGCTCCTTTGAGCTCATACCTTACTAAAATCTGTTAAAAGTTCACTGGTGGATGTTTAGGTAGATCACAATGTAAACATCCGCCAGTAAAAGTCCCATCAAAATCGGTCCAGCCTTTCAGAGATAAGCCAGTAATCTTTAAAGTATTTCCTTTCTAACAAAAAAAGAATGAATGAAATCGGACCACCCGTTAACGAATTACCCTAGAGGTCATCGAACCTAAAAATGTCATTACAAAGTTCTTCTTGTATATTAATCTAAGCATTTTTTAACCCTTAAAAACATCGTGGTGTAATGTGATGGGCCAAAAATATAGTATTTTCGGTATCCATGATCTTTATAATTTTGAAAGTGATTCCGTTCTGTAATCCATTCTCCAATAAATCTCTTGCTCCAAAGAGCACGTAGGGGGTTGATTTACAGCAAGCTTCATACACATAAAATTCTACTTAATTATTTAGTGCGGGGGTCGCCTAGGTCCCCGGCGCAGAGTAGGTAGTTAATATGTGATTCAATAGCAAGTGTCTTAATCAATCCCTTAACACAGCCCTTAACGACACTCGCTATTGAATCACATAACTACTCTGCGCGGGGGGCCGGGGGGACTTTTGGTGTTCAGAAGCGACATATTATTGCATTAAACCTAAGTTCAATGTGCGGGGGTCGCGTAAGTCCCCCGCGTAGATCACGTGATTGAAAATAGAGTGTCGTTAGGGGTTAAAAAGGTATGTGTTCGGAAATGACAGATTATTGCATTATAATTATATAAGTTCAATGTATGGGGGTCGCCGCGCAGAGCAGTCATGTGATTGAAAATAGCGAGTGTCGTCAAGGGGTTGAAGATTCGGATTTCGGGGTCGCCTAAGTCACCCGCACAGGACAGTCACGTGATTGAAAATAGCGAGTGTCGTTAAGGGTTAAAAAAATTTGGTGTTCGGAAGCGACAGTTTATTGCATTAAGCGGTGCATTACACCGCCACTTATCGGCACTTGCGCCAATGTACTGATTGGTGACGTCCGCCGCGACGCTGCCCCATTATCCAATTTGTGATGCCTATCGTGAGTTCGTGACTGACATTGATATCTTACAGCTTATAAAATGTAGTTGTACCGAGCTCCACACATAACTCACTTATACAGTTCGTTTGAACTGTCTGGGAATATATTTAACGTCACAAAATAAACCATACCTACCTAATATTTTTTATTGCAGGCATACCTAATAGGTAAGTATTTGATTTGTTTTATTACGAAATATTTTCTATCGCTAGACATACGAAATATTTTCTATCGCTAGACATAGAAAATATTTCGACATCGAGTGATGGGTCTATAGGTACTCTATACTTTGATTTTGTCTCTACCAGATCTTCAAAAATCTACGTAATAGGTACCTAGGTAGGTACTCAGTTATTTCTTTTTGTGGACGCAAATTATATGTAAAGATGATAACGGAGGCACTATGAAAATATTATATTTTGCATAGAGGACATTGACAATAGCTTATTTCAACAAACTAAAACTCTACTCGGTTGTTTAAAATTTTAATTACACAAAGATAACAGGCGATAGGAGGCACCCCTGTCGAGAACACGTAAGCACTTGAAATAAAAAAAAATACAAAAATAGCTATTGATAAAATCTCTAATGAAGAGAAGTTCAGTCAAAACACACCTCAAAAGGTATTTCGTTGAACTAAATCTTCTAAGCCCGCTAGAGATTTAACGTATCGAAATAACAGATTTAATACTTAATTTAATCCCGACAATGACAGGCTGTGACTGTCGGACTAACGTCAACCGTTGGAGCCAGGCTAATATCTCCTCTGGAAAGTTATTATAAGTAAAGGCACGTTTGATAATAATTCGAAGAACCGTATCAAATTCAATTGCTGAATCACGGTAACTACTTATGGTATAGTCGGCAAAGGTATTAATTATGACAAAGTTCTATCACGGTTCTTTACAGTTGCGGCAATGCGATTACTAAAGCGTGACCGGAACAAAATGTAAATAGTTTTATAGGTACATACCTACTTACAACTTATAAGGTTTTGCTGAACAACTTTATGTACCTTCGTCGCAACTCGCAACGCAACAAAGTCCTCGTCAATATGAGTGAAAATCAACAATGAAATGATTCTACATTCTTCGGTCTGATCACGTATCTCGTTTATCAACAAGTATAAATTAAAAATTTAAAAAACCCCCGACATTCGCCATTTTGTGGCGGCGGCCAACTTGGATTTGCAATAGTGCTATTCTACTAGTAAAGCCCTTTCATTTGATACTCATATTAAGGGAGTTGTGAAAAAATATGTAATCCGCCATTTTGTAGAGGCGGCCATCTTGGACCGATTTTCATCAAACATAGCTAACAACATTCTCGACTATATCACCTTTCAAACAAAAAAAAAACCGCATTCAAATCGGTCCAGCCGTTTGAGCGCCACAGGGGAACAGACAGACACACACACACACACACACACACACACACACACACACAGACACGTCAAACTTATAACACCCCGTCGTTTTTGCGTCGGGGATTAAAAATAGAAATTGACCAAATATGAAATACTATTTTTCATAGTCCTTCTGTCCATCTTAAACTTCTGGGTATTATAAACGGTGGCACCCATAGTAAGGATACTAATTTTATATTTGATCACTTTCTTCTAATAATGACTACTTGTGATCATAATAATCTTATAACTAGGTACGTTCAATATAAAATCTAGGAGCCCGTCTAATATGATTTTGTTACTATATCAACATCTCACGTACCTTTAATATGATAGATCATCGAAAACGCACCTGTAATGATTTAAACTTAAGGCCACTCTCTTCACGCGCTTATCCATACAAACGTATTACGCCTATTATTCTAATATTTGTCGCAATAGGTCTAAAGTTAAGCCAGATATCAATTTATATCTCCATTATCTATGCCATAAAATAAAAAAATTAGTAAAATTATATTTATTTTAAAAGTTATGACCATTGAAAAATCACTATTTTTGGGCAAATTTTGAGGCAACTTCGTGCGTAAATAAACTATATAAGAAAGCAGAAAATTTAAAAACGACCAAAGTCTTGTCATAGGTTACTTCATAATAATTACAAATGTATTTAGTTTATGTAATAAATTGCCAAGTATTTGCTAAAATAGGCGTAATTCCGAACCTAGATTTGCATATTTTTACTTTGCCATTTTTCACTAAAAAATCATGGTATCTCAAGCAAAATTTATTACAGGGGAAAGGTGCGGTTAGTGCGGTGAAAGGGGTTACAAGTTAGACACGAAGAAAAGCGAGTAGCGGCCGATTTCGCACGATCTATCATCTATGACATAATTAGTCAACTACGAAACGTAAACAGCAAATATGTCACACGTTACGTATAATTAGCATTTTTGTTGTTTATTTTGCCTTCTTATTTTGCTAATTATAATTTACTGCTCTTTTATTCTATTGTAGACTGGTCAGCTAGAGATTATCGATACGGATACAAATCTAGACTTTTTCCAAGCCGGGCCCCCAAAAATCCTCGACAAACACGAAGAAAAAGGAACAAACAGCATCTAATGATGCGTAAGTATCTACATATCTACTTGGTACAAGCTGACTAAAAATTAACATGAGTAAGACGAAAATCATGTCAAACACTCATGTCCCGCTTCACCCGATAATCGTTGAGAACTCGGTGCTCGAAATTGTAGACGAGTATATATACCTAGGACACACAGTCCAGCTAGGTAGGTCCAGTTTCGAGAAAGAGGTCAACCGCCGAATCCAACTCGGATGGGCAGCGTTCGGGAAGCTCCGCGATGTCTTCTCGTCCAAAATTCCTCAATGCCTGAAGACGAAAGTCTTCGAACAGTGCGTGTTGCCAATGATAACATACGGATCCGAGACATGGTCGTTAACTATGGACCTCATAAGAAAGCTCAGTCGCTCAGAGAGCGATGGAGAGAGCTATGCTCGGAATTTCTCTACGCGATCAAATCAGAAATGAGGAGATCCGTAGAAGAACCAAAGTCACCGACATAGCTCAACGGGTTGCGAAACTGAAGTGGCAATGGGCGGGGCACATAGTTCGGAGAACCGATGGAAGTTGGGGTCCCAAGGTGCTGGAGTGGCGACCGGGAAGCGCAGTGTTGGTAGACCCCCCACTAGGTGGACCGACATCAAACGAGTCACAGGGAGCCGCTGGATACAAGCGGCACAAGACCGTGGCATGTGGAAGTCCCTTCAAGAGACCTATGCCCAGCAGTGGACGTCAATCGGTTGATAACGACGACGACGACGACAAGCTGACTCCCCCTGCTTCATAAAAATGCTAGAAATAAAAATGTTATAAACAGTAATACTAAATATAAGTTTTACGCCCAGTCTGTGTTCCGAAACGAACGAACTAAGGTCGAGTCCAGACTAAGTAACACCTTTCAAACTATATTACATGCAATATAACCACTACCGCCACTACAGCCTTTTTAACGTCCCACTGCTGGGCACAGGCCTCCTCTTTCATAGGAGAGAGGGATTTAGAGCTTAGACCCACCACGCAGCTCCAATGCGGGTTGGCGGGCTTTTGTCACATGATAGTGAAAATAACCGGGAACAACTGCCGTGCTCTCCGAGGCAAGGGGGCAGTTGGCGGTGTTTCACACCGCCCACTACCAACTTCGGGCTGGCACTGAGAATTTCTTGACAGAAAAACCCAATACCTAAAAACTATTTGCCCGACCCGGGAATCGAACCCGTAACCTCGTCACAGTCGAATACTCTAACCACTATATCAACGAGGCAATATAACAATAGACTTTTATAGCAAATTAGGTTTCAATACTAAGGGATAAAATATAATAAACATAAAGTATAATAGGAAAAAATTATTGCCATTTTACAAACTGGTTTTTTTATAGGTAATTTTTAATTGCACATCTAAAATACTAAACGTGCAATAAATATACTGACTTGCATACTAAATGATACCGTATTACTATTAATTTGTACAACTAATATACTGATTTGCACACTAAATTATTTCTTAGTTATGGTCCAAGAACGAGTGAAGCGAGCTCGGGACTTGCGGCACCCCAACTCAGATAGGTTAGGTTAGAAGGGACAACGAACAGGGGGATGGCGGGGTCTATAAGACTCCGCCATCACCTTCGTTGTTATTTTTTTGTTTTCTTTTCATACTGCCCAGAAAAAGGAACCCTGCGAAGCGAGGCTTCGTCAACTGCATTTGGTAACATCTATTTAACGATTTAATATTATATTGTATAACTGTCCACTATAATATTATCTCCTGCGTAGTGCCCTGCGTATGCGCACACACTTGTGCACTAGAATATCTCCTGCGTAGTTGACCCTGCTTCTGTTGAGATTGGCCGCTTTGGCCGAGATTCGGAGCGCTGTGGTCATAAAGTGGGTGGTCCCGGGTTCAATTTCCGGCAGGGGCAATTTGGGATTTTATAATTTCTAAATTGTCTCTGGTCTGGTCTGATGGGAGGCTTCAGTGGTTGGCTACCACCTTACCGGCAAAAGCCGTGCCGTCAAGCAATTAAACGTTCCGGTACGATGCTGTGTAGAAACCGATCAGGGGTATGTATACCTCTTTCAAGTTAGCCCGCTTCCATCTTAGACTGCATCATCACTTAACATCAAGTGAGATTGTATTGTATTGTATTTACAGAGGGGACGCCGCCAGGCGGGTGATCAGTCCTATGTAAGGACCATTTCACCCAATTCCCCGTATTTGGACACAGGTTACTGGTGTCCTGGCAGTTTGTTGTGCACCGGTTTAAGGGGGGCGGCTGCCCCCCTTAAACCCTTAAATAGAGAGGTGTCTTCTTTTTAGGATTCCATACTCAAAGGGTAAAAACGGAACCCTATTAATGTCACTCGGCTGTCTGTCCGTCCGCCGGTCACAGGTCTGTAGCTCATAGACTTAAATGAGTTGAGTAGAAAAACCTAAAATTTTGGTATTTGGTGTAGAACGTTAACCCAAAACTAAATATTGAATTAGAAATTGAAGTAAATTATTTTTCAGAGGGGCATGGAATATTTTTCAGGGGGGCTTTCCCATACATGAGAAAGGAGCCAAAAAAAAATTTTTTTTTAACCTAGCTTGTTGGGTATCATTATTTAGAACTTATTAAGTAGAGCACGAACATATATTTTTTTAATTTTTTGCTTAAAAAATAAGGAAATGGGGGGCATCAAAGTTGTTAGGTTTAGACCATTTTTGTGATGGGGGCTAACCCAAAAACTAAACCAGTTAGGAATATGAAACTTAGGTATATTATGAACCATATACTGTATTTAGACAACAAATACTAAAAATAATGATTTATAAAGTAATTTGTAAGCTGTGATCAAAACAAACGAACACTTTTGGGTTTTTCTTTCACGGTTTGTTGCGATGTCTAGCTCGGAAATGAAATATTTCTCACGCCCAAAATATTATGTTGTTCATAATTATGTACGGAACCCGAAAAGAGCGAGGCCCGACTCGCACTTGGCCAGTTTTTTGATAATATCGTTACCTTGCAGTTCCCTTCTTACCAATAAGTACATAGGGCAATCAGCTATGAAGTGAAAGCTAGTTTCTTTTTCTCCACATTCTGGACAGGATGGGTCTTCTACGAGTCTCATTATTGCAAGATATCTATTAAGCAGATAGTGTCCAGTTGTTATACCTGCTACCTAGGTAGTGTAGTAGAGTAGGCTAGGTTTGGGTCCGCAGAATTACATACATTTTATGTGTCATACTAAGTATAGGTGAATGATTTTATAATGTTCTCCAACCTAACTTCCAATCTATACAAGATTAGTTTGTATGCGTACTACTCTTGTATAATTTGGACGATCTTGATTAAAAAGTAATTTACAATCTATACGCGACCAGTTTCACACCCTTGCGGTTTGGCTTTGTATAGAATGGAAATACACGTAACCGTGCACAAACTCCAAGGAATCACTCTATAGTACAGCTGTACTGACTTCGGCCCAAAAGTTTTTGCAAAAGGTCAATGTTACGTAGGCGTAGCAGAGTGAAGTCTTTGGACAAAATAGGTATATTAGACTTCAGCAATAGGTCTGGCAATATCAGAGAACATATTAGTGACATATGTATACATTTATGGTTATAACTGCGTACGTAAGAATGATAACTCGATGTGTTATATATTAAAATCTTCTTGAAAGTGTGTAAATTATGATAGTGAAATAATCATCAAAATCGGTTCATTAGTTGCGGAGATAATCGCGAACATACTTACATACATACATACATACTTACATACATACGGGTCGAATACAGAACCTCCTTTTTTTTCAAGTCGGTTAAAAATTAGTGTGCGATTCAGTATTTTAGGCGCTACTTTCGAATATTAATAGTGGGCACATTTAGTGTGCAATTCAGTATTTTAGGTGCTACTTTCGGAACATTTTGTGTGCGAAAGAGAATCAATAGATATACGATTAAGTACCACCCTTTTTTAATTGATAATTTTTTATCGCCTATAATCTCTAAACACATTGTTTACTTTTTAGATGTTCTTGGAGCCTTTTGAATTGCGCTTAGGGCAGAAAATATCTAAACGAGCGAAGAACCATGATGATAACGAGTAAATAATATTTCAAAAACCAATGAAAATACTGTTATATAATTATTGTGTGCTTATGATTATGATAATCAAAATATATTGGGACAGGGTAGTCAAAGCGAACTAACATGTATTTTATAATATTATTATCTTACAAAGTGTACGAAACATTATCTCCACCGTAATGTAATAGACAAATTTGTACAGAAAAAATTATTTTGTTTTGCAAAAATTGCATTGTCGATTCGGTCTAATATGCTCGCGCGCAGATTTGCTAAAAGCAGTAATGAAGTGAGGGGCACCCTCCTCAGGGCTTACTGTCAATGTTTATATACCTGTCAGTTGTGGTACTGGTACAAGAGGGTGTCCTTCAGCACCATAAGGGTACAGTATAATAACGCATACCGCATCATTATGAAATTTCCCAGATACTGCAGCGCATCGAGTATGTTTGCCGAGTCGGGGGTGCCTGATTTCTTTGCTGTTATCAGAGCACGTATGTATAGCTTCCTTCTGGGAAAGATTGCGTAACTCTAGTAACAGCATCCTCCAAGTGGTGAGCCAGGACTTGCGCGGTCCAATGATTGCTCATTGGATCAAGATGCATCGAGATCCAAATAGGAAATAACTCTGCACACCTTCAGTGTGCAGCGTTAATTTAATAGGTATATGTAAATTTATATATATAGTATTCTATATCACCTATTCTATTGTATTTGATTTTAATTTATTTAATTAAATTTTGATATGTTTTTTGTATTTCTATATTCATACCTACTTGGGTTTTTACCTGAATAAAGAAAATTATTATTATTATTATTAAAAAAATCCATCCATCCATCCATCCATCCATCCATTACATGTTTCAAAGAACATTGAGCAAAATTCATGTTACGTCATTTCGCTTTGACTCTGCGCTAATATGTCTTGATATTTGATCCCTTACGTGCATAGCATACATATTATTATAAGTACTTTTATTTTATAATACGACTGTGTACGAACTATCTAGTTGTGTCCTAATATCTTTTTTCTCTTTTGTGTCATTTTGCTCATCATTCAGACCGATTACTAAAAAGTTAGTTTTAATTTTAGTACTTTTGATGTTTAAATAAATGACTTTAAATAACTTTCTTATTTTATTTCCAATATTTGGTATCCTTAGCGACCATGCAAGAGACACGGTGTGGCGCCGGCACCACTGAATTTTTCATATATTATGTAAGTATAAAAGTTGGTAAGTATCTACGAAGATCATGAATACATCAATGTAATAAGGTGGATTCACGTTATTCATAATATAATGTAGATTCAGCCGTATTTTACATAGAATATAATATATTCACATTTAAAAATGTGTGAAATATTATACCTAAATACACATAGTTCTGTTATTTTACATTTCATAATATTGTCTTGTATGATTTTGTTTTATATATGCACATTCTAAGTAGGTTTTCGAATATACATATAAACAAAGTTTTGACAGCGAAAAAATATTATGTTACTTAGTCTGGACCCACCCTTTTGTCAATTATTTTTATCGATTTGTAAAATAATTATTATCACATTATCCTACTAACTATATCTAATATTATAAATGTGAAAGTGTGGATGTTTGGATGTTTGTTACTCAATCACGCCGCAACTACAAAACCGATTCGGCTGAAATTTTGAATGGAGATAGCTTTTGAATGGAGATAGCTTATGCCCTGACTTAAAACATAGGCTTTTTAACTTTTATCCCGGAAAAATTCACAGTTCGCACGGGATTTTGAAAAAAAAAAAACAATCTATAGCAACAGCTGTAGGTAGATTACTATAGCAAACTTCCTTGAAAGTAGGTATAAAGGTTGGAAAAGGAAGCGGGAACGGGAACCGGAAATCCACGATTCCCTCGGGATTTGTGAGAAACCGAAATTCACGCGGGCGAAGCTGCGGGCAGAAGCTAGTTTTAAATAATTTTGGGGGATAAGTAATCAATTACATTTGTAGTATCTCTGGATTTTCAATTATTTTCTTTATTTTTTAGGATTCCATTCCTCAAAAGGAAAAACGAACCGTAAATGAAAAGGAAATAGGCATGATTGTGCATTGTACTGTCCAATGTCCATATGTCATTCTTTCTCGCTTTAGTTTTACGTGTAGCTATGGTAGCTGCATACTCTTCTTTACTGACGATGTCTCGCTCTCTAAATGCAGGACGAGACAGCAATATTTTAGGCTCCGCCCACCAACGACTTCTCGCTTGCATGGAGAGCGCTCTTAATAGCAAATATGGGTTGTGATATAGACTATAGTTGTGATCCAATAACATCGCACGACTGAACTTTGTTCACGCATCGCTACACCAACAAAGCAAGTTTTGACAAGACGTGTTCACGACTGCTAAGCTAAAATGTGATGTGTAGAATTATTTATACGAATGACTGCTTTGGCTGATTGAATACACTAATCTTTCTGTAAAAAATCCATATCCCAGTTGATTCAATTAGGCGAGAGATTTACCGCGAAATAAATCTGTCTACAAGTTATACCTATATTAGACTAAACTTGAATTAAAAATTCCTGTTCTTTGCGTTGCGTTAAAAAAGTTCTAAAATTATAAACATTTTTACCTAGAGATGTAGATTATGCATCTCCTGTATCTACGAGTAGAGATAAAAATGGATCAGTTGTATGTGCTACGTATTTTTATTACCCGACTGGGTTATGTGTTTCACCTGTGTGTATGTATGTCCATTCCTATGTCCGCGTGTAACTAATCAACGGCTCTACGGATTTTGATAAATGATACGTCATTAGATTTGTCTACATGACGCGACTGTCATAGGGTACCTAAATTAAAAAAAAATTAAAATGGCGGACTTTATGCGCTTTAATGTGCGAGCTGAAAAAAAATTTTTTCTTCAAGACCCTCAAGTGGGGTATCAAAATGAAGGGATTTAAAAGGTAAATACAAAAATGTATACAATTATATATTTGAAAATAAGTTGGAGTGATAAATCACAGAAAATGACCGTTTCCTATGTCAGTTCGTAGCTACTTTATGGCATTACTTAGCCAACTACTCAGGACTATTAGTTCGCCCCCGCATGCCATACATTTTCTAACATTAATTATGTTTATGATCTTATCAAATTCTAGTTTATAAAGTACAAAGCTTGTTTTTTGCTTTTCAGTTACCAGAACTAAGTTTGTTTTACGCAGTCGGGTTTTTAGTTTTTTTAATTACGTAATTTATTATAGATACACCTAGTTATACAGTTATACATATGTGTACATATACGCCTAGCTTTATAGCAGTGTAGTATAGGGTATGAAACATTTCGTTTATCTGAAAAATCTGAAATTTATGTTTCTGTTACTTTGATATAGATATAACTAACTGATGATACCAGCGACTAAAAATCCGTGAGCCGTGAAAAAGCAATAGATATAGACAGACAGACTGACACACTTTCATTAGTCTCAGACGAAATATTTTTTTAAATTAAGTCAGTTGCTATAATATTTATGAATATTTGTCGGTCACTTTTATTTATCGTTAGTGTTCTAAATATACATATCCTCTATGATTTTAAAAACTCTAGCATAATTATGTTACTCGCACAAGTTAGTTACTGTCAATGAGAATTTCATAACTTCCTATAATGTTAAGCAATCCCATGAATATTATATTAATATTAACAAATCCCACGCCATTAAAAGCTTTCCAATTCTATCCAAACAGCTTCCGCAATTAGTGATAAGGCTATGCTTTCTAAATACAAAGGTGCGACTTTAAACGTGTTCGCCTTCTGGCTCTTATAATACACAAAGCTTTCAATTATCTTATTGTTATAGTGGAACAGATATAGATTTACCTTTATAAAATTTCAACACTTAATAAAGTTTTCAAATATGCAATTTGTAAAGATGTACAGGCATGTAAATTATAAGAGTGCGCTTAATTTCTCAATAATTATATAAAAATTACTATCCAAAATTACTATCCAATTTGTATACTGAAACTACAGCACCTGAAGAAAATGACATAAATTATGAGAAAATAAATAATCGTCAATTTACATAAATTAAACTTTATTTCTCCCATATTTATGTACTTACTTACTTTTAAATAATATGGAACATAGTTATAGTTCATTTAAGCCATTTTTAAGACATTTTTCTATTATTTCAGGTTATTTTAACTTGTTATTGGTTAAATATTTGACAAACAAATATTTTATAATTGATTTTCGTATATATCTTTTTTATATTTTTTAGTTGACTTTTATCCCCTCTCCCTAGGGAACCGTGCTGAATTTCAGGATAAAAAGTATCCTATATGTTACTCCGTAGTATGAACTTCAATCGTACCAAGTTTCAATCGTATCAAGTTTTACGTTCTATTAATTATCCCTAACATCCCCCAGTTATTATTTTGCAAAAATCTTCAATGTACAGATACGGCAAGTCTACGATTTTATTATATGTATAGAAGATAAGATTTACCGGGTGACATCACATGCCTTCGCTCTCCTATGAGACAGGAGGCCTGTAGATACCTTAATATATCATTAATGAAAAAACCTTTAACTAACGATAGTGCGGTCTAACTAATCGAAACTATAAGTTCAATTTCTAATTATGTATGTTCAAGTTATAAAAGCCTCAGATCGATGTTGTAATATTAAGTCTGGATCGCTAGAACTGTGAAAAGTGGGCGGACAAGATGTGTTATTTATATATTTTCTATAACGATACAATTAAAATTAAAAAGTAGAGTAATCAAGTACTTTCCAATATAAAAGTTACGAAACTTGATATTAATGCCCAAGTTTTATTGCTTAGCTACCTAAGTATATTGTGTTCATTAACAGCTGTTGCTTTTCCTTGAAGTTTCAGTCTATGGTTGTTAAATAAAATTCCGCTTGTCCAGTTCTACATCTCTTTATTTTCATTACAACTTTCCACATTACTTTTACAAAACAGTACCTATATAATAATTTGTCCATTATTTTACTTCGCTCTGCAACACTGGTTAATACGTACCTACTTAATGCCATCAAATATGTTTTATTAGGTACATTAGGTACATATTGACGTCTCTTTTTTTATTTTACAACAAACGACTTCGTTTGCGTGGATTGTTTTTAAATTTTGGTTTTTAAAAATCCCGTGGGAATCATTTTGTTTTTTCTAAGATCCTTTGAGCTCATACAAATTGCTAAAATGTCGTTTATATCGTGCATTGTACACAATCTTTAAATAGGTTTACAATATTTTTTCGCCTTGTTTAAAAACTGACTTGACATTATGAAATAAATGATACACATAATATTATTATTTACCTATTATCTTAGTGAACATAATATCAATTTCAGAACATAATATTTTAAAATGATTCTTTAAATTTAGTGATTAGTTTTAAAATGGTGGAATTATTGGCAATGCTTTTCACAAAAGTGCATCGTGTAGATGGACCCGCAGATGAAGGCAACAATTATGTATTGTTTGAGCCATTGACATGAGTGTCGCTGCCGGCGAGCGGTTGCGCAGGCGGCGGACAGGCGCACGCGCAGGTAGGACAGACGGGAGTGACGGAGAAAGCAATGTCGGACCTCTCGCTCACAACACGTGGTGGGGCTGCGAGGTCCGAGGAGGCGCGGGCGTGTTTACCGCCTGTGCTACATTTTTATTTAGTCTGTAACCGTTCTTCGGCGCGGAAGCATTGCTGTTCGGTGGAAATTATGAGTCTTTAGTGTTTCGATAATAAAGTACAACAGATGAGTGACAAGGTGCGGAGACTTAGCCAAGATTATCAGCGCTGTGGCGCCAGCCGGCTCTGGCATGGGTGGGCGTAGGATAATCAAGGTAGCGGCTCTTCTGGTAACTTTGGGATACTGCAGTTTGCTTGTTTATCACGGCGGAGTGAGTTACAACAACTTGCAAGAAAGTCGGCCAGTGCAAGTGGCCGATTTACCCATAGAGCCTGTGACAAAAACCAGTATTTTGGACAGTGGTCAGAGTAAAAACATAACATTGGATGACATCTTCATAAGTGTAAAGACGACTAAGTTCTATCAACATACAAGATTGCCTATCATCTTGAAGACATGGTTTCAATTGGCGAAAGCACAGGTAAGCTTTTTATACCTATACCTATTAATATATATTATTACTTACCAACTAAACTGCAAACTCGGCAAACTTGTTGTTTTCTTGGAATACGAGGCGTATAGCATAAACATTAGCGAAATGCAGAACAAATAAATTAAATTAAAAGTTAAAACTCATTCGTAGGTATCAAGTTTAAAATGAATTCAAAATTTGGCGCCAACTGGATAATTTTAGTTAAATACGGATAGTCTACCCTCAAGACACTGAAACTCAAATTCAAAGATGCTTAGATAGATTAGTAATATTGGTATATCTGCATAGAATGACTGATAATTTTAAAATAGGTACAATAGATTTAATTTGAGCACTTGTTCAATTAATGTTAACATTCGATCCATGTAGGCAGATAAATACTGATTCAACCATAAATGTATTTTGTGATTCAAAGCTCTATTATATTATAAACTACCTAGTACCTACCTAAGCACCTCCTGATTTTAACGATATTAAACGTACCTAGTACCTACCTAACAAAACAAAATCATCAACTGGTTACGAAGATACACGTAACCATTGTGATCAAGTTACATTTCTAATGCCGAATTGCCTACGATTTCTTAGGCCTGAATTCATTGCTAATCCTAACAAGAACTGCTCGGAACTAGTTCGAAAAGCAACCGATAAATCCGCAAAGATAGGATTCAGAGATAAAAGGTCTGCAGCTTTAATTTTGTGTTGAACACGTCTTCATTTTCTTATCTTTTATCGTTGTAACTTAACTTGTCCTCATAATCCACACTCCACCGTCCAGAAAGCTCGTCCCATCCGAGACAACATCTGCCAAAACATGTTCTTTGTAAAACCTGATTTCAAAATTGTTTGTCGAACACTTGAACTTGATAGCAAAACTTGCCTTATTTGGCCTGTTTTTCTGTCAGGGTATGCTAGGGCTACCTAGTCAAATGTGTGATTCTTTCAAAAATTATATCTTTAACTATTTAACTTCGAGGAGAAAGTCCCTTATATTGTATCAAAACGTTTCTGTATTGATTAAAAGTTAGAACCACATTATATTATTAGCTACTAGCTTTTGCCAGCCCGCGTGAATTTCGGTTTTACAAAAATCCCGAGGGAATTGTGAATTTCACACACATATGTACACAGACACAAAGTTTTGCCTTTATAATATTAGTGGGATTTCATCACTAGGTATAGGTATAGGTCCCTATTTGTTAAATCATTCCTACTTGCAATGTTTTGATATGGGACACGTCTAGCTTTCGTTTAATTGTACTTAAGATGAACTCATTATTGAGACGATTTATACAAGCACTCCACACAACAACATAAACATCGTTATTATAGATAAATATTCTGGGACTGCATTAATTTCACTGTTGGAGACTCCCTCGTTAATCGTATCCCATTTCTCGAGTAGGTACAAATACAATCCCAATTTCATTTTATCTTTACTAAAAGAGACCAACAACTGCGCCCGTGTTTATTCACGTTGAGATAATCCTTTATCGTTCATGGAAATTTATGTCTCTATCTTTGAAGTTTTATACTTACTTATTTGAGTTTTGTTTCTCTATTTTACAATTTATACACTTTGTTTCATGTATGATCTACTATTATATTGATTTTATCATGCTATTAGGTACATACGTCTATTGTTAAAATGCTAAACATGAGCTAAACATATCCTAATTCCTAACATTGCTTTTATGACATAATTTTGCATGAAACATATGTAGGAACCTACCTATCCATTGTGCAAATAGTGTACCTACCTACCTCGTAGCTAATTTGATGCGAAACAACCCATTATACGATTTTTTTTTTTAAATATATGAAGGTTCTATTAGAATTTCCTACTTTACTACACAATCGTATTGAAATTTTGTGAGAGCTGAAAACCTAGCAGGTACCTACGTACGTATACCTAATGCAGTGAAATTAAGCACTGTGCTTTGAAAAATTCCAGAAAAGCTCAAATTTGGTGTACTTAATATATGAAAAACCATTTTAGTGACTTTTGACCCCGTGCAAAATCTTAAACAGCACTTAGGTCAATAGAAGTAAGGTTCATGTGAAAATCCAGCGTTCCCGGAATCCTAACGAAGTTAAGACTTTTCTTTATTTCATTTCACTACCTATGTGTTTGTTTTACATTCTCGTATCTCAATAACACTGGTCAACAAAAAACCAACTTTTGAAAACCCGTGAAATGAACTGAACTAATTTTAAGAGAGCAATAAAAATCATTCATAGTGGTACTAATTTCATGTCTTGGTTAGCTCGGATTTTTTGAGGATTTCAACAAAAAGATTTAGAGCCCAATTAAAAATTTAGTTATATTAATAAATTTTAATATTTTTAAAAGTGTACAATTGGACTACTTTTTCTTTTATAAATGAGATCTACAGGTTCTTTTCTTAACTTCCAACAATAATATGCTAGCATCGCAGGACTCCACTTTCCTTGATATAGCCGTTCCATGTCCTGGTGGAAGCGCTTACCTTGCTCAACGCTAACGTCTCCCATATTTTGAGGTTAAAAATCTAAATGTGAGTCTAAAACGTGTATTTCAAGGAAAATTTGACACCCAATAGCATGCAAGGGTTGAATCATATCTTTTAGAAGTGTTTTATAGTTTTTAATTCTCACATTTCCAAGAAAATTAGTACAAACTTGTGTCGTGGATTTCCAAAACATACTCTTTTCTTTATTTAATTTATTATTGAAAATATTGTCCAAAATCAACTTCCGTTAATTTAGGACAGTAATACTGAGATCTTTAAGCTGACATTATTTCAACGTATTTTCTTTTTTTACGTGTTGAGCCCTGTAGTTTTATTCACGCAGAAATAACAATCTTTAAGATGATCTTTGTCTTCTGTTCTTTTCATTCCATCTTCACATAAGCATTACTTAGTGCTGCAAAAGATAAACTTCATCGACGAACGGCTAGCCAATCTCTTAAATTGTTACTGATCATGTGCGGAACCCCTGGTTTAACTTGATTTTTCAATGCATCGCCAAAGTGTAATTGTGGTGTAATTCTTATATAAGTATTTAGAACTTAGAACGCGGTGTTAATTTTTCATTATTTTCTTTTGTAAGTAGTAAAATTGAAATACACGTAACAAAACTCGTCTGGATTACATAACAAATGCGAGGAATTTTAGTGATTAAATAAGTAATTAGGTAAAAATTGATATAAATGAAAACAAACACGCAAAACTGCATTAAATAATGTTAAAATTCACTGAATACACTATTCAAACTATTTTTAACTACAAATGTAACAATTTACAAGTTGAAAATTACTTTGTTAGTTTGTTTTGTCTATCACACTCGTTAGGGATAGGCTATTTTATAAGCAAGAACATTATAGGTGATCGAGCATGGTGCGTTTACCCCATATATGCTCCAACAAGCTTACCTCAAAAAATCGAGCTAAACCAGCTGTGAAACATATATGGTTGATGAGTAGTTACCGAGTACTTTTTGATATAATAACTCATCATCATTGGGCAAAAACCGTGTTGATCAGTGTAATTGAACCGCCGAATCCAAATAGGCATTGCACCATTAATTTTTTCTCAATTATCTTTAATATATAAAACAAAGTCGGGTTTGTTTGAACACTTATGTATAACTTGAGAACAACTGGACCTATTTTAATGGTTTTAGATTTGTTGTACCTATTTGTCCCGAATAGCAGAATAACTTTATTAACTACTAGATGATGCCCACGGCTTCGCCCGTGTGGATTAAGGTTTTTAAAAATCCCATGGGAACTTTTGATTTTCCAGAACAAAAAGCAGCTTATCTGTAGAAACCCGTCCCCAAAACGGAAAAATCCCGTGGGATCCCCACGATTTCGGAATACAATTCCTTACAGCATCAGGGTTGAGGAGTTGGATATGTACCTACTCGAGTTCATTCAACGATAAAGTCTTTAATTGGTACCCCCAATATCAATTTAAATAACCGAAAGTTTCTAAAACCCATTAGTTTTAGGGATTAGGTCCCCTACAGCATCAGGATTGAGGAGTTGGAATCCAAATTTTTTATAGAACAGGGTCTCAATGTTTCTCTATCGATTAAAAAAAAAATTACGCAAATCGGTTCAGAAATCTCGGAGATATCGGTGTACATAGGTAGAAAAACACAACTCCTCCTTTTTTGAAAGTCGGTTAAAAAAGTAGCCTATGTTACTCCCTGGTTAATGCTCTACTTGTATGTGAAGGTCCCGTCAAAATCGGTTCAGCCGTTCCGAAGATTAGCCCGTTCAAACAGACAGACAGACAGACAGACAGACAGACAGACAGACAGACAGACAGACAGACAGACAAAAATTTTAAAAACGTGTGATTCGGTTATGGTAGCGTTCAAATAACCATATGAGCTTAATATGAGGTAGTTATTTCGATATTACAGACAGACACTTCAATTTTATTTATTAGTATAGATTAAAAACATTGGAAAAGACACGAAAAAATAAAACATTTTCCCATTTATGTTCGTTTCATGTCTATATTTCAACGGGATCCTGGATGGTTTGAAAACATAATTGTGCCCGATAGGTGCCGCTGATATCAGTATGTCACCGGGCAGGACGACGTCAGTCGGGTCCGGTAGTTATAGTATATTGAAATGCCTTTTTACTTAAAATAAAATGTTTTAAGTTCGAAACTTAGCTGCACTTAACTACACTATTACGGAATACGGTGTCGACTGTCGAGGTCAGTCATGAACTGCTCGTTTAGCTAGTTTCCGGAATCTGGAGCGAGCATAATCGACCGTTAATCCGACCGAAGGACCAACGTAAATAAAGGCCTGGATAGAAACAAAGCGCGATGGAAGTAAAATCGATTTGTACAAGCTGTGTGTACAAGTATAAATTTAAAAATTTTAAAACCCTCGACATTCGCTATTTTGTAGTGGCAGCCATCTTGGATTTTCATCAAACCCTTTCATTTGATACCCATATTGAGGGAGTTGTGGAAAAATATGTAATTCGCCATTTTGTGGCGGCGGCCATCAAAATCGCGTTCAAATCGGTTCATCCGTTTGAGCGCTACGGTGGAACAGACAGACAGACACACACACACACACACACAAACACGTCAAACTTATAACAAATACCCCGTCGTTTTTCCTTCGAGGGTTAGAAATAAAAGGAAGTGTTATAAAGCACATCACACTGCAGAGCGACAGCAGTTCGCATTGTAAATGCTTTCATCCAGTTTCTTACAATTTTTGGTGCCTAAATTACACGTTGCTGAAGTTTCGCTGCCGTCACGCGCTGCCATTGCGTTCGACAGCGTGACTTACTTGCTTTTTACACTTCCTTGTATTAATTAAAATTAATAGTATATATAGGTACAGGCAGAAGTCGTATGCAGAACCTTAAAGTAGTGGTCGCTATACCGAAGTAAAATATCAAGAACTAGATGATGCCAGCAACTTCGTCTGCGTGGATTTAGGTTTTTAAAAATCCCGTGGGAACTCTTTGATTTTGCGGGGTAAATGGTCTCTTTTTAACAGACTCTAATTATATCAATCATTGTTACGTGCTATCGTGCTGCCGCCGTCGCGAGTCGCTGTCGTCGCGCATTTTGTTTGACCAAGTCTTGAATCCGGTCGGAGGACCAACATAGCTAACTATTGTATGTAAGTACATCAAAGGGCCTGCGCTCGCGCAGCGCGTGGCTCGACGGCGCGCGCCGGCCACGTGACCGGATTGTTGCCTTGCTTTCCCCTTTTTGTATCAAAAGCCCCCGGTACGGCTTATCGGTTTTGATTTATGGAGAGCTTAGTGAATTCATTGTACCTAATAATATTTTAAAAGATTTTTTGCTGTATATTTTGGATAGTGTTTTTTTTTGTCTGTGATAATTTTGTATTGAGATGTTTAATACAAATTTTCGAAAATCGAAATCATGGAAATCTCATGGGATTTTTTCGTTTTGGGGACGGGTTACTACAGATAGGCTACTTTTTGTTCTAGAAAATGAAAAGTTCCCACGAGATTTTTAAAAACCTAAATCCACACGGGCGAAGCCGTGGGCATCATCTAGTCTCCAATATAATCATTAACAATGTGGTTCGTTAACATAAATCGTAAGTCGTAACAGCTCGTCGTTAATCTCATCCGGATATATTATTATCCTAGTCATTTTGATTTTTTATCTAACCTCTCAGGTTCCAAGAAGGCTTTGTTTACACTTTTTTCCGCTGCAATCCGAAACTGTGTTTTGATAACTAACGTCACAGAATTCCTACTTCCCTACTAATATTATAAATGCGCAAGTAACTCTGTCTGTCTGTAGGTATGTTACGCTTAAACCGCTGAACTGATTTGATCTTAGGTACAGAGATAGATTAGATCTTGGAAATGGACATAGGCTACTTATTATCCTGAAAAATCAAAGTTTTCCCACGGGATTTTCAAATAACCTAAATCCACGCGGATGAAGTCGTGGGCATCAGGTAGTACTTTATAGTACCTAGGTACCCACCGTACCTACAGTCAAAATTAATACAAATAGGTAATTGGCCTAATTTGTACATGTACCATAATAATTATTGTCTATACGTAAATTATGATATGTTATGCATAATATATATAATCATGCAATATATACAATGGTGCCGTTACTTCTCCAACGTCAAGTCCATAAATCTTCAATATGTCACGATAGCTGTGTTAGTTATTCGATGACAGGTCTTTTTCCGGCCTATTCCAGTTAAAGGTATTTCTTTAATAATAATATCCACTTTCTTATCATTTCCGGTTTCGAGAAGTACATGTTTGCTCTTGGGATTATTTCTTATTTGAAAACAAGCGGACAGCCGCGACTTCGTTCGCGTGGATATTGGTTTTTAAAAATCCCGTGAGAATCATTTTGTTTTTCCTAAGCTCCTTTGAGCTCATACCTTGCTAAAAAAAAAAAAAAATTCACTGGCGGATGTTTAGGTAGATCAAAATGTAAACATCCGCCAGTGAAAGTCCCATCAAAATCGGTTCAGCCTTTCAGAGATAAGCCAGTAATCCTTAAAGTATTTCCTTTCTAACAAAAAAAGAATGAATGAAATCGGACCACCCGTTAACGAATTACAGCTAAGTACACATTTTGACTTTCATCCCCTCTCCCAAGGGAACCGTGCTGAATTTCGGTAAAAAGTATCCTATATATTACTCCATGGTATGAACTTAAATCATGCTGAGTTTCATTTCAATCCATTCAGTAGTTTTCACGTGATGCGCGCACAAACATACAGACAAACAGACAAACAGACAAAAATTTCAGAAATAGCTTTTTACGTTCCCTAACACACTACGTACATAACTACGTACTTATCCCTAACATCCCCCAGTTATATACAGATCCGGCAATTCTACGATTTTATTACATGTTATAGACGACAATTTTCTTACTAAAGAGAGTTGATAGAGTAGGGCGCGTCTCTTATAATGGTAAAGAGATTATTCCTTCCAAAATCCTCTACCTGCTTGTGAAAATTCTGGCAAAATCGGCTGTCCTTTCGAAAATTATTTCGTCCAAATATACAGACATAGGTAGATAAAAAATTTAAAAACCTGTTTATTTAAAAACCAGTGTTTGGATTTTGATAACTACCGGATAACGAAAAGAAGCCAACCTCTCGAGTCGCCTCTTAATGAAATTTTGTTCTTATTTTAATACTAGATGATGCCCACGGCTTCGCCCGTGTGTATTTAGGTTTGTAAAAATCTCGTGGGAACTTTGATTTTCCAGAACAAAAAGTAGCCTATTAGTAAGTAGTAACCCGTCCACAAAACGGAAAAATTCCGTGGGATCCTTACGATTTCGGAATGCAATTCCTTACAGCATCAGGGTTGAGGAGTTGGACATGTACCTACTCGAGGTCATTCAACAATAAAGTCTTTAATTGGTATCCCCAATATCAATTTAAATAACCGACAGTGCCTAAATCCCATTAGTTTTGATCAGATCCTCTACAGCATCAGGATTGAGGAGTTGGAATCCAAATTTTTTGTAGGACAGTGTCGCAATGTTTCTCTATCGATTAAAAAAAAAATTACGCAAATCGGTTCAGAAATCTCGGAGATATCGGTGTACATAGGTAGAAAAACACAACTCCTCCTTTTTTGAAAGTCGGTTAAAAAAGTAGCCTATGTCACTCCCTGGTTAATTCTCTACTTGTATGTGAAAGTCCCGTCAAAATCGGTTCAGCCGTTCCAAAGATTAGCCCGTTCAAACAGACAGACAGACAGACAGACAGACAGACAGACAGACAGACAGACAGACAAAAATTTTAAAAACGTGTGATTCGGTTATAGTATCGTTCAAATAACCATATGAGCTTAATATGAGGTAGTTATTTCGATATTACAGACAGACACTTCAATTTTATTTATTAGTATAGATTAATCATACGAAGTCAACGAAATTTTGGAGAGGTTCTAAAAAGTGAAAATATACTGTCTGTAGTATACTTAGTGGTTTGACCCGTTAAAATCTATATTTTCAAATCTACGCGAGCTCAAAGATTTGTATTACCTTAGTTTTTAGGCACCTTAATTTTATTGCACCGATTTAGATTTTATCTGTGCAGGCGTGAGGGGAATTATTTTCACGAGCGCCTATTGTGATTTAAAGTTCTCCATATTTTCAGACGGACAATATATTTATTACATACTAGATGATGCCCATGGCTTCGCCCGTGTGTATTTAGGTTTGTAAAAATCTCGTGGGAACTTTGATTTTCCAGAACAAAAAGTAGCCTATCTGTAGTAAATAGTAACTCGTCCACAAAACGGAAAAATTCCGTGGGATCCTTACGATTTCGGAATGCAATTCCTTACAGCATCAGGGTTGAGGAGTTGGACATGTACCTACTCGAGGTCATTCAACCATAAAGTCTTTAATTGGTATCCCCAATATCAATTTAAATAACCGACAGTGCCTAAATCCCATTAGTTTTGGGGATCAGATCCCAGGATTGAGGAGTTGGAATCCAAATTTTTTGTAAGACAGTGTCGCAATGTTTCTGAAAATTTAGAAAAACACAACTCCTCCTTTTTTGAAAGTCGGTTAAAAAAGTAGCCTATGTTACTCCCTGGTTAATTCTCTACTTGTATGTGAAAGTCCCGTCAAAATCGGTTCAGCCGTTCCAAAGATTAGCCCGTTCAAACAGACAGACAGACAGACAGACAGACAGACAAAAATTTTAAAAACGTGTGATTCGGTTATAGTATCGTTCAAATAACCATATGAGCTTAATATGAGGTAGTTATTTCGATATTACAGACAGACACTTCAATTTTATTTATTAGTATAGATGCGTGGTATACCTATCTTGAAGTGATGAGTGGCAAAAACGTGATACGAACACAAACATTCAATGGGCATGATGTTGCATTGAATTCGAGGCTTAGCACTATTCGTCTAACCATTCTAGCAGCCATAGCGTCTAAATAGTAAGAGCTAAAGCTTATCTACGATAGTTGTGGAATTCATAAATGCTTCCGTTCAAATACCCAAGCCTACCCCGACCGGCTTGATAGAGACCTTCTTCTTCTCAACCTATAGACGTCCAGTACTGGACATATGTCTCTTGCAGAGTTCGCCACGGATGACGGAACATGATTTGTGCAGTCATTTGTATCCAGTGGCTACCAAGTGCCAGCGTATATCTTGAAATAGTCCGTTAACCTATTGGGGGTATTCCAAACGCTGCGTTTGCCAGTGAAGAGTCACTATTCGAGCATTTTAGCACCCCAACGTCTGTCGGTTCTTTGAGCTTCGATAGCAGCATAAGCTGCTAAAAGTCAGACGCTCAGGTGGTGATAACAAGCGATCGCTCAGGCAATCATAGCCGTTAGCTACCCGTCACTCGTAGTCTCCTCACTGTCTGAGGGGGGGATCAAGCTGTCTCGATCCCCTCCTCTTTAGCGCGGGAGCCCCGGCAGGTGGCTGGGGCGGTTGACAGACGCCTGGGACCTATACAACGGGTTCCTCAGGCGTCCAACGCAGTCAGCAAAAGGGAACAGCCGTGGTGGTTTTTAGTGCGGTATACCCCCACTCGGGGGGGAGTCCCACATAACCCCCGTTCTGCCCAAAGAACAGGGGTAGCTATAAAGCTTTTCCACCACGTCAAAAAAAAGGCAATCATCTAGCCGTCCCGTCTAAGACTTCTATTACGTAGTTGAATGGAACATTCACAATATTACAAGGGAATAAGAATTTCTTCGCCACTTGCCGTATCTATAGCGTTAACCAGGTATTGTGTAAAAGCTGCATCAGTCATTGTTACACTCTCAATTATTGTGATGCTTGGCTGTATTTATCTTCATTATTCTTGATGGAACAATGCATTTTAGCCAATAGAGAGTGAATGTCGGCCAATCAGAAATGAATACGATCACTGCAGCTGTCACTTTCAGACGGTCAAACTGCTGGCAACTTCGCATTCATTTTAATCTAGCCTTTGAATAGTAATGAAAAGAAAAACTGATGTTGTATTTTCTCTTGTTTCAGACGTGGTTTTTCACAGACACGGACAACGCACGGCACCAAAACCAAACGAGTAAGTATTATTATTCTTATATTTTAGACACTTATTTAAGCAGAACGATTGGTCCAGTTACGACAGTACATATCAGTCGATTGCGCTGGCAAAGCAACGTTGAATAAAGTCGGTGACTGGATGGGTGGGTGACTGACTTTGAAGGTTTTAAATACGCATTTTCATCTCCTCCGAGCCTCGAAGAGCACATTAAGCCGTCGGTCCCAGTTACAATCACTAACATCAAAATCCCTATAGTTGAGTCGTATGCAGAATCATCTGGGAACACACCGCATTACTTTCCCAAGAGAACTCCTACCATTATGTGATTAATGGAAAGTCAGAAATATGGAATACGACGCACAATGGTTCATCCACTAGGGGCTGGGTTTTCCAACGCTGCATTTCTCTATGAGGGGTCATCCTAGCATTCAGTTAGTCTGTTTTTCGAGCTATTGGTAGGTATGTGTCCTTTTTTTTATTCAACTACAAGTTAGCCCTTGACTGCAATCTCACCTGATGGTAAGTGATGATGCAGTTTAATATAAAAACGGGCTTACTTGGAAGAGGTATGCATACCCCTGATCGGTTTATACACGGCATCGTACCGGAACGCTAAATCGCTTGGCGGCACGGCTTTGCCAGTAGGGTGGTAACCAGCCACGGCTAAAGCCTCCCACCAGACCAGACCAGAGACAATTTCAAAATTATAAAATCCCAAATTGCCCCTGCCGGGAATCGAACCTTATAAGACCACAGCGCTCACCACTGCGCCGAGGAGGTTGTCAAAATTACTATCCTATCGCTGCTTCAGCTTAGCGACATTTTTCTCACGTAACTAATGGTAATGAGATTGTTGGTATGCCATTACACTCCTAGATTACTCCTCTAAAAACTTCCCCGCACTCGCGCTATAATATCGGAAAATGAATGTCACGTACCCTTACAGTACGTGCGGTGCCATCAAAGTTTGAAAATTTCAAATCTCATTCCAGTGTAGCAATTGAGTTCATCGCTGCAAAACACTTTGGACTTTGCAGTCTAAAAGAAACTCAATTTGAAAGTGTTAAGGTTTTAAATTGCGCTTCCTTGTCGGCAGACGGTCACATGGTAAACACGAAGTGCTCGGCGTCACACCAGCGAAAACACCTCTGTTGCAAAATGTCCGTGGAGTACGATCATTTTCTGGAGAGCGGTAAAAAGTAAGTTAAGTTGTTGCAATAAATAAGCTTTGCGTACTTTGAGAGAGCAGTTTTGCATAATTCTGCACGAGTCTTAAAAGAACGAGTTTCATAACAAAACTGAATTCACAGAATTGTCAGATTTTTAACTGAAATGTGTTAGGGACTGGGGATATCACAAATCTTTATATTTTCATTTCATTTAATTATCTATATAATATAATTAGTTTTCGTAAATCTATATAAAAGTTTTCGTATAATTCTTCAGTAACGGTTCTAGCCCAATTTTAATAAAGTTTTTTTTTTTGTAAAGTTTAAAGTTTTGTGGATTCCCTCATAGGTTCCTTCATTCTAAGAACCCGGTAAGTCGCACTGTTATTGGTGACATCCAGATTTTTTTTTAATTTTCCGGCCAGTTTAGCAGGACAACGATAGTTATTTCGTAGCTAAATTGTAAATAAATTGGGTATTGATTTTCGTACTTTTTGTTATACTGCCAGATATATGAATTTGCTAAATTGGTATATTTTTAATAACAATAATATTATATTTGAATAACCACAGGTTTCAAAATCATAGTCGGATATAATAAATTACATACAGGCGTATAAAAATTCCCAATAATCACCCACTAATTATAATGCAATTAAAGCTATACAACTGTACAATAAGTACAGGTACTATATGTCACAAGATAATGTGTGTAATTAATCATACTTTAATTATATACGGCATAGGTACATTAGGAATTTAACTATCTCTATGTAGGTATATGATACCGCCAGAGTAATCAATGCTTTAATAACTAACCGACTTCAAAAAACGAGCTTATGTATTCGACTCATAATATGTACCTACGTATGTAATAATGTATGTTCGCGATTATTTCAAAAACCAATGAACGGATTTTGATGATTTTTTCACTATCGTCAATAAAATACTTTCAGGAATGTTTTAATATTATAAGTAACTAACACAGTTATCATTCATAAGTACAAAGTTATACGCATAAATGTACACATCTGTCATTAATATTTTTGATTGATACACCGATTTTTCTGAGATTACTTAACCGATTTGCATATTTTTTGGTATATTGAAGTCGGTTTAATATTTCCTAAAATATACCTACCTAGCTGCTAGTTTCCTGACCTGTTTTGTAAAAGAAAAAAAAATATCGTAATTATACCTACAAATTACGATATTTTTTTTCTTTTACAAAACTGAGACAGACACTTTTGACTACGCAATTTCGAATCATCTGACAGCAAGGGGCTAAAAGCTATCCTAAGCTAGTTTATATAAGTTAGTTTTCTATAAATATAAGAAGAGTTAGCCAGAAGACTCGCTTCTGGATTCGTGCTTCACAAAAACACTAGGGGTAGGACTGACAAGACTATGTGAATTCGGGATTTCTTGGGTTTAATTTTTAGGCTATAAGATTAGAACTATACTTACGCAATTTTAAATTTCGTTGATATATTTTTACGTCACACAAAGGTATAAAAATCACTACTTGTATTTTATTACCCTTTGCTTGCCTGTGGAAGGCTCGTCACAATCAGACAAACAGACAGACAGAAAAAAATTCTAAAACAAATTTTGTTTGGAAATAATCACAGAGCTTAAAATAGGCAGTTATTTCTAATTCATAGACAAACACTTCAATTTTATTTATTTGTATGTACCTAGATGTTATCTAACTTTATTATTCATTGTTCTTTATTTGCCTAGACTTAATAATTAATATTTATTTTAGCAGTAAGTAAGTAAACTGATTAATTAACATTGATGATACACAACACAATATTGGATACACTTTACTTACTATAAAAATAATCAATTGTATTCATTTATATAATATTTTGGGTCTAAGAAATATTTAATTTCCGAGCTAGACATCGGAACAAACCGTTAAAGAAAAACCCAAAAAATGTTCGTTTGTTTTGGTCACAGCTTATAAAACTATTTTATGAATCGTTGTTTTCAGTATTTGTTGTTTAAATAGAGCGTATGGTACATAATATACCGAAATATCATATTCCTAACTAGTTTAGTTTTTGAGATAGCACCCGTCACAAAAATGGTCTAAAACTGACAACTTTGATGGCCCTCCATTTCCTTATTTTTTGAGCAAAAAAAAATATATATATTCGTACTCTACTCTATGAGCTCTAAACAACAATACCCCACAAGCTAGGGTAAGAAAAAAAATTTTTTTTCGGCTCCCTTTTCATGTATGAGAGCCCCACTGAAAAATAATTTAATTCAATTTCTAATTCAATATTTGATTTTGGATCAACGTTCTACACCAAACACCAAAATTTCATGTTTGTAACTCATTTCGTCTACGAGCTAGAGACCTGTGACCAGCGGACAGACAGACAACAGAGTGACGTAATAGGGTTCCGTTTATTACCTTTTGGGTACGGAACCCTAAAAACGCGCTCAACGACGCTTCAAGAGCTTAGATAAATAAGTCTAAATATTATACTACAACGTCCAGGTGATACCAACCTACTCGAGCGTCGGCATATCAGAAATAATATTAAAACCTAAGTAATTTTGGAGACCAAAGTAAACACGGTAAGTGATATTATTCCGCGGCCAGTTTGCTTACACGGCGCGAGTTGAGAGCGTTTTTGTTTTTACTAAAAACAAGACGCTCTTAACTTCTGTTTTTAGAAGCTCAACGAACATGAGCCATTGTTTGACAACTTAAATGAGCCGTATCGGAGGACAAGATGTTTCCACGTATTAGTCTCTTGGTAACAGGTTTCGTTGACCGTGATCACACCTGTTGCCAATTTGTAATGAAGATCTCAGATCGAATATAACTAAATTGTTGAGCTCAGTTTTCCTCAATTCCCTAAAATAAAATCGCGTTACCCTTGCTTGGCCCCTATTTAAAACTGCTAAGTAGTTAACTACTAAACCGACGTCCGACTTTAACGAAATTTAGCACAAAGATTGCTTGCATCCTAGGAATTGATAATGAATACACGGAAAAAAGGGTTTCATGGGATATTTAAAAACCTTATTGAATCAACGCGTTTGAAAGCTATATTTTAACACAATATTTTCCCTACTAGTTGCAAATATTAGATTATTCTTACTGTTTACACCATATTAATAAGGCTGGGGTCAAACGATAGTCTAGCCGTCTACTCTTACGTGTCACGCGCTATCACTACCTACCCGCATAAGTTTACCCAGCCATTGACGCCGATGAATTCTTAACTACCGCTTAAGCGTGTCCTTGGCTCTTTAATCTCAGCCCACCTGGTTTGAATAAACACAAGTGTTTTAATACATTTTGCCCTCATCATGATCAACCCATTACCGGCTCACTACAGAGCACGGGTCTCCTCTCAGAGTGAGAAGGGTTTTGGCCATAGTCTACCACGCTGGCCAAGCGGATTGGCAGACTTCACACACCTTTGAGAACGTTATGGAGAACTCTCAGGCATGCAGGTTTCCTCACGATGTTTTCCTTCACCGTTAATGCAAGTGACATTTAAATACTTAAAACACACATAATTCCGAAAAGTTAGAGGTGCGTGCCCGGGATCGAACCCACGACCTCCGATTAGAAGTCGGTCGTCCTAACCACTAGGCTATCACAGCTTTTGACACGCAGGGGGGGACATTTTGCCCTACCAGTTTGCAAATGTCAGATTATTCCTACTGTCTACAACATGAATAAGGCTGGGGTAAAACGATAGCCTAGCTGTTTAGCTACTCCACGTGTCACGCGCTATCTCTACCTACCCGCATAAGTTTACACAGCCATTGAAGCTGAATTCTTAACTACCGCTTAGGCCGTGTCCTCGGCTCTTTAATCTCGGCCCACCTGGTTTGAATAAACACAACACGAGCTAATGGTTTTTGGAGAGCAAGTCCAATATTATTTTGGGCTCACAATAATTTTCACGCTTAACCCGAACCTTCTACAATTGTTTTTGTTGAATCAAGTTCGGGTATACGTTGTGTTGTGTTCCCATGGTGGATTGTTTAATTTTACTCAAGATAAACACATTAATTCTGTTTTAAGGTTCACAGTTTACACCATATTTAATATTTTTACTAGCTTTTGTAGACCTGTAGCGCAGTGCAGCTGTGGGAATTCTATTCTAAACAAATTCGATGTAGGGCTTTAGATAAACGTAAATACGCTTACCAGTAAAAAATAGGCCTCGTATAAGGCGCAAGGCACATTGCGGAAGAGTCAAAGCGACGCGACGCGAAGAAAGCGTCTTTATGAAATTTTGCAAAACGAACTGGACTTTATCTTCACTTTCTGCGAAACAAATTCACCAAAACAAAGACCAATCGACGTGATGCGCACTTTCAGCTCTTCTTTTCGTGCTACTTCACACAAAGTGGGTACATTATCTAGTAGAAATACTATTTTTATCTCATTGTTGTTCTCATTGTAGTTTATTGCACGTAACACAGTAGTGTTTATTTTACTTTTTACATTTCAGAATAGACGTATCGTTTTGATGTAGCGTCGTCGCAATGCGCCTTGAGCCTAATTTTTAAAGCGAAGCAAAGCGTACTAAGTTCTTTGATCTATTTACAGATTTTCGTTAAAAAAATTACAGTCGGCAATCCCGTATCCAGTTGAAGGAATCGAAACAATAACGTTAAAACTGGTTTTTTAATTAATTACCAATTTGCCATTTCGAATTAAAGGCTTTAAAGCGAACACAATAAAATTACAGTTTATTTGTACATCACGCAAATAAATATGAACCTTACAAATGTTAAAATAAAGTGCAAATTCATATTTCTAAACAAAATACAACGTCGATTCTTTAACAACCAAAGTTGTACATTGTAACTTTGAGCGCATTATTTATGCCCATTAAATTTCATAATGTTGTTGTATAGTCTGTACCTACGTATAAATTGAAAAACTTTTGTACAAATAAAAATAAGTATAATTATTTTCCATTTGATTTATTTCAATTATAGCACACGGAAGGAAAACCGCAATGGTTGCTGATAGTAAAATAAATGTATCTCGATTGAAATGTGTTCGAGCGTTAACAAGTGTAAATTGAAAATTTAAAAAACCCCCGACATTCGCCATTTAGTGGCGGCGGCCATCTTGAATTTGCAATAGTGCTATTCTACTAGTCAAGCCCTTTCATTTGATACCCATATCAAGGGAGTTGTGAAAAAATATATCATCCGCCATTTTGTAGCGGCGGCCATCTTGGACCGATTTTCATCAAACATAGCTAAGAACACTCTCGACTAATTCACCTTTCAAACAAAAAAAACCGCATTCAAATCGGTCCACCCGTTTGAGCGCCACAGGGGAACAGACAGACACACACACACACACACACACACACACACACACACACACACACACACACACACACACACACACACACACACAGACACGTCAAACTTATAACACCCCGTCGTTTTTGCGTCGGGGGTTAAAAATAATAACTCGATATCAGATTTGTCAGTTTTCTCGGTTGGATTTCCAATAATTAGGCACGACGTAATGCAGGACGATATAATACATAATAGTACTAACATATTATGACCTCCAGGCTCCAACCCACTGGAGAGATGTTCTGCAGGAAATGACTTCTCAATAATTTGAATGAATGAACCAAATTAAGCACAAAATTATCCTTTTAAAACGAAATTATCAACGCGCACGAAATTCTTCGCGGATTAATCCGCACCAAACGATCCTAAAATTAATTGAATCTTTACAGAATTGATTGCATTATAAACAGTTAATACTCGTATAATCTGGCTGTCAAATAAATTGACTGGCCCGTTGGCGCGGTTGGCACTGACCCTGCCTACCTTTCCGGGGCCGTGGATTCGATTCTCCGAGTCTGGGTGTATTTATGTAACTATATTAATATGTATTATGTATTTATACATTTATTTAATATATTGGTATATGTAAATGTAAAATATGTATATCAGTCGGTTGTTACCTATAAGTTATAACACAGGCATTAAGTTGGCTACTTTAGGAACAGACGACCGTGTGTGTATGTGTAACTATTTATTATTATTTATTATTATTAATCTGATTAATCCCTATACGTAGCAATAAAAATCCATAAAAACCCATGACACAAGTTTCGACTTAACTAACGTAAATTACGGTATTTTAATGTTGTCCCATTAAAGGTCATGATTATAAAACACTAGCGGAAGGTCAAAGAAACAACATTTCACAATTTTATACCTAATAATTTTTTGTTACACTTCATGACCTCGTTTACCATACATCTGGACTTACGCAGGATTGTTCCGATTATGCTCACTTTACATTATTGCTTAAATGAAGCAATAATGTAAATCACTACATAGTATAAAACAAAGTCGCTTTCACTGTCCCTATGTCCCTATGTATGCTTAAATCTTTAAAACTACGGAACGGATTTTGATGCGGTTTTTTTTAATAGATAGAGTGATTCAAGAGGAAGGTTTATAGGTAGAAAAATTGGACCCGGTAGGTGGCGCTAATAGCGGGCAGGACAACGTCTGCCGAGCCCGCTAGTAATATATAAAACAAAGTCGTGTTAGTTCGAACACTTATAACTCGAGAACGGCTGGAGCGATTTTCATGGTTTTTGATTTGTTGTATTTGTCTCCGTCCCGAATAGCAGAATAACTATTAAAAACATTGAAAATTTGACGAAAAAATAAAATAAAAGTAAAAACATTTCCCCATACAAAATGTTCATTGGTTTGGCAACTGTCAAACATAGTTCATCCCGCGTCGATACGGTACCTCTCTCACCTGTACCTACATTATATTATATTATTATTCTTCTGTACGTGTGTTTGTCACCTCCGACTCCTCCTAAACGGCCGATTTGTATGAAATTTTGTGTGTATATTTCAATGGGTTCCTGGATGGTTTGAAAACACAAAACACAATTACCTGGTAAGTACAGGTAACCTACCGGGTCTCAATAGGTGACGCCGACGTCGGTATGTCACCGGGCAGGACGAACTCTGCCGGGTCCACTAGTAATGCAATAATGAAGAATTGCATTCGAAATGAAATGAATATTTCCATTAGCGACCCGCCGCGCGCCGCCACGGCTTCGCACGGGTAGTCATTCATATTCCAACGGGTGGTTTTTAATAATATTCCATCATACATTCGTTTCATTATATGTCAAAGGTAAGGGCAACGTTTTCGATGAAAGCTCCCAGGCGGCTTGACTTTTTCCGACATTTTTAACAAATATTTATCATCATATTTCAATCATACAACCAATTTACACAAAACCTTAACAAATTATACACTTAAATCTTCCTCATGAATCACTCTGTCTATTGGTGAAAAGTCATGAAAATCCGTTCAGTAGTTTTTGAGGTTATCGCGAACAGACAGACGCGATGGGTAACTTTGTTTTATACGGAGTGATTGGCGCCAAATACAGTGTGTCTACACTGCAATTTCTATTTATCATCTGTTTTATAATTTTTTCAAGGTCCAATTTTTTTATTAAATAATTAGTAAGTATTTCACTTCCTAATCCTAACCTAATCCTATCCAAATCATTATAAGTTAGATATTTTTCTTGTCCCGTTTTTATCATTTGAATTACGGTAATCGTATGAAGGGGGTGTTCGAGGTGGGGTAGAGATTTGGAACTAGCGTCGCGTTGGAACTCGTAAACATTAATCCCTTCCAGGATATTTACGACCGCATTGTCTACATTACCTACACGCTTTGTTATAAGCTCATGCTCCGTTGGTTTGTATTTAGTCGTATTCTGTTGTTAATATTCTGATATGAGAATGTTTATTCCCGTTCAATTCTTTATTCCTTATACATTATTATTTATTCCCGTGCAATTTATAAAATACAGCTTATTGTATTAGTTGAGAAATTGAAACTGCAACTGAAACTATTGGATCAATGCTTTCAAATCTATCAACAGCCTTATAAAAAGTAGTCGAACATTTTTTTTATTAATCTACGAGTTAACCCTTGATCTCACCGTGCAGGTAAGTGACGATGCAGTCTAAGATGGAAGCGGGCTAAACGGGAAGGGGTGTGGCAGTTTGTATTAAACCCATACCCACCCCTTATCGGCTACTACGCGGCATCATACCGAAACTTTAAATCGCTTGACGGTACAATTTTAAAATTTTAAAGATACACTGGTAACTAGTGTAAACATCATCATTACAGAAGCAGGATATGGTTTAATATTAAAACTAAATCAAACTATTATTAAAATATCTTTATTTATCACCCGCACAAACTTAATTAATATCGAATCACAGATTAGTTTAACTGAGATCTCTTTTCAAATCTATTTTATACTAATTAATTAATTACACTCAGCCAAGTCCAAAATGGCAGCATTTATTCGATTAGGGTGTGATTGCTATCGCAACCCTCAATCAAATATCACGACCTAGACGCTGAAGCATCTAATAGTCGGTTGAGTCTCTGGAGGAGACTGAATTCATGGCTTCGAAGTGCCCGTATTTATACCAATAATTCAAGATGGCGGTTCGCGCCAATAAATGAATCAAATGTCAGTTTATTCTAACCTGAAATTCATAATCTGTAAAACATTTCTAAAAATTAACATCAATTTTCAGCAATAATCTGACACTAGCCATGGCTGAAGCCTCCTCTCAGACCATACCAGAGACAATTTAGAAATAATTACGCCTGCCGGGAGTGAACCATGGACTTCTCGATTATACAACGCTCATCACTACATCAGGGAGGTCGTTAAAATAAACCTAAAATCAACCAACAAACCTAAACACCATCACATAATACACAATTGATTTCATGGAAGAATGTTAAACCAAAGCTTATTCTCAGTACACTGTAAAGAAACCTGATCCGTGTTATGACTTGCATCGGAGGCCATTTGTCGTACGCTATCTCGCAATATGTGGTCTCGAACTGCGCGGTAAGCTCCTGTTATTTGAGCTCAGCGTAATTTCAGCAAATTATACTGCACGACTAATTATTATACGTACCAAGACCAAGTCTTCGTATATTTCATTGAAGACATTTTTATTCACTTTGTTTATATGTGTGTCTGTCTATACAATCATGTATGTAATTTTCTTTATTAAAACAGCGTCGAGCTCGACAGCTGCCGGTTATACTTTTATTTGATTTTTTCCGCTGTATTAGCATTTAAGATGCCTGCGGGCTATTTATATCCATCTTTACTGAGTTCATGACTACCATTTGCATCAGTAGATAATGGTTCCAATTCTGTTTTACACAATCTCTAAATTAAACTTACAGTTCTAAATGTATAACGCTCTCTTTTTCCACATAGTCGCCGGCATTGTTATTTTTTTAGTGATTAATAAGAGGCTGAGTCTTTGTGAGTAGGTTCGTTACGACGAGATGATCGCGTTTTTTCTCTGTAAATATTCTCGATGGAAGTAGCTACTGTGGTGCACAGATGTTAAACATTCGATTCGCTGAGGTGAGACAACGAACCAATAAAGTAGGACTATGTGGCCATTTCATTATAGGTACTACAAGTACAGCTTAGTAGTAAGTATAGCCTACAAGTACTTATTTACTAAGCTGCATACGAAAAATCAGATGGTTATTAATGGGGTAGAATGTGTCAAATTCTTGTTAAGATTAATATTTGAATTTTCTTCATCAGGTGGTTCTGTCACTTCGACGATGACAACTACGTGAACGTTCCCCGGTTGGTCGCCATGCTACAGAAGTATAACCATCAAGAAGACTGGTACCTCGGAAAAACGTCTGTTAACAAACCCGTAAATATATACAAGAAACCCACCAACAAGGTGATTAAATTTAGTAAATAGACTATTATTTTAATAACTACGGAATTTAGAAATTGTATTTTTCTCTATTATTATTATCTTTATTTTTCACTTAGGGCATGTTTCATCACCTTCTGATAAGTGTCGGATAGCTTATTCACAAGTTTTGTCTTTGTCACTTGACATAAAGTAAGAAAGTGACAAAATTTACGTTGCGGTTGCATATAAAAATATAAAAGCGGCTAGCCGCGCGGTTAGCCGCACGCGCGGTTAGCCGCTAATGCGTATGAGGGCTGGCCTGTTTCACCACCTTCTGATAAGTGTTGGATAGCCTAAACGTAAGTTTTGTCACTTTCTTACTTTATGTCAAGTGATAAAGACAAAAGTTGTAGATAGCTATCTAATACATATCAGAAGGTGGTGAAACAGGCACTGACGGCCTGTTTCACCACCTTCTGATAAGTGTTGGATAGCCTAAACGTAAGTTTTGTCACTTTCTTACTTTATGTCAAGTGACAAAGACAAAAGTTGTAGATAGCTATCTAATACATATCAGAGGGTGGTGAAACAGGCACTGAGTGTCGTATAAATTAAATCTCTTTTTAATTCTCAAAGATAGGTAATTATTTCAATACATTTGCTCTATACTTCTTTGGTTCAAACTATATTATCTATGTTTATATTGTTTCAGTTATTATACACTTTTTGGTTTGCAACTGGAGGTGCCGGAATATGTATAAGCAGGAGTTTAGCTTTAAAAATGTTACCAATTGCAAGGTAGAGCATCATTTTCATTTTATTTACTTCTCAGTAAGTTTTTGTAATGGGGCCAATTTTTTGAACCCCTGCCATAGTATATCCACGTTTTAAAACTTCTATAGTCGAATGTAGATTTTAATTGCATATATATGTGCGTTTAGAATATTTTTTTGTCTTGATTATCTCGCAAACGAAACATGATACTACCATGGGACACAATTTATTTGCATAAATTACGTAACTTGAAACTGATCAGATTTTCAACAAAATCGGTTCAGCCATTTTTTTTCTCATTGGGAAGTTAGTTCTGTGGACTCGGAGGTCGCATCCAGACTACTTTTTTATACCTATAACGTCGTTGCTAGTTTCTTAAATTTTATATTATTTTCAGTGGAGGCAGATTCATCAGTATCTGTGAGAGTATTCGATTCCCAGATGATGTCACTATGGGTTTTATTATAGGTAAGATTATATTTATTCGAAACTGATATATCTGATTACTCAAAGTTCTTGAACTTTTGGCTCAAATTCACAATTTCAGCAGCAGTACTTACTACTTAAGTAATTAATAATACTAAAACACAAAATAAATCATAATATAGAAGTTGTAAAATTATCTGTCTTGTTTACTTCTTAAAAATACGTATTCGTTTGTTCACTGCGCAAATTAAAAATTTATATTTATAAGTCCATCTCGGACGTTGGAAGAAAACATTGTGGGGGAAACATAATCTTTTAAATCTTCAATAAAACTCAGCTCAAGAATTATAATGCAAATTGTTTTCATCAATATTCAGTGTTCATACATTCGAAATTTTGCTTATGTTGGGATCATGATCAACCCATTACCGGCTCACTACAGAGCACGGGTCTCCTCTCAGAGTGAGAAGGGTTTTGGCCATAGTCTACCACGCTGGCCAAGCGGATTGGCAGACTTCACACACCTTTGAGAACGTTATGGAGAACTCTCAGGCTTTGATAAATTACTCTCAAGATAGAGTGAAGCGCTGCAGTCGCAACAAAAATAACAGGCCAACTTTGAAAGCGCTGTGTGCGTATTACGCACACACGTGTACGTAGGCGCGCGTGTTTAACAAGCGCGCTGATTCATGTGGGCGTGCGCTGAGTGATACCAGTTCTTGAATATTTCCCATCAAGTAGGGGAATATTATATTTTGATTTTGAGGTGCATATTATCTCTATTATTTGTTTTAAATTTAATTATTTTACATACTTATTAGGAGTTTTTTTACAGTTTATTTAAACACTAGCATCTGCCCGCGGCTTCGCCCGCGTGAATTTCGGTTTTAAGCAAATTAAAAAAATAAAAGCTGATCAAGGTTTATATACCTACTATCCATGTATGTGGACGTATGTTTCAAAAACGGAAACTCTAAGTATGGACTTAAGGGAATATAGACGCCATTTTGATTTTTTTTGTTAATGGACCGAATTCTCTCAAAATCGATATCT
This sequence comes from Melanargia galathea, assembly GCA_920104075.1. Taxonomy (NCBI): domain Eukaryota; kingdom Metazoa; phylum Arthropoda; class Insecta; order Lepidoptera; family Nymphalidae; genus Melanargia; species Melanargia galathea. Next base: position 6,364,324 of record OV049864.1, read on the forward strand.
GAAGTTCTTTGTGATCGTAAAAAAGAAAACTTATGTCAAAATAGCAAAAAATGGACGCCATTTTGATTTTTTTGTTAATGGACTGAATTCTCTCAAAATCGATATATGGGGTTCCCTGTGATCATAAAAAAGAAAACTGATGTCAAAATAGCAAAAAATGGACGCCATTTTGATTTTTTTTGTTAAAAGACTGAATTCTCTCAAAATCGATATATGGGGTTCCCTGTGATCATAAAAAAGAAAACTGATGTCAAAATAGCAAAAAAAGGACGCCATTTCGATTTTTTTTGTTAATGGACAGAATCCTTTCAAAATCGATATATGGGGTTCCCTGTGATCATAAAAAAGAAAACTGATATCTAAATAACAAAAAATGGACGCCATTTTGATTTTTTTTGTTAATGGACCGAATCCTTTCAAAATCGATATATGGGGTTCCCTGTGATCATAAAAAAGAAAACTGATGTCAAAATAACAAAAAATGGACGCCATTTTGATTTTTTTTGTTAATGGACAGAATCCTTTCAAAATCGATATATGGGGTTCCCTGTGATCATAAAAAAGAAAACTGATGTCAAAATAACAAAAAATGGACGCCATTTTGATTTTTTTTGTTAATGGACAGAATCCTTTCAAAATCGATATATGGGGTTCCCTGTGATCATAAAAAAGAAAACTGATGTCAAAATAACAAAAAATGGACGCCATTTTGATTTTTTTTGTTAATGGACAGAATCCTTTCAAAATCGATATATGGGGTTCCCTGTGATCATAAAAAAGAAAACTGATGTCAAAATAACAAAAAATGGACGCCATTTTGATTTTTTTTGTTAATGGACAGAATCCTTTCAAAATCGATATATGGGGTTCCCTGTGATCATAAAAAAGAAAACTGATGTCAAAATAACAAAAAATGGACGCCATTTTGATTTTTTTTGTTAATGGACCGAATTCTCTCAAAATCGATATATGGGGTTCCCTGTGATCATAAAAAAGAAAACTGATGTCAAAATAACAAAAAATGGACGCCATTTTGTTTTTTTTTGTTAATGGACCGAATTCTCTCAAAATCGATATATGGGGTTCCCTGTGATCATAAAAAAGAAAACTGATGTCAAAATAGCAAAAAATGGACGCCATTTTGATTTTTTTTGTTAATGGACAGAATCCTTTCAAAATTGATATATGGGGTTCCCTGTGATCATAAAAAAGAAAACTGATGTCAAAATAACAAAAAATGGACGCCATTTTGATTTTTTTTGTTAATGGACCGAATTCTCTCAAAATCGATATATGGGGTTCCCTGTGATCATAAAAAAGAAAACTGATGTCAAAATAACAAAAAATGGACGCCATTTTGTTTTTTTTTGTTAATGGACCGAATTCTCTCAAAATCGATATATGGGGTTCCCTGTGATCATAAAAAAGAAAACTGATGTCAAAATAGCAAAAAATGGACGCCATTTTGATTTTTTTTGTTAATGGACAGAATCCTTTCAAAATCGATATATGGGGTTCCCTGTGATCATAAAAAAGAAAACTGATGTCAAAATAACAAAATGGCGTCCATTTTTTGTTATTTTGACATCAGTTTTCTTTTTTATGATCACAGGGAACCCCATATATCGATTTTGAAAGGATTCTGTCCATTAACAAAAAAAAAACAAAATGGCGTCCATTTTTTGTTATTTTGACATCAGTTTTCTTTTTAATGATCACAGGGAACCCCATATATCGATTTTGAGAGAATTCTGTCCATTAACAAAAAAATCAAAATGGCGTCCATTTTTTGTTATTTTGACATCAGTTTTCTTTTTTATGATCACAGGGAACCCCATATATCGATTTTGAAAGGATTCTGTCCATTAACAAAAAAAATCAAAATGGCGTCCATTTTTTGCTATTTTGACATCAGTTTTCTTTTTTATGATCACAGGGAACCCCATATATCGATTTTGAGAGAATTCGGTCCATTAACAAAAAAAATCAAAATGGCGTCCATTTTTTGTTATTTTGACATCAGTTTTCTTTTTATGATCACAGGGAACCCCATATATCGATTTTGAGAGAATTCTGTCCATTAACGAAAAAAATCAAAATGGCGTCCATTTTTTGCTATTTTGACATCAGTTTTCTTTTTTATGATCACAGGGAACCCCATATATCGATTTTGAGAGAATTCGGTCCATTAACAAAAAAAAATCAAAATGGCGTCCATTTTTTGTTATTTTGACATCAGTTTTCTTTTTTATGATCACAGGGAACCCCATATATCGATTTTGAGAGAATTCGGTCCATTAACAAAAAAAATCAAAATGGCGTCCATTTTTTGTTATTTTGACATCAGTTTTCTTTTTTATGATCACAGGGAACCCCATATATCGATTTTGAAAGGATTCTGTCCATTAACAAAAAAAAATCAAAATGGCGTCCATTTTTTGCTATTTTGACATCAGTTTTCTTTTTTATGATCACAGGGAACCCCATATATCGATTTTGAGAGAGTTCGGTCCATTAACAAAAAAAATCAAAATGGCGTCCATTTTTTGCTATTTTGACATCAGTTTTCTTTTTTATGATCACAGGGAACCCCATATATCGATTTTGAGAGAATTCGGTCCATTAACAAAAAAAATCAAAATGGCGTCCATTTTTTGTTATTTTGACATCAGTTTTCTTTTTTATGATCACAGGGAACCCCATATATCGATTTTGAGAGAATTCTGTCCATTAACAAAAAAAATCAAAATGGCGTCCATTTTTTGTTATTTTGACATCAGTTTTCTTTTTTATGATCACAGGGAACCCCATATATCGATTTTGAGAGAATTCGGTCCATTAACAAAAAAAATCAAAATGGCGTCCATTTTTTGTTATTTTGACATCAGTTTTCTTTTTTATGATCACAGGGAACCCCATATATCGATTTTGAAAGGATTCTGTCCATTAACAAAAAAAATCAAAATGGCGTCCATTTTTTGCTATTATGACATCAGTTTTCTTTTTTATGATCACAGGGAACCCCATATATCGATTTTGAGAGAATTCGGTCCATTAACAAAAAAAATCAAAATGGCGTCCATTTTTTGTTATTTTGACATCAGTTTTCTTTTTTATGATCACAGGGAACCCCATATATCGATTTTGAAAGGATTCTGTCCATTAACTAAAAAAATCAAAATAGCGTCCATATTCCCATATTCATACTTAGAGTTTCCGTTTTTGAAACATACGTCCACGTACATGGATATAGTATATAAACCTTCATCAGCTTTTATAAAGACAATTAATTACTATTGAACCATACGGGTAAATTCGCAATCCAAACTTGACAACACCAAAAAACGACGCGTTGGTTTTGTGAAAAAATGTATCAATATATTAGTTTTGTTTTTGTAAATTACTATTAATTATGAGTTACTTACTGATGGTAGGAGATTTTGTTAGTTGCTCGTAAACGTCCTTTGTAATTTCTGCAGATTTTTATCGCGCAAGTAGTCATTTTCACCAAAATAAACGAATGCAAAAAATAAGCCGTGCGTGCGTATCCCTTGAGGTTACAATCGACACTGCGGAGCGGGGAGCGCTTTAAAGACTAGGAGTTCCCCCATAATTTTATCTACGCTGTGGAACCACCGTCGCTATATCTTGAGAGTAATTTATCAAAGCTCTCAGGCATGCAGGTTTCCTCACGATGTTTTCCTTCACCGTTAAAGCAAGTGACATTTAAATACTTAAAACGCACATAACTCCGAAAAGTTAGAGGTGCGTGCCCCGGGATCGAACCCACGACCTCCGATTAGAAGTCGGTCGTCCTAACCACTAGGCTATCACAGCTTTTTTTATGTTGGGATATTTTCTGCTAATTCTAGATTCCTTATTTGTGGGTCATTAATTGTTTTTATTCGATGTCAAATTATCTCTTAACTGTAATCTCATCTGGTGGTAAGTGACAATGCAGTCTAAGATGGAAGCGGGTTAACTTAAATTGGTAGGACAGTTTTAATGATACCCCCCCCAATCGGCTAATCGGCTTCTACTTGGCATCGCATGGATCGCGTACCTCTTTGCTGGTAGGGTGGTAACTAGCCACGGCAAAAGCCTCCCACAAGATCAGACCAGAAACAATTTAGACATTATAAATTCCAAAATTGCCTTTGCCTGGTATCGAACCCGGTTCATATATAAGTATCAAACCTACCGCTTATAGAACACAGTGCGCACCACTGCGCCAGGAAGATCTTCAATTAGCATTCAAAGAAAATTCTTATCAAAAAGTTTGTTCATAGTAACACAATTTACTATTGTTGTTACAGAACATCTAATGGAGAAAAACTTGACTCGAGTGCCAGAACTACACTCGCATTTGGAGCAAATGAAACTGTTGGATCCGGAAACTTTCCGGGATCAAATATCGTTCAGTTACTCTAAGAATTCCTACGGCTGGAACGTTATCAATGTTCCCGGCTTCAACGTCAGATATGATCCTACGAGGTGAGACCACAGAACAGATAATACAGTAAACCAAGCTATTTTTTTATCTGATTTAGTCGTTGCTGTAAAATATTCACTTTTTAAACTTACGGCATCACTTCTGTAAGCTTATGTTAGCCTCTATGAAATGAAAAGAAATGATTTATTTGCGAGGAAAATAGTAAAAAAATGGCAAAATTAGTTTTGTTTTGTGTATAACTCATATAGGTCAGCATGACAGCACGAGGATTTTCAATTTTTAAAACAAAAGCCTCCATAAATCCAATGAATGAGCTCCACAAACCGTCTATATGCATTCGTCTACCCAATATGACCATTGACCATATATCTTAATGAAGATATCACGAATGCATGATATGCCATTGGCACTGTTTTCTCACTTAGAGTTTCGGATAAGCACCGAAGAACTGTACTGGTTAATTTTAGTTGCAAATTTTATTGACATGTACTTTCCAGGACAGGTTGTTGTCTAAAGTAATACCGAGAAAATTGACAATTTGTGCTTCTTTAATATTCTCATAATATATTTAATAATTATTATTATCAAAGGCTAATTTAATTTATTTGTTACAGGTTCCTCTCACTACACTGTTTCCTATTTCCTTACTTCAAATTTTGCCCGCGATAGTACCGAACCGGAAATGCGTCAACAGTTCAATGAAGATGTTTAATTTATCTAAATATTTTAGTTTTACATTCCTATAACCACAATTTATAGATCAAACACTAAGCTGTGTTACAACCTAAAAATGTGAATATTTAGTAGGTGCAATAAATAAACCTTTTTTTTATATTTTTTGAGTAGGTATATTCGAACAAATTATTATTAATTATTAATTTTTAATATGTGATATTGGTTAACAATCTCTGTACAAATCTAAATTTTATAACTAAAAGAAATGATAGTTTACGCGATGTAGTATTTGTGTTGTATAGTTTTACGATTAATGAAAACTTTAACTGTGATATTAAATTTTATTTAATTTTAAGTACTGTTTATATTATGTAGATCTACTAATAAATAATTAATGTACCTATTTAAAATTCTTCCAGTCAGATTTATGTTATGAAATTGTTTGATATATTGTTTATCAAATAAACAATTGTAATTTTATACCATCTTTTATTTTAAACCTATCTAAAAAGTACTTAGAGCAGTCAGAATAAATATCTTTAAATTTTTAGAATAGAAAATTAACTGTCATACTGTAATTGATAGGCTGTAAATAAGTTGTGGGGTATTTTTTTAATACCCTACTAAAATTTATTACAATTTACGGCACCTGTCTTGTACAAAATATACAGAATGAAGGTCTAAAATTTAATTCAGATATTTAATAAAGTATAGAATGTTTATCAATTGGTAAAACAGACTGCAATCTCAACAAGTGGATCATTTTTTACACTCTTTATATCTGTTTTTTTTTGAACTGGATTAAAATCTGTATATTTTGCAGTAGATAGGCCGTAAGACGATAGCCGTGTTATTATGTAGACTAATAAAATATCCAGTTTTGTCGTTTATATCAATATTCAAGCGCATAATGATTAAGTTACGAGCGGTAGAGGTCAAGATAAAAAAAAAAACAAACGCCACCCAGCGCCCAACGGAATACAAATGGTATGAATTACGTGAACCTGTCGCAAATCGCAGCGAGATGTCTGCCGACAGCTCACTACGCCGTTTGACATTCATGGAATGTTAGGTTAATGTCCTTACCGACGTGCCTATATTTATTAACCGACTTCAACAAGTAGGTATAAATTAAAAATTTAAAAACCCCTGACATTCGCCGTTTTGTGGCGACGGCCATCTTGGATTGGCAATATTGCTATTCTACTAGTCAAGCCCTTTCATTTGATACCCATATTAAGGGAGTTGTGAAAAAATATGTAATCCGCCATTGTGTAGCGGCGGCCATCTTGGATCGGTTTTCATCAAACATAGCTAACAATACTCGCCTAATTCACCTTTCAAACAAAAAACCGCATCCAAATCGGTCCACCCGTTTGAGCGCTACAGGGGAACAGACAGACACACACACCCACAGACACGTCAAACTTATAACACCCCGTCGTTTTTGCGTCGGGGGTTAAAAAAGGAGGTTATCAATTCAACAGTAGGTAAGTACATGTATTTTTTTAATATTATTGAAACTGCAAAATATTCACATATGATAATTAATCTTTAAGGGTTTCCAAACAATTATACAAAATTTCGTAAATGTTCCTATGTATGAGTGTATGTACATAATTATGTATGTTTGTCCGCGGATTTCTCCGAAACTATTTATCGGATTGTGGTCATTTTTATTGGGTTACATTTACTTCAACTTGGGAACAGTGCAAGGTTCATCAAAATCGGTTCGGCACGGCAGTTTCCAAGATATGGACTGTTAAGTGCGTGGTTAAGTCGATTTTAAGACTTTCAATCTTCTAGATTATATTACTTGTTTGGACTCTTATGTTTTATACAAAAACGTGATTTACCTATATGCCACAATCAATAGATACCTACGACAAAGCAATAGTAGGTAAATCTCTCTAGTTTCTTTTACTATTCTTTGATAAGTAAAGGATTATAGAAAAGTAGACTTACGGCCTGTTTCACCACCTTCTGATAAGTGTCGGATAGCCTAAACGTAAATTTTGTCAGATTCTTACATTATGTCAAGTGACAAAGACAAAAGTTGTAGATAGTTATCTGATACTTATCAGATGGTGGTGAAACAGGCCCTTAGACATGGTCGATTTACAATCTTTAAGATAATCAAATGAATATCCGTCTGCGTATCCGTAATACGTTTTGGCCGTCTTTTCTATCAATCGTTTCCATATACCTAACGTCATTATGTCACCTTGAAATCTTCTACTCCTTTTTTAGTAAGACTCCTGTTTTAGTAATTCAAGCCTCACTATTCGACATGACTGACAGAAAAACATCCCTTTTATCCATTTTAGGAGATTTCAATTCATAATATAGCACTTTACTCGCATTAGCACCTTATTTATAAATCGAGCGACACCTGTATGGCCTTCTATGAACATAATCTGAGCGCCCGTGATTTAGTATAGGTAGGTATTTCGAACTTGAAAGCTGAATTCGTTCCGTAAACGGGACTAAAAGTATCTTAAGCGACGATTTATTGCCGGGTTCTGGTATGCTAAAAGACTAGGATTTATGTCTTGAAATATTATATGGCCATGGTCTCGAGTTTCTCCTGTAAGCATTTAAAGTAAGAATAAAATATGTAAGTAGGTAGAGACATTTACGAGTATTCATGAAATCAAAAAATCATCCGAACTTAAAATAAAAAGTACAAAAACGCACCTTATTTAGATCATTAAACTGGTTAAAGCTTGCTAGCGATTAATAAAAAAAACATATTTTATTGCAACCTTCTTAAAATTACCACAGCAATTGCATCAATAAAAAGAAAGTGAAGTTTGTACACACTACAAAAGCCAAGAATAACAATTTTGGAGCAATAAAGTAAAAGGTTGTGTGATTACATACACATTACCCGTTAGGTACTTTATTAAATTACTTGACTACTTCTGTTTTGCATGTTTTTAACCTACTGGGGGTAGGTAACTAGCGACCTTATTTTAAAGAAAGAAAAATAAATAAAGGAAATATTTTGGTCACCACACGGATACCAAAATTTTACGGGTTTGGTTAACACACTGTTGCCCGTTGCTATCGTCTCAAATCACTATGACCAAGGATTTAAGGACGTATAAGGGCGTTTGTGCACTTATTCGTTTTCGATTCGTTTTCGTGTTTCGTGAAAACACGATTCGACATAGCCTTCCTTATAACTGTATGGGCGTTTGTGCACTTACTCGTTTTCGATTCGTTTTCGTGTTTATATATTCGTGAATTCTTCACATCGAATCGTTTTAAAATAAGGACGCGAGTGGAATGGTGTGTGGAAAGAGGGCAGAGATGAGTCCTGATGTTGTGAGGTATTTGGAAAACATAGGTATTTGCATTTCTTGAATTCCAACAAAACATGATTCAACGCAGTTGATTATTATTAAAAATTAATACCTACTTAGTTTGGCATTAAAATAAATCGTTTGTTTCATTCAAATTAGTTTTACTTCGAGTAAAATACCTAAATATTGTAGTATAATCAAAATTTCCATACCTGTGGTTGGTAGTCAAAAACTATCAGCAAAATATGAACATTTCATAAAAAATATCATTTCTGATACTTAGTTGTTACTGTTTTCTTACAAGAGCGTAATGTCCACTTGGGATGTTCACAAAATATATGACGTATGCTTAGATAATTTTGATACTAACCGTACCGTGTGAAATATTCATAATCACTTACCTTAGTGTTACTGCCAGCATTTTTTCTGGAGTTATGCATTCTCTAAAACGTGTGTCTTGCCGAGGAATCTTTTTTTTATATGACACAATATGAAATCGAAAGTAGCAACATTCTTTCGATAGTAATTAAAAAAAGTTTTTTCATGATGTCATGTCATGTCATTAAGTGATGATCGCCTACGAATGTATAAGAGAAGTGCGAAAAGCTGACGACGATTAAATGCAGCACACATTATGAACACGGTTTTATCTACGAAATGCTTAAAACGTATAGTGAAATCACGATTAAGTGCACAAATGTCATTCGTGAATTTCGTATACGTTTTTATGATGTTCATTAAAAAAACGAACACGAATCGAAAACGAGTAAGTGCACAAACGCCCTAATTCAAACGCGATGACAAGATAAGAAGGGTTTGAAGACTTTGGAGGAATCTAATACGATTCTCTTTTAAATCGGGTACGCTACAGTGAACTCGAAACGTGATCGCAACAGTCCCATTATGTGGCATTAAATTTAAGCTTAAAATTAAGCTTTGACGATTAATTAACATTGACATGCTTCAGTCGCTGCGCGGTGGCGGGTCCTGACATTTCCTGTCGTGGCACCTGGCCAATTCGTTTTCTTTTATTAACTAATCGATTATTACCGACTCATGCTGCGTAATTGGGTTCTCCTGATTCGTTCTGTATCTGAGGCATCGATACAACCTTTCGTAATCATTCATGGTTGGAGGCTGCTGCTGTCGTCACCAAACTATGGGCAATGTTAAATTTCGTGTTAGTTTCTTTGATGTTATTTTAGTTCAATAATGCTACTTACTAGGTAATCAAAAAATTACCGTGGAAAATAATTTCTCACCCACGATTACGAAAGTATTTTTTGGTAAGCACGTCTCAGCCACTGTGTGCTTTTAATCACACTAATATTATAAAGGCGAAAGTTTGTGTGTGTGTGTATGTGTGTATGTTTGTTACTCTTTAACGCCGCAACTACTAAACTGACTGAAATTTAAAACATCCATATACATATAGCTTATAATCTGGAATAACACATAGGCTGAATTTCCCGTTCCCGCGGGATTTTGAAAAAAAAACGAAAGCTATAACAATCTACAGCTACAGCTATAGGTAGATTCAAGATTACTATAGCAAATGTCCTTGAAAGTAGGTATAAAGGTAGAAAAAGGGAGCGGGAACGGGAACCGGAAGCCCACGCTTCCTTCGGGATTTGTGAAAAACCGAAATTCACGCAGGCGAAGCCATTCTAAAAAAGAGCACGCCTACTTCGAGACACTTTATCAATAAAATTCGTTTAAAGATATTAAATATAAAATTTAAGAAATGCAAAAATTTAGAGGCTTACTGGATAAATAAATGAACAATAATCCGCTGGAAAAATAAAATTATCACAATTTTTCAATTAGTTATGCAATAGTTAATTTGCTACTTAAAGATGAAAATTGCAAGAATGATAATTGTTAAACTATAAATTTCAGATTTTTTCCTGTCTTGAAGCTATTCTTGAAAGGCTTTAAAATATATTCCCGTTGGAAAAATTAAAAAAAAGTTATTTTTTAATTTTTTATTAACAATTTTCCTAGTTGCAAAATTAAAAACTTAAATTATACGTCTATTTTTGAAAGTGTGATATTTGGATTTTTCTCGAAAACGATAATTTTTATAAAAATAAAGTCCAGGCAAAAATTGTAGATTATAAAATTATCTACAAAAGTATTTTTAACCCCCGACGCAAAAACGACGGGGTGTTATAAGTTTGACGTGTCTGTGTGTGTGTGTGTGTGTGTGTGTGTGTGTGTGTGTGTGTGTGTGTGTGTGTGTGTGTGTGTGTGTGTGTGTGTGTGTGTGTGTGTGTGTGTGTGTGTGTGTGTGTGTGTGTGTGTGTGTGTGTGTGTGTGTGTGTGTGTGTGTGTGTGTGTGTGTGTGTGTGTGTGTGTGTGTGTGTGTGTGTGTGTGTGTGTGTGTGTGTGTGTGTGTGTGTGTGTGTGTGTGTGTGTGTGTGTGTGTGTGTGTGTGTGTGTGTGTGTGTGTGTGTGTGTGTGTGTGTGTGTGTGTGTGTGTGTGTGTGTGTGTGTGTGTGTGTGTGTGTGTGTGTGTGTGTGTGTGTGTGTGTGTGTGTGTGTGTGTGTGTGTGTGTGTGTGTGTGTGTGTGTGTGTGTGTGTGTGTGTGTGTGTGTGTGTGTGTGTGTGTGTGTGTGTGTGTGTGTGTGTGTGTGTGTGTGTGTGTGTGTGTGTGTGTGTGTGTGTGTGTGTGTGTGTGTGTGTGTGTCTGTCTGTTCCCCTGTGGCGCTCAAACGGGTGGACCGATTTGAATGCGGTTTTTTTTGTTTGAAAGGTGAATTAGTCGAGAGTGTTCTTAGCTATGTTTGATGAAAATCGGTCCAAGATGGCCGCCGCTACAAAATGGCGGATGATATATTTTTTCACAACTCCCTTGATATGGGTATCAAATGAAAGGGCTTGACTAGTAGAATAGCACTATTGCAAATTCAAGATGGCCGCCGCCACTAAATGGCGAATGTCGGGGGTTTTTTAAATTTTCAATTTACACTTGTTTATACTTTTTTTCCTAAGAATAACCATTCCTAAGATATCGCCATTCTAAAAGTTACGTTAATAGTTCACTCCTGCTTCGAGATACTTTATCAATTTAAACATATTAAATGTAAAATTGAAGAAATGCAAAAATTAGGGGCTAACTGGATAAATAAATGAACAATAATCCACCGGAAAAATAAAATTATCACAATTTTTCAATTAGTTATGCAATAGTAATTTATAGTTAGTTATTAACAATTTTCGTAGTCGCAAAATTAGATGTTTAATTAAGTTTCTAATTTTGCACCTAAGAAAATTATTAATAAAAAATGGAAAATTTCCTTTTTTTTTAATTTTTCCAACGGAAATATTCTATTCTACAGTCTTTCAAGAAAGGAAAAAATGTATAGTTTAACAATTATCATGCTTGCAATTTTCATCGTTAAGTAGCAAATTAACTATTGCATAACTAATTGAAAAATTGTGATAATTTTATTTTTCCGGTGGATTATTGTTCATTTATCTATCCAGTAAGTCTTTTCTTACGTAAGACATTTCTTAAATTTTATTTTTAATATGTTTAAATTGATAAAGTATCGAAGTAGGAGTGAACTATTAACGTAACTTTTAGAATGGCGATATCTTAGGAATGGTGATTCCTAGGAAAAAATATATAAAGAATATATAAAGAAATGAAATTGTAGATAATTTTATAATCTACAATTTTTGTCTAGATTGTATTTTTATAAAACTCACCGTTTTCGAGAAAAATCCAAAAAAAAATAAAAATTTTGACTTTGACCTTGAATAACTTTTTTAGCAGACATGGGATCAATGGGAACTTTTGACACATTATTTCTACTAGTGTACCCAAGGTCTCTACCAAAATTCAGCTCTGTGGGAATTACTGTGAATTGAAATCTCTATTTTGACCCGGCTATATAGTCTTCTTCAATTAGATTTTGTAGGTCCTACCTACCTACAAGATGTGCAATCTTGTAGGTAGGTAGATACATTTATCGAAGAAGATTAGGTATAATTTTTTACTGTCGTAACTCGTAGTGTCCATAAATAACCCATAGTTACTGTAAGGCTTATATCAAAAATGTAGTTTATATTACCGACATTTTTCAAACTCACAATAAGGTTCAGGCAGCTATATTGCGACATCTTACTGAATATTCCAAGTTTTCGTAAAACTCCGCGCCATTTTCCGTAAATATGGATCACACGTTCCTGTTACGGCATTAACGTACATAGCCTACATTATTATGAAACATATTTAAAACTTCAAGTTGTTCACTTTATCTTTATAGTGGTTCTGTACGTGTACCGTCGGAAATGGGGCTACTTTTGTCTGCCCTTCTTCACATGTGTAGAATTGTAAGCACCATTTCGAACCAGTGGTAGATTCATTTGTCGATTCGTAAGCGCTTGTGAAAGTTTATCTGAATAAAATTGAAGATTATATAATGATAAAAAGGCGTGGATGTGACTCGTTCCAGTAATGCGCGAGACGGCAATTCAATCATGTACTTAACATAAAATTGTTATATTGATATTATAAATTTGGAAAAGAGCAACCGCCGAATTTCTTGCTGGTTCTTCTCGGTTGGAATGGCATTCCGAACCAGTGGTAGATTCAATTGACTATTCAAAAGTACTTACTTGTAAAAGTTTATTTGAATAAAAAACTTTTCTATTTTATTCTATTCTATTCTGTAAACATTCGAATCACACTTGGTTCCCAACGGTTGTTGGAGGTAAATTATCATATCGTATCATCGCAAAATGTCATAATTTCCTTCAAAAGCGGTGGCATTAACGCCCCTCAATAAAACTCTGTGATTTTAATACAAGCTATAACAGTTTCCTATCTACAAGCATTTCGATTAACCGAACTGGTTCACTTAATGGCTTAGAATAAATATAATTAAGCTTTCAAAGACTGCCGATTGATCTCTCACTACGGTTGCCAGGTCTTTAAATTTTTCAGGATCGTCTTTATCATTATTATTTTTTTATGCTTTTTTGCTTGGTCTCACATTTCTCAATATACGCAATTCTTTTTGCATCTTACCTAGCAATATTTGACTATTTACCTACTTATTCACTTAATATCAGGTGATGAGTCTGTCCTTTTGCTTGCTATTAATAAAAAACTACTATAGGTAGGGACTTTGATCGCACATTGACTAAATATACGTCTTGTACTCAACAGTGACCAGTGGCTGAATTATGAAAAAACGTACCCAGTACCTATCATTCATATTTGCAGTATTACAATAAAATTATGATCGACTGTAAAGCTATGTTGTATTGCAGACTATATTTGTTTTCAACATTTTAAACTACGTTCCAAAACTAAAGTTTCAAGAAGCCATTTTCAAGACCCGTATTTATCCTGTAAAAGTTCTTTGATTTTGGACTTCCTATCACTTAGCCATTAGTTTGGGAATGACACCCAATTAAACCGAGCCCCTATTTGTATCGCCGCCTATCTTCTGAATATGACTTCTTTGTTATTATTTTTAGCTTCGGAGGTATCTACAAGCACTTTAACGTAAACACTCCATGAGTAATTTGACTGATTAGTCCCAGCTTTCCCCTTCATTATTATGTTGCCCAAAAGGAAGGCAATCTATAGTTTCTTTGCTTTTTTTTTCTTCATTTTCTTTTCTTCGGGTAAATTTATCTATGAAATATACTAGGTATATCTATCTAATATCTACTATCTACTTTGATTAATATCTAGGTAATTGTCCCAATACTCTCAATCTATAAAAAGAAAACAAAAGTTTCTATCTATGATTTCGAAATTAGTGCCTCTCATAAAGATCATAATATGATAATTTGAATTGTCTGTCTGTTTATCCGGGATAATCTTAAGAAAAAAATCAGGTTTTGAAGAGACTTTCACAGTCTAGTAGAAGATTATACAAAAAGTGATCTAGGCTGCTTCTTAACGCGAAAACTCAAAGAGATACCACGGTAGGTATTTAAAAAAATGACGTGGTCATAAGTTTTAAAGTTTTAGTTTTAAAGTTTTAGTTGATGCCTGCGTCAACTAGTTAATAATAAATTAATTTAAAAAAAAATTGTGTAAATTATGTAGGTACTCATTATTTGAACTTTTTTCTCAGCCAATCTAATTTATGATAAGGTAGCATGCCATAAATAGGTATATAATCTTCCTGACACCTACGCAACTTTATAAATTATAGATAGGCCATTTTGATTAATTACTGAGCTAATAATAAATTGCCGCTCCAATCAATCTTGAAAACCATGAATCAATCATAAAAGTTACATACGCATTTCAAGTTAACAGTTTCATTTTACACGATAATTACGTTACAACGGCTAATAAAAAGGCCCTCGGGCGGAGTAAAAGTCAAAAACATCAAAAAAGTTGCACAATCTTGAGACTTGAATATTCTACATATACATACAAGGGACGACTCTGATGCAGCTACATAATTGGCTCCGGACCAGTTAATAACAGTTTTATCGTAAAGTGAACGACGGGACCGGTCCGTGTCAATTAAAATCGCCCTCAGCTGCACTGCGACATGTTAACGTCGATATTGCCATTTATAGCGCACGACAAAACGCCGTTGACATTCTGTCGGCACGATCTTGATACATGAAATTTGAGGAATTGAAATCACAAATGCAGCACTTGACTTATGAAATAGCCAAAATAGTTGTCTCGATGTGAATGATAAAAATGCATTCCAAAATAATTTTACTTTATATTGAATGTGTTGATTGAATTTAATAATTTATCATTAACATTTATAATGTTAAATAAACTCATCATCAGCATATTGTTTTCCTTCACCGTTAAAGCTAGTATAGTAATATTTGGTTGCTTAAAATGCGTATAACTCTGAAAAGTCAAAGGTGCGTGCCCGAGATCGACCTCGGTCCCTCCGAAAGAGAGACCCGAAGTCTTACCTAGCCTAATAATAATAACTAGTGGCTAATAATAAATAACCTAGTGGCTATCACAGCACTCAGAATAAACTCATTAATATGAAATGTGAAGAAGCATAAAAAGATCTTACTAAAATTATTAAAACCACTCTATCAGACAAACTTTTGGCAATAGTTACTGTTTGTCAAAAGCTTCACACACGACTCAATATTTATCGAATCGTAATCGCCTACAGCAAAATCCCGAACCACATGTTGAGAAACAAACGACGATTTTCCGTTGGCATTATTTGAAATTGTAGCAGACGGAAGGTGGACGTAATTATCAGTTTTGCATTGCAAAATATATACGCGACTTTATGTACAAATGGCAAATTATGAAACAAAATGTCGGTTAAACGAGGACAGTGTAGAATTATTAATAAATTAATTAGGTACAGCAAAAAGACACTTACGTGTATAAAGCCTATTGACACCTGTGTATCATTGGAACCAACAAAACCCTAAATTCATACAAATACCCCAAACACCTCGAAGAAAATTTACATGTCATATAAAAGAGTGAAAAAATTGAAAAAAATTAAAGGAAAGTTGCACACACCAATTGTAAATTGGATTAGGCTCAATTATCAGTACCTACTATTTATTTAACTTGCGTTTTTGTGAATAAACTAACATTCATCCATTGATGCAAAAACGTCAAGCGTCATTGCCGTGACTGACGCGCTCAAATTTATTCAAGTAAGTATAAGTAAAGATATCCATCACCAAAACCATTGCAGAGCTCTAAACTCTAGGTCCTGGTAGAAGAAGTCTTAACAGCAAAAAGTTCAAACAATTCCCATACAAAAGACCTTGTGGATTTAGATAAAATCAGCAACCAGGTGGCAAACGGAACCACAATATGAGTCTCGATTCAAGTTCCATTGCCCAACAGAACGTAATCACAGATAACCGGCACGCAGATAAGCCTGTACCACATTTGAATGGGCGTGACCTCACGACAGCCGCACCCTCGCCTTGCCAGTTACTCATTGTCCGGTGTAATAGTGAAAGGATTTTAGAACGTTTCGTATTCTATTCTAGCTGGAGCCCGCAACTTCTACCGCGCGGATTTAGGTTTTTAAAAAAAAAATCGGGATAAAAAGATCCTACGTACGTTTCGGGATGCAAGCACTGAACTCCGTAATACAAGTATGCAGGACCGATTATTGATCAGTCAAACGTTAAAATTGCTTCAGTTGTAGCAATTTGATTGTCGACATTTTAACGCTGGTTACTGAAAAAAGTGAGAGTAAAAAATGACTGAATTTTTTTAGATCCACCAATAGTTGTCTGTCAGTCACTGAGTAACTGCATGCTTAAATATTAATGGCGAGCTTTCTCTTACGACATTTTTGTATATATTAAAGCGGTAGGTAGCTCAATTATTCAGGGCCTTTAAATGAAGACAAAATTTTAATTGAAATCTGAATGCATTCGCAAAAGAATCGATGAATGGGATGACCTTTGTAACAACAAAAGATTGGTCTGAATGCTATATTGAACAGGGCAATGAATGACACTCCCTATTTGCCTGATGAATACCGACGACCTCTGAATCGACAATGTGACACAGATACTCTAATGTCCTGAATGTCCCCTTCGCAATACACTATGTAGACTAAACTAGCGCGGCTTTACTTGCGTGGAACTCTAGTCAAGCTCTATCACGAATTACTCGACCTATTTTGATAAAACGTACTTTATATAGATTAGGTATATTGTGGTTTTATTTAATTTTGATATTCTATTGAGTATAATATATTCTATTGAAAACTTCGTCCTTTGTTACAATTTGAGGCACTAATGGAATTTTGGTATTCGTAAGAATCGCTCTCTGCAGAATTTCTTTGACCTCTTTCCGAGCAGATATGGGTCCCCTAATTTCAATGTCATATTTTAGCTAAATTCCTTTCGCGGATTTGTAATTTGTAATGCGTACGGCGCTTTCCAATCGCAACATTTCCCAACATTTTCCAAGATTACTAACTAATAGTAAAAAAATTCGTAGAAAAAGAGTTCTAATTTTCTACCGTCCGTACCGTCCACCACCACCACTACAGCCTTTTAACGTCCCACTGCTGTGCACAGGCCTCCTGTCTCATAGGAGGGAGGGATTTAGAGCTTAGACTCGCCACGCTACTCCAATGCGAGTTGGCGGGCTTTTAACGACTATTGTCACATGATAGTCATAATAACCGGGACCGACTGCTTAACGTGCTCTCCGAGGCACGGGAGTGAAACACCGCCAACTACCAACTCCGCGCTGGCACTGAGAATTTCTTGACAGAAAAATCCTATACCTAATAATTATATTCCCGACCCGGGAATCAAACCCGCGACCTCGTGATCTGCGGTCGAATATGCTAACCACTAGACCACCGAGGCAGTACCGTACCGTCCGTAATTTCCGAATTGGTCCGATAGCCCACTGCCTGCCAAAGCTGCTGCTACTTGAAAGCCAAGGAACGTGAAAGCAGGCGAAGCAAGCAAGCCAGTTTCAACACCAATAAACTGTGAAATTTTTTTGACAACAAAGCCAGCTGACCTGTGACTGCTCGCAAGTGTTGCCACATCATAATAATTATTTTCATAGCGCATTGGAATAATGCTATCAGTATAGTTTGCGTGTGAATTCGAATAAACATGAATGAATAAAGGATGTGTAAATTTGAAATCAGCACGGCGCCTCTTAATCACAGCGCGATTTTAATGCGAAGCCATATTTTATTGACCACAAGGCATACGTGCATAATATTACCAATTCATCTAAGTCTAATAAAATTATTGCGATACTTATTGTCCATCTATTTATATTATCAGAAAGCAAATTGACATATACCTAACAGCGTCAGGTCACGAATCAATTAGTTTATCAGTGTCATTATGGTGATAATAATTAATTTCTTGGAAGACCTCTTTTATCGGAGCTAAAGCTTAGACCCGCCATGCTGCTCCAATGCGGATTACCGGGCTTTTGTCACATGATAATGACCGACGGCTTAACGTGCTCTTTTAGGCACGTCGTTGGTGAAACATCGCCAACTATCTCAACTTCGAGTTGCTAATGAGAATTTCTTGACAGAAAACCTGCCTAGCAATTTTTGACCCGACACGGAAATCGAACCTAGAACCAGATGAACATGCTGACCACTAGACCAACGAGTCAATAGGCACAAGTATTGTACCTTATGGATTTTAATTACCAGGATGAGAATTATTTATTAGGCTATTAAGTATATCTAATAATAATCAAGGGACCACATCAGTACCTACCACACCCACAATACTCACAATAACATTTAATACGCGGAACCAAAGCGTGCAAGTTTGCAACAAATCATAGTGTGGCAAAGGCAACATTATGCAATTACAGCTAGCCGCTTATAGTAGGGGAGCCCAAGAGGGGATTTTTGGGTTTACTCGAGCGCGTCAGATTAACATATGGGAGGCATCTTGCATCCTGCTGAGTACCCTCTACCACAATGTGGTAGAGGGTACTCAGCAGGATGCAAGATATGTCATATGCGCCCTTTATATTATAGAGCCGAGCGAAAAAAAAACGATGGTCAGAAATAAACAAAACTCAGAACTTGTGCATTTAAATACGTACTACCATCGGACTATGATGGTGAGGGAATAGTGTGCGCACTTATATTTGCTCACACATTTGTGCATTATAATATCTCCTACATAGTAGACTAGTTTTCGTTAAGTTTGGCCACCCGTGACGAAATTCGGTAGGCTAATTTATTGTTGTTATTAGCTGATTATATATAGGTATCTATATTCTATAGTATTCATAACGAGAGATCAGTAGAGGGAACTGCGGGGTAAATTAATATTTAAATAAGAATAAAACTTCTTTTGTATGAAGTGCGCTTTAGATAATCTCTCTTGAACCAACTTCATGTCCAACTTGAGTGTGGAAAAGGGAACAACCTACTTAATAATTTAAAAATGTTTCGCTAACACGCATGACTTCATAACTTATACGTACTAGTTGAATTTTGTTTAATCTACTTCTACATAAACATATTCCTAATAATATTTAGTAATTTGTTTAGATTGTTTAACCGTAATATATTATGTAGGTTAGAAAATTATCACAATTTCATGCAAATTTAATATGCTGCATCGCGATTTAGCTTAATAGATCCGAGGGGCTATGAAGGTCTACCCGTTCTTAATAATAATCTGAACTAAATTACTTTTGGTACAGGCGATGAACAATGAGCGAGTGAGTATTCCTTACATGCGAACCGTAGCTTATAATACCTAATATCCTCCCATTAATTGACCGCCATGGCCGGAATTCGGTTATATTTCGGCCACGGCGGGCAACCGGCCGCGGCGGTTGGTGTGAAATTTGGATTGAATTTTTTGATGATTTACTGTTATACTCGTATTATGAATCGAATTATATGATTTTATCATTATTGTTACGTTTCCTCGAATATGGTTGAGCGAATCAATGGCTGGATCATGCGTCATGCTCGTGAACGGGTGCCACCATCGGAAATGGGGCTACTTTTGTCTGCCCATCTTAACATGTGTAGAATTGTAAGCACCATTCCGAACCAGTGGTAGATTAATTTGTCGATTCGAAAGCATTTGTAAAAGTTTATCTGAATAAAAAATGTGTCTATTCTATTCGGCTTTGCTTCAGCTGTCCACAAGATAGTTAAGCCACTCTTTGTAACAATTTTGTTTTGAAAAGAGCAACTGCTGAGTTTCTTGCCGGCTCTTCTCAGCAGAATCAGCATTCCGAACCGGTGGTAGATTCTTGACATGTCATAAGAGCCACACGTTGACCTACGTGAAATAAATGATTTTTTTTTTGATTTTCAAGAATTACATATTGCTTAATCGTTGCGCTCCCAATCTAGATCTATCCCAAGAAAACCCCTACAATTATTTTAGTAAGGAAAGTTATCGCTGCTCACTTATGACTTGCAATCAGTTAATAAATGCACAAGTAGTCAACAAATAATGCAGAGAAACCACAGCACATAGGTGTGGCCAGAGGCAAGGAGTACTTGTTCGATTAAATACATATTAAAATGTAGCAGCGAAAGGCCGTTTTGAAAGTTACAGTCAAGTAATTATAAATGAATTGAGGGTAAATGTAAAGTAAATATGAAAGTGGATTACTTTTTTCTTATATGCTAAACATTACGTCACATTGTTCATATCATTCCGAAATCTCATGTCAAGTATCAAATTAATCGTCGTGGGCAGTAATTACTACAAATACCTACTAAATCATTATTTCTAATCACTCTCACTAAGTATATCAAAAGAATTCAGCCTATCGCTTCCGTCTGTTAATCTCAAAATATGCTAAATGATTGCGGAAATATGCTCAAAATATGCGACACAATCTAATAAGAATTAAGTACTCCATACTATGAAGCTACTTTGGTTGTACGAAAGTTCTATATTAAACTAAAGTATGAAAATAATGACCTATCCTTTTTTGCGTAGAACATTGTAGAAAGGATAGCACTATATTTAGACATGTCAGTTAACTTTACATTAAAGATTATGTACAATCGATTAGCAACAATCTTAGTACAATTTTTGCCCCGTGCCTGTATACGCCCGGTTTTAAATAAAACTGGCCTTCATCATCATCATCATCATCATGATCAACCCATTACCGGCTCACTGCAGAGCACGGGTCTCCTCTCAGAGTGAGAAGGGTTTTGGCCATAGTCTACCACGCTGGCCAAGCGGATTGGCAGACTTCACACACCTTTGAGAACGTTATGGAGAACTCTCAGGCATGCAGGTTTCCTCACGATGTTTTCCTTCACCGTTAAAGCAAGTGATATTTAAATAGGTACTTAAAACGCACATAACTCCGAAAAGTTAGAGGTGCGTGCCCGGGATCGAACCCACGACCTCCGATTAGAAGTCGGTCGTCCTAACCACTAGGCTATCACAGCTTTTCAAACTGGCCTTCACCTTATACATATTGATGTACGCTCTATACACATCTATCTAGGCTCTGATTAAAGTTTCCTTGAAAGCAATAGAAAAATCTTGTTTTTTTCTTAATATAATATATTAATGATATTTGTCTCGGCCTTATCACTAAATTACTTAATTCGAAAGGTCTTATAATGTGTGGCTATTCTCGACTAATCGTCGTTCGTAAGGACTATTAGCACGATATCTTGGACTATTAGCACGATATCTATTTATTGGACTTATACTAAACTTAACGAGTTATTTATTTAAATTTGTATATAAAGACCAGCTTCTGCTCATCGCTTCGCCTGCGGCAAGTTTGGGCTGATTTGTCAAACATACTTGATCAATAGGTAGATAGTTACAGGTTTTCAGATTTTTTTATTTTCTTTAAAATCGACGCCAAGGTCCGTATCTCTTAAGCCTCCTCTACACGTCTGCAGATGCGTCCGCGGACGTCATCTGCGGATGTGTCCGCAGACGTATAGAGGGGGTAATCTGTGCATCTGTTGTAGGTATTTAACGTCCACAGACGTCCGCAGACGCGTCCGCCTCGAATCCGATTGTTGGCGGTTTTTGTGGCACAAATCAAAGGGTTTCGGCACGGACGTCCGGCGTCTGTCCACACGTCTGGCGACGCATCAGTTTCATCGGAGTTGCGATTGAGAGTCCACGCGTGCTTCTTGCGGTTTAATTCTTGTTTAAATGGCTAATAATATGAACAACGAGGATGCACACTCACGTAGTAGTTAAAAGTACTAAATAAATAAATAGCTGCGGCAGCTACGGTCTCAATATCCATTTTTAAACGTGCGTGTTGCGTCTGTCGAAAATTAACCTAGACTGATCGACCTGCAGACGTGTGGACAGCTCGTGGTGATCCATCTGCGGATGCATCTGCGGGCGTTCGCGGACGCGTCTGCAGACATGTAGAGGAGGCATTACGTACGCGTACACATCCGTCATCGGCCGATCATCGACACTCGGGCGTCGCATCATCGGCCGATCGAATCAAACATATTATGTAAAAGAAAGCAAGCGCATACACTACTACAACCTGCATCGTCCGATCACACCCGTCTTTAACCCCCGACGCAAAAACGACGGGGTGTTATAAGTTTGACGTATCTGTGTGTGTGTGTCTGTCTGTTCCCCTGTAGCGCTCAAACGGGTGGACCGATTTGAATGCGGTTTTTTTTGTTTGAAAGGTGAATTAGTCAAGAGTGTTGTGTTTGAGCTATGTTTGATGAAAATCGATCCAAGATGGCCGCCGCTACAAAATGGCAGATTATATTTTTTTTCACAACTCCCTTAATATGGGTATCAAATGAAAGGGCTTGACTAGTAGAAACTAGTAGAAAGCACTATGTAAATCCAAGATGGCCGCGACAACAAAATTGCGAATGTCGGGGGTTTTTAAATTTTCAATTTATACTTACTTGTTTACATTATTATGTTTTTCGATCGGCCGAGTTCGTCCGACGACGCCCGAGCAAACTTCGGCCGATGACGGGTTAGGTGTATGCGAGGCGTTATAGTTTAAAGTTTAGCCTCACTGAACTGGAGGTGACGAATTCCGTCAATGTTAACTTATTCACTATGTAAAACCCTTGTGGCGTTGTTGTAGGAAGTTATTAGGCGCGTTCGTTTTAATGCGACACGATCCTTTAACTAAACGGCCGCGCCTATTAACATAAACAGGAATAATGTACAGCGGTTACCTTCTAATTTTATTGTAGGGATCTACGGTGGATCTACGCAACCGAAGGCTTTAGCCGCGATCAAATCGAGTAAAAAGAAGATCGGAACACTTTTAAGCTCCGCTTTGTTTTATACAGAACTAGCTGATGCCCGCCGCTTCGGCCGCGTGGAAAAAGGTTTTCTGTGGGACTCTTTGATTTTTCTGGAATAAAAAAATAAAAAAAAAAAAACATAATAATATGTCCATATGTTCATGAAAAGTAGGAGCGCAGCGGTTGAGCCAAAAAATGTAACAAACAGACAGATAGAGACACTTTCACAGTAAATAATATTAATAACTAGCTTTTGCTCGCGGCTTCGCCCGTGTGAATTCGGTTTTTCACAAATCCCGAGGGAATCGTGAATTTCCGGTTCTCGTTCTCGCTTCCTTTTCCAACCTGTATACCTAATTTCAAGGAAGTTTGCTATAGTAATCTACCTATAGCTGTAGCTATAGATTTCGGTTTATTTTAAAATCCCATGGGAACTATTTGATTTTCCGGGATAAAAGTAGCCTGTGTTAATCCAGGGTATAATCTATCTCCATTCCAAACAGCCAACTCCATCCAGTAGTTTTTGCGTGATTGAGTAACAAACATACAAACATCCACACTTTCACATTTATAATATTAGTAGTAGGATAGTTAGGATTTGGACTTGCTGTACAAGTAATGTGTAAATAGGATCCTTCTAGAAGGGACTCTTTCGATTGGTAGTGCTTTAGAGATAATGTTAGAATTCCGAAATATAGTGGCGGCACAAGATCTTGTTGATTCTTTGTCAATATGTTCCTACCTGCAAGAGGCCTATGTCCACCAGGTCATCTATTGGTTGAGATGACAAGGACTTAAAAATCAACGAATTAAACGACTATAATAGGTAGACGTGGATCTGACGGGGTATTTAATACAATGTGATGTCATCCAGCTACCTACCTTTTTTTTTTTTTTTGACGTGGTGGAAAGCTTTATGGCTACCCCCGTTCTTTGGGCAGAACGGGGGTTATGTGGGACTCCCCGTATTGGGTAAATGCTAGCCTTATTTTTTTCCTTCATTTTTTTAGCTTGCAACCACAAAATAAATAACACCAGTTTAAATAAATTCTACTTATATAATAAATTTACTCAATTTTTTTATTAATATATAAATGATCTTTTCATTTTAAGTCCATAAAACCACACAACCAAATACCATCGACCGACAACCAATGATTCGAACCCGTAAAAGGCGGAACTTTGAAAATTAAAATCGTTTCGAAACCACAACTTGTGTAAAATACCGCTAATATCTTTCATTTAAACTTTTTATCCGGGACCGCGTCTTTGAAACTTCCCGTATAAAAGCCACTAATAGGCAATGTGGTCGAAAAACTTTGCTATTAAACTCGGGGACTCGGCCCAAGAGCAAGTAGGAAAAAGGAGCTAGCTACTCGTAACTCATAAAAACTGAAGTTCGCTGTGATTGCCTGAGTTTGGTAAACTTTGCAAGAACTGCCAGGTGGTCGGTGGTGTTTTATTTTTCGTACAAGTTAATCAATATTAATGAAGAACCTTTTCTTTAAGGAATTTGAGCACGCCTGCCGCCTTGTCAGGCAGAATCACCTGCATCGTTATTACGTTAATATTCACTTAAAGATATAGAATTTTAAACTTTTACTTAAGTAAAAAAAAATTGGTTGTCTATAAAGCAGGGACTGAATAACCGGAATTTAATGGTAGTTTTATTTAGCGGTAATGGGCCTACCCTTTTAATAAAAGTACCGAATTGTTTAAATACCTATAATTTCGGTACCGCTTCATTTCGGTACCTCTTTATTTCTG
The DNA here is from genome assembly GCA_920104075.1 of Melanargia galathea. Taxonomy (NCBI): domain Eukaryota; kingdom Metazoa; phylum Arthropoda; class Insecta; order Lepidoptera; family Nymphalidae; genus Melanargia; species Melanargia galathea. Next base: position 6,389,236 of record OV049864.1, read on the forward strand.
TACCTTTATATTTCAGTTTACAGTTTACAGTATAGCGGTACCGAAATAAAATTTCGGTACCGCTATTTATATCGATATTTTTATCTAATAAGGCTTTACTTTGATGTGCCGTTGAATGAATCCCACCACTTCGGCATTCTATATTCTTTAATATTCTTATTTTTAGATTAAAATTAGCATTTGGAATTTCTTAAAATCCTTACGTTTTAACAAACACAGGAACCGACGGGAAGCGGGGGACGCGCGGCGCGCGGCACGTGGTCAAATTCTTCACCCCCGCGGCGCACCTTTTCGTATTTTTTCGGTACCGAAATCGCAAAGCGGTTAAATAAAGGTATCTTTTATAAAGGTTGAGATTTCGGTACCTATTTTGTACCGGTATGATAACGGTGGTATGTACCGGTATGCTCTACCGCTTTCAGTCCCTGCTATAAAGTCGAGTTACGGACGATAATTTTACGTGATAACGTTATAAGAAAACAAAGAGAGATAGATAGCGTCACAACTTCACAAGCCGAACGCTTAGTTCCGCGTTGCTATGGCGTTGCTATGGTACGTGACAATGAGTCATACTTTTTCGTGCGTGCGGCGTGTGTTCATCGATTTATAAGACGTTATCACGTCAATAATAATTTATAGTCTCGTAAGTCGCAAACCCATCGTAATCTGGCTTTCAAATGTAAATAAATGTTAATGAAAATTTATCATTCAAAGCTAACGTAGAGAAACCATCTTACCGACTTTCAACTTTCACAAGCAGCTCCTCACAATTCACTACGCTCTCTTGGACTAAACATTTCAGCTTTATTCACCGCTCTTCAGTAGGTAGGTACCTACGGTTAACAGTATGCTTAGTCTAAGATCGGAGCACTCGAAAACGAACTCGAAAACTATTGATCAATTTCAGAGTAAAATAGACCTAAAATGGCTTGTATTAAGGTTTGAGTTCGCCAATACATTCAGCATTCGAACACAACGAGCGCCCCAAGCAGAAATGTTGTAAAATACATATTCGAACTATGGAATTACGACTTTAAAATACGAGTATTTGAGTTCATTTTGCTCTGAATTCACTTGTGATTCGATCAATAGTTTTCGAGTTCGTTTTCGAGTGCTCCGATCTTAGACTAAGCACACAGGTGAAATCGCAGTCAAGGGCTAACTTCTCGTCAAATAACAAAAAACTGTACAATTTTTTTTAAGTATGCAAATCAGAACTTACTAAATCCTGTTTTACATACCATGCAGTTAAAACTACTAACAAGCGAGCGAAAACACTGAGTTGCAATAGACAGCGATGCAATCTAGGGGTTGACGCACACTACACTTGATATCCGTAAGTTTAGTATGTTTCTCAGTAGAAATGTCCATACGGATACGAGTAACGTCAAATTAATCCTATTATTATGATAGTCTACTCTGGTAAATATTAGGTAGTTACATAGTGCAATAAAATACTGTGTAGTGTTCTTTTGGAGAATCGGTTAACAAATATGAAAACTTGAAAATATATTTATCATCCTGACGCCAGGTTCGTAAGTAAATATCACAGTTGAAACTATTTAAAAAAATAGGTAACCTTCACATTTATAATGTAACTATTGGTGCGGAACTAACAAAAGTAGAGCTGCTAGTAAAGATCTTTCATTCTTGGTGATCATTATTGGGGTAAATATCTACGAAAGCTGATTCTGAGTTCGCAGGTTAAAGAAATAGTTGCTTTATCTAATGCCTTTCTTATCAGAAAGTTGCTATTTTATAGTTACTGTGAATTCAGAATCAGCCATTTCGAAGATCGTTACCAAATTTTATGACCTCTTAGAATATTTGCAGAGGTACAAATCACACTATTTTACGACTGCGGATAGATACTTCGAGCTTAATGTGTAAACTTTACGGAGCTGTATAGTGTCCGAGAACCTTTGTCGTGTACAACGTGTGTGGTCTAACATCACCTGCATCCAGAGACACGCGGTTTATGAACCAGTTAAATGTAAAGGGGAATCGCAAGACAACTATATAATCGGCTTTACAATATCATGCGGGTTTTAAAACAAATTAAAAAATGGTTGAGGTGATTAAATCGATGTGATAAACATTAGTTTTCTTTTAAATTCCAGATTTCCATGTTAAAAATACTTAAATGCAAAGAAATTGATCATTTGGGAAAATTATGCAAAATTAAGTACTAAGTATATCTCATACAGATAAGATTTTTCATAATTTTATTTTTTCGTTTAGATTTTTCGTTTACAAATTTTTTGTATCACTCTCTTTATATTTTCAAATCAAACTCAAAGAATTTCTTTAATTTCACAATGACAGGCATGATTTTTTTGCGGTATACTTAGAGCGGGGCCGCACTGCGAAAATTATTCGCGCGAATTTTATTCGCGCGGTTTATATTCCGCATTTTAATATATTTTTCTCGCGAATTTTAAGGCCTAGGCTGCACTGCGAAAATTATTCGCGCGAATTTTTTCGCAAAATTCTGTGACATATGGGAATGTATGAAGCTGCACGCACATGCGATTTAAAATTCGCGAGAAAAATATATTAAAATGCGGAATATAAACCGCGCGAATAAAATTCGCGCGAATAATTTTCGCGCGAATAATTTTCGCGGTGCGGCCCCGCTCTTAGAGCGAGGCCGCACTGCGAAATTTATTCGCGCGATTTTTTTCGCAGAATTCTGTGACATATGGAAATGTATGAAGCTGCCCGCACTTGCGATTTAAAATTCGCGAAAAAAATATATTAAAATGCGGAAAATAAACCGTGCGAATAAAATTCGCGCGAATATATTTCGCAGTGCGGCCCCGGCCTAAATCGCATGTGCATGCAGCTTCATACATTCCCATTAGTCACAGAATTTTGCGAAAACATTCGCGCGAATAAATTTCGCAGTGCGTGATTTATTGTTGTAACTATGTTGTTATACAAATATTAATATTATGTACAATTTCCTTGCTAACTATCTCATAATCAGTTCGAAGTCTCATTGTATTTCAAAGCTTGTAAGACGAATTACATCCCACTAATATTATAAAGGCGAAAGTTTCTGTGGGTGACTATGTATGTTTGTTACTCTTTAACGCCGCAACTACTAAACCAATTTGGCTGAAATTTTGAATGGAGATAGATTATGCCCTGACTTCCTTCCTTGAAAGTATAGGTATAAAGGTTGGAAAAGGGAGCGGGAACGGGAACCGGAAATCCACGAATCCCTCGGGAATTAGATAAACTTTAGTTCAACGCGAACGATCCTGATAGGTTAAATCGGAATCGTAACAGTTTCGCTTCACGTTTCCGTAAATGGATAGGACACCCGTTTTAACTATTCATGAACGAATGTAGACGGTCGGTACTCCCCGGGCGGGAATAAATCCCATCAAAACGAAATGTGTTTGCATTACAGATACTTTCAACAGACGCGGTAGAAAATGCCGAAAGCGGTGTTTTGTTACCGAGAGAAATACTATTAAATGTGATTTATGTCACACTAACTGTTCCCCCCGACTCCTTACCTGAGTGTTCGTGTGAGACATTTTGCCATATTTTCCGATCCCTAAGGATATCCCAAAGTTTTTTTTTACCACCGCGTTTATTATTGGCCTAAATTCAAGTCTACAGACTTTTTACTATATTTAAAAAATTGCCGTAGTGATTTTTTCTTTAATAACGTCTAGTCTCTGTCACAGTTGTGAATTTTGCAAATAAGAAGCCGCAGTTGCCGTTTTCTTTGGAAGCAAAAGTTTCGTAGCAAAAGTTCATTGAAAATATTGAACTTGTTTCAAATTATGAATAAAATAAAATAGATACTTACCTGAAAAGGTATACTTATATAAGATTATGAAAAATACTTATTTTTCATAATCTAGATTTATTAAACCTTATATTTTAAATTATTTATAATGCTATGTAGACGTACTTACTTACTTACAATTTACAAATCTTTTTATACATACACAGAAAACACATTTACAAATCTTTTTCAATATGGGAAATCTCTCGGTAAATTCTATTGAGGCCGCAAAGCCTCAAATTTCGTGTAAAACTTTATAAATCCTGATATTGAATTCACGTTTATGGCATAAAATCTGAGTCATGTGGTTTCAAAAGGATTTTTAAAGGAAAGTTTGTGAAGGGTTTCGAATACTGAATACTCGTAATATATATTTTAACCTTCATAATTAAAATATAATATGAAGTATGTTTTAAAATCCATTAAAAATAGACCCACAGATTTTTTAATTTTACGAAGACTACATTGGGAAGTAAAGCCTACTAAACCCTAACATACCGCTCTATAGAAATCAAACATCATTCTACATCTGCCCTGCCTCTTCCAAGACCTTCGTTACAAATCATTAGTCATCTATAGTAAAATCGTAATCAGTCAAAATATTTCCATTAAGTATCATGTTTCTAAAATAAATAAAATAAAATATCACCCTAAACCATTGACTTAATGTAACCTCCCGGGTCCCAGCCGAAAAATAATTCTTACTTTCTTCACGAAAATATTTTAGTGACAAGGGCCTCGTTTTCAGGTGCTAAAAAAACAACTGAAAGGAAGGTCTCTCGAGAGAACGTCGTCCTGTTGCCAAGCACGTACCTTAACCGCTGCTGCCTCAAGTGGAGCGAGTGATACATTGTACAGAGTGGCACTACATTGTCGTACTTCTAGAAAAGTATTTTTGACTAGGTAGTTCATACATTGGCATTTTATACTGAGAATGTTTTTCTTTCTGCCTCCTAACTGCCTTCTAATTGCCTCGTTGGTTAGCGTATTCTCCTGCAGATCACGAGGCCTCGGATTTGATTCCCGGGTCGGGCAGGAATTATTAGGTATTGGATTTTTCTGTCAAGAAATTCTCAGTGCCAGCCAGTGATCACGAGGTCCCGGGTTCGATTCCCGGTGCGGGAAAATAATTGTTAGGTTTTTCTGTCAAGGAATTCTCAGTGCCAGCCCGGAGTTGGAAGCTGGCGGTGTTTCACCCCCGTGCCTCGGAGAGCACGTTAAGCAGTCGGTCCCGGTTTATTATCACTATCATGTAACAATAGTCGTTAAAACCCGCCATCCCGCATTGGAGTAGCGTGGCGGGTCTAAGCTCTAAATCCTTCTCTCCTATGAGTGAGGAGGCCTGTGCCCAGCAGTGGGACGTTAAAGAGCTGTAGTGGTGGTTTTTCTTTCATTGACAGTTCAGTGGTTAGACTGCACATCAGCAATTTTTTTTATTACGAAGGAAACTTAAATATTTTAGGAATAGAATGTAGACTAGATCACTACTTATGTAATTTCCTAACTGCGTGTGAACATCCCGTCAGACTCGGTGTAACTATTCCTAAGATTAGCCCATACAAACAGACGGACAAATATTATACAACTTGTGTTTATATTATGCTATCTTTCAAACAATCATATGAGCTTAATATAACTTAATCTAGATAACTTGAAAACTAATCACATAACTTAAAAACTAATCTACATAACTTGGTTTACATAACTTGAAAATGAAATAATTTAAAAGCTACCCAAGTTATGTTATACATCATTGCATTTAAGAAAAATCATTGCAGTAGAGAATACTAAAAAGCTCCGATCAAATGGGTACCACTGATTGATTCAAAGCCAACATGAGGTCAGTTCTACACCACACTCGATTATTCCCGTAATTGCTGCTCGCTTGTTTCTCATCAGATTGCATAGGAAGCATTTTCATTGCAGAACCAACCAATGTAAAAAAATGTAAATCAACTCTTTAACTTATACAAAAACCGACTGTAGAGTTTTGACTTACTATAAAAGCCAGAAATTGGCCCATATAATAATATGAATACAATGATGAATTATATTGCTGCCAATGTCATACAATGACATCAATATCATAATGAACCGAATCATGATACTTCGCACTATCTTGTGACAGTGAATGCAAAAGCGAATTTCATGATTTGTCTTTAAGAAATTCATTAATGCTTATACACATTTTTGAATTTGCTTGATAACAAATTTAAAGATTCTTTTAATACAAGTATAAATTAAAAATGTATACTTGTATTGAACTATTTTGTGGTGGCGGCCTATAGTCTATAGCATTCTACTAGTCAATCCCTTTCATTTGATACCCTTATTGGGGAGTTGTGAAAAAATATGTAAACGTTTGAGCGCCACAGGGGAACAGACAAACATACACACACACACACACAGACACGTCAAACTTATAACACCCCGTCGCAGCACACTTATAACAACAAAATGCAGAAGTATGAGCGCGGTACTATTGTGCCTTTCTCCTTTGATCATTTTGCAATTCACGCTCTTGATTGAAACTAAATTGAAACAAATGTGTAATAAGATAATATCAATGGCCACGATTTAGAGCCTTTGTATCGATTAAGAAACAATATAGCAATCAGAACTGTTATAATTGGAAAATTATTGTGGTCTCACTGTGGCTCTGAATGAAGCTTTTAGAAGGTATCATCTATGAATTCCTCCTACATGGGAATATGTATAAACCTCGTTGTTCTAGTGGTTAAAATATTCGACTGCAGATCACGAGGTCCCGGATTCTATTCCCGGGTCGAGCAAGTAATTGTTAGATATTGGGTTATTCTGTCAAGAAGTTTTTAGTGCCAGCCCGGATAATTGCCGGTGTTTCACCCTCGTGCCTCGGAGAGCACGTTAAGCAGTCGGTCCCAGTTATTATCACTATCATGTGATAATGGAATTCTTTGGTGATAATAGTCGTTAAAGCCCGCCAATTCGCGTTGGAGCAGCGTGACGGGTCTAAGCTCTAAATCTCTCTCTCCTATGAGAGAGAAGGTGTGTGCCCAGCAGTGTGATGTCAAAAGGCTGTAGTGGTAGTGATGGGAATATGTACATTGTTTACTTTTAATCCACACTGTGACGCTGGTTACGCTGATAGCATCATTGCATTGTGTTTGTTGTGTTTATTGTACACACAAATGAAATACGCGACTCATATTTATCGGAATAGGAAATCAGGGATTGGTTGAGGAAAAGCTGCATCAATCGTTGATACAATTTTGATTGTGAAGGATAGCGAGAGAGTGTCGGCCAACAAGACGTTAATGCTATCGTTACGCTGTAGGTATCACTTGTAGACTATCGACAAGCTGGCCAAAATGTATACTTAGTCCAGAAAGACTGCAGTAGGTATTACAGAAGAAAATTCAGGCCCTCAAGTCACAACCTCAGTACTTCATACAAGCGAACCTACTACTGATAAGGAAAACGCACTACTAGATTAAACGTTATATTTGCGGGTCCTATTAAATAAACGAATAATATATAATATAATAAAAATACGAGCTACCTACTACTCAACCTATACCTAATATAAAAAATATACCTACTCAAGAACGTCTTTAACAAAAGAATAAACACTTTATGTGTACAAAAGGTAAAAAAGAAATTAAATCAAAACTGAAGCAGTTCCCACGAAATGCAAATGTGACTATCAGAGCAGAAATGAAATAGTATAAAGTATATTATAGGTGTATGTGGAGGCGTGCGTAAAGAATATGCATTAGTAATGCAGGGGGATTCGAAAACATGCACCACTACTTGGAAGAACAGAAGTAAGAACCAACCATGAAGTAAAAAATTCATCTAATTATTTATTTACGTATATTTTAATAATTCGATTGTACAGAATCTCTAAACTGAACTAAATTAACAATTCTAAAATTATTATTTCACAATTTTTTTTAAGGAAAAAGAACACAATTTTCACTGAGTTACTAATGAAAAGTTTTTAAAATTCTAAATAGAATATCTCAATAGGTTAGAGTTTTCACCAAAGATCGGAATAGGTAGTACAATTTGGGGTCAACGACCTAAACGACGAAATAGCATGGATATGACTGCGGGATTTCTGTCTTGCGCGATTTTGAAACCTCATATAATTTTCAGTATCGAAAAGATTTCTCTTTTTCTTGTTGTACTTATAAAAACTGAGTAAAAAAAACAGAGATAATATTAAAAAAAAATTATGAATTGGCATTTCATTCATTCCACATTATGATATCATGCAAGATTGCACCGTGTATTCCGATCATTGGTTATCACATACCTACACAGATTTCTAAAATCACATTTTATAGGTAAATCTAACACGTTTATGTCAACTATTCTATGCATTATAAGCTTAACAATCCACCCGAAATATTCGTAATCGTGAGCCATGTCAAGCAAATCCAATTATTCTACAAAATAAACGGTACCTCGCCTACCCGCCGTCACGTCAACGTCTCCGCCCACATAAACTGCATTTACTATAGCCCAATTATATACCGGGTCATTTCTAATATCGTTCTATTTTGAAGTTATTTACTAAACTCTATAAATAAAATGTTCCACAAACTTCAGGAAAATCACTGTTGCCCGCGACGTCGCGTCGCGTCGTCAGAGTGGATTTAGATTTTCAAAAATTTCCATGCGAAATCTTTCACATTCCGGGATAAAAAATGTGCTAATAAATCTATCTATCTATACTAATATAATAAAGCGGAAGAGTTTGTTTGTTTGAACGCGCTAATCTCAGGAACTACTGGACCGATTTCAAAAATTCCTTCACCGTTGGGTATGTACGTGATCCCTGAGTGCTATAGGCTATATATTATGTACCACGGGCGAAGCCGGGGCGGACCGCTAGTAATAATATAAAGTAGCTTGTCCTGACTGACAATCAACGCACAGCCAAAACCACTGAAGCTAGAAACTTGAAATTTTCACAGTAGGTTCCTTTTATGACGTAGGTGCACACTAAGAAAGGATTTTTGCAAATTCCACCCCTAAAGGGGTTAAATAGGGGATAAAAGTTTGTATGAAAGTCTGTCATTTTTCAAGTTATATCCAAGAAAATTGGTATTTAGGTTTTCGGTTAAAAATAAAGAGTAACGTAATTAAAGAATTTCGGAAAAACTACCCCCAAGTGGGTTCAATGGGGGAAGAAAGTTTGTATGAAAGTCCGTCATTTTTAAAGTTATATCGATGAAAATCGGTGTTTGTATTGTCGGTTAAAAATAAAGAATTACGTGTTTCAGGAATTTTGGAAATTCCACCCCCAAGTGAAATTTATAAGAATCGAAGCGGACGAAGTCGCTGGCATCAGCTAGTTTGTAATAAAATCCAAATATTTAAAATAACACATATTATCCGTCTCGATGTAAACCTGTCCGGTAAAGTATATCTATCTTTGTCCTTAGTCTATTTTGTTATTGTATTTAGCAGAAACATTAATTTTGTTTGCAGCGTGGGATGTTTAAGCTAGACAGGACCAGGGTCACACGAACGGTCAGTCGAAATATCGTTTTTGCCTTGCCCCTGTCACGCTATAGATTATGAGAACAAGTTATATTAGGTAATATCAACCGTCTACGCTAGGCAGACCATCGCTCATGTCGCGTTACACGCGCTAATCGATTTGTCAGCGTTGTCAGCGTCGCGCGCGGTATTCGTACGCGCGACCGACATCAGCGCCACACATAGCTTAAACATTTGAACATGTATTTGAAAACTTGTTTTAACACATGAGTGGCAGGGATCTTTGATAATTATTTGTTCAAAGTTTGAACACACATTTGCACTTTGTCATTCGGTATCGGTTTTCGAGCGCACATGAAAGCGTTTAAATAAACGTATTTTAAGTCTTGAATGGAAGCAGGCGTTACTTTGCGGAATTCCATGATATACAATGAATATAAAATTATTTTGCTATAATCCGCTAACAGTGACAAATTTGTAGGCACAACACCACACAATCTTGTAGGCACAACACCACACAATCTTGTAGGCACAACACCACACAAATTCACCACAAAACAAACTCGACGATCGTTTCGCTCCGACACCGGAGCATCCTCAGGAGATGTCGACTTCACAACGGACGATTGCAAAGTGAGTTCGTGTCGAATGAGCGGTCTTATATATACTATCCCCGCTTAGTCATCTACCCTCCTTTCTCTTTCTCTCTGGCCACGCCCCCTAAATATGTTGAGCAACGGTGAAGATGACACATTTATTTGCTCATTCAGCAATTCGACACTTCTACCGCTGTGCCCAACTATTTCCAATTGTTCCAACACGCACAGTCTTAAACTTTTACAGCATGTGTGTAAAATTTCAAATGTATGACCCTCGTCTATCCTATGTCCACTATCCAAAAGATGTTTTGCGAAATGAGATCTTTGAGGCTGGTTGTTTCTAAAGGCAGCCATATGTTCTTTATATCGAGTTACAAAATTGCGCCCAGTTTGACCAACATATATAGCACTGCATTCGGGGCACTTGAGTTTGTACACACCTGACTTTTGTCCATTATTTAATTTATCTTTACCATTACAAATTCTTCTGAGCGTATTATTTGTTCTAAAAGCAGCGTGTACATCATGTGATCTAAGAGTCCTAGCAATACGCTCAGATATTGGTCCGAAATAGGTAAAACTGGTTTTATATTTATTTATTTTGTCTGATGGCGCTGGATATAGGTTTTTCTTGACCTGCACTAACTGTTGTTTTCTAAGTATATTATTTACAATATTAGGGTTATACCCATTTGAACGCGCCATGTGATAAATAATATTTAATTCTTTTTTATAATTGTCTTTTGTAAGAGGAACGGACACTAATCTGTGTATATAACTATGAAAAGCTGCAAGTTTATGTTGCCAAGGATGGCATGATGATGCGGGTATGGTTGTGTCTGTATATGTAGGCTTGCGGAAGATCTCAAATTGATGTTTATTATTGACACGACTTATAGTTAAGTCGAGAAAATTTAGTGACTTGTTTTGTTCTATTTCCGACTTAAATGTAATTTTGGGGTGTATTTTATTAAGTTGCTCAACAAATACATCCAGTTGTCTCATTGTCCCTGTCCAACATATAATGATGTCATCGACATATCTGTAGTAATATAGAATGTTACTATTTTTTACAATATGTTTGTTTTCAAAATTATCCATAAAAATTTCTGCCATTAATGGACTTAGAGGAGATCCCATTGCTAACCCATCATTTTGTTGGTAGAACTTATCATTGAATTTGAAATAATTTTGTTGCATACATATTTGTGTTAATTCTACCAATTCTAATATTTCCCCAGGGTGTAGCCGTTTCATTTCAAGTAATTTAGTCAAAATATCTATGGTCTCTTTAACTGGTACATTAGTGAATAAACTGTCCACATCTAATGATAATAATTTACACCGGACCGGCAGTAACATATCTTTAATTTTATTTACCAACTGAATACTATTTTTCAGTGCAAATGTGGGCTGAAAGGATGTCTTTGATTTTATAATGTTATTTAACTGCTTAGCCAATTCATATGCCGGTGCGCTAACGTACGAAACAACTGGACGTATTGGAATATTTTCTTTGTGGATCTTTGGCAAGCCGTACATAGTTGGCGCATGTGGGTTCATCACAATTACTTTCTGTTTAGATGATGTTTTCGGAAAGATGTACTCAGATTTATTTACAGTTAATCTAATTTTTGCCGCAAATTGTTTAGTTAGTTTAGTTAGTAGCAACTAAACAATTTGCGGCAAAAATTAGATTAACTGTAAATAAATCTGAGTACATCTTTCCGAAAACATCATCTAAACAGAAAGTAATTGTGATGAACCCACATGCGCCAACTATGTACGGCTTGCCAAAGATCCACAAAGAAAATATTCCAATACGTCCAGTTGTTTCGTACGTTAGCGCACCGGCATATGAATTGGCTAAGCAGTTAAATAACATTATAAAATCAAAGACATCCTTTCAGCCCACATTTGCACTGAAAAATAGTATTCAGTTGGTAAATAAAATTAAAGATATGTTACTGCCGGTCCGGTGTAAATTATTATCATTAGATGTGGACAGTTTATTCACTAATGTACCAGTTAAAGAGACCATAGATATTTTGACTAAATTACTTGAAATGAAACGGCTACACCCTGGGGAAATATTAGAATTGGTAGAATTAACACAAATATGTATGCAACAAAATTATTTCAAATTCAATGATAAGTTCTACCAACAAAATGATGGGTTAGCAATGGGATCTCCTCTAAGTCCATTAATGGCAGAAATTTTTATGGATAATTTTGAAAACAAACATATTGTAAAAAATAGTAACATTCTATATTACTACAGATATGTCGATGACATCATTATATGTTGGACAGGGACAATGAGACAACTGGATGTATTTGTTGAGCAACTTAATAAAATACACCCCAAAATTACATTTAAGTCGGAAATAGAACAAAACAAGTCACTAAATTTTCTCGACTTAACTATAAGTCGTGTCAATAATAAACATCAATTTGAGATCTTCCGCAAGCCTACATATACAGACACAACCATACCCGCATCATCATGCCATCCTTGGCAACATAAACTTGCAGCTTTTCATAGTTATATACACAGATTAGTGTCCGTTCCTCTTACAAAAGACAATTATAAAAAAGAATTAAATATTATTTATCACATGGCGCGTTCAAATGGGTATAACCCTAATATTGTAAATAATATACTTAGAAAACAACAGTTAGTGCAGGTCAAGAAAAACCTATATCCAGCGCCATCAGACAAAATAAATAAATATAAAACCAGTTTGACCTATTTCGGACCAATATCTGAGCGTATTGCTAGGACTCTTAGATCACATGATGTACACGCTGCTTTTAGAACAAATAATACGCTCAGAAGAATTTGTAATGGTAAAGATAAATTAAATAATGGACAAAAGTCAGGTGTGTACAAACTCAAGTGCCCCGAATGCAGTGCTATATATGTTGGTCAAACTGGGCGCAATTTTGTAACTCGATATAAAGAACATATGGCTGCCTTTAGAAACAACCAGCCTCAAAGATCTCATTTCGCAAAACATCTTTTGGATAGTGGACATAGGATAGACGAGGGTCATACATTTGAAATTTTACACACATGCTGTAAAAGTTTAAGACTGTGCGTGTTGGAACAATTGGAAATAGTTGGGCACAGCGGTAGAAGTGTCGAATTGCTGAATGAGCAAATAAATGTGTCATCTTCACCGTTGCTCAACATATTTAGGGGGCGTGGCCAGAGAGAAAGAGAAAGGAGGGTAGATGACTAAGCGGGGATAGTATATATAAGACCGCTCATTCGACACGAACTCACTTTGCAATCGTCCGTTGTGAAGTCGACATCTCCTGAGGATGCTCCGGTGTCGGAGCGAAACGATCGTCGAGTTTGTTTTGTGGTGAATTTGTGTGGTGTTGTGCCTACAAGATTGTGTGGTGTTGTGCCTACAAGATTGTGTGGTGTTGTGCCTACAAATTTGTCACTGTTAGCGGATTATAGCAAAATAATTTTATATTCATTGTGTATTTTAAGTCTGTCAGGTCGGTAATCAAACCTGTATTATTCAAATATGTGTTCAAACCTACGTTCAAATGTTTGTCTATGTCTGGCGCCCGGGGTAAAAGGAATTCAGGCCTTTTATACCCCATTGATATACTTCAAACCTTAGATAAATTATGAGTCGCAAGGACAACACATAATTTAGAAAAACAAACAACTAGAGACAGGAAGAAAAACATCAATATTAATAATTAGGTAAATTAACGTATCTCGTTTTCCACATCACATTTCTTTAATGCTTAAGCGCTCATTAAACACTCTAAATTAATAGCAGCCATGCAAAGCGCGTTGTAATAGCTATCTAATGTTTAGAAGCAAAACTTTACCTCGATTCTGTTAAACTTTGATGCTAACTTAATATTTATGACACGTAGTTATAAAGACTCTAATCGCGCGGAAGGATTTTGTGAATTTCAAATCCAGCGGTCTGTTGTATGACCACAAATCACAATGGGGTATAAAAAACTTAATGAATAGCTCCGTCGCTCATCGTAGCCTTTGAAGCGTGTCGCTTGAGGGGACATCCGAGGAAGGAGTGAACCAGAACGTACATAGGTATATAATTTAGCGCTTTATACGGTGATTATCTCTTGGCACCGATGAATTTATTTGTAGTGAGTTTTTTTTTTAAACTTACGATGGATGGGCATTGGGCATTGGGCTGTCACTCACAGATTTCTAACGTTCTACTGACATAACGGTTTAAATGCTCACATAAACTGATTTTTTCTCGTCCTGCTATCAATGCCATGTGAGAAAATATTGGTAAATTTCGACAAAATTTAAGAAATATTTCCTAAAATTTTGGCCTTTTCTGACGTTGGCTGCAGTTAATTTTACCGTTCTATTGATGAAGGAGGAGGCTTGTGCCAGCAGTGGGACATAACAAGCTGCAGTGGTGGTGGTGGCTGATGCTGACAGCACTCGCAGTAGGTAGAGCCATAGCGCTCGACCGACGCGACGTACGCGACCGGCTGATACTCTTTTTTTTTATAGGAATAGCGGGAAACTGAGCAAGCGGGCAAAAAAAAAATCTGTGATAGCCTAGTGGTTAGGACGACCGACTTCTAATCGGAGGTCGTGGGTTCGATCCCGGGGCACGCACCTCTAACTTTTCGGAGTTATGTGCGTTTTAAGTATTTAAATATCACTTGCTTTAACGGTGAAGGAAAACATCGTGAGGAAACCTGCATGCCTGAGAGTTCTCCATAACGTTCTCAAAAGGTGTGTGAAGTCTCCCAATCCGCTTGACCAGCGTGGTAGACTATGGCCAAAACCCTTCTCACTCTGAGAGGAGACCCGTGCTCTGTAGTGAGCCGGTAATGGGTTGATCATGATGAGCAAGCGGGTCACCTGATGTTAAGTGATTACCGCCGCCCATGAACATTAGCAGCACCTGAGGAACCACTAATGCGTTGCCGGCTTTTGAGGAAGGGGACTGGCTCTTCAGCTCGCTGCCGGAATACACGGATACTTTGCGGCAGATTACGGCTGAAGTGTGGTCGCTAGCCAGGCGGATTCGGGGTAGGATCCTACCACAAAGCGGTAATACCATCCAGATTTCGTTGTATGGTATCAGGCACAACGAACCGTAGAGGGCACTGAGAGCGTCAGGGCCTCGTTAGCATATTGGCAGGGTGCACCGCGCGCAGGTGAGGTTGACTTTGACCACATAGGTGGAATTTGGGCCACTTACATCCCAAACTTCTACTCGCAAGTAGAAGTTAGAAAAAATATCAATTTCTTTGTTTCTTCACACAATTTCAACACGGTTCACCGTAAAATGTTTCCTCATAAACACATTCACACACACACTTTATAAACGCTCTTTAATTACCGGTCAGAACGAAATGAAGCTCGCATCCGGTCAGTGATTAAAAATTGATCAGATAAAGTGGACCCCGCAATTGAAATGTTGGCGGCAAAAATTATTTATAACTTCATGCTGTGGAGCAAATGACTTTAAAATAACAACATCTCTAAACTAGTTCATCTATCTAAATACATGATGAATGTTTTGATTAAACACTCGTTACAGATGTTCGTTCTGGCGGAAAATCAATAGGACGAGGAAGGAAAAAAATACGGACGGAATAGAAGATAAACAAAAACACGTTATAATATTGCGCGTATTATCACTGCTTCATTTAACTTATGTTGGTTATGATATGTATGGTTGTTCGAAAAAAAAACTTAAATTAGCCAAGAAATATCTTCCTTTCCTTTTGAGAAATCCCAACTGTGTGCTGGAGTCCACTTTAGGCGGTTGAAATATGTAAGGTCACCGTTAAATTCAATTTCGATTGTCAAAACCACTTTGGATTACATAAATCCCTTCTTTTAACTTTGTATCAATATCTGAGCCGTAACTATGGTGGTAGAACTACGAATACCACCCACTTTGCTTGATTTTTTGTTTGGTGGGCAGTTTAAAACTTTAGCAGTTGTTTTACTTTAACCACTTAAAGTGCAACTGGTTCTGCAAAGTTCTCTGTTTCTCCTTGTTATTGCTGACACATTCAGTAAATTTGCGTTCACTAGTTAGTTCGTTTCAAATGAATGCTTGTTCTATTGCATTTCAACATGAGGACTTTAGTCTCTGGACATTGGACAATTTATCGGCGCTGAAACAGTCAAAAGGCATCCACTTTGTGATTCATCCAATATTTCCCTCATGCCAATCTGCCAACGCCTTTTGACTAGACGACTACGATGCGACATAAATATTACTATTAAGTGAGTAAATACGTCAATTTATTAAAGAAATGAATTTAAGATGAAATAACTCGACTCGACACAATACAGGCAATCGAATTTATTCTTGAAAATCATTTGATAAGAAGAAGACAAAACAACTTATGATACAAAGCAGAACCAATGTACTTAGCAGGCAACTAACTACCTTTAGTAAGTTTGTACATCTAACTATGTGTATTTGTGTAGTTTTTAAGTGCCTACTTTATTGACGTAGCAGTTTTTGGATGTCCTAATAAATAAATATAACGACTGAACATTATTTTCTAAATAGACTTCTCATAATAAATGATAATTAAAGGATAAACCCATCCTGTTCAGAGTGTGGTGACGATGAGACCAGCTGCCACTTCATATCGGAGTGCTCTATGTGCTCACTTTTATGATGGGAACTACAAGGTATTGACTAAAATAGAAGAGAAGACCTAATAAACGTTTCTATTGGGGACATTGTGAGGTTTACGAAAGCTGCTGAGAAAAAATTGAGAATGATCGTGAGTTTTCTAATGATACGACGCATTAGTCGATAAATCTAAATTGCTTTTAGCTATATTTCACCGTCGTACCAATCTAGCAAATTTTGGGCATTCAATTTTAAAACTCTCTATCATAGATTCATTTGAAGTTACTGGCGTAGTTTCGCGCTATATAAAATACTCACAACTGCATGTAATTTACTGTGAATTCAATTCTGTAGCTGAAATATCACGTAAAATATGGATCGAAAGATAAACAATTTTCATGGAGTTTGTGTCATGATATGAATTTGTGATTGAATTCCAAAAGAGCCGTGGTGGATGTTTGTGATATAGACGCTTGACAGCTTCAAAAAGGAAATATTGTACTTATTGATTTTATTGTTGTTAACTTGAAGCTAGAAACTTAAAATTTTCACAGCAGCTTCATTTTATGGCGTAGGCACACACTAAGAAAGGATTATTGCAAATTCCACTAAGGGGGTTAAATAGGGGATAAAATTTGTATGAAAATCCGTCATTTTTCAAGTTATATCTATGAAAATTGGTATTTAGGTTTTCAGTTAAAAATAAAGAGTTACGTATCTAAGGAATTTCGGAAAAACTACCCCCAAGTGGATTAAATATGGGATGAGATTTATAAGAATCCAAGCGGACGTAGTCGCTGGCATCAGCTAGTTATATCTAAAATAAAGCAATCCAGTAATCATCTACTCTTTCCATGATTTTTTTTTTTTCATCAACAATCAAAAAAAAGTATTGGTCAGTAGAGATATTTCCTTCCGTTCTTCATTTTAGTTCTTTTAATAGTTTGACTATTGATCTTAATTTTGTTAGACATTGTGGGAACTGGCTGTGGTCTATAATACAAATACGTATTTGTAAATATCGTATTGGTAATACGATAATTACAAATACGATACTCAAACAAAAATGGTGAATTCAACGCACTAGTTCGAACATCTCCACTTGTTACTAAATCCATATTTTCGTATTCAGAACATTTGCTACTCTCAGTCATGGCGGAGTTTTACCCACGTAATAATATCCTACCGGTGCCAGGTATGAGAGATAACCTGAGCCGACGCAGCTGCAAGCGGCCGGCGCGCGCTCTCCTCCGCGAGCGATTTACGCGTTTGTTTATTTATGCACAGGTTTCATGCTCCGGTCGTAATGCATTCGCTATAGCTATATCATCGCTAAGGCCTCAACAGTTGCACGCACACATCGCAGCTCCTATATGTTGTAAAACAAGGAATCGTTATATTATGTTTGTATCACAAAATTCACATTGTGGAACACGTATACTGTATAGTACCTAGTTGCCTTAAAGCTTTAACTAGTTTTACTAGTTCAGTCGGCTCCACTGGGCATTTTCGGGATTGAAGATCAGCATTATAAATGAAAATAGGAAGAAATTTGATTAATCTTTCTATTTAAAGATTGTTAATTAATCTTTCAATACAAAGATAAAACAACACTAATATAAATGATGACACTAATTATACGATGAATGTATACAAAAGATGCGCTATTCTGCATGCATACCCGTGCTTAACCTGACCCAGACAGATAGATATAAATGGAGCTTTATTATGCAAGTTACATTTGTGAGGCAAACAGAGTATCCGTAAACACAAAATAAGCAACTTTCCACCGTTTCGCTTACGGTGGATAGCAAGCTTTACACAAGTCTCCTAGCGCATCATACACTCATCTGTGTCTGTTTTTTTTTTCATCATTTTTTTTTCATCATCAAAGAAAATCATGCACAAATGATTAACTGTCTTCAATAACAAAAGTTTCGCTTGTTCCGATATATCTGACCGGTACCTTAGCATAGGCGTGGTTGTTCACGACTGCCGCTGGCTGCCTGTTTATGGGCGCATTTGTTATAATTTCCAGCGGATATATTGCGTCACCGGGTAAAGGATAAATGGTACGGTCATTTTTCTGAATGGCAAATAATTTTCTGATTGGACTTTAATGGGATTATCTCGCACAAATTGATTGGAAATCTATATTAATGTGGGTATGAAACTTGTTCCTGAAGTTATTAATAATTATTTAATGATATTTATCTCCTTGTTATAAGAGGTATCCTTTATTATTTTGTCCTTACTTATATATACTTATTTTCCCAAAATAAGAATACCCGGTTGTATTCGCTGCAAGATTCTTCGATTATAGTGTGCTTGTAGGTTAGTTAGGGTATAGGTTATAGGTTGTTACGATAAAGATGGTAATTCGACAAAAATTTTTGAACAATATTTTCTGTAAGGCCTCTCTATGTTAACAATAATGCTAATTAAGATACAATGTACAGGAACCAACTTTTAAATAATATTATAAGCTTTACGACTAAAGATATAAATAATATTTTACCTACATGAATTAGTGTGAATTTTCCACGATTGATACTTTTAATTTTAAATTATATGTATGTAATTATAATAATCTTGTTAGAATGCCATCCTCTCAAGGTGGGTTTACACCAAACGAACAAAGAGCTAGAGCTAGAGCTAGAGCATTCTTTCTTGATCTTTTAGTGTAAACGAAAACTCGTTGACAGCGTTTACACCAAAATAACAACGAGCAAGAATAAGAACACGAACTAGAACACAAGAACACTTTGAAGAGACCGCTCCGGGGAGCGAGCGCGTCCGAACACGTAAGAACGCTCTAAGCTGCTGTTCGCCCGCTCCAGCGCTGTTTAGATCAAGCGAGCGAGCATTCTTAGAATATTCCATAGAATCTATGCGAGCAACTATAGAACAACGAAGGAATGTTCTGTCTCTGTTTACACTAATAGAATTTGACGGAGAGGGGATAGAATGAGCATTCGCTCGTTTGGTGTAAATCGGCCTTCAGATGCTCTCGTTTTACTTAAGAAGAGAAAAGGCATAAGAACTTAGATACATCTAACCTAATCTAAATATTATTATTTATTATTATACCTACCTATAAAAGGAAAAGGTGACTGACTGACTGACTGATCTATCACCGCAGAGCTCAAACCACTGGACGGATTGGGCTGAAATTTGGCATGCAAATAGCTATTACGACGTGGACATCCGCTAAGAAAGGATTTTTGAAAATTGAACCCCTTAATAAATTAAGGGGTTGAAGATTTGTATGAGATATAGTATATTATGAATGCACGCGGACAAAGTCGCAGGCATCAGCTCGTCTAAAATAAATCACTAAAGCCATATTTAGGAAATTATCGCCTAGATATTTTATTCAAATGGTGTACACACACATTTTGTATTAAAGCTAAATCGTTTGTCTGCACACATTAATGCCCACTGTAAAATAAATTACCAGACTGGTTCACGAGTAGGTACATTGAGTTAAACTATTTGAATGCGCACTACATTGTCATTGTCATGCAACGACCCTGACATAAAAACATACACTTTTTGTATATAGCGATTTATTCCGCAACACAGTACCTACCTGCTTGGAGGCTGTAGTAGATAATATGTATTCCGTACATGCAAAAAGGCTAAAAAAGTCCAAAATATATCTATTGGGTAGGACTTAATATCATTTCCAGTTAATTAATTAGAAATTTAAACTTAAGGCTTTCCTAAAATCCACAAAAGATCTACTATAATTAATTTACTTGTTATTTTCTTGGACTTATAACAAGTAGGTAGGTATAGGTATTATACAAAAAAAACATTACGAATCTACAGAAAAAAAGGCATATAATATCGTGAATGTATCTGTGTATCACAATATTAAATATACACTATAAATAAAAATGTATAATATAATATGGTAATAATTGATATTGATATGAAAATATCGAAACGCCTTATAAATGATGATGGATGAGTATGAATATCCTACGACATACCGACGCGACGCGCGTCGATTTCCTCGTTTCTCTCATTTTATGTAACCAGCAGAAAAAAAAATCGTGCCGAATTGAAGCACATCCTTTTTAACCCCCGACGCAAAAACGACGGGGTGTTATAAGTTTGACGTGTCTGTGTGTGTGTGTGTGTGTGTGTGTGTCGATTTGAATGCGGTTTTTTTGTTTGAAAGGTGAATTAGTCGAGAGTGTTGTTAGCTATGTTTGATGAAAATCGGTCCAAGATGGCCGCCGCTACAAAATGGCGGATTACATAATAATTATGTTTTCACAACTCACTTAATATGGGTATCAAATGAAAGGGCTTGACTAGTAGAATAGCACTATTGCAAATTCAAGATGGCCGCCGCCACAAAATGGCGAATGTCGAGGGTTTTTAAATTTTTAATTTTACTTGTTTAGAAATCGGTTAAAAAGTGAATTAATTTTTGTGTCGCTCAACAGAAACTTTTTTTAAAACTATGATATCACGAATCGAAGGAGTAGCGTAGAAGGGATCGATTTTATTTAACACAAATACAGCGTATCTAATCGTCTAATGGGCTGACGATTGATAGAGGCGACTTGTTATTAATATATTTGTCTCCCTTGGGGCACAAGTTGCGATGAAATGAAGCGAAATGAAACTTGTTTCACGGATGTTTATTATAGTTATGCAATATGTATATTGCCAACGAATTTGTTCGATATACATTGCTGCTTTACTGTGTAAAATTATGAAAACTCTTTATATTTCCCACAGTAAAGCAGCAATGTATATCAGACTAATTCGTTGGCAACTATTTTCAGTTGCTAACTAAGTTACAGAATAACCCAGCTGTTGTAGGTACACAATCTCTAAACCTAAACTATAATGACAGGCCTAAATATATTCCTATCTCTTTCACAATGCTCCCTGCGGAAAAGGATAGCACTATTTTTAAATTTGTCAATTTAGTTTAGGTTTAGAAATTGTGTACAACAGAATTGGCCACAATATTTTTTCATTTTATTTCTTAAAAAAGCTATAAGTAGGTATCAATATACCTACTTATAGCTTTTCCAAGAAGTTTAAGAAATAATTACTCAATAGTAATTATTTCTTAGTTAATATTCTAACAGAATGGCGTCTTGAATTTAACATAGGCACTTCATACAGTTCCTTGTATTGCAAATCTTACACGTTTACGCGCGCATTCAGTGTGGCGTACTGCCGAGCAGTTGACGTCGCGCTAGTGTATTTCAGACTTTAGATCAGGTAATTAAATTAAGGTGATGGTTAAGGTTAAATTTTAATACATTGACATTTTATAAGTCAATATTGGCACAGCTACAGTTAAGATTATGGATTACTGACATAATTATGTAATCCAAAGTGGCTTTCTTACGGTGGTCTGATTGAACTTTAATCGTAACCTTACATTAACCGCGTAATGTGCGACCCATACTAATTTTTTTTTTTTTGTAACTCGGCGGTCTTACTTGAAACAAGTTTCAAGTTTTGGTTCTGAGCAGCCAGTCGACTGAGTGGATGGTGGTGATTCTGATATTGAATTACCTCCGAGTTACCTCCTCTATTTTAAAGTTATCGCATTCACAAGACCACCGCCAAGAGCTTTTGGAGTGGAACCCAATCGCGTTCAAAGCTCGCCGAACCGCAAGATAAATTATTTAACTTCTAAACCTATACCTATTCATCGATACTAATTACTAATATTATAAATACGAAGGTGTGTCTGTCTATCTGCCTGTCTGTTAACTTTTCACGGCCTAACAGTTTAAACGATTTTAATGATAGCTACCACACATTTAGCTTACGTCCCGGGGACATGGGCTACCTTTTATCCCGGAAAATTAAAGAGTTATCACGAGATTCTTAAAGGTCCATCCGTTTAATCGATTTGCTTACGTCCCGGAAATTGACATAGGCAACTTTTATCCCGTAAAAGCAAATAGTTCCCGCAGTATTTTTAAAAACCTAAATCCTCGTGGACGAAGTCGCGGGCATCATCTAATTTTCTATATTCGGTTTCACTACTTAAACATGTAATAATAAAACTTATACATAGCTAGCCTAATCTAATTAATGTAAAAGTCTTGCTTGCATGGAATGGTGTTAGAAATTTTAATATATCTAGGACAGCTGATGTTTCTTTTTTCACCAAGGATTACTAGTAGGTACCCATAAAAAACTATGAGGACAGACTTTAAACTAACTATTATTAGGCTTCGAAAAAAAAATGATTGGAAGCAATTTTCTCCACAAAATTTTTTCTCCAAACACTGCTCCCAAATATTTTTTGTTGTTTTTAATCGAAACCGATACATAATTGATAATTATAAGATTTTTTTTAAGTAAATACCTCTTTCTTTTCGTTCGTTTATTCTACAACTATAATTTGATTTTTGTTGCACAATCTGCGGCCACTTTTATTAGTACAATATTTTCCTCGATACACGGGAGTGTATAAAATCTATCCTTCTCATATTATGTTTGCTAAAAAATAGGATGGCTGTAACACCTCTTAACAGGTGGTTATATTTAATAGGTACTTGAACCTATGTATGTATTATAGTAACGTTGCATAATTTTAACGGACAACATCTAACCTCGTCCCACCGCGTAAAATTACCGCTGCCGTGGTCAACAATTATCTCAAATGCTCTATCTATTTTACATCAAAGGCCCGTGCAGCTTGCGTGTTGCTTCATAAATTTTAATGAAAATTACTAACTCGCTTATCAGAATTGCATTAAAATATAAACGGTTTTGTAGGTATCTCAGTCGTAAGCTTGTCAATTATGATAGTAAAACCTGAAAGGTAACGTTATCCAACTGTGAGCGTTAGGATTTCGGAAGCTTCGAGTTGTCCGCTCGTCCAAAATCCCTCTGTCTGAAGACAAAAGTCTTCGAACAGTAGGTACGTGTTGCCAGTGATGACACGAATTTTTTTGAATCATGCTCGCTAACTACCTATGGGCCTGATAGGAAGACTTGGGGTCACTAAGCGGGCGTTGAAGAGAACTATGCTTCGAATATGCCTGCAGGATACTCTGAGCTAATCCAGAGTGACCGACACAGCTCATCGAAAGTCGCAATGGGCGGGGCACATAGCTTTTGGTTTTGGATATGTGCTTGAATGGCTGAACAGTGAAAACATCACTAACGTATAGTTTAATTTGGGTTGCTTTTCATGCTAGAAATATGTGCTTTCGACCTATTATTATATGAACTTGAGTTGCTAAAACTTACCGACACGTTGAACCTAATAAAGACATTACACACTATTTCTATTATCATTTCTGTGGGGCGGGCGGCCTGAACTCCGACGACATAGCTACCTAAGATTCTATTAAAAATAAACGGAAAACCGCTTGACTGGCCTATTTTCACGTCGCAGGTTAAAATAATAAAATAAAGGACAATGCCATTTTTCTATCGGAATAAACTTGATACCGAATTGAGAACCCTCGTCGCAGATAACGAGGTCCCTCGCAGATAACAAGCTCACGTGCGTCGCTCGCTTTTTATCATGTCGACACTTTTCTTCCTTTATTTCACCTTTCAAACACACTGGGCCATAATACACGGTGACACCGAGTCAAATCGTTGAGCTATTGAGGCCTATAATATAAATTTTATACTTTGCAAGAATATGTATTCAGTATTAGTGTAAGGTCATCCTTTTTTAACCCCCGACGCATAAACGATGGGGTGTTATAAGTTTGATGTGTCTATGTGTGTGTGGGTTGTGTGTGTGTGTGTCTGTCTGTTCCCCTGTAGCTCTCAAAAGGGTGAACCGATTTGAATGCGCTTTTTTTGTTTGAATGGTGAATTAGTCGAGAGTGTTGTTAGCTATGTTTGATGAAAATCGATCCAAGATTGTCGCCGCTACAAAATGTCGTATTAGAATAGAATAGAATAGAATAGAAAAGTTTTTTATTCAAATAAACTTTTACAAGTGCTTTTGAATAGTCAGATGAATCTACCACTGGTTCGGAATGCCATTCCAACCGAGAAGAACCAGCAAGAAACTCGGCGGTCGCTCTTTTCCAAATTTACATATTTTATCATTATGTGTTTGGCGTTGTGATAAAATATATTACATATTTTATCACAACGCCCTCAATATGGGTATCAAATGAAAGGACTAATCTTGACTAATAGAATAGCACTATGCAAATCCAAGATGGCCGCCGCCACAAAATGGCGAATGTCGGGGTTATTTTAATTTTTTAATTTATACTTGTGAATAGGTACGCACAAACCTTTTATTATACAAAAAATAATAATTGTCATCAATCTTTTCCATTAAGAAAGGCAATCTATCCATTACTGCTGTAAAGACATTCAATACATCTCTCTAATTCAAACCCAACAGAACATCACCATGGAAATAAAATAGGTCATAACAAATGCATTCTAAGTTTCACAATTGCGTGACACATTTTCTGAAAGTCTTGCAGCGTTTGCGGCAGTGTCGGTAGAATATGCCCGCATAATGCTCTTCTCGTCCCATAATATTGGTGGGAACAAACACCACGTGTTTCAGAGGCCTTATGCCGACTTTGTACATAGTGGCAACGATGATCGAAATTCGAGTATCGACACACAATAACTTCAGAGCAAAATGAACCCAAAAACTCTTATTTTAAAGTCGTAATTCAATAGTTCGAATATTTATTTTACAACATTTCTGCTTGGGGCGCAATGCCGAATGTATTGGCGAACAAGCCATTTTAGGTACATTTTACTCTGAAGTCATTGTGATTCGATCAACAGTATATTATAAAGTTTTGGAGCTACGCAAAGTGAGACTAAGCATACAGTACGCCCTCGTGTGAACGATGCAGGCAGGATGAGATCCTCGTCTTTGTTTTATGTATAAATATTAACTATCCGTGGGGCTACTGAATCCCCTTCCCTTATAGGATGGGTCAGAAATCTATGTAAATAAAAATCAATGTTTGTCTGTATGGCCTCTGTGCACTCCTAAACTATTCGTCCGATTTTGATGTAACTTTGTTGTTCTGCATATGCCCGCGAAGGTTGCTGAGCCATAATATAAAGATGGTTGTCTGTATGTTTGTCGTCTATGCGTTCTTAAACCATACTTTACGTGGTATTGAACGTACGCCTATAATCACTACAACATAGTATAAAACAAAGTCGCTTTCTCTGTCCCTATATCCCTATGTCCCTATGTATGCTTAAATCTTTAAAACTACGCAACGGATTCTGATGCGGTTTTTTTTAATAGATAGAGTGATTCAAGAGGAAGGTTTATAAGTAGAAAAATTGGACCCGGTAGGTGGCGCTAATAGCGGGCAGGACGACGTCTGCCGGGTCCGCTATTAAGCTATAATATGCTAGTTTAGTACTGTTTTGGTTTTTACTATTTTGTATCGTATTTCCGTCTCAAAACGAATGTAAGCATTAGTCCTATGATGTTGTGTATGTACCTACCTACTTACCAAGAATTACACACAAGAATAAAAAAATATATAAATACCTACTCGGGATAAAAAAACATATTGCTTAAATTAATATTTACAAAAAAGTTAGTGTACATAAGTATTCACACATTAATTGAACGATCCTAAGTTTAAATATTATAATTATTTATTGGTATAAAATCGATTATGCCATTTTATGATACTTAATTATGAATAAAAATTAATAAATTCATTAGATCAAACAACACAGTATCATCCAAAAGTTATGTTTTTGCATATAATTTTTCCTTTATAATGAGTCTTTAATGTTAATTATTATTTATTACTAATGACCCGAATAAATGACACTGATTGCTATCTATTCTCAAAATATTATTCGACATACAATGTTCAACACATAACAATATTGTTAGAATTTTACTTAAATTAATTTGTTAATTAGTTATAGAAAATGCTTTTATTGATTTTTTATTCGAAGGAAGTTCATACCTGAGACATATTCTAGTTGACTCGTCTACACCCATGTTAAAGCTTATCTAGCCAAAAAGCAGGTTTAATATTTCACTACGTATTCGGACCATACACACAAAGGATTGATAAAAAATTTGCCGAAGCTTGGACGAAGAAAATTTCGCCCAAGGCCCGGTTAATGGTGTCGTTGCAGCCCTAAATTATACATAATGTGTTGGCGAATATAAAACCACACACAATGCGCATTACCATAATCAAGCCACTGTAGACCACAGATAGCTGAAGAAATGCATAACATTGTTACACTTTTACATTACTCTACTATGTAGGTTAAAATTCGTGAGCTTTTTATACAAGGAATACTATACTTTGTACTTACCTATGTATGTAAAATAAACTCCACTAGTGTGGAATAATACGCTTAAACGTTTATCCAAATTGGCTGAGATAGGAAGTAAACTATTCACATAAATAGTCGTCAGGGCTTACTCGAGTATTTCAGCCAGATTCGCAAGGAAATATTATTAACAATAATAATACATCCTAGTGTCAATAAGTTCTGTCACATTTAAGATATTCTCGGAGAGCACGTGAACCCGTCTGTAGGTCCTGCGCCTGATCTGTCTCTGATCGTGTCGTATTGACGTCACAATGGCCTGAGAGAGTGAAGGAATGGAGAGTGCACGTGTGTATACACTTGTGCACTATAATATCTACAGCATAGACTAGTCACCGTCTCGGTTGAGATTGGCCGCCATGGCCGAAATTCAGTCGGAAGACATTATTACCGAAAAACTAACTATTGATAACTTTTACGTAATAGAGATTTTTATTACAAGGAGAAAACTGTTCAAAGCGTGCCGAAATATAAAATTGTCTTGTCTAAAGCCTACAAAGCCTTCAGCTAGCCGCAGATGGAGCGCATAGAGGAAACGAATTTTTAATTCCAACAACGTTCCACGGGACATGAAAGTTGGAATTTTTGACGATGCCCGCTGTGAATTCATTTTGAAATTCAGAGATTTTTCCGCTGTTTTAGTCGGACCGAAAATGCCACTTGATTTAAAAATTCATAGTAATTTACATGAACGGCACACATTTGCATGTGAATTTCCTTGGGAACAAATTACTAGGGAAAAAGAGGCATAATAGGTAGCAATGAGAATATTAAACTGTCACAGTTTATGACACAGAAGAAATGTATGCAAACCAAACTATGGCTTACGTTATTTCAAATAGACTTAGACTCTTACTTATTTTTTTTTCTGCTTTTATATACTTACTTAAGTAATTTTAATAGTTTGATCTCTACTATTAGATATATATGTATAATTTTAATAGTTTGTCTGTTCATTTGTTTACGGAAAACCACTGAACTGATTAAAAACTCTTGCCGTTCGAAACCATACTCAAACTTCAATATGGCTTTAACTGTGATTAAAATTGGTCGTAGAAATTGATGCTGCTTGTCTCGAAATTCATGCCAGCGAAATTTTTAGAAGGTTTGTAGAAAAGTGAAAAAATAAAAATAAAAACCACTGCAACGAGCTCCTGTCTTTCAGTCTGCAACCGTTCAACAATACTCGTAGCTATAAGAAATTACTCTGAAGCTATGTAAAGTTAGAAACAGCATCAAAATCGATCCAGAAGTTTTTAAGGAAGTTGGTATGTAACAGACATTTCTTTTCACATAATATGTACATATGGACATACACCCAAACAAACATACTTAGTATAAGGTCTTTCCCTGAACGCTTATTATGCTTACTGGCTTCATCTCATCATGGATGCGTATAAATACGTATCTATACTAATATTATAAAGCTGAAGAGTTTATTTGTTTGATCGTCGCGCTAATCTCAGGAACTGCTGGACCGATTTCAAAAATTCTTTCACTGTTGGATATGGAAGTACGTGATCCCTGAGTGCTATGGGCTATATATTATGTACCACGGGCGAAGCCGGGGCGGACCGCTAGTAATAAATAATTATACACGCGTATGCGGTTAATATGGCCACAGCTCGACGCAGATTGCGCGTAATGCCACATTAAAAATCCCAACATTCAAGACGGCCTTGCTTTAATAAGTTCAGCAGATGACAAAATTCTGGTCCAATTTTTTTTTGTAGCACTTAAGACTCGGTCCTACCTTAAGTGGTGCTTTTCAGTTCAATTCAATTTATTTATAAGATAAGTACGTGAGTCGTACGTATCATTTTAGAAGTCTCAATTTTACCGTGATTTATGTTTTTTGTACGCTTGATGTAAAAACTCTAGGTACTTTGAAAACATAGATGTAAACAATTACTGCGACAAAACTTTCTCAAGGCTTTTGCATCGACAAAGCGTCGATGCAAAAGCTACGTCATGTATAACAAGGATAATGTAGAACAATAGTCAGGTATTTTTATTTTCAACTAGATGATGCCCACGGCTTCGCCCGTGTGGATTTAGGTTTTTAAAAGTCCCGTGGGAACTTTTGATTTTCCAGAACAAAAAGTAGCTTATCTGTAGAAACCCGTCTCCAAAACGGAAAAATCCCGTGGGATCCCCACGATTTTGGAAAACAATTCCTTACAGCATCAGGGTTGAGGAGTTGGATATGTACCTACTCGAGTTCATTCAACGATAAAGTCTTTAATTGGTACCCCCAATATCAATTTAAATAACCGAAAGTTTCTAAAACACATTAGTTTTGGGGATCAGGTCCCCTACAGCATCAGGATTGAGGAGTTGGAATCCAAATTTTTTATAGAACAGGGTCGCAATGTTTCTCTATCGATTAAAAAAAAATTACGCAAATCGGTTCAGAAATCTCGGAGATAGCGGTGTACATAGGTAGAAAAACACAACTCCTCCTTTTTTGAAAGTCGGTTAAAAAAGTAGCCTATGTTACTCCCTGGTTAATTCTCTACTTGTATGTGAAGGTCCCGTCAAAATCGGTTCAGCCGTTCCGAAGATTAGCCCGTTCAAACAGACAGACAGACAGACAGACACACAAAAATTTTAAAAACGTGTGATTCGGTTATGGTAGCGTTCAAATAACCATATGAGCTTAATATGAGGTAGTTATTTCGATATTACAGACAGACACTTCAATTTTATTTATTAGTATAGAGTATAGATATAGATTAAAAAAGCCGACTGCGTAAATAGCGAACTAAAAATACCAACCTATAGTTAGACTTTGAATTATCTGCAGTAATCTGACGTTTCCTAATGTCATTCCGTAAAATAATGTTGCCAACCCCATTTCTATAGTGATGTGATACGTTCAATTCATTTAATTTCATTCACAAAAGTTTCGTTCAAAGTGACTCTTTCATTATCATTATAATTAATTTTATTTATCTACTAAGTAAATCGATGGCTCCTACGTATAAAAGCCAAATTAACAATTTTGTCATCTTGACTTTTTTGTGGCAAACGCATCCTATTGGTACAATTGAAAAAAGTAAGAAGTACTATTTTCTATTTGCAGTATAACAGCCTATTGGCCTGTTTTACCACCTTCTGATAAGTGTCTGATAGCCTTAACGTAAGTTTTGTCACTTTCTTACTTTATGTCAAGTGACAAAGACAAAAAGTGGTGAAACAGGCCCTATGTGTCGTAAAAATAAACGTACAAGGGCCAAATTGTAATTTTAGACTTACACTTGTTTATGCTTCCGGCCAATCTGCATAATTTTTTTTTTTTCGTGTTGTTACGTTTATTATCATCGAAGTCATCTTTTAGTTATTACATAAATAACTAAAAGATGACTTCCAATTAATATATTAACATCGATACCTAAGCCAAAACTACTTGTTTTGATTCTTGTTTGTCTGTATCTAGTTCAGCATGATTTCCTTGGAAGAGGGGATGGAAGTTTCTTTTGTAAAACTCAGCGTTAGTATACAACTTAGCGTTAGTGTACTGGTTTCTTGAGATGCTTTTTTCTTACACCTTTTTTGTTAAATTGTGATTTTACTAACAAACAATGTGAAAGACTTTTTGTATAATTTTAGGTAATTTTATTGATTAAACTGTGAATTTTAAAAAAAAACTTGCTTTTGTTAACTAGGTGTTTCTAAAGAAAACAATACGTTTTAAATATGGGTCCATAACTATAATTTTTGAAGAGTGAAGACTTATTACTCAAAGCATTTAACTGAAAACCAGATCATATAACCTCCTTTTTTTCAGGCAGTCCTTTAAAAAGGTTCTATATTATGTCGATCCTTTTAAACACCGATGATAAAATATAATAATTACTTAAAATATAAACTTTAATTTAAATAAAATAATTGAATGATTCAAATCGATCACTTGTACCCCATCCCTATTTTATTTTCGTTAAAAAGTGACAACCCACGAAACTTCACATTACTGCATACAATTAAAAGTCAAAGTATAGTTTATACATATACATCGCACGGTTTAGAGAAGGTTTAGAGTTTAGACGAATAAATAGACACCTCCTTGATTAAAATCCATGCACCTGTTGGGATTCTTCGAGGGTAATAAAAATCCCACATAAATTCATACCCAGATAACCGTGTAAAACATACCCTGTCGGCTGTCTTAGCTGTCGCGCAGTCGGGAAAAATAGGACAGAGCTCGG
This sequence comes from Melanargia galathea, assembly GCA_920104075.1. NCBI lineage: Eukaryota > Metazoa > Arthropoda > Insecta > Lepidoptera > Nymphalidae > Melanargia > Melanargia galathea. Next base: position 6,420,290 of record OV049864.1, read on the forward strand.
TGCTTAGTGCATGCTCGTGCACCACGATAAAATTCTTTTTCGGGTGGATCATATTAAAAAACCTTCCAATAATCATTTAATTCTGAATCAATTAAAATCCAAGATAAATCTCCAATATATTACTGCTATAAAATTCAAGATGGACGTAAGCCTTTAAAATTTAAAAGGGAGTGACATGATTTTTAATGATACTACGAGTAGGTACTTAAAGCGGCACATTATGACGACAAAATAATGCCAGAATTAAACGAATCGTGGCAATTTATGACCAGCTTCTATATCCGTGTCTTAATAACCACATGTACAATATCTTCATAGCCGTACACTTACGGGTATTTCACAGGAATAGTATTCTATAGTATTTTACTTGTAGCTTTGTCAGTACAAGTATAAATTAAAAAATTTAAAAACCCCCGACATTCGGCATTTTGTGGTGGCGGCCATCTTGGATTTGCATAGTGCTATTCTACTAGTCAAGCCCTGTCATTTGATACCCATATTGAGGGAGTTGTGAAAAAATATGTAATCCGCCATTTTGTAGCGGCGGCCATCTTGGATCGATTTTCATCAAACATAGCTAATAACATTCTCGACTAATTCACCTTTCAAACAAAAAAAAACCGCATTCAAATCGGTCCACCCGTTTGAGCGCCACAGGGGAACACACACACACACACACACGCACGCACGCACGCACGCACGTACGCACACACACACACACACACACAGAGAGACACGTTAAACTTATAACACCCCATCGTTTTTGTATTTTTAATATACAAGTAAAGTATTTTAGTATCGTCATCATCGATTCCCTCATCGTCGTCATTCGACGAATTCCGTAGCACAGCACTAGTGGTGAGCGCTGTATTCCTATAAGCGGGAGGTGGGAGGTTCGATTCTTGGCAGGAACAATTTGGAATTTAAGTATAAATACTAAATTGTCTTTGATCTGACCTCCTACTCCCTAACTCAGTGGCTATTAAAAAATGAAAGCCACTGAGCTTATTGGCCATTTATATTTTTTAATCATTGAAGGTTTTCTATGAAATATTATTTTTATTTCACACAATAAAGCAGCAATGTATATGGAACTAATTCGGTGGCATTCATTTAGTGATGATCACTGCATCGCTAGTCACTAGGTCGTGGCTAGTTATGTACCAAAAACTATACCCTCCACTAGTCGGATTTCGAGTAAAAAGTTTAAAAATAAAGTCTTAAGGTGTTACGTTTTCCATACTAACTTCATGTTACCATTCAAGAGCGAATGGATTATATATTTACACTTAAATTACATCGCACAGCCTTAATATAATTTTTAATTTGCGCGAAATTATATTTACATAAAGAAAACATTACATAGACAGCTTAATTATTATAATAGCCATCTATTAAACGCTGTTTTGCCTAGCTGACCGAGATGGCTTTACTTCACCTTTAGCTGTTTATGTAATGTTTTCTTTATGTAAATAAAATTTTCCGCACATTAAACATTAAATTAAGGCTGTGCGATGTAATTTTAGTGTAAATATATAATCCATTCGTTCTTAAATGGTAATAATAAATTAGTATGGAAAACGTACCACCTTAATAAGTTTTAAGTCGAAAACACGTGTACCCTATTTTGAACCAAACTTAAATAGCGTGTTTAGAATTCATTGGTTGCATGTCGCGGAATAGCGAAAATGAATGAAACACGATACCATTTCGCGATTGCATTGTGAACCAAATTACTTATACTGCAGGTCTCGTGCAAATACTGAAAATTCTATAAAAAGACTAAGTAAACCAACACTAGGTACCTACTGTAAATAGTTATTGCATTCAGGTCGTACCAGCACTGACGGGAACTCTAAAGAATCTGTTTGTATGAATTTTTGTAATACTCGTTCGCTGAGAGATATTTCCCGACATTCCTGGTTTTCTCCTTATAATTATTAGTGTTTCATTTCACAAGTATAAATTAAAAATTTAAAAAACCCCCGACATTCGCCATTTTGTGGCGGCGGCCATCTTGGATTTGCAATAATGCTATTCTACTAGTCAAGCCCTTTCATTTGATACCCATATTAAGGGAGTTGTGAAAAAATATGTAATCCGCCAATTTGTAGCGGCGGCAATCTTGGACCGATTTTTATCAACTAAGGTAAAGTCTCCTTATTCCGTGGTATTCTAAAATTGGCACCCAATTCCGAGGTATATAGAAAAACAGCGTTTTCAACCGATCCCCAAGCTATTTTTTACTGCAACATATCTTAATCAATTGATAGTTTATCATTCCATAGATAAATGACGAAATTGTTAGTTTTATATGTATATGTTTTAAAATAACCAGCAAGTTTTACACTAGCAGCCGGCCCGAACGCATGTTTCATACATTTCGGACCTCGTGCACGAAATACCTACATTTTTTTAAATAGTGTTTATCCGTTAATTTTGAGCTTTATTTGTTTTTATTTAGATTTGAATATTTGAAGGACTATATTTTCAATCGTAAACAATCAACTTTTGTGAATATTTGTAAAGAAATTAAGGTGAAAATAGGTTTTGAAAATACCTCGGCGTTAGGTGCCAAATATTTTAGCCGGTTCCTAACGCCGTGGTATACCGCGGAATTGCGATTTCATAGACTTCATAACTTTTTCAATTTTTAGAGTCGTTTTATGTTAAATACTTCTTGTTTCGGTTTTGAATATTTAAATAGGCAATAAGGTTACAGAGTCCTAATTACGAGGTACACTTTGGCGTCTCAATCACTAACTATACCGTGTCAAAGTTTACCTATTTAGGTAATTTATTGATAGATTGTATGGGAAAGCTAAAGAAAATTAATTTAAAAGAAAATTAAATTTATACATATTTCGATGCAATTTTGAGAGAGTATTGTACATATTTACGAAGATAATCTAATTAAGCTTTAAATTATTTGTTTATTATGGAAAAATCTTTTCTTTTTTAACACTCGGAATTAGGAAACGTGTTTTTTGTTACAAAACTCAATTCCGTGGTATTACCTCGGAATAAGGTTCTATGAGCCCCTAATTATGTGGTATGGATAGAAATACTACCTCGGAATAAGGTTCTATGAGCCTCTAATTACGTGGTATGTATAGAAATAAAATACAGGATGCTCACAATATTTCAGTATGGTTTCAGTTACACCAAGTATCATTCGCGTTCAGTCACGCAAACATTCATATTCTAAAACATTTATCTTATTATTGCTCGTGCTGATTCATTCACTGACTCACTCATTGATCACCCCTCCTGTAAAATTTTGTATAAAAAAATTTTTTTCACTAGTGATTCCGTATAGAAGACAAAAATTCATTCGGAACAAAAATATGGAGAGAGCTGATGATTGAGGATTTCGGAGACGGGTGAAGAGCACGCTTAAGGTATTGAAGATAGGAGGGGGGTGCTTGAGCAAATGTCATTCAAAACGTCATCCAATTGGCAGTGAGCTGAAAAAAATTCAAAATGGCGAAAAAAAGATGGCCGCCATACAAATTTCGTCGGTGTCCACCTCGGAGGGTAAAAAAATGGAAGAGTGGTTTCCTAGCAACAGATGATCAGGATCCAAAGGTTTATTCGATGAATAGAAAAAAAAACAAAATGGTGGAATTTATTTTTCCATAGAAAATGTATGGCGAATATTGAAGAGACTACAAGTTGTAAACTATGCAAGGCTTTGATGTGGTTTTTTGGAGAAATCTCAAAATAATGGAGAAATACGAAATTTGTATGGCGGCCATCTTATTTTCGCCATTTTGACTTTTTTTTCAGCTCACTGCCAATTGGATGACGTTTCGAGTGACATTTGCTCGAGCACCCACCTATCTTCAATACCTTAAGCGTGCCCATCGCTCGTCTCTGAAATCCTCAATCATCAGCTGTCTCCATATTTTTGTTCTGAATGAATTTTTATCATCTATACGAAACCATTTGTGAAAAAAATAATTTTCATACAAAATTTTACAGGAGAGGTGATCAATCAGTCAGTCAGTCAGTGAGCGAATGAATCAGCACGAGCAGCTATATATATATTAATAATATACATATATTAATATTTTACACACAAACATAATTAAACAATTACATACGTATCGAATTGATTTTGAAATCTATTAATAAATACAGTTCATTTTTGAACACCATGTAGAATTCATTCTACTCGTTTCCCTTTGAATTTTGTACCCTCGGAATTAGGAGCCATTTGCCTCGGAATTAGGATTTTTACCTCGGAATTGGAGCATTCGGACTTTCTTCATATTTAATTTAATTTTACATTTAAATCAAGTTGTAATTGTTGTCCTTTTAGGATATTTCAAGAGTTAAATAAATAACGCTTCTGATAAAAATAGCCAGTTCTTCAGAAAGGTGTAGTAAATGCTTAATTTTTTACGTTCTTTCGAGTTTTTATGAAAATACCACGGAATAAGGGGACTTTACCTTATTAGTGAATTACTTATTATATTATGACAACACCCCTAAGCACTTTAATATGGAATCCCTGATTTTTTTGAAATATCTGAATCTGTGTGCAGTATAATGGATCACTGTTTTTACATGGAGACAATTTGTATTCTAAAGACGGACATAGTCGTCTCTAAGAAAGCGTCTCTACAAGTAGCCCATACTTTTTCACGGAAAATATCTTCTTCGCGCGGGAAATTTCATACGGAAAATGTCGCGGGTAATAGCTATAAGTAGTTCCTAGATTCCTAGTCCAGTTTGTGTGCGTCCACCTCATTGCATGCAGCCGTATGTTAACCGCAATCCGAACTTCAATTACATTCTAGCGTCCGACAGATCTACAGTATGATCTTAATGCGGGTCCATTCCTTTCACAGGTCGATGACCGATAGTCAAGACTTGTTTGCAGTGACTCTCTTATCAGCGAAGTCCGAACGCGGAACTGGACGGTATCGGCACGGCATACAGAATTGCAACTCCGTATTAATGTAGTATAGCGATCATACAGTTTGGGAACTGTATGATCCTACTAATATTATAAATGTGAAAGTGTGGATGTTTGGATGTTTGGATGTTTAGATGTTTGGGTGTTTAGATGTTTGGATGTTTGTTACTCAATCACGCCGCAACTACTGAACCGATTTGGCTGAAATTTTGAATGAAGATAGACTATACCCTGACTTAAAACATAGGCTACTTTTTATCCTGGACAAATGCACAGTTCCCACGGGATTTTGAAAAACTCGAAATGTATAGCTATAGCTATAGGTAGATTACTATAGCGAACTTCCTTGATAGTAGGTACAAAGGTTGGAAAAGGGAGCGGGAACGGGAACCGGAAATCCACGATTCCCTCGGGATTTTTTTGTAACCGAAATTTACGCGGGCGAAGCCGTGGGCAGATACTAGTAGGTACATAATTTCTGTCTCACGAAGGAAGCCCTACACCTACGAATTATGACTATGCGCAGAATTTTAAGTTAAATCGCGCTAGTTAAAAGCTCTTAGTAAGGCCTTATCTTACGTGTATTTACTAGGCGACAATCACTGTTACCAGCGCGATGTTTCGGATGACTACAGTCTACACCCGATATCGTAACTCGAGCCCATTTTCCGTCCAAAACCCAGTCGTTTCTATCATAATCGAGCAATAGACGGTTAGCGATATGTCGGCGGACATAAAATTGTGCAGTCTCGCGACACAAGTGTACATTAAAAATTTAAAAACCCCCGACATTCGCCATTTTGTGGTGGCGGCCATCTTGGATTTACATAGTGCTGTTCTACTAGTTAAGCCGTTTCATTTGATACCCATATTGAGGGAGTTGTGAAAAAATATGTACTTAATTCGCCATTTTGTGGCGCCGGCCATCTTGGACCGATTTTCATCAAACATAGCTAAGAACACTCTCAACTAATTCACAACTAGACTAGTTCATTCGACAAATCGGTTCACTCGTTAGAGCGCTAAGGGGGAACAGACATACAGACACACACACACACACACACACACCCGTAGTTTTCGCGTCGGGGGTTAAATATCCGACGCCGCATGAATTGTTTCGCTGTTATGCTGTCTACATCGACAGTACAACATTTGTGTACAGTTGTACACAGTACACACAGAACAATGTATGTTACTGAACTGTATCATTGTTAAATTGTGATAATATTGATTGTGTGCTATTTACCTTTGAAGCTTGACAAGTCTATCGCAAAGCTATATCGCTTATCGCTAAGTAAACGTGTGTTTGTAACGATTGTGAAATTGTTAACGGTCAATTTGGTAGGTAAAGGTCGACCAGAATCTCATGAAAAATACGGAAATGAAATTCCAAAGTTAGCTACACTACGGCTGCCCTAGCGATAAACAAAGTAACTGAAATTTTTTGTGAAATTGACTTTTTTGCATTAACAAAAGTTTTATGTCGAGTAGTTTTTTACCACAGTTTAATATTTCAAATAACTTGAACCGTTTACTGAAATTTGAATTGCCCAAACAAAGTAACTGCACACACTAACCCGGAATATAAATGCAAAAACCAAGTAAACAACAAGCACAACACAAAAAGAAAGTAATTGGATGTTGATTAGATACCTACTTTGTTTTTGTATTTAAAATGCAGTTGCTTGATTTTTCGTTTCGTGAAATGATCCCAGGTAAGGTGTTCTGAACTTTATTTATCACTAGGGCAGCCGAGTAAACCTAGTATTGCTTACTACAAAATTTAATTTCCCTATTTTTCATGAGATTCTGGTCTACCTGTATCAACGCAGATAACAATAGTTTATAGCGTTCAGAGTTCAGAACGACCTAAACAAGTTTCGCCTATGGTACAAGTTCGTGAAAGCAATTAAATCTATCTATCTATCTATAATTTAATAATATAAAGTAGCTTGTCCTGACTGACTGACAATCAACGCACAGCCAAAACCACTGAAGCTAGAAACTTGAAATTTTCACAGTAGCTTCCTTTTATAACGTAGGCGCACACTAAGAAAGGATTATTGCGAATTCCATCCCAAAGGGGGTTAAACAGGGGATAAAAGTTTGTATGAAAGTCATTTTTCAAGTTACATCCATGAAAATTGGTATTTAGGTTTTCGGTTAAAAATAAAGAGTTATGAGCTTAAGGAATTTTGGAAAATCTACCCCCAGGTGGGTTAAATGGGAGATGAAAGTTTGTATGAAAGTCCGTCATTTTTAAAGTTATATCGATGAAAATCGGTGTTTGTGTTGTCGATTAAAAATAAAGAATTACGTGTTTCAGGAATTTTGGAAATTCCACCCCCAAGTGAGATTTATAAGAATCCACGCGGGCGAAGTCGCGAGCATCAGCTAGTTATGCATATAACCCACAAAATTTATTATACAGTGGAATAGTTGTTTTAATGATTTGAATCGTAACCAGCCGTGCACAAGACTGCATTTCTTAACCTTGTAACCTTTGTAAAAGCATATTGAGTTAAAAACGTTCTACCGAGATTTATTTTATTATTCAACTACAAGTCGGCGATCGGCGATCTCACCTGATGGTAAGTGACGGTGCAGTCTAAAGTGGAAGCGGTCAGCTAACCTGGAAGGGTACCTATATTTTATTAAACTCATACACTCGATCGGTTTCTAGTGTTTCTACGTGGTATTGTGCCTCAACGCTAAATCATTTTTAGAAATCATAAAATCAATAATTTCCCCTGCCGAGAATCGAACCCGTGACCTCCTACTTACAGAACCACAGTGCTCAGTGCTGCGCCAGGGAGGTTGTCGTCAGGGAAGTTTTCTACAAATAACTGGCACGTCACAAAAAGCCAACGGCGCGACTTCGTTGGTTCATACCACACGAGTAGATAAGTACAGAGGGGAAGCTTCTACAAGCGGCCCGCTGTAGGTACACTCACACGTAACCGCACGTTTGTCACCCAACTGAATCGGTTGGGGGACAGAGCGGGCGTCCGTGAACCGTTGGTGAGTGTGTTTGTGTGAGTGTACCTACAGCGGGCCGCTTGTAGAAGCTTCCCCTCTGTACTTATCTACCCTTATGGTTCATACGCGCGTGCCCGACGCAGTGTGAACGTGACACATTTTTTTTTTTAATTCTTGACACAATTTTCTTGTATTACAATTTCCAGGAACGGCCCTGGCCACGTTGCTTTCACACCGTACTTCCGTTGCCATACAGCATCGTTGGCCGTTAGACGTTGCATTTGTTTCAGGCTTAAGTAGTTAATTCTAAATTAGAGCAATTTTTTTATAAGAAACTTGTAAAAATGCTCCTCACGCACTATGCGGCCACTAAGGGTCCGTTCAGATAGACCGGCGCGGAGAGCAGGGCAAATTTTAATCGCATTTAAAATAGAATCTTAAGACATTGAAATAAGCTTTATTTTTACATTTTATCTCTTTTATGATAAGAGGATGCTCCCAATACGCTCGGTGTGAAATATTAAGAGCAGCCGCTCGGCTGCTCGTCAAGCCGGTCGGCTGCTCCATGGTCGTGCTCTTTCGCGCTCGAGCATCCGACGGGCTCCGTTCGCGTGCTCTTTCATGCTCGCGCAGCCGACCGTAGGCCGAATTGCTCTGAGTAGAATCAGAATCCGGTCCAAGAGCGTACGCTCGGCTCCGAACGCATCCGCGTGTCCGTTCACAGTTCACACAGACCGGCGCGGAGAGCAGAGCAAATTTGAACGGCCGCGCCGGTCTGTGTGAAAAAAAAATGCTCTCCAACGCTCTCCACGCCGGTCTATCTGAAAGGTCCCTAAACGTCACGATGCGACGCGTTGGGGCGACTGGTTGTGGATGTGGCCGCGTAGTGCGCGAGGTCCTTATTGGTAGGAATAAATAATTATTCAAACGAAAATACAATTTACACTAAAAATTTACATCTGTTATTTTGTATATGCAATGCTCTTTATAAGAATACGCGTTAGAAAAACGTACAAAATATTACCTAAATTACCTATCTATAAAATAAATTGAATTGGTTCTCGACGGCTTATAAAAGAAATATTTACCTTAACTAAACAAACTCCTAACAAAACAGACAAGTAATCACGGTCAAATGTCACAGTGGTGTCTATTTACATATGTTATTAAGTTCACCTTTCTTCTCTAAAGATATATTTTTATTGAGGAGTAATTTTATCCTAAAGGTCTAGTTTCATTGGCCCATGCGTTAATCTTGAACTGAGGTGAGTTAAATTATATCTTTTTATTAATTGTTTTTTTTTTTCGTCTTTCTAAAAATTATCTTCATTTTATTACATAACTAAGTCACTATTAACTGTAAGAGCTTCTTGTGATGTAAGTATAGAAAAACATAAGACGAGAATTTATTTCATCTAAATTAATTAACGAGTATCAAGCATTAAACATCAAATTTCTATTATTTTAAAACAAAAAGCACACAAAACTAGCGAGTCGAATTTCATTTATTTAAAGATTTCACATTATATGTATCGTCATAATTTCTTCGTATGAAGGTCCACTGTTGGACATTATTGTCCAGTAAGTAAGTACTATGCCCAATGGACATAGTACTTTCCTAAAGCCGCTACATATAATAATATTAATTGTTGTTTATACCAAACATAAAAGTAGGTACATATAAGTGTCAACGTGTGATGATGCGTCATGCGACGCGACAGTCGTCCACAGATCTCTTCATCGCGTCGCGTTTATGGGAGCTGACTTTAATCCCATAGAAATTGTTACACCCACGATTCACACCGACACCTCATGCCAAGGTGTAAAGTTCTTAATGTTCCAAAAATGATGGGCTGAATGATCCCAAAAGAAACTACATCTGTTGTCGTGAACGGCCGTATACATTTATTTATGACCCGTATATTATATTCTGGTAATATTCTGATGAGATTTTATATTATTGGATTTACATTTAAATCGCTGAAGGGAACGACACATATTACAGATGGGCTATAAGGATATTAGTGGACGGAAATTACTTTAATTTTGATTATTAAATTAGTTATATATACTGTAGGTACCTAGTTTCAAACTCTTTTGATGTTCGTTACTTTTGTTATAGATTATTATCTACATTGACTGAAGTTCGTATTTATAATATTTTTTAATTGAATATTATTTAAAAATTCCACTTTGATGTCAATTTGCCTATAGGTAAGTAGGTATACCATTTCGCAGTAGCATTAGTACCAGACCTATTAAAGATTGGTTGGGAATTAATTTATAGACAAAATTATTACCATTTTTACATTGGCGAATTCGCATCGATTCCTAAAACCCGTTAAAATTTAAATACTAGATTTCGAATTTTAATGTTAGCTTAATAAAATCACAACGAATGTCTTTTCTCAAACTTATAAATTATCCAAAAATGTCAATATTATTTTTATCTGATGATATGAAATCATGAGCAATAGTTACTTTGCTGAACTCCATGCCCGTTATCTACATTCTACATCCAAAAGAAACAACAAAGAATTTCAACAAAACCTTGGAAATGTGTACTTCAATAAAAATTAATTTAATTAAAAAATTAATACAACCAAAGTAAAGTGGATTGTGTGGGATGTTTCCAGTGGATACGCGTTCAGAAAAATGAAAATAAAACAGTTAAAATGTACTAAGTACCTACCTGTTTCATTTAAACCCGATTGTAACAGGAAAGTAAGTAGGTATAGCAAGTGTTTGCCAGCGTGTTTATATATTTATTTGTCGGCTTATAAGGTCCCTCATAGTTACCAAACTTTTCATACCAATTTAATATTAGTGTCAGTTTGTCTTAGCGGTTCGTTTGTAGTATAGGTACGACATATTAATTAAAATGTGATAAAAAAAATTGACAATACGTGTTGTGTCGTGTTCGGTGTGGTGTTAAATGAAAGCTCTCATTGTGCAAAATTTCATTATTTTATTATTATTATATACAAATCACAAGTATATTGAAATATGCATAATAAAAATTTATAGTCGACTTTTAGTGTTTTCATTAAACTTATATCGTCTTCAATAACGAAAATTATATTGAACTTATAGCCTTTTGTAAAACATGCCATTTTACAGGCTAAACGTCTCTTCAGCAAATTGAAAATCATACAACCTCGGGGTGGGGTAATCAATCATATTATCCGACGCTTTCCAACTCGCTGACGTGATAATTTTCTCCTGCCTGCGACTTCACGAACACATCATTCACCGTCGCGGTGACAAAGGGTGCCATTAAGCGCTGTACAAATATTTACACGTATCAAAAGGGCTACCAGTTACCAACTTGTTACTAGTTGAATGTTAGTTACTGAAAATACTAACTTTGTTCTCACTGTGTGTCGTGATCCAAATTTTTTAGGTTCGCGTTCTTTATTCAATGCGTGTTTAAGACGTGTTTAATAAACAACTAATATGAAAAGATAATGGCTGTTACACTTATGTATTCAGTATTGTGTGGCGAAACCAATTAACTTTCAACTTCAGAATAAAATAAAAACACAGAATTATCTTTATACTTAGACAAAATTCCGGTGTGCGAGTGTTCGTAATTCTTCTCCTCCTAAACTTTGACCGATGAATTTTTTACTCTTCATCATCATCAGTAGTACCTACTTAACTATAGTTAGACCCGGTAGGTGGCGCTGTATGCGGCAGAGCAACATGTTCCTAAAGTCTACTACTTGCTTTGTGGTAGGATCTACCCCGAATCCGCCTGGCTAGCCACCACACTTCAGCCGTAATCTGCCACAAAGCATCCGTGTGTTCCGGCAGCGAGCTGAAGAGCCAGTCCCCTTCCCAAAAGCCGGCAATGCATTAGTGGTTCCTCAGGTGCTGCTAATGTTCATGGGAGGCGGTAATCACTTAACATCCACATCACATTTTTGTCCAGAGGCGTTCAACTGTCACTAATCTTCTTGTTTTTACTTCCCAGTTGTTTGAGGGATTAGATGGCAATAAGCAAACGGATAGCATTTATACTGACTTCCAAAAAGCATTTGATAGGGTGGATCATAAACTTCTGCTTAAAAAGCTAGCCTACAACGGTATACGTGGTAATCTGTGGAGATGGTTTAAATCATACATAATAAACCGCATGCAAAAAGTTGTAATTAATGGATATGATTCGAAGACGGTCGTGATTACTTCTGGTGTTCCACAAGGGTCAATCCTTGGGCCTCTTTTATTTATTTTATTTATAAATGATATTCATAAATGTTTCAAACATAGTAATTTTCTCCTTTATGCAGATGACCTTAAAATATTTAAAACTATCGAATCACCAGATGATCACAATCAACTTCAAGCAGATCTAAATAACTTCACATATTATTGTATGGAAAACAAATTGAGTTTAAGTTTGAATAAATGTAAACATATCACTTTTACTAAAAAAAAACTTACTAGCAACTATACATATTCACTATGTGGAGTTAATCTTGTTAAAGTTAATGAAATAAGAGATCTAGGAATAACGTTAGATTGCAAATTACATTTAGATACACATGTTCAAAATATTGTAAATAAAGCTTATAAAATGTATGGTTTCGTTATGAGAGCCAGTAATAATAATTTTAAAAGAGCCGATACATATATACACCTATATAAGTCATTGATACGCTCACAATTAGAATACGCTGTTTGCATCTGGGATCCTTATTATGATAAATACATTAAGAGCATTGAGAAAGTACAAAAAAAATTTTTGCGCAGAATTCATTATAAATTTACTCGTAGCTACTTATCTTACAACCAACTTCTTAATAAATACAATCTACTTGACTTGCATTCTAGGCGAAAGCAACTTGAAGCTATGCTTCTATATGATCTGTGTCATAATAAATATGACTGTTCTGCTTTAACTCGGAAACTTTGCTTTAGAGTACCATTTAGAACACCTATGCGAAGCAATAGAATACATCAGCTCTTTGCCACTACAAAATGTCGTACCAACGCTGGCAAGCGTTCTCCATTACATCGAATGACTCAGTCATATAATGAGAACTTTAATAATATTGACATCTTTTCTACGCGTATAGGTGCCTATAAGAAGTCGGTTGTAGATATTTTGAAAAGTAAAACTTCACTTTCATTGTAAATTTCTTTTAGTGTTTCTTATTTTTTTTTCTTTTTTTTTTGTCACATATTAATCTTTCCTTTTTATAATTTTTGTATTAATACTGTAATTTAAATAACTTGAAGTAAGTCCCTCCAAAATTATCTGTGGTTTGCGTGGTTGACGCCACGGTGATTAAGTTTGTTTGTAAATTCGTTAGTTAAGACATACTGTGGCGTTGTTTGTGAACCCAAATAAATAAAATAAAATAAAATAAAATAAAACATCAGGTGACCTGCTTGTTCGGTTGCCTGCTATTCCTATAAAAAAAAAGTATTAAAATATATCATGGTACGGTTTCATGTGAAATAAAACAGCATTAGAAATTCGGTGGGCTCCCAGATGCTTCCGAAAGTGAAGATAAAAACACTCCTTAATCAATCGTTAATGTGATAAACAAGAACAGCTGCAGCATCTATTAAGTATTGTGCATGATATATATACATTTCGAGGAACTCTCCCATCCATGACATCACACCATTAGAGATTCCACCGCGCAATCCCGTTCCAAACCCAATCACGCAACATTTCCACGACTTACGACATGGCCCATTTAAGACGTCTTAACTAATCAAGTGTATCCAATTTATTTTGAAGATAAAAAGTAAAAACACTCCCTAATCAGTTGTTAATATAATAAACAAGAACAGCTGCAACAACTATTATTATATGCATGATATAGATTTCGAGGAACGCTCTCATCCTCGTATGACATCACGCCACTACAGATTCCACCGCGCAATCCCGTTCCAAACCCAATCACGCAACATTTCCACGACTTACGACATGGCCCATTTAAGTCGTCTTAACTAATCAAGTGTATCCAATTGAGCCCATCAGCTCAATTGCTCCTAATGCGGGATTGCTCACGGCCGGAGTACGACGCGAATATTTTTAATTACTCCCCCGGAACATTGAGAGAGAGAGCAATGAACGTTTTTAATTAATGTCGTATAACCGGTTCATATTCAATCAAATTTATGGGCGCAAGAAATGTAAGGTTTTAGGACACGTCCGCACGGCGATGTTTTTCTCGCATACCGCTTATGAGACACAAGGTGATATCCCGTATTGGAGAAAAAAATTAATTCTTATTCTTCATTGGTAGGAGCACAATGTCATCTTATGTCAGGTTGTTTTAAGCAACAAAAAACGGTCAGCGATCCATTGTGCATGGTCAAGTTTCTTAAAGACGAATATAAGAAATACAATTTTCGAAAATCCTTTTTGAAACACTTTACTCGTATTAATATTATAAATGCGAAAGTGTGTATTTTACCTATATTTTCACGTTTATTTTACATTTTCTTAAATATTTCTGGAAATAGATACTTTTCTCACGAAAACAAGGCTTCCTACAGGATTTTTTTGACTGGTCCGTTGGTGCGCTTGACAGTGATCCTGCCTTCCGCTCCGGAGTTGCGGGTTCGATTCCCGCCCCGAGTCTGGCTGTATTTCTGTGAGTATCATATATACTTATTTATTATGTATTTATACATTTATTAAATAAATAAATATATACTTACTATATAAATATGTCTATCAGTCGGCTGTTACCTATAACACAGGCATTAAGTTGCCTACTTTAGGAACAGACGACCGTGTGTGTATGTGTGAGTATTTTTTTATTTATTTTTTATTTATATTTATTTATTTATTTTTGGAATATCATTACTTCAAGGGCAAAGCTTAATAAAACTCGAGAATAATTTTAATTACTTCGTTTCGTATTTACAAAATGTCAAAAGCCTTGAAGTACCTATTCACTTTAATTTACTTGAATGTGGTTCAAAGCTTTGTAATCGTATTCCACAGAATCCGGAATATTCGTAAGTACCTATGTATATTATAAGTATATTCATACCTACAGCTTACTTCAAGCATCCTTCTTGATAATAAATAGAGACGTTGATAATACAACGAATATCCGACTGACATTATTGTGGCCTTCTTCTCTGATAAAGGCGCATTTGAAACCCCCGTAGCTTTAGTTTCAGTTGACGATGTCAATCACTGTCACCATCACTGCAATATAAAAGAGCCATTAAAAAAAAGCACTGATAGAATAAAATTATTTTGAGTTAAAGTTTTATTCTATTTCCTCGTGCATACTAACTGCAGGACCACCCAGCTTCTCCCATTTTTCTGCCACAGTATATTCTCATTAGCGTCAGAAATATCGGGATATTTTTATTAGGCCGAAATCGCTAACCAATTAATTTCATTATAGCATTCCACTCGACGCCGGCCTCCGATAACTACTAAGGCATTTTGAAAATACCTCGGTATTCTCAGATTGTTATAAAAGTCTTTGATCTGCGAACGGAATTTTAATTAAATTTATTTCATTAAAGCTCCGCGGTCAATCTTTATCGCGCTGAATAAATTGGGGAGTGTTAAATGAAATATTATGACTGTTTGTAGATGGCAGCTAATCAGATGGTGTAAAATTTAAAGATAAATAAAGCTGCTCTCTTATGAAGGGATCTGCAATACTCCAAAAAGGTGCAAAACCATAAGATCAGTAAGAGGCATTTTTCAGCATGTAAATGGCAGAATGGGTTGAATTGTCTTTGGGCTACATAACACACATAAAGCTCTAGCTATTAGCATACATAGATCTATCACTGCGTTGCGCTGCGGCCCGCTTTCAGTGTAGGTACTTACTACTTTTGTTCATACAAAATGAAAATGACGTCAGCAAAGTTCACTTCAGTGCCGAGCTGTGTCGCACGCATATTCGGGATTTTAAAATGCGTTGAGCAGAGCAGCCCTAGTCTGTTTGGGTTTAAGGTTTTCATCATCATCATCATCTTTGTCAACCCACTTACTACAGGACACGGGTCTCCTCTGAATGACAAGGGTTTAGGCCGTAGTCCACATGAACATTATGGACGTTATGGACAACAAAAAGGATCAGCTATCGGTCAAATAATCATGAGCATATCATCATAAGTGTATCAATCATAAGTGGCAGTTATTTCGATATCACATACAGACACATAGAAAACCATAGCAGGTAAAACTTCTATCTTTCATTAGCATATTGTTGCATCATCGCTTGTCAGGTGAGACTGTGGTCCAGTAAACCTGTCATCATTAAAGAAGGAATCCCGAACTCCACTGAACCATTTAAAAGCTACAATCGAATGAGAGCGATTATCTCCAAGAGCGAACTAGTCTAACTCGATTCACCAGTCCATCAAAATAACTTGCACCGCAGCGCCGCGTCGACCGGTCGCATTCGTAGATTTATATGATTAGTGCCTGCGTCGCCGACGACATATAAAACACCTCGTAGAATGACCTAATACATCTTCGGGTCTAAGGACTCAATCTACCTTCTTCGATGACGACACCTGTTTGTTACGCTTTCACGCCTAAACAGAGTGCTTAGTCTAAGATCGGAGCACTCGAAAACGAACTCGAAAACTATTGATCGATTTCAGAGTAAAATAGACCTAAAATGGCTTGTATTAAGGTTTGAGTTCGCCAATACATTCAGCATTCGAACACAAAAAGCGCCCCAAGCAGAAATGTTGTAAAATACATATTCGAACTATGGAATTACGACTTTAAAATACGAGTATTTGAGTTCATTTTGCTCTGTGTGCTTAGTCTAAAGCGGAGCACTCGAAAACGAACTCGAAAACTATTGATCGATTTCAGAGTAAAATAGACCTAAAATGTCTTGTATTAAGGTTTGAGTTCGCCAATACATTCAGCATTGTTCGAATGCTGAATGTATTGGCGAACTCAAACCTTAATACAAGCCATTTTAGGTCTATTTTACTCTGAAATCGATCAATAGTTTTCGAGTTCGTTTTCGAGTGCTCCGATCTTAGACTAAGCACACAGCTGAACCAATTTGACGAAATTCGGTACAGAAATAGACTAGACCTTGGAGAAGGACATGGGCTACTTTTTATCCCGGAAATTCATTTTTCTTTCGTCCTGAATACCATTGAGGAACTGACTCAATAATATTTAGAAGGCTTTTTATCCTGGAAAAATTCAGTTTCCACGGGATTTTGAAAAAAAACGAAACGGTAGATTATATTAGCAAACTTCCTTGAAAGTAGGTGTAAAGGTTGGAAAAGAGAGCGGGAACGGGAACCGAAACCGGAAATCCACTATTCCCTCTGGATTTGGGAAAAACCGAAATTCACGCGGGCGAAGCCGCGGGCAGAAGCTAGTATATTATATAACTTACACTAATTTATAACTTAATAATTACCCCACAATACATTCAATCTACGGATTACACTCTCGTGGCCTCAATACCACAAAAAATGCCAATAATATGTAGGAAGTCAATGTCTGTGGTTTTATGTTGTTGCTAAGGGCGTTTGTGCACTTACTCGTTTTCGATTCGTTTTCGATTCATGTTCGTTTTTTTAATGAACATCATAAAAACGGATACGAAATTCACGAATGACATTTGTGCACTTAATCGTGATTTCACTATACGTTTTAAGCATTTCGTAGATAAAACCGTGTTCATAATGTGTGCTGCATTTAATCGTCGTCAGCTTTTCGCACTTCTCTTATACATTCTGGATACATCCTCTATTGATAAACAGAAGTATTCGAGAAGCACTTATCGACCATCACTTAATGAGACATCATGAAAAAACTTTTTTTAATTACTATCGAAAGAATGTTGCTACTTTCGATTTCATATTGTGTCATATAAAAAAAAAGATTCCTCGGCAAGACACACGTTTTAGAGAATGCATAACTCCAGAAAAAATGCTGGCAGTAACACTAAGGATTATGAATATTTCACATGGTACGGTTAGTATCAAAATTATCTAAGCATACGTCATATATTTTGTGAACATCCCAAGTGGACAATATGCTCTTGTAAGAAAACAGTAACAACTAAATATCAGAAATGATATTTTTTATGAAATGTTCATATTTTGCTAATAGTTTTTGACTACCAACCACAGGTATGGAAATTTTGATTATACTACAATATTTAGGTATTTTACTCGAAGTAAAACTAATTTGAATGAAACAAACGATTTATTTTAATGACAAACTAAGTAGGTATTAACTTTTAATAATAATCAACTGCTATGAATCATGTTTTGTTGGAATTCAAGAAATGCAAACGTTTTCCAAATACCTCACAACATCAGGACCTCATCTCTGCCCTCTTTGCACACACCATTCCACACGCGTCCTTATTTTAAAACGATTCGATGTGAAAAATTCACGAATATATAAACACGAAAACGAATCGAAAACGAGTAAGTGCACAAACGCCCATACAGTTATAAGGAAGGCTATGTCGAATCGTGTTTTCACGAAACACGAAAACGAATCGAAAACGAATAAGTGCACAAACGCCCTAACGCTTCCTGTAACATTATAGAACCCAACAGCCAAAATCAGTCGCACTTTCAGACTACTTTTCGTCTTCATTCCGCACTGGGGAAAATCCCAACTGTTATCATACTTATATACCTACTAGATGATGCCCACGGCTTCGCCCGTGTGTATTTAGGTTTGTAAAAATCTCGTGGGAACTTTGATTTTTCAGAACAAAAAGTAGCCTAACTGTAGTAAGTAGTAACCCGTCCACAAAACGGAAAAATTCCGTGGGATCCTTACGATTTCGGAATGCAATTCCTTACAGCATCAGGGTTGAGGAGTTGGACATGTACCTACTCGAGGTCATCAACAATAAAGTCTTTAATTGGTATCCCCAATATCAATTTAAATAACCGACAGTGCCTAAATCCCATTAGTTTTGGGGATCAGATCCCCTACAGCATCAGGATTGAGGAATTGGAATCCAAATTTTTTGTAGGACAGTGTCGAAATGTTTCTCTATCGATTAAAAAAAAAATTACGCAAATCGGTTCAGAAATCTCGGAGATATCGGTGTACATAGGTAGAAAAACACAACTCCTCCTTTTTTGAAAGTCGGTTAAAAAAGTAGCCTATGTTACTCCCTGGTTAATTCTCTACTTGTATGTGAAAGTCCCGTCAAAATCGGTTCAGCCGTTCCAAAGATTAGCCCGTTCAAACAGACAGACAGACAGACAGACAGACAGACAGACAGACAGACAGACAGACAAAAATTTTAAAAACGTGTGATTCGGTTATAGTATCGTTCAAATAACCATATGAGCTTAATATGAGGTAGTTATTTCGATATTACAGACAGACACTTCAATTTTATTTATTAGTATAGATTTGAGAAAAAAAACTAGTTTAGACAACGTCGCAACATCACATTTTTCCATTTTTTTTATTTTTTTGCCGTAGACTGTCCTCTTCGTCTTACTTACTCGTGCTCAGTCACTTCACTACATTTTATACTAGCTGATGCCCGCGACTTCGTCCGCGTGGGTGTAAAAAATGTGATAAATGACCGATTTTGTGCAAACTTAAACCATCTACTAAATAGTCCGAAGTCGGAACAAAGCCTAAACATTTGGTTTAAATAGGTGAGCCTGTTCTTGAGTTATAAAATTACAACGAAAAGTGGCATTGATTTTTATATATATAGAAAAATATAAAACAAAGTCCCCCACCGCATGTGTATGTACAGATATGTATGTATGTATACACACATACATAATTACATACATATAGGTCGAATAGACAACCTCCTTTTCTTAAAAATACCTAGAATCATTAACTACCTTGCACAATCAAGGTTAGTGCGTTTTCATCTGGTCTGCATCACCTCTATAAGCCAGCTCGTTACTAATTAAAAAACGCTATCCCGAACTCGACTGTACCACTTAAGTACTATAAATGGCTCAAATTAATTACTGGTAGGCTCATAACTAGTCCCAATCGTATCTACAGCGATCCATCAAAAGAACTTGAGCCACCGGTTTCGCACATACGAATTCACACAATCACTTATTAATATGTATTATTTTAATTATTTATACCCACTTCATTTTAATCGCTTATATTCGATCGTTAGCGGTGTACCACATGATAGTTTTATATGTAACTACCAAGAAGGTTATAAGTTTTATAGTATTCCATGTAGACACTGGAGACTGGGCCACAGAATAATAACTAGTACCTAAAGGTAACTGGGCCTAAAACAATGTAGTGAAGACAAGGTCATTCACCTGGGCTATTTTTTCTCTCTTGTATTTCTATACCTCATACAATATATTTAAGTAGGTGAGAACGAGACAAAGCAACTCCAGACCTGTTCAAGGCCTTTTTTGCTTCAACGTTTTGTTTGAAGCTAAGAATCCATAGGTTCTATGATTCTAGATACCTACCTACGGCGTTCTTAACAGGTTTCAAAATTGATTTTTATCTATTCGAAATCAATGTTCTTGTCGGGTTGAATTGGAGACATCGACTACTTATAGACAATGACATAACAAAGGTTTAGTATTATGTTGGTAGGGTTCTGCACATGTCGAAAACGATACTAAACAATAGGTAGGTATATACCTAGTAATAACGTTATGCCATAACGGCACGCGATCTCCATTCCAGTACATGCCCGACCCAGTGGCCATCGGCTCTGCGACAAGGCCTGGCCCCCTTCCCCCTCAACTTACAATTATCCTAAGACCGCTATCTAGACCTAGACCTAACCAGTGGATAGATATTTGTAATTAGGAGAAAGTATTTCTTGAGTATCGTACAGTGCATTTAAGAGGCATTTTTTGAAATCACCGAGATTCATTTATTCAGTTTCATATCACCCGGCAAAATATCAGTCAATAAGCGTTGTATACCTTACAAGCTTAACAAATAGGTACATGACAAACTGCAATTTTAAAATGTAATATTTTGCGGAATAATTAAAAGTCGACTGCTGGAAGTGAAGCTGAAACTTGAATTCTTTTTTTTTTGTTTAACTACCAGTTAGCCCTTTACTGCATTCTCACCTGATGGTAAGTGATGATGCTAAGATGGAAGCGGACTAACTTGGCAGAGGTATACCCCTGAACGGTTTCTACATGGCACCGTACCGGAACGCTAAATCGCTTGGCAGCCCGGCTTTGCCGGTAGGGTGGTAGCCAGCTACGGCTGAAGCCTTCCACCAGACCAGAACAGAGACAATTTAGAAATTATAAAATACCAAATTGCCCCTGCCGGGAATCGAACTCGAGACCTCCCACTTATAAGATCACAGCGCTCGCCACTGCGCCAGTGAGGTTGTCATGTCACTGCAACAGAAACATCGTTTCGTTAAAAATCATAAATGAAACGTTTCTCTATGTCAATGTAACGTGTGTGACATGCAGTTGTGCCCCGGTAATACAACGACTTATTATAGAAAACCGACATCTGGTTCGACTTGACGCTATCTAGATAGTGTTAGACGCTTCCCACGGTCATGGAAGCTTTTAGGGTTGCTCAGCCAAATGCTAGACACCACGACGATTTTTAGGGTCGACGACGGTTACGACGACGGTTTTGATAGGGTCCGGTTTTACCCTTTGGGTACGGGACCCTATCACTGAGACTCCGTTGTCAGTCTGCCTGTCCGTTCTGTAGTTAAATAAATATTTAAGGGGGCTCCCATACAACAAATGTGATTTTTTTGCCGTTTTAATAGATAATGTTACGGAACCCTTCGTACGTAAGTCCGACTCGCATTTGACCGGTTTTTTTTTCTTTAGTCTAGTACTTTCACTTACCCTTTTCACGAGAACATCTTGGGAGTGGTTTTGTGGAGCAATCTCATTCCCAGAAGTCTCCACATTTTGAGCAGTACAAGAGCGCAGAGTGTTACAAGCTCACAAATATAGTTAATAACCCAGTTTTATAGCTATGTTTTATTCATAAGCTTAGATATAGGTTTAATCTCCAAGATAATGTCTGATGATCATATCTGACGTACGCACATCTTGATTTACTATGTATCCATTTTACATGGAAGATTTCTCCTTCTTCGTCATCTGATAGAAATCAACTGCTGGACATAGGTCTCTTGTAGGAACTTCCACACGTCTGAGACTTGCGTTGCTTGAATCCAGCAACTTCCTTCGATTCGTTTGATGTCATCTATCCATCTAGTGGAGGGTCTGTTAACACTGCAATTTCAAGGGCGAGGTTGCCATCCCAATCAGTTAAAGTTAGTTAAAAATTATCAGTTCTTCGAACTATGTGCCCTTTGCCACTTCAGCTCGTGACTCGTCGTGCTGTGTCGGTTACTCAAATTATACGGAAGATATTAGTTTATAAATATATTAGATTAGTATATTCTTTTCGTAACAGTCTGCAACTTCCTATTTGTTTTGGAAGTCGGCTAACTAAACTGAACTAAATAGACAACGCTGTATAGAAATAACGCTAAATAGAAAAAGCTGTGATAGCCTAGTGGAAAGGACAACCGAATTCTAATCGGAGGTCGTGGGTTCGATCCCAGGCACGCACCTCTAACTTTTCGGAGTTATGTGCGTTTTAAGTATTTAAAAATATCACTTGCTTTAACGGTGAAGGAAAACACCGTGAGGAAACCTGCATGCCTGAGAGTTCTCCATAACGTTCTCAAAGGTGTGTGAAGTCTGCTAATCCGCTTGGCCAGCGTGGTAGACTATGGCCAAAACCCTTCTCACTCTGAGAGGAGACCCGTGCTCCGTAGCGAGCCGGTAATGGGTTGATCATGATGAAATAGACAACGTTGTAATTTGTTGGCCATTCTTCGTAGTGTACAACTTCAATATGAGTCTGATCCAGACATAATACACAACAAATGTGTAGGTAGGTAACTAGCCTCTAAAACTCTATGGATACCAGCAAATCAAGGGTTTTCTTGTTAAAGGTGAAAAAAGAATGTGTAACCTCTAAAAGTTCTTTTGCCTCTGTTAATTTAAAATGTACAGATTAAAATTGGAAAGCCAATCAAAACCATTTCACGCTTGAAAATAACATGGAAACTAACTCTCACTTAACCAGTTTTTTTCTCGAGTAATTCAATAAATTGCATTCGGCTTCCATCTCATTATATGCCAGGGAACACCTGCCAGTGTGTCCCGTTCAGAACATGTTCAAACCTGTTCGCAATTATGAGTTTAACGAGTTGAAGGTTGGTGTAGGCGCCGATGTACAAATAGCCGTTGAATGCATTATTTTTTTCCATTACTTTAAAAGAAAATACCTACCTTTTTTAAATCTCGTTTCAAGTGCTTTTGTTTCAATTTTATCCTTCGATAGACTTACGAAGTCAATGCGAAAACATGACATGTTGTTTCAATCCTTATATTGTAAATTTTAATTGTTGACTCCCATCGAAATTAATTTTCCCAAAATCCTATCATTTAAGTTTCCTTTGTTACCAGAACTACTGTTTTATCATAGTTTTTTAGGCTGAACAAGTCAATGAATAAGTTGGAAAAGCTCTTTGTCAATACATAAAGAGAAGTCATGACTCACTCACTGACTGTCTAATCAACGCCTAGCCCTCATCAAACCCTTCCACCTAAAAAGCTGAAATGCACAAAGCTTCTTAGACCCTTTAGGGCGAACTTTAATCGGACTTTTCAAAATTCCCACGTATGTGGCAATTTCTAAAAGTCCGGCCGAAAGTCCGAGAGATATGTCAATGACATACGTCATGCAGCAGTCTCATCATCAATGTTTTAATTGATATAACGTCCCGGTATGTTGACCGTAATTGAAGGGAGGCCGGAATTCATAAGCCAAATGGATTGCGTCAAAACTTTTAAACCCTCATAATGTCCCTTCCCAAGGAAACTATATAGGTATTAGGCTATTATTACATTAGTGACCGTGTATGAGAATTATAAATGTTTATTTTGTATCCGGTTGAGCGATCAGAGAAGTTTCTGATATCAACAGTTTTTATTTTTTTGCATAGAAAACTTAAATGCATTCGAGATAAAAAGTAGCCTAGATCAATATTTGTATGATCCTCTACTTGCTAGTGAAAGTATCGTCAAAATTGGTTTAGCTAATCCAAAGATTAGCCCGAACAAGCCGACAGACAAAATTAGTAAAAATGAGTAGGTATATTTTAGTTGTGCTATCGTATCGGTCAAATAATCCTAAGAGCTTGATACCACTTACCAGGCAGTTTTTTCGAAATCACAGACAAACTCTACTCATGTAGTGCCTACTCTCATGTAGGCCAACTTGTGGGCTTTGTGGCTCATAATATGTCAATTCAAGACTCTATCACCGGTTCGGGAAGCCGATTCATCAATGAGTAACAAGCCTAAGTTCTTAAGGTATAAACAGACTGGTTTAATATTAACATTCAAGGGTATTGTTAGTACAGCTAAGCCCGGTCTTGCATTAGGAGCCACGCACGTCTTTCCTTTGTAACGTGAGCTGACATTCAATTTGCATATGCGTTTAAGGTAGGTAAGTACCTAATATGGCATGGATGTATTTATTATGGCCATTGGATATGTGACTTATGAATTCATTGGATGAATTCATATAATCCAATGCAAGTTAGTTGAAAGTCTAATTTTTACAAATAAATAAGGCAGTGCTGGAGAATTCTGGAAATATAACCTGGTACTTACATCTAAGTTCGAGCCTCAATCTGGAACCTCCCATCAGACTAGACCAGTGACAATTTAGACAAGTAGGTATAAATTAAAAATTTTAAAAAACCCCCGACATTCGCCATTTTGTGGCGGCGGCCAGCTTGGATTTGCAATAGTGCTATTCTACTAGTCAAGCCCTTTCATTTGATACCCATATTAAGTGAGTTGTGAAAAAATATGTAATCCGCCATTTTGTAGCGGCGGCCATCTTGGACCGATTTTCATCAAACATAGCTAACAACACTCTCGACTAATTCACCTTTCGGTCTACCCGTTTGAGCGCCACAGGGGAACAGACACACACACACACACACACACACACACACAGACACGTCAAACTTATACCTAGCACCCCGTCGTGTTTGCGTCGGGGGTTAAAAATATAAAATCCTAAACTGCCACTGCCGAGAATCGAACAAGTAACCTCCCACTTATAAGACCACACTGCATCAGGGAGGTTTTCAATGGTATCATAATCATCTATTGTAATACAAACAACACGTATCTACTACCTATCTGTCAGATCGATCGGAAACTTGAAAGTACCTGAAAAATCATTTATCCAATTTCAACGAAAAAAACACTAATATGAACAAAGCAAGATAATAAAAAGCTTCTAAAAACATGGCTAATAACACAGAATTGAACTCTGGCCGTCTAGTCTGTGACGTGTAGGTAAGTATATAGGTACATCAGAAGAATTTTCACACAAGTTTTACGGGTCACCTATCACGTTTACCGGTTCAGTAAACGTTTACTATACACAAGACAATACCTACGACAAGAACTACTATTGCTTTTAGAAATACAAAATGGCTGCGAACCATGACGGATAGGAACAAGTCTTCCTGCTATTGTTTTTCGTGCAAGCCGCTTTTTAATTTATTTTGAAAAAAATTTCAAGTAGGTACACAGTCATTATTTTTGTATAAGTACAAAACCTTAAAATATTTATGGACCGATCTCTAAAGTATTTTCTTTCTAACAAAAAAAGAACGAATGAAATCAAACTACCTACCCGTTAATGAATTACAGCTTAGTACACATTTTAATTTTTCATCCTCTCTCCCAAGGGAATTGTGCTGAATTTCGGGATGAAAAGTATCCTAATGTTACTCCGTAGTATGAACTTAAATCATGCCAAGTTTAATTTCAATCCATTCAGTAATTTTTGCGTGATGTGCCCACAAACATACAGACAAACAGACAAAAATTTCAAAAATAACATTTTTAACATTGTATTACTTATCCCAGTTAACTTTACTATATGTATAGATTTATTGAAATTGATCGCAGAGGTAGGTATCATGATTACCTAAATACAATGATATTGGATGCAGTCACGCGTGAACTTTTTTTTTTTATTCACGCGTGAACGTACTTAGTTTGCTGTTAACCCGAGTTTAACGTCACAGGAGTCGAAGCGAGCTGGCGCTGGCGGCCGATTGTCAGCTGACCTAAAAAACTATCCGAGTGGATGAACACGGGGACGCTCGCAACAAAGAAACGAAAACTTGATGCGAACTAACTACCAATAGTGTGAAACGATATTATGTTTTTTTTTTTTTCACGTGATCATCATCATCATTAGGCTATTAGCCCATTTCCGTCCACTGCTGGACGTGGGGCTCTCCCAGGGTGCGCCACACCGTCCGGTTCTCTGCCGCTCGTCTGCTCCAGCGGCCATCGGTCCTCCGACAGATGTGACCTGTCCACCGCCACTTCAACGAGCTGATCCTGCGAGCTATGTCGGTTAGATACTTTAGTTCTTTTCCGAATAACCTCATTTCTGATTTTTATCCTTCAAAGAGATTCCAAGCATGGCTCGCTCCATAGCACGTTGAGCGATAGATCGCTAGAGCTTATAAATTGATGAACGCCGGTACACGCACGAAAAAGCATGACTCATTGTCACGTTCCGCGTGCAAACGAGAACGCGAAACAAGCGCTAGAGAAGGCACGATCGGAGTAAGCGTTCGGCTTGTGACGCATCTATCTCTCTTTATTTTCTTACTAGCTGACCCCCGCGACTTCGTTCGCGTGTTTATAGGTTTTATATAGGATTATAGATGACGTTATCACGTAAAATTATCGTCCGTAAACCGACTTGTTAGCCCTTGATTTCAAGCTCACCTGAGGGTAAGTGACGATGCAGTCTAAAGATGGAAGCAAGCTAAATCGGAAGAAATATGCACTATGCATACCCCTGAACGGTTTCTACAAAGATAGTGAATTCAGAGTGACTCATTATTATTAAAGAAAGGCAAGTACTTGCCTATTAGGTACATTCTTTTGACGTGAACACGTCTTTAAAACTTTCATAGTGGGAGGCAATTACAAAAACTGAAGTTAACAAAATTGGAATTTACAGTTTAGTGTTACAGCTACAAATATCTATCATTTCAATCCGAAATTTAATTACACCACTATTTGGTAGCGTGACGCGTGACGAACACAGCACGGAGGATGGGGGAACGCCGCCATTTTGAGGTAGTTTCGCTGCACCACATAATTTCCATTTAGCATGTAAAATATATAATCAAAATATCCAACACAGTCATATCCCGATATCTCAATTTTCAATCGTTTATTTCTAAAGAAGAAAGAAATGATATTTCATTTCTGTAACGCGGGTAAATGACTATTGCAATGCTTTGTAACAACGCAGCTTAAAATTTTAGCTCAAACAATTTGTACAGTTTAAGCACCCAAAACTTTTTATACAGACCCCGGCGGACATTCACTCAAGACGCGTGCTCCAAAAAATTCAAATGTTTAAACCGAGAAAAAGGTTTAATGGAAAACAGTCTTCATAAGTGTGACGACTTCAGCCTTTACATTGTGCTATTATATTTAAACGCAACGAAAGCGTCGAAAATTTTCACCCGAAATATTAAATCACCTGCCGAGGGTCAGCCAAGAAAAATTATATCCACCGCCAATGTAATAGAATATATTTTATGGCTACACATAAATATCACAAAATTTGAGACACCATTAAATAAAGAGATAATTTTGTCTCGAGCGCACCAAGGGATTGAATAACTTAAGTGATTGAAGATAAAGATCAGTTTGACATGATAGCAGAATTTGTCGCTGGACATGGATTAGGGTAACCCAGGCGCCACACACAGACAAACATTTAAACACAGGTTTGAACACACATTTGAACACAGGTTTGCTTACCGGCCAGACAGACTTTGCAAATATCGAGACCCAATATGAATAACATTGTAACTCATTGTGTCATGGTTTTCAGGAGGGCCATTTTAAGTTTTTTGCTAAGTTTGTTATTTATTTGTAGCTGCTGGTTTAACTTGTTTTATACAATTTTTGGTTATTTATAGTCAATTTAAATCGCTCTTTCAAATGATAATTATATCATTTTAATAAAATCACTGGAACTATGATTTTTGCATAGTTACAATGTATAGAATTTAAGCATGTTTAATATGAAAAACATTGTAACGTAAGTTACAATGTTTTTACAATGAGGTTACAAAAAATTCAAAAGTTTTTTATGTGACTATTATTGTATCTTATAACTTGAGGAGTATTCGATTATAACTTGAGGAGTATTCGATTATTGGTGTTCAATTCGATGCTTTAATCATGGGTAGCCTAAGTATGTCACGCTCTCTTTAAACATTTCTGTGGTGGTGTCGTGTGGTGCGGGTTGTTACGTTCCCTCAAATATGGTTGAGCGAAGCAATGGCTGGATCATGCGTCATGCTCGTGAACGGGTGCCGCCGTCGGAAATGGGGCTACTTTTGTCTGCCCTTCTTAACGTGTAGAATTGTAAGCACCATTCCGAACCAGTGGTAGATTCATTTGTCGATTCAAAGGCACTTGTAAAAGTTTATCTGAATAAAAAATATGTCTTAGACTTGCCTTTACACAAGTTTAAGAACTTTATTAAAAGTATGCTCATAAAAAAAGCTTATTATACAATTGAAGATTATATAAACGATAAAAAAGCTTGGATTTAACTCGTTCCAGCAATGCGCGAGACGGCATTTCAATCATGTACATTAATAATAATAATTGTTATAATGTTATTTTTAAAAAAAGAGCAACCGCCGAGTTTCTTACAGGTTCTTCTCGGCTGGAACTGCATTCCGAACCTGTGGTAGACTCAATCGACGATTCAAAAGCACTTGTAAAAGTTTATTTGAATAAAAAACTTTTCTATTCTATTCTATTCTATTCTATTCTATATTACAATCAATATGAATTAAACTTACAAAAGGATTTATTTTGATAAATATTAATTTAGCAATAATTACAAGACATGAATGATACATTTTGATGAGAAGACAAGAAAAATTATGGACTTTTATATAAACTTTCATCCCCTATTTAACTCCCTTAGGGGTGGAATTTCAAAAAATCCTTTCATAGTGTGCGCTTACGTCATAAGAGGAACCTACTGTGAAAATTTCAAGTTTCTAACTTCAGTGGTTTAGGCTGTGTATTGATAGATCAGTCAGTCAGTTAGTCGGGACAAGCCTTTTTATAAGTAAAATTTTGATAAGCCTTTTGATAATATTTTAAAATTGTTAAAAGTTTAAAAGAAAAACATTGTAATTTAAAATTACACTATGATCAGAAAATAAATTGCCCAAAATTTTAAGTGAATAATATTGTATGTCAATTTGCAATGATTTTAATTTAAAAATATGACAACTTATGTGAAGTTTTGTGTGGTGTAACTCCTATTTACTGTTATACTTCAATTGAAACCCTGAAAATCTTCAATTACAATGAAGCTATTCCATGTAATAAAAGACTTTCTAATTGAAATAGAAATATAATACAAACATAGAAAGAAAGGTCTTTTTTTGCTGAATCCATACGATATAAAGTTGGATAAAATTGTAACTTGAGTTACAATGTTATTCATATTGGGTGTCGATATGTTCGCTTCATTTGAATTTGAACTTTAAACGCTTTGATGTGCGCTCGAAAAACCGATACTGAATAGCAAATTGCAAATGTGTGTACTAACTTTGAACAAATACCACACGTGTTCAAACAAGTGTTCAAATAAGTGTTCAAATATTTATGCTATGTGTGGCGCCGGAGGGGGAAACACGATGTTAGCATCTACCGTTTTTAACCCCCGACGCAAAAACAACGGAGTGTTATAAGTTTGACGTGTCTCTGTGTGTGTGTATGTGTGTGTGTGTGTGTCTGTCTGTTCCCTTGTGGCGCTCAAACGGGTGGACCGATTTGAATGCGTTTTTTTTTGTTTGAAAGGTGAATTAGTCGAGAGTGTTGTTAGCTATGTTTGATGAAAATCGATTCAAGATGGCCGCTGCTACAAAATGGTGGATTACATATTTTTTCACAACTCCCTCAACATGTGTATCAAATGAAAGGGCTTGACTAGTAGAATAGCACTATGCAAATTCAAGATGGCCGCCGCCACTAAATGGTGAATGTCGGGGGTTATTTAAATTTTTAATTTATACTTGTGTATTGCGTTGTGCTCTACTGAGACGATTTTATAGGGGAGCAAGATCGTAGGGCTACTTGACTCTTTTTTAGCTCATTCACGTACCTCTGACCTGTGGGAATACGCTCACAGTACAGATTGCATTGGGAGCTTGGGATCGGAAACCTTGTTTCCCCAACTCGTTTATTGAAGCTCTATATCTTTTCTTTGCTTAACGTAGGCACAGTACACAGATACAACCAGTAGTGAAACTACCTACAAACGTTCGAAACGGCTTACTCACACAAACATGCGCATCGACGAGACCATTTAGCAGCAGTCGCTACTGACATCCACGCGAAAACCCGGTAGGGGCACAGAATAACCAGAAGGGAAGCTACCTAAGAACGTCCGAAATTTATACCTATTCTGATAGGGTTGTCACCTGTTGCATGTGAAAAATTATGGGTAAAAATAAAAATATTATATACTAGTATATAATATGTATAGCAAGATATGTAGTAATGATTGGAATAAAATGTTTTTTATATTATACTAGCTTCTGCCCGCGGTTTCGCCCGCGTGACAGTACCTAGATACTTACTTACTTTAGTAAATTGAATGAATTAAGTACCTAGTTACTTAGATAGGTACCTTAGATAGGCCCATCGAAATGGTCCATTGTGTACAGGAGCTATTTTAACTTACCTGGCAATGTTTTACCTAATTTTATTGAGTAGAATCTGATTTCCGTACCAGTCAGGGGCGTAGCTACCACCGTATATGCCGTATCAATTATACGGGGCCCCCAAGCCATGGGGGCACCCGACGTGCGTAAGTAAAAATTAACAAAAACTTCCCAAATTTTTATTTCAGAAATGACAAAAATCAAAAAAAATTTTCTAAAAAGTTGTACATAGAGGCAGAATCTTTAGAAAAACTAAAGTCATCATCAAATGATTTAATAAATTAGTTTGCCGAAAAAAAGCAAGGAGAGTATATATTTAATTTGAATTAGAAAAAGTGACAGATAAATAATTATGATGAATAAATAGGTATTGCTTTTAATTTTATGCAAACATTTTTTTTTCTTTTGTGAGAAATCTTTACCCTTCATAAAGGCCCCCAAACAAATTTTTATACGGGGCCCCGCCAAGGTATGCTACGCCACTGGTACCAGTGGTAGACTCTTGACATAATATCATAAGTGGCACATGCTATCCTACAATAAATAAATTCATTTCATTTCAATTAATTTCATTTCATTAATTTTTTGTGTAGATAATATAATATTATGTAAAGGTAGGTATACTTACTTCACTTGATCTCTAGGGTACAAAAAAAAGAAATATCTTTATTTTTTACTAGATGATGCCCACGGCTTCGCCCGTGTGGATTTAGGTTTTTTAAAATCCCGTAGGAACTTTTGATTTTCCAGGACAAAAAGTAGCTTATCTGTAGTAACCCGTCCCCAAAACGCAAAAATCCCGTGGGATCCCCACGATTTCGGAATGCAATTCCTTACAGCATCAGGGTTGAGGAGTTGGATATGTATCTACTCGAGTTCATTCAACGATAAATATCAATTTAAATAACCGAAAGTTTCTGAAACCCATTAGTTTTAGGGATCAGGTCCACTACAGCATCAGGATTGAGGAGTTGGAATCCAAATTTTTTATAGAACAGGGTCGCAATGTTTCTCTATCGATTAAAAAAAATTTACGCAAATTGGTTCAGAAATCTCGGAAATATCGGTGTACATAGGTAGAAAAACAGAACTCCTCTTTTTTTGAAAGTCGGTTAAAAAGTAGCCTATGTTACTCCCTGGTTAATTCTCGACTTGAATGTGAAAATCCCGTCAAAATCGGTTCAGCCGTTCCGAAGATTAGCCCGTTCAAATAGACAGACAGACAGACAGACAAAAATTTTAAAAACGTGTGATTCGGTTATGGTACAGGTCAAATAACCGTATGAGCTTAACATGAGGTAGTTATTTCGAAATTACAGACACACTTCAATTTTATTTATTAGTATAGATATAGATAGTGGAACTTAAACATACTGTACAATACTGAGGCATATTTGTCTAAACACAACACTTAATTTTTTATAAGTATAATTTACACTATTTTAAGTACACAGTTGTCTAAACTCTCGCTAATAACTTTCGCTAATAATTTAATGCGCACGCGACACGACCACACGACAACCTTGACGTTATTCAACTAACTGTTCACTAGCGGAGCGTCCGTGACAGCCCGTGTGTGCGTGAGCGGCGCTATGTGTGAGTGTACTTGCTGCGGGACGCTTGTAGGTAGCTTCCTCTCTGTTCCTTTTCTACTCGTGTGGTAGGGGTCTCGTCGATGCGCATGTTTGTGTGAGTGAGCCGTTTCGAACGTTTGTACTTTGTAGGTAGTTTTACTACTGGTTGTATCTGTGTACTGTGACGTAGGTACGATGTACGTGCTATTAGTTGTACCTACTATGACCCGATCATAAAATATCTTGTCCATCAAAACAACAAAAAAGAAACTTCAATATTTGCGGAGGCGAATATCGTTTCATAATAAGAACTCACGAGTCTCGACTGGCTGAGCATAGCGTGGGTTTGCTCAGAATTTATTTTAGAGTAAGATAAAAATTTATCGTGACATAATCTGTCTCATTATAACTCTATTTAGTGGTTGACATAAATCTGTCTCTTTCTTTAAAAATTAAAAAAACCCCCGATATTCGCCAGTTTTGTTGTGGCGGGCCATCCTGGATTTGCATAGTATTATTCTACAAGTCAAGCCCTTTCATTTGATACCCATATTGAAGGAGTTGTGAAAAAATATGTACCTAATCCGCCCTCTTGTGGCGGCGGCCATCTTGGACCTGCAGCTTTCATCAAACATAGTTAAGAACACTCCTTCTAATTCGCCTTTCAAACAAAAAAAAACTAATTCAGATCGGTTCGCCCGTTTGATCGCTACGGTGGAGTAGCCAGACACACGCGCACACACACACACACACACACACACACACACACACACACACACACACACGCGCGTCAAACTTGCAACACGCCGTCGTTTTTGCGTCGGGAGTTAATAACTCGTAGATATAAAAAAGTCCAGGAAGTTTTAATGTATAAAAATTAGACTTTTACAAGCTTTTTTATGATTAAAAACATTTTTTATTCTAATGATAAGCTGGAATTTCAATTCAAGCAGCAAAGAAGTCCATACTAAGAGAATTAAAGTCGTTGGGAACTGCTGGTCAAAACATCTTACTTATTATGACATTCTGTGCACATTTGAAATCATTGCAAGAACCTTAAATCTAGGTATGATTACATCGACGGTTGATATGCGATAAGTCGTAGTAAAGAAACGGTGACCCTCTGAATTGAAGAAACAAAAAAACTCCCATCATCGGAATGTACCAAAATAATCGCTGTTGGAAACGTACAGTCATAAAATGATCACTTTCTCTCGATGCCCATCAACGTTCGTAATTTGGTCAAACCGCTCAGTTCCGCTACATTAGTCCAATTCGTGGATGCCCGTGTGTGGCCACGAGACAACACAAATTAGATATGGTAATTACATGGATCACGATTCCCTACAATGCTAAGTCTTGCAATCAAAGTGTAGTGATTACGAGAATCTCATGTTTTATTTATCTTTACTCAAAGCTTTCTGTTGTCAGTTTTGTAAAACTTCTATTACAATTAATTATTAGGTTTACAAAACATTTAATTCTTTTTTATTGGTGACGGTCAATGTCATTGGAAACAAGCCAACTATAAGCACGATATATTATAGCGCAAACACAGTTGTACTTTCTACTCTCCATTCTATAGATCCACGAAAAAGTTGACAAAATTATAAACTCTGGTTTCTCATCCCTTGAACATTCTACCATTCATTCTGTGACATTGGAATCCAATTCATTTCCATCCAGTTGACACGCTTGAAAAGCCACTAACAAGGAATTCGATTGCATCGAACATATAAATATATTGCATGTGGAATATTGGTAGAATCCAAATTGATACACACGAAAATAACGATACTATATTATGTTCCAAATGTAAATCACTTATCAAAAACTGACTTCACTGACTCACTCATCCAAAGAGATTCATTGCCTCCGATGCTTCACGCCAATCAGTTCTTCCGAGGGCTTGCAGGTCCTTCCGAGCTACATCCATCCAGCGATATCTAGAGCGTCTAACAAGTGTAGAGGTATACGACCTCTACCGGTGACTACCTGGCAGCGTGCAGATGTAAGAAAACCGGTACTGTCATTTGGAACCAATTCAACAAGTATAAATTAAAAATTTTAAAAACCCCCGACATTCGCCATTTTGTGGCGGCAGCCATCTTGGATTTGCAATAATGCTATTCTACTAGTCAAGCCCTTTCATTTGATACCCATCTTAAGGGAGTTGTGAAAAAATATGTAATCCGCCATTTTGTGGCGGCAGCCATCTTGGATTTGCAATAATGCTATTCTACTAGTCAAACCCTTTCATTTGATACCCATATTAAGGGAGTTGTGAAAAAATATGTAATCTGCCATTTTGTAGCGGTGGCCATCTTGGACCGATTTTCATCAAACACAGCTAACAACACTTTCGACTAATTCACCTTTCAAACAAAAAAACCACATTCAAATCGGTCCACCCGTTTGAGCGCCACAGGGAAACAGACAGACAGACTGACAGACAGACAGACACACACACACACACAAACACACACACACACACAGAGAGAGAGAGAGACACAGATACAGACACATACACACAGACACACACACACACACACACACAGACACACACACACAGACACGTCAAACTTATAACACCCCGTCGTCTTTGCGTCGGGGGTTAAAAATGGTCCTGCTCGCTCTGGAGACCATCTACTAGAACGTTCATCTCAAGTTGGTCGGCATACAAATCACCAAGCTTAATGTATATTGAAACTATGTTATAAACGCAATACAAGTTATATATTCGGAATGTAGCCGAGTGTTTTATTTGCTACACAAGTTTATCAAAAATATCAAGTACTTCTCGTGGAACTTGTGCTGTTCGAACTTCGAACGTATACGTCCTTTCAGTCCGCCCCAGATTTCATATCAAAAAAATAATTATTTCCATTTTATATCTGTGCATAAAAAAGTTAAAATTAAAAAATTACCGACTAATCTCTAAAAGGCTGGATTTATTTTGATGGGACTTTCACTGGCGGATGTTTACATTTTGATCTACCCAAAACATCCGCCAGTGAACTTTTAACAGTTTTTAGCATAATATGAGCTCAAAGGAGCTTAGGAAAAATAAAATGATTCCAACGGGATTTTTAAAAACCAATATATATCCACGCGAACGAAGTTGCGGGTGTCCGCTTGTCTTTTAAAAGTATATTGCTCCCCTTTCAACATCTGCGGCAGATCACCTGCCACGGAGTTATTCAATCTCGACTAACATGTATGCGGGCTGATACAAACACTTTTTTCGTCGCTTTTTCGTAACACTATACTCTTCTTTTATGAATAACAGAACGTATAATTACGAATGTATTGAGATTATAAAGAAACTGTTGGAAAAAGATCGATAAAAATTTCGGTAGGGTAAAAAAAATGCTCTTTTGGTAAATCCATAATTCATGACGCTAATAGTCACTTTTCCTATAAGATGAACGCAGAAAAACCACTTTCGAAAACCCACTCTCAATCTATATATATCTTCTATATCTGTACATATAATAAAATCGTAGAATTGCCGTATCTGTATATTGAAGATTTTTGCAAAATAATAACTGGGGGATGTTAGGGGTAAATGGGGTAAGTAATAGAACGTAAAATAGCTATTTTTGAAATTTTTGTCTGTTTGTCTGTTTGTCCGTTTGTCTGTTTATCTGTTTGTCTGTATGTTTGTGCGCGCATCACGTAAAAACTACCGAATGGATTGAAATGAAACTCGGCATGATTTAAGTTCATACTATGGAGTAACATATAGGATACTTTTTATCCCGAAATTTAGCACGGTTCCCTTGGGAGAGGGGATAAAAGTCAAAATGTGTAACGGGTGGGCCGATTTCATTGATTCTTTTATTGTTAGAAAGGAAATACTTTAAAGATTACTGGCTAATCTCTGAAAGGCTGGACCGATTTTGATGGAACTTTCACTGGTGGATGTTTACATTTTGATCTGCCTAACCATCTGCCAGTGAACTTTTAACAGTTTTTAGCATGATATGAGCTCAAAAGGAGCTTAGGAAAAACAAAATGATTCCTACGGGATTTTTAAAAACTAATATATATCTACGCGAACGAAGTCGTGGGTTTCCGCTTGTATTGTAATATTTGACATCACATTTTCAAAAAGGTTAGGTAATATTAGCCCGGTCAAATTAGACTAAAAATAGGGGTGAGGTTACAATAATTCCCACCTGGCCAAAAATTGGTAGGATTGTTCAAAACACTATTATAAATGAAATGTGAAAAGTCCTCATTGATCCGACACCTGGAAAAAAATTTACTCCTGGACACGCACAGTTGACTCACACTTGCCTGAAAATTGGTAGGATTGTTCGAAACACTATTATAAATGAAATATGAAAAGTCCTCATCGATCCGATACCAGGAAAAAAAATTACTCGGGGTCAAAGGTCACAGAAACGGGTTTTTCATGATTTTCAGCAAAACGGTAAGTTTTATCATAAAATTAGCTCAAACAAAATTGTAGATCAAATAATTATCTATAAAAAATGTCTGAATACTTTTTTTCATAAGAGACACCGTTTTTAGGGTTCCGTACCCGAAGGGTAAAAACGGAGCCCTATTAATGTCACTCGGCTGTCTGTCTGTCTGTCTGTCTGTCTGTCTGTCTGTCTGTCCGTCTGTCCGCCGGTCACAGGTCTCTAGCTCGCAGACGAAATGAGTTACAAACCTGAAATTTTGGTATTTAGTGTAAAACGTTAACCCAAAATCAAATATTGAATTAGAAATTGAATTAAATTATTTTTCAGGGGCCCATACATGAAAAAGGAGCCGGAAAAAAAAATTTTCTTTACCCTAGCTTGTGGGGTATCATTGTTTAGAGCTCATTAAGTAGAGTACAAATATATATTTTTTTAATTTTTATCTCAAAAAATAAGGGAATGGGAGGCCATCAAAGTTGTCAGTTTTAGACCATTTTTGTGACGGGGGCTATCTCAAAAACTAAACTAGTTGGGAATATGATATTTCAGTATATTATGTACTATATGCTCTATTTAAACAACAAATACTGAAAACAACGATTTATTAAATAGTTTATAAGCTGTGACCAAAATAAACGAACATTTTTTTGGGTTTTTCTTTCACGGTTTGTTGCGATGTCTAGCTCGGAAATTAAATATTTCTTAGACCCAAAATATTATATTGTTCATAATTATGTACGGAACCCTGAAAGAGCGAGGCCCGACTCGCACTTGGCTGATTTTTGAGATATAACGATTCAAAAAGGTAAGTGTCGAAATAAAAATGAGGGACTGGATTTCTTTTTACCTGAAATTCTGATATTTCCAATATTTTATGTGTGTAAGTATGTAACTTATATGTGTAAGTTATGTGTAAGTTACACACTTACACATATAAAATATTATAAATATTAGAATTTCAGGAAAAAAGAAACCCAGTCCCTCATTTATATTTCGAAACTTATCTTACTTATCTTTTTGAATCATTATATCTCAAAAACGGTGGCTCTAAGGAAAAAAAGTATTTTGACATTTTTTATAGATAATTACCTGATCTACAATTTTGTCTTCAATGATTTTATGATAAGACTTACCGTTTTGCTGAAAACTTCCCGTGAAAATTTTGACCCCGAGTAATTTTTTTTACAGGTGTTGGATTGATGAGGACTTTGTACATTTCATTAATAATAGTGTCCCGAACAATCCTACAAATTTTCAGCCAAGTGTGAATAAACTGTGCGTGTCCAGGAGTAAATTTTTTTCCAGGTGTCGGATCGATGAGGACTTTTCACATTTCATTTATAATAGTGTTTTGAACAATCCTACCAATTTTCAGCCAGGTGGGAATTATTGTAGCCTTGAAAGTCTAAATTGACTGGGCTATATGCATTTATGGAGATATGCATGAAACATGCATTAATGAACTCCATACGCGGGAATTTCAAATTTCTCTCTCTCGTCTTGCAATCATGCCATTATTATAAACTACGACAATTAGTCGATAATAGCGTTCGGACCATTTCTGTTGTAAAAAGTCAATAATAATGTTTAATTGGTCATATCCGACATTCGTGTGAAGACGCCGACGGTAAAGTGAAACTTAGCCGCAATTCGCTTTGCCAGTGCCGTCTCAACGGATAAAAATGTACAGAACACGATCTTGTGCCGCTTGTATCCAGCGACTCAACTTGGACGACCTCCTTGGCGCAGTAGTGAGTGCTGCGGTCTAATAAGTGGGAGGTCCCGGGTTCGATTCTCGGCAGTGACAATTTGGGATTTTATAATTTCTAAATCGTCTCTGGTCTGGCCTGGTCTGGAGGCTTCAGTCGTGGCTAGTTACCACCCTATCGGCAAATCCGTGCTGCTTAGCGATTTAGCGTTCCGGTACGGTACTATGCCGCGTAGAAACCGATCAGGGGTATGTGTTTAATAAAAACTGCCATACCTTTTCAGGTTAACCCGCTTCCATCTTAGATTGCATCTTCACTTACCATCAGGTGAGATCGCAGTCAAGGACTAACTTTTAGATGAATAATAAAAAGACTCCCTGTAGTGTCTAGCTGTAGTATCCGTCCACCTAGTGGGAGGTTTTCTAATGCCGCGTTTACCGGTGCGTCGTTCGACCCTTTGGAACCCCAAGGTGTACCACGCCCATTGCCACTTCAGCGACGCTGATGATGTATGTTGGATATTAGTTCCCCTACGGATCTCCTTTCCCTATTATTTGGATTTAATCAGTTCTGTAGCTATTGAATGTAGAGCTTCTTTGTTTCTTTATTTATTTTCTCAATAGTATTGTGATGAAAAATAAAAAGCCCACTTGTAACCTTCAAACAACTACCAAGGTAATATTAAAAGCGCAATACACGACCGACAGCGACATGTTTATTTAAAAGACAAGTTTAAGCGCAACGGTCCTCCGTACACCATTCCTGCCATCGAGATAAACTTATAGAGAGTCTAAGACCTCATCCATCTGGCGTCAAAAGAGCGCTCCCTCTTAAGTTTTAAACTAGTTAAACACCATCATCGCTATTAGGTATATTATGTTCTTAAAGTTCTCACTTGACTTCACATGATTTTAAAGTTTTCCTTTAAACCAGTGTCTGATGACAAAAGAATTGTAAAAGGTGTAATAGCAGAAAAGACAAATAAGTACATTAAACAAGTATAAATTAAAAATTTAAAAAACCCCCGACATTCGCCATTTTGTGGCGGCAGCTATCTTGGATTTGCATAGAGCTATTCTACTAGTCAAGCCCTTTCATTTGATACCCTTATTAAGGGAATTGTGAAAAAATATGTGATCCGCCATTTTGTAGCGGCGGCCATCTTGAATCGATTTTCATCAAACATAGCTAACAACACTCTCGACTAATTCACCTTTCAAACAAAAAAAACCGCATTCAAATCGGTCCACCCGTTTGAGCGCGACAGGGGAACAGACAGACAGACACACACACACACACACACACACACACACACACACACACACACACACACACACACACAGACACGTCAAACTTATAACACCCCGTCGTTTTTGCGTCGGGGGTTAAAAACCCATTTTATAATCGACTCAAATGTTTACCCTCACCTCCGGTTCCGGTGGATACACGTCTCGGATTAATAAATGTCTTGTTTTGTGAACACGTACAATTTTCTATCGTCTTCTTCTTGTAGTGCCGTCTTCTATCGGAGGTTGGCAACCATTAGGGCTATCTGTACTTTGGATGCTGCTGCACGGAACAGAGATCGGGTACTTTGGCGTAAATTCTTTAGCCAGGACGTTCTTCTACGGCCAGGTGGTCTTCTTCCGGCTATTTTGCCCTGAATTATGAGCTGCAGGAGGTCATATTTGGTGTTTCTCATAATATGGCCAAAGTACTCTATTTTCAATGCTATTACAATTTTCTATGCATTTAAGTAATTATAATATCGCAAATGTTTTGTCAAATAATAATGCGACATTATTGATTGTCAGAGTAAAAGTAGGTCCAGTGCCAATTTATTAAATGACAATATTGCACAACTAGTATGGAGTTTAATTAATCATGTATTTTTCAGGCTGCAGTCATTTGGCGGGACATTGCGCGCTCTAGTAAAAGGACACCTCTCTGGCTCCCGGTATTTATAAGCGTTGTTTTTTTCATCTCAGCACACCTGCCTCGGCTCCGAGGCTCGATTGGCTGAGATGTTCAAGTCAATAACATTGGCCACCCTTCTTGTTTAACCCTTATCTCGTCTCAGAGGAGTTATCTAATCGCCCCCCTTTTAGATCGTCTGCCTAAAACAGATGCAGGCTGCAGCTCTTGACTTTTATTCTTTTTTGTGTTCCAAAACTTTAATAGAAGATAAGTGCGTAATATAAGTGTACATTAAATTTTATTCGAAACTATGTAGCTCATGCATTCGACTTCATGCGCGTCGATTTAGTTTTTTTTTTTTATTTTTCAAAATCCCGTGGAAATAAATGTGCATCTGAGAGATGCAAGCTATCTCTGTGCGAAAAATTAGTTCAGTGGTTAGGCCGTTAATATAATAGGTATTATCGACCATAATATCAAAGAATTTATATTTTTACGCATGGGACTCTAAATATTCCAGGACCAAAAAAATAGACCACTCTCTTATAATCCTCAACTTCCCTGTGAGATTAGCCTTTACAAATAGACAGACAAAAATTTAAAAAACCTAGGTGTCTGAGTGTTCATGAAGTCGTTCGAATAATCATAGACAGTTTCTTTCCAAATCTGCACAGACTGCAACATTTTTGTTTGTATAAAAGAATATAATCTCTGTAAATCTTGTAAGCGTGTAATGATGTTGTTACTTGAAATTCCTCTGAGATGTTCAGAACGTCTTGAACTAGCTGAAGCTTGTCTAACTGCTCATCCACACGTTCGCCAACATGCTGGCCCATCTTATGGCCCAATATGTTGGCCCAACGTGTAGAGCGGGAGTTGGAAGGTATTGGAACGATGGCCCGCAAGTTGGCCCGCAGGTTGACCCGGAGCATACTGAACGACCTTCCAACGTGTGGACGCGAACACAAACTCCTCGCCCAACACCTTCCAACATATCCGCCATCATGTTGGCCAACGTGTAGAGGCGCCTTAATAGACCGAGCGCAATCAGTGTGCTACATCTCTCTGGCGGTTTTTCATAGATACAGCACTGCAAACGCCGCTGAAAGGGTTAGCACTTATAGTGCTTGTGTTGTAGGACGTAGGTACTTACTAAATGTTTCGCGAAATGACTTGGACGTTACAAATAAGAAGATATACTTATTTTTGATGAACTTGCCACCCAAAAGAATAAACAAACCTACGCTCCAAGAAGAATTGGAACCAACTACCAAGTGAAATAAATAAATTCTATGATGCCTTTGCCTTTAAGGAGGCCATTGCAGTGAGGAAATCTGAGCTTCATTTTTTATTATGAAAAGATAACCAATATAAAATTTGATAACTATTCATACATAATTTAATAACTATAAAATATAAAATTTGATAACTCACACTCGTAAATAAAAGGCGTTTTTTATTTGATTATACTCACAGTTCACACTCGTAAATAAAAGGCTATTTTATTTTTCAACCGACATCTTATTTATTTTATACATACCTATATTTATCACCTAAAAATTTATCATATCGTTCAATCAGGCATACCGTACACGTG
Organism: Melanargia galathea; assembly: GCA_920104075.1. Classification (NCBI taxonomy): domain Eukaryota; kingdom Metazoa; phylum Arthropoda; class Insecta; order Lepidoptera; family Nymphalidae; genus Melanargia; species Melanargia galathea. The sequence goes on from OV049864.1 coordinate 6,462,231, forward strand.
GATCGAGCGCTAGTCGATTGAACCAACCAAAAAAAAGACAAAACCTATAATATTTTTATATGACAATTCGAAGCGTGTGCAGATAAGAATCTCCACGCGGCGAGGTTTGGAAACAGTGGTCACTCCGAGAATGCTGTCAGATACAGCAGTTGGATTTATATAATCGACCAAACAATCGACAAAAGCCGTCGGATCCAAACATTTCGCCTCGATCCATTAGTCTTGGTCTAATCAATGCATTTATCTTATAAGTTATAACGTTTAAGTATGTTTCATATATAAAATGATTAGCTTCTGGCCGCGGCTTCGCCCGCGTGAATTTCGGTTTTTCACAAATCCCGAGCGAAACGTGGATTTCCGGTTCCCGTTCCCGCTCCTTTTTCCAACCTTTATACCTACTTTACTTTCAAGGAAGTTTGCTATAGTAATCTACCTATAGCTGTAGCTATAGAGTTCGGTTGTTTCAAAATCCCGTGAGAACTGTGGATTTTTCCAGGGTAAAAAGTAGCCTATGTGTTAATAATCTATCTCCATTCCAATTTCATCCAATTCAGCTAAATCAACCAGATTTTGCGTGATTGAGTAACAAACATCCAAACATCCACATTTTCACGTTTATAATATTAGTAGGATAACGTTTGAAGTATGTTTCATATATAAAATGATAGGTGTCGGCTGGTAATTCTATTCCTTGGAATGCAGCGGCTGTCGGTTACCGCAGATTATCTCATTATGAGCTTATGTCCTTTCGCACCTCTGACTTTTTTTCTATACTCCACGTTGATTACCAGTTTATTTTTATTAGTGTGGCTTATTATAGATTTTATGTCAATGACTTTATAGGATCTATTACGGGAGCTACATTTTTCATAGGTTTTTATTATAAAAAAGTATAGGTATATAAAGTATATATTTGAATATGCTGGTAAATCCATAAGTAAATCCATGTTAATCCTATTACAAATTCGAACGTTACTCTTTTTGTCTGTCTGTTACCTTTTCATGCCTAACCTGCTGAATCTATTTCTTACAAAATTTGGCTGGTAGTAGAGCATCCTAAGAAAGAGCATTAAACGTCGTACCGGAACGCTTAATCTCTTGGTGGATTTGCTTTTTCATCTTAATAATTTTTTTTTCATAACATGGGATATAATATGATATGGGAAAATCAGTAACCTAATTCCAACCTTAATCAAATCTATATACGATCACTGCAATCACAATATAAGTCTAACATCTAACATCTAACACGGAATACCTACCAATTTCTAAAGACATTGATATAATTCGTCTTATAACATTACCTTCTAGGGACCGTTCAGACAGACCGGCGCGGAGAGCGTCGGAGAGCATTTTTTTTTTCACACAGACCGGCCGTTCAAATTTGCTCTGCTCTCCGCGCCGGTCTATGTGAACGGACACGCGGATGCGTTCGGAGCCGAGCGTACGCTCTTGGGCCGGACGGCAGAGCAATTCGGCCTACGGTCGGCTGTGCGAGCATGAAAGAGCACGCGAACGGAGCCGGTCGGATGCTCGAGCGCGAAAGAGCACGAGCATGGATCAGCCGATCGGCTCGACGAGCAGCCGAGCGGCTGCTCTTAAATGTTTCACACAGAGCGTATTGGGAGCATCCTCGAGCATCCTCTTATTATAAAAGAGATAAAATGTAAAAATAAATCTTATTTCAATGTCTTAAGATTCTATTTTAAATGCGATTAAAATTTGCTCTGCTCTCCGCGCCGGTCTATCTGAAAGGTCCCTAAAAAATAAGCCAATACGAATTTCAAATATAAATTATACTAACTGTATTTCAAAGCAAATTTGTCAATCAAGACAAGATCAAAGAGTTAGACAAGATTACAGAATTAGTCAAGAATAATGATCACATGTCATATTGTAGAGTAGAACGAATTCGTAACGGGTTCGCACGGGTGAAGTTAGGGGCAGACGCGATGTAAAAATGTAAGTAGACGTAACGGTATGGGCATTGCCAAGAATACTGTTACCACTTATCAGGTGTTCATACGGATAGGAAAACATTGTACGAAACAAAAACAAGCTATATTTTAGGAAAAATTTAACCGAATGTGGTCCAGCAATCTCAGAGAAATCGGTGTACCAATCAAAAGTATTAGTGACATATGGATACATTTATGCGTGTAACTTCGTACTTATGAATTACTAGCTGTTGCCCGCGACTTCGTCCGCGTTAAACAATTTTAAACGGGAACCCTTTGTTTCCCCGGGATAAAATAGTAGTCTGTCACTTTCCAGGTCCTCAACTAAAAAAATGCGACTGCAAAAAATCACGTCAATCTGTAGTTAAATGTCCGATGATAATAATATGTTGAAAGGAAACCCCCCTTGAGGTGGATTTTCGTCAAATTTTTCTTAGCTTATGCCTACCTACCCCCTAGAAAGAACCTAACTTCCAAATTTCAAGTTAATAATAACAATAACTTAAATTTCACGTAAAAAGTTTCATCCCCTTTTTTACCACCCTTAAGGGGAGATTTTCCTGAACAACTTACACAGGTTTTTATTATTTAAAATTTATAATCTAAATGCCTATTTTCATATCTGTAACTTCAATAACATAGAACTTTCATATAACCTTCCTACCCCCATTTTACCCCCTTAGGGGAGGATTTTCGTGAAATCTTTTCTAGGCTGATATCTAAGCCCTAGAATGAACCTATCTTCTAAATTTCAAGTTGATAATAACAATAATTAAAACTTAACATAAAAACTTTCAACCCCTATTTTACCACCCTTAAGTGAAGATTTTTCAGAATAAAATACACAGGTTTATATTATTTAAAACCAATAATCTAAATGCCGATTTTCAGGTCTGTAACTTTAAAAACATAGGACTTTCATACAAACTTTCTACCCCCATTTTACCCCCTTAGGGGAGGATTTTAGGGATACTAAATAGCCTATAACCTTCCCAGAAAATTGTACTACCAAATGCAAAAAGAATTTTTCAAATCCGACTGGTACTTCCAGAGATTAGCGCGTTCAAACAAACAAACTCTTCCGCTTTATTATATTACTAGCTGATCCCCGCAACTTCGTTCGCGTAGATATAGGTTTTTATATAGGATAGGATCGGATCCCATAATTCTTTTATGTACCTAAACTAAATGTAGCCTGTTACTCCTTATAATATATTGAAAGTTCCATTAAAATCGATCCAGCCGTTTCGGAGATTAGCTGGAACAAATAGACAGAACTACAAACATAAATTTAAACGCACGCCAGTTTAAAATAAGCCGTATGTACAAAGATCCGGGTTCCAAGTTATTGGAACCCAATAAATGCCTGTCATTTCTAAACTAAAAAACCAATGACCTTGAAATATTTACGGGACAATACTTAAAGTACAACCTTTCTAACAAAAAAAGAATGAGTGAAATCGAATAACGCGTTAATGAATAACAGCTAAATACACGTTTTAACTTTCTTCCCCTCTCCCAAGGGAACCGTGCTGAATTTCGGGATAAAAAGTATCCTATAACCTACCTCGGAGTATAAACTCAAATCGTACCAAGTTTCATTTGAATCCATTCAGTAGTTTCGGCGTGATGCGCGGCCAAGATACAGACAGACAGACAGACAGACAGACAGACAGACAGACAGAAAGACAGACAGACAAAAATGAAAAAAATTGCAGATTTGGCTTCAGTATCGATTATAGAGTGCCCTCCAATAAAAATTTTCAAAATATCTTCAATGTACAGAATTGGATCTGTTACAGTTTTATTATATTATAGAAGATTAGTATTAGTATTAGTATTAGTATTAGTATTAGTATATTAGTATTAGTATTAGTATTAGTAATTAGTAATTAGTAATTAGTAAATTAGTAATTAGTAATTAGTAATTAGTATTAGTATTAGTATAAATTAGTATATTAGTATAGATATCTAGGTGTGTTATAATATATTAAAATCTTCCTGAAAAAACTAACGAATTTTGTCGAAGCAACGTATCGTTGTAGTTTTTCTGTACCCATTGTAGATAAATACAGATTTTACTTATTTTTTTTTTTTAACCTGTTTACTTATTTACAAATAATCATTAACCATTAACGTCAGTACCTACCCTGCTCGAGTATCTTGTAATAATTAATTATGCCTTTTATTTATTTATAAAAAATACGCGTCCAATTAATTAAGAGAGAGTCTCTTAATTTGGGTGAAAGTAAACAAGCTCTTTTTTGTCTGTTTTTGCTTTTAATGTCGAGTCTTGTTTATGGACACCCCAACTGAGATTGACAATCTGATAACATTTGGCTCCCGCCCTGTCCATAGACAATTAAACAAATGGACGAGCGTAAACGAACTGATTGTTATGATAAGTCGCTTTGACTTCCACAACTGACCATGTATGAATTATCTGCTTGAAGAGATCTGGACTCGAGTACCTAGGTGGGGCAATGATTGAATTGATAAAAACTTGTTAATGTTTTGAGCATTCTCTCGCTTGTGTTTTGTTATTTTTGTCGTTAACATGCTTATTTCACTGTTCACGTTTGTCGACATAAGTCGTAGGAGATAGTTGACATCTATCTATGACAAGGATGGTGTTGGTTACGAAAAAGCTGCAGTTGTAGTGATTGGCTGAATTTATGGTATTCTTGCTGCACCAGTTTAGTTGCTGTAGTTAGCTTGCACCAGTTTTATCACCATTGCCTGTTCTTAAATTGACGTTCAAAAAGTGTACAGTGTACCTACTTTGAATAAATGAATTTTGAATTTGAATTTGAAAAATTTGAATTTAGAAAACAGTGAGTGCAATCGTCATACCGACACATTTGACGATCAACCAGCAGACAACAAAAAGACAAATAAGTACATACCTACTCAAAATCATTAGAAGATCGATTTTACTTCAAGATCCACTACGGGATTCGTAGGATGATTAAGTTTAGTGGTCAACAGCTGATAATATTAACTTATACTGGTGATAAAGCCAAGACATACATACTTGTTATCGTGCTACGTAACTTTTGTTTATGAGACTAACAGAAAGTAGGATATCTAACTACGTATTATGACTTACCAAACATCTTAAACGTATGTAACCTACTACTTACCCTACAAATAAAAACAGTATTTTTAAATCAACCAGTACCTACCCCTAAATAGGTACAAGATAATGCGCAGCCTACGCCGGTGGACCTAGAGTTTGAAATTAGGACTACCTACGTAAATATTCCTTGAGGTACCCTAGAGGTGCACTATGGGTTTTTTTTCTAATTCCATCTTTAAATGAGAAAAGGGGTTTTCCTAAGCCTAAATCAACGGTGGGCATCAGCTAGTTCTCTCATCGTTCAGTTGTACAGATTATAAACGCCGCGGCAACGTCAATCAATTGGTGATAGCATCAGGTAAAACATTGGCATTCAAAGCGTTCACACCGGTAGCTTTTTGAATCAATCGAAGCAATTAACAGCTGTACCATGCCTGGTTAAGCGTAGTGGAAAAATCAAGATTCTTAAACTTGATAGATCGGTTTTACTTACAATCTAGTAAAGAAATGCTGCCTTTGCCTTTAAAAAAGAAATTTTGCTTAACGGTTTGCAGTGCAGTAAGTACATTGACGAACTCACTTGTTGATAAAATGAAACTCTTTTAAACCTTTACATTTTATTTATAAGTTACTAACATTAGTTATAAGTATCTTAATGTAATTTACTAACACAATGAGCCCCAGTTACTTGAAAAAAAAAAAAAAAAGATTACATTTTAGATTTCAGTTCGTTCTTTAATAGCTTTTCCCGTTGAGCTTTCTTTAGCTTAAGATCTTAATATCGCAATATCTTAAGATCCTCTGCAATAAATAGCATCAGCAAATTATTCTATAGGTAAACATAAATAACTTACCTGTTCCACAGAGTACCTACAGAGGGGAAGCTTCTACAAGCGGCCCGCTGTAGGTACACTCACACGGAGTAGGTAGATAATCAAAGACTCACACATATTATGCGCACGTTTGTCACCAACTGCACCGGTTAGTGGAACGAGCGGGCGTCCGTGAACCGCCGTGAACGTGAACCGTTGGTGAGTGTGTTTGTGTAAGTATACCTACAACGGGCCGCTTGTGGAAGCTTCCTCTCTGTAGATTTACTACTCGTGTGCCTGTTCTGTCTCCGTGATCACCGTTAGTCTATAAAACAACTCTGCAACATAAGCAACAAGAAATAATAGTCGTTCAATAATATTTCAACGGGCAGGACCATAAAAATCTTTATCATTTAATTGTTTCAATTAATCGTCTACAGAATTCCGAAAGAGATAAATCGCAGTATCACGCATGGCACGAAAGACAATGGGATAGTGTATTTGAAAACAATATAAACCGTAATGATAGAATGGCGTACCTACCGGCACATGATTTATTGATTTCTTCGGCGGCAAACAATGAGGCCGGTGTCTTTAGAAATGGTATTGACATTAGATATTGTGATTGAATGTTTCCCAACGTTCGTTGGTGCTCAACTGGAGGTTTTTTTGTCAAAGATAACTCGTATAGATATTGCCTACCTATGGCTTTACCTACAATTTGTTTTTCCTTAGTTATCTTCAAATCGCAAAAATTTTCTCGGAGTTAGCGTAAGTGACGTTTTTCCCCGGTGCTTAGACGTTCTTGTATTTGAATTTTCATTTCATTCTTCATTTTTCACATTCATGACTTAATTGTTAGTTCGCGGTAAGAACGTCCTATAGTTATGTTGTTTACTTTTTAAAGACAACTAAGGAAAAACAGACTGTATTATCTATTTGCTTTATTGTATACTATGAGTTATACATAATAGTATTATGTGCTATTAGTCCAATTTAGATGATAAATTATTATTTATTGAAATTCCGGTCTCCACATGAATTATAACCTATCGCCATCCTTAAATATTTTATTAATTTTGCATTACTTTTGCTATTGATTTCGAAATTTTCTATACCTTGTGTAGAAGGTATACTCTCTCTTGGTGTCTCTTGAATTTGAATGATATTTGGCATTTTTCCTAAAAAGAAACATAAGAAACAGTCACTTTATCTACCACCTATGTATCCGTAAGAAATTCAAAAGTAAAGTAGGTAAGTAGGCAGGGCTAGGAACTATGACTTATTTTGCTGTTGCCAGAGTAATTAACTATTAGGATCACGATAAGCTCATTGATATGAGGATGTAGCAATAAATATAGTGAAAGTCATTAGGTATTCTAACCATTGCATTCTGTATACTAAATCTTATCACCAGAGACAACAAATAACGGTACTTTTATAGCTGTGGTCATTAAGCTTTACATAGATTAATGTAATTATCGCCCACACCCAGCCTACCAACGTTTTTATGGTAGCTTGCCTTATTTAGCTTTGTGACCTTATTGTACTAGCAACTATCTAACGCTAGCATGATAGAGCGTTCATAATATTCTACACTCAACATAAAAACTCTGTTGATAATTTTATATCTTACTAGCGGTCCGCCCCGGCTTCGCCCGTGGTACATAATATATAGCCTATAGCACTCAAGGATCACATACATATCCAACGGTGAAAGAATTTTTGAAATTGGTCCAGTAGTTCCTGAGATTAGCGCGTTCAAACAAACAAACTCTTCCGCTTTATTATATTAGTATAGATTCAATAGGTAGTTACTTACATAATTCACAGATTAGATTTTCAGCAAAATCGGTCCAGCATTTTTTTTTCCACTGGGAAGTTATTCGTGTCGACTGTCGACCTCATGGATCCTAATTCCTAACCCAGACAAATTTTTCAAATAATGACACGTAACTATGTACCTATATGTTAGCTTTTATGAACGAGATAGTTATGAAGACCTACTAAATTATTTAAATGTAGAGTTTTCCTGTCCGTTTTGATTAAAATTAGACAATATTTTATTATGGATTTATACCTGTTGATTGTGACTGTAGATTGACAAATATTTTTAAATCTACTTAATAGATTTGATCTTTGTGAAAAAATATCATCTATTACCTATTATGTAAAAGTTGATTCAATATCGAAATTTGTAGCTACTCGTCGTGCGTTTGATAAACGCCTGTACGCTGGAGGCGCTAGTGTAATAGAGCTCATAATAAATCCCCGTTGCAGATGAGATAAATTGAGGTAGGGTTTTCTTACCGGTTATCGTCCATTTAGTGGAGTTACTGAGTTTGAGAGGGTGAAAATATATGTTCTATAAAAAAAATTAAACAAAAACTTGTTAAAATATACTTCTAGTATAGTCTATTTTCATTGCATGTTAGTATTTTTTTAGTCAGATAACAATTTTTTTTTAAATCCTAATAAAAAGCTCAAAATGCCGATTTCACCGGTTATCGTCCACTAAATCTAGTTATCGTCCACCCTTGTACCTGTTATCCGTCCACTGATTTTTATGAGAAATTTACTATGAAAAAGTATGCATGTAATGAGTAAGTAATTGAATATGTAATATTAACACCACTTTAATATGTATTTAATATCTATACCAATTAAAATTAACTTCCTTTCGGTCTTTACGAAATATATGGGTTTTTATTAGTGAACTTATGTTTACTTATACATTATTAAAAAGCTACATAACCGTTTATAAAAAAATTGTTTTCTGTTTTTTGTCTATTCGTAATATGTACTTACTTTTCAAAACAGCTGAACCTATTTTGACAGAACTTTCACAGGGTGATAAAGAACTTTATACATAGTGATGTGGTCTTTCTACGCATACGCAATAGCGGTCAACTGCTTGTTTTAAAATAAAACAGATAAAAAAACTATTGCCTTGTTAACGCGGTTTATAGAGTCTACAATATGACATAATATCTTTACCAACTTTGCGCCTATCTATCTTGCATTGTCTTTTACCACATCGCACTTACATTATATAAAAGTAGGTACATATAATTTGGCAGCCTCCCTGGCATGGCGCAGGGGTAAGTCTTATTAGTGGAAGGTCCTCTACTTGATTCTCGGCAGACCAATTTGGTAAATTCAATTTAATAATTTCAAAATTGTCTCTAGTCTAGTATGCCTTACTTCCAAGTCATTTAGCGTTTAAGGGTACGGATTTTGCTGTACCTCTTTCAGGATATCTTGCATCCATCTTAGACTGCATCGTCACTTAACATCAGATGAGATCGCAGTCAAGGACTAACTTGTAGATGAATAAAAAATAAATTATAGATATGAGTAATAATCAAAATTCGCCTAAATAATAACATAATATTAAAAAATATATGTTTTTCATACAGTTTAAAATATAGGTGGACGGATAACCGGTACACTTCAGATTCTCTATTTTAAATTTCGTCCAAAAATTATAATGATCGACAATACTATCTTAACTTATAAATATATCAAAGTTCCAAGGAGAAACACATAAAATATAAGGTAATTCTTTTGTCAAACAAGTTTAATTATTTATATTTTTACTAAATCTATTTATTTTCAAATAATAGCTTGGTGGTCGAAACTTAGAATATTTATTCAGTGCAAATTTAGATATCGTCCACGCGTGATTTTGAAGACCCATAGTTTTATATACAATGAGAAAAAAGTGGACGAAGACTAGTCACTAACTAGTGTATGTGTATAGGATTCGAATTAATAAACTTAATTCCAATTTTGTGCACACCTCGATTGATAGCAAGACTACCTAAAATTAAGACGCTAAACCTGTGTTTGACCGCCCGGACGATAACAGGTTTTCTTAAGAAAATAGTGAACTAGTTGTCGTCCACCCCTTTTATTTGTATTCTAATGTAATCAAAAGTAAAAAAACACGTTCACAGTATTTTATGAAACATAAGTAAGTGCTACAAAGAAGAATCAAACTAAATCTTATAGTAAAATGATTAGTAACTTCCCGTGATAGTTGAAGCATGCCACTAATTTTTTTGCTCCACACGGCTCATTTTCATTCCTTAATTGCATACTCAAAATTCGATCGCTTTGTTTTCAAAGAAACTTAAGTAAAATAGACTTTTTTCTTTCTCTGTGTCTTGATAAGACATTCAAGTTGGCATAGAGATGCATTATTTTTATATAAGTCTTATAATGTTTCTATTTTTAAGCATTTCTTAAGAGTGATCCGCTCGGTGGACGATAACAGGTGCGTGTCCGGAAACCGGTGTTCCTACCCTATAATGACCAAATGGTTTTACTAGGCATAATCAGACGGTAAATGATTATGTCATGATTTTATATTTTATATCTTCCGAAACACGGTGCACTCACAGACCATTAGGTAAGCGAAATGTTATGGTTATTATATCACCTCAATAAATTTATGGTGTCTATAAAAGCTTTACAATTTTATATTCTTAAAGGTTCACCTGACAATATAATACATATTGATCTGGGTTTATCAACGGACTGTGTGAAAACGTAGCTTGGATTTTGCTGTCTTTTCTGATTAAAAATAACATGCCAAACTCATTTTCCATATTAATTTTAATTTTAATTAGTTATTTTTTTTTGAGCTTAAAGTGTTCATCGAGCAACCGACAAAGGTAGGCGCGTGACAACTCTCGGATGCATTTTACCTCCCTATAACTACCAGTCTTGCTAAAAACTACCTGCGTGCAAGCAATCGATTTTACACCTTCCTCATCATTAATAAGGTTTAAATTGAAACATTATTTTGCACAAGCTATTAATTCTACATCGCTGAATCAACTCGGAGTCGCTCGAGCATGCTTTCCAATTTGATTCTTTCGACTATCAAAATAGCGTTGGCTCGGACTTTTTACGGCTAGAATTTGTTTCGGTGTGACGAAATGTTGCACCTCGCTACACGGCTTGTAATAAAACGACACAATACCCGTTGGATGTGTCTCGTGCCACGATTACGTTGTCGAACCCAGAGTCATGCAGTTTTTGCGCCGATCAGCGTTTTTTGGGTGAAAACCACCTAGCTTGATTTATAAAGTGATTGCATTGGACGTTAAAAAATATATTATAGACGACGTGTTTCGTTTATCTTTGTTTACTTTAGTAGGTAAGTGGTAACGCATAACGGTGAGATAAAATGGAATAGATTCGTTTTTTGATTTAACTTATCTTATCTCTAAGTATAGTCTATTATTTATTTACTTCACAATTTGAGCTTTTTTGCTATTTAGTTTTCTTTCGTATTTCAAATTTCATTTTGCAGATACGACTGCCTTGTATTTTACTAAGTGTGTACACTGTTTATTGTAATGAAACCAAGCTCCGATATGAAGGGTTTTAATTAAATTTCTGATCGTCTTTCCCGTATTATATTCGCATAAATTTATTTTAACGGGCTGAGCTGATTAGAAATTAAATGAAGGGTTCATTTTAAACGACTACAGGCATTTTGTTTGAGAGACCGGTTTTAAATTATAAACACGAGATAATAAACGTTTGCCCTCGGCCAAAATTCTGGCTTCTGTTTCTTATATTCACTTATAAACTATAATGAGTAACGAATAGAAGATGGTCTAATATATAATCTAGTCTAATAAATCTTCGTGCCACTGCCGCGGTAGGTACCTACCTACGTCCTACGTAGTATATCTTTATTTTACTGGCTTCTAACCTTGTCAAAAATAATAATAACTCCTCCTGACTGAATTACAGCCAAGGCAAAGCATTTGACATTTCATAGCTGTCTTCTAGCTAAGAAGCTTGTTGGAAGCTTGAGTGTTTTGTGAAACACTAAGCCTAAGCTGAGATCTATAGAGCGAACTCGGACTCTATTCAGACTCAAATCAGAATTAATTCACGAGACAGATTTATGTCAGTTAATATGTCCCATTTTAACTTTTACTTGAGTCAGAGTATCCTCTATATATCTCAGTCTTAAGACTGCTACAGACTAGACGCTCAGGTTTAGTAGCTATTGTGCGGCTAGACTGAAACTCTTTTTCTCGTATGAATAAGCTTCAGTCTGGGTTATTTACATTCGTCAAGGCTAGCTTCCGTAATGTATAGTGATTAGCGTTAGAATAAAGTGTCTGTCTTTCTAAAATGTCCACAGGAAAACATTGAGCAAAAAATCTTCCATAAATTTGTTAATGCAAATGGACTAGTAGAGAGAGTACAGAAGCATGTTATTTACCGTGCTGACACTGCAGTATTTTACAGAGTTAAACTAACTTGTAGCGGAGCGTGGACGGTTTCACTTCCAATCGAGATGAAATTTGCATTTGCGGTCCCGAAGTCGCCAGCGTGATTTAAATAGCGTTAGAGGGTTTCCATATCTTACGGAATTTAAATTGGGATATTACAAAGGAACAACAGTAATTGCAATAACCAAGCAGTGTGCGAGGTCTTTTCTTCCGCGCACTATAGAACTGTGGAACCACTCCCTCCGGTGGTGTTTCCACATAACTTTGATATGGGAGAATCAACAAACTCAAAAGCCGGCCAATGCATAAGAGGTTCCTCTGGTGCTGCAAATGTTTATTGTATTGTATTGTATTTATTTATTAACCTTAGGATGGTAACAGGGGTGCCTTAACACCCCACGCGAGCAATCACGCGGCGATTTACTGAAAATTATTCGCTGTCTCATTCTAGCATTTCGTGTATTCTTTTGTCTTACCGTGAGTCATCAGTAGCCGTTGCCAGTGTTGCCGTTTTAGCCACTTTGTGGCTAGATCTAGCGGATTTTCAACAGTTTTAGCTACAAAATAAATCCATCTAGCCACCAAAATAAATCTAGCAACTTCTAGCTACTTTTTGTATTTTTAGTTTTGTATTTTCTAGCTTCTTTTTAATAGTTGAGCTCTCAGCTCTATATCTATTTATATTGTTAAGTAGGTAGGTAGGTAGGTATCTGTAGTGATTAAAAAGAAATCTATGGTTAGCAGTTAGCTTCATAGATTGAGTAGGCAAACTGACCTTAAAAGACTGGTATCTAGGGCCGTATAATAAAAACGCTGGCTCCACACGTTGGTCCCAATGGTCGCCCCAATGTTGGTCGATATTGTCGTGAGGCGTTCACATGTTGGCTATAATACTAGAGTTCTGTCGCGTCATAGCCAAAGTGAAGATTGTCCGATACAGAAATCGAAATTGCTGTCAGAGCTTTTACGTACTGTAAACACGTGAGTACATACATATTATTATTATAACTTGTATATATTAATGAAAATAAAAAGAAAAAACCACGTCAAAGAATCTGGTGAATGACGAGACGTCATATAACACGGAAAAAGACTGATGTTGGCACCAACGTATGGACGGTTCGTGAACGTTGGTGCAGTTATTCCTTTTTTGAAAAACCGACACAGAATGGCAAACTCCCAATGTTCGAGCGAGCATTGGCCAATGCTAATGTCCCGAGTCCCGACCCACACGTTGGGCGAACAGTGTTGGGGCCAACGTCTGGAGCCGGAGTATAAAAAGTAAAAACATTGAGTAGGCAACACCAGATCCACACCGATGTATTAGTAATCTCAGATAGGGCCGAGGTTTTTAATCACTTTTGATATTAAAATAGGTACCTACCTAGGTAAATTTTAAAAATTATTAAATTAGGTCATGATATTTAGCTACTTCTAGCCACTTTTTGAAGGTGATTTTTATTACAAAACTAGCGACTTTTTCATTTGAAGTAGCCACAAACTAGATTGTCCTAACGGCAACACTGGCCGTTGCGCGGGAGAAGCAGCAACACGTCAATTTCATTCTGCAGGTATGTGTGGGGTGTTGCGTCACCCCTGTTACTATTGACGTAAATATTTTCTTTTGTTACTGTATTTTTTTTAATCTTATTTTCAGTTCATTATGGCGTTCCGTAATGATGAAGCGCTTGAGCGGTACTTAAATAATATGGCTGAGGATGATGAGAGTGAAGATTTTTTGTTCAAAATGCAAAAGACCTGCATGCCCTGAACATCGTAAGGAATTTTGTCTCAATTGTGTTTAAGTTGCCAAAACTATTTTTTTTTTAATCCAATTTCATTTAATTCCTGATTGATTTCAAGAAAAGTGTTCTTTTAGTTTGTTTCAAAAATAAAAAGTTTTATTTTTCACTAAACAAAAGTTTTTTATTCATTTTATTACCATGGGGTGACGTGGCACCCCTGTTACAATGCGTGTTCATTTAAATTATGTTACCATCCTAGGGTTAAAAGACAACATAGGTCCAGGTGTTAGTTACAATTGTATACTTATTAACTATGTTAGTTTATTTAATTTATGTAATTAATATAACTATTTACTATAGCTGACATCCAGTGTTTCTTAATAGCACTATCCTGCCTGTCAGCTAGCACCTTCAGAATAATGTTGGAACTGCTTTATGGGTGGCGGTAATCACTTAAGATCAAGTGACCCGCTTACTTGTTTGCCAATTTTTATAAAAAAAAAATTGAAGTTTCCTACGAGACAAATAATATAATTTTAAGTTTCAGACAAATAGCTAATAATAAATAGTTTGTGGCCCAGCTCCTCAGACTGTGACGAATCCTGGATTGACGCGTAATGAGGTGATGTTTGTGTGTATAGGGGAATTGGCAGGGCATCGTTCATATGAGCTTTACCTTTGGGCAAAACCATCATTTCTGATAAAAAAATCTCAGAATTTCTACAAAAACTAGATCATGTCACTACATAGTACAAGATGGCAACAAGTTATCGGACCAGATTATAATTAAATTTTATCGAATTTCAAATTATTCTTGAATTTTATAGGGACATAATATAGCAATATACGTCATAGCAAATAGCAATGCAAAAATATGCATAAATTCAAATAAAAATCAAAAAGATCTTTGAGCAATGTTTAATGTAAACATACACGTTACTTACTTAATATTATGTAAGCAGATACATACTTAACTGTACATCACAAAGAACAAACTCAATATAAAGTTAGCAAAAAGAAGCTTATGTTAAGTATGTTTAAGATATGATAATATGTGATGGGTCATCACATGTCACATCACATGTCATCAAGGTATTATACCTTTAAACTATAATGCGTGGTCACTGGTCAGTAACAAAATGCCTTAAAACCACGCAAAAACTGCCTGTGTTACTGATACTAAAAAAAACTTTCAAACTTTTCCGTAACCGGAAAACGACTGAGTCCGAAATTGAAACTCTTTTTCTTAAATAAGTTTTTTCTTTAAAAATTGTTTTTATCTGATACTTTTTTTGTTTTTGCCAGATTTCACTTGAAACATAGGGCTTGCTCAAACATTTTGAACTATGTATTATACTTTAATTGGTCCTTGACCCGTGTTCGGTTGTTTTGTTTAAGGACTCCTACAACATCACTGGGAAAAGGTGCCACAATAAGGGAAAGGTTACTATAATAAGTTCTGACTTCGGCTACACGATGGTATTAAATATGTTGTATGCAACCTCTATAAACTAACTTGATAGGCCCGTAATACAATGCTAAACATTTCAGAACGTTTCTTTCAGAAAAGCTTCGCTGTAAAAGTTTAATGCAATAGAACGAGTGGACAAGATGCGGACTGCCAATGTTTGCTAGTAGACGGGAAGGAAGGGTAGAAAATAAGAATTAATAAGAAGACGAAAACTTCTGACTTGAACCACCATAAGGCGCTGAAAACATAATATTAATACATATGCTTATATAATTATGACGCAGTAAACTTCCATGAAAACTTCTTTTTAACCCCCGACGCAAAAACGACGGGGTGTTATAAGTTTGACGTGTCTGTGAGTGTGTGTGTGTGTCTGTTCCCCTGTAGCGCTCAAACGGGTGGACCAATTTGAATGCGGTTTTTTTTGTTTGAAAGGTGGATTAGACGAAAGTGTTGTTAGCTATGTTTGATGAAAATCGATCCAAGATGGCCGCCGCTACAAAATGGCAGATTACATAATATTTTTTCATAACTCCCTTAATATGGGTATCACATGAAAGGGCTTGACTAGTAGAATAGCACTATGCAAATCCAAGATGGCTGCCACCACAAAATGGGGATTGTCGGGGGTTTTTAAATTTTTAATTTACACTTGTAAATATTTATTCGAGAATACGATCGTCCAATACGTTTGCATCGTAAATTTTTTACTTTTGTTCAAGGTAGGTACATAATATCATGCTTATTCGCATGATTTAGCTGTATTAGATGGTCTACAATCAAATAATTCAACGTCGCCGCTAATCCCCGTAGATCCTTCTCGACTCGAGTTAATGATCAATTAATGGGCCGACTTAATTAATCCCGTCCACTGTCCGATCTATTGCAAATTAAACAATGAGATTATTTTTAAACTTTCCTGTTAAATTGAGTGGCATTGTACCTACCTAACTCAAGATCCTGTGACCTACATAATTTTATAATTTATTTAAAAATATAAGTAGAAATAAGAGTAACAGCTAATTAGACAAATAATAAGGACACATGCATAGATTAAATAGTGTGGCCATTCGACATTTTACGTGTGAATGCGCAAGAAATATTTTTGTCAAATGAGGCCTTTCCCTTCACAGCCCAAGTGCGCAATTACACAGACAATTTACAGGTGTACCACCACCACCAACATACACACACAGCCTTTTTACGTTCCACTGCTGTATGGTTAGTCTGAGCTTGTACAACTCGAAAACTTTACTAAATACTACATACTGAAACATATTATAACTTTAAAGTGAAATGGACCTAAACTGTTTTATTTTAAGGTTTGAGTTCGTTCGGCGTTCGTCTACAGCCGACTCCCCAAGCAGAAATGTTGTAAAATAAATATTCGAAGTACTGTATTACGACTTTAAAACAAGGTCTTTGTGTTCATTTTGCATTACGTATTACAGTTATTCGATATTTATTATTTGGTAAAGTTTTGCAGGTGCGCAAGCTCAGAGTAACTATGCAGGTCACAAACCTCCTCTCTCATAGGAGTACAGCTGTACTACACTGATGGAAAAAATAAGTATGTCACTAAGACGGAATACATAAATAATCCTTCAGGGGAATCCATTGCTTCTTGTTACATAATACCTATACAATTCGATTGTTATAACCAGTGAGGTGTAATAAATAAAGAGTAGAAGCGTCATATAAACTGTTTTCAGAAAAACGTAACCACTTTTGAGTTTCAAAGACGTAGCTTTGAAACTGACAAATACGCCAAGTAAACTTTGAGTAAACTATATTTGTCTCGTTTCTTCTGCCCTCAAACTAATTACGTTAGAAAAGGACAAGACATTGCAATTAGACAAACGATTAGAGTTACCAGTATCAGGAATAATTTTCCACAAAAGAACGATTTCCCCCAAAAAATTATTTGAGTTTATGAGATTTAATAATTATATTAGTTTTAATAAAATTTTCAATATAAACCATATTATAGAACTAAATAAGGATTATTAATAGGAAAAAAATATTTAAATGCGTGAACGTAAATAACTTTATTTAAATCTTTCATCTATCTATCTATACTATACTAATACCTAATAAATAAAATTGAAGTGTCTGTCTGTAATTTCGAAATAACTACCTCATATTAAGCTCATATGGTTATTTGAACGGTACCATAACCGAATCATACGTTTTTAAAATTTTTGTCTGTCTGTCTGTCTGTTTGAACGGGCTAATCTTCGGAACGGCTGAACCGATTTTGACGGGACTTTCACATACAAGTAGAGAATTAACCAGGGAGTAACATAGGCTACTTTTTTAACCAACTTTCAGAAAAGGAGGAGTTGTGTTTTTCTACCTATGTACACCGATATCTCCGAGATTTCTGAACCGATTTGCTTATTTTTTTTTTTAATCGATAGAAACCATTGCGACACTGTTCTAAAAAAAATTTGGATTCCAACTCCTCAATCCTGATGCTGTAGAGGACCTGATCCCCAAAACTAATGGGGTTTAGGAACTGTCGGTTATTTAAATTGATATTGGTGATACCAATTAAAGACTTTATCGTTGAATGAACTCGAGTAGGTATATATACAACTCCTCAACCCGGATGCTGTAAGGAATTGCATTCCGAAATCGTAGGGATTCCACGGAATTTTTCCGTTTTGGGGACGAGTTACTGCAGATAGGCTACTTTTTGTTCTGGAAAATCAAAAGTTCCCACGGGATTTTTAAAAACCTAAATCCACACAGGTGAAGCCATGGCCATTATCTAGTTAATAATAAAACTGTAACAGGTCCAATTCTGAAATTTTGAAGATATTTTGAAATTTATTGAACCAATCAAAAATATTAGTTACATATGGGTACGTTTATGTTAGTAACTTCATACATAAGAATGATCACTAGGTATGTATATGTATACTAATATCTTTCTGAAAGTTTGTAAATTACGATAGTGAAAAAATTATCAAAATCGGTTCATTGGTTTTTAAAATAATCGCGAACATACGGGTCGAATATATAACCTTCCTTTTTGAACTCGCTTAGTAAGAAATCATTATACCTACTTCTAACTATTTTATAATGACTCAGTATGATCACATAAATTACTGATTTACTTACGTTTGCCTTATAGGTACATACGTACGTTCATCATTCGCTTTTTCATTCACTAATTTCCCAACAATGTAGGGAAAATCAAAATAGTTTTTACTGGCAACACTTATAGTAAAAATATTGCGCGGTAAATTTATGTTTTTATTACGTGTTGTTTTGGATAATCGGAATTAAATAAAACAAACTTACTTGTGAAAAGTAACACCAGTTGCTTTATTATCTTTTTCTGACCGTGACAAACAAATTTTAACAACACATTTCACCATTTTGACAAATTGTGTGGCAAGTAACAGTTACGTTCGTGTTCACTCGGACGTCGGGCTGGCAACTGAAGTCGTTGATGTCATCGGACATCAGCGAAGTAGCAATGAGTCGGTACTTTAGAATGCTGATCTAGTTAAGGTAATACATCATTGGTTATAACTAAAAGACAGTATTTCACTATAATGAATTAATCAACTCGCCGTCATCACTAATCCCCGGCGACTTCCCACAGATTCATTTTCAATTAAAACCTACTTACTTGCCTTTGTCCATGAGACTAATTTAGTATTTTTTACCCGACTACGGCATAGCCAAAATGAAGGGTGTAGATATGTATGTATGTATGTACATTGTACAATTGTACATATTATGTTTGTGGCCGATTTTTGTATGAGATTCTGTGTGTACCGTAGTGCCTAAACTATTGGGCCAATTTTGATGAATGAAGTGTCAATTAATTCTTATGTTATAGTCCGGATGACGGAGGCTACATTTTATATACGAAAAAAATCATCGAGAAGCGACGTCCGAGCGGCAAAAGTAAAAAATTATTTAGTTTCGGATAGACATAATAGATGGCGCTAGCGAACTAGCTGTTTACGCACTAAATTACATTACTAAGCGTAGTCGGGTTTTAGTTTACAAACTTTATCTCTTGTTAAGTTTGACTTGCTAGTTTTCTGGCAATTTTTAGACGCAATCGTATTGACGCCAAGTTGTAATCAGCCTAGTCAACGCGCTTGTGTCTTAGATAATATTTCGATTTTCAAGTGTAGGTACAATCGACCATTTCATTTGGTCTATATCCCGAGGATTTTTTTAAATTAATTGCGGTATGTAATTAATTAATTGCGGCAATCGGAATTGGCGCTTTGAATTTCATTGTTTCTTTCAATAAGTATTTTCTGAACAAGAATTTTCTGTCACTATCTCCATCAATTATAACCGTTTTTACCAATAAGTAGGTCCTGACTATAATGTCAGTCTCTATAGGTCGACCAGAATCTCATGAAAAATACGGAAATGAAATTCCAAAGTTAGCAACACTACGGCTGCCCAGCGATAAACAAAGTAACTGACATTTTTTGTGAAATTGACTTTTTTGCATTAACAAAAGTTTTATGTCGAGTAGTTTTTTACCACAGTTTAATATTTCAAATAACTTGAGCCGTTTACTGAAATTTGAATTGCCCAAACAAAGTAACTGCACACACTAACCCAGAATATAAATGCAAAAACCAAGTAAACAACAAGCACAACACAAAAACAAAGTAATTGGATGTTGATTACTTTGTTTTTGTATTTAAAATGCAGTTGCTTGATTTTTCGTTTCGTGAAACCACAGAGTACCTACAGAGGGGAAGCTTCTACAAGCGGCCCGCTGTAGGTACACTCACACATATGCGCATGTTTGTCACCCAACTGCAGGGCTATTCTGTAAAGCCATTTTCGATTATAGAGAGTGAATTCGAGGTGAGTTTGCTAATTTGTACTCTGTAAAACTCGATAGTACAGGTCTTCTCACTCAAACTCACTTCACTTCGCAAGTGCGTAGCAGATGTTTACAGAATATCAAACCAAGGTGAAGTGAGTTTGCTTTCGAAGCGAGTTATTTCAATTGAGTGAGCTTCGATATCGAGATGGTATTTTAGAGAATAGCCCTACTGTACCGGTTAGTGGAACGAGCGGGCGTCCGTGAACCGTTGGTGAGTGTGTTTGTGTTAGTATACCTACAGCGGGCCGCTTGTGGAAGCTTCCTCTCTGTAGATTTACTACTCGTGTGGTGAAACGATCCCAGGTAAGGTGTTCTGAATGTAATTACTTTGTTTATCACTAGGGCAACCGAGTTAACCTAGTGTTGCTTACTACAAAATTTAATTTTCCTATTTTCCATGAGATTCTGGCCTACCTATACCTATAATATATTTTTTATGTTTTACCTATTAAAAATAACTTGCCGTACTTTTATTAAATTACCTAATTTTATCTAATAATAAAACTGGATCATTCAATTTTATCAGTATTCGTTAAAATTTAATGAATGCCTACATATTTTTTTTTGTTGTAAGTCGTAATGTGGATAAGTCAAATGAAAAAATGTGAAGTTAAAATTCGTAAAATTATTGCTTGCAAACAAAAGAAACATTTTATACCAGTTCTAAATCAACAATATTTACTACTTTTTTAGGTAAGTACATAATATTATTTCGTTATAGGATCAGAAAGTCAGAATTGAGACCGAATGATATAATTTTCGCCTTTTAATCTAACAAACAACAATATCTCTTTTGCTTTGAAGAAAACGAAATTCACATAAACTTTCATAATTCAAAAGCATTACAATTGAACTTACAAATTGTTTAAAAATCAAAATCGGCCAATTGAGACCTGAGAAGTCAATGCTATAAGAAAGCTTTAGGGCCTGTTTATTTTCGGATAGCTTAAATGTAAGCTTTGTCAGTTTCTGACTTTATGTTAAGTGACAAATATAAAAATTGCGAATAAGCTATCTGACAGCTATCAGAAGATGGTGAAACAGGCCCTTAGCGCCTGTTCAGACACGGCGGGAACCGCGCGATTATAGAATCGCATGGGAATCGCGCAGGTCTTATTTATATGAGTTATAAAGTAATCGTTCAGACATAACCGCGCGATTACCGCGCGATAATCGCGCGGTTCCCGCCGTGTCTGAACAGGCACTTAGAGTTGCTAAGCGATAGATAAGATGAAGAGATAATATTCGGTGTTTCTGTGTACGTCTTGGTGATCAAATAAAAAATTAAGAGATCTGTTGAATAATTAGAGTAACCGATATAACTCAACTAGTCTCGAAGCTGAAATGGCAATGGGTGGGGCACATCGTTGAAAAATCCCAAAAGCATTGCCGTCTCAAGGTTCTACAGGCGACCTCGCATCCTAAAGTGCAATGTTGGCAGAAGCAACTAAGTTGATAGACGACATTAAAAAAGTCGCAAATTCAAACGGCGCAAGATCGAATTGTGCGGAAGTTTTGATTTGTCACTACAAGACATACATATCTACGTTAAGCACTGAACGTCTAGATCTGTTGACGAAGAAGACAACTCAAAAGTGTATCCAATGAAAAATAAGCCATGTTTTCTCTAAAGAAAAACAATTCAAGCACGCGACCTTGTTGCCAGATGAGATGAGATGTTGCAACTTGTCACAAAATAAAAGTTCCGAGTTTTCGCTCAACTTTAGTTTCATGTTGCGCTGTATTTAGGTTAATAATTGTACACTTGGCGTATCTATATTATTCCATTGCCTGTATCGACATACAAAAATCAGTATTTGTGATTAATTAATTCGACCAACTGATTATATTAACGCATATAAAATGGGTAATTTTGAATAGTTCCACCACACGGAAGTGAAAATATTGTGAAGCCACAATGTTTTTGTTTATATTGAAAATATTACTTCTGCTCACTGTTGCATCCGTAACGGGCAAATATGGTAAGAGATTGCAATATTGTTATGCATATTTAAACATAATTTCACAAAGATTTAAAACAGTATTTTATTTAATTCTTTAAATTGTTTAGTGAATATGGCAAAAAAATTAAAATTTAAACACACTTAATAATATAATTTAAAATTACCTACCTTACCTACTTAATTTGTTAAATAAACCTATATCATATAAATCATTATGCAATACATGGAGTAAATTAAATAAAAACCTCAGTGCACTGCAGCAAATTCATTTCTCATAGCGTGGTATAATCTATACTAATAAATAAAATTGAAGTGTCTGTCTGTAATATCGAAATAACTACCTCATATTAAGCTCATATGATTATTTGAACGGTACCATAACCGAATCATACGTTTTTAAAATTTTTGTCTGTCTGTCTGTCTGTCTGTCTGTCTGTCTGTCTGTCTGTCTGTCTGTCTGTCTGTTTGAACGGGCTAATCTTCGGAACGGCTGAACCGATTTTGACAGGACTTTCACATACAAGTAGAGAATTAACCAGGGAGTAACATAGGCTACTTTTTTAACCGACTTTCAAAAAAGGAGGAGTTGTGTTTTTCTACCTATGTACACCGATATCTCCGATAGAAAAACATTGCGTTACTGTCCTACAAAACATTTGGATTCCAACTCCTCAATCCTGATGCTGTAGGGGACCTGATCCCCAAAACTAATGGGATTTAGGAACTGTCGGTTATTTATATTGATATTGGGGGTGCCAATTAAAGACTTTATCGTTGAATAAACTCGAGTAGATACATATCCAACTCCTCAACCCTGATGCTGTAAGGAATTGCATTCTGAAATCGTAGGGATCCCACGGATTTTTTCCGTTTTGGGGATGGGTTACAACAGATAGGCTACTTTTTGTTCTGGAAAATCCACACGGGCGAAGCCGTGGGCATCATCTAGTTATGTAATAAGATATTGATATCAAATTTTACTTTATTTCACAGTTGAATCTAACGAGCTTCCGGAATTAAAGTGGCCTAAGAAATACACCTTCCAAGCCACCAAAGTATCCCTAACTTCTGCACTAGTCGAAGATATCCAGTACTGGTAAGTTTCAGATCACATTATTTTTTTACATTCTCTTTCTTCTCTTCCTTGGTTCCTAAAGGCGCCTAAATTCTGACAGATGATAAAACTTTATAGTAAACCCACAAATTGTTTAAAATTGTCAAACAGTGGAACTTTAGAAGACCAAGTTTTATGACAAAATATAGGTACAATTTTTAACAAGTATACAATCATTTTAAACACCTATTAATAATACTCAATTACAGCAAAACTCCAACTAAAATGAAATAACCGGTTAATTGAAAGAAATGTAATACGGTAGCCAATTACTTAAAAGTTCATGAAGAGATAGAAGCTGTTTCCGAGGTTATTTGAGATGTTGATTACGGAAATTATTTCAAATTCTCATTAATTCTCAAGTCATTTTCAAATTTTAAATAGCGCATTTTTTTAAATAAAACACATTAAAACGAATTTGTTACGAATAATATAATTAATCATTACATTCTTGTTTCAGGCGAACCGGCAGTAAATCCAGAGTAGACTACAATAGCGGTGCAGTGAAATCAATTAGAATAAAGGGCCGAAAAAGGTCGAAAACCGCCGCATTTGGAGTAAAATATGATGTAACTACGAATATAATTTTAAACTATTAAGTATAATTTATGTTTCTCCGTGTATTCGTCCTTTATTCGTTCACGTATCATTTATCTGATGAAGCTTAAACTTTGCTTTGAATATTTTTCAACCTGGATAAGAGTTCGTCCCCAGGAACTTTATCCTTTATGTATCTACGTATCCTTACGAGTATATTTTATAATAGTACGAAACCCTCACATGGCGCGAGTACTACTCACACTTAACCATCTTGCTTAAGAGCCCTCTCCATGGCATCGACAAATCGTTGGTGAGTGGAGTCTAAAACAGTGATTTCTGCATTTAGAGAGCGAGACGTCTTCAGTAAAGAAGAGTACTAAAAATATATACATAAATAAATAATAAATTAATTAGATAAATAAATTTTGCTTGAGATATCATGATTTTTAGTGAAAAACGGCAAAGTAAAAGATGCAAATCTAGGTTTGGTATTTCGCCTATTTTAGCAAATATTTGGCAATTTTTTACATGAACTAAAGACATTTGTAATTATTATGAAGTAACCTATAATAAGACTTCGGTCGTTTTTCAATTTTCTGGTTTCTTATATAGTTTATTTACGCACGAAGTTGCCCCAAAATTTGCCCAAAAATAGTGATATTTCAAGCTTCATAACTTTCAAAATAAATATAATTTTACTAATATTTTTATTTTATGGCATAGATAATGGAGATATAAATTGATATCTGGCTTAACTTTAGACCTATTGCGACAAATATTAGAATAATAGGCGTAATACGTTTGTATGGAGAAGCGCGTGAAGAGAGCGGCCTTAATACAAAATGCTTATTTTATTTTTAATTCAGATTCATCCAGAAACAACGGAATATTACCTGAATGAACTGAAGTGTACCAGGACAAACGGAACAATGACTAAACGAATCAAAATCCAAGTCGTGTTGCCCGACGCCGGTGACTTCGAACATGTCGGTTAGTTCAAGTTTTTGCAAAAATCCTGCATCCTTGCAAAGACAACTGATGAAACTTTATGAGGATCAAAGTGTCGACGGACTTTGCAGTTCGCTTGTGATTCTCGCCATCGTAGTTTTGCGTCATGAGTCAGTTAGTTGTCATGAGCTAGTTTGATGACCTCCCTGACGCAGTGGCAAGCGCCGTGGTTTTTTATGCGGGAGGTCCCGGGTTCGATTCCCGGCAGAGGCAATTTGGGATTTTATAATTTCTAAATTGTCTTTGGTGTGGCCTGGTGGGAGGCTTTAGCCGCGACTAGTTACCACCCTACCGACAAAACCGTGCCGCCAAGCGTTCCGGTACGATGTCGCGTACAAACCGGTCAGATAGAACCGGTTTCATAAAAACTGCCATACCTCTTCCAAGTTAGCCCGCTTCCACCTTAGACTGATCGTCACTTACCATCAGGTGAGATCGCAGTCAAGGGCTCACTTGTAGATGAATAAAAAAAGTTAAAAATATAGTCACAGCTAGCGTGAACGCATGCCAG
This sequence comes from Melanargia galathea, assembly GCA_920104075.1. NCBI lineage: Eukaryota > Metazoa > Arthropoda > Insecta > Lepidoptera > Nymphalidae > Melanargia > Melanargia galathea. Next base: position 6,487,575 of record OV049864.1, read on the forward strand.
CTAGCAGCTACGAAAATTGCTGCAACTGCTTCTGCGAAATTGACGCAATTAAAAAGCGTCTGCATTAAACCTGATCTTTACCGATTCGTCCTAAAGATAAATTTGATAAAGTGCCTCGATTATCTACAACATGTATAGTAGGTACCTATATCTTGAATATTAATTAATAATTTCTCTGGCAACAAGGTGTTATATTATAACATGTAACATTATATTGATATTGTATGATCATATATTGTATGATCATATATTGTATGATCATATAATGTAATAAGAGCACCGTAGACTGGCTATATACGACGTGATAATTAAGCCATTTAAGTATCGCTATTTTGCCGCTGATTGCTAACAAAAGTGAAATCGGAACTACAATTCAATATATAATACAATATAATTTCAATATATATAACAAAATATAATACAATTATAATGCGATTTGTGTTAAATATTTAGTGCTGGAAAATATTAGATTTAGTTCCCAATACTTTCGATATATTAGCTGTCAATTTGTATGGTAAGTAAATTAATCTTATAATATTTTCATCATTTATTTTTGTGATTCCAGGAAAAGACTTCCTAGAAACTGGCGAAGTTGAAAAATTCGTTTTTGAAGACGAAGATACGAGTGCAAAAAAATATTTGTGGGCCTATTTGAAGAATTCTACTTGGATTCCAGTGAGGTAGATTTCATGTAAGTAAAATTGTAAAATTAAAGAGAAAAATTATTGTTTAAATTTTATTTGTTTCTCAGGATAGAAGATCTCGCATACAACAGTTGGTTGGAAAACTTGAAGCAACATGTTGTTTGGTATATTTTCAATTTCGAGACAGAGTTCGATGAAAGTGTATTTAATATCGATCAATGTAAGTACCACATAATAATGGAACTGTGAAAATTAAATGAAAATTCGTTTGAAAAGTTCAATTTTGAGATGAAAATCATTGATTGGAAACCTTTTCTTTTAAGATAATTGTTCTACTCAAGAAGCTGGAATTGAGGATGTAGAACCAAACGACTTTAATTTATCAATCGTCGATCCTGAAAATGATGATCATGTAGATGTCCTCTTCAAAAGGTAAATAAGTGACGTATTCAGTAGAGTCTGGTAACATATACAAATCTAAGTAGGTATATGATTGTATGTCGTGGTTCTGGGAATAATTATCATAATTTTTATTGAAATATTTAGAAACCATGATTATTTTATTGTCTTATGTTCTTAATTTTTCAAATATCAAATCTTTTCTTTATTATTATTTTTAAAGTTTATTACAGTACATATTATTATTATATTTAGGTTTAAGCAGTAACATATCAGATGTTATTAGACATTATGTTATGTGACTAAAAAAATATGTTGGCTAACAATTCATAATTTTTCAAATCACATATCTTTTCTATATAACAAGGTTTAAGGAGGAACATAACAGGAACTACGATACCGATGATGAGCACGAAATGCGGAAGAATATTTTCCGAAACAGTTTGAGGTGAGTGAATTTTTAAAAATCATCATCATGTCAATAATGAATTTTCTAATTTTTTATGTTTACAACTATTATTATTTAAAATTCAAATATTTAATATTCCAGAGAAGTTCAGACCCACAACAGCAAGAACAGTAGTTACAAAATGACGCTGAACAAATTTTCTGATCGCACCAAAGAAGAGAGAAAGAAAAGTACGGGACTTCTAAGACGTAAGGCGGGAGACGTAGGCACTCACGCATTCCCGTACGATGAAAAGAAAATATCTGAATTAGCTGAAACCTTACCGACAGAAGTTGATCTAAGACTTCTTGGTTATGTTTCACCAGTAAGAGGTATATATTTTGAATTAGAATAGAATAGAATAGAATAGAAAAGTTTTTTATTCAAATAAACTTTTACAAGTACTTTTGAATCGTCAGTTGAATCTACCACAGGTTCGGAATGCAGTTCTAGCCGAGAAGAACCTACAAGAAACTCGGCGGTTGCTCTTTTAAAAAAAAAAACATTATAACAATTATTATTATTAATGTACATGATTGAAATGCCGTCTCGCGCATTGCTGGAACGAGTTAAATCCAAGCTTTTTTTTGTAAACATTAGATGACTATACTCTATAGTCTGAAGTGCTAACTAAAATATAATTAAAATCTATTGTAGACCAAGAAGATTGTGGTTCTTGCTGGACATTTGGGACTACCAGTGCCACCGAAGGAGCAGTAGCTCGTTCAAATGGAGGAAGACTGCTTAGACTTGCTAATCAAGCACTAGTGGATTGCGCTTGGGGGTGAGCACATTTTCTCAAAGCATTTTTGATTTTAAAGTAACTTCAGTTCTGAAAAAAAGCTCATCAATTGAAAGCCTCGACAGCGCAACGTTAAGGCGTGGACTGAAAAAACCGAAAGGTCGACGATTCAAATCTCAACTACAGATATTGCGATTATCTTTAAAGTCTTAGCACTAGAAAAAACAAAATTAGTTACACAAGTTGATAATCATACCATTATCGTAAAAATTAATGGTATTTGGCATAAAATCCACGAAACCTAACTATGGGTACCCGTTTTACTTTTATTGGTGATCAAATTTTAACGGTAACCGTAACGTAACTTTAACTGACCAGGGTTCAACTGATCCATAGTGGTTTATCTGTCATAAACATTCTTTAACAATGCACCTAAACATCACTACAGTCTCCACATTTTTTTTTTCAACAATTCGTAATTTTAGCTTTCCTTTCTAGATTCGGCGGCAACGGTTGCGAAGGTGGTAGCGATACAGCAGCTTATCACTGGATGATTAAATACGGTCTACCTACAGAGGAAGAATACGGCCCTTACAAAAATAAAGTATGAAAAACAATACTTAAATCCTAATTCTATCTATATAATATTTTAAATGCGAAAGTGAGTTTGTTTGTTTGTTACGCTTTTACGCCTAAACTGCTGAACCGATTTTGCTAAAATTTGATATAGAGATAGCCTAGACTTTGAAAAAGGATATAGGGTACTTTTTATCCCGGAAAATTTTAGAGTTCCGAAGGGATTTCAAAATCCGGACCGGAGCGGAAATCCACGCAGACGAAGTTGCGGATATCAGCTAGAAAGTACTATATTCATGTATTTTAAAGGGTCTTCTTTATTGTCATCACAGGTGCTTCAATCTCAAGTATTGTTGTACTTGTATATTATTAATAAATTAAAAATCTATAATCAGTACATTTATTGTTATAATATTGTCTAATTTTACGAATGATTGGTTGTGTTTTAGGATGGTTTCTGCAAAATTGACAATATGGACACAGTTTATAAAATCAAAGGCTTCACGGATGTTACTCCATTCAGCGTCGAAGCTCTAAAGGTTAAAATTGTTATTGTATTTTGTTGTTTGAATTTTATGTCTTCTAGAATATTTACTTATTTTATTCTGTAATAGGGTATTTGACTAATTTTTGGAAATTGTTTTAAATTATTCTTTATTACTTATTAAAACACACTACATTGATATTTTTCGCAATATCTACAGTATTAAGAATTAAATCAATGATAAAGTTTAAGTTTTGAAAACCACGCCAAAAACGACATTTCTGATCACATGATACGCGTGACGTCACAAATCGCTATGCAAGTCACTTCTCTCGCTCGCTCCTTTTCGGAACTCGGTGCGTGCGACAGAGACGCTACGCAAGGCGACTGCTACATCGTAATGTTCTAAATTGTTATACCTACTCATTTTAATATCAATCTTATTCTTTCAAGTGTAAAGTTTAGTTTCGGTTGACTTGATAAACTTCAATTATATCAACCAAGTTACGTGCTATCAAGTGACATCACAAACAATCCCAGAGCGTTCACGTTCCTGATAAAATTTCAAAAATTATTATGTTTTATTTCGTGCAAAATATCGCGTAAAATTACATAGTTTAATTTGATTGAGTGAAATATGTCTTTTTTAGGCTATTATCTGATTAGATGACCACAATCAATAGTATATTTTGAATGTTGTCAAATACCCTATCCTTGTATTTTAGATAGCCGTAATCAACCACGGTCCTCTATCAGTTTCGATTGATGTAGGCACATCTGAAAAATTATACAAATACAATGGCGGCATCTTCTACGATCCAGATTGGTGAGTCTTTATTTCTATTTAAGATTGTAAAATATATTTAAAATGTTCTCCTGTACAAAACTTCTGTTTTACCTGCCCTGTAAAGTCCAGCTTTGATCTGCCCTTTCCAAAAATTATAACTTGATATATCGCGAAAGAACCTCTTTAATCTAAAATGTAAATAAAATCTGTCTGTCTGTGATTTTGAAATACCTAAGTGCTTCTTAATTATAAAACTTTCTGTCTGTCTGTATGTTGGTCCGGGGTAATCTTTGAAACAACTGAATCTATTTTGACAGCCAGATAGAAAATTATACAAGGAATAATCTAGGCTACTAATTATATATCCCAAAAATTGCAAGTTTAACGCTTAAAAAAATAAAAATGATTGGTAGGATTAATAATAAATAATGACACATTTATTATTAATCCTTATCATTGAATAATAATTATAAATTATTGAACACATAGATAGCTTGCATTCTAGAAACGGACATAGACCAATTCTTATGCTGGCAAATGAAAGAGGTTCGCGCGGTATTTTCGAGAAACCTAAAACGCGGATATACCTGATTCTAGAGCAACAAACAGTGTATAATAATTAAATTAATATTTATTGCAGTACCTCAACATCGTTAGATCACGAAGTATCGCTGGTTGGTTATGGTGAGAACGATGGGGACTCGTACTGGATTGTCAAGAACTCGTGGGGCCGAGACTGGGGCATCGATGGCTACTTCCACATCTCCACTCGCGACCACGCTTGCGGCATCGCCACCGAACCTACCTACGTTGTGATATAAACCAAAATTCAAACGGTACTCCCCACACAGCAGTTATGAACTGTTGTGAAACATTTGTTATATAACATTTATAACCTACAAAAATATACAGAAGTATTAATGATAGTAGTAGACAACTTTATTGCAACAAAACACTGAAACATATTAAAGTTATTTTATTTATTTTAAATGTTTGATATCTCCAATAATTACTGACATTGTGGCTTTTCTGGTGATGTGTGTTAGTTATATAATTTTACTCTAATTTATAAGTAGCATAAGATTACACGTGGAATATATTTTGTTGGGATTATTTACGCTAGGAATAAAATTGCTATTGTTTTAAAGCGGTTTTAAATATTGCATTTTTATTTCAAAAACTTCGATCATCAGTTAAATAAAATTTGTAGATATTGTATTTTTTGCTGCCGATTATTTTGTCCTATTGTGAAATTGCAAATCGACTGAGTGGTATGTCTGGTAAAAAATAAACAAATTAAAAAAAAGTTAATTCGGATATTCCGCAGTGTAAACATAGCCTTATATTGCGTGAGCGCACCAATCTTCCCTAATCACAAACACTTTGGAGCACCATATTATGTTTATATTGAACTTTGATCTTGTACTCCTTTCTCCTATTCAGTAAGATTTGTAAATAATGTAGACTAATGTTTTACAAGGGTCGAACATAGCAATACATTTTTGTGAAGGCGTTAAAATGATGACAATTTACCTGATAAATAGTCTGGTAATGTACACAAACATTAATATTTATTAAAGCTTAGAATTTTTCATTGTAGTAGGTATCTACCTACTCGCACTTTTGAACGCAATCGAACTTATACAACGAACAAATCAACTAAGTATAACTTTTATGCATACCAAAAAGAAGCTATACTAGGACTGTACAGTTCTAACCATTTTAAACTATTTTAGCCCAATTTGTTACCTATCCAATTCTTATCGATGAAAGTCGCATTAGTGTTAAATTCCTAACAGTTTGTACAATGTTTGGGTAGGTAAATAGCACCTTCCTACAAGGTAACTTCAAAGCATTTTTTAGAGTTTAAAATCGATTCCCTGCTGGAAAACTTTTGGGAATTTATCATTTCTAAATTGTCTCTGGTCTGCTCTGATGGGAGGCTTCTGCCGTGGCTAATAGCCACCCTACCGACAAAGGCGTGCCGCCAAGGGATTTTGCGTTCCGGCACGATGTCGCGCAGAGGAACCCCGTCAGGGTTTAATAAAAACTGCCTCTTCCAGGTTACCCCGCTTCAAGTGAGATCGCAATCAAGGGCTCACTTTTTAACCCCCGACGCAAAAACGCGGGGTGTTATAAGTTTGACGTGTCTGTGTGTGTGTGTGTGTGTGTGTGTCTGTCTGTTCCCCTGTGGCGCTCAAACGGGTGGACCGATTTGAATGCGGTTTTTTTTTGTTTGAAAGGTGATTTAGTCGAGAGTGTTGTTATGTTTGATGAAAATCGGTCCAAGATGGCCGCCGCTACAAAATGGCGGATTACATATTTTTTCACAACTCCCTTAATATGGGTATCAAATGAAAGGGCTTGACTAGTAGAATAGCACTATTGCAAATCCAAGATGGCCGCCGATACAAAATGGCGAATGTCGGGGGTTTTTTAAATTTTAAATTTACACTTGTAGATTAATAAATAAAAAAGTAGTCATTAGGAACCTCGGTAGGTAAGGTTCCTCACTTACTGCACCTAGCGATAAAACTGCAGCTCTATACTACAGTCAATACCAAGCCACAGTCCGCCATAGGAAACGTTTTTTTATTCGCTACAAGCTAGCCCTTGATTGCAATCACACCTGGTGGAAAGTGATGAGACAATCTAAGATGGTAGCGGGCCATCGAACTATTACGCTTAGAATGGAAGTTTCTAACAAATTTCCGCTCGAAACGTAAGCTATAAACCAACCCATGTGTGCCCTGTAATTACATTTGCCGACACGCACACAAGCGCATGAGTACCTTGAGCTCTGACGCGACGATAGCCGTTTAGGCTTGCTAAAAACGGCTTATCGCCGCGTCGACGACTGCCTTTCTTTACCTATTTATTCTAAGTAGCGGGCTAACTTGTAGGGGTAGGATAAAATCCACACCCCTTATATAAGTGTCTCTACACGGCATCGTACCGGAACGCTGAATAGCTTGGCGGTAAGTTTTTGACGGTAGGGTGGTAACTAGCCACGGCCAAAGGCCTCCCACGAGCCAAACTTGAACCAATTAAGAAAATCTCAATCGGCCCAGTTGGGAATCGAACCCGGGACCGCCGTCATACAAATCCATCGCGCTACCACTGCGCCACGGAGGCGGAAACCTTTCAAAACTACAATGTTATAAACGGAGAAAGTCGAACATAAATAGCCGCAGACATCTCGTTGTCTACTTTCCCAATGTACTCTATATCTGATAGAAATACTCAGCGTAGGAAGTAATTAGGCCTATTAGAACGGCTGCGTGTGAATTTTCTTTTCCCATCTATATATTACTTTAGTATCGCATAAAGAATTGCCGGCCCGTTTCCCGTGATTATGGCGTAACTGTACCTAGCTGCATATTATGTACTCAATACTCATACATGTAAAATTACATACATACGTACATAGGTATACATGTAAAATTAATGGGCGTTTGTTTCACTCAGCATATGAGGTACCTATGTTTATCTATGTACATATGTAGGAAATGTGGAACAATTTTCATATTCCATTACGAAAGAAATCCACAAATGAACTTCGAATTAGGAAATATTGTAACGACCCAATATTACATGCTAAATAATTATTTAAAGAATACAGGTTTGGAAGTGTTAAAAATTTTTGTTTGAATTTTATCAAAAAGGGCTTAGTAATTGAGGGTACTAATGTGCTCTCGCATGAGATTATATAAATAATGATGAACTTTGATTCCCACCTTGTTCAGGTCAGGATCTACTACGAGAAGCAGATCGCGGATCTTACACTTGGTTATCGTTTACTATGGGGAATCCCTTCAGAGTCGGTATTACCGCTGTTTTGATGCCAAAAGTAACATAGGGGATGGGGCTCTCAGCGTCATGAGTGACGGAATTTTGAGATTGTATATGGAAGTCCTGTGGACGACATTATATGAGACTAACAAATTATAATGGTGATGGCGATATATAAAATAAATTAATAATAAGTGCTAGTCTAATCTAACACTTTAGTGCTATTTATAGAGGAAAGCGCTAGCACTATAAAATGTTTTGTGAGCTTTTCTAATTATAGTGACTTGCGTTCATGTATCAATACTGGGGCGATACACTATCGTATGCTGCTGTTCAGAGGGGGGAGCCTTGGTGTCTAGGATGCCTTGTGTACCCTTTTCCTTGGGATAGCGACGACGACGAATACATATACTAATTTTATATTAATGCTAACCTAATCTTACGCTTTGACGCTATTCATGAGAGGGAGCCTGGCGCATATGTGCTTGTGAACCTATCTTGACATGGCAACTTGCGTTCATATGAATATCGAACTTGCTCTGACCTTCTCGGAGTTTATCACCACTCCGTGGTGATAGCACTGTTACTTTTAATTAACATAATATCTTTGAACTGATCCCGCGCTCCACGCCGAGTGCTGTGCTATCATTCAATATAAATATTAATTCGAACTTGCTCTGACCTTCTCGAAGTTTATCACCACTTCGTGGTGATAGCACATGTACTATTAATTAACATAATATCTTTAACCTGACCACTGCGCTCCACGCGAGTGCTGTGCTAATATAATATATTAATTCGAACTTGCTCCGATATACTCTCGGACTTTATCACCACTTCGTGGTGATAGCACTTGTACTATTATTAACATACTTTCGAACTATATTATAAGGTTGAGTTAGACATGTGGAATATTTATCGCTGCGTAGTCTTGCTCTGCCTTGACGTCTGACGTCCAGTTAGATGTTAGGTTGGGTTCCAGACCGGTGATAACGCTGGTGTCGCGCTCTGCCTTGGCGTCTGACATTCAGTTAGATGTTGGGTTGGGTTTCGGCCGGCGAACACAGCGAGTCTTGCTCTTTCATGATTCTATCAAATGATAGCTGCATTAGCGAGTGGTCTGATCGATGCACGTTCAGGGTGTTATACGCTTGGGGCGTGAGTTGATGGGGATTGCTTGAAGGTGTGGTTGGATGTCGTGTTGAGTACTAGGACCTGTGTAAATGGTACCTAGTACTATTTACCACAGTGAGTCTTTCTCTTCCTTGACTGACAAATACCACCAATAATTACTGCAATGGATTTCCTCCTTTACTATGGACATATAAGGGTGATTATCGATTTTCGTTTTAATTTCGCAGTTTTGAAAAAAAAAAATTTTTTTCTTTTTATTATTATTTTTTGTATATACACTTATAGATTACAGTATGAGAAAAAATTACATGTACAAGGCCTCTTCGTAACTCTAGCAGTTTTCCGGAAAATTAATGGAGTGTAATGAACCAGTGGAAAGAAATGAAAATCACTTGGAGTGTAATGACCAATCGTCGGATAAAAATGAATTCAGAAGCTTTTTAGTAGCCCATCTTTGATTATTTTATGAAATAATGAATAATCATTTATGAAAAAAACGAATAAAATTGAAATAAAATCTAAACCTTGAGTTTAGATTAACAGTAAACAAGCATAATCATTTTTAATAAATTAAAAAAATGAGTTAAAAATTTTAGATTTGACGAGGCTGGTCTTGCAGAAATTTTACGTCTCAATCTTTGTTAAACCGAGTTAAGTAGTCGCCTAAGTTGGTTTCTGTAATTTCAGGTGAAATATTTCCAGTTTAATTCTCTTTTTGAGGAACTTCAGGGGTATCGTTGACCAATACTTATCTCTTTAACTTTATTTTGCCCCCTCTTTTTTTTCTTATATTTCAAAGAGTTTTTTCTGTTCATGTTGTACTCAAGCGGACATTTCAATGATGCTGCGAATCTTTTTCTGTTCTATTCTTAAAAGGTAATTTTTTCGCTATTTTTCTTTCTTAATTTTTATAATTCCTGAATTGTTTTTTTAATTTCTCTTAATTTTGGCGTTTTCTGGCTCTATCTTTAGCTAACTTTTCTTCTTTTGTAAGTTTTTTCTTTGTTTTACTCATGTCCACTTGTTTTTTTGGAACGGAATGGATATAAATGAACTGGAAACAAATGACCAAATCGATTTTAAATTTAAAATACTCGAGATACGTGAATGCACAAAATCTCAGAAATAGAACTCTGAATACAAACAAAACATAAATCCTAGTACTAAATCTAGAAAAAATTAAAAAAATTAAGTCACGTTGAAAATCGATGGAACGTAATGAACTCTACCGCGTGACAAAATACTTCTGACCACTCGCGAATGCAATTTTTTTGAGTTAATTGAAAGATCACCATACTATAACAGAACAGCAGCGGCACTAACTGAGACGCCGGATACGCAGGAGGGTGAATCGTTGCTATATACGTTTGAACACGTCGTGAAGTAGCGATTCCATTACCAGAGAACGTAATGACCGTTTGCGATTGACAAAATTAAAAGTTGGATTATTTCAGGGTTAGAATGGCTTTATAAATTACAAAGGGTAAACAGTCTAATCTTATATCATTGTTTAATTTGAAAAACTAATTAACTAATTCGTTTGATGCACACGAATTGAGTAAAAAAATATGTAATTCAATAGATGGGCATTTGCACACGGAGATAAATGACTTTTTCACAGGATTTTCCTAATTTTCTTTTTACCCTGAGCATTCAGCCCTTTTGTAATAGGATGCCTTCTTGCATCATTTGTGTCTTAACAAGATAATCAAAACCATTTTTTCCACAATAGATAAAACATAGCGATTTTAGCCTTTGCAAGGTGTTTCGAACGAAAATCGATAACCACCCATAACTGATATACTTCAGTAAGTTTTGCCTCGAGCTTGCTTCCATAATAATAATAACAAACCTACATCATACGTACCGCAGCGAACCTCGCTCTTCACTAATGACTTAACAACCATAGTGGAACTTAAACACTCTAAACAAAGGTCTTAAGTGGTGCACACCACTATAAAAAAGTCTTGTGGAGACAACCACGGTTAAAAAACAACTCTTTGGGATGATGCCTGGGTGTGAGGGGGGGGCCCAATGGTTTGCTGGTATATCTAGTATTTCATGCAACCATTCTATAAAATATATAATGAACGAAATAAGAATAATAAATTAATATTAAAACTAACTCTGTATGCGATACTAGAGTACCACAAAAGGTAGGGGCTCATCGTTGTTAGCGTGACGGGAGCTAACAACCATCATCCATATTTTTTTATTGCTAAAAGTATGAATGATGCCTTGATGGACTTCTTTCTCTTTAGGGAAAGAAGTTTATCTTTATTTGAACTAAAAGTGTGTCATCCCACTATAGATTAATAACTAACCAAGTCACTATTAACCATAGCTTGATCGCTAACATATTTAATAATAAAACTAAGCAGGAACCGACACTTCAATACATGAACTAGATTAAGTCGTCTAAGTCAATTGAACTCATTACTTCTGACGCTCTAAAAGTTCTTGGGTTTATACAGACACAACATTATAAAGGGTTCTACCGCTATCGTTCACGTGCCACTTTAAAGAAATTAATTAAAAACATAGTCTTTAGAAAGATCTATAGGAATTTAAAGGGTATAGATTTTCATAAGGTCGTTTAGTTCAGTTACAATATTGTAGTCATGATTTCACTAACCATAAAATTCTAAACAATTTAATAGAAATGGTATCTGTTGTCTTTAATACCGTGACAGCATGTCGCCGATTTTTAGAATATCATTCATAGCAGCTGTATAAGAATAATTCGAAAGCACAATTATTATCTCTAGCACCTATATAATGTACTTATTGCTTCATTCGATCTCTGCGTGGCCTTCTGTAACACTAATATTATAAAGGCGAAAGTAATGTATGTGTGTGTGTGTGTGTGTGTGTGTGCGCGTGTATGTGCGTTCGTGCGTGCGTGCGTGCGTGCGTGTGTGTATATTTGTTACTCTTTAACGCCGCAACTACTACAACGATTTGGGTGTAATTTGAATGGAGATAGATTATGACCAGACTTTTATCCTGGAAAATTCACAGTTCCCGCGGTAATTTGAAAAAACCGAAATCTATCGCTACAGCTATAGGTAGATTACTATAGCAAACTTCCTTAAAAGTAGCTATAAAGGTTGAAAAAGGGAGCGGGAACGGGAACCGGAAATCCACGATTCACTATAGGGATTTGTGAAAAACCGAAATTCACGCGGGCGAAGCCGCGGGCAGAAGCTAGTATTACCTATGTTCCTACAATATTTTCCGAACACTATGGGTGACGGTTTTATTTTTAAATGAAAATAACACTACAAATAAATTAGACTACAAACACTACTAAAGACATGTAACCGCATGCACTCCACCTTTTAAGTGCTGCTTAAAAACTAATAAAGCTTATTAAAACAGCGCTACACAGAGCTCCGTCGTTATGCCTCCTCTACATGTCTGCAGATGCGTCCGCGGACGCCCGCAGATGCATCCGCAGATGGATCACCACGAGCTGTCCACACGTCTGCAGATCGATCAGTCTAGGTTCATTCTCGACAGACGCAACACGCACGTTTAAAAATGGATATTGAGACCGTAGCTGCCGCAACTATTTATTTATTTAGTACTTTTAACTTCTACGTGAATGTGCATCCTCGGTGCTCATATTATTAGCCATTTAAACAAGAATTAAACCGCAAGAAGCACGCGTGCACTCTCAATCGCAACTCCGATGAAACTGATGCGTCACCAGACGTGTGGACAGTCGCCGGACGTCCGCGCCGAAACCCTTTGATCTGTGCCACAAAAACCGCCAACAATCGGATTCGAGGCGGACGCGTCTGCGGACGTCTGCGGACGTTAAATACCTACAACAGATGCACAAATTACTCCCTCTACACGTCCGCGGACGCATCCGCAGATGACATCCGTGGACGCGTCTGCAGACATGTAGAGGAGGCTTACAACAGATGCACAAATTACCCCCTCTATACGTCTGCGGACGCATCCGCAGATGACGTCCGCGGACGCATCTGCAGACGTGTAGAGGAGGCTTAAAACAGCGAGAGAAGGCACAAACATGGCCCACATTAACTCCTAAATGGTTCCAGACAATTGAACGCTCACAATACGTCCTTGTTCGTACCGGTAATAAAAAGATGAATTGTGGTGACCGCGCAGCGAGCGGCTTAGGCTAAGAGCGTAGGCCTACGTGGGCCTACCATCTAATGCTTATAATTACAGCAACTACGTCTAAACTTAACTGCATGCACTAACCTCTATTTATTTTATACATGTAGATGCACTTGCTATTGACTGAAGGAATTTGATTATCACAGTTTTGGCGCTAAAGAATACGTGTGTACCGTTGCAATGGGAAAGATTGAATTATCAAGTATCGATTTTTTTTTAAACAGTCACAGACAGTAGTACTAATCTCTCTAAACTAAATTGTGAGTTCTAAATATTATACTTCCTTAGTCCTAGTCTTATCCTTTTCACAATGTTCCTTACGGAAAATTTAGGGCTGTCAATTTAAGTAGTTTACTTTAGAGATCGTGTACAACAGAATTAGCAAAAATATAAGTTTTTTATTAAAAAGCTGTGATAGCCTAGTGGTTAGGACGACCGACTTCTAATCGGAGGTCGTGGGTTCGATCCCGGGGCACGCACCTCTAACTTTTCAGAGTCATGTGCGTTTTAAGTATTCAAATATCACTTGCTTTAACGGTGAAGGAAAACATCGTGAGGAAACCTGCATGCCTGAGAGTTCTCCATAATGTTCTTAAAGGTGTGTGAAGTCTGCCAATCCGCTTGGCCAGCGTGGTAGACTATGGCCAAAACCCTTCTCACTCTGAGAGGAGACCCGTGCTCTGTAGTGAGCCGGTAATGGGTTGATGATGATGATGATGATGATTAAAAACGTAACTTTCTCAGCCACCATGTTGTACGTCGGCCTAACTTTAATGTTTGCCAACTCTTACACTAGAAATCGTTACGACCGTACTCGGCGCGGTCGCGGCCACATATTCAGTAATATCGGTGTGGTCATTTATGAGCCATAATTGCAGATCCGTAGGCGATGTATCAATTCCGATAAGCCAATGAATATCGTCCACATCACGTTTGTATTGGGTTGCCTGCTTTAATTGTCAGAGCTTTTGTCGTCGCGAGATTGATGAGTTTTCTCTCTTTACGTCAGCCTACTGAGTTTAGGCTGTAAGTAAATATAATTTTATTTCAATAGAACTCATTTCCCCCCATGATTTATAAGTTTTCGAAAATATGTAGGTACCACTAACCTTTTTTCTCACTCACTTTACTTCACTCACTTGCTCATCACACTCAATCACTTGCTCTAAACTTGAATGAAAATATCGTCAGGAAACCTGTATGCCCGAGACTTCTCCATAATGTTTTCAAAGGCGTGTGAAGTCTACCAATCCGCACTGGGCCAGCGTGGTGGACTACGGCCTAAGCTCTTCTCATTCTGAAAGGAGACCCGTGCTCTGTAGTGGGCCGGAAATGGGTAGATCTGGTTGATAAAGATGAAGCTTTTTAAAAAAAATTTTTTGTAAAACTCTAGTTGGCTTATCTAATGACAATGACAATGGATAGCCATCGAAGGACTCCTTTTTTATAAGGACGCTTTTAGGGAAGCTCCATTCATGTCGACGGGATTTTAAGAGGGGTTTATCTTGAGAGGGGGAAGTTTGATTCTTATATTAATCGATCGCTCGAGAGAGACTTCTCTTATTATGGTATCTCTATAGTCAGGCGTCGACCTCAGCCGAAACGCGTCAAATCGAGTCGAATTTTTCCCGTATGGAATCTTGTCGAATTTTTTCCTCGGTGTCGACGGGTGATTCCACTTGGCGCAATTCGGCTCGACGCTGTTTTATAATGTACATTACTGTAATTCCAATCCGAATTTATAGAAAAATTCGGTGTATGATTTTTTTAAAGTAAATATAACCGGGTAGTAAATATCCATGTCTAAAAGCTTCACACCAGACCAGTGAGCCTATTTTCTAACTCAGTGGCTATTAAAAATGATAGCCACTGAAGTTATTTGAGATAGATTTCTTGTCCATTAAAGGTTAGCTACGAAATGTAATTCTTATTTCACACAGTAAAGTAGCAATGTATATCGAACTAATTCGGTGGGGTATCATTTAGCGATGATCACTAATTTAGAGAATAACCTGCCTGACCAGACCAGACTCCCAGAGTCAATCTTGAATGGAATAGAATAGTTTTTTATTCAAATAAACTTTTACAAGTACTTTAGAATCGTCAATTGAATCTACCACTGGTTCGGAATGCCATTCTAACCGAGATTAAAATTAAAAATTCCCAAATTGCCCCTGGCGGAAATCGAATCTGAAATATCACGTCTTTAATTAGTCCTCTCTGCTGACCACTGCGCGAGAGCTCGTCAAAAAAACTATATATAACTGAATGAGTAGGTAGGTAGGTACGTCTACTAATTGTGTTCACGTGTGATTTCAAGTTGGATGATAATCCCACAATTTCATCCCGGTGTGGAAACTCGAACCGGATCGTTGTTTCTGACACTTACGTCAATGTATGGAAATGCTAAGGTATGTTCACAGCGGGGTGACCTCAGTTTTTATCGCCACTTCATTACCGATGTACAGTGGAAAAGCCTTTGTAATCCGACACCACGTGTTTAATTTTAGCAGTAAACCCGTGTTATTGTAATCTCTGGACCGTTAAATCGGATGATATTAGAATGTGAATAATTTTTAAACACACTTTACGACAACATTTAGGATATTAGAATAAATTTTACAGAATTTTTATGGTGTTGGTTTTTATAGATACTAACTCATGCAGCTTCTAAGAAGACTTTTAAAAACCTTTTTAAAAGCTTATTATTCGACATTCTGTTGGTATGTTGTTTCCTTGGAAATTGGTAACCTGATGAAAAACAGTCTGATGGAGAATATCTATTGAAGTTGGATAACGCAATTTTAAATAAATGCTTTGAAAATTATAATTATTTTTAAAATATTTTTGACGTGATAGCGTCGATGAACGGCTACACGCACGGAAAAGGATGACTCATCCGTCACGTTCCGCGTGCAAGTTGTAACGCAATACTTATCTCTATTTGTTTTATTTATGACATTATCACGTAAAATAATTATCATCCGTAAACCAACTTTACGGACAAAAAATGTTAACGAAACTAAAGGGAGTTTGCACATTAGACGGTTAAAGTTAGGTTAAGTACAGTTAAATTTAAATTTCTCCACTGAGCTTAAAACCCCACTTTCAAAAAGAAACAAGTGTAAATTGAAAATTTAAAAAACCCCCGACATTCGCCATTTAGTGGCGGCGGCCATCTTGAATTTGCAATAGTGCTATTCTACTAGTCAAGCCCTTTCATTTGATACCCATATCAAGGGAGTTGTGAAAAAATATATCATCCGCCATTTTGTAGCGGCGGCCATCTTGGACCGATTTTCATCAAACATAGCTAAGAACACTCTCGACTAATTCACCTTTCAAACAAAAAAAACCGCATTCAAATCGGTCCACCCGTTTGAGCGCCACAGGGGAACAGACAGACACACACACACACACACACACACACACACACACACACACACAGACACGTCAAACTTATAACACCCCGTCGTTTTTGCGTCGGGGGTTAAAAACTATATTTTTTACAATCTTAAAAAAAGGAAATGTTCGAGAAGTTTTCAACGAAAGCCAAGGCATTCATAATACTCGTAACTGTACGGTGAAAGATAAACTGGAATTAGAACAACCGGCACTCGAAGACCGCCCCACTATTCGAACAAAGCACCTAGTCTAGTACTTATAGCTTTGAATCGCTATGGTTAGCTCTCTATCCAGAGAGGTATCAACTTTTTAGAGACAGTGACGTCTGACTGGTGACAAGGGGACCAGTCAGGCTGGAACTTGAACAAGACTCTATTCAATCATTAAAATAATATACACTGTAGGTACCTGCTAATGAGACATATTGAGAATTTATGTGACTTTTGGTAACCGGAACTTGATAAGGACAATGACTTTCTTTCAAGGCTTCGCCCGTGGTACATAATATATAGCCTATAGCACTCAAGGATCACGTACATGTCCAACGGTGAAAGAATTTTTGAAATCGGTCCAGTAGTTCCTGAGATTAGCGCGTTCAAACAAACAAACTCTTCCGCTTTATTATATTAAGTATAGATTAATGCTCTTTTTCTGCAAATACTTTTTGTTTCTTAATTCACCTTGAAATAGAAAATTGGTTGGAAACCATTTTTTCGACATGTTTTGCTTTTTAGGTAGGTATATAAAGGGAAACATTAAAATTAAATAAAATCTTGAGTTTTTTGTCATTTAAATTTAGTTGAAAATAATGTGTATTAGTTCCACTAAGTGCTTATATTTTATTAGGTAGCGAGCGACGCTTTTAGGACGCTTGATTATATAAGGCCGCATCTCTATGGTCTATAACGCAATGGTTCTACCATTTCTTATCTTCGCAATTCAGCCAGTCGCTAAGGTCTGCTTAGTTTATTTTGCGTCTATTTTAAGTCAAAATTTTCTAAAGCTCATCTACATTTGGAGAGACATTTGTATGTTAATTACTTACAAGCCGCTTTTTCTCGAGAGACATAGGTACGCTTTCAGTACCTATGTTTTTTTATTCATTCAATATTCAGTCATTTTTCGAAAAAGTATAAATTCTGCTTTATGTAAATTTAAGAATCCTTAAGTTTGTTTCATTTCAGTTTTGTTAAAAAAAATACTTAGGCAGCGCACATTTAATCGAAATTTACTTTGTACTCGTACTTACTTTGTAGTTTAAAATTAAATAGGATTTTTTTTTTTTTTTTTGGTATACCTACATTTTATTTCAAACTCAGTGGTTATAACTGCAAGTCTATCATAGACTTGCAGTTATAACCACTGAGTTTGAAAAAATAGGAAATTAAGTTTACAATATTATTATTATGATCGTAGAAATTATTTGACATTAATTCATTTTCGAGAATGCGATTCTATTATTTCATTATAACTTATACAATTTATCCCGAAAAGTTACCAATTCAATAAGTGGCCGATGCTTTAAGTACAATGTTAAGTTTCTATTGTTTTCGGACAAAATCCAAAGTCTCAGGAACTCGAATTTCCACAACAATAGCACCCCCATTAGGTAAGTACGAGTTTATGTAGTTTCTGGAAACGACATTCGATGTCGAGTTCCTCCATTCATATGACAGCCGGTGCACTTAGAACTTTGCTAAATAAATATCGGAAGAATAAAGAATGAATGAGAATGAATAGTTTTAAAGTTGTACATTCATACGTACATCGTACGCGACGGCAGTGGCTCCTAGGCTGATTGTATAACGGCGTTCACAGTGTAAAACACACGTAAACTGCAAAGCCGCACACTGCTCCCATTAACCGTCGCCGCACCTGCAGTGCCACATGCTTCATAGGTACTTACTTGTATTAAGAACCATACACGCGTGCATGTTTTTGATTTTTAATACATATAATACAATCTTGGCCTGATTGTTACATAGGCACTTATGTAATATCGCGCTTTGCGTTTATCCAAGCTTTAACTATGACGTTATAATATTATTATCAAGACACGAAAACAAACTCAGTTTTCGAGGTGCGCAAACTCGTACTAGTCCTCAGGACGCGCCGGGAATATTTTATGTTGATGGCGGGACCCGCCACGTATTTCTTGTTTTAAAACTGCAGATGTACATTGCTTCTGACAAAATACTGCATATTGCCTCCGCCAGGCCTGAGGTTTGCTCTGTTAAATCTTATAAGTATATAATTTTTTTTGTCTGTTTGTCTTTCACGCGTTCGGGTATCGTTCATCTAATTGAGCCGAAACCTGGCACTGTGATAGCTTGTATCCTGGAAAATCCAGGAAACGAAACGCGTATAGATTTCTTTTCATTCCGTTAGAATATAAAGAATAGGCATAGGACCTATTACCTAGTATACTTTTCTCCCCGGAAAAGAATTCCCCTGGTCACGAAGTCGCAAGCATCGAATAGTATTATTTTGTTAAAATATAGCAACTATTGCCTATATATTGTAAAGCTTGTGATCAGAGTTAAAATAGCAGCTCTAAACTGAAAAAAATATTTGAGAATTTCTTTGAGAATGGACTTAAGTTATTCTTAAGTTTTGCTCAAGAAAATTGTTTAGGTAAACCTAAACTATTTTCGTTAGCAAAGCAAGAAGATATAATAAATTAGGAAAACTAAAATAACACGTTTAATTCATAATTCATAATTAATTCTATGTTTTGTTTTGACTTTTTATCTTTTTGTTTTATTTACTGTAGCTTGACAGACTCAGCCTTTTTGTGAATAAATAAGTATAATCAATGGAACTCGCTACTGTTTTACAAATCTATACTATCTATACTCATAAATAAAATTGAAGTGTCTGTCTGTAATTTCGAAATAACTACCACATATTAAGCTCATATGGTTATTTGAACGGTACCATGACCGAATCACACGTTTTTAAAATTTTTGTCTGTCTGTCTGTTTGAACGGGCTAATCTTCGGAACGGCTGAACCGATTTTGACGGGACTTTCACAGACAAGTAAGAGGATTAACCAAGGAGTAACATAGGCTACTTTTTTAACCGACTTTCAAAAAAGGAGTTGTGTTGAAATCGGTAAGTAGTTAAAAAACGCCCTGTAGGTATCGGCGCGCGACGGCCGACGCGACGCTCGCGCTGCACGGAACTCCCCGCGCCGCGCCACGCGCCCCTGCGCCCGCCACACGCGGCACCGCGGCACCACAGCCTTAAAATATATTTCTTTAAGCTGTGGCGGCACAGAGTACTGGTAGTATGTAGGTAGTACCTACTACCTACCTACCCAAGTTTATTTTTATTTTTAGTAGGTAGGTACTGGCGTTAATTCCAACTTAAGTAAACCTAGATACTTATCTAGGTAGGTACTTACTCTTTTTTTAAGCTTGCATTTAAAAAACCGAAATTTACGCGGGCGAAGCCGCGGGCAAAAGCTACTATTACATAAATCCGCTTTTAAATAAACAGCTTCAAGTTACGTTGCATAAATCTTCATTGACATTTTCACGAAGCAAATGGATAATTAAGATGCAACCTAGAATCTTGAGCGCAGAAGCCACCGTCGTCGAGGCGAACAGGCTATCGGTCATCGTTCATGAACGATGACAATCTCCTTGTTGGCAAAGCTCCAAATGACCCCTTTACGGTAACGACGTGTTCGTCACTATATCTCATACACTGTACATACATTTAAGTCACTCTATTCGCCTTATTAATGTCACTATTAGCATAAAAGCCTTCTTTTCTCAATGATAGGAGCGAAAGCTCTCTCCGAGAAAGGCGTGCTGTGAAGAGTGTTCTCCCAGTTGCCTTTGAATGTGAGAACTAAGAAAATGCACTCTAAGAAAATGCTGAGTCGTACAGTAGGTACTTGTTGAAAATAGAAATTTCATTAGGTATAGGTAGGTATAATAATATATTGGGGTGCTAGCCAGGTAACCTCCAAGTGTGCCTGGGTGCTGCTGGTCCTCTTGGGTACGTCCGAGGGGAAGAGCAGTGTTCGGGCCGGTGCGCCTCGGTAACATGGTTCATAATTTTCCTACGGGGATATTGTTGGCCATGGCCAATAACCTGGCGGAGGGAGGTTTCTCCGCGTGTCCCTCTGATTAGCAGAGGGCACTGCGGATGAGACTGGGGGTGAGACGCCCCGGGGCGGGGGGCAGCGATGCCCATCGCGGGAGGAAGAAAACCTCGTTAAAAAATTACGGGAGGGCGCGAGCCTCTGGAGGGACAGCCCAGAGGCGAGCGGGAGCCCCAGCTGGGGCGGCTGCCGGACGCCTGGAGTGCATACTTTGGGTTCCCCAGGCGTCCAGCACAGACAGCATGAGGGTCATGCCGTGGTGGTTTTTAGTGGGTATAGGTACCTGGTGGAGTCCCACATAACCTTCGTTCTGCCGCATTCGGCCACAGAACGGGGGTACCTATAAAAGGTTTTCCACCACGTCAAAAAAAAAGGTATAATAATATATTATATGTATGTACAGAATAATTAATTACGTGTAGCGCTTTCTAAACAATGTGAGATCATCTTATTAAAAGCCCACGCCAAAATTAAAATAATCTCATCACCCCTAAATACTGAAACCTAAAAACCCCTAAAACCCTAATTGGACATTTTCCATTAAATGTAGAGATACCTGACTACTTCGATTGTTTGAACCTTTTTTTTCCATGCCTAGGTAATACAGACTAATTTAATTATTATCTACATTCAGAAACTTCAGTAATGCACTAAAGAACTCATAGAGTACCGATGTCTAGGCCCGTTTGAGTTCTGCATCGAAACATTGACTCTGCAGTCATATCAGGAGTTTTACGTTGGTAGAGAATATAACATGAATTTGGGAAACATAAATTTTCCTAGGCGTACAATTTACATGAATAAAGAAGGCTTATTATTACACAAACGGAGCACGTCGTAGGCGGAGACAAGTTGTTCCTGCGGCGATGCATTAGAAGCGCATGACTAGATATCCCTACAGAGAGTAAGCTTCATACAAGCGGCCCGCTGTAGGTACACTCACACATAGCTCAGCTCACGCAAACATGAGCTCTCACCAACGATTCACGGACGCTCCGCTGGGGCTCAGTTGGGAGGCAAACGACAAGTGTGGGTCGTGCGCATTAAATTAATACTGGGAAAAAAGTGTTTGGCGAGATTTTAGAGAATGTGAAAATAGTGTAAATTATATAAAAAATTAGAAACACAACAATTAAGTGTTTAGACAAAAATGCCTAACCATTGTACAGTTAACAGTATGTTTAGGTTTATATGCAACAGGTGACAACCCTATGAGAATAGGTATGAATTTTTGACGTTGGGTTACTTTCTGTAGGGATATCTACTCATGTGATTATAAGCGAGGCACGTGGACCGATGTTCGGATATGTTTTCCGAAAGTCACGTATGTATGCTCCGTTTTAGTGCACTTTGTTTCTCCGATTTATTTTTATACTGTTATTGCGTTTTGTTATAAAAGTGTTTTTTATTGACATAACGCTTGGACGTGCCAGCATTGTCGCGCCAGAGTTCTTCCCATTAGATAGAACAAGCTCGGTGTTCGTATTTCAACAATTGACCTTACGGAATAAGTGCATGTAGATATGTACATAAATTCATTGTTCTGAATATTCTATAGGTAATCGTATATACAATATACATATATTATGTATCTTGAGACGACATTCAAGAGGCACAAGAGGGGCAAAATGGGTTCAAAACACAATCGCAGGTCACAATGTCAGTAGCATGATTCGGTTGAACTGGTCGCATTGAAGAAATTTTCATGATGTCAGCAGAAATAGGATGCTGCTGATGCTGCTGACATCACTCGTTTTGTACAAGTACCTATACTGACAAATGCGCCTAAAAACACTGGAGCTATTATACCAAGTAAGATAAAAAATAGTAGAGTTAAATTTTGATACTCTAAATAGAAAATCACTTTGCACTTTTCCTAGCAGGTATCTGTTCGGTGAAAAAAATTTCTTCTTCTTCCTCATCTCAACCAATAGACATCCACTGCTGGCCAAATCTCAATCTGGTTCAAACTCAAACAAAGCATTCAAAATAATGTTTTTTAAGTAGTAAACTAAGTGTTCAAGCATATATGCTTGAACACTTAATTTCTCTTAGTTACTCACTTAGTTTTCTTTATTCACATAATTTATGACGGACGCAAGAAGTTTTTGATATAGTACCTATTTGCTTTCTAATTGTTTCTTCGCTTTTGACACAATTCAAAAATAAATTACTGATTTTTCTAACACGCAATTGTAAAGTTAATAAAGAAAAATATTCGCTATTTTATTTGTTTCGCATTAAATAAACAATAAAACGCATATACATAATTTTGGTCCATACGAAGCCGGATCTACAATGAACGGCCGTGATCTACCTACCACGGTGTAAATAGCTATACTACTTACTACATGGATATTGGAAAACTACAAGACGGCGGCAGCGGCTAAGTTGGCGGCGTTGGCAATCAGCAAAGACGGCGGGCAAAGCGCTAAGGAACGTTCGCTATCACAATGTGTTAGTGTAACGGTGTCTCAGTCCGGATTTGTGTCGGGTTGTCGGGTTTGTTTTTCAAACTAAGTAAGTACTATTTACTCGTTCCTCTCTTACATACCACCAAAATGTCTGTAAAGACAGACGACGCGCTAAAAATATTGTGTAAGAGTCGTGGTTCAATAAAAGGTAGACTCACCAATTTCAAAAAATACGTAAATTCTTTGCAAGATCAGGAACTTTCGCAACAAAAACAAATAGAAATAAAGTTACGTTTACAAGGAGCATCTAATTTACTTGAAGAGTTTAATGACATCTATAATATAATAAAACTGTAACAGATCCAATTCTGTACATTGAAGATATTTTGAAAATTTTTATTGGATGGCACTCTATAATCGATACTGAAGCCAAAACTGCAATTTTTTTCATTTTTGTCTGTCTGTCTGTCTGTCTGTCTGTCTGTCTGTCTGTCTGTCTGTCTGTCTGTATCTTGGCCGCGCATCACGCCGAAACTACTGAATGGATTCGAATGAAACTTGGTACGATTTGAGTTTATACTCCGAGGTAGGACATAGGATACCTTTTATCCCGAAATTCAGCACGGTTCCCTTGGGAGAGGGGAAGAAAGTTAAAACGTGTATTTAGCTGTAATTCATTAACGGGTAGTTCGATTTAACTCATTCTTTTTTTGTTAGAAAGGTAGTACTTTAAGTATTGCCCCGTAAATATTTCAAGGTCATAGGTTTTTTAGTTTAGAAATGACAGACATTTATTGGGTTCCAATAACTTGGGACCCGGATCTTTGTATGTACGGCTTATTTTAAACTGGCGTGCGTTTAAATTTATGTTTGTCGTTCTGTCTATTTGTTCCAGCTAATCTCCGAAACGGCTGGATCGATTTTAATGGAACTTTCAATGTTATAAGGAGTAACAGGCTACATTTAGTTTAGGTACATAAAAGAATTATGGGATCCGATCCGATCCTATATAAAACCTATAAACACGCGAACGAAGTCGCAGGGGTCAGCTAGTTCAAAATAAAATAGAAGAGTTAATTCCTGATACGGATATTGAACAACAGCTCGCAATGAGAGATAGTTTTGAATGTGATTATTACAGTGTTCTTTCTCAGGCACAATGCAAGCTAGGTGTCGTTGAAGAAAGCAATAGCTCTAATAGTTCTAATGCAAAATGTGTAAAGTTACCGACTATTTCTTTGCCCACCTTCGACGGCTCATATGAACATTGGCTTTCGTTCCGTGATACCTATTTGTCATTAGTACACAAATCTAAAAATATTCCGGATATACAAAAATTCCACTATTTAAAGTCTTCTTTGCAAGGAAGCGCGCAATTGGTTATCGACGCTTTAGAATTTTCAGCTGATAACTATAGTATTGCTTGGGAGATTTTAATGAATAGGTATAACAATAATCGTTTACTTGTGCACAACCACGTCAAATCTTTATTTTCCATACCTGCAATTACTAAAGAATCGCCAGTTTCCTTGAGGCAGCTTATTGATAATATATTAAAGAATCTTCGCGCTTTAAAATTACTAGGCCAGCCTACTGACAGCTGGGATACTTTAGTTAACTATATTATAGTTTCTAAATTAGATCTCACTACTGAACGCGCATGGGAGACACACAAAAGCACTCTTTTGTCTAATGATGAGGAGGATTTTAAGTTGTCAATAAAGACTGATGATTTTTTGAAATTTTTACGCAGTAGGGCAGACGTACTAGAAACACTAGGTGCCTCGCATAATAAGGCTACTACAATTAGTGCTAGTACAAATTCCAAGGTAGAAGATAAAAAACAAAATTATAAAGCTCACAACTTTTCTAAATTACATTGCAATGTCGCCACAAACAAAAATGCTGATAAATCATTTGGGAAAACGCGAGTTTGGTTATGTATTATGTGTAACGCACAGCACTCATTATATTCATGCCAAAAATTCATAGACTCAACTTTACAAGATAAATTACAATTTATTAAAGAGAATGGCTTATGTGAAAATTGCCTTAGAAAAGGGCATGCTCTTTCCGAATGTAGATTTGGAACGTGCCGGCATTGCAGCAAAAAACATAATTCTCTGATACACAGGGATACTGCAGACATTAATAAGCCCACGGTGTCACTTCATACATTAATCGAGCCTGTTATCACAAATGTCAGTCTGTCCTCATCCTCTGCACCTAAAATCAGTTTAAGTAATGTCATTAACAACAATGAGTCATCTAACTCTTGTCATTCACTACACGCTAAGAGCTCAACTTTATGTAATTTGAATGAGCATCTATCTAATACTAGCTCGGTGTTGCTATCCACTGCCTATGTCAAGGTAGCCGATAACTTTGGCATTTATCATAAAGCACGCGCAATTTTAGATAGTGGTAGTGAGAGGTGTTTCATCAGCAAAACTTTATGCAAAAAACTAAACGCAAATATTATACAGTCCACTCAGCAAATAAAAGGCGTAGGGAATTCTATCACTAAAAGTACACAAAGCTGTACTATAGAATTCAAGTCTATGAACGATTCATTAAGCGCGCAAGCTAATTGCATTGTATTACCGCAAATAATATCAACAATTCCTAGTGTAAGTATGATGATACGCAATCAATTTCAAATTCCGTATGATATACAACTAGCAGACCCTAATTTCTTTGAAAGCCAGCCTGTAGACCTTCTTATAGGTGCAGATTTGTTCTGGGATCTGCTAGATGATGGGAAAGTGCGCTTACACAACGGACCCTTCTTACAAAATACTAAATTAGGCTGGATTATTTCTGGACCTATAACATTTAATACGCGACACTCTAAATATACGCATTGCAATTTCACACAGTCCTTAGATTTGGACTTTATAAACGATCAATTACGCTTTTTTTGGAGCTTGAGGAAGCACCTACCAGCCCTAGGTTGGGCAATAAGGTCAATACGCGCAGTGAGGAAAAGACGTGTGAAGATCATTTCGTTCATACGATAAAGCGCATGAAGGACGAAAGATTTTCTATACGCATTTCTTTTAAATACTCGCCTGATTTGTGAGGCGAATCATACGCTAAAGCTGAACAACGTTTTGATGCGCTAGAAAAATGTTATGTTGATGAACTTACGGATACTTTATACGCTACAACGAAGTTATCTTTAGGAAAAAACATTCATAACAAAACGTTGGGAGTAGGCTGGTTTAATCGGTCAGATAATTTACATTATCACACGCGCTATGAAACTCACGAGAATCAGTCTATCTACATTCGCTCTCGCATTATTTGTCAGGGGCTTTTCAGCTATTTGATCCTCTATTCAAATACAAAAAAGTATTTCACGCTGCTCCACTATTCTTATTATATACGCTTAGAGAAACGTGGTGGTCAATTGGTGGTCGTAACCTTGCCAGGAAAATTGTTGATGAATGCTTCATGTGTGCACGCTTACACGGTAAAACTTTAACACCCATTAATGGGTAACTTCTCGAAATAACGCTAATACCGGGGTTACCTTTTAAGAACAGGTGTGGGTTACGCAGGCCCAGTGTACATATTGAACCGTAGGGGTAAAGGCGCAAAATTGATTACATCATTCATTTGTTTTATTTATATGTTTTACCATTTGGAATTGGTGAGTGACCTATCAATTGAAGCATTTTCGCGCTAGCTAGTCTTTTGGTGGTATGTGGAAGGCAGGAGTGAAAAGTCACAAATATCATTTACGCCGCGTAATAGGTAATGATTTACTTCCACTCAGCCCGGCACATTTCTTGATTGGTCACCCACTCACTGCACTTGTGTGCGCTGAATTTGACGACGTTCCTGTAAATCGCATGAGGCGCTGGCAGAGAGTGGAACAAATACGCCAACACATTTGGACCTGGTGGTCAAAGGAGTTTGTCTTGAACAACTAAGAAGCTAGTGGAAGACGCAAGAAGCAACTTCAAATGGCATTGTTCGACGAGCCTTTTCAATCTCTCAAATGTGTCCGCTGCCCGTAGCTGATGACTAAGTTGGAAGATAGTACCTCTTCCAAGGCGGGGAGTATGTTCAAGCATATATGAAGTGTTTTCTTTATTCACATAATTTATGACGGACGCAAGAAGTTTTTGATATAGTACCTATTTGCTTTCTAATTGTTTCTTCGCTTTTGACACAATTCAAAAATAAATTACTGATTTTTCTAACACGCAATTGTAAAGTTAATAAAGAAAAATATTCGCTATTTTATTTGTTTCGCATTAAATAAACAATAAAACGCATATACACTAAGTCAATAAGTAGATATCATAACATTATCCCTTGCAAACAGACTGAGCACCGAAGATAGCGGGTATTCAGTATGACGCGACGGGTACAGTCGTTACTTCAATCAGGGGATTGCGGGACAGTGACCAGGCCCCGGGCGCTGGCTGCTCTAATTCTAGTTTATCATTCAACCGGGCCAGGAACGCCTGTACTATTGTTGGAAACGTATAAATCTCGCTGGTAGAACCTCGGCTCGATCATTCTGGATAAAAGCCATAAAATGGTAGGTATTTTGTATTTTTACAAGCATTTTTTAATTTATTCTGATTGTACGAATAGACAGCTAGTTATGATTTTTTTGTCGAAAATGATTGATGCTTTTCCGAGTTTCCGATCGACATGAAAATAAAATAGTTACGTGTGGTTTCAATCACAATAGATATAGCATGGGGGTTTTTTTGATTAAAGAATATTAGCTATGCTCCTTTCCCCTCCAAAATAAGAATAAGGCATGTGCTAAATGCTAACAGCAAACAGCTTGGTGCATTCATGCAAGGAACAGCTCACAGCAGATTCAGGTAGGTTTGATCAGCTTTGATGTAATACTATAAACTTAGCAACAACACGTTTCTACATCTAAAAGACATTAGTCAAAAGAAGAACAAAGCATAGATAAATAAGCCATTGTTCGCTAAACTTTCGTAGCTAAACAAAAACAAACCATGCGAAAATACGAGAATAAGATTCTTTCCATTTATTCGATACAAATAAGTTTATTAAAAACTTTAAATTGACAAAAGATACTATGTATCTGCCTCTTAGATATAAGAAACAAATAGCTACATTAGTAGCTTACAATATACAAGATACAGCTATTTTTAGCTTGACTGACAGTACATGTTGTACAAATAATAATATTAATATACTTAGTCATAGTACTAATTTAAATATTTTGACATCAAATTCTTTGACTGACATTGGTACATGTTGTACAAATAATATTGATATAATTAGTAGTACTACTAATTCAGGTTTTTTGACATTAGATACAAATAGCTATCATTGTATTGATAGTAGTAATAAAAATTTAAACTGAACAGTAAGACAACAGATAAGCAATGTAAGATCCATCTTGTGCATCAAAATATACAAGGCTTGTCTGGCAAAGAACATGAGGTTGAACTTTTTATTAAAGAATTTAATATTGATATCTTATGCCTCACTGAGCATTGGCTCAATAAATATCAATTAATTTTACACTTACAAAATTATTCATTGTCAAGTGTGTTCTCTAGAAAGACGGCTATACGCGGGGGTTCTTTAATAGTTACGCGAAACGATATTAATTACAAAGAACGTAAAGATATTGTTAGTCTTTCTCTTGAACGCATTATTGAGCTGTCTTGTGTTGAGCTGGAGCGATATATTATAGTGTGCGTGTACCGACCTCCCTCAGGTGACTTTGTTCTTTTTGAGGATGTCATGGAGGAAGTTTTAAGGCGAATATGTAGGGCATCAAAAAAAATATTAATTTGTGGAGATTTTAATATTGATATTTTGCTTCCCACTCCTGTTACCGATAGATTACTTAATCTTTTTAAAAGCTTTAATCTAGAGAATATTTTTGTCGAACCTACGCGGATAACTGCAAACTCAGCTACTTGCATTGACAACATTTTCTGTGATTGTAAAATCATTGAAAAATCAATTATCAGCAAACTAAGATCTGATCATTGCGGTCAAATGATATCCATTCCTAACAGCGAACAGAATATAACAAAAGTAATAAATTATAGGCCAATTACCACTAAAAAAGTAAGGCAATTCAAACATACTATTTCGACCACACTATCGACAATTGACCTTACGCAGGGTGGTCCGGATGAACTTTATAGCAAGTTTTTTGATGTAATAAACACTCAGTTTACTTCCATCTTTAAAATTATAGAAAAAAGATTGTTTAAAAATCTCAAATTTAGTGACTGGGCAACTGTTGGCATTTATAAAAGTAGAAACAAGTTATTTGACTTGTATGCAGAAAAACAATATAACTATACCCCTGCGTTTATTGAATATGTTAGAAATTATTCCAAATTATTTCGAAATGTTTGCATACAAGCAAAATCTCTTTACATAAAACAGAAAATCATTCACTCTGATAATAAAATAAAAGCAACGTGGGATATCATCAGTAATGAAATGGGGAAACATAAAGTGCATAATAATAAACTGGAATTAAAAATTAATAATCATATTATTGATTCTGATACAGATATTGCAAATACTTTTGAGAAGTTTTTCCAAAATGTTCCAGTTACCACGACTAGTTCCCTAAATTCCTCGCCAACAGAAGCCTATAGTATTTTAAAGGGCAATGTTTCTGAGTGCAATGTATTATTTCGATTTAAATACGTAACCCCATATGATGTTATTAAAACATTTAAGTCTTTACAACACAAAAAAACAGGAGACTTATGGGGAATATCAGTAAAAATAATCCATAATATTATTGACGTTATTGCACCATATCTTGCTGTTATTTTTAACAAATCCATAGACTCGGGATCATTTCCTGACCTAATGAAATGTAGTAAATTAATACCTCTATTTAAATCGGGAAGCAAAAGTGACCCAAATAACTACAGGCCGATCTCGATTCTACCAACTCTCAGCAAGATATTTGAGAAAATGATGCTCAACCAACTGCTTTTGCACTTTAATTTAAATAAATTACTTCACTCTGAGCAGTATGGTTTCACTAAGGGTCGTTCTACAACCGATGCGGCCGCAAGGCTGTTACGGCATATTTTCGATGCATGGGAGAAATCACAGAATGCCATTGGTATTTTCTGTGATTTGTCAAAAGCATTCGATTGCGTTGATCATGAGACTCTCTTACGAAAATTAAGCCACTATGGTATTAAAGAAACTGCACTCAGTCTTATTGCCTCTTATCTCAGTGATCGCATACAGAGAGTATGTATCAATGATGTTAAGTCGTCCGGATCAGCCTCAGTAATGGGTGTTCCCCAAGGCTCTATTCTGGGTCCATTCATGTTTCTGGTTTATATTAATGATTTACCACATTTTGTCAAAAATGCTTGCGATATTGTACTATTTGCTGACGACACGTCTTTGATTTTTAAAGTCGATAGGACTAAGGACAATTTTGACGATGTAAATAATACATTATCTCAAGTTTCACACTGGTTTACTACAAACAATCTACTTTTGAATGCAAAAAAAACCAAGTGTGTCGAGTTTCTATTGCCCAATACAAGGGTTACTAGCAAAAATTTAAAGATAACTGGTGAGCCATTGAAAACTGAGGACACAACTGTGTTCTTGGGAATAACCCTAGATGCAAAGCTTCAATGGGGCACCCATATAGCAACACTTGCTGGCAAGCTCAGCTCTGCTGCTTACGCTGTTAGGAAGATTCGACAGATAACAGATATAGAAACTGCAAAAATTGTTTATTTTGCATATTTCCATAGTATTATGTCGTATGGACTCATACTATGGGGTAAAGCGGTTGATATTGAAAAAATTTTCGTTTTACAAAAAAGGGCAATTCGCGCAATTTATAATTTAAAACCGCGGGATTCCCTTCGAGAGAAATTTAAAGAAATAGGTATTCTTACGGTAGCTTCTCAATATATCTATAACAATATAATTTTTGTTAGGCAAAACATTCACAGTTACATTAAAAAGTGCGAATTACACGACAGGCAATTAAGAAATAGAAATAGGCTCGTGATTCCTCAGTTACGCCTCAAAAGGGTCCAAAGGTCATTTGTGGGAATGGGCGTAATGTTCTATAATAAAATTCCACAAGCAATCTTAGACTTGCCTTTACACAAGTTTAAGAACTCTATTAAAAATATGCTCATAAAAAAAGCATATTATACAATTGAAGATTATATAAATGATAAAAAAGCATGGAGCAATTTCTCAATGTCTTAAACCGAGTATTTGATTATTGGTGTTCAATTCGATGCTTTGATCATGGGTAGCCTAAGTATGTCACGCTCTCTTTAAACATTTCTGTGGTGGTGTCGTGTGGTGCGGGTTGTTACGTTCCCTCGAATATGGTTGAGCGAAGCAATGGCTGGATCATGCGTCATGCTCGTGAACGGGTGCCACCGTCGGAAATGGGGCTACTTTTGTCTGCCCTTCTTCACATGTGTAGAATTGTAAGCACCATTCCGAACCTGTGGTAGATTCATTTGTCGATTCGTAAACGCTTCCGAAAGTTTATCTGAATAAAATTATGATTACTTATATAAATGATAAAAAGGCGTGGATTTGACTCGTTCCAGCAATGCGCGAGGCGGCAATTCAATCATGTACTTACCATAAAATTGTTATATTGATATTGTAAATTTGGAAAAGAGCAACCGCCGAGTTTCTTGCTGGTTCTTCTCGGTTGGAACGGCATTCCGAACCAGTGGTAGATTCATCTGACTATTCAAAAGCACTTGTAAAAGTTTATTTGAATAAAAAACTTTTCTATTCTATTCTATTCTACGTGCCTACATTAATGTTTAAATGTGTGTATAAAATCATGCGACAAATATTCTACATAAAGTCCTAATAGTTATTATATCTTTCGAGGTACCCGGCCTGACCCACTGAGCTGTGAAGATAACAGACATCTTTGCAATAACTATGCAAAAGGTTTAATTCAAGGAATGGCGAACTAGTGATCAAGCTTCAAGCAATGGGGCGTCCTAATTCTGGTCGGGCATTCTACTGAGCACCGCTATTATGGTGAAATGATTTCAGTTAGAAAACGGTTTAATAGTAAAATAGGCTAACATGAAAACGTAGTATACGTAATAAAAATTTAATAAAATTTTAAATCTCAAAATATCTATTTAATTAAAAAATTAACACAATACGAAACAATAGGACTACAAAAATAGGTTAAATAAGTTTTGAGAATGAGAGCTATAGCGTTTATTTTTAAGGGGATACAACACTTACACCAACGGGGACAACACCCACGGGGGTGCCGTAGTGTAGATGTAGAAGAGATTGAAGTAACAGTATACTAAAGGAGTCGATCGGATCGACTCGACTTTTGTGATAGAAAAAATATAAGTATTTTAAAAAGTAAGAAAAGGGTAAAGGAAAGGGGCCTCGAGAATTGCATTGCCTAGGGGCCCTGATAGGGTTTAATCCGGCACTGCTTAAGAGGTGCAAAAGAAGTAAAAGGAGTAACAGATTTAGTACACAATATAGTTTAACTTAGTAGACCTACCTACTTCATCAATCTTATATTTTGTTAAGCTTTAGCTGATGTTGCGCTTTTATCAAACACGCCGATAATTATCACGTCTTCATCTAGTAAACTATATTATATATTGTATAAAACAGATTTTATGTATTAGATGATGCAATAGGTATCTCTAACAATAATTGTATTCAATTTTCCGGACTAATAAAATAAAATTAAAAAGAGTTCTGTCGTAATAATATTATATCAGTTAAAGAATCGTAAAGTAAGTAAATTGAAGACTCAAAAATGTTAATCTATAATATAATAAAACTGTAACAGATCCAATTCTGTACATTGAAGATATTTTGAAAATTTTTATTGGAGGGCACTCTATAATCGATACTGAAGCCAAAACTGCAATTTTTTTCATTTTTGTCTGTCTGTCTGTCTGTCTGTCTGTCTGTCTGTCTGTCTGTCTGTCTGTAACTTGGCCGCGCATCACGCCGAAACTACTGAATGGATTCGAATGAAACTTGGTACGATTTGAGTTTATACTCCGAGGTAGGACATAGGATACTGTTTATCCCGAAATTCAACACGGTTCCCTTGGGAGAGGGGAAGAAAGTTAAAACGTGTATTTAGCTGTAATTCATTAACGCGGAGTTCGATTTAACTCATTTTTGTTTTGTTAGAAAGGTAGTACTTTAAGTATTGTCCCGTAAATATTTCAAGGTCATAGGTGTTTTAATTCAGAAATGACAGACATTTATTGGGTTCATATAACTTGGGACCCGGATCTTTGAACGTACGGCTTATTTTGAACTGGTGTGCGTTTAAATTTATGTTTGTCGATCTGTCTATTTGTTCCAGCTAATTACCGAAACGGCTGGATCAATTTTGATGGAACTTTCAATGGCAGATAGGTGATGTTATAAGGAGTAACTTAGGCTACATTTAGTTTAGGTATAAAAAGAATTATTTATTTATATCCAATCCGATCCTATAGGAGTGGCAACACTGTAGCAAACATAAAAGTCTAACGGCTCTGTGTTATTTTAATTAATAAAAATAGTAATAGTGATAGAATATAATTAAAGCTGCTTAAAAATAGTGTAAAACACTAAAAAGTGTGTGAAGAACCAAAAATAATACCAAAACTAACCCAGGAAAGCAAAAAACCATGTTTGACAATAGTGACCGTTCATTGTGGTAAAAAAAACTCAAATCGTAGATCAAATTAAAAACGAACTGATAAATTATCATTATATCGGCCAGAAGTGCAATTAAATAGAAGTTTCCAACCAGATTAATACTGTTTAAACATCAAAAAAGTTAAAACTGGTACAAACGTAACGTTACTTTTTTAAAATTTGACAGTGACGAATAGAACAATTATTAGTTTCTTGAGAACAAAAGAGTGATACTGGATCCATTCAGATTACAGACTGGCTATTAGATTTCACAATTTATGACTTGTTTCTGTTCTACAAGATTAACAATTAAGTTTATACTAGGTATACCGACTAAAGCCAAATTAGTTCCTACAAACTTTTGAAAATTATAAGTGTCAATACAACAAGTGCATCATACAAATAAATAAACACATGCATATGGAATATCTACTACATATTTTCTATTGAGAAGGAAGGAAGAATAATATTATAATCAAGATACTTTACATACAGTTCTATATTGAGTACAGATATGCTGAGTTAATAGAAAACAGTCAGTCAAGATATTTATTTAAAAGGTGCTAATAAATTAACCAATCAGGAAATAACTTATTTTGTGACACAGGGTTACATATATCAAATTATAATTTCATCTCAACATAACATTGTGTTTACCGGTGTAAGTAGTAAGACTGATAAGTACATATAAGGATACAGTACTACCTTCCTATATAAAGAGAATCTAAAAGTGGAAAGGGGTTAAAAAGAGACTAAAGTGATACCTGGATAAGTGGAGAATACTTAATGCTGGTAGTTTCTTGCCTGGATGTTATCTCTAAAAACTATTAAATACCGCTGCCAAAACATTTACTTTGTACATTGGGACTGAACTCCGGAATTACTACCACATTTTTATACTGTCCAAGGATTACAATCTTTGATTAAAAAGAGCAACATACTGTCGTTTAAATGGTAACAAATAACATGGTTATGCAAATATAAGAGACTACAAATTTATTGTTTGGAAAATATTCTGTATTAATATTGTAATAGACATTTAACTTATATAGAATAATAATTAATCATTATTGATATTGATTTTTATAACTTGAAAAACTAATTGTGATTATATTTTAGAAAATTAATTTTGTTAATGCATTGTGTTGGTTTATGAAGTAAACAAACAAATAATAATAATAATAACAATAATTTTAAATTGATATGTTTAGCATTACCAACAAATATCTTAATTGCTTATAATTTCATTTAAATTTAATATTTGGATTACTATTGTGACATAAAATTAATGAATATAACTTTGCCTATACTAGTATAATTAGATTCTAAATGTGATATTAACTAACTTTCTGGAACTTAGCTAGCTTGATAACTTTTGACTGTTTCCTGTTGCGTACCTAAACACTGTCAAAATCAGTATACATACCTAGAAACCTTTTAGCAATACAATTAGAAAAATTATATATTTTATGAAATCTGACTTATGTATGTAAAATAATAATTTTATTTTGAGCAGACTTAAGTAATATAAGAGTGGGCATAAAATTAAAAGACTACACAAAACTATATTAACAAACAACTATTTTGAATATCAAATTTTAGTATCCTCACTTATGGAATTGTTATTGTATAATTAAATTAATAGATGAAATATTATTTATTGTTGTACTATTGATAATATTATCTATTGTTTGTATACCTATTATATACCTATATTAAGCTATAAATTTTTATGAATGAATTAAATGATAGTTTAAATAACAATATTAAGAAATAATATATTTATTCCTTATAGGGACAGACTAACTATATTATTTGAAAATATAATTGTCTCAGTGTTTTTATGTACGTTTTACTGTAACAAATTAGCCACATAGTCATTATAGATACCTAGTGCTGTTAAGTATTACCGCTACTGCTACTGTAAAGTAATATTACTTGATAAAAATGGAAGATATAGCTAAAACATTGAAAAGCATTCAGGAAGCAATTGAACTACAAAAACAATTAACGCGAGAAAGTATTGAACAACAAAAACATGAACTTCAGCTCACTCGGGAAAGTATTTCATCGAGCATTAACGAAAAATTCCAAACTCTTGAGAGCTGCTATAGCCAACTTGAGTCAAGGATACAACAATGTGAGACACAGTTCCGTAACATACAGAAAACAGAAAGGAAGAACAATATAATACTATTTAATGTTAACGAAACAGAACGTGGCTATCACCAGTTAGAGAGCTTGGTTTTAGAAACTATAAATCATGCAACAGGCCTGATTTTTGGACAAAATGATATAGATTCAGTCAGAAGACTAGGAAAGAAATCTGATAGCAAAACTAGACCAATATTAATAAAATTCACAACACTTGGAAAGAAAATCCACATGTTGAAGAAGAGAAAATCATTTGAAAATACTCCATTCTATATCAAGGAAGATTACCCAAAGGAAGTTATAGCCAAACGAAAAGAACTGCAAACTAAATTAAAAGAAGAGAGAGATAAAGGTAACAAAGCAGTCCTGAAATATGATAAAATTATAATAATTGGAGAAAATAGAAAAAACCCAAAACGGAACTTATCTCTGTCATCAGAAGATGACACTGATAATACAGCTAACCAAACACTGAAAAAAACCAAAAAAGTTTTTACTAAAAAACGAGCAGCAAGACAGCCAGAAGAAAATACTAACAATGCACAAACATCGCAATCGCTATTATCCTTTCTATCGAGACACTCTGAAAATGAAAAAAAGATTGAAAATCTCCAGATTTCGAAAAATAAGGACATTAACAGAGTAGAAAAACTATAGCAAAGAACAGAGCCACCTCAAAATTTTACATCTCCCCCACCACGGCTGGTCACCGCGGGGGTAGTAGACTACAACCCTCCAAGCAAGAACAGACCACACAGATTCTACATAGCTTCACTTAATGTTAGATCCCTTCTCAGCAGTGAAAGACTTCTACAGCTTGAACATGCCTTATCATACATAAAATGGTCTATAATTGGAATTTCCGAAGTAAGAAGACAAGGATGGCATATAGAAGAGAAAGAGAACTATATAATATATTACTATGGAGAAACAAAAGGTGAACGAGGAGTTGGCTTTATTGTCAAAAAATCTAATAATATCCAAGTGCAAGACTTCATACCAATATCAGAACGAGTTGCCATGATTCATGTCAAACTTAACGAAAAATTGTTCTCAATCATAGAATGTTATGCTCCCACTGAACGGGCTGAAATGCAAGAAATTGAAGAGTTTTATGATTTTCTTCGTGAAGCTGTGGAAAAAAGTACAAAAAACATTATATTAATGGGCGACATGAATGCAAAAATTGGTCAAACCACAGATGATGACTGTCTTGTTCTAGGAAAATACGGATATGGGAAAAGGAACGAGAGAGGGGAACTTTTTATTGATTTCTGTCAACAACACAAACTTAGCATAATGAACACAATGTTTAAAAAACCTCAAAGTAGAAGATGGACATGGAGGTCTCCAGATGGCACCACTTTAAACGAAATTGATTTCTTTACAACTAACGTTCCAGGAATAATAGAGGATGTGAGCACGTTAAGTAGATTTAAATTCCCTAGTGACCATCAATTACTGAGAGCTAAGCTAAACCTGGACAGTGGAAAAAAGTCACGAAAACACTACAACAAGAAACCTCAGACAAATTTCGACCCCATGAACTTCCAAAAAATTTTAACTCAAGCATTACCACAATACTGTAATCTGCACCATTCTTCAACTTTACAAGAGTATTACAACAGCATTGAAAACTGCATGCTTTACAGTATTGCAGAAGCTAAAGTACCAAAATTCAGCAAAAATAAAAACATTATAACAGAGGAAATAAAAGAACTCATCAACGAAAGACATAGTTTAGCATACAAACCGAAAAAAACAAAACAAGAAAAAATTAAATTGAGTAAGCTATATAGAGAAATAAACGACAAATTAAGAATTAATGAAAACAACTACAGGTTGGAAACTTTTGAAAGATATATTAATGAGTCAGGAGCTATTAAAAAAGCATACAAGAGTTTAAGTTCTTCAAAAAACCTGATGTGTCACTTGAAATCTAAGACCGGTGCTTTAGCAACTAACAGAAAAGAAATTACACATATAGCTACCAAATTTTTTGAAAATCTCTATGCTAAAAAACGTCATCTAAAGGATACAACAATACCATCTGTGCCAAATGATGATCCCGTTCCTCTATTTATAGAAAGTGAAATTGAACACTCTATAAAGAAATTGAAACGAGGAAAAAGTCCCGGGCCAGATGGAATTAGTAATGAAATGATAATAGCT
Organism: Melanargia galathea; assembly: GCA_920104075.1. Taxonomy (NCBI): domain Eukaryota; kingdom Metazoa; phylum Arthropoda; class Insecta; order Lepidoptera; family Nymphalidae; genus Melanargia; species Melanargia galathea. The sequence goes on from OV049864.1 coordinate 6,525,682, forward strand.
GGAAAAGATGCTCTCATTAAACCACTAACTGAAATATTTAACCGTATCATACAAGAGAAAGCAATCCCTACGCAGTGGACATCCTCGGACATCATACTACTTTATAAGAAAGGAGATCCCAAACATATATCAAACTACAGACCGATCAGCCTAATGTCCTGTTTGTACAAAGTGTTCGCAAGTACACTTCTGCGCCGAATCACTCCAAAAATTGATGAGAACCAACCCATAGAACAAGCCGGTTTCATGAAAAACTACTCAACTGTAGATCACATACATACTTTAAAAATAATAATAGAGAAATATAATGAATTTTCAATGCCTCTATACATAGGATTCATAGACTACTCCAAGGCCTTTGACTCCATAACACATGACTCAATATGGCGTGCTTTAGCTGAACAAGGACTAAATAATGATTACATAGAAATTCTGAAAGTAATTTATAAAAACAGCAAAGCCAGAGTCAAAATAGATTCACCAGGGCCACTTTTCAACCTCGAGCGTGGAGTTAGGCAAGGAGATCCCCTATCCCCAAAATTGTTTATATCCGTACTTGAGCACATATTTAGAAATTTAGATTGGAACAAAATAGGTCTCAAACTACATGGAAAATATCTGACACATCTAAGATTTGCGGATGATCTGGTACTGCTAGCTGAAGATCACAAAGAATTACAATACATGCTACAAACTCTCAGTGAATATAGTAACTCAGTTGGCTTAGAGATCAACATCGAAAAAACTAAAGTTATGACAAATGTAAAGAAAATACCCGTCACACTGCAATCAACCAGCATTGAATATGTAGAAGAGTATACTTATCTTGGACACCAAATCTCCTTCACCAGCGGAATGGACAAAGAGATCAACAGAAGAATAGCAAACACATGGAAGAGGTACTGGAGCATGAAGGAGATATTCAAGGGTGCGCTTCCAATTAAATTAAAAACAAAAGCAATGGAGGTATGTCTAACTCCATGTTTAACATACGCCTGTCAAACATGGACGCTTACAAAAAAACAACTAAACAAAGTAGAAACAACTCAAAGGGGAATAGAGAGGAGCTATCTCGGAATAAAGATAAAAGATAGAATAAATAACACAGAAATACGGCACCGCACCCAAGCAAAAGACATTAAAAAGATTATTCTTAAATCCAAGTGGAAATGGGCTGGCCATATACAAAGACTAAAAGACGATAGATGGACAAAAATAGTAACTAACTGGTACCCACCTGGAAAGAAAAGGAAACGGGGCAGGCCATTCAAAAGATGGGACGATCCTATAGTCAAGACAGCAGGACGAATCTGGACAACAATAGCCAGAGAGCGGGCCAGATGGAAAGATTTGGAGGAGGCTTTTACCGCGTAGAGCGGTCCTTACAATAACCAAAATTAAGTTAAAATAAGTAAACTTAGTTATCGTAACATACAAAAACAGTAGCAGTGGTGGTAGACACCTAGGTACTTAAGGTTATACCCCCTATTGTTAATGTTATTAAATTATGTCACTTGTTTTGCGTAAAATAATTATGTACTTTAGTAGTAAGGAATAATAATAAAAAGCTATTTTATTTTTTTATTTTTATTTAATCCGATCCTATATAAAACCTATATCCAGGCGGACGAAGTCGCGGGGGTCGGCTAGTACAAGTATAAATTAAAAATTTAAAAACCCCCGACATTCTCCATTTTGTGGCAGCGGCCATCTTGAATTTGCAATAGTGCTATTCTACTAGTCAAGCTCTTTCATTTGATACCCATATTAAGGGAGTTGTGAAAAAATATGTAATTCGCCATTTTGTAGCGGCGGCCATCTTGGACCGATTTTCTTCAAACATAGCTAACAACACTCTCGACTAACCCACCTTTCAAACAAAAAAAAACGCATTCAAATCGGTCCACCCGTTTGAGCGCCACAGGGGAACAGACAGACATACACACACACACACACACACACACACACAGACACATCAAACTTATAACTGCACCCGTCGTTTTTGCGTCGGGGGTTAAAAAACAAAAACACCGTATTGCGGTATGTAATGGTTTTCTAAGCAATTTGCTCGTAGTTCCTAATTATCAACCACCCCAATGCACTGTCAAAGACAACGTCGGCAGGGAAACCTACATTTCACCGAGAAGGGCACATAACCGCCTCATTAAAACAAAAGCCTCTACAAACAGCCTTTACTTCACTTTATGGTTGACCTCGTTATTTTTTATTATTTACACTCTTTGCCTGTTTTTATTTTGTCCTTTGCAGGATAATTTCGCGTTGTTCCACGCTGTGTTCAAAAGGTTGTTTTAAAATGCGACAACAGGCGCTCGGGGTGAAAATGGAGATCGTAACATTTTGTAATGTAATCTTGTAATGTAATGTGGAAAATATTATACCATTATTGTCGACTTCTTTGTTGAAAACAGATTTGACACAGTATTAAAGAAATATTTATGTCGCGGTTCATCGCTGAGACAGCGTTGAAAGTGACGTGAACCGATTAGACTTCACGCGCTGGTACAGCCCAAGTAAGTATTTTATCCTTGGGACAACGCTTTCTGGTGGCTCGTCGCGGTTCTTTCATTGACAAAGACAAAACACGAGTTTATTAACAAAAGCTGCGAGAAACTCCCACTGATTTTGCTAGTATCTAGGCTAGGCTTCTATTTATGTATATAAAAATGTATACCTAAACAGTAATTTTATAATTTTTTTTCCTTGGAAATGTTCCTGAACTTTCGAATTTTATTCTTTGTTACCTACATTTTTCCGAAATTACCCAACAATAGAGACAAAAACAAGCAAATAATGGGGTTGCCAAAAAATGGAGAAGGACCGGAGATCTGTCTAAGTGGCTAGCATTTCAAGAAGCATTTTAAAAAGAAAGAAAAGTTGCCTACCCAGTGGCGTAACTACAGGGTGGCATTTCGGCAAAATGCCACGGGCCCCGAGCCGAAAGGGGCCCCCGACCCGACAGGGCCGTGAGCACAGGAGTATCCTAACATTTAATATTACATCAATTTATCATCAATGATCTTTAATTAATTTAAGTTGCCAACGTGAAAAGTTTACAGTTTTGGCTTCAGTATCAATTATACAGAGCCCTTTAATAAAAATTTCAATATAATCTTCAATGGACAGAATTGGACAGTTTTGTTATAATATAATAACTATGTAGATTGTAGATAGGTAAAAAATAATTTTATTTCTTGGCTTTTCTGAAGTGTGTACATTCCGCATGTCCCGCAGTCGCCCAGGTTAATTTTGTTTAACAAATGTTATAATTTGTTATACTTGTTGCAAAATGTTTAATAAAAATTTGTTAAAAATGTTTAAAACTTTGCTAACATTTGTGACAAAATGTGAACTAACAATAATGTTTACTAATACTACGGGAGGTCGGAGTTCAATTTAAAAAGTCATTTTATACCGACTGGAAATTTTAACAACAATAGTTTAGACCTAACCCATCACAGCTCCGAACTTCAGCTGCCGCACCAGTGGTGGAGTTAAGAGTGAGAGCATATTGTGAAAGTGCTTGAAAATCAAAGCGTTCCGAGTGATTTTATCCCGGACCAAAATAGTCTTAAATCATTGTTTCAATCATTTTTGATACAGAAACAATATTCAGCTGCAGCGCCGAGGGTGGGTTATACTTCCGCTACGCGCTTCAGGCGCGCTTCAGGCGCGTAGCGGAAGTATAACCCACCCTCGGCGCTGCAGCTGAATATTGTTTCTGTATCAAAAATGATTGAAACAATGATTTAAGACTATTTTGGTCCGGGATAAAATCACTCGGAACGCTTTGATTTTCAAGCACTTTCACAATATGCTCTCACTCTTAACTCCACCACTGGTGCGGCAGCTGAAGTTCGGAGCTGTGATGGGTTAGGTCTAAACTATTGTTGTTAAAATTTCCAGTCGGTATAAAATGACTTTTTCAATTGGACGTAGTTATACAAAAATGTTCCAATCCACAACTAGTTGAAACCAAGATAAATACATTTTTGTGTTTTGACTCGGCATTTTTTTGTTTGAACTAGGATAATTCAATACTGTAGGTTTTATTCAAGTATTTCAATAATACTGTTCTATCATAACAGTATTATTTCGAAATTGCTTTTTGAAATGTAGGTATTTTGGAAAAATCGTTTTGGAACGTTTTTGAAAAAATATTTTTTGTATGAAGTAGCACTCAGTATATTTTGTAAAAACGTTCCACATTTTTTAATTTTAAATAAATACGACTTGTTATGAAATAAGAAGGATTTATTGTGAAAAACTTAAGACTAACAAGAAATCGGTTAAAATAAAAAATCTAAATCATCAACTTTTGCAATGAACGAAGCTTTAGCAATGAAATGAAACAAAAATATTTTAGAAAATAACTTGAGCACACAATAAGTTTTCAACAAATATAAAAAACTTAGTTAAAAAAAGCTGATGATTTATTCATCAATTATCTCGAAGTCAGGCTCCCCGCCAAACCCATCAAAATCATCGATAAACTCATCCGAACTTCTTAAATTTTTATAAAACTGGACACAGTCCTCGGGTATAAACATGTAAATTAATTCTAAATCGGCCAACTTAGCTGGTGCGATCGGTTTTCCGTTAGGCCACAAAAGAATTCAATCATCTTTCTTTATTTCTTTGTTCTTTTTGTCAATAAGCAACTCCTTAAACTCTTCCTCAAACGAAGTTCTCATAAATATTGAGTATTATTTATTTTTTCTATTTTTAATTCTTTGGCATTTAGCCAGCTTACTTTACTTTTGTCACTAAATTTTTTTCTGTTCATTATATTTTTTTCAATCTTTTCAGTTCCATAAAAATCTGCTTTCTCCATTCTTTGTACTTGCAACGGTTTCTTTTTTTTAGCATTTTTAAAAATATCTATATACTCTTCGGCTGTATATATACGCTGGTGATGTTTTAAAGCAGTTTCAATTTTAGAGAAGTCCGTATCGTTAGGTAAAAAGGTATGCCCAGATTCAAGAAAGCGAAATGTAATGCTTTCTAATGTTGGGTGACAACTTAAGAGTAAGACAGTTTTTAGTAAGAGAACTATTTTAATGTTCCTGTTTTGCCCTCCGCAGTATAAGATTCTTAACAGATAGCTGTATTTTGTTGTAATATATTTCACTAAACATGATCCTACCTCCTGCGCCCCTCTACCCGCTTCACGTTCGACCCAAACATAGCAGTGTCCTACGTCATCAGATGCAGAGTGGATACCACTATTGTAAAGCCACAGTTGCCTTTTATAAAAGGCAACATTTGTTGGTATGCGCGATAGTGGCAATGTCTTTTCCAAGTCAAAAGTTAAACACTCAACATCCGGTATGTTTCTTGCGTCTATAAAATCCTGATTCATCTTATTTCTTAACATTTCTGCTCTTTCTAAATGTTTAAGCTTCTCAGTTTTAGCATCTTCTTGTTCCTGTTCAGTTTTGGCATTAGAGATTTGATTGAATAATTGGTCACACGCTATGCTCGGAGTATCCCTGCGGGATCAAATCAGAAATGAGGAGATCCGCAGGAGAACCAGAGTTACCGACATAGCTCATCGAGTCGCAAAGCTGAAGTGGCAATGGGCGGGGCACATTGCTCGAAGAACCGATGGACGTTGGGGTCCCAAGGTGCTTGAATGGCGACCTCGCACCAGTAAACGAAGCGCAGGTAGACCCCCCACTCGTTGGACAGACGATCTCAAGCGAGTCGCTGGCAGCCGCTGGAATCAGGCGGCACAAGATCGTGTGCTGTGACGATCCTTGCAAGAGACCTATGTCCAGCAGTGGACGTCCATTGGTTGAAACGAACGAACGAACGAAAACCTGACATTGACCGGCAAATTGTAAAAAACGTACGAAAATTTGAATTTTGCGGGCTACCGTGTTACATCCAATGAAGCATTATTTAATTTTAATCTTTTTTTTCGTATTTTTAAAACGATACTATAACATTGGAACATTAATTTTGCAATTATTTTTCATTCTTAAAAAAGATTCAAAAGCATAGAAACATTATTTTTTAAGAAAAATAAATATTTTATATTTTTTTATAATGTTCCTAAAGTATTGGAACAGTGTTTTCAAGAAAAAGCATTATTTCCACAATATTGTGTAAACGTTCCAAAAGAATTGGAACATTATTTTCAAGAAAAATGAATATTTCGTAATTTTGATAAAATGTTCCAAACGTATTGAAACATTATTTTTAAGAAAAGAGACTATTTTATAGTTTTGTCAAAACATTCCAAAAGTATTGAAACATTGTTTTCCCGGTGAAATAAAATAATATTGTTTATTAAAATGTTTCTCGCGGATTAATACATTTTTTATGACTTGCATAATGCATTAATCTGACAAAGTGTGGGTTGGAACGTAATGTCAAAATAAAATACCTAAAACTGTCACTTGAGGACTGAAACAGATTAATGAAACAAATAGTAGATGTAAAAATACGCAGATCTGTATATTTAACTCGTTTTAGCATGACATGTGGATTGGAACATTTTTGTATAACTACGTCCAATTGAACCTTGACCTCCCGTAGTATAACATTTGTCACTGCGGTGTGGCAGCACTATAAGACGAAAATTGCATGTCATTTTTTGTTTCATATCACAATGTTCATAAACTAACCAAAATGTTCGTCCATGCTCTTTAAATTAAAAGTTACTAGAAAAAGAACTTATTTTAATAGCGTTTTATGTACCTTCTTTACGTACTTACATGATTTATTTTAAAATAAAATGAATACTTTATCGTGATCTTATTTGAGCATAGTTAACATAGTTGAGCTTAATTTCGGCCTACTCGTGCTCATATACAAAATCCCGAATGCTTTCAGCTCGAACTGCAGAACCGATTCGATTGCCTAGCAGATTGCGACTCTGTGGACGATCTAAACAACAGGCTGGTGGAAACTGTCCATGCGGTTGGGTCCAAGTACTTTAAGACCCACCGTGCAATCAGAACCAAAAAATTCTCAGATCAGACTCAAGCTAATGGATAAGAGGCAAGAAATGAGACTGCAGTGAGCAGTCTGCAGCTGATGTGTTTGCTTACCGGCAGATTAATAGGCAGATCTCTAAGGCGCAAACGCGAGACTTGCGTAACTTTACTTTAATACAGAATGTATTAAAGATACAATCGAGCGAAACAAAGGCTCAAAAGTCTTCGCGAGAGATCTGTCTATCGGACAGAGCCATCTGACGCGAAGACCGACAACGGTAGTCTCATTTCATCAAAGCCTGAGATCTTGAGAGAGATCGAGAACTTTTACGAGAGAACTTTATCTCAACTCAGAAGCCTGTTGAAGATTTGGCTAAAGATCCCAGAGCCAAATTGACCCGACACTATACCAACTCTCAAACAACTGAAGAACAACAAGGCGCCAGGCGATGACGGAATCACAGCGGAACTTCTGAGAGCAAGTGGAAAACCAGTTCTTAAGATCTTTCAGCGATTGTTCAATTCCGTCATCGACGAGGGTATAACGCCAGAGGCATGGCACAGGAGCATGGTGGTCCTTTCTTCGTTCCAGCCTCCCGAATAGGCCGGGTTCCAAAAAGGCTTCAGTACCATAGACCACATCCATACGCTGCGGCAGGTTATACAGAAGACCGAAGAGTATAACCAGCCACTTTGCTTAGCATTTGTGGACTATGAGAAAGCCTTTGATTCAGTGAAAACTTGGGCTGTATTAAGACCACTACAGAGATGCCGGATCGACTATCGGTATATCCAAGCGTTGAAGTGTCTGTACGAAAAGGCCACCATGTCAGTCCGTGTACAGGATCAGACTACAAGACCAATCCAATTGCAGCGAGGAGTGCGATAGGGAGACGTCATCTCCCCGAAGCTCTTTACCGCAGCATTGGAGGACGTCTTTAAGCTTCTGAATTGGAACGAACTTGGCATCAACATCAATGGCGTGTACATCACTCACCTGCAGTTTGCCGATGATATAGTCGTGATGGCAGAGTCTCTGGAAGATCTTAATACAATGCTCAACGACCTCAGCAGGGTTTCTCAACAGGTGGGCCTAAAAATGAATATGAGTAAGACGAAAATTATGTCAAATACTCATGTCCCGCTTCACCCGATAATCGTTGAGAACTCGGCGCTCGAAATTGTAGACGAGTATATATACCTCGGTCACACAGTCCAGCTAGGTAGGCCCAATTTCGAGAAAGAGGTCATCCGCCGAATACAACTCGGATGGGCAGCGTTCGGGAAGCTTCGCGATGTCTTCTCATCCAAAATTCCTCAATGCCTGAAGACGAAAGTCTTCGAACAGTGCGTGTTGCCAGTGATGATATACAGATCCGAGACATGGTCGCTAACTATGGGTCGCTAACTATGCTACTATGTCGCTAACCTCATAACAAACCTCAGTCACTCAGAGAGCGATGGATAGAGCTATGCTCGGAGTTTCTCTACGCGATCAAATCAGAAATGAGGAGATCCGTAGAAGAACCAAAGTCACCGACATAGCTCAACGGGTTGCGAAACTAAAGTGGCAATGGGCAATGGGGCACATAGTTCTGAGAACCGATGGTTGTTGGGGTCCCAAGGTGCTGGAGTGGCGACCTCGCACCGGGATACAAGCGGCACAAGACCGTGACATGTGGACGTCGATCGGTTGATAACGACTTTATATTGAGCAGAAGGGGCCCCATCTGATTAATTTGCCACGGGCCCCCATCGGTGTAGTTACGCCACTGTGCCTACCGTGAACACTTCCAATAGCAATAAACTATTAAGCAGTAGGTATTATTTTTTATGTCAAATCAACTCGCGAGCAAAGAATACGGGTCATTTATAAAAGCTAGTGTGAGCGACCCCGACCCATTTGTTTCCTATGTGAATCTCACACACTTCACAGGAAGTAAACTCACGAGCAATGAATCCGTCATAATTCCCATGGGGAAATAATACTCGAAACGTGCCCTTAACAATAGGCACGCGACCATTGATCACAAGCTCAGATGAAAGTGCAGACTTGTGCGAACTAACTGTAGACTTTTGTACTACGGATATTGATACTTAAATGTAGGCACTTAGGGACTGTACGTTTCATTCAAGTATTAGGAAGTGTTATAAAGGCTTGGACAGACAGAAGGGATAACGTGAACCTACACAAGCTGTAATTTAAGAAAAATTATTAAACCGACTTTAAGGGCCTGTTTCACCACCTTCTGATAAGTATCTGATTCTGAGCTTATTCACAAGTTTTGTCTTTGGCAAGTGACAAGTTACGTTTAGGCATCCGACACTTATCAGAAGGTGGTGAAACAGGTCCTAATATATCGAAATTGTGGTGTATTTATGTGCGTAAGTAAATACCTATACAGTTAAATATTATTCTGTAAACCTCATAAATTCAGTATGAATTTTATCATATTTTATTCTTAGTATATTAACAGAAAAATAAAAAATATCTAAATCCCATTTGCATTTTGAGCGTGCCAAAGAAAAGCATTTACAAGATTTGCATTTCTCGCAGTGGGAATAACAACTTCAACTTTCTATCCTTTGAAAAATAAAGGAGGATGGGCAAAAATGTATGAACGTTGGTCTACCTAATCAACACAAACGCCCTCTATGGAAATAAGAAGCTAATAAGTAGTTAATCAAATTACGTATAGCGTTTATGCCAAAATATATGGGAGTTTTTCAAAATTCACTACTCTAGCGGCACGCTATGATGGCCGGTTTGACGTTTGTCCGCTCATGAAGTTCCGTATTAATTGATAACGACTTTGAAGGAAATAATTGTATTACTTTATTGACGATAGTGATGTGCAGAGATTCATAAATTTTATCGAATGTAGTTTTAGGTTTAGGACTCAAAATTTATTTATTAAATTGATTTCTTAAATGTATACAAGTGTAGAAAAATCAGTTTGCACCATTTAAGGGGTGAATGTACTTGTGAATATGAACAATTTTCACTATGTGGACAAACCTCTGAAATCGCAAAAAAATATCAATAAATTTTTAAAAATGGAATCTAATACGATCGTCACATAGGATCGCTGGCTAGCACAACTACTACCTCCGGCAAACTCGCGTCAATGCTCAATGCAAAACAAAGCAGTTTCGAATTGACGTTGCTTCGAAAAGTATAAACTGTCAGTGCAATGCGATTGTGATATAGTTTTGACCTGGCTTTGGATTTCAAATATTGATACTGCATTACTGTTGACCCTTGCTCGTTAATTTGGACTCTGTTCAAGCCCTTTGTTGTGGATTTCGTCGATATGACCGAACGTACGCAGAGAACTGTTCTAAATAGTCAGACACGTGAGTTCGTAATACGCCTTCGTAACTATTTCGATCGTGAAGCTCAAAATGGAGGGCCAATTTTACCTATAACGTCAGTGGTTGAACGCGTAGCTGATGCGCTTAATATTGGACAACGAACTGTTAGACGGATAACTAAAAAAAAATATGGCGAGACTGGCACAGAAGAAAATAAACTTCACACACCAAAAAAGAGAAAACGAGCAAAACCAGTCGTAGGCATCGATAGCTTTGATGCCGATGCTATCCGAAGACATGTTTACGGCTACTATTTACAGAAGGAGTATCCAACAAGAAAAAAGTTGGTGCATTCACTGAAGGAAGCTGGATTATTCTTCGGTGGGGAAAGTTCTTTAACGAAGATTTTGAAGACCATTGGATTTCGATACAAAAAATGTAACAAACGCAAAATATTGATGGAAAGATTTGAAATAGCGATGGCAAGGTATACTTTTTTACGGCAAGTGAAAGAAATCAAAAATTGGCAAAATGTTGTGTTCTTGGATGAAACATGGCTTAATGCTAACCATACTGTAGGCCGTTCTTGGAACGATGACACAGCAGCATCTACTTCCAAAGTTCCTGTAGGAAAAGGATCGCGACTTATAATTTGTCACGCCGGAACCATCAACGGGTTTGTCGAAGGTTCTCTCATGGCTTTTGCGTCAAAAACCACTGGAGACTATCATGAAGACATGAATGGAGAAAAGTTTACTGAATGGTTTACCTCAATGTTGTGTAGCCTCCCTGAACCATCTATTATAATTATGGACAACGCCCCATACCACTCGATGCAAATTGACAAGCCACCTGCCCAATCCCAAAAGAAAGCTGATATCGTCGCATGGCTTCGTAAAAATGGCGTAGATGCAAACATGAATATGTTAAAAGCGGAATTAGTACGTCTTTTAAAAGAAAACAAACCAACCAAGATCCGATACGTCATTGACGAAATAGCATTAGAACATGGGCACAGAGTTATACGGTTACCGCCTTACCATTGTGAGTATAATGCGATTGAGTTGGTGTGGGCTCAAATTAAGGGATATGCTGCAAGACACAATACAGAACCCCCATTTACCACAAAAAAAATGCTAAAATTATTAGAAGAAGCTTGTGAACATGTGACTAAAGGAGACTGGGAAAAGGTTGTGAATAGAACTGTTAAATTAATAAGGGAAGATTATGAAAGAGATGTGAAAATAGATAATATTATAGAAAACGAACATATAATTATTAATGTATGTGATGATAGCAGTGACGACAGTGAAAATAGTAGTATGGACGAATCTGATTAATTATGGCCTTTTGTGGCACCTTTTTTGGTATCTTTTGTATTCATATGTTTCTTGTGTGCATATAAAGTATGTATATTCATTTTCGTTCAAATATTCAGTTCGTTCAAATAAATTAAATAAACATATACATTTTTGTTTTATTAAACCTATTTAATCAGGTACAAAAACAAAACTTAATTGTTTTTTGTTCGAGAATAAATTGACATTCCACATCACTATTGTAATGTGTCAAACCGGCCATCATAGCGTGCCGCTAGTGTAAAAAATAAATGTTTTAAAAATACTCTATATTAGTAATTCTACTATGAATTTAATTAATAGTGCGTACTTAGCGTTCTACGTTAAACTGCCTCTTAGGTCTAATGGTTAGCATAATCGACTGCAGATCACGAGGTCCCGGGTTCGATTCCCGGGTCAGGCAAATAATTGTTAGGTATTGGGTTTTTCTGTCAAGAAATCCTCAGTGCCAGCTCGGAGTTGGTAGTTGGCGCTGTTTCACCCCCGTGCCTCAGAGAGCACGTTAGGCAGTCGGCCCCGGTTATTATTACTATCATGTGACAATAATCGTTAAAGCCCACCAACCTACATTGGATCAGCGTGGCGGGTTTAAGCTCTAAATCCCTCTCTTATGAGAGGAGGCCTGTGCTCAGCAGTGGGACGTTAAAAGGTGGTGGTGGCGTAGCGTCTAGAATTAAATACATTGGTCAAGTTGGAAGCAGGGGGCACAAAACCGGCCTAATGTCGGGCCCAACATAACTAATAATAGTAATAAGTCGAGATTATTAGCACACAAGTAGATAGGTACAGAGGGAAAGCTTCATACAAACGGCTCGCTGTAGGTACACTCAAACAAACACTCACCAACGGTTCACGGACGCCCGCGTCCATCGATGTATGTATTAGAACTACATCTGGTCCAAGATCCCAGGGCCGCCAGACGTCACGTATTTTCTGACGGATGAAATGTGGACGATTGAGTAGTGTTGGTATGTACTATGATCGTATGCTTAACTGCTAGCTTGGTCAAACGGCCAATTTCCAGGTATCAGGTAATCAAGGTACATAAAAACATTACTTACTTCACGTAAATTCTCATGGCTGATTTTTATATATGTTTTCGAGTGTATAGTTAAAAATAAATTGTCAATACTCCCAGACACTTTCCGTCGGCCATATTGCTTGACAGACGCTTTAAGGGTCTCAAAATAATTAGTCAACTTCACGTAAATTCTTTACTTTACTTTACTGAGTTTCCCAGACACCCTGTATAGTATAATGACTAAGTATACAATTTGTTTGACATATTATTATTATTATTTAAAAACAATCATCAAATTCCAAGCGAGATTTAACCTATTTTGAGTTTTGGCACAAATACGCGCCAATTTCCGTACTGCAACCCATGGCGAACGGAAATTGCTATTTATTTACACAAGGCGTTTTCAACAACCCGTGACGTCATGGACTGCCTATTAGGGTGGTCCTTATTCCTAAGAAAAAAAATTTTTTTCTTATATTCACGGGGCACTACATAATTTGATTCTATACCTTATCAAAGTATTTCAGTATTTTTTTCAATTTTTTTAAATGACATTTTAGGGTCGCTACTAAGATTTGAATCTATACTAATATAATAAAGCGGAAGAGTTTGTTTGTTTGAACGCGCTAATCTCAGAAACTACTGGACCGATTTCAAAAATTCTTTCACCGTTGGATATGTACGTGATCCTTGAGTGCTATAGGCTATATATTATGTACCACGGGCGAAGCCGGGACGGACCTCTAGTTTTAAATAAAAACTCCAAATCTCTACATTTGTTGGATTCATTTATTCATAAATCAGGACATGAAAATACAAAATTACTGTCGGTGTTATAAATTAAGACATTAGGTAATTATTTGGATCATTTATTTTAAAGTTTTGTCTAAACATTTTGTTTATTTATTTATTTAAACTTTTTCTGTCCACTGAACCAACTAAACTCAGGGGTCCGTTTTGTCGAAGTGCTTATAAAAGCTGCTTGTATTCTTCTGCAGTCATAATATTTAAAGCATCATGATAAGCAATAAATCTTCTAATTTTTTTGCCAGTTTTGTTATTTTTTCTTTAATGCTATTGAACGTTTTTCCTTGTTTTCTTAAATTTTTTAGATTCAAAAAATTCACTCAGTCTCATGCGCGTAGATAATGCTCTCGCGCTCCCACTCACAGAGATATTAAAATTTAGTTTAGGGGATGATTGGCCCCTTGGATCGGTCTGTCTTCTTGTCAAAGCTTTTAAAATAGTTGTCGGATGAACATATATAAAAATGGAGCGTCAGAATTTACGTGAAGTTGACTAATTATTTTGAGACCCTTAAAGCGTCTGTCAAGCAATATGGCCGACGGAAAGTGTCTGGGAGTATTGACAATTTATTTTTAACTATACACTCGAAAACATATATAAAAATCAGCCATGAGAATTTACGTGAAGTAAGTAATGTTTTTATGTACCTTGATTACCTGATACCTGGAAATTGGCCGTTTGACCAAGCTAGCAGGTAGGCATACGATCATAGTACATACCAACACTACTCAATCGTCCACATTTCATCCGTCAGAAATTACGTGATGTCTGGCGGCCCTGGGATCTTGCTCTAATCGATGCCTGCGTCATCCAACCAGCTCAGTTAGATGACAAACGTGCGCATATGTGTGCGTGTACCTACAGCGGGCCGCTTGTAGAAGCTTCCCCTCTGTACCTATCTACTCGTGTGATTATTAGCTTTATCGTTAGAAAGCTGCGAACTATTCCTATCGTTACTAGGTGGCATATTATGTCCTTCATAGCCTAATGCTTCTATATCTTGCGGTCATAAAACAGAAAATAAGGTAAGGGGCTTCCGTGGGGCTGCATTATGTTTTTCTCGAAAATCTCGTGAACCCCAAGACTTACAGCTTTGCTTCCATATGATAAAATTAAGTACTAAAAATAAGCTTTTCATTGAAATAGGTTTCATTTGTGTTGAGTAGGTAGACCACTTTGCCCATCCTCCTTTACCTACGACTTTGTAAAATCCTATTTATTGCTATGAAAACTCTGTTATAAAAAGAAAACCTGCGTGTACAGTTTGTGCTCACTGATTCTCGTCAGACAGGAATGAACACAAGTGTAAATTGAAAATTTAAAAAACCCCCGACATTCGCCATTTAGTGGCGGCGGCCATCTTGAATTTGCAATAGTGCTATTCTACTAGTCAAGCCCTTTCATTTGATACCCATATCAAGGGAGTTGTGAAATAATATGTAATCCGCCATTTTGTAGCGGCGGCCATCTTGGACCGATTTTCATCAAACATAGCTAAGAACACTCTCGACTAATTCACCTTTCAAACAAAAAAACCGCATTCAAATCGGTCCACCCGTTTGAGCGCCACAGGGGAACAGACAGACACACACACACACACACACACACACACACACACACACACACACACACACAGACACGTCAAACTTATAACACCCCGTCGTTTTTGCGTCGGGGGTTAAAAACAAAGTAGGTAAGTTATGTTCGTAAGATATCTCGTAAAAATGCATAGCCACAAAGGAATAACTTGCAGAATAACTACTATAAAATATAGTAAATAAGCACATAGAGAGAGCTATGTGCGTTTATTTGACCTCATTCCGTCCTTGTTTTCCCTTTGGAAGGGGAAACCGAATATATTCCACATCGACTAAGTTATGCTCAGCAGAAGGCCTACTACAATCTTTAATCTAACGATCCAATTCCGATGCTATTCAATATCAGCGCTTAAAATAAATCGCATTGAATTCGTACCATGAAGTATCTTTTTGTTTCTATATTTTTATACTAGGTTTTTGTTTCGTTCATGACGTCACGACGTCTATTGGTCGGATAAAAGAGTTCATGATACGAAATAGCGATTCAGTTCAGTTTAGGTCTTTAATTGAGTCGCGATTATAGTTGATGGTAGACCCACAGTTTAATTTATAGATTACTACTAGCGACTTCCTCCTCGTGGATTTGGTTATTTTAAAAATCCCGTAGGAACAAAGAGTTCCTCAATCAAGTCAAGTCAAGATCGGTTCAGTGAATTATGAAAGTTTGAGAGACAGATATACATAATATTTCGCATTTAAAATATTGTTGTATGGATACAGGACAGTTAGAATTTTATTTATTAATAACTTTTACACTAATTAAAGTAGGTATTTGTATGGATTTTGATATAAATGCACATTCATCCAAATGGAAATCCAATGGAAATCTAACATAGGTAAGTATTAGATTCCAAATGAAATCTAATACCTGTGTTGGACTCAGCTGCTGAATACTGAAAATAATCCTATAATATATTAGGTAGGTAGGTAGGTACCTCCTACTATACATTGGGTGTCTAGACAATAAAATTAATATCTATTAGCAGAACTCTCAATTACTAAGAGTATCTCAATTAGGTACTAGAATGATTTTCTAGTGACATACCTACTTAATGAGTTATATTTGACAAAAAGCTTGATAATTCAAATATTAATAAAAAAATCTCATCGTGATAACAATTTCGATACAACAAACTCTACGTTAACCATTATCATGATTGAAATGTGCAATACCGTAATCAAAATCATATTAAGATATTCCCATAACGTCCCGTTTCGTGTCCGTAATTCGCATATCGCACATCGATGGAATCGAATTCTGAAATGTAATTAAATCGATACGGACTGCAAATCGATTCCGCAGATAATGGCTAATTTACAGATATTCCTCCATTATATTATGGCGGTCACTATTTTTGATTCATTTCGAAAATATTTATAACTTTAAACCATCATACCCACTCATACAAATTGTTTTGTTATATCTTACGGACGAAATTAATAAACTACATCTAATCCTACCGGCAAAGCAGTGCCGCCAAGCGATTTAGCGTTCCGGTACGATGCCGTGTAGAAACCGATGAGGGGTAGGTAGGTATGCATACCTCTTCCAAGTTAGCCCATTTTAATCTTAGACTGCATCATCACTTACCATCAGGTGAGATTGCAGTCAAGGGCTAACTTGTACTTGAATTTTAAAAAAAAGTTGACATAATGACAGTTTCCAGTGCTTCAAGCTAACACTTCGGTGCGGCTCTTTGAATCGCCACAAGAGTCAGCTCATGTTGTACAAGGTCTTAAGGACAAGGTACAAGGTCTGAGTACTTGTAGTTGACTTGTAGTATAAAATCGCACGTAATCGTCCGCGTCATCTTAGTTGAAGATTAAGTATGATACTTACATTTTATTCAAATAATTGCACATAGGTAAATCATTTCAGCCGATTCTCAATCAATGTGTCGGCCTTTCATTTCGTTACCCCAAATGAATTGAACGATCGACACCGGCAATCGTAATTAGTATTAAATTAACGTGCCTTGTTACAATTCGAATCAATTTTAGGTGCACGTTATTTCACTATCTCGTTTCGGTGATGAATTATAATACTTACTTATCTTTTCAACGAATTTAATTTGATTGTATGACTATTAATTAAACTTAATAATTAAAAAGGCAACATTCATAATTGTAAAGCCAACTCTTGATTTTGATTTCATTATTTTTAATGCTTGTTACTTAATTAATGCTGAAATATAAATAGAGTCTCTTTTCCTTTTTTAAAAACACGTATGACCTATCTAATAACAATTTCGTAGCTTAAACGTGTAGCCAAGAGAATTAAAATATCTAGTTCCCTGTTGAAACACTAAGTAAAAACAAGCAAGTCTGTAGGGATAAGGAAGGTGCGGCGCGTGCGCGTGCGCGCTATCTGCGCTCGGGGGCCACGATCTCATTCCGTTGTGACCTGCGCACGCGACTGGGAGACATACTAATGTAAAAATAAAGCTTAATTCAATGTCTTAAGATTCTATTTTAAATGCGATTAAAATTTGCTCTGCTCTCCGCGCCGGTCTATCTGAAAGGTCCCTTAGAAATTACTGCCTAGATTAGAAGTTAAATAAGTACCTATAATGTAAAGTCTAGAACTCTAGTGTGCTCGAATAATTAATGTTTTTAAATCATTTAATAGAAAGTATAAATAGCTACCTATATATGAGTATGAGTGGCGAAACGTCGTGATTTGTCATCTCTAGGTGTGACGCTCTTTTACCTACATGAAAACTTTCCAAACTACCAAACCAACTAAAATCTATATACTTAGTAAGTATTACGAAATTACAAATCGTACTTACACGTTCAATGTAATTTAATTTACCTATCTGCCATGCTTCTGTCACGTTTTGTTTGTCCATGGCCTTAAGAGAGGCGTCATCTAATTTTATATATTACTTAACTAATTTTATCCCCTTAATGCAGAAAAATTTTGTTACTCTAATTCTTTCCTGAATTTTCAATCAGATAAAATAAATTAATAGGTATAACCGGTAACAAGCGTAAAAAAAAACAAAACAATGTTATCGCAGTCAAATAAATAAATAGCCTAATTTAAATATGCATCCATTTCAAACGAACATGACAATGGAAACAATTTGAAATAAATTACGCACTTATCTCAGTAATGTATGTCACGTATAATGAATTAATATAAAACACTAGCCGACCCCTGCGACTTCGTCCGCCTGGATATAGGTTTTATATAGGATCGGATTGGATCCCATTAATCCTTTTTTGAACCTAAACTAAATGTAGCCTAAGTTACTCCTTATAACATCACCTATCTGCCATTGAAAGTTCCATCAAAATTGATCCAGCCGTTTCGGTAATTAGCTGGAACAAATAGACAGATCGACAAACATAAATTTAAACGCACACCAGTTTAAAATAAGCCGTACGTTCAAAGATCCGGGTCCCAAGTTATTTGAACCCAATAAATGTCTGTCATTTCTGAACTAATAAACCTATGACCTTGAAATATTTACGGGACAATACTTAAAGTACTACCTTTCTAACAAAAAAAGAATGAGTTAAATCGAACTACGCGTTAATGAATTACAGCTAAATACATGTTTTAACTTTCTTCCCCTCTCCCTAGGGAACCGTGCTGAATTTCGGGATAAAAAGTATCCTATAACCTACCTCGGAGTATAAACTCAAATCGTACCAAGTTTTATTCGAATCCATTCAGTAGTTTCGGCGTGATGCGCGGCCAAGATACAGACAGACAGACAGACAGACAGACAGACAGACAGACAGACAGACAGACAGACAAAAATGAAACAAATTGCAGTTTTGGCTTCAGTATCGATTATAGAATGCCCTCCAACAAAAATTTTCAAAATATCTTCAATGTACAGAATTGGATCTGTTACAGTTTTATTATATTATAGATAAATGCGGCTACAAGATGCAGTTAGGCGCAAACTGGAATGGCGAGATCAGTGGTCGACAATAAGGGCTTGTATCCACATAAAGCGCGACGACAAAATATTATGTACCTACGACAGGGTTTCACAGGGTTGATCGCTTTTAATACAAGGTATCCTTGGTATGAGTTTTCACATCTCGCGAAAGTTGATAGATTTCGAGTACAAAAACAATGTCTAATAAGACATTGTTTCGATACTCGACTAATGAGTCTAGTACCTACTTACGTAGCTAGTTTGTTCGGCCTTTGATTTGTGTTCGGCTGTAGATCATGAGGGTTTGCGTTTGAGGGGTGAGTTTGGGCTAAGAAAGAAAAGTTATTGGGTTTTTCTCCCTCCGTTCGCATCGCATTGGCGTCCCTTTGAATTATGAAAGAGGAGAAATAGAGTGTTTGGAAACACACTTGTCTGTTACATATCATATGTCACATATCCTGTATACTTAGCTAGCACACTTCTTCCAGGTACTTTCTTTTTACAATTTTTCACAATTCATACATGTGAATTGTTAACAATTGTATTAGGAAATGACAAATTTAGTTCCAAGCAAGCGCGTTTTGAATCGGCGCAAAAAAGGACTGTTAATTTGTATATTACAGTCTGTCCGGCGTACCTACTTGTAAACATTACCTAATAGAAATCAGTGACACGTTTCCGTCACGCGTTGTCTGTCCGAGCCTTTAGCGCAAGCTGGAATGGCGTGTTCAGTGGATGATAATAAATCTACACTATTGCCCTATTATTAGGGATACCATATGAAAACATAGCGCGGACAAAAGGAACTGTACGTACTGTGGTGCAAGGACTGAAGGAGCTTAAAAAGCTAGCTACAACTAATACCACATGACTCATGAGTAGATCGTCGTTCACGAGTTGCCATAGGTAACGTCATAAGGTGTTAATTAAGTAATAATTTTTTTCAAAGAAAAATGAACCGACTTCAAACCATTCGAACTAAAAAGTTTAAAATAATGTTTTATTCATTTAGATTGACGATTAAACTACCTAACTCAAATGATATATAATTTTTTGAAGTCGGCGCCAAATGACTCATACTTTTCAAATCGAAAATATGCTCCCCTAATTCGATTCCGACGAATTGAATGTAGTTTGGCGCCGACTCCAAAAAATTATATATTATTTGAGTTAGGTAGTTTAATCGTCAATCTAAATGAATAAAACATTATTTTAAACTTTTTAGTTCGAATGGTTTGAAGTCGGTTCATTTTTCTTTGAAAAAAATTATTTTAAGCTTTTTAGTGATTTGTTTTCTTTATATATTAATAATAATATAAATGAGAACTATGTAAAGTAGATTATGACCTATATATTATTAATTATTATTAAATATCCTGTGACATATTACATACATTTTATGTGTCATACTAAGTATAGGTGAATGGTTTCATAATGTTCTAACCCAACCTAACCTAACTTCCGATCTATACAAGATTAGTTTGTATGCGTACTAATTTTGTATAATTTGGAAGACCTTGATTAAAAAGTAATTTACAATCTATACGCGACCAGTTTCACACCCTTGCGGTTTGGCTTTGTATAGGATGGAAATACACGTAACCGAGCACTAAATCCAAGGAATCACCTATAGTACAGCTGTACTGACTTCGGCCCAAAAGTTTTTGCAAAAGGTCAATGTTACGTAGGCGTAGCAGAGTGAAGTCTTTGGACAGAATAGGTATATTAGACTTCAGCAATAGGTCTGGCAATATCAGAGAACATATTAGTTATATATGTATGTAACATTTATGGTTATAACTTCGTATGTAAGAATGATAACTCGATGTGTTATATACTAAAACCTTCTTGAAAGTATGTAGATTACGATAGTGAAACAATCATCAAAATCGGTTCATTAGTTGCGGAGATAATCGCGAACATACTTACATACATACATACATACATACATACATACATACTTACATACATACATACGGGTCGAATACAGAACCTCCTTTTTTTGAAGTCGGTTAAAAAAACGGAAACTTCACAGTATAATTCGTTCACACATACCTATGTGAAAAATATATCAAAAGGGGAGGCATAACATACTCAAAATATGTGTCGTTACAATTACATGAATGTAAATTCGCAGAATCCACAATACACAATACACAAAATAGGTGTGACGCATGACGCATTATAATGTCTCGAATTTAAGCGTGTGTGTGTCCATACACGCTTGATGTCATGCAAATGGCGGATACACCACAACATGGCGGATAACTTTTTGTATGGAAAATTACATTATGTTTCCTCTATTAATACAATAATAGTTTTATCCGTAGACTACAGGTTTGTTAATCAGATGATTTATGTACAAATAAATAAAACTGTAAAGTTAGCCATAATTTGTGCATAAATCTTTCAAGTTCCAACTGATTCCGATCCACCCACGGTGTCATTCAAATCTTGCTGGATTGTCTCACTCGCACGTTGAGGTCGATTTTCACACTATGACGGACCGACTGTTTTGATAGAAAACGGCGCCTATTTATAAGCAAGATGACCTATACGACCCGAGAATTAGCCCTCATACGCATTAGCGGTTGCGGTAGCGGTGCGGCTAGCCGCTTTTATATTTTTATATGCAACCGCTACCGCAACCGCTAATGCGTACGAGCGCTTAGTGCGTACAAAATGAGCGGTTGCATATAAAAATATAAAAAGCGGCTAGCCGCGCCGCTACCGCAACCGCTAATGCGTATGAGGGCTAAAGGCTCTATTCAGGCGGATCACTCCATGGAATTGTCACCATGGTAGTGTCAAATAGGTATAGCTTGTATCGGTCTACGAAACTCTCTCAAACTGTATGCTTAGTCTCACTTTGCAGAGCTCCAAAACTTTATAGTATACTATTAATCGAATCACAATGACTTCAGAGTAAAATGGTCCTAAAATGGCTTATATTAAGGTTTGAGTTCGCCAATACATTCAGCATTCGAAAACAGCCAGCACCCCAAGGAGAAATGTTGTAAAATAAATATTCGAACTATTGAATTACGACTTTAAAATAAGACGCTTTGTGTTCATTTTGCTCTGAAGTCATTGTGTGTCGATACTCGAATTTCCATCATCGTTGCCACTATGTAAAAAGTCAGCATAATCTGTTTTGTCGAAAGCTAACTTTACGTTGGCGACTCAACATTTAAACCTGTTGGCACATTCGTTCAATGATATTAAAATAGTAAAATGGTTTTCAATAAAATTTTAAGCTATGTTTTACTATCGCCTTAAAAATCAAACCTTGCTCTATTTGGAATATTTTTTAACTTTCCTAAACAATATCATTACTTAACTGAAAAGAATTCTAATCTTATTTGTTAACAAAAATTAAAAGATTAGCTGGATTGCTACAAAATAAAGTAGCTGTCTATCTTAGCTGTCATTTTAATGTAGAGTAGGTACATGAAATACCTACGTACCTATAGGATAGATAATTACCTGAATTATCGCTTTTCTGTGGGCACACAATAACCCACGGCAGCTACCACTTACCACTCTCGCGCGCTCATTCTCACGGTACACACAACGGTAGCACTTTTTGCGCTGAATTAATTAGAGTAATGGTAAAAAGTCGTTAAATTGATCACTGACGTACTAAATCTCACCGCGTCGGTAATGAGATTACGACGAAAAATATTGAGGATTATAAAGCTTTTACTGTAATTACTACGAGCAGCTTTGTGGGGAAAAGGAAAGGAAAGGAAACAAAAATACTAGCCCTATAACGTTTATTACTACTAGAGTCTATAATATCAGCTATAATAGGAGTCTCATAATATTTTATATTTAACCCTAACATGTTATGGATTGCCATAGTTTAGCATGGAACATGTTCCATACTTAACTATGTATTTCTTAATAGTTTAAACCAATTTAATAACATGCCCACTATCTATCGTAAACATAAAAGATAGTTCCGAAAAGGCCTATTCTATTATTATAGCATTATCTAACTACCTTATGTATATTAAATTTTTCGGTGACACTCCAACCACAAAGCATTCAGTACACCACATGGTGTACAAACTCTTTAGTATTAAAATATGGGCACCGAACAAGCGGAACAAATTCACAGCAATAGATTTAGAATGTCTAGGATCCAGATGTTTGCAGTGGAATGCGCATTGAACGCGTCCAGAATTATGCAGCAGCTAAATTACTGCGGCAATGGACTGGATACCAAGAACACTAGAATTACCTACTGTATTAAGTAAACCATTTTTGAATTATTTAAAAATGCAAGTATTTTTTAAAAATGCATAAAGGTCTCATTACATAGAATAAGTTTAGCCTTATGAGATGAGGTACCTATCATCGCTTTTAATAGTCGTGTATGGCAAAAATATCGGCAAAAAATATAGCCTTAGCCTTTATGCCGATATCTAAACTTGTAGAGTTTAGACCAAATCGCAAAGGTCTATTACTCGTAGAACTAGGTCTACAGTTTGACGTTCAGACTTAAAACTAAACGTATGATGTACTTACAACATTACATTAATTGAATGTAAATTAGAAAGATCACTTTTTATAAAATACTAGCTGACCCCGCGACTTCGTTCGCGTGTTTTTCTTTGCTGTAAACCTCACGGAGCCCGAGACCTTTCCAACGAATGCAAAACCGTGGAAATCGGTACGTGCGTTCTGGAGTTATAGCGTCAGGAAGGAAAACCCGACTTATTTTTATATAGTAGACTAGCTGACCCCCGCGACTTCGTTCGCGTGTTTTTCTTTGCTATAAACCTCACGGAGCCCGAGACCTTTCCAACGAATGCAAAACCGTGGAAATCGGTTCGTGCGTTCTGGAGTTATAGCGTCAGGAAGGAAAACCCGACTTATTTTTATATAGTAGATTAAAGCCACCAGTGGGCGTCTGTTAGTTGAGATGACGACGACGACTTACAGAAAAAGTCAAAAGTGGCTGTTACAATGGCACTTCTGTAGCATAAAATAAAATAAGAACCCCTCAGAAAAAATATCAGTTAAAGCATACAAAACACCAAATAGAATTCAGGAAACCGCAATTAGTCATAAGTAGGCACATATTATGAAGCTAAGAGAAAATCCAATACGTCTATACAAAGAATCAAAGCTCTCATTCCTTATCAGAAATAATGATATAGGTCAAGAAAACTCAATAATTGGCCTGTTCGACGTATGCTGAATAAATACAAAGCTTATTCGTAACCCAATTTCTAGGTAATAGCTAGGTGACCATTGAAATAACTAATTGATCACAGATCTTTCTTTACCTCGATCTACTTATTATGTGAATGGACGCATCATACAAATGTCTGTTCTCAACCGCTAGATGTCCACTTCTGGACAATAGGTCTCTTGAAGGGATTTCCACACGGCGTGGCCTTGTGCTGTTTGTATCCAGCGGCTCCCTGCGAGTCATCTGACCTAGTGAGGGGACGCCAATGACCAGCCAACACTACACATACCGGTGCGAGGTCGCCCTTCTAGTCTTTGGAACTCCAACGTCTCAGTTCTTTGAACTATATACCTACTCGTAACTACACAGTTCCTAGCCCATTGCCAATTCTGCTTCGCACCCCGTTGAGAGAATTCAGTAAATCTGGTTCTTCTACGATTTTCCTCATTTCTGATTTAATTACCTTAGGTTTATCAATAGCTATCAATAGCTTTTTCGATTATCTGCTGAATAACTCTGAGCTTGCTTACGTCACAAAATCTTACTTCATATTCTTTATTAGGTATACCAACAACCGCAATGTGAGACAACGACCTATTACGCCGAATTACTTCCATTTGGGCCCATTATTATGGGCACCGTGTTTCTGTTTACCCTATGACAACAGACGAATCGTTGATTGATTGGGTGCGTTACCGGGAACACAAAAATCTCATTCCCAGGCGTGTCTTACTGGAATAACACAATATTATGATACGAGCATGTGTTTTAGCTGCGTTCCCCTAAACAAACAATGAAACAGTTAATTTTAACACATGCGCTGCATTAATCTTGACGTTGCTTGTCGCGGATGTGCTTATTGTGTTATCTTTATAATGACAGATTTGTGGTCTGCTGATCTCACCTGTGATGTACCTAAGTGGTGATGTAACGTCATTAGTCCCTATCTACTTCCCCACAAATATTAGTAGGGAAGTAGATAGGATATTAATGCGAAAGAAACTGAGTTTACTTGCTGGTTTGTCCTTTTTTTTTTTTTTGACGTGGTGGAAACCTTTTATAGGTACCCCCGTTCTGCGGCCGAATGCGGCAGAACGAAGGTTATGTGGGACTCCAACCGGGTATACCCACTAAAACCACCACGGCATGACCCTCATGCTGTGTGCTGGACGCCTGGGGAACCCAAAGTAAGTAGCATCCCAGGTGTCCGGCAGCCGCCCCAGCTGGGGCTCCCGCTCGCCTCTGGGCTGTCCCTCCAGAGGCTCGCGCCCTCCCGTAATTTTTTAACGAGGTTTTCTTCCTCCCGCGATGGGCATCGCTGCCCCCCGCCCCGGGGTGTCTCACCCCCAGTTTCATCCGCAGTGCCCTCTGCTAATCAGAGGGACACGCGGAGAAACCTCCCTCCGCCAGGTCATTGGCCATGGCTAACAATATCCCCGAAATTATTAACCATGTTACCGGGGTGCACCGGCCCGAATACTGCTCTTCCCCTCGGACGTATCCAAGAGGACCAGCAGCACCCAGGCACACTTGGAGGTTACCTGGCTGAGCACCCCTTGTTGGTTTGTCCTTCAGTTACGCCGTAACAGAGCTATAGGGATCGACGTGATATTTTAAACATAAGCTGCGAATTGAATATGCCATGGAAGAGTTCCCTCGAATTCTTCAGGACCCCATCATCAGGTCCTGACCTAACGGTCATGGGACCCTTTCAAACAAAAGAAAAAAAATCCAAATCGGTGAAGGCGTTTTTGAGTAATCAGGGAATATAAATAAAAAAGATTCCGATGAATTGAGAACCTCCTCCTTTTTTGAAGTTGTTGAAGAAGTTGAACACAGTCACATTAATTGATCTACGAAATAGGTACTGTTAAGAAACAGATCCAAACTATTTATTCGATGCGAATAATATCGCGGGCAAGTAGAGTTAAAAATAAAACATTGTGGTTGTCTTTTTTTTTAGTTGTGTGAGCACGTCATGTTTAAACGTTAAAAACGATGGTTAAAATTTAAAAAGGATGAAATAAAAGTAACAAACAATATTTATCGCTCCCGTTGAATCGACTGCATCGTCACTGGACTTAATTGGATCCTACCGATCAAGGAATGTATCCTCGTAAACGACCATTAATATATTACACCGTCGGAACACAAGGTGTTAACCGCAGGGGCAGGCTGAGGTTTTATTGAACATATTATAAGAACGGAAAGAAATCTAATTTCGCCGTGTCATCCAATCATGTAAGATTTTTATAACAGCTGTTAACCAGCAGATGTTTTAAATTGAATAGATACTAATAATAATTTGATGAAAATATAATAATATTATGATTTCATAATGATTTTAGTACTAGCTTCTGCCCGCGGCTTGGCCCGCGTGAATTTCGGTTTTTCAAAAATCCCGAGGGAATCGTATATATCCAGTTCCCGTTCCCGCTTTCTTTTCCAACCTTTATACCTACTTTCAAGGAAGGTTGCTATAGTAATCTACCTATAGCTATAGATTTCGGTTTTTTACAAAATCCTGTTGGAACTGTGAATTTTTCCAAGATAAAAAGTCTATAATGAAGCCTATGTGTTAAGACAGGGTATAATCTATCTCCAGTCAAAATTTCAGCCAAATCGGTGCAGTAGTTGCGGCGTTAAAGAGTAACAAACATATACACACACACATACACACACAAACTGTCGGCTTTATAATAAGTTTTACGTATGCAAAACCCAAAACCTTCAGTTAAATGATTACGTTCCTGTCTGGTAATTTAACTAGGTATGACGTAAAATAAAATGGGATGTATCTTTGAGTTATGTTGAAGCAATATTATTGCATTGTCTCATTTACGGCCTGTTTCACCACCTCCTAAGTGTCAGATAGCCTAAACGTAAGTTTTGTCACTTTCTTACTTAATGTCCAGTGCCAAAGACAAAAGTTGTACCTAGATGGCTATCCGATTACTTACCTTACTACACCGAAGGTGGTGAAACAGGCCCTTAGACTTTAATTTCGAGCCACATTCATAGGATGACTTTCCTCATCTCTTCAAAACTGGGCCAATGAGGTAAACTCCTACGGAAACTCGTGAAAACTATTCCATACTTTTTTATGAACCAGGTACAAAGCAGAAGTCAGCAAAAGATCCGAATCACTTTAAGACATGAGTATTTTTCGCTAGCACTCTTAATACCTAATTCAGTAGAAACCTCGTTTGCTTAGCATATAAGGACCACTATAATATAGGAGCCGAAAAGTCCTTTCGAATTGGTCGAATAGCCGTTGACCGTCATTGTGGCTTTGATCAAGCCGCCAATTAAAATGCCTTGCTAAACCCAGACCCCACCTATAACCGGGATTAGTGGGAGATCATTAGCTTTGGCGATTCGCAGAAATAGTAAGTACCTACCTACCTAGTTCGCTTCTGAATCTGTAATAAATTAGCGAACCTTTAATGAGGTGTATTTAATTAAGTCCTTTGCGAAGATTACGCAATCGCCTGTAATTTATCTTGCGTGTCACGACCAAGTTATGTAACCCGTGTTAATGTTTTGTCGCAACCAAAGATTAAACTCACTTGTCGCAACGCAATTTGGCGCGACAAACGACCAATCTGAGCGCGCCTCAAGCCGCAAACGTCACTGCGCTGCAGAACGTCACGACAGAATCTAGATTCTGTCCATCCATCTTGAATGAATGAATGAAATATAGTTTATTGTACACCAAAAATATGTACATTAAATGAAAGAAACATACATTTTAAGAGAAATAGGTACAAATGGCGGCCTTATCGCTTAGAAGCGATCTCTTGCAACCTCGTTGAGGAGGAAGAGGATATAGATAATAACTAGTGAGAAGTGTTTATGGGTGTACGCTAATATAAGAGCATAGATAATACACTACTACTTATAAGAGGAAATTAAAAGTATACATATATGTATACGAACAATGGACACATGAATACTTACATACGAAAATACATAAAATATACATACATATTATAAGACATATTATACATAAATACATAAATATAATATATACACATATAATATTCATAATATTATATAATTTATGACTTCTGTAGCGTCATGCCTCTCGAGTTATGAATATGATACACCGCCACCATGTTTCTGACGTGATAACGTCTTATAAATCGATGAACGCCGGATACACGTACGAAAAAGCATGACTCATTGTCACTTACCGCATGCAAGCGAGAGCGCGGAACAAGCGATAGAGAAGGCACGGTCGACCTAAGAGTTCGGCTTGTTACGTATCTATCTCTTTTTTAACCCCCGACGCAAAAACGACGGGGTGTTATAAGTTTGACGTGTCTGTGTGTGTGTGTGTGTGTGTGTGTGTGTCTGTCTGTTCCCCTGTGGCGCTCAAACGGGTGGACCGATTTGAATGCGGTTTTTTTTGTTTGAAAGGTGAATTAGTCGAGAGTGTTCTTAGCTATGTTTGATGAAAATCGGTCCAAGATGGCCGCCGCTACAAAATGGCGGATGATATATTTTTTCACAACTCCCTTGATATGGGTATCAAATGAAAGGGCTTGACTAGTAGAATAGCACTATTGCAAATTCAAGATGGCCGCCGCCACTAAATGGCGAATGTCGGGGGTTTTTTAAATTTTCAATTTACACTTGTGTTTTATAATGACATTATCACGAAAAATTATCGTCCGTAAACCAAATTTTTTCTTCATCATTTTAGCTCTTACTAAACCTGCTCTTGCATCTCTAAGTTTTTAAACATCGACGAAAAAATATCTCCCTACCACTGCCTAATAGTTTTCCTTCTACTGACCCATTTCAAAATCTCACCCTCTGTACGAGCATTCTATTAACATCACCCTAAACTTGAGTCTTCGCCTGTAATCCTGCTTCGTTACAGAGAATAAACTTTTTATACCCCAAAGTTCCGAGATTAAATTACGCTCAAAGTTGCTGTCTAACCCATTTATTACGTCATCAAATTTCGCGAGCTCCGTTTTTTTATGAGAAAGTGCTAAATAAGACCTTCGGATAGGCCCTCGTGGAGTCACCATGCGTCGTCAATTTTTGAGACTCTTATTCTATAAGTTTTTAATTCAGTCTCTATCACTGATAAAGTTAAGTGAGTATTTTAAATCTAGAGTTGAGACAAGGAAGTTTTTATAATGCTATAAGTATCTACCGTCAATCATTGCATGGTTTGGCAGTGTGGCCAATTCTGTTGTACACAATCTCTAAACCTATAGATATGGAGATAGATTATGCCCTGACTTAACACATATGCTACTTTTTACCCTGAATAATCCACAACTCCCGCGGGATTTTGAAAAAGATTACTATAGCAAACTTCCTTGAAAGTAGGTGTAAAGGTTGGAAAAGGGAGCGGGAATGGGAACCAGAAATCCACGATTCCCTCAGCATATGTGAACCCAAATTCACGCGGGCGACGCCGTGGGCAAAAGCTAGTAAAATATAATTTTACGAAAAAAACTAACAATTTAAGTGTTTCATCATATAGGTAAATGAATCGCATTTTATAAACAGTTATATATTTAATATATAACTGTTATATATATTTTTAATATATTTTTAATTCCCTTCCCTACAGACATAAGATTCTGTATTTTTTTATATAAATATCCTTGTTTTTTACGATAGCACGTAGTAACCCTAATAACTCCTTGGATACCTGCCCTATAATAAATTTTCATTAGCGTCGGCGTAGTTTATTCTTTTTCTCGTTGTCAAAACTGAGGGCCAATTAATTTGGTGGGAACTTTCGATTCGTCGCCAAAACTTCGGAATGTTGTGTTTTAGACCTTGAAAACGCCCTCATCTGTCTGGTCAGCGAATAGGTATGTAGGTAGGTACTAAGGAATACTTTTTTTTTTTTGGAAATATTTCTCTTCCATTTTCTTTTTTTCTTTTTGACTCGTATTATGCTTGATTATGGTCTTAGCTGGTGAGGGACGGTAAATCAAGACGCGGATTATCGCGGTGCAAAACCTTAATAATATTATATTTTAAATGCGAAAGCATGTTTTTGTATTTGCATGGGAATAGTTGAGGATTTGGAAAGTGATATTTAAGATAAGTACTTTTTTACCAGAAAAACAACTGTCTAAAAATTGTGAAATTATTATTGATCCAGCCCTAGAAAAATATTATCTAACACAATAAATAGTTTAAGCTTTTGAATAAAGAGTTGCTATTAACATTAAAATAGGCGTCATTGTATTAAACGTAGATACGTCATTTCACTTAATTCGTTAAGTACTTGCCCACCACCATAAGATTTGCGAAAATCCTCAGTAGATGTACTTACCTATTGAGAAAATTCTCAAAAGGGTAGGTAGGTACTTACCTATTTTGTTTCACAATAAAAAATTCTACAGATGAATCCTACTTAAAATACTTACAACTACAGGCGATACGGTCTACAGACATGGAATACAGTTACCTACAATATATTTTGTGAATAAAATACCTATCTAGTATCCAACTAATACCTACTGCAAAGTTCCTACAGTAAGTAGGTATAAACACAAGCGCTCCTAGAGTAGTTTTAACTTTTAAGTTTAGGTTAAGTTAACAAACACTGTAATTTAAATTACAAACCAAAGGCTATGCAAAGTTTAAAGTTTAATGGAGCAAAAATTATGCATACAGCATCTTTGATTTAGATTGTAGGTACCAGCTGTACCTACTCAGTATAACCCACCTAACTATCTACGCTTTGAACACCTGCGCCGGGTATCCGACTCATTTTAAAGTGTAATAGTTTCTGACTTTCATGTTCCATTAGTACCAACCGGCACCCTATCCATAATTCATTCATTGATCATGAAAAACTTTTTTCGTAAACAAAAAACTTTAAAAAATTAAGAAAGATATTTATTATTTAACTCGGTTCAAATAATTTCGACCAGAAGGTGTATAAGTACCTAGACAGAAAAATTGTGCTGCGCAGGCAGCATTTTGTCTAGGTATGTAAGTAAAATAGAAATAACCATAAAAACAACGCATAGATATTGTATTTGCATTTTGATCATAAAATATTATTTCTAACACATTATTTATTAAAATTATTACCTATAACTATTTAATAACATAGTTTTATTAGGAATACACAATAAACTTAAATTATATAACAAACATTACATACACTTTGAGTTAACATTACATAAATGAGGTAAATTATGTGAATTAAATTATCCCATGTAGGTATGTAGATAATTATTTTCAAGTAGGTAACAGTGCAGGGGTGCATTAAACTAAGTAGATATAGCATCTAAACTGAACTTAATCTATAGTAGAAATAAATAAGGCATAAAACTAATACAACAGCCAATATTACCATTGCAAGAACCTGTAAGAGAAAAATAAATATCAATTTTCAACATAGATACATAATAAAGAAGGTAGTTAGGTATTTGTAATTTAAAAAAAGAAAAATCAAAATATTTTCCAAATCGCATTAAGTAGGTACTTATTATTCAAACTTCAAACCTACCTTATTTTGCCATTGTCGATTTTTTACACATCTGTCATAAGGCATCGTTGTGAAGGTTACAGAATTGTAGAGAGGAACCCAGAAATCTGGTAGTAGCCAATATAGGAAATCATCTACAGATTTACGAAGCCGATACGATGGACGAGTCACTAGGTCGCGCATCTGGAAATAAGAGAAACAAAACTTTCTATCAAACAATCAACTGAAAAAAAAAACCCATACCTAATCTGAAAAGGTGAAAGTGTTTTCTAGATGATGTGATTTTTAACTCTTCTATTCTGGATAAATAAATATTTGTGCATACCTCGATGTAATTGTACATAGCCAAATCACTGATCGCAAAAGCATCACGCCATCTGGTATTCGAGAACTCTTCTAGTACGCTCGCAACATCGTCGTCATACTTCTGAAAGAGCCGGTCCAGCTCAGTACAGTCTTCGAAACCGGCATTCATCCCTTGGCCGTAGAAAGGGACTACGGCATGTGCTGCGTCGCCTATCAGAAGGGCCTTGTCACTGACGTGGTAAGGACGGCACTAAAAAAGCCAAAGTTAAAAGAAATCTAAGAAAGGAACTAGTTAAAGAAGATACAGTAATATCAATTTTATGAAACTAAAAGCCTGCGCAGACGAAAGACGCTTGTCAGCAGAGAACCACAGTCCATCGTCTGATTAGATAATACTACGATCTACATAGTTAGTCGTTGTTTTATTAGTCCATTGTTTGTGTGATACGATGCAGTTTTAAGTAATGATTTATTTTGATAAATAACCGTAAAAAAGTAAGCCTGCACTGTCCCTCGTCTGCGCTGATACTAAACTTAAATCGTAAAACAGAAATAAATGTGTGATGATTATACTTTACCTTTATGGCAACCAATGGTGATGGTGACCCGCTGAAAAAGTCATCAATCAACTTTTTCTCTCCTATAAGTGGTATGGAATCTTTAAAATATTTTTTGAAGAAACCTAAAAGCTTCTCTTCGGAGTCAATTTCCCTAAAATTTTTAAATGGCATAAAGAGCGTTACAGTCCACGAGCAGTCTTGGTTTGGAAGTGCAATCATCATAAAATTTCCTCTTGGCCAAATGTGCAAATAGTTTGGGGGCATCTGAAACTAAAGAAATAATGACGCATAAAAAGCGGGATTACACTATTGAATAAACATGAAAAATATTAGATTTTAAAACAATTTTGTCCATAGACTAACATTTAGACAACAATTACGACTGTCGCTAGTTCAAGAAAACTCATAAATCACAACATATTACCACTTTTAGATATGCATAATACATCATTAGGACTATCATATATCATGGAAAATTGGACATCGGAACTGAATAAGTAGGTAGCTGTTACTACTGTCAATACAGTTTACAGTAGTCGTAAAGATACCAATAAGTAATAATACGTTTGTGAGTGAGCCACTGTATAAAAACGATAATACCAGAAGCGTGTTCAGTCACTAAGCTACTAACTTCTGCTCGGTGTCAACATGCAGTTGTCACGAGGATATTTTACATGCCTCCTTTTTTATACAATAATCATACAAGCAGAAGCAAACGTTTTAATGACACCAAACATCGCCGTGCACGAAAACCAAAATTCTACAAAGAGTTGTGTTGTTAAATTGACAAAGAGATTTATCCGCTGCGGGGCTTTGCTCATGTTAGTGGACACAACAAATCTGGTAGATCCACTGATCGAGTCCTTAAGCTACAACGATTGTTATACTTTCATTTTACGATCAGTTCATCAACACTGGGAGTTCCTGTCAACGGAGGTTTACATTATTTCTAGTTCAAATGTTGGACAGTTCACAACAAGTTTACAGGAACTAGCAAAAGAAGTCGGATGGAATCCAAGAGCCAGGATTTTCGTAACTATAGACGATATAGAAAAAAAAGAAATTATGGAAATATTTGAAATTCTTTTAAAACATAATATTTTTGACGTCCTTTTTATAAAAGAGGATATTAACGGAATTATTAAGGTGTACAGCTATTTTCCATTTGATAACCAGAAATGTGGCCAAGTATCCGAAGATATCATTAAAGAAGAAGATTGCGATATCGTCGAGACTATCGAGAAGAATTCTAAAACTTTGGAGAATAAATTTCAAAACTGCTCCATAATCGTTGCTGCAAGTGAAGACGTAATTAATTTTATTTTTAAAAATAACACAGATTTTTCATATTTAGATAAACAGGTAACAGGTATTGAGCAGCACCTGCTTGATAACGTCGCAAAATCAGAAAACTTAAGGATCGAATATATATTAGTTGGACGAGACAAACGGTATGGAGTAGTTTTACCAAATCACACCATCACTGGCGTACTGGGCTATTTACATAATAATACTGTCAGTATAGTAGGAGGAGGATTCTTTTTGATAAGGAATCGAATGAAATTGTTTGATTATATTTGGGGCTACAACTACGCAAATATGTATTTATTCACACCATCACTTGGCGAGGAATATTGGAAGAAAGTTTATCAGGAGTTCAGTGGCACTACTTGGATGTTAATAGTTGTATCATTCTTATTTAGTACGGTTGCAGTTGCTGTAGTACGCAAATATTTATTGGGTAAAGAAGATGACAAGATATTATTAGTGATTAAAATGTGGGGATACATTTACGGGCATCCAGACTTTGGATTATTTCAAATCAAGAAGATGCGTATCATAATCATAATATGGATTTTGTTTACATTCTTTATCTCGAGTTTTTACAATACGGCATATTACAGTTTACTAACAAGAAAAGATGTAGACATGTTGCGCAAGAAACCGGATAATCTTAAGTCTTTGCCGTTAAAACCCTGTTTAACCGATGCTATTCGGACATTCTTCAAATATAATTTCAATGAAACTTTGCCCGGCAAAAGGAGTGAAAACTGTCGATATTCAAAAATGGCTATGGATTTAGTGGCAAACAGCACTAATTTATATACCATTGATATGGATTACAATTACAAATTAAGAGAATACAGATATATAGATAAAGACGGTAGCCCTAAACTCCAAAAATCACAATATGCGAGTGACATGGTACTCGCGCTGTACACAAAACGAGGATTTCCACTTCTCCGAAAATTCCAGAGGTACGCCGCTTATCAGTTCGAATCTGGCATTTTTCGGAAACATCTAGATGAAATATATCATAGCAATAAAATATTTCACAGAAATTACAAGTCCAAATATAGAAATTCTCGCCTGGGCGACCATAAGGTCGAATTTTTTATTCTGTTCATCGGTTATTTCATTTCAACTGTGTGTTTTGTTATTGAAATCAATACACGGCATTAATTAAGCACAATTTCGTGAATGTACTATATTATACTAATAATCTCAATCATTGCTGAGGGTTGTGACACCTTCACATAAAATTAGCGGTTTTCTAGCGGGATAACAATTATTATTAGAGATAATTTCCCATGCGGCTCGACTACGACAAAAACCGGGACTAACAGCTGCTTCGTATTCTGCGAGACACGAAGGCAAGCTAGAGGCTACCTCCAAGACATCTCTTAATACAAGTTCGCTGGACAGGCCGCTGTGATCATACAAAATGGCATAATTCTTGTGCCGATCCAAAGCGCCACACCGAAGGTACTCGGAACTAATTTTGACATTTCGCAATGCAAATCACAATTAACATCAGTTCCGAGTACCTTCACCTTCAAAATGGCGATAATCAAATAAATTCAGTAGATAGCCGGTTCAGCGTACCTACACTAATTATCACGTTGGCTAGCATTATCGACCCACAGTCCGTCTGTCTGTCTGTATGTCTGTATGTCTCTGTCTGTCTGTCTGTCTATCTGTCTGTCTATCTATCTATATTTCTTGACGAAATCACGGACATAGACTAGTCGACTGATATGCACTATCGATCTAGGCCACACCAGCATCATTCTAATATCTAAGATTTCGTTCAGAATAGATCCTACTTATAACCCGCGGCACGTACATCGAACACTGAAGGAAAGTGGAGGGGGTAAGCTATTGTATGACGTGCGTGACAGTTCCCATACGCAGCTATCCCTTCCACAGCTATCCCCTCCACGTTTCGTTCAGTGTTCGATGTACGTGCCGCGGGTTATACTGATTCCATTATTTCAGTTAGAATACTTACACCGCCGTCTTCACCGGCCGGTATGCAAAGCTCCAAATAGCCGTGCTCTATATATTGCTGGCTGAAGTTAAACAGTGGCTGCTTCATCATTTCCTTGCGCACAGTTGAAAATGCACCGTCAGCACCAATGATCAAATCTGCGTTCACTTGCAAAGACTCCTTTGTGTCCATTCTAAAAAAAATATAAGAAAAAATAAGAAACTTATTTTTCTCCCACTTGCACCGAAATTGCTACATTATTGACCTCATTATACAATGTTTAAAAATATTGATCCTAAATAGTACCTACACTGTTCAGAAATGATTTTGATATTTAATCAAAAAGCGACATAGGTATTTTGAGTTAACTGCCCATTTATTTTGAAATTATTTACTTGGGTAGAGTCATGATACATCAATAGTCAAAACTCTAACATTGTTTTGGAAAACAGATTCTACTGCGATATAAACTTTATTAATTACTTACCTATTATTAATATTGTCTAAGAAGTCTAAAAAGTAGGCAGTAGGTAGGTACTTACTTCATAAATGTTAACGATCCATCCTTGAAATTTGATTTGATCAACTTATGATTGTAATACCTTTCAACATTTTCGAAGTTTTCTGATTCTGTAAAAAATATAATCATGTAAGAATTAAAATTTTATCGTACGTTATCAGCTAATTTTTATGAAAAATACAAAGGTTTAAAATTCTACAATATCATGCTTTATATAATAAGCATTTTTGTGTAATTACTTCTAGTATTAGTATATAGCCTAGGCCCTAGGGTATAATATAGGAAACTGTTATTTCAACGACAATGTTTGTTAGCGCAGAAAGGAGTACGTAATTATCAATATATAACTTAAAATACGATTGTATAGTCACTACAATTTAAAGTAGGTATTCTAAATCAACAAAGCCTCCTGGCTAGGTCTTCATTGGTATTTACAGTCTTTTTTAAGTCGATGTTAGATTACTCCTTTCTGCGCTAACCCGGTATTATTTATGTAAACTTGTAAAAGTAGTTATACTATATCCATTACCTACCTTTCAATAGAATACTGTTCAGATAATTTCTTCCCACGGAATAAATGCCCTGAAAATAAGAATTTATATATAATAGTTTTATATTTAAATTACCTTTTTACCTATAATAGACAAAAATCCGCCGGGGGTGCCGGCCTTAGGAGCATCCACCCTGGGTAAGTATCGAATGGTATCGAATATAATAATCAAACGAACTTGCAATGTGAAGTTCGATCGATCGAGTGTACTTCATTCGAAGATATAGACTCCCTCCCACCCAAACCCTTATCAGGAAAATTTTGTTCCTTATAGTTATTTAAGTACTTACTTCAAAGTGCGAAATGTTGCCTGCAGGATAAAAGGACTAAAGTAGACCGTATAATTACAAACCTGCCCCCTGATTGTGTAACTTTTGACGATGAAATGGTATTCATTTGATGGCCTAAGGCCATTAAAGTAAAATATACCTTGAATGTATTGACTTAAAGTCACAAATTCAGTACAACTGATTTCAACATGGAGCGTTATGGATCGTACGTATGCCTAATCGTATAGGAATGGATACACGAAATTGAGCTCTATTTCAATGACAGTATGGTTTATTTCACTTTGATGCCTTAGGCCATCAAATGAATACCATTTCATCGTCAAAAGTTACACAATCAGGGGGCTGGTTAGTTCTAGCGTCATAGGGCATCGCGTACGTGGTACCATCAGGGCGATGGATCATCCTGGCTCTCATGGGGATCCCGTGCTGGTTGATCATGTGATCTTCGAAACCCACGTCCCTGAGCGCGCGTCGGCCTCGTATCGACAGCGCCACTATACATATTATACAAACCTGGTTAGTTCTAGCGTCATAGGGCATCGCGTACGTGGTACCATCAGGGCGATGGATCATCCTGGCTCTCATGGGGATCCCGTGCTGGTTGATCATGTGATCCTCGAGACCCACGTCCCTGAGCGCGCGTCGGCCGCGTATGGACAGCGCCAAATTGATCGACCGTCCCCGAGCCAGAGGCGTTTTTCTTATATCTGCCAATGAATAGAATAGAAAAGATTATTTATTATTAAAATAGAGTTTTCCAAGTGCTTTTGTATCGTCCAGTCAATGTATTACTGATTCGGAATGCCGTTCATATCCAGAAGAACCAGCAAAAAAATTATTAAACAAATACAAAAACAAAAATTATTGAATAACAGAAATTATTAAAAACAATATTATGCTGTCGTTGTTGTAGTCTAAAAAGCTGTGATAGCCTAGTGGTTAGGACAACCGACTTCTAATCGGAGGTCGTGGGTTCGATCCCGGGCACGCACCTCTAACTTTTCGGAGTTATGTGCGTTTTAAGTATTTAAATATTACTTGCTTTAACGGTGAAGGAAAACATCGTGAGGAAACCTGCATGCCTGAGAGTTCTCCATAACGTTCTCAAAGGTGTGTGAAGTCTGCCAACCCGCTTGGCCAGCGTGGTAGACTATGGCAAAAACCGTTCTCACTCTGAAAGGAGACCCGTGCTCTGTAGTGAGCCGGTAATGGGTTGATCATGATGATGATGATGATGTTGTAGTCTTAATCCATAGACGTCCACTGCTGGACATAAATCTCTTGTAAGGATTATGTTGTGTACATCTAATTAAATTGCCTTCAGTAGTCGCACAAGCGACCAAACTCTTCAAATAAAGATTTAAAAAAAAATTAATTGCCTTTGCTTTATTAGAAAGCTGTGATAGCTCAAGTGGTTAAGACATCGGCCTCCCTTTCGGGGTGACCGAGTTCGACGGCACGAACCTCTAACTTTTCGGAGTTATGTGCGTTTTAAGCAATTCACACTTGCTTTAACGATGAAGGAAACCATCGTGAGGAAACCTGCACGCCCGCGCCTGCACGGCAAAAAGCGCAAAGACGTAAGAGCTGGCCACAATGTAGGGTGGATGCTCCATAGGCCGGCACCCCCCCATAAGTCGGCACTTCGTTATATTTCCGTCGATATTATCGTTTTGGTGCCATTTATCCGCAATGGGTATTTTTTTCATTTAGTATTGCTCCAATGGGAAAATAGTTCTAAAATAAGGCAGCACTTTTTTGCACCCCTTTCCCTCAATTTTCGGTTAGAACGAGCGCGAGTGCGTAAATTGCTGAATTTCTTATAAAATTGCTACTTTCCGAGCGTCGTTTGGTAAGAAATAAATTACGTGTTATAATATTTAAGAATGGTTGTTGCAATTTAATTTGTTTTGCGTAATATTTGACATCGTACTATAGTGATTTAATTCAACTATTTTGCGTATTTAAAGAAAAAACAGGGGTGCCGGACTAAGGAAAACCAGTAGTATGGGGTACCTGAGGTCGGCAGGGGGTGCCGACTTAAGATTTTGGTTTATTCCTAAGGTCGGCCCTATTGAATAAACTTGATATTATCTATATAAAAATTGCCTGATTGTTTGTCAAAGTTGTTGAAAAAAATTCTTTCTTCAAAAATTCTATTAATTTCGGAAAAGGTTATATTTTTTTAGCGGGAAAATGAAATAAAATGAAAACGAGGAAAGAGTTCCTATAAATATTTAAAAAAACATAAATTTTCGTGGACAATATCGGGGGTAAAAGCTATTTTTCTAATAAAAACATGAGGGCCGACTTTGAGAACACAAATGCCGGAGAGAGGGACAAAGGTGCCGAGCTTAGGCAAATCAGTACTTTTTTTTAAAAAATAAAAAAAAAATACTTCTTTATGCAAAAATCGGGTATTAAAAATTGATTCAAAAAGTCAAAAGCATGAAGTATTAGAAGAAAAAAACATTGTACTGAAATTGCTTCGTTTGACACGTCTACGAATTTTTAAACATGGCACGACGCTTAAAGTGCCGACTTATAGAACATTCACCCTACGAGTAGGTAGGTATTTCCCGCATCGGACACAGCTTGCGGTCGATTTCGAGATTTGGCAGCTTTTGGGTCCAAAGATGGGCGATTTTTTTGGCATTGAGAGATCGATCCCGGGATGTGTACACCTTATCAAGGCGAAAGAGAAATCTGCAAATGACTATATCGAATTATATTATCTAAGTATATCGAACTTACCTTCACGGTATTCATAGAGGGAGACCCGATGTCCTCTTTTGGCTAAATAGAGTGCTTCGAGGGATCCCACCTGAAAAGATACCGAAGTGACAATGTAACGACAATATATAAATGTTAAGGTGGTCACTGGATTTTTAGGCACCTATAATAAATCCTGAACCATTTAGGTACCTAATAAAAGCAAAATGCTTTTGCTCGTGGCCAATGACTTGGTACCTAGGTACCATCGATATCTTGGTACCTACTAAAAGCAAAACTGCCATTTCACCAAAAGACGTCCAAAAGGGAAGAAATGTACCTACACCTACCTATTACTTAATCAAGCATTAATATCAAGACTATTCCTCGTAACATGTAATTTCAATTAAATGAAACTGAAAGAAACATGTCTTGTAAGGTACACCTAGGCCGTAGTCCCGTTATTTATTTATGTATTTAATGCTCGCGGCGGCTATTTTTGACACGCTAGGGTGGATGCTCCTTAGGCCGGTCAAAAGTCGGCACTTCGTTCTATTTCTGTCGATATTAGCGTTTTGGTGCCATTTAGTCACAATGGGTATTTTTTAAATTTAGTATTGTTCCAATGGGAAAATAGTTCGAAAATAAGGCAGCACTTTTTTGCACCCCTTTCCCTCAATTGTCGCATATTGTCGTTAGAACGAGCGCGAGTGCGTAATTCGCTGAATTTCTTACAAAATTGCTACGTCCCGAGCGTCGTTTGGTAAGAAATAAATTACGTATTATAATATTTAAGAATGGTTGTTGCAATTTAATTTGTTTTGCGTAATATTTGACATCGTACTATAGTGATTTAATTCAACTATTTTGCGTATTTAAAGAAAAAACAGGGGTGCCGGACTAAGGAAAACCAGTAGTATGGGGTACCTGAGGTCGGCAGGGGGTGCCGACTTAAGATTTTGGTTTATTCCTAAGGTCGGCCCTATTGAATAAACTTGATATTATCTATATAAAAATTGCCTGATTGTTTGTCAAAGTTGTTGAAAAAAATTCTTTCTTCAAAAATTCTATTAATTTCGGAAAAGGTTATATTTTTTTAGCGGGAAAATGAAATAAAATGAAAACGAGGAAAGAGTTCCTATAAATATTTAAAAAAACATAAATTTTCGTGGACAATATCGGGGGTAAAAGCTATTTTTCTAATAAAAACATGAGGGCCGACTTTGAGAACACAAATGCCGGAGGAAGGGATAAAGGTGCCGAGCTTAGGCAAATCAGTACTTTTTTTTTTAAATAAATTACAAAATATACTTCTTTATACTAAAAGCGCGCATTAACAATTGAATCAAAAAGTCAAAAGCATGAAGTATTAGAAGAAAAAAACATTGTACTGAAATTGCTTCGTTTGACACGTCTACGAATTTTTGAACATGACACGACCCTTAAAGCACAGCTTAAAGTGCCGACTTATAGAACATTCACCCTACCTATTATAATATGTTTTTCACGTGTAGATAATATTATGTATTCATGTAGTATTTTTTTATACCTACGTATGGTAGATACTTAGGTAGGTACCGTACGGTACGTCTACTAAAATATTTTTACACGCTTATTATTTTTTATTTTAATATAACCACAGTATAACCAACCTTCTTGCCAAGAACAAACTAATAAATCCCTACCAGTTTATTGTTTTAATTTCAGATAAAAATAAAGTAGGTAGGTAGGCATGTTAATATGTAGTTAAAAAATACTATTGACAGAATCTAGCGTTTTGCCGGCGCGTTGCGGCGCTCAAGGATAATATGATTATATCGGATTGCTGGCCACGCTTCCGGTACGGCGTCGCTAGTGACAGCGCCGCAGCGGCGCCGCTGAAAACTAACGCAACGTGTGGGATCGCTCTTACAGGAAATAAAATAGAGCACATACTTAGGTTTTATTATTGCCTATATAGGTATTTCCTCCGTGCTATTCCCGCAGCTTCGGTCCAACAGTTTTTACGACCTCCCGTGCGCAGTGGTTCTTATATGTTTAAGTTGGAAGTTCCGGTTTCGTTTCCCGGCTGTGTCGTAACTTACCAACAGGTAACAACCTAAGTACGTAGGTAACTAGGTACGATCGCGGTGAACGGCTTGCTTCCCATTGAATACAAAGTACTTAGTACACTTAAAATAGGAACCTACTTATATCTACCAACATTTTTGGTAAGTAGGCAGGTAGTTAAGTAGAATTTAGGTAGGTAAGTAGGTACTCGTAAGTAGAATTGCGCCACATTAGCCAATTACTAACTTGCAATTAAAATTAGTGTAGGCATCCATACAATATATTAAGGGAGCCTATAAATCTAGCATTTATAATATTGATGTAGGGTGAATGTTCTATAAGTCGGCACTTTAAGGGTCGTGTGATGTTTAAAAATTCGTAGAAGTATCAAATGAAGCAATTTCAGTACAATGTTTTTTCTTCTAACACTTCATGCTTTTGACTTTTTGATTCAATTGTTAACATCCACTTTTAGCATAAAAAAGTATTTTTTTTAGTTTATTTAAAAAAAAGTACTAATTTGCCTAGCTAATAGCTCGGCACCTTTGTCCCTTCCTCCGGCATTTGTGTTCTCAAAGTCGGCCCTCATGTCTTTATTAGAAAATTAGCTTTTACCCCCGATATTGTCCGTGAAAATTTATGTTTTTTTTAAATATTTATAGGGACTCTTTCCTCGTTTTCATTTTATTTCATTTTCCCGCCAAAAAAATATACCCTTTTCTGAAATTAATAGAATTTTTGAAGAAATAGATATAGAATTTTTTTTAAGAGCAGTTTTACCTTTTCTCTGAAAAATCTGAGATTTCAAGCTCCTTTAGCATCGTAGGAGAGACTTTCACATATTTCAATACATGTTTTAAATAAACTAATCCTTCATATTGACATTTGTCAGACCATATTTACAAAAACTATTTTATTTATTTTGTAATGATCAATTTCCCACACCTCGTTTTAATAAAATAAATAACAGACTCAACTTTGAAGCTCTATATCTGTCCTTTAAAGTCGTCTGATTTACTTGAAAAAAATACTTAAATATCAGACATATAGTCCTATTGACACATTACAGACCAGAATATAGATTTTTTATCAAATTAATGGTTAAAAAAAAATGAACTTCCGCCAAATTTCCCGAATTATACGGTTACTTTAACACGATTTTTTGTATTGAAAAAAGCATAAATTCAATAAAATTTTTATGTAGAAATAAACTATGTTCCTTAACGAATCTATGTATATAGTTTAATTAACAATCCATTTATTTGATCAAACATAAAAACTTATTAAACATCACCCTAAATTACAATAAATAGCTACGCATTGTCTTAGCTTATTTAGTATGCGCCCGGCGCTCGTTGGGGAAGGACCTGTGCAAATTTTGCCACCATCCAGATGCACGTACGAGAGTCGTGTAAACACTAATTTATACAACGACTGCAAAGTTTTGAGCATGAATATTTTTCTAAAAAATATGCGTGAGTAGTAAGTAATAGTGCGTATTTTTTTAAATAAGTGAAAAATTACAGCATAGCACCTAGGACAGTCACGGAAATATAATATTATAAACTAATATTCCATTTTGAAATCCAAGATGGCCGTCGTATTTTTTTTTTAAGAAATTATCTTCTATACATATCTATACATAATATAATAAAATCGTAGAATTGCCATATGTGTACATTGAAGATTTGTGCAAAATAATAACTGGTGGATGTTAGGGATAAGTAATAGAACATAAAAAAGCTATTTTTGAAATTTTCGTCTGTTTATCTGTTTGTCTGCATGTTTGTGCGCGCATCACGTAAAAACTACTAAATGGATTGAAATGAAACTCGGCATGATTTAAGTTCATACTACGGAGTAATATATAGGATACTTTTTATCCCAAAATTCAGCACGGTTCCCTTGGGAGAGGGGATGAAAGTCAAAATGTGTACTTAGCTGTAATTCGTTAACGGGTGGTCCGATTTCATTCATTCTTTTTTTGTTAGAAAGGAGATACTTTATAAATTACCGGCCAATCTCTGAAAGGCTGGACCGATTTTGATAGGACTTTCACTGGCGGATGTTTACATTTTGATGTACCTAAACATCCGCCAGTGAAATTTCAACAGTTTTTAGCAAGGTATAAGCTCAAAGGAGCTTAGGAAAAACAAAGAGTTCTCAATGAGAGGGATTTTTAAAAACCAATATCCATGCGAACGAAGTCGCGGGTTTATCCACTTGTTTATAATATGGGTGTCATTTCATTTCCGAAGTTTTTTGGTGGGAGTGAACATAAAAAATGATGTTCATTTTGGAATCCAAAATGGCCGTTGTATTTTTTTAAGGAAGAAATCAAAAGAAGAAGAAAAAAAAATTATACGAAATAGCAAAATTCGCCCCCTCCTCCCAAAAAAATATACTAGGTACCTACCTAATGACTACAAACACCTGTTGTTTATTACTAATTACTGTAATAAAAGTCGCACTTGCACTTCTGACTAAACCGACATTTTAGCAGTAAACAAAGATTGCATACTTTTTATTGTTCTATTGGTAAACTTTAAATAATTGTACTCTTATCAGAAAATGTATCCAAGAACTTCAACAGGTGCAATGCAACAGCTCTGTAATGTTATTTTCAGACAGATGATTTGAAATATGTATAATAATAATAATAATTGGTAATTGTTAAATAATTAAAAAGGTGATTGTTTCTTTTATTAGTTAGTTTAGAAAAAAATGGTTGAAGGCTAAATATGCGTGATACCTATGATATAAATACGGAACCCTACATGTCATTATAGAGA
Organism: Melanargia galathea; assembly: GCA_920104075.1. Lineage (NCBI taxonomy): Eukaryota > Metazoa > Arthropoda > Insecta > Lepidoptera > Nymphalidae > Melanargia > Melanargia galathea. The sequence goes on from OV049864.1 coordinate 6,570,375, forward strand.
AGAACATCATATTATCCTGGTCGCTTTTGTTTTGTAAGTTGAACGTAGATTAATGAAATACTTATTCGATAAAGTCCCACGCGAAGTCATTTTAAAAATATTTTATAGTAAATATATAATATATAATACTACAATATCAAATAAATAATTTATAAATTAATATTTAATACAAGTACCAAAACTATAGTCATAGTCGCGCTATATCCAAGTAGTCGTCCGTGTAACTGGCCGCCAGCCTACCTGCCGTTAGATACCTAAACTTCCATAGCGTCAAACTGGGACTTGGGAGAGGGGTCTTAACAACCTTGACAAACAGACAATTTTTATAAAGATAATATAAAGTTTATTCAATAGGGTCGACCTTAGGAATATTCCCAAATTCTTAAGTCGGCACCCCCTGCCGACCTCAGGTACATGAGGTACCTGAGGTACTACTGGCTTTCCTTAGCCCGACACCCCTGTTTTTTCTTTAATGTCTTGATGTCAAATATTACGCAAAACAAATTAAATCGCAACAACAAGTCTTAAATATTATAACACGTAATTTATTTCTTACCAAACAACGCTCGGAAAGTAGCAGTTTTGTAAGAAATCCAGTGATTCACGCACTCGCGCTCGTTCTAACGACAATATGCGACAATTGAGGGAAAGGGGTGCAAAAAAGTGCTGCCTTATTTTCGAACTATTTTCCCATTGGAGCAATACAAAATAAAAAAATACCCATTGCGACTAAATGGCACCAAAACAATAATATCGACAGAAATATAACGAAGTGCCGACTTATGGGGGGGTGCCGGCCTAGGGAGCATCCACCCTACCTACCCTACCTACCCTAGGTATACCTGTGCGGCAGAAAAACAGTTAAAATATTTTTTAACTGTTTTTCACTCCTTTAAACGGCGACAGAGCATAATGGACAAAGGGACTAGACGAATTAATGGTGCCTTGTTTTAGGAACGGAACCCTCAAAATACAATAAGTATACCTAGTAGTTAGGTAGGTACCAATAATCCTATGTACCTAACTTAACAAAATTAATGAAATGGAAAACTTATTACGTACAGCTACCCTCAAAGTATCTAACTTGCCTTCTTAAGACCCCTCTCCCAGTTTGACGCTATGGAAGTTTAGGTATCTAACGGCAGGTAGGCTGGCGGCCAGTTACACGGACGACTACTTGGATATAGCGCGACTATGACTATAGTTTTGGTACTTGTATTAATTTATAAATTATTTATTTGATATTGTAGTATTATATATTATATATTTACTATAAAATATTTTTAAAATGACTTCGCGTGGGACTTTATCGAATAAGTATTTCATTAATCTACGTTCAACTTAAACAAAAGCGACCAGGATAATATGATGTTCTTCTCTATAATGACATGTAGGGTTCCGTATTTATATCATAGGTATCACGCATATTTAGCCTTCAACCATTTTTTTCTAAACTAACTAATAAAAGAAACAATCACCTTTTTAATTATTTAACAATTACCAATTATTATTATTATTATTATACATATTTCAAATCATCTGTCTGAAAATAACATTACAGAGCTGTTGCATTGCACCTGTTGAAGTTCTTGGATACATTTTCTGATAAGAGTACAATTATTTAAAGTTTACCAATAGAACTATAAAAAGTATGCAATCTTTGTTTACTGCTAAAATGTCGGTTTAGTCAGAAGTGCAAGTGCGACTTTTATTACAGTAATTAGTAATAAACAACAGGTGTTTGTAGTCATTAGGTAGGTACCTAGTATATTTTTTTGGGAGGAGGGGGCGAATTTTGCTATTTCGTATAATTTTTTTTGTTCTTCTTTTGATTTCTTCCTTAAAAAATACAACGGCCATTTTGGATTCCAAAATGAACATCATTTTTTATGTTCAGTCCCACCAAAAAACTTCGGAAATGAAATGACATCCATATTATAAACAAGTGGATAAACCCGCGACTTCGTTCGCATGGATATTGGTTTTTAAAAATCCCTCTCATTGAGAACTCTTTGTTTTTTCCTAAGCTCCTTTGAGCTTATACCTTGCTAAAAACTGTTGAAATTTCACTGGCGGATGTTTAGGTACATCAAAATGTAAACATCCGCCAGTGAAAGTCCTATCAAAATCGGTCCAGCCTTTCAGAGATTGGCCGGTAATTTATAAAGTATCTCCTTTCTAACAAAAAAAGAATGAATGAAATCGGACCACCCGTTAACGAATTACAGCTAAGTACACATTTTGACTTTCATCCCCTCTCCCAAGGGAACCGTGCAGAATTTTGGGATAAAAAGTATCCTATATATTACTCCGTAGTATGAACTTAAATCATGCCGAGTTTCATTTCAATCCATTTAGTAGTTTTTACGTGATGCGCGCACAAACATACAGACAAACAGATAAACAGACAAAAATTTCAAAAATAGCTTTTTTATGTTCTATTACTTATCCCTAACATCCACCAGTTATTATTTTGCACAAATCTTCAATGTACACATATGGCAATTCTACGATTTTATTATATGTATAGATTTCGTGCAAAATATCGCGTAAAATTACATAGTTTAGTTTGATTGAGTGAAATATGTCTTTTTTAGGCTATTATCTGATAAGATGACCAAAATCAATAGTATATTTTCAATGTTGTCAAATACCCTATTACCATGATGATCTTGACTTTAATGAAAACGTAAAAGATATATATTTTTTGATAACTTTTAAGGAGATGGCCAGGCAATGGAGAACATTAATGTGACATTGAAATATATCTAATATCAATAGCTTAGAATACACTTATTTTTATTTAATTACCGAAGTCTGCAAGAAGTATTTAACTTTTTTGGATTTCACATGCTTCCTGTTAATGTAATGTACACCCTAGTCGAACAAGTGGAGATAGTAAAAAAAGCTCAAAAATATCAAATAATATAATCAAAATTTTCTGAAAAAATCTTCGGCCAGAAGGGCCATCTCTACTTTGACCTTTACAGTTTCACTAATTTTTAAAGCTAATAAAAAACAAAAACAATTTTTCCTAGAATGTTTTCATATTAATCTTTTTAATTACATATCAAGGCATAGATAATAATTTGCACAGAATTGATATCTGGAACATTTCAGGAACTCTCTCCCTCTACAAAAGTAATTAATATTATTTTAATAATTCTCTATAAAAGCCTGTAATGCTAAGCAAATTAAATAAAAATAAATGAAATTAAAATAAAAGTAGATAAATAAGGGCTTTTATAAAGATTATATCGATTTTTATGCATGTTCAGTTAACATAATCAAGTGAAAAAGTATCTTTTCTTTTGCACAAATGAGCTGAGTTACATATTTAAGTAGATATTGCAGTAAGGAATTAATACCAATATTATAAAAGCAAGTTTGTTTGGTATCTTTTAATGACTCAACTGGTGAACCAATTATGATGCGCACAGAGGTTGCTTGCATCCTAAGATCTTGGCTTTAAGACCCCTCTCCCAGTTTGACGCTATGGAAGTTTAGGTATCTAACGGCAGGTAGGCTGGCGGCCAGTTACACGGACGACTACTTGGATATAGCGCGACTATGACTATAGTTTTGGTACTTGTATTAATTTATAAATTATTTATTTGATATTGTAGTATTATATATTATATATTTACTATAAAATATTTTTAAAATGACTTCGCGTGGGACTTTATCGAATAAGTATTTCATTAATCTACGTTCAACTTACAAAACAAAAGCGACCAGGATAATATGATGTTCTTCTCTATAATGACATGTAGGGTTCCGTATTTATATCATAGGTATCACGCATATTTAGCCTTCAACCATTTTTTTCTAAACTAACTAATAAAAGAAACAATCACCTTTTTAATTATTTAACAATTACCAATTATTATTATTATTATTATACATATTTCAAATCATCTGTCTGAAAATAACATTACAGAGCTGTTGCATTGCACCTGTTGAAGTTCTTGGATACATTTTCTGATAAGAGTACAATTATTTAAAGTTTACCAATAGAACTATAAAAAGTATGCAATCTTTGTTTACTGCTAAAATGTCGGTTTAGTCAGAAGTGCAAGTGCGACTTTTATTACAGTAATTAGTAATAAACAACAGGTGTTTGTAGTCATTAGGTAGGTACCTAGTATATTTTTTTGGGAGGAGGGGGCGAATTTTGCTATTTCGTATAATTTTTTTTGTTCTTCTTTTGATTTCTTCCTTAAAAAAATACAACGGCCATTTTGGATTCCAAAATGAACATCATTTTTTATGTTCAGTCCCACCAAAAAACTTCGGAAATGAAATGACACCCATATTATAAACAAGTGGATAAACCCGCGACTTCGTTCGCATGGATATTGGTTTTTAAAAATCCCTCTCATTGAGAACTCTTTGTTTTTTCCTAAGCTCCTTTGAGCTTATACCTTGCTAAAAACTGTTGAAATTTCACTGGCGGATGTTTAGGTACATCAAAATGTAAACATCCGCCAGTGAAAGTCCTATCAAAATCGGTCCAGCCTTTCAGAGATTGGCCGGTAATTTATAAAGTATCTCCTTTCTAACAAAAAAAGAATGAATGAAATCGGACCACCCGTTAACGAATTACAGCTAAGTACACATTTTGACTTTCATCCCCTCTCCCAAGGGAACCGTGCAGAATTTTGGGATAAAAAGTATCCTATATATTACTCCGTAGTATGAACTTAAATCATGCCGAGTTTCATTTCAATCCATTTAGTAGTTTTTACGTGATGCGCGCACAAACATACAGACAAACAGATAAACAGACAAAAATTTCAAAAATAGCTTTTTTATGTTCTATTACTTATCCCTAACATCCACCAGTTATTATTTTGCACAAATCTTCAATGTACACATATGGCAATTCTACGATTTTATTATATTATGTATAGATATGTATAGAAGATAATTTCTACAAAAAAAATATAATACGACGGCCATCTTGGATTTCAAAATGGAATATTAGTTTATAATATTATATTTCCGTGACTGTCCTAGGTGCTATGCTGTAATTTCACTTATTTAAAAAAATACGCACTATTACTTACTACTCACGCATATTTTTTAGAAAAATATTCATGCTCAAAACTTTGCAGTCGTTGTATAAATTAGTGTTTACACGACTCTCGTACGTGCATCTGGATGGTGGCAAAATTTGCACAGGTCCTTCCCCAACGAGCGCCGGGCGCATACTAAATAAGCTAAGACAATACGTAGCTATTTATTGTAATTTAGGGTGATGTTTAATAAGTTTTTATGTTTGATCAAATAAATGGATTGTTAATTAAACTATATACATAGATTCGTTAAAGAACATAGTTTATTTCTACATAAAAATTTTATTGAATTTATGCTTTTTTCAATACAAAAAATCGTGTTAAAGTAACCGTATAATTCGGGAAATTTGGCGGAAGTTCATTTTTTTTTACCCATTAATTTGATAAAAAATCTATATTCTGGTCTGTAATGTGTCAATAGGACTATATGTCTGATATTTAAGTATTTTTTTCAAGTAAATCAGATGACTTTAAAGGACAGATATAGAGCTTCAAAGTTGAGTCTGTTATTTATTTTATTAAAACGAGGTGTGGGAAATTGATCATTACAAAATAAATAAAATAGTTTTTGTAAATATGGTCTGACAAATGTCAATATGAAGGATTAGTTTATTTAAAACATGTATTGAAATATGTGAAAGTCTCTCCTACGATGCTAAATTTGGAGCTTGAAATCTCAGATTTTTCAGAGAAAAGGTAAAACTGCTCTTAATAGTAAAAATGTAAATAAACTTTGAACAGATAACCGCTTGGTTAAAACTTTTTGTTATAACTTTTAATTTTTTTAAATATCTAAAATTCAACAAATTAAATTCGATTTAAAAAAAATTAAAAATACTTACGAGTCCTCCACCAACGATGGCGATATTCAACTGCTTTTTTGCATTTCCGTTCAGCTGTTTCGACATCTTCGAGTTATAGCTGCTCTAAATAAATGCACTTTGCCCTATTTTTTAATTAATAACCGTAGCTTAACTTATTTCTACAAATTCCACGTCGGATCTTTACAATGTCTCAAGTAAACTGTGGAGGACAGTCCTACGTTGTGCGTCCACCGAACAACGTTGTACTATAAAAATATATCTACGGCACAATCGATACCTCATACCATCTCCAAGCACTGACCTCTTAATACGTATTAAACAAGTACCTACGTTAGAGTTGTAAGTCTATGGCTTTGGCCATTGGCTTGTTGAACGCTCCCAAGGTTACGCCCTTTACTGCCGAGTACAGGCCTCCTCTCATAGGAAAGAGGGATATAGAGCTTGGACCCGCCTCGCTGCTCCAATGCGGATTGACGGGTGGTAATAACCGGGGCTTAACGTGCTTTCTGAGGCACTGAGAATTTAATAAGTAATTATTGACCTGACACGGAAATCAAAATATCTAGGCCCTCGTGATTCGCAATCGAACATGCTAACCACTAGACATGGTACCTACTTACTATTCATAAGACGTAGCCTGGAGAAATCCTTGCAGTCTTCTACCTATCCATGAAAGTCCCTTCAAAATCATTCAAGCTCAAGAAAAGGCAGTTCTATAGGCATAATATTTCGAAATCACAAGATGAACAGTTCAGTTTTATTCATTTGTTATTGTAAGTAGGTAACTAAGTACCTACTTAATTATTATTATTATTAATGTTAGAAACCGGTCCAATATTAATTGTCATTTATAATATGCAAGAATTTATGATTCAAACCGGTTATGCTGATAATAACGAGAGTTACTGTAACAGAAGGGACACTTCTGTAGGTAGGTAGGTAGGTATTAATATATATATAGCTGCTCGTGCTGATTCATTGACTGACTCACTGATTGATCACCCCTCCTGTAAAATTTTGTATGAAAAATTTTTTTTTTACTAATGGTTTCGTATAAAGGACAAAAATTCATTCGGAACAAAAATATGGAGAGAGCTGATGATTGAGGATTTCAGAGACGAGCGACGGGCACGCTTAAGGTATTGAAGATAGGTGGGGGGTGCTCGAGCAAATGTCACTCGAAACGTCATCCGATTGGCAGTCCGCTGAAAAAAAATTCAAAATGGCGAAAAAAAGATGGCCGCCATACAAATTTCGTCGGTCTCCATCTCGGAGGGTATAAAAGATGGAAGAGTGGTTTCTTCGCAAAAGATGATGAGGATCCAAAGGTCTACTTGATGAATTGAAAAAAAATTCAAAATGGCGGGATTTATTTTTCCATAGAAAATGTATGGCGAATATTGAAGAGACTACAAGTTGTGAACTATGCAAGACTTTAATGCGGTTTTTTGGAGAACTCTCAAAGAAAAATATGGGAAGACATGATGATTGAGGGTTTGGAAGTTGGTTGAGGAGCCCGGGCAGGGTATTGAAGATAGGTAGGAGGTGCTCAAACAAAAATTACTCGAAACATCATCCAATTGGCAGTGAGCTGAAAAAAAGTCCAAAATGGCGGATTCAAGATGGCGGCTATACAAATTTCGTCGGTGTCTATCTCACCAAGTATAAAAGATGGAATAGTGTTTTCTTGGCAAAAGATGATCAAGAACTAAAGATCTACAATTTGATGAACAGAAAAAAATCAAGATGGCAAAATTTATTTTTTTCACACAAAATATATAATGGCGAATATTGAAGAGACTATAAGTTGGGAAACTATACAAGACTTTAATACGGTTCCTTTTCAAAATTTGTTTTTATGGAAGAACTCTCCTTCTGGCAAATGATTCGGAGAAAAAAATTTGGAGAGTGATGATGATCGAGGGATTGGAAGATGGATGAGGAGCACGGCCAGGGTTAAAGATGCTGAAAATGATAGAAGAAGGTGGAGGCTGCTAAAACAAAAATAATACTGAAATCCTCGCGGTCCGCTTTAGCGGGCCGCGCAGCCAAGCGCCCTACTAGTTAATATATATATAGCTGCTCGTGCTGATTCATTGACTGACTCACTGATTGATCACCCCTCCTGTAAAATTTTGTATGAAAAATTTTTTTTTCACTAATGGTATCGTATAGAGGACAAAAATTCATTCGGAACAAAAATATGGAGAGAGCTGATGATTGAGGATTTCAGAGACGAGCGAATGGCAAGCTTAAGGTATTGAAGATAGGTGGGGGGTGCTCGAACAAATGTCACTCGAAACGTCATCCAATTAGCAGTGAGCTGAAAAAAAATTCAAAATGGCGAAAAAAAGATGGCCACCATACAAATTTCGTCGGTCTCCATCTCGGAGGGTATAAAAGATGGAAGAGTGGTTTCTTCGCAAAAGATGATGAGAATCCAAAGGTCTACTTGATGAATTGAAAAAAAAATTCAAAATGGCGGAATTTATTTTTCCATAGAAAATGTATGGCGAATATTGAAGAGACTACAAGTTGTAAACTATGCAAGGCTTTGATGCGGTTCTTTGGAGAACTCTCAAAGAAAAATATGGGAAGACATGATGATTGAGGGTTTGGAAGATGGTTGAGGAGCCCGGGCAGGGTATGGCAGATAGATGGGAGGTGCTCAAACAAAAATTACTCAAAACCTCATCCAATTGGCACTGAGCTGAAAAAAAAACAAAATGGCGGATTCAAGATGGCAGCTATACAAATTTCGTCGGTGTCTATCTCACCAAGTATAAAAGATGGAAGAGTGATTTCTTGGCAAAAGATGATCAAGAACTGAAGATCTACAATTTGATGAACAGAAAAAAATCAAGATGGCAAAATTTATTTTTTTCACACAAAATATATGGCGAATATTGAAGAGACTAAGTTGGGAAACTATACAAGACTTTGATACGGTTCCTTTTCAAAATTTGTTTTTATGGAAGAACTCTCCTTCTGGCAAATGATTCGGAGAAAAAAATTTGGAGTGATGATGATCGAGGGTTTGGAAGATGGATGAGGAGCACGGCCAGGGTTAAAGATGCTGAAAATGATAGAAGGTGGAGGCTGCTAAAACAAAAATAATACTGAAATCCCCGCGGTCCGCTTTAGCGGGCCGCGCAGCCAAGCGCCCTACTAGTCTATGTATGTACCTACTAATCTATTTCGATTCATTAATAATTGCCAATCGGTAGATCCTTAGTCCACGCTGAGTGGGCACTACCTACTCCTGAGTCCTGCAGCATCAGGATTGGGGAGTTAACAGTAAGATATTTGGAACATCAAAACTTCACACAATGTTACCTATTTAGGTTTTGGCAACGAAATCATGTTTAGGTAGGTATATTAATTGGTGGGGTGCCAGCCAGGTAACCTCCCAGTGTGCCTGGGTGCTGCTGGTCCTCTTGGATACGTCCGAGGGGAAGAGCAGTATTCGGGCCGTTGCGCCCCGGTAACATGGTTAATAATTTTTCTACGGGGATATTGTTAGCCATGGCCAATGACCTGGCGGAGGGAGGTTTCTCCGCGTGTCCCTCTGATTAGCAGAGGGCACTGCGGATAAAACTGGGGGTGAGACACCCCGGGGCGGGGGGCAGCGATGCCCATCGCGGGAGGAAGAAAACCTCGTTAAAAAATTACGGGAGGGCGCGAGCCTCTGGAGGGCCAGCCCAGAGGCGAGCGGGAGCCCCGGCTGGGGCGGCTGCCGGACGCCTGGGATGCATACTTTGGGTTCCCCAGGCGTCCAGCACAGACAGCATGAAGGTCATGCCGTGGTAGTTTTTAGTAGGTATACCTGGTTGGAGTCCCTATAACCTTCGTTCTGCCGCATTCGGCTGCAGAACGGGGGTACCTATAAAAGGTTTTCCACCAAGTCAAAAAAAAAAAAAGGTATATTAATAGGTAATTGTGATAATATGAACGTGATACCTTGTCACCAAAACCCTACTTAGGTATTGTATTACTATGTAATCTAATAAGTAATGAGTAATGACTAATAAGGTCAATGGTATAGGGTTACATATTAAGTAGGTACTGTGTGGACAGTGGTCACCATTCAGCTTATTAAATAGTTAGTGAAATATTGAGCGGCGATAGCCTAGTGGTTACAATGACTCGGACTCACTTTCTGGGGGTTCGAGTTAGACCCCAGCACGCCCTTCTGACTTTTCCGTGCTATGTGCGTTTAAATGTGCTTTAACGGTGAAGGAAAACATCGCGAGAAAACCTGCACGCCTGTGTGAGAATTTTGCATAATGTGAAGGCGTGTGAAGACTACTCGGCCAGCGTGGTGGACTACGGCCTAACCCCTTCTGTTACACTATGCTAAAATTTATTAAATACTGCATATTTGTCTTTTTTAGACAAAAGAAGGCTGTAGTGGGCATATTTGTCATAACAAAGTAATAAAAAGTCCATTCGATGCAAATGAAAATTATTAAACAGATCGGACCTATTAACCCTATTAGAACAATTACTACGACTGATAAGTGTTCAATTGACTGGCCCGTTGGCGCGGTTGGCAGTGACCCTGCCTTCCGCTCCGGGGTCGCGGGTTCGATTCCCGCCCCGAGTCTGGGTGTATTTATAATATGTATGTATGTATTTATATGTACCTAAATATGTCTATCAGTTGGCTGTTACCTATAACACAGGCATTAAGTTGCCTACTTTAGGAACAGACGACCGTGTGTGTATGTGTGAGTATTTATTTATTATTTATTTTATAATTAAATTATGGTTGTATTGAAGTAGATCGAAGCTACCTATGTACCTACTACCTACCTATTAATTCATCTAAAAAACGTATGGAACTTGCTTGATTTACGTTCTAATCGTAAACCGACTACACCGAAGAAGCGGAAGGTTAATGTGTTTAATTTAACATTTAAACAAAATCAATTAACCATTCTTCAAGCTCATTTGAATTAAAATGACCAATAAATAAACTGACCCGCCCGCCAGCGCAGAAATGATACCTAGAAACCTATATAACCTAGTGCCTTTTAAAAAAAAATGGAATTTCTGTAAAATCGGTTTACGGACGATAATTTTACGTGACAACGCTGTGTAATAACGTCATAAGAAAACATTGCCTCTCTATAGCTTATTCCGCGCTCTCGCTTGCACGCAGTACGTGACAATAAGCCCTCATACGCATTAGCGGTTGCGGTAGCGGTGCGGCTAGCCGCTTTTTATATTTTTATATGCAACCGCTCATTTTGTACGCACTAAGCGCTCGTACGCATTAGCGGTTGCGGTAGCGGTTGCATATAAAAATATAACCGAACCGCTACCGCAACCGCTAATGCGTATGAGGGCTAAGTCATGCTTTTTTGTGCGGCTGGCGCTCATCGATTTATAAGACGTTATCACATCAAAAAAGAATAATTAGCCATGATGAACGTGACTAATATTCCCTTTTCCCCTCCAATTAAGCGAAAACTTGTACTAGGAGTGGGTACGACAATAGTGTAACGAATGGGGTTTGAACCCTCGACCTTGCGGTTTTTGATCCGCGCCCGACGACCGTTGCGCTATTGAGGCTTTACCTTGATTATATTTCCATGCCCGCCAGGCACCCATTTGAAAGCAAGGATTGCCATCGCAAATGTAGGTATTTGCGGGTACAGTATGATAAATGCGAACTTGGTGTGTCTATCTGTCTGTCAGTCTTAGTGAGGTTGAACTGGGTTGAAACGTTGAGCCGATTTTGACGAGGCAGAGACGTCTTGGAGACGTCGTTTTTCATCAAAGAAAACCAAAGGGTTCCCACGGGATTTTTAAAAACCTGAAACCATACGGACTTAGTCGCGGGCTAAAGCTAGTCATGTTTGTATGCACACTGGAAGGCGGAAATCCTACTTTATCAAAATGTGAAGGACACACGGTTTCGAAATTTGATTTAAAATTATAATGAAGATTTTTATCAAAAACTAGTTCTCAATTTTGAGAAAAGTGATGATTTTAAAAACGAGATATAAAAACGTAATATTCGTTAAAAACCGCAGTTTAGTAAGTAGGTATTTCTTGATTTGGTTCGCCGTTCGATCAACAATCAATAAATCGACACAAGTAAATATAGAAGTGTCTATCTGTGGTTTCGTAATAACTGTCTGTTATCGAAAATGAACTGTTTGTTTACAATGTAAATATTACAATAATTATTAATTTTAATGACTTGTTTATTAGTCTAGTCATATGATAATGATAATAACAGATACATATAACACGGAGGCACGAGGGTGAAACACCGCCAAATACCACATCCGGGTTGGCACTAAGAAATAAGAATTTCTTGGCAGATAATAAATTAAAAATTTAAAAACCCCCGACATTCGCCATTTGGTGGTGGCGGCCATCTTGGATTTGCATAATGCTATTCTACTAGTCAAGCCCTTTTATTTGATACTCATATGGGAGTTGTGAAAAATATGTAAACCGCCATTTTGTAGCGGCGGCCATCTTGGATCGATTTTCATCAAACATAGCCTAACAACATTCTCGACTAATTCACCTTTCAAACAAAAAAACAGCATTCAAATCGCGTCACCTGTTTGAGCGCTACAGGGGAACACACACACACACACACACACACACGCACGCACGGACGGACGGACGCACGGACGGACGGACGCACGGACGCACGCACGCACGCACGCACACACACACACACACACACGTCAAACTTATAACACCCCGTCGTTTTTGCGTCGGGGGTTAAAAACAACACCCAACAATTTTCTGACCGGGTATCGAACCGAGGACCTCGTGATCCACAGTCACATAGCTAACCGCTAGTCAAATAACCATACAGCAAACCATCGGCAAGGTACTTTCTAACTATTTTATAGTAATACAAGGGTTACAAAATCCCTTGTAAATGGTCTTCACGCTTGGAACGTAAGTATCTACACCTACCTATTAGATAAACAGAGTATAAGACCGCTTCCGAAAACTTAGCGTTATTATTATTTACTAGCTTTTGCCCGCGGCTTCGCCCGCGTGAATTTCGGTTTTTCACAAATCCTGAGGGATAAGTAGATTTCTGGTCCACCCGCCCCCGGCCCCGCCGCGCGGCGGCGTACCGCGCTACCGCGTACGGCGGGCGCAAGGCGCAGGGGCGTGCGGCGCGGCGCGGGGAGTTCCATGCAGCGCGAGCGTGCGTCGGCCGCCGCGAGAAGCGAAAATACCTATCAGGGCGTTTTTTACCGATTTCAACACAACTCCTTTTTTGAAAGTCGGTTAAAAAAGTAGCCTATGTTACTCCTTGGTTAATCCTCTACTTGTCTGTGAAAGTCCCGTCAAAATCGGTTCAGGCGTTTCGAAGATTAGCCCGTTCAAACAGACAGACAGACAGACAAAAATTTTAAAAACGTGTGATTCGGTTATGGTATCGTCCAAATAACCATATGAGCTTAATATGTGGTAGTTATTTCGAAATTACAGACAGACACTTCAATTTTATTTATTAGTATAGATTATAGTTCTGTTTAACCCCCCCCCCCCCCAAATAGATTTTGGTATTGCAAAAAAGTGCATTTTTCTTTTGTAAAAACGATTTTTTTTAACCTATTTTTTATAGTATCTTATCAGAAATCATCAGTAGGTGCTATCACCTGTCTTTGCTTTCAAGAGGGTTCTCCTGATACCCTGTATTATTATTAAGAAAACACCGTAGAAATAATAAAATCATAAATTTATTTTTATCATTTAATACTTAATATTATTAAAATTTATTTTACAGTTTATTATATTAATAATTTACTTTAATAAAATTAGAAACTGATATACGAGGGCATAGAGGTTACGTCCTCCGAGGGACTCTGGCTCGAACTGAACGAGCTCAGTGTCTCCCGCGTCTCCTCTTTGATCTTGAGGTGATCGGTGGTGGAGGGAGGCCGGGGCGGGAGCGACTTGTCCTTTTCTTTGTGCTCTTTGGACTTGTCTTTGCTGCTGTGTTTGTGTTTGTGCTTGTGTTTGTGCTTTTTCTTGTCCTTCTTCTTCTTCTTTGCCTGGATGAGATAAAAAAATTTGATTGAAAACATTCAATACAAAGTCTGTGTTAAAAGCAAACTAAAAATAATAAAAACATAACCTAATCTATAACATGTATCCATCCAGCTGTTGCGATACTTCTAGGGTACAACGAATCCCACATAGACACACATATGTACATACATTCCCAGATAAGTACGTCTGAAAAACTATCCCTATCATTGCCGCCACATAGCATTTCCCCAGGCAGGGTTCTCAGAAACAAAAAAAGGTCCCCAAACTAACATAATTCATTATTGAAAATAAATGAGCCCCAATGTTTAGAATCATTTTCATAAAAAAAAAACTCTGAAAAGTTTGAAAAAACGACTTCTGCCCAAATGCTTTTCAGGTACATCTGTATCTGAGGAGCATTCGGACAGAAGTCGTTTTTCAATATGTACCTTTAACATATTATAGTGTAAAAATCTATTAACAAAAATGTCAAAGGTACCAGATATTTTACACATGTTAAAAGTACAAACAAAGGTATAATTGTCTGTCTGTACCTGTATAAACATCCTGTTTAACATCGTTTTTCATTTTTTTCTGTCTTTAACCTATAGGTTACCTTAGGCGCGTCGGGGTCGTCCTTGTCGTGTCGGAACATGCCGGGCTCGAAGCCGACGGGGCCCGACGAGCCCGGGATGCCCGGCAGGGCCACCGCGTTGTCAGACACGAACTCGCGTTTAGAATCATCCTGCCAATATAAAATGTTCAAAATTCAAATTTTTTTCAAAATATAACCATCTATTTTTACGGGATAAAAAGTATTTTTTACAGGACAAAAAGTATTTTTTACGGGATAAAAAAGTATTTTTTACAGGATAAAAAAGTATTTTTTACAGGATAAAAAAGTAGTTTTTACATGCTCGCTCGTCGATTTGCTCATTGCTCTAAGGATGTTAAACTTACACTGTTTAAAGCTTATTGCATGTGTTTTATACGTCACAATTGTGGATCAAATACACCAAAAGATTCTTTAACATCCTCAGGGTACAGTATAACGATGCACTTCGCATTTTATTAAAAATGCCAAGGTATTGTAGCGCATCGAGCATGTGTGCTGATGCTGGTGTCCCGCACTATTTCGCCATTATCCGAAATAGAATAGCGGGTTTCTGGGAAACCGTCCGCAATTCTAATAATAAGCTGATCAAAGTCGTCGCTCAGGTATCTCCTGACAACGTGTTTTATAAACACTGGCTAAGGGTGCACCAGACCCCAAACGTAAAATGATTAATCATTTTTAATTTTTAATCTTTATTATTATTTATTTTTATTTTGTTCTTTATTTTATATGGGTCCACCGACCTTAAATAAAACCATTTTATTTATTTATTTATTTATTATTGAGGCCTGGACTGATTTGGAAAATTCTTTTTTTGTTTGAAAGGGTATACTGTCCAGGTGGCCTCATGGACATCAGGTCAGGATCTGATGACGGATCCTGGAGAAATTGATCTCTTCAATTTTTTTATTTTTTTTTGGTATATTGAAGTAAGTTTCATTTTTCCTGAAATATAGCTTGTTTTAATATGGGAAATGTACTCACACTGTAAACCCTGATGGGCATGTCGTGGACGGTGGTGACGGTTTCATTTAGGAAATGTATGTACTCACACTGTAAACCCTGATGGGCATGTCGTGGACGGTGGTGACGGTTTCATTTAGGAAATGTATGTACTCACACTGTAAACCCTGATGGGCATGTCGTGGACGGTGGTGTGGTGACGGTTTCATTTAGGAAATGTATGTACTCACACTGTAAACCCAGATGGGCATGTCGTGGACGGTGGTGACGGTTTCATTTAGGAAATGTATGTACTCACACTGTAAACCCTGATGGGCATGTCGTGGACGGTGGTGACGGTTTCATTTAGGAAATGTATGTACTCACACTGTAAACTCTGATGGGCATGTCGTGGACGGTGGTGACGGTTTCATTTAGGAAATGTATGTACTCACACTGTAAACCCTGATGTGCATGTCGTAGACGGTGGTGACGGTTTCATTTAGGAAATGTATGTATTCACACTGTAAACCCTGATGGGCATGTCGTGGACGGTGGTGACGGTTTCATTTAGGAAATGTATGTACTCACACTGTAAACCCTGATGGGCATGTCGTGGACGGTGGTGACGGTTTCATTTAGGAAATGTATGTACTCACACTGTAAACCCAGATGGGCATGTCGTGGACGGTGGTGTGGTGACGGTTTCATTTAGGAAATGTATGTACTCACACTGTAAACCCTGATGGGCATGTCGTGGACGGTGGTGACGTCGACGTTATTATCCTCTTCCTTGATGCTCGAGAGCGGCACGGGCAGGTTGTCGTCACGAGGCGGTTCTGGTTTCGGCGCCGCGTCCAGGGGACCGATGTCCACTTCGCTCTTTACGGGTATCTGTGAAAAAAAAATTGCTTGATTATTGTAATTAAAACAATTTTTTTTTTATTTATTTGTTTTTTGATAGCGATTTCAATTCAACCTTATTTAGTTTAACGGACGGTTGGAATCGTTATAATCAAGATAAAACACGGAGGAGACTCCGACTCGGCGGCGCCGCTATGCCAAAGTAAATAAAGCTGAGTTTTGAGTTGTTATCAAAAAAGACGCTTCGCTTCGGTTTCAATCCTCTTTGTTGAAGGACGTTGTTCCGTAGTCCAGTTTCTATGTTCAATATGTCCATAGTCTGTCGGTAAATTACCTAGATACATACCAATTCGTCTATCTCCTGCTTGATAACAAGCTTCGCTTCTATCTCCCTCTCGCGGTCCCTCCTCTCCCTGTCCCTCTCCATCCTCTCCCTCTCCCTGTCCAGCCGCTCCCTCTCCTTGTTGTGCATCTGCTTCATCATCGCCTGTATCTCGGGCAGCGGCACGCACAGCGGCCGCTTCAGGCCGTACAGGGTGTAGTACAGGTCCACGAGGTCGCACCTCAGCCTCGCATCATTCGACAGTTGGCTGTTTATATTGTTCCACAGTCTGTGAACAGAGTTATGATTTAATGATTTAAGGCTCATTCTGTGGTTTGACGACATAATATAATGTACAAGACGGGTACATACCACGATAAAAACGACTATAAACACCGGCAGTTCAGATGTCATGAACTTCAGAATTGAGGCAGAAGACGTAGAGGGTCCTCTCATCTACCAACTTACCTGTATATAACAGCTCCGACATCAAACAACGGCATGACCAACGGCATGGACACGAGCAACTGAGCCAGTCCGTGCTGCACCCCCGGGTACCCAGACCCGGGCTTGCTGGCTTGCTGACAGCGTTCTCCACCGCTGTCAGCACCGAGGATAAGTACTCTGGTATACCGTCTAATCATACGGAGTCCACCAGGCTTCCGTGTACCCCTCAGAATTGAGGAAGAAGACGCTGACAGCATTCTCCACCGCTGTCAGCAACGAGGATAAGTACACTGGTATACCATCTAATCATACGGAGTCCACCAGGCTTCCGTGTACCCCTTAGAATTGAGGAAGAAGATGCTGACAGCAGTCTTCACCGCTGTCAGCAACGAGGATAAGTACACTGGTATACCATCTAATCATACGGAGTCCACCAGGCTTCCGTGTACCCCTCAGAATTGAGGAAGAAGACGCTGACAGCATTCTCCACCGCTGTCAGCAAGGAGGATAAGTACTCTGGTATACCATCTAATCATACGGAGTCCACCGCCTAGTGGACTTTTCGGAAGCCTTTCCGTGTACCCCTCAGAATTGAGTAAGAAGACGCAGAGGGTCGTCTCATCTACCAGCTTACCTGTGTACAACAGCCTCTGTGTCCAATCTATGCCTTTGTGCGCGTTCGAAGGGCGGCATCGAGACGAGCAACCGAGCCAGCCCGTGCCGCACCCCCGGGTCTGGGTCGTTCTCCACCGCTGTCAGCAATGAGGACAAGTCCTCCGGTTTGCCATCCACGCGCACGAAGTCCACCAGACATTCGAACGCCGCCAGCCTGACATCTAGAAACATGGTTTTATTGTAGTGTGATGATGATATCTACGAAAATTGCAATTTCTCCCTTCGCCTTGTTACTTTATTTGTAGAATTGTGAATAGGGTCTTAAATAATACTTAAGACTCATTTGGATATCAATTCTTTTTATCTCCTCCAGCACCAGCTTGGTGTCCGCCGATAGGGAATCTGCTGTTATTGTTCTCACCTATGTACTGTCCGTACTGCGCGTACGCTCTGAACACGGAGGGTATGCTGGGCAGGTGGCCGCACTGCTGCAGGCGTCGCACGGCGCGCAGGCAGCTCACGGTCACGGTGTTCTTGTAGCACGGCAGCACCTTCTCCAGGTTGAGCACGCGCGTTATCTCCTCCAGCACCAGCTTGGTGTCCGCCGATAGGGAATCTGCTGTTATTGTTCTCACCTATGTACTGTCCGTACTGCGCGTACGCTCTGAACACGGAGGGTATGCTGGGCAGGTGGCCGCACTGCTGCAGGCGTCGCACGGCGCGCAGGCAGCTCACGGTCACGGTGTTCTTGTAGCACGGCAGCACCTTCTCCAGGTTGAGCACGCGCGTTATCTCCTCCAGCACCAGCTTGGTGTCCGCCGATAGGGAATCTGCTGTTATTGTTCTCACCTATGTACTGTCCGTACTGCGCGTACGCTCTGAACACGGAGGGTATGCTGGGCAGGTGGCCGCACTGCTGCAGGCGTCGCACGGCGCGCAGGCAGCTCACGGTCACGGTGTTCTTGTAGCACGGCAGCACCTTCTCCAGGTTGAGCACGCGCGTTATCTGCTCCAGCACCAGCTTGGTGTCCGCCGATAGGGAATCTGCTGTTATTGTTCTCACCTATGTACTGTCCGTACTGCGCGTACGCTCTGAACACGGAGGGTATGCTGGGCAGGTGGCCGCACTGCTGCAGGCGTCGCACGGCGCGCAGGCAGCTCACGGTCACGGTGTTCTTGTAGCACGGCAGCACCTTCTCCAGGTTGAGCACGCGAGTTATCTCCTCCAGCACCAGCTTGGTGTCCGCCGATAGGGAATCTGCTGTTATTGTTCTCACCTATGTACTGTCCGTACTGCGCGTACGCTCTGAACACGGAGGGTATGCTGGGCAGGTGGCCGCACTGCTGCAGGCGTCGCACGGCGCGCAGGCAGCTCACGGTCACGGTGTTCTTGTAGCACGGCAGCACCTTCTCCAGGTTGAGCACGCGCGTTATCTCCTCCAGCACCAGCTTGGTGTCCGCCGATAGGGAATCTGCTGTTATTGTTCTCACCTATGTACTGTCCGTACTGCGCGTACGCTCTGAACACGGAGGGTATGCTGGGCAGGTGGCCGCACTGCTGCAGGCGTCGCACGGCGCGCAGGCAGCTCACGGTCACGGTGTTCTTGTAGCACGGCAGCACCTTCTCCAGGTTGAGCACGCGCGTTATCTCCTCCAGCACCAGCTTGGTGTCCGCCGATAGGGAATCTGCTGTTATTGTTCTCACCTATGTACTGTCCGTACTGCGCGTACGCTCTGAACACGGAGGGTATGCTGGGCAGGTGGCCGCACTGCTGCAGGCGTCGCACGGCGCGCAGGCAGCTCACGGTCACGGTGTTCTTGTAGCACGGCAGCACCTTCTCCAGGTTGAGCACGCGCGTTATCTCCTCCAGCACCAGCTTGGTGTCCGCCGATAGGGAATCTGCTGTTATTGTTCTCACCTATGTACTGTCCGTACTGCGCGTACGCTCTGAACACGGAGGGTATGCTGGGCAGGTGGCCGCACTGCTGCAGGCGTCGCACGGCGCGCAGGCAGCTCACGGTCACGGTGTTCTTGTAGCACGGCAGCACCTTCTCCAGGTTGAGCACGCGCGTTATCTCCTCCAGCACCAGCTTGGTGTCCGCCGATAGGGAATCTGCTGTTATTGTTCTCACCTATGTACTGTCCGTACTGCGCGTACGCTCTGAACACGGAGGGTATGCTGGGCAGGTGGCCGCACTGCTGCAGGCGTCGCACGGCGCGCAGGCAGCTCACGGTCACGGTGTTCTTGTAGCACGGCAGCACCTTCTCCAGGTTGAGCACGCGCGTTATCTGCTCCAGCACCAGCTTGGTGTCCGCCGATAGGGAATCTGCTGTTATTGTTCTCACCTATGTACTGTCCGTACTGCGCGTACGCTCTGAACACGGAGGGTATGCTGGGCAGGTGGCCGCACTGCTGCAGGCGTCGCACGGCGCGCAGGCAGCTCACGGTCACGGTGTTCTTGTAGCACGGCAGCACCTTCTCCAGGTTGAGCACGCGCGTTATCTCCTCCAGCACCAGCTTGGTGTCCGCCGATAGGGAATCTGCTGTTATTGTTCTCACCTATGTACTGTCCGTACTGCGCGTACGCTCTGAACACGGAGGGTATGCTGGGCAGGTGGCCGCACTGCTGCAGGCGTCGCACGGCGCGCAGGCAGCTCACGGTCACGGTGTTCTTGTAGCACGGCAGCACCTTCTCCAGGTTGAGCACGCGCGTTATCTGCTCCAGCACCAGCTTGGTGTCCGCCGATAGGGAATCTGCTGTTATTGTTCTCACCTATGTACTGTCCGTACTGCGCGTACGCTCTGAACACGGAGGGTATGCTGGGCAGGTGGCCGCACTGCTGCAGGCGTCGCACGGCGCGCAGGCAGCTCACGGTCACGGTGTTCTTGTAGCACGGCAGCACCTTCTCCAGGTTGAGCACGCGCGTTATCTGCTCCAGCACCAGCTTGGTGTCCGCCGATAGGGAATCTGCTGTTATTGTTCTCACCTATGTACTGTCCGTACTGCGCGTACGCTCTGAACACGGAGGGTATGCTGGGCAGGTGGCCGCACTGCTGCAGGCGTCGCACGGCGCGCAGGCAGCTCACGGTCACGGTGTTCTTGTAGCACGGCAGCACCTTCTCCAGGTTGAGCACGCGCGTTATCTGCTCCAGCACCAGCTTGGTGTCCGCCGATAGGGAATCTGCTGTTATTGTTCTCACCTATGTACTGTCCGTACTGCGCGTACGCTCTGAACACGGAGGGTATGCTGGGCAGGTGGCCGCACTGCTGCAGGCGTCGCACGGCGCGCAGGCAGCTCACGGTCACGGTGTTCTTGTAGCACGGCAGCACCTTCTCCAGGTTGAGCACGCGCGTTATCTGCTCCAGCACCAGCTTGGTGTCCGCCGATAGGGAATCTGCTGTTATTGTTCTCACCTATGTACTGTCCGTACTGCGCGTACGCTCTGAACACGGAGGGTATGCTGGGCAGGTGGCCGCACTGCTGCAGGCGTCGCACGGCGCGCAGGCAGCTCACGGTCACGGTGTTCTTGTAGCACGGCAGCACCTTCTCCAGGTTGAGCACGCGCGTTATCTCCTCCAGCACCAGCTTGGTGTCCGCCGATAGGGAATCTGCTGTTATTGTTCTCACCTATGTACTGTCCGTACTGCGCGTACGCTCTGAACACGGAGGGTATGCTGGGCAGGTGGCCGCACTGCTGCAGGCGTCGCACGGCGCGCAGGCAGCTCACGGTCACGGTGTTCTTGTAGCACGGCAGCACCTTCTCCAGGTTGAGCACGCGCGTTATCTGCTCCAGCACCAGCTTGGTGTCCGCCGATAGGGAATCTGCTGTTATTGTTCTCACCTATGTACTGTCCGTACTGCGCGTACGCTCTGAACACGGAGGGTATGCTGGGCAGGTGGCCGCACTGCTGCAGGCGTCGCACGGCGCGCAGGCAGCTCACGGTCACGGTGTTCTTGTAGCACGGCAGCACCTTCTCCAGGTTGAGCACGCGCGTTATCTCCTCCAGCACCAGCTTGGTGTCCGCCGATAGGGAATCTGCTGTTATCGGTGCACCCTGTGCGACAAAAATTAAACAGATAATATCAATATCTACCGAGTTGAAATTACGCAAAATACATTTCACCTCCTTTCGGGAGAGACCAAATTCAACCCCCGGCACGCATCTCAATTTTTGGATGTATGTGCGTTTTAAGGAATTGATATCGCTTGCTTTACAAGTGAAGGAAAACATCGCGAGGAAACCTGCATGCCTGAGTTCCCGTAATGTTCTCAAAGGCGTGTGAAGTCTACCGATCCGCACTTGGCCAGCGTGATGGAATAGTCTAAACCTGTCTCACTCTGAGAGGAGACCCATGCGCTGTAGTGGGCCGATAATGGGTTGATCACGATGATGATAATGATGATGATGATGATGATGATGATGGTGGTGGTGGTGATAATGATGATGATGGTGGTGGTGGTGGTGGTGGTGGTGGTGGTGGTGGTGGTGGTGATGACAATGATAATGATGATGACGATGATGATGATGACAATGACAATGATGATGACGATGATGATGATGATGACAATGACAATGATGATCACGACAATGACGATAGTGATGATGATGACAATGATGATAATGATGATGATGACAATGATAATGATGCTGTTGATGATGGTGATAATGACGAAAGTATAAGAGGAATGTTGAATATAAACGTATCGTCACACTCACGGGCTGCAACACGGATATTACAGGCGTGATGGTGGCGGCCAGCGCGTCGACGAGCGACGCCTTGTAGTAGTTGTCCGAGAAGTGGTTCTTCGAGTTGTCGTTGTACTTGAAGAGGTCGAGGAGGAATCTGACCACCTCCGGCGGACAGATGCCGTGAATGTTCCTCAGACCTAAACGAAATCATTCTTTGAGGTTAGGTTAGCTGGTACAATAGGTAGTCCTGTAGTCCTGTATTCAATGATCTAGTGCTCAAGTGGAAGGGCCGATTTGAATTCAGTTTTTAATCAAAATAGTGTTTATTCAAGATGGTTCTTTCGTAGCTCCTTTAGAGTTAGATCCCATGATATCATAACATAGGGATAAAACGTTCCTTTATAACTAAGTTTTCTCTATTTTAATTTAGTACTAAATCTGAGACCTACACAGAGCATACTTTGATTTTGCTAGGAATTTAGTTTCGAGTTAAATAAATAAATAAATAAATAATCATTTATTCGGAACATAGTTCAAATAGACGCCACAGAATAAAAAGAGAAAAAAATTACATAATAAACTTACAAAAAGGTAAAACTATCTTATATAAACACTAGTATCTATCTTATTTTTTATCTTTACATAAGATCTTTAAATAAGAGATTCATGTAGATTTTTTTTATTGTATGATAGGCTTAAGCTTGACGACAATTATGCCTGAAGGAAAGCAATGATGTCTAAATTGGAACGCGCTTGCCTAGAAATTAAGTTTCTAGAAGATTAAAGAAACTCTCACCAGCCATGGCGATGGGGATGGTCTTCTGCAGGAAGTAATGCTGGAGGTTGTCGAAGTTGTTCTGCTTGATGATGTTCGGCGCGGCGAACGAGCCGAACATTTTGCGGAATATCGTCAGCATGGCCGGCGGGCCCGCCCACGAACTTATCATGGCGTTTGCCACCTACAAATTATCAAATTATTCTTGCATGGAACATACTTTACTATAGGACCGTTTTCCAATTCTTTATACATGGTGTAAATGACATCTTAATGAAAACTTTGAGGTAAGGTTGCATTTAATGTGTTATGTGAAAATACTGAATTCATTTATGTCAGAAATGATTGGTTTCAAATATTGCCATTTTTGAGCGCGCAATGTATTGCATACAACGCGATCACAACGCACACAACGCTCCGCGCAAAATTCACAATATGAGACTTTTATGAGTTAAAGCGTGGCCTTGACGTCGCGCGCCCGGCACTTCTTTTGACTGCGCCGCGAGCCTCATTATAAATTCAAGGCCAGTACGAATGTAGGTTAACGACCTGTATTCACACTAGTTCACTAGCAATCAGCTGTTTGACGAAAATCTTAAATTTGATAACATTACCGTTTTAAGTGAAAATAATGAAATAATTACTTTTTCATTTATAATTGCGTTGAGACAGATAGTAATAATGATTTTATACAGTATTCAGTTAAAAAAGAGGTAAAAAATATCGGAAATTTCATGGAAAATTCGACGAAAAATTTCACCACTGGGGAACCTAGAATCATGTACTGAATCCGTGGGACGCATTTTGGACAACATGTCTGAATACACCCTTTATAACCATGTTCTTTAATATAGAAAAGGTTTTTTGCACGACAAATACTCGTAGGCATCTAAACCTCTTAACGATTGGAAATTGAAACTCGGTAAGCTTTATGGCGCCTGAATGACGAATGTTATCGTGACCAAAATAAAGACGATAAACAGGGAAATGATTGATGCTGGTATGGTAGAGTTGACGCCAAACAAATATTCGTCCCTGAGCTTTCATGCCGCAGCTGGTACTGCCACTGGTAGTCCGGCTGCGATGTCACGGTGCTACGCAGCAGGGACATCTCGTAGTCCGGCTGCGATGTCACGAAACTACGTAGTAGGCACATCTACGCTCCAAAGTTTATAAATAGAGCACACCTTTGTCAAACAGTGCGCAGCCCTGCACCTGATCTTGTAGTACGTCTGCTCGTTCTCAATGGTGTCAGTGAGCGCCTTCCTGGTGGCGGGCTCGGGGTAGTTGTGCAGCGCGTCGATGGCCTCGCTCTGCGCCGTGACGTCGCGCTCGTGCCGCAGCTGGTACTGCCACTGGTAATCCGGCTGCGATATCACGGTGCTGCGCAGCAGGGACATCTCCGGGTCCAGGCGGATCCACAGCACTGGAGAGTCGCTGAGAAGAGAACGGAGGCAACTGAAAATTGATATTCCACTTGTTGCATTCTGACATGGGGCGATCGTATTCATCGCCCCTCGCGTTAGTGTCACAAACCAGTTTTCAAAGGAGAATGGTCATCTGTGACCCAGACCCGACAGAAACGGGACATATCTCATTTTTTTTTGATGTTTTTTATAGAGTTAAATTATATATTTTTTATATTCGAAATCAATGGCTAACACCAAAATATTGCCTTATGTTTTTGTTCAGGCGTTACACAAAAAAAATACAAAATGCCTATTTATCTACAAAATTCGTAAATATATGTAACTAAATGACGAAACAATAGCTATGGAATGTATTTAAGTGAACTGGAGATGCAGCTGGATTATATAATTTTTGAACTCCTAGTACAACAATCAACTTTGAATTCATTAAAATCATCGTATTCGATGATTTCTTGCATAGAAGGACGTTATATCTATAAAAACGGTCACGTACTGCCTGCATGCTATGGCTCAGGTAGCTTGGTAGTGACAGACACCAACATGCTATCTCACTCTTTCATTAAAACAACAATGGCGCAGAGCGGGGAGTTACTAGGAGTTTAAAAATTACATAATCCAGCTGCATATCCAGGTCACCTAGCTATTGTTACATTCCATAGCTATTGTTTCGTCATTTAGTTACATATTATATTTACGAATTTTGTAGATAAATAGGCATTTTGTATTTTTTTTTTTTGTGTAACGCCTGAACAAAAACATAAGGCAATATTTTGGTGTTAGCCATTGATTTCGAATATAAAAAATATATAATTTAACTCTATAAAAAATAACAAAAAAAATGAGATATGTCCCGTTTCTGTCGGGTCTGGGTTTTTTTTCTATGGGGTGTGACCGTTCTCCTTTGAAATCTTATTTGTGTAAGATTTCAGTTTGAAATCGTATTTGTACCGATTGTATTGTACACGATTTCTAACAACAACGGTGTTACATGTAGACCTGTGACTTTAGTTTACTGAAAAGATTTTGTGCCGTAAGTTCAGTACCATACACTCACTCCATAGCAGAGAGGTCCATGTCCACCTCCTCGCCGGTGCACAGGGGGATCTTCTTCTTCTTGTTCCGCCTGCTCTTGCTGTGGCACGTGATGTCCGCCCCCACCACGGTGTTCTCGATCTGCAGCGTGTGCTCGAACGTGCCGTAAGTTCAGTACCATACACTCACTCCATAGCAGAGAGGTCCATATCCACCTCCTCGCCGGTGCACAGGGGGATCTTCTTCTTCTTGTTCCGCCTGCTCTTGCTGTGGCACGTGATGTCCGCCCTCACCACGGTGTTCTCGATCTGCAGCGTGTGCTCGAACGTGCCGTAAGTTCAGTACCATATACTCACTCCATAGCAGAGAGGTCCATGTCCACCTCCTCGCCGGTGCACAGGGGGATCTTCTTCTTCTTGTTCCGCCTGCTCTTGCTGTGGCACGTGATGTCCGCCCTCACCACGGTGTTCTCGATCTGCAGCGTGTACTCGAACGTGCCGTAAGTTCAGTACCATATACTCACTCCATAGCAGAGAGGTCCATGTCCACCTCCTCGCCGGTGCACAGGGGGATCTTCTTCTTCTTGTTCCGCCTGCTCTTGCTGTGGCACGTGATGTCCGCCCTCACCACGGTGTTCTCGACCTGCAGCGTGTGCTCGAACGTGCTGTAAGTTCAGTACCATATACTCACTCCATAGCAGAGAGGTCCATGTCCACCTCCTCGCCGGTGCACAGGGGGATCTTCTTCTTCTTGTTCCGCCTGCTCTTGCTGTGGCACGTGATGTCCGCCCTCACCACGGTGTTCTCGATCTGCAGCGTGTGCTCGAACGTGCTGTAAGTTCAGTACCATACACTCACTCCATAGCAGAGAGGTCCATGTCCACCTCCTCGCCGGTGCACAGGGGGATCTTCTTCTTCTTGTTCCGCCTGCTCTTGCCGTGGCACGTGATGTCCGCCCTCACCACGGTGTTCTCGATCTGCAGCGTGTGCTCGAACGTGCTGTAAGTTCAGTACCATATACTCACTCCATAGCAGAGAGGTCCATGTCCACCTCCTCGCCGGTGCACAGGGGGATCTTCTTCTTCTTGTTCCGCCTGCTCTTGCTGTGGCACGTGATGTCCGCCCTCACCACGGTGTTCTCGATCTGCAGCGTGTGCTCGAACGTGCTGTAAGTTCAGTACCATATACTCACTCCATAGCAGAGAGGTCCATGTCCACCTCCTCGCCGGTGCACAGGGGGATCTTCTTCTTCTTGTTCCGCCTGCTCTTGCTGTGGCACGTGATGTCCGCCCTCACCACGGTGTTCTCGATCTGCAGCGTGTGCTCGAACGTGCTGTAAGTTCAGTACCATATACTCACTCCATAGCAGAGAGGTCCATGTCCACCTCCTCGCCGGTGCACAGGGGGATCTTCTTCTTCTTGTTCCGCCTGCTCTTGCTGTGGCACGTGATATCCGCCCTCACCACGGTGTTCTCGATCTGCAGCGTGTGCTCGAACGTGCTGTAAGTTCAGTACCATATACTCACTCCATAGCAGAGAGGTCCATGTCCACCTCCTCGCCGGTGCACAGGGGGATCTTCTTCTTCTTGTTCCGCCTGCTCTTGCTGTGGCACGTGATGTCCGCCCTCACCACGGTGTTCTCGATCTGCAGCGTGTGCTCGAACGTGCTGTAAGTTCAGTACCATATACTCACTCCATAGCAGAGAGGTCCATGTCCACCTCCTCGCCGGTGCACAGGGGGATCTTCTTCTTCTTGTTCCGCCTGCTCTTGCTGTGGCACGTGATGTCCGCCCTCACCACGGTGTTCTCGATCTGCAGCGTGTGCTTGAACGTGCTGTAAGTTCAGTACCATATACTCACTCCATAGCAGAGAGGTCCATGTCCACCTCCTCGCCGGTGCACAGGGGGATCTTCTTCTTCTTGTTCCGCCTGCTCTTGCTGTGGCACGTGATGTCCGCCCCCACCACGGTGTTCTCGATCTGCATCGTGTGCTCGAACGTGCCGTAAGTTCAGTACCATACACTCACTCCATAGCAGAGAGGTCCATGTCCACCTCCTCGCCGGTGCACAGGGGGATCTTCTTCTTCTTGTTCCGCCTGCTCTTGCTGTGGCACGTGATGTCCGCCCTCACCACGGTGTTCTCGATCTGCAGCGTGTGCTCGAACGTGCCGTAAGTTCAGTACCATATACTCACTCCATAGCAGAGAGGTCCATGTCCACCTCCTCGCCGGTGCACAGGGGGATCTTCTTCTTCTTGTTCCGCCTGCTCTTGCTGTGGCACGTGATGTCCGCCCTCACCACGGTGTTCTCGATCTGCAGCGTGTGCTCGAACGTGCCGTAAGTTCAGTACCATATACTCACTCCATAGCAGAGAGGTCCATGTCCACCTCCTCGCCGGTGCACAGGGGGATCTTCTTCTTCTTGTTCCGCCTGCTCTTGCTGTGGCACGTGATGTCCGCCCTCACCACGGTGTTCTCGATCTGCAGCGTGTGCTCGAACGTGCTGTAAGTTCAGTACCATACACTCACTCCATAGCAGAGAGGTCCATGTCCACCTCCTCGCCGGTGCACAGGGGGATCTTCTTCTTCTTGTTCCGCCTGCTCTTGCTGTGGCACGTGATGTCCGCCCTCACCACGGTGTTCTCGATCTGCAGCGTGTGCTCGAACGTGCTGTAAGTTCAGTACCATATACTCACTCCATAGCAGAGAGGTCCATGTCCACCTCCTCGCCGATGCACAGGGGGATCTTCTTCTTCTTGTTCCGCCTGCTCTTGCTGTGGCACGTGATGTCCGCCCTCACCACGGTGTTCTCGATCTGCAGCGTGTGCTCGAACGTGCTGTAAGTTCAGTACCATATACTCACTCCATAGCAGAGAGGTCCATGTCCACCTCCTCGCCGGTGCACAGGGGGATCTTCTTCTTCTTGTTCCGCCTGCTCTTGCTGTGGCACGTGATGTCCGCCCTCACCACGGTGTTCTCGATCTGCAGCGTGTGCTCGAACGTGCTGTAAGTTCAGTACCATATACTCACTCCATAGCAGAGAGGTCCATGTCCACCTCCTCGCCGGTGCACAGGGGGATCTTCTTCTTCTTGTTCCGCCTGCTCTTGCTGTGGCACGTGATGTCCGCCCTCACCACGGTGTTCTCGATCTGCAGCGTGTGCTCGAACGTGCTGTAAGTTCAGTACCATACACTCACTCCATAGCAGAGAGGTCCATGTCCACCTCCTCGCCGGTGCACAGGGGGATCTTCTTCTTCTTGTTCCGCCTGCTCTTGCTGTGGCACGTGATGTCCGCCCTCACCACGGTGTTCTCGATCTGCAGCGTGTGCTCGAACGTGCTGTAAGTTCAGTACCATATACTCACTCCATAGCAGAGAGGTCCATGTCCACCTCCTCGCCGGTGCACAGGGGGATCTTCTTCTTCTTGTTCCGCCTGCTCTTGCTGTGGCACGTGATGTCCGCCCCCACCACGGTGTTCTCGATCTGCAGCGTGTGCTCGAACGTGCCGTAAGTTCAGTACCATACACTCACTCCATAGCAGAGAGGTCCATGTCCACCTCCTCGCCGGTGCACAGGGGGATCTTCTTCTTCTTGTTCCGCCTGCTCTTGCTGTGGCACGTGATGTCCGCCCTCACCACGGTGTTCTCGATCTGCAGCGTGTGCTCGAACGTGCCGTAAGTTCAGTACCATATACTCACTCCATAGCAGAGAGGTCCATGTCCACCTCCTCGCCGGTGCACAGGGGGATCTTCTTCTTCTTGTTCCGCCTGCTCTTGCTGTGGCACGTGATGTCCGCCCTCACCACGGTGTTCTCGATCTGCAGCGTGTGCTCGAACGTGCCGTAAGTTCAGTACCATATACTCACTCCATAGCAGAGAGGTCCATGTCCACCTCCTCGCCGGTGCACAGGGGGATCTTCTTCTTCTTGTTCCGCCTGCTCTTGCTGTGGCACGTGATGTCCGCCCTCACCACGGTGTTCTCGACCTGCAGCGTGTGCTCGAACGTGCTGTAAGTTCAGTACCATATACTCACTCCATAGCAGAGAGGTCCATGTCCACCTCCTCGCCAGTGCACAGGGGGATCTTCTTCTTCTTGTTCCGCCTGCTCTTGCTGTGGCACGTGATGTCCGCCCTCACCACGGTGTTCTCGATCTGCAGCGTGTGCTCGAACGTGCTGTAAGTTCAGTACCATACACTCACTCCATAGCAGAGAGGTCCATGTCCACCTCCTCGCCGGTGCACAGGGGGATCTTCTTCTTCTTGTTCCGCCTGCTCTTGCTGTGGCACGTGATGTCCGCCCTCACCACGGTGTTCTCGATCTGCAGCGTGTGCTCGAACGTGCTGTAAGTTCAGTACCATATACTCACTCCATAGCAGAGAGGTCCATGTCCACCTCCTCGCCGGTGCACAGGGGGATCTTCTTCTTCTTGTTCCGCCTGCTCTTGCTGTGGCACGTGATGTCCGCCCTCACCACGGTGTTCTCGATCTGCAGCGTGTGCTCGAACGTGCTGTAAGTTCAGTACCATATACTCACTCCATAGCAGAGAGGTCCATGTCCACCTCCTCGCCGGTGCACAGGGGGATCTTCTTCTTCTTGTTCCGCCTGCTCTTGCTGTGGCACGTGATATCCGCCCTCACCACGGTGTTCTCGATCTGCAGCGTGTGCTCGAACGTGCTGTAAGTTCAGTACCATATACTCACTCCATAGCAGAGAGGTCCATGTCCACCTCCTCGCCGGTGCACAGGGGGATCTTCTTCTTCTTGTTCCGCCTGCTCTTGCTGTGGCACGTGATGTCCGCCCTCACCACGGTGTTCTCGATCTGCAGCGTGTGCTCGAACGTGCTGTAAGTTCAGTACCATATACTCACTCCATAGCAGAGAGGTCCATGTCCACCTCCTCGCCGGTGCACAGGGGGATCTTCTTCTTCTTGTTCCGCCTGCTCTTGCTGTGGCACGTGATGTCCGCCCCCACCACGGTGTTCTCGATCTGCAGCGTGTGCTCGAACGTGCCGTAAGTTCAGTACCATACACTCACTCCATAGCAGAGAGGTCCATGTCCACCTCCTCGCCGGTGCACAGGGGGATCTTCTTCTTCTTGTTCCGCCTGCTCTTGCTGTGGCACGTGATGTCCGCCCTCACCACGGTGTTCTCGATCTGCAGCGTGTGCTCGAACGTGCTGTAAGTTCAGTACCATATACTCACTCCATAGCAGAGAGGTCCATGTCCACCTCCTCGCCGGTGCACAGGGGGATCTTCTTCTTCTTGTTCCGCCTGCTCTTGCTGTGGCACGTGATGTCCGCCCTCACCACGGTGTTCTCGATCTGCAGCGTGTGCTCGAACGTGCTGTAAGTTCAGTACCATATACTCACTCCATAGCAGAGAGGTCCATGTCCACCTCCTCGCCGGTGCACAGGGGGATCTTCTTCTTCTTGTTCCGCCTGCTCTTGCTGTGGCACGTGATGTCCGCCCCCACCACGGTGTTCTCGATCTGCAGCGTGTGCTCGAACGTGCCGTAAGTTCAGTACCATACACTCACTCCATAGCAGAGAGGTCCATGTCCACCTCCTCGCCGGTGCACAGGGGGATCTTCTTCTTCTTGTTCCGCCTGCTCTTGCTGTGGCACGTGATGTCCGCCCTCACCACGGTGTTCTCGATCTGCAGCGTGTGCTCGAACGTGCTGTAAGTTCAGTACCATATACTCACTCCATAGCAGAGAGGTCCATGTCCACCTCCTCGCCGGTGCACAGGGGGATCTTCTTCTTCTTGTTCCGCCTGCTCTTGCTGTGGCACGTGATGTCCGCCCTCACCACGGTGTTCTCGATCTGCAGCGTGTGCTCGAACGTGCTGTAAGTTCAGTACCATATACTCACTCCATAGCAGAGAGGTCCATGTCCACCTCCTCGCCGGTGCACAGGGGGATCTTCTTCTTCTTGTTCCGCCTGCTCTTGCTGTGGCACGTGATGTCCGCCCTCACCACGGTGTTCTCGATCTGCAGCGTGTGCTCGAACGTGCCGTAAGTTCAGTACCATATACTCACTCCATAGCAGAGAGGTCCATGTCCACCTCCTCGCCGGTGCACAGGGGGATCTTCTTCTTCTTGTTCCGCCTGCTCTTGCTGTGGCACGTGATGTCCGCCCTTACCACGGTGTTC
Organism: Melanargia galathea; assembly: GCA_920104075.1. Lineage (NCBI taxonomy): Eukaryota > Metazoa > Arthropoda > Insecta > Lepidoptera > Nymphalidae > Melanargia > Melanargia galathea. Next base: position 6,602,185 of record OV049864.1, read on the forward strand.
TCGATCTGCAGCGTGTGCTCGAACGTGCTGTAAGTTCAGTACCATATACTCACTCCATAGCAGAGAGGTCCATGTCCACCTCCTCGCCGGTGCACAGGGGGATCTTCTTCTTCTTGTTCCGCCTGCTCTTGCTGTGGCACGTGATGTCCGCCCTCACCACGGTGTTCTCGATCTGCAGCGTGTGCTCGAACGTGCTGTAAGTTCAGTACCATATACTCACTCCATAGCAGAGAGGTCCATGTCCACCTCCTCGCCGGTGCACAGGGGGATCTTCTTCTTCTTGTTCCGCCTGCTCTTGCTGTGGCACGTGATGTCCGCCCTCACCACGGTGTTCTCGATCTGCAGCGTGTGCTCGAACGTGCTGTAAGTTCAGTACCATATACTCACTCCATAGCAGAGAGGTCCATGTCCACCTCCTCGCCGGTGCACAGGGGGATCTTCTTCTTCTTGTTCCGCCTGCTCTTGCTGTGGCACGTGATGTCCGCCCTCACCACGGTGTTCTCGATCTGCAGCGTGTGCTCGAACGTGCTGTAAGTTCAGTACCATATACTCACTCCATAGCAGAGAGGTCCATGTCCACCTCCTCGCCGGTGCACAGGGGGATCTTCTTCTTCTTGTTCCGCCTGCTCTTGCTGTGGCACGTGATGTCCGCCCTCACCACGGTGTTCTCGATCTGCAGCGTGTGCTTGAACGTGCCGTCCAGCTCCTGCAGCTGCACCAGCAGCGGCCCCACGTACTTCCTGATGCCGCGCTCGTGCACCGCGTCCTGCCGTATCTCCAGTTCTATTGTGTTTCTGTCAACAACGTTTCAAAGGCTTATTTTTAAAAAAATAAGATCAACTGCCGAGTTTCTAGCTGATTCTTCTCGATAGGGACGGCATTCCGAACCACTTGACGATTCAAAAGCACTTGTGAAAAAAAGTTAACTACCTAAAAGAACTTTGATATTCTATTCTTACTAATCTACATAATTATGTAAAAAGAAAAGTCCAGTAGACTGCAAAAAACCAAAAGGTTTTCAAATGGACACTTTTTTTTTGAGAACCTACTCCTTTTTGGAAGTCGGTTAAAAATGCCTGCTTTCTGATAAAAAAAGTGGTCGAGAGTAACAGCTGGCCCCAGAAGCCGCTACCGATCTTGGTCAAGCCTATCTCGCAATAAAAAACCAATACCACCAACCTTTTCCTATTAAACACCGACGTCAGGTGAAACTTCGCATGTCCCCCTGTCCTCACTCACTGGTCAACGAACACCGCCATATCCTTCCCGGTGACGTTGAATATGGCCTTGACGAATAGATTCGTCGAAAGCAACAGCTGGCCCCAGAAACTGGACAAGCCTATCACGCAATAAAAAACCAATACCACCAACCTTTTCCTATTAAACACCGACGTCAGGTGAAACTTCGCATGTCCCCCTGTCCTCACCCACTGGTCAACAAACACCGCCATATCCTTCCCGGTAACTGTGAATATCGCCTTGACGAACAGATTGGTCGAGAGCAACAGCTGGCCCCAGAAACTGGACAAGCCTGTCACGCAATAAAAAACCAATACCACCAACCTTTTCCTATTAAACACCGACGTCAGGTGAAACTTCGCATGTCCCCCTGTCCTCACCCACTGGTCAACGAACACCGCCATATCCTTCCCGGTAACTGTGAATATCGCCTTGACGAACAGATTGGTCGAGAGCAACAGCTGGCCCCAGAAGCCGCTGCCGATCTTGGTGTTAGCGGCGTTGGTCGCCAGCGAGAGCTGCTTGTTGAACACCTGCAGCAACAGCTCCTGCCCTATCCTCTGTTCCAGCATCCGGAGCACCAGGTGGGATTTCTTTCGCATTACCTGCTCGAAAATATTTATCTTCAACGATGGATCAGTTTGATTCTTCGCAAATCCCTAAACTGTAATCGTGATAGGTCTAAAACGCAGGAAGCGTTACGAAAAGGTTATCACTACTGTTGGACCTGTTAACTTTGTTTAGTTTCGAGATTATCTCTTCCGAGGGGAACATCGTTAAACAAATTTTGTACCGAATTAGCACGATGGGCTCGGATTAGATGGAATCATTTAAATCGTTTGGATTTTAATTGTTAGGTTGTAATCGTTAGGTTTTCAATTTGACATCAGTTTCATTTCTCAAAATGTGATGTGTGTTAATGTGTGTTAATAAATATTTCAAAACCTTGTGGATAACTAGCTGATGCCGGCGACTTTATCCGCGTAGATTCAAATCTCATACAAACCTTCAACCCCCTTAGGGGTTGAATTTTCATAAAAACCTTTCTTAGCGGATGCCTATATGTTATAAATCATAATAGCTATCTGGATGCCAATTTCAGCCCGATCTGTCCAGTGGTTTAAGCTTTGCGTTGATAAATCAGTCAGTCAGTCATTCAGTCACCTTTTCCCTTTATATAGATTAGCATTGTATTTATCACACATCAAGTCCAAGCGTAAGTGATTTACAAAAAAACTTTTAGCTGTTGATATCTATCTATAATAATATAAAGTAGCTTGTAATAATATAAAGTAGCTTGTCCTGACTGACAATCAACGCACAGCCAAAACCACTGAAGCTAGAAACTTGAAATTTTCACAGTAGCTTCCTTTTATGACTTAGGCGCACACTAAGAAAGGATTATTGCAAATTCCACCCCTAAATAGGGGATAAAAGTTTGTATGAAAGTCCATCATTTTTCAAGTTATATCCATGAAAATTGGTATTTAGGTTTTCGGTTAAAAATAAAGAGTTACCAGATTAAAAAACTTTGGAAAAAATACCCCCAAGTGGGTTAAATGGGGGATGAAAGTTTGTATGAAAGTCCGTCATTTTTAAAGTTATATCAATGAAAATCGGTATTTGTACTGTCGGTTAAAAATAAAGAATTACGTGTTTCAAGATTTTTGGGAATTCCACCCCCAAGTGAGATTTATAAGAATCCGCGCGGGCGAAGTCGCGAGCATCAGCTAGTAATTTATATAAGTACAAACTATAGCTGAGATGCCATGTGTTTTAAACGTCTGTCAGCTAGGGCCTTATAAATATTCTTGCTTTTTTTATATTACGACTGCTAAACTCGACTGTTAAAACTTACTAAAAAGTCTGTCTATACTGACCTCAATATATCTCGGCGACATGGTGTGAACGTTCCGCACGGGGAAATAGTAAACGTCTTTGGGCTCGACGCGCGCGCCGCTGGCCGGCGGCTGCCACGGGTCCAGCACCATCCCGCCGTACTGCTCCTCGTAAGCTACTACCTGGAACATTTTTACAATGAAGAAGTTTCTGAAGTTGAAAATATCATTTTGAACACAATGGTATTAAAATATAGATTAAAACTAATAAATCAGTGAAAAAAATTTTAAATCCATCAATAAATGAAGGAGAAATTAATTATTTAAATTCATGTATTTTAACGCAAAATTTCGCACTCGAGTATGACGTCACAGCGTCTATTCGGAGGTATTTTTTTTCATGTAAAACTTGTTTTACCAATTTCTCCGAGATTACTGAACCGATTTGCGTGATTCTTTTTTTAATCGACAACTGAGGATGTTTGCAAAATGGTCCCATGGATTTTTTCGAAAAAAAGATAAAGAATTTTATTTTCGATCTTTGTGCGTTTTATATAAAACATCAAAGGATCAATGGCAGTTTGCCTACAGCATTTAAACATTGATTGACACTTGCTTAGCGCACCCCAATGTGTACTGAAGCCATTTTGGCGGGTAGTTTTACACACTTATGCATGTCTTAAACTTACTTTTTCTTACGTTGACATGTTGACACGTGTAAGTATCCTTTAACATGTAAAATCTAAATCCGCACTTGTACGAATTTTAAATGTAAAAATGTCAATGCTGAATCGATGCTTATATCTTTATAAATAGCAAAAATCAATAGATAAAATGCGAATCGATGCTTACAAATTTGATTTCAGCATAAGTCTAAGTCTATTTAAAAAGAAATACTACTTACCTCTTGCAACTCTTGGTGCACCCAATACCTATACTCGTTATTCCCGAAACATTTCTTAGAGTACAATCCACATAGATACTCGGGTATTCCCTTGGCCAACCACAAGTCTGACCAATTCTGCATAGTTATGAAACAGCCAAAGAATTGCTCGGCCACCGCTTGCGCCATTGCTTTTCTGCTGATGTATGTTTGGTCGATGATAGCAATGGAGTGGAGTAGATGTGTGCTCAGTATTGACATCGTCGTGTATGCTGTCGCGTCGTCTTCAGTCTGAAATTGATACCAATATTATGAATGCGAAAGTGTGTGTCCGTCTGTAAATGTTTCTCGCGGCCAACCACTAAACGGATCTTGGTGAGAGGCAGATATATTATCTTGAAACGGACATAAGATATTTTGACTGTTTGAAAAAATATCACTTGTGAATTTCACTCGGCCAATTCTACACCAGGCTCACAGGACTCACTTCAAAAATACTAGTAATCATAATCCACAATATAATACGTAATCCACAAATACAGGCTTAGATATTCATTTCGTCCACAAATACTTGTGATCTTAATCCACAATACAGTACGTAATCCACAAATACAGATTTAAGATACTCACTTCATCCACAAATACAGACTTAGATACTCACTTCATCCACAAATACTTGTAATTGTAATCCACAAATACAGACTTAGATACTCACTTCATCCATAAATACTTGTAATTGTAATCTACAAACACAGACTTAGATACACACTTCATCCACAAATACTTGTAATTGTAATCCACAAACACAGACTTAGACACTCACTTCATCTACAAATACTTGTAATTGTAATCCACAAACACAGACTTAGATACACACTTCATCCACAAATACTTGTAATTGTAATCCACAAACACAGACTTAGATACTCACTTCATCTACAAATACTTGTAATTGTAATCCACAAACACAGACTTAGATACACACTTCATCCACAAATACTTGTAATTGTAATCCACAAACACAGACGCGTACTTACATAATATACATAGCCAGAATGCACCCATAGGATTCTGGCTATGTATATATTGTAGTGCGATTTTTCAATTTGTGATTACAATGTATACAAGGGTAGTACGCAAATACGCGTGTATACTTTGTAATAGCCTAAGTGACTACTTTGTTCCATAATATACATTGCTAGTATGCATACAAACTAATCTTGTTGTATGATATTTGTATTTTGTTGAATTATTATAAAACTCTAATAGATGCTTTTTATTAATTATTACAATTTTACAATATAGATGGCTGTTGCGTGTGCAATTCGAGAAAGAGAAAGAGAAAGAAGAAAAGCCAATAGAACCTAAGTGCCCGGCCTGCGGCCGGGCACATGAACATTTGTGTTCTAACCTAACCTAACCTAGCTTTTGAAAAATAGGAATAATTTTGAAAAAAAAAATATGATTTCCGCGCTCTGAAATTTTAAGTAGAGTTTCAGGACGGTGACCAAAATGGTGATTTTGTTAAATTAAATTTTGTAAAACTTTGTTAAACATAATTCCCAAAGTTAGCCGCCTATTGGGTGCAACATTGGTTTTGTGGTTTTATATTATAAATCAGAGCGCGGAAATCATATATATTTTTTTAATTATTTTTGTTTTCAAAAGCTAGGTTAGGTTAGGTTAGAACATAAATATTCATGTGCCCGGCCGCAGGCCGGGCACTTAGGTTCTATCGGGTCCTAGGTAGAATGTGGTCCAAAACAAAATCTGAGCACCCCAACTCCAAGCAATAAGTCGGTTAAGTTCGAACAGTTACCTAAGTAATTTTGAAACAAGTATAAATTAAAAATTTAAAAAACCCCGATATTCGCCAATTTGTGGTGGCGGCCATCTCGGATTTACATAGTGCTATTCTATTAGTCAATCCCTTTCATTTGATACCCATATTGAGGGAGTTGTGATAAAATAATATGTAATCCGCTATTTTGTAGCGGCGGCCATCTTGGATCGATTTTCATCAAACAACACTCTCGACTAATTCATCTTTCAAACAAAAAAAACCGCATTCAAATCGGTTCACCCGTTTGAGCGCTACAGGGGAACACACACACACACACACACACACACATACAGGTTAAACTTTAACACTCCGTCGTTTTTGTATCGGGGTTTAATAAAACTCCTATGGACATTCCTACAGACTTAGATACTCACTTCATCCATAAATACTTGTAATTGTAATCCACAAATACAGACTTAGATACTCACTTCATCCACAAATACTTGTAATTGTAATCCACAAATACAGACTGAGATACTCACTTCATCCACAAATACTTGTAATCGTAATCCACAAATACAGACTGAGATACTCACTTCATCCACAAATACTTGTAATTGTAATCCACAAATACAGACTGAGATACTCACTTCATCCACAAATACTTGTAATCGTAATCCACAAATTCAGACTGAGATACTCACTTCATCCACAAATACTTGTAATCGTAATCCACAAATACAGACTGAGATACTCACTTCATCCACAAATACTTGTAATCGTAATCCACAAATACAGACTGAGATACTCACTTCATCCACAAATACTTGTAATCGTAATCCACAAATACAGACTGAGATACTCACTTCATCCACAAATACTTGTAATCGTAATCCACAAATACAGACTGAGATACTCACTTCATCCACAAATACTTGTAATTGTAATCCACAAATACAGACTGAGATACACACTTCATCCACAAATACTTGTAATTGTAATCCACAAATACAGACTGAGATACTCACTTCATCCACAAATACTTGTAATTGTAATCCACAAATACAGACTTAGATACTCACTTCATCCACAAATACTTGTAATTGTAATCCACAAATACAGACTTAGATACTCACTTCATCCACAAATACTTGTTTGTAACAAGGATAGGGATATCTTGTGGAGAGGGTCTCTTCATAGAACTCGAAGGCCTCGTGCAGATATCGCACTGTATTCTTGAGTATTTGCATGAGATTGGGCAAACAGTAGTGCGTCACTTCGTTCATGTGCGGATCGACGTACGTTTCGAACGGTCTGAAATTAATAATACTTTATAATAGTGCATACCAATACCGACATTAGCTATTGATAATGTATATTGATGTATATTGCTATCATACAATAGCAATATCAAGTACGGATTACCCGATAGCAACAGCGATGTTGGGCGCGCACGCCGGCGTGTTGACGACGTAGTGGAACGTCCTGCGCCTGTGGTCGGGCGTGTGCACCACGTCCAGCAGCTCGCCGCACGACACGGCCGTGAGCGCCTCGTCCACCGTGAACTCCAGCTTCCACGTGCAGGGCTCCGCGAAGCTGTCCACGCAGGGGAACCAGAGACGGGCCGAATGCCCGTACGTAAACATGTGGGCTGATTTCTAAAAAAAATATAACCTGTTTTTTTAGGGTTCCGTACCCAAAGGGTAAAAACGGAGCCCTATTAATGTCACTCTGCTGTCTGTCTGTCTGTCTGCCGGTCACAGGTCTCTAACTCGCAGATGAAATCAATTACAAGCCTGAAATTTTGGTATTTGGTGTAAAACGTTGACCCAAAATCAAATAGTGAATTAGAAATTGAATTAAATTATTTTTCAGGGGGGGCTCCCATACATGAAAAAGGAGCCAGAAAAAAAAAATTTTTTTCTTACCCTAGCTTGTGAGGTATCATTGTTTAGAGCTTATTGAGTAGAGCACGAATATATATTTTTTTAATTTTTTACTTAAAAATAAGAAAATGGGGGGCCATTAAAGTTGTTACTTTTAGACCATTTTTATGACGGGGGCTATCTCAAAAACTAAACCAGTTAGGAATACGAAACTTCGGTATATTATGTACCATATACTGTATTTAAACGACAAATACTGAAAACAACGATTAATAAAGTAGTTTATAAGCTGTGACCAAAACAAACGAACATTATTTGGGTTTTTCTTTCACAGCTTGTTGCGATGTTTAGCTTGGAAATTAAATATTTCTTAGACTCAAAATATTATATTGTTCATAATTATGTACGGAACCCTAAAAGAGCGAGGCCCGACTCGCACTTGCCTGATTTTTTCAACTTATTCTACAGCACTTGAAATGAAGTAGGTACAATAAGCAGACATTTTATACCTGTCTATCATTAGACGTGCAACATATTGTGTACTAAAAATTAATTCCAATTTCTGTATATACATAAAATTCACAAAAAAAAGTTTTTCTGATCAAACAGATGAGACAACCAATCTCTAGAGAGAATTTATAGTAATTTAACACAAATGTAGAGATCAAACTTACATGATCTCCAAGGCACAATGGTGTAACACACCCAACATCTCATCTCCATTCTTATTATTATTTCCCATTAATCTGCCACATACAGAAAACCCAATAACTGTTTTTAATCCAACGTGGTAATCAAACCTTGGACTTCATAACCAACAGCCAAACAATATTCCTTAGACTAATGAGCCTATATTTCTTAGACTAATATTTCTTAGACTAAATAACCACTAGACCAATGAGCTGACAAAAAGTGAAGTAAAAAAAAATAAGTACTTAATAGAGTTACCTCAGCCAAAGTCCCTTCTCCTTCAGGGACAACAAAGTGCATGCCACCCTGGGGTGATTCCAATGAGAATTCAATGCCTATCCTGAGACCTCTGCCCTCACCTACGAGATGGACAGCATCCTCTGGCACTTGTATGTGAAGCTCGCCAGAGTTGTGGTCTGGGTCAATTTTCTGTGCGGCAGATAAATGATACTGGGAGAAAACCTCCAATGATCTCCTGCAAAATATAAAATGTTTTTAACTCTAAGAATAACATGTAGCAAGACTTTCCATTCCAATCAAAAAAAAAAAAAAATCGAAATTTATTCGCGGTTTATATTCCCGCATTTTAATATATTTTTCTCGCGAATTTTAAATCGCATGTGCGTGCAGCTTCATACATTTCCATATGTCACAGAATTTTGCGAAAAAATTTCGCAGTGCGGGCCCGGCCTTAAGCTCATCAAGATGTTTTGTGTACATTAGTTTTGACGAGTATTTTAAATATTTGCATGCGGTAGAATAGGGACGATGCTTTACTTGACTAAAATTTTAAACAAAGTACTCTTGTGACAAATTTCATTTCACTTGATAATTTTATTCAAAAAAACTTGCTGATCATATGCAGTTAACGCCTCTAATTAAATATGATTACTTAAATAAATAATGAGATATAAAACTAGCGACTAAATTGTCATATACTTACGTGTTTGGATCACTTTGGCATATATCCAAGAAGGGGTCAAAATATTGAAAGTTTGCTTCATACTGGTCATTTAAGCAGACACGATAAATGCGACACTGCTTAGCATTAAGCCTGATGTAACGCAAATTGTCCGTCAGTGGCACTATTGTCAACTCCACAAAGCCCTGGAAATATTTTAAATGTGTTCAAATTATTATTATTAGCATATTAATAGCATTTATTTTGGCAGTTGAATATAATTATTAAAATATTGACAATATTGCTGTAAATAATGGTGAATGTTTTGTTCTTTTTAAGCACCATAAAGAAAAATTAATTTACTTCTTTGACGAAATGTGACTTAAAATCTTGTACCATTATGTATACGATAAATTTAATTTAACCTAAATCTATAATAATATAAAGTAGCTTGTCCTGACTGACTGACAATCAACACACAGCCAAAACCACTGAAGCTAGAAACTTGAAATTTTCACAGTAGCTTCCTTTTATGACGTAGGCGCACACTAAGAAAGGATTATTGCGAATTCCACCCCTAAGGGGATTAAATAGGGGATAAAAGTTTGTATGAAAGTCAGTCATTTTTCAAGTTATATCCATGAAAATTGGTATTTAGGTTTTCGGTTAAAAATAAAGAGTTATGAGCTTAAGGAATTTTGGAAAATCTACCCCCAGGTGGGTTAAATGGGCGATGAAAGTTTGTATGAAAGTCCGTCATTTTTAAAGTTATATCGATGAAAATCGATGTTTGTATTGTCGGTTAAAAATAAAGAATTACGTGTTTCAGGAATTTTGGAAATTCTACCCCCAAGTGAAATTTATAAGAATCCAAGCAGACGAAGTCGCTGGCATCAGCTAGTACTTAATAGCTTTGTATTATTGTCACCACCACCACCACCACTACAGACTTTTAATGTTCCACTGCAGGGCACAGGCCAGGTTGGCGGGCTTTTGTCACATGATTGTGATAATAACCAGGATCAACTGCTTAATGTGCTCTCCGAGACACACCTGTGAAATACCGCCGACTACGAACTGCAAGCTGGCACTGAGAATTTCTTGAAAAACCCAACCCAACCTAACCTAACCATTATTTGCCTGATCTGGGAATCGAACCCGGGACCTTGTGATCTGACCGTGTTGGACTTTGGACTAGTGATGCTAACCACTAGACCAAACGAGACAGTTGTATTATCAACATAATTCAATTTTAAGATAAAAATAACAATGAAGGCTTTTTGGAGGTAAGAAAAAATTTGGTTGATGGAAGGATTATATTCCTGTAAATAGGCAGTACAAGTTGAAGATAAACTGTTTGTCAATTAATAAACAAATCTTACTCACAATAACACTCCTCCTCTCAAAACTTATTCCAGTCAAACTGAGAATCTGATGGGCTGTAAAAGTAAAATAAAAACATGAAAACACTTTCAAACACAAACAGTATTGGCTATTGAGGGCTAAGCTATTTCTATGATACTTATAATTTAAATGGGCGACAATTGTCGCCTGTCCTCTCCTTCTTCATTGTTTATACTTAAGCACTAGTATGTATGATCAGCCATTTAGTTTTATGAGCATTGTCTGGTGATTTTATGAATTAAAATTATTTCCACCATCAATATTCAATCCATAACCAACAAAACAAAACAGAAACCACAGACAGAAACAGAATCACGGAACCACGGAACAGCCCCCTGATTGTGTAACTTTAGACGATGAAATGGTATTCATTTGATGGCCTAAGGCATCAAAGTAAAATAAACCATAATGTCATTAAAATAGAGCTCAATTTCGTGTATCCATTCTTATACGTTTAGGTATGTACGATACGATCCATAACGCTCCATGTTAAACTCAGTTGTACTGAATTTGTGACTTTAAGTCAATACTGTCAAGGTATATTTTACTTAAATGGTCTTAGGCCATCAAATGAATACCATTTCATCGTCTAAAGTTACACAATCAGGGGGCTGATTCATGAACCTATAATAGAAGTATTATCTCTATGAACAGATTACAGAATTAAAATTTAAAATAAATGACAGACATTTGACAATACTTGTCACATTGGTTTGCCTGTGGTTTGCATCATAGAGATAATAATAATATAGAGGTACCCTAATGTCCTATAGAAAATAGTGGATCGGAAAATAGCTCAAGCTTATCAAAATTTTCATAAGTGTGTAAGAGACAACATTACATTTTTGACATAATAATAAAACATTTGCGGCAGTGTACAAAATTGTAATGTTGTCTCTTTCACACTTATGAAAATTTTGATAAGCTTGAGCTATTTTCCGATCCACTAATTTCTATAGGATATTATGCCAACTCTATTTATTATTATTATCTCTATGGTTTGTCACCACAGACTAGTATCTCTTTGTCACTGTCAATTTTAATAAACATCACAGAATGCACAACTGATGCACTGGATGCATAGCGTACCGTTAAAAAATTGGTAACGTTATTTCAACAGAAATATTCATTAGTTTATTTTATACATTTAATTATAATCATTATAAAGTGTTAATTAATTATAATTTATATTTATTATTATCAAAATAACACTCTAGTCAATTGAACGCTATTTTTGTACGATTTACCGAACAAATCTTATTAGCGTTATTGATATAACGTTAATTTAATAATAGTTGTTAATTAACGTTATTTATTCTATTACTTAGTAACCCTGTTTAAACTTTAAAACAATAAAATGCATCAATTTCAGGAATCTCCTTATTATTATTATTATTATTAGATTATTTTAACATTAATTTGTATATATTTTTATATTCGAGAAACAGTAATAATTGCATTATGACCACATGTGGTAGATTTCTACTATTTTGGTAGATTTATGCGTTTTGGTCTTAACATTGATAGAGCTACAGACTACAGAGATATAACTAAGAATTATTATTACATTAGCGCCATAAAGCGGTATACGACAACTAAAGCCATCAAATCGCGCTTCGGGTATTTGTTTTTATTTTTAACCCCCGACTCAAAAACGACGGGGTGTTATTAAGTTTGACGTGTCTGTGTGTGTGTGTGTGTATGTACCCCTGTATCACTCAAACGGGTGAACCGATTTGAATGCGGTTTTTTTCGTTTGAAAGGTTAATTAGTCGAGAGTGTTGTTAACTATGTTTGATGAAAATCGCTCCAAGATGGCCGCCGCTATAAAATGGCGGATTACATATTTTATCACAATGCACTCAATATGGGTATCAAATGAAAGGGTTTAACTAGTAAAATAGCACTATGCAAATCAAAGATGGCCGCCACTATAAAATGGTGAATGTCGGGGTTTTTTTAAACTTTTAATTTACACTTGTATATTAATAAATGTAAGTTATTTAAGGAAATAAAACAACAGTTTAGAAATTGGATGGATTTTATGGTTCCTTCTATTGAAGTTACTAACGTACGTCGCAGTATTGAATCACCATCATCTAAATCTAATCAGTCACTAAGAGTCCAAATTATTGTTAGGTAAAGCAGTGTTCAGGGGTATACGTGTAAGTCCAATCAGAATGGCAAAGTCTTCGGAGTCCAGGGATCCAGCAAAGTCGTAGAAAATCACAAAAACACAAACGGAGCACATTCGCGGATTACAAAAGAGGATGAAACTACAGAATAAGAACATACTATATAGATAAATTTCCTTAAAGAAGAATATGACTACTAAATAAAAAAAATTATCGAATATTTCTACGCTAATAATATACGGTTCAAATTACAAAATACGATCAAAACCACCATGAAATAAAAGATATTATGTACTGAGCATAAAAAATTACATTAGCCCTAACACCAGGCACATACGCAATTGACTCAATGGCGATTTATGCCTATTGTGTCCACACAGTAGCGATTTTGCAAGCGAAATCGTGAGCGCCGCTATTTATCACGTCCACATGGCAAATATTTGGTCACCAGCGAGCACAGCCAGCGAGTCGCCATCGACTAAAGTCACTACCATGTGTACCTACCGGGCATTACGGCACAGATACTGTTCTGCAGAATGTCGTAGCGCATTAATGCAAAGTGGACAAACTTTATTTCTCTAAGAAAAAATATTTGTATGGAGTGTTAGGGGCGGCCCTGTATTTGGAGTATTGATCGAAAATTTTGGACCGAGTATAAGACCTGCTAATTTCTAGAATTTTCAATTTCCCTATCCATATGTAGCCCTGTTATGATCATGGTGATCAGCTCCACGTTTTTGTATATTTCACTAAGAAATTAGATCTGTAACAATTTAACTCTGATAAGTTTTGGTAGATTATAATAGTTGTTGAAGTAGATTTTCCAATTTGAATGTGGTCACCCAGCATGTTGTGGCTTTCAAGCATGAACCTATAGAAGAGGACTTGGCATAATGTCCTATAGAAAATAGTGGATCGGAAAATAGCTTAAGCTTATCAAAATTTTCATAAGTGTGTAAGAGACAACACTACATTTTTAAACATAACAATAAAACAGATCGTGGCCTCCACGCGCGGAGCCATACACCGAAGAAGAAGAAGAAGAACAGATCGTGGCAGAAATTTTATTGCAACTTCCCTTAAGATGGCCTCCCTAAAATGTATACATGAACACTCACACACGCACAACTTGAGACATCACAATCTAGGAACAAGTAGCTATGGAAACGAGATATTTTAGACGAAATCAAACATCTCTTTGACTCACTCACTTGTACCGATTTTAAGCATAAGAAAGAAAGAGAAGTCTGCTACTATCAGTTGTCCTACTTTAAACAAAAAATAACCAGTTTGATGTAGTTCAACTGTTATACTTATATATACTTAGGCCGAGGCCACATGGTAAGGCGCAACATCGCGACTCGCGCCTCAAAGACGGCGGCGATGAACAATGGGATCGGGAACATTCACTTAACTTGTGTCAGTTTGTGTTGCGAATAGTAGAAAATGTACCCTACGTGGGCTACGTGTACTTAAGGATTTGTTCAACCCCTATAACATATTTCTCTTTGAGATTTCGTTTCTTATATTATTTATAAAAAGAAAGTAGGTTTATGAAATAAATCAAGATGTTAGATTTAAAGTTGGATATCTAAACAGACTATCTAGCTTGAACAAGGTACATAGGTAAATACCTTCACATTTTCAATAGACACTAAAAAGGAACTTGGGCATTAAAATGGAACTACATACAGTAATACTAATGAGTATTAATTTTTTAATATCTCTTTCCCATCACTATGGTTTTCCCAATGAAAGTTCTATCAAATTCGGTCCAGCATTTCGGAGACAGACAAACACAAATTTTAATGCAACACATGATAATCCGGATGTTCAAAGGTACAAGTGCAAGCCAGGTTCCAAGTAATATGGAATACTGAGGGTTGTGATGGCTGTAATTTCTGAACTACAAAACCGATGACCTTGAAATATTTACGGAACAATTTTTAAAGTATTTCCTTTTAACAAAAAAATAATGAACGTAATTGCACCACGCGTTAATGAATTACAGCTAAGTATACATTTTCCAATCTATTCAGCAGTTTTTGCGTGATGCGCACACAAACATACAGACAAACAGATAAACAGACAAAAATTTCAAAAATAGCTTTTTTACGTCCCATTACTTAGGTACCCCCAGTTATTATTTTGCAAATTTCTTTAACGTACAGACACGGCAAGTCTACGATTTTATTATATGTATAGACAAGCGGAAACCCGCGACTTCGTTCGCGTGGTTCGGATGGTTTTTGAAAATCCAGTGGGAATCATTTTGTTTTTCCTAAGCTCCTTTGAGCTCATACCTTGCTAAAAACTGTTAAAATTTCACTGGCAGATGTTTAGGTAGATCAAAATGTAAACATCCACCAGAGAAAGTCCCATCAAAATCGATCCAGCCTTTTCAGAGATAAGCCGGTAATCTTTCTAACAAAAAAAGAATGAATGATATCGGACCATGCGTTAATGAATTACAGCTAAGTAAACATTTTAACTTTCATCCCCTCTCTCAAGGAAACCATGCTGAATTTCGAGATAAAAAGTATCCTATATGTTACTCTTTAGTATGAACTTAAATCGTGCCAAGTTTCACTTCAATCCATTCAGTAGTTTTTGCGTGACGCGCGCACAAACATACAGACAAACAGACAAACAGATAAACAGACAGACAAACAGACAAAAATTTGAAAAATAGCTTTTTTATGTTCCATTACTTATCCCTAACATCCCCCAGTTATTATTTTGCAAAAATCTTTAATGTATAAATACGGCAATTCTACGATTTTATTATAATTATGTATAAAATATAGATAACGAATGATTTAAACAAATAAAATATGGCGCACGTCGCTTAAGATACGTGGCCAGTCCCATAAGTTCATAGGAGTTTGTTTTAACGGAATCGCTGTCGCATCAGCGCGTGTTGTCTTACCAGTGCGGTTTTGACCTAAGCAAGTATAAACTAGGGATGACAATTTAAGTAGGTATCGATAATAATTATGGAAATTGACTGGCCCGTTGGCGCGGTTGGCAGTGACCCTGCCTTCCGCTCCGGGGTCGCGGGTTCGATTCCCGCTCCGAGTCTGGGTGTATTTATAATAATATGTATATGTATATATGTATACCTTTATTAAAAATATATATGTATTTATATGTAAATATGTCTATCAGTCGGCTGTTACCTATAACACAGGCATTAAGTTGCCTACTTTAGGAACAGACGACCGTGTGTGTATGTGTGAGTATTTATTATTATTATTATTATAGAAATAGAAATCACTTTTATTGTAATTTTGTAGGTACAAGAGAGTATTATGAATATGGTAACAGTCGGGTAAATAGTAAATTTACATTATGGCGTACAATAAGTATATGAACAATATTGACTATGATTTTACTTTTTCATAACTCTTTAAATAATTATTATTTACATATCATACATACAACGTTAGTTTTACTTTGCGCAAAAACCGAAACACGTGTCAAATATTTTTACATTAAAAATATTTATACAAAATTTCAAAAAAATATAATGAAAATGTCACCGCAAGCCGTCGCCGCAGCGACTTGCGATCGACGCGAGTTGAATGACCGCCGCTGTGTGCCGACCGTCAGCTGATGCGCGGTAAATCATTGTGTCTAAGCTTGTAGGATTTCAAAATATTTTTGGACAAAAATATAACACGGTATATAAATGGTTGGATTAGATTTTGTTACTGATTCTGAACAAACTACTTTCAGGTTTTGCGTAAAGTAAAACTAACGTTGTATATTACAGGTAACTTTATGATTTAATTTAGATACAAATTGTTGAAGGATTGGTTTAGTCAAGATTCATCAAAAAAGCCATGCCAAGCCAGGTGAAGCCATGAGTACCTACTTGAATAGGAGTACATACCTAGGCCAGATTAAGATGACTTCATATAAGAATGCTAACAGATAAAAAGATTAGCTTGACTTCTCCAAGCTTGTTTTATTATCTAACTAGCTTTTGCCCGCGGCTTCGCCCGGGTGAATTTCGGTTTTGAACAAATCCAGAGGGAATCGTGGATTTCCGGTTCCCATTCCCGCTCCCTTTTCCAACCTTATAAAGGTTGGAAAAGGGAGCGGGAATAGGAACTACTTTCAACCTATGGGAACCTACTTTCAAGAAAGTTTGCTATAGTAATCTACCTATAGCTGTTGATATAGATATCGGGTTTTTCAAAGTCCCGCGGGAACTGTTGATTTTTCCTGATGACTTGTTGTTGATGATGATGATGATGATTTATTGTTATTGTGATGTGATTGTAAATGTGAATTATTTCAAAAGATGGTGCTCTAGAGTTTGTTTCGCCATTTCTTCTCTAAGACAAAAGCCCCTTGGAAATGGTGGTAGATTCAATAACAAAGTAATAAGAGATTGAAATATTATAATACTTTAAAAGAGTGTTTTCTTCTTTTATTTTACTTCATTTGAATTAAGTTTAAATTACTATGCAAGTTATCTCGTCAAAACGCATTAGTTCCACTATTTATATACAATTATATAGATACATAAATACTACACGTTGCTCACACCCGCGACTTCGTCCGCGTGGATTTAGGTTTTTTTTTTAATTTTGTGAAATAAGATATATAATTAAGAACTATTTGCTTTTCCGGGATAAAAGTTGCTTATGTAAATTTCCGGGACGCAAGCTACCTCTGTACCATATTTCGTATAAGCGGATGGACCATTAAGAATCTCGTGGGAACTCTTTAATTTTCCGGGATAAAAAGTAGCTTATGTCCTTGCCCGGGATGTAAGCTACCTCTGCACAAAACTTCATCAATATCGGTTACACTGTTGGGCCGTGAAAGGCTAGCAGACAGACAGATAGGCAGACACACTTTCGCATTTATACACGCATTTATACACTGTGATTTTTAATTCCGTGGAATTCTGACAGCTGTCATTGTCATTTGCAGATGAGTTATTTGTATGGAGAACAGGGTAGACGTCTACGAAGTACGATTTTACCTCAAACTACTTTAATTCCCTGTCATCTTTAAAAGCTATATGCCGCGTAATATTAGTCGTTTCGCCCTAAAATAGAAAACACCAAGAGTGGAAACTAGAAAGTGCACACTAACAGCAATAGAAAAAAAAGAAGCACATTGAAAAAAATTATTCAAAAATGGAAGTTGAATGACATTATCACCATGAAGTGTTTGTCAGGCATTTATCATATCTACATGCGGCAGTTGATTTTTATTTACGTAAGTTTTGAATTTTTTATCTTTTTTGTGGGAATTGTTTTATCTCTGGTAACATTACGTCAGAATTCCACGGAAATAAAATTCTAAGTACGGAAGGAACTCACGGAAGTATAGTATGGGTAGTTAATATTTTACTAAAGTGGTTTGAGACCATGCAATTATTGTCATATGTCGGATACTACACGACTATCGATATCGATATGAGATGACAATGCGCTTCACTAGTGGCATGAAATCTCGTATGAAAAATTAAATTTTATCAAAATAAAGTAATATAATTCTAATACGGTCATTATAAATTTATCAAAATGGTTTAATATTGCATTCGTTATGACTACAGCAAAATAATAATAAACTAAACGTGATAACTTATCAAAATTCAATATAATACTTACCGATGCAAAGATATACGCATATTTTTCTCACGTAATACACTGAGTGGACTTTTGCAGCCAATGGCTACACAAATCATGATTACTAAAATATTAAATAGTCAAAATATTTCACACAACAAAGCACTTAGAAGTTAAAAGATCACAAATTATCGTAAGCTGAACTGGTACTACGGTGGTGACCAAAACAAACAAAATTATTCACAATCTGTCTTTCAAGATGACACTGAAATTATATTGCGATCTTTTTTTTGACAGTGCATATTGACATAAGCAAAAACGAAAGATATAATAAGTATTTATTCATTTTAAATAAGCGTTCTCTAGGAAGAAGAGGGTATAATTTCTCTTAGATCACAATGAACACGCGCCATTTTATGTTACACGATTGTGCGTGTGTGAGTGTATTTTTGGCACGTTTTTAAGGTAGGTACTAGGTATGCCTACTCTACTTATTATTATTATCTCTATGCTTTCAAGCAGCGTGACCACATGTGGTAGATTTCTACTTTTTTGGTAGATTTAAGGCTTGTTGTGGTAGTTAAAAATTGTTGGGTAGATTATGGTATAATTACACATTTTTGATTTTTTTCCCGGTAGATTTGGTAGATTTTGGATCAAGTATATGGAAACCTTCTGTTTAGTAAGATTTTCGGGGCGGGGTTTCCCCGTCCATAACAGACCATATCTATAATTCGGCCGTTCAGAGAATGCGTTCCTGACACGTCGCGATTGAACTGACGACGTAGCTTTGTAATGGCGTTGCAGTTACGATAAAAATATTTTTGCTGGTTGTTTACCGTTCTAACAATTGATGAGCATTAAAACAACATTATTATATCAATAATCAATGAATGTTATAATTTTGTGCCAAACTGAGTGTCAAATAACTTGGTAAACAATATTTTTTTAAATCTATACTACGCTATTACAAGGTTATGTCAGCGCCTTATATTTGTATAATAGTGCTGTGCTAAAAATAACAGGCAAGTATCGTAATCTGTTCTTATACAGTTATACTTATAATATAAAATAATACGCTTTGTTTTTCTTTTTAAGAATTTGAAAATAATGGACTTTAAGATAACTTTTATGAAATATAAAAATAAAACTATAACCAAACCGAACGCGCGAAAGAAAGTAGCATTTTTATATTTAGGTTGAATAAAACAATTTTATTATATGAATATTACCTTTTTTTGGTTTCTACTTAAATAACTAAAATATAAATTTTAAATGATTCCGCCAATTTAAAACGAAAATAATCTTAAAATAATGCGCCGGTTCATTTTGGAGGAACGATAACGAACTCAGTGTTATGTTGTGCCCATCACTAGTCGTGACTAACTGATAGGTGTCAGGAACGCATTCTCTGAACGGCCGAACTTTAGTCTTGTTTCGTTTATCTTCTTTGCCCGTTTGCAAGCAGGCACGTCTACGTTAACTTTTAACTTGATGTACCTATATATACGACTTAACACGAGATTACGAATATTATGAGCTGAAGAGCACATATCGAGAGCGATTTCTTTGTTTTGTAATTTAATTATTTTATCATCATGAAAAGAAAATACAGAAGGCCAGTGGCGTAGCGTACCTTGACGGGGGCCCCGTATAAAAATTTGTTTGGGGGGTTTGGTAAATAGCTGATGATGACTTTAGTTTTTCTAAAGATTCTGCCTCTATGGACAATAATGACGCACATCGGGGGCCCCCGTGGCTTGGGGGCCCCGTGTAATTGATACGGCAGATACGGTGGTAGCTACGCCCCTGCAGAAGGCAATATCGTACGGAGTGGGAGCAAAACCCTTGATTTTCAAAGTGGTTGACTAAATCATCGGAAGGAGACAACGCCTTTTGTAAAGCCTGCAATTGCAATATTCTTCCACGGATAGCGTCTCTTAAGGAACATGAAAATTCAGCTAAACACCAAAAAAACTTCAAAGTAATTTCTGGAACACCTAACTTCCTAAGGTATGTAGGTACTTTCCTACGTAAAATAATAATAACAATTGACAGTCACATATCTGACAGTAATGAGTGACAGTTATCAGAAGTTTGACATAAAATTGGTGCTGCCATTTAAAATTATCGGCATTTTATGATTTTCTACTTTCGTTGGCCAGACTGTAATGAAATATAGTTTTATTTCATCTCTATTTTATCAAATTAGTGAGGTAGATTTGTGGTAGTTTTTACCAAGACTGTGGTATATTTCGGTAGTTTTTCTAAGCTACAGAAGTAGATTGACCAATTTAAATGTGGTCACACTGCTTTCAAGTTTCAATCAACTTTCAATTTCATTTCATCTGTCAAAATAAATAGGGCAGGAAACAGAAAAGAAGTTGAGATTACGATTTACGATTGGTAAATTTAAAGCTTGTTCGATTGATAACCATTTATTTTGTGTGAAAGTTTCATTTAATGAATAGACTTCAAAACAATTTTCATGTTTACTTTTGACCTTACCAATCAATATGTGGGACTCACCATACTTGACTTGTTTGGTTCTGTATATATTTTCTTTTCAAATTATCGCGACTAATAGTCGCACCTCGAATATTTGGAAATTGGACGTTGAAGAAGGACAAATCGTCGACGGTAACACATTGCCTCAGGTCAGTGCTGTGTACTATGTTTCTTGAGTTTTATATAATCAGTGCAAGTGATATTCAATATTAATCTGTTACAAATTATTGTCCTTAGTCTACTATATATCAGAGAGAATATAATCACTATGCTTTACATTTTTATGCAGTAAACTAGTTAGCCTTGAGTAGAAGAAGATTCTTATGGAAAAAATGCCTTTCAACACGTTAATAATAATCATTATAAATCATTTGAAGAAATCTTACTTTCACTTTTAAGATTAATAAAGAGAAAATACATTACTCTGTACATAGATCAATACAAAAATTTATATCCTACTTATTATTAGGCACATATTTATTAAAATCCATATTAATTATATACTTGGCTAACTATTTTAATACATAATGTAAACATCATCATTACAGAAGCAGGATAAGGTTTAATATTAAAACTAAATCAAACTATTATTAAAAATATCTTTATTTATCACCCGCACAAACTTAATTAATATCGAATCACAGATTAGTTCAACTGATTGTGAGATCTCTTTTCAAATCTATTTTATACTAATTAATTAATTACACTCAGCCAAGTACAAAATGGCAGCACTTATTCGATTAGGGAGTGATTGCTATCGCCACCCTCAATCAAATATCACGACCTAGACGCTGAAGCATCTAATAGTCGGTTGAGTCTCTGGAGGAGACTGAATTCATGGTTTCGAAGTGCCCGTATTTATACCAATAATTCAAGATGGATGGCGGTTCGGCGCCAATAAATGAAGCAAATGTCAGTTCATTCTAACATATTTCCATTATGAAATTAATAATCTGTAAACCATTTCTAAAAATTCTAATTGAATTTCAACAATAATCTGACAGTTCGGCCGTCCTATACTTAACACGTCCCCGTGTAATTTCTCATCAATCACAGTAAAAGTTACTTTATTCATGTCGCGGGCGGTCTTACCCATTGTCAATGTCACAGGCGTTTTGCCGTCGTTTCTAAGATCACGGGTGATTTTACCCTCACTTACGTCATGGGCTGTCTGCCCTCAGTAAATTGCGGGCAGTCATGCCCTCAGTCAAGTCCGTCAATGTCGCTTTTAAACTGATAACTCAAAATAATTCATAACCGAACTCTCAGATTAAAAATCTTACTCGTGACTTCATAAATCAAAACTTTTAAAATCTGATTCGATTTTCACTTTAAAACCTTATTCATTAACTATCAGTTAATCTCATTAACTCAAACACATTGTTCTGTTTAAATTACTTTTTCTCTCATTTACAAAATAAAGCGAATCTACCACTGGTTCGGAATGCCGCGACCTAGCGAGAAGAACCAGTAAGAAACTCGGCGGCGTCTAACCTTTCAAAATAACTAATCAGAAATTATTTCTAATTTCAAACGAATTATTCATCTCAAGAGCGGGTATTTCATTTTTCTGCGGGTATTTCTACAACTTTACTTCAAATTAATCACTTTCTCAAAGTAAACCAAACACAGTTTAATCACTTTCTCAAAATAAACCAAACACAACTGTGTAGATGGCAAAGCAAAATCAAGGCAACGTGATTCGAATCCCGCTTCTGAATTTGTAAACATCATCATTACAGAAGCAGGATAAGGTTTAATATTAAAACTAAATCAAACTATTATTAAAAATATCTTTATTTATCACCCGCACAAACTTAATTAATATCGAATCACAGATTAGTTCAACTGATTGTGAGATCTCTTTTCAAATCTATTTTATACTAATTAATTAATTACACTCAGCCAAGTACAAAATGGCAGCACTTATTCGATTAGGGAGTGATTGCTATCGCCACCCTCAATCAAATATCACGACCTAGACGCTGAAGCATCTAATAGTCGGTTGAGTCTCTGGAGGAGACTGAATTCATGGTTTCGAAGTGCCCGTATTTATACCAATAATTCAAGATGGATGGCGGTTCGGCGCCAATAAATGAAGCAAATGTCAGTTCATTCTAACATATTTCCATTATGAAATTAATAATCTGTAAACCATTTCTAAAAATTCTAATTGAATTTCAACAATAATCTGACAATAATAATAAATATAAAAAATATGGCTGAAATATTTTCTATAAAATAAATGATTGTAATATTTATCACCTATATTTACAGGACAAAAATGATAAAACTAATATCAGTGAAGAAGATACAGTATTTAACATAATAACATCAACTGTGTACTATGGCAACACATGGACAAAACATGGCTTTGATATGTTTTGTACAGATTGCCAGATGTATGAACAGCAGAGGTAAAATTTCATTTTATTATGACCCTTCTTATAAGTTGTCAAATGATGCTGCCCCAGTTATAAAGTCACATTTCAACGTTACAAAAATTATTTGATAAATTTTTAATTAAAAAATCTGTTTGGAAGTAAAATTATTGTTGAACAGATATTATTGGAGTTTTCATCACTAGATTGTCTTTTGAAGAAGGTTCAATCAAAAATTCATGATTTCTCATAGATTGTGATTTAAGAAACACTGTCATAAAAGATCTGCCATATATTGTAAAACAATGAAATTCTTCCAAATTATAAACTTATTTTGTGGTTAAATGACATAATTATATTAATGTATAAAAAATGTGCATACCATGATAAATAATTTTGTTGATCTTGATATATTGACCAAATTGTGGTCACAATAGGACTGCAGATATCATATCACAATATTTATTGTGGTAACCATTTATATGTTAAAACTTATTTGTCCATTAAAACAAAAAGTTACTTTTTAGGGCTAGCGGAGAAAACAGCGAAGAGACCACTGCAAGAGAAGTCAACGGCAGTGATATGGACGATGAATACTTGGACTGCGGCAAATCTGTTAATTTCACATACTATGACAACCTTGTAGGAGTACAGAAGCGACACAGACACCCCAATGTGCCTGAACCTCAGGTTATAAGCAAAATATATTTCACTTAAACCTAATCCTCTAAATTACTCACTAAAGCCTCTCCTTCATTTTTACGGTTCCGTAACCAAAGGGTAAAACGGGACCCTATTACTAAGACTCCTCTGCCCATCTGTTTGGTCTGTCCATCTGTCACCAGGCTGTATCTCATGAACCGTGATAGTTAGACAGTTGAAATTTTCACATATGATGTGTATTTCTGTTGCCGCTATAACAAGAAATACTAAAAAACAGAATAAAATAAATATTTAAGGGGGCTCTCGTACAATAAACATGATTTTTATTTGTATCTGTACAGATAGACTGCATTTGGCTGTCTGTAATCACTACATATTATAAAAGGTTCCCCGCCACATCTGTCTTTTTGTCTGTCCGTTCCTGATAAAATCAAAAACGACTGAACAGATTTTCTTGTGGTTTTCACCAATAGACATTCACGAGGAAGGTACATGTGTATGATTTGTTAAGGTTTTGTGTAAATTGGTTAAATATTATGACGACAATTTTTGAAAATGTCGTAAAAAGTCAATCCACCTAAAAGCTTTCATTGAATACGCTGCCTTATCACTTTGAGATATAACTAAACAATGTATGGTATGGTGGTATACAGAAAAGTGTGTTGTTGGGTTGACCATATTTAAAAAAATCCTAATTGTTATATGCTTTAGTATTTACAATTTTAAGGGCCTGTTTCACCACCTTCTGATAAGTGTCGGATAGCCTAAACGTAAGTTTTGTCACTTTCTTACTTCATATCAAGTGACAAAGACAAATGTGTGATAGCTATCCGATACTTATCAGAAGGTGGTGAAACAGGTCCTTAATATATTGGTACAGGTAGCCCTTATTTTTACAAAGAAAAAAGCATTCAAGAACGGTGTAACGGAATTGGACATAAATGCGTTGGAGAAACGACTGAAGAAGGCCAAAAGGGAGAAGCCAAAGTCGGTGCAGCTTTACAATCAAATTGGTAATTTCTGGAGGATTAAGGGTGACACCAGACAGTCGATTGAGTGCTTCCGGCGAGCACTTGCTGTGTCACCGTACAATTCTGAAGTAAGTTTTAACATTCTTATAATTAATGTTTTGATAATAAAGATTGTACTTGAGTCATTATTTCGTCAATAACAAAACAAAAGTCATAGAAAATTTTAATATAAGTAATTATTATAACGTAACTGTAAATTCAAAATTTTAATAACCCCCCGACCTGTGGGAAAACCTGACGTCACACCACCCTCCTGCTCCAAAGTCACTGACATGTCTAAGTACTCGTCGAGACAAATCTATCACCGCCTCCACTCGCAAGTTGAATGACCGCGCGCTGTTTGCGGATCGTCAGCTGATGCACATTTCAACGGCTGTGCCTAAGCTTGCAGGATTTTAAAATATCTTTGGACAAAATTATAACACAATATAAAAATAGTTGGATTCGATTCTGTTAGTGATTCTGAGCAAACTACTTTCAGGTTTTGCTTAAAGTAAAACCAACGGTGTATTTTTTATTTATATTAAGGTGCTACTAAACCTGGCGCGGGTTTTGTTCACGCTGCAATACCTCGACGACGCGATCTACCTGACGCGGCGCTCGCTGGAAGTGCAGCCGCCGGACCGCAGCGCGTGGCAGCAGTACTTCACCCTCGGCGAGATATTCAAGGCGTATGGACACTATCAGGTAAGCGCGCGCGCGTGTGAGCACCGGCACGTGGCGTTGCGACTTCGTCAACGTTGGTTTTGAACGTTGGTTTTTACGAGATACAAAGTAGCTTATGTCCTTCCACAAGGTCCAATCTATCTCTAAACCAAAATCCATCAAATTGGTTCAGCGCTTTATGCGTGGAAGCGTAACAGACAGACAGAGTCACTTTGTTATAATTATAACTATCTGATGCCCGAGACTTCGTCCGCGTCGAGTCATTGTAAATCTCATACAAACTTTCAACCCCCATTCAACCCTCTTGGGTGTTGAATTTTCGGAAATCCCTTCTTAGCAGATGCCTACGTCACTGCACTGTGTGTTGAATGATCAGTCAGTCAATCATTCACCTTTTTCTTTTATATATTTAGACTAGCTTATGCTCGCAACTTCGCACGCGTAGATTCATACAAATCTCATGCAAACATTCATCCTCCCATTTAACCTCCCATTTTCCATATCAATTTATTTTTTGGGGGTAGTTTTCCAAAATTCCTTAAACACGTGATCCTTTATTTTTAACCCCCGACGCAAAAACGACGGGGTGTTATAAGTTTGACGTGTCTGTGTGTATGTCTGTATGTTCCACCGTAGAACTTAAACGTTAAACGCTAAAAACCATGAAAATCAGTCCAGCCGTTGTCGAATTGTAAGTGTTCGAACAAACCCGACTGTTTTATATATTAAGATAGATAAGTATTGAGTATGGATTGTTTGTTCAGGAAGCGGCAGTGCACCTGAAGCACGCGCTGGACCTGCGGCCCGACTTCCAGCCGGCGCTGGTCGCGCTGAGGGACATCGAGACCGCGCCCGAGGCCACTCTCCACATGTACACGCTCCTCATCATCATTTGTTTGGTAAGGGTTACTAATATGGTATTTGACAACATTGAAAATATACTATTGATTGTGGTCATCTTATCAGATAATAGCCTAAAAAAGACATATTTCACTCAATCAAACTAAATTATGTAATTTTACGCGATATTTTGCACAAAATAAAACATAATAATTTTTGAAATTTTATCAGTAACGTGAACGCTCTGGGATTGGTTGTGACGTCACTAGAAATTACACTTGACTTGGTTGTTATAATTGAAGTTTATCAAGTCAACCGAAACTAAACTTTAAACTTAAAAGAATAAGATTGATATTAAAATGAGTATGTAGGTATATAACAATTTACTATTATAATTATCATTACGATACTAAGCGCATTTAAGCGACTACAGCATTTGCCTTGCGTAGCGTCTCTGTCGCACGCACCAAGCTCCGATAAGGAGCGAGCGAGAAAAGTGACTTGCATACCGATTCGTGACGTCACGCGTATCATGTGATCTTAAAACTTAAACTTTATCATTGATTTAATTTTTAATACTGTAGATATTCCGAAAAATATCAATGTAGTGTGTTTTAATAAGTAATAAAGAATAATTTAAAACAATTTCCAAAAATTAGTCAAATACCCTATTTAAATATTTAGGCAGAGTTAGGCATTATTTAATGATCATTCAACGACGACCTTCCTGACGCAATAAGTGAAAAATATTCTATGCAATATTCGAACTCCGTGTAGGCTACATCACTAAAGAAGTTTCACTTCAAAAAGAATATTTTTTGCATATTATATTATGGTTAAGGGGTACGAGTAACGTGATGCAATTCAGTACAGAATTCCATAAATCTGTGGTCGTTGTCCTTTGTGAATAAGCTATTCGACACTTATCAGAAGGCAGTGAAACGGGCGCTAATTCTTCTCTATTTTTTTTTAATCCTTCTTGACGAAAGATGACTTGCACCTCCGACATGGGGAGACCTTTTTTATCTTTTTTTGTTTTAACCTCCCTATTTTTATTAAATTAAGTTAAATTAAATTATGGTTTTTATATTATGTTAAATTCAGCTATTTCTTAGTGTCTACCAGCGATTGTAAGTATGAATTTTCATTTATGTTAGTTCCTATATTCTTATAATATTCTTCTTCTTTTCTATTCTTCTTCTCTATTAAGGTGATGGGCGTGCTGCTAGTGATCCTGTCGTCGGTGGACTGCGCCAGCGACGCGGACGAGCACAAGACGCAGCGCCACTTCAACCGCGCCATGGCCATGCGCTCGCTGCGCGGCGTCGCGCTGCCCGGCGCGCGCGGCCGCAAGAAGGGCGGCGCCTAAACGCCGTCCGCCCACCGGACACCGCCCCGAGTTTACGACCTCTGCAATTTTTTCGACTTTTCTACCTCTGCGAGTTCAGAGTTGACAACCTCTGCAATTTATTCGAGTTTACAACCTCTGCAATTACTCGAGTTACAACCTCTGCAATTCCTCGAGTTACAACCTCTGCAATTCCTCGAGTTACAACCTCTGCAATTCCTCGAGTTTACTAGCTCTGCGAGTTCTGAGTTTATAGCAATTGCTTGAGTTTACTACCTCTGCGAGTTCTGAGTTTACAATCTCTGCATGTCCTCAAGTTTACAACCTCTGCAATACCTCGAGTTTACTAGCTCTGCGAGTTCTGAGTTGACAATCTCTGCATGTCCTCGAGTTTACAACCTCTGCAATGCCTCGAGTTTACATCCTCTGCAAGTATTTCATATTAATTTTTGAATGGATCGATACACGCAGTCCGTCTGTTGCATTGTACAAAACTTTTTTTTTTGTTGGTATAATGCGTTTTTCAACTAACAATAAGAGAGGGTGTCGGCCAATCAGAGGTGAATGCAATCGTCACACTGTAACTGTCATTTTTAGACAGACACAGTGTATAAGATGACTGGTAGCGACTGGAGTTGTTAAAAGCCTTATAGAATAAATTCCCCCAGAGTTTAATTAATCTTACCAAAAGGTTGGTTTATCCGACTTGTAACTTTGACGGGCGTTACATTGCTCGGTTTAGTGATGTGCAAGGAACAATTCAGTTTACCTTGCCAAACAGGTGGCAAGGTAAACTGAATTGTATTCAAATTCTTGAGGCGTTGACTTTTAAAAAACATGTCGCTATAGTGAACATTAATGTGCCAGTATAATATTAATTTTTGTAAACATACGCTTAGCACCGTTTCAGTACAATAAAAAACATTATCCATGGTTCAATTTAAATTGTCAGGCCCCTCCGAGGCCCCCTAAAATAAATGCAAATTATTTTAGGGGGCCTCGGTGGGCCTCGCAACATCAATGCTTAATATTGTTCCTAGATTTTTGTGCAAAAGTAAGCATATTATTCCTTGCACATTTCAAGTGAAAATAACATTATTAGTTCCTATTAGTCAACGCCTTTTAGTTAGTTAAAAAAGGTTTAATTCATTTGTAATTTATATAATTTCTGAAGTGAATTTTCCTTTTAAACGAATATTATTAATTACATTGTTACTGAAAATTTCGGTTGTATGTTTTATAGTTTTTTTTAATGCATCACATTTAAAATACCAGATTTGTAATTAGTCATTTTATACTTTGACGCAGAATTAAAAATACAATATTATGTAGCATGCTAATTTTTAAAGTACTTACTGATTAATGCTCAAATAAATAATAATAATTTACGGCCAATTGTTATATTACTAAGTGATTTATTTTATTAAGTTTTTTGAGTGCAAATTTTTTTTAACTACACTTTGATATACTTACAGTATATCAAAATTATCTAAAAATGTGGAATCAATAACATCGTTTTGTGCAGTGTAATTTCACTGTAAGTACGTCTTTTATATACCTACCCATTATGTAAAATACCGATAAATTACCGAGGTCCCTAAATCAACTTAATTAAATGCAGTAGTGTAACAGAGCGGCTCCGACAATCTGCGCATGATTTATTTATTTAATAATAAATTACGCCATTATGTAAATTGGCAAAATTGTGTCGAACTTTTCAAAATTTAGTACAAAAATACATTATTCAATGTGTTCCTCTAAGTGCCTATTGAACATTTAACTCTCGCTTCTTCACGAGGTAATCAATTTGGTTTAATACTTTATTCATTTCAAACAATTGTATGCGTGACGATGACAAAAATTATATTTAATTTTGTCTTAAAGAGGTCAAAATCTCATCAGTGGCCAATATCCATCGAAATTTATTATACATGTACAGTGTACACCCTATAATAAATATTTTTATGAGATTCCCAAGTTTAGCTATTAATATAATTTTTATGCTCATTATTATTTTGAAATTAAGTTAAGGTTGTGATTTCCAAAACACAGTTTATTGTTTTTTTTTATGTGTAAGAG
Organism: Melanargia galathea; assembly: GCA_920104075.1. Lineage (NCBI taxonomy): Eukaryota > Metazoa > Arthropoda > Insecta > Lepidoptera > Nymphalidae > Melanargia > Melanargia galathea. The sequence goes on from OV049864.1 coordinate 6,632,051, forward strand.
ATTTTAAACTCGGGCTGATGTAACGACGTACAATATTTATTCGCTTGTTGAGCGCAAATATTATGAGTGGGCGACGTAACTAACGCTATTATGTTGCCTACGAAAATGTTTATCGCTATTGATACCTTTTGGCGAGAACCAACTGATTGTAGTACTGTTCTGTTAAATCTTATAAATTCCTGTATCAAAATCTCTACAGCACTTATTTACCTGAAACATAATATAGGAATTATCTGTTTGTTTCTCTCACTTACATAACTTTGCATTTCACACGAAAACGCGATCAGAAGTAAAATAGTACAGTGCTAATGATGCAATGAATACAACAACTAATGCATTTTTTTATTATTTTAGACAAACTTTAAGATGTGTGTTGTTTCAATAATATCATTATTGGCATTTTGAGGACCCTTTTTCAAATCTCAACGCTTTACAAAAACCTTAATGTGGCAGGTTTCTTTTTAATGTATAATAAATTGTAATAATTTTTAATAACAATTATTTAAAATGATATTTTTTAATATAATATGACAATATCATAATTTGAGGCCCCCAAGTTAGTGGGGCCTCGTTAACGCTTCACAAAAAGTATTACTCGACTGCAGGTGGTTTTACCAAAATAATTTTACTAAATATATTTTATCCTTCATATTTAACGGAACAGTACTAGTGAACAGAGGCTAAACGGCTTATTAGTTATTGTACAAAATAATGTTTATGTGAAAATGACCTGTGGGGTTATTCTCTAACTTAGTTACCAACAGTAAACGATTAACAACCAATTAGTTCGACATACATTGCTGTTTTAATGTGTGAAATGAAATCACTGTTTATATATTATTTTCACACAGTAAAGCAGCAATGTATATCGAACTAGTTCGGTGGCTATAATTTTCAGTTGGTAACTAAGTTAGAGAATATCCCACCTGAACGGTCGTGCCATGTCTGATTTGATCTCCGCTGTGTAGTCTTCACCACCTAACGGATAGATTGTACCGGTTGTGTGTACCTAAAGTGGTGTACCTTTCAGCAGTTCGATAGAACCGAAATGTTATATTAATAAGTGCGAGGTTTTTGTCTCGAATTTTCATTTATATATGGCTTAAATTAGACCCTAGTGGACTGTGCTACCGATTGGTTATTTATTGAAACTATATTACTTCCAATAAATAGCTAATAATAAATGTTATAGTCAATAAGTTTGATGTCTCTCTCACTCAGATCGGAAATTCCGGCTTTAGTGGAAATGGAAAGTTAAGTAGACCGTATGGAAGTCGGTTGCTAGCAGACCTTTGTCAGAAACCATAATCATTTTACCACCATCTCTCTTTCTCTCTTAAAGGAGAGACGGATTTAGACCTTAGATCCGCCACACTGTTCCATTACGAGTTGGCGGGCTTTTCCATACAATTTAATTTTTTAATTGAAATTCAAAGTCACTGTCCACTACCGTCTATTTAATATGTTAGCCTTATTGCAAGATTAATACCTGAACGCTTCCGGCTAACAGTTCCAATATATTTGTAAAGTAATTTCGAAATAACAATCTCGAATTTCTAAATCAAAACTGCTAAATGTAAAGGAATCGACGAAACTCAAGCATAGGAAGACGCAAACAGTTTTTGGCTCGCCAGTCTTGCGATTTGTATATGAGCGTAACATTGAAACCTAGTCATTCACTTAGACAAGTTCAGTAGGGTTAGTACGATTTCGTACGTCTCGATAAGCTTTATATATTTCGAGCATCGAAACGCAACGTCAAAGAAAAATGGACCTTGTTGGCTCAAGTTTGTTCATACATCTACGTGAAAATAAGTGGAATCTTGCGAAATAAAAATCGGTAGTAAAACAAGTATCTTTAAGTCCATTTTACTTTGACGTTATTATGTGTTCGATACTCGAAATCTATCAACGTTGTCGAAATGTGCAAACTCGTACCAAGGGTTACTGGTCTAAAACCGGTGTGTATTTTACATGTAGTGCATGCAAAGTAACTTGTTAAGTGTTCGTAGCGTCTAAGGATTTTGAAGTTGCAAGTCTTAAATTTGGAGATTGGTAAAAAATATGTACCTGTTTTCAAACGTTCTTTTTGTTATTTTTGACTATTTATTACTAAAATACATTGATTGTCTTAGCATCTACGTTCGTATTATTGAAAGCCCTTATGCTGGGGCTTCATTAGCGGTCTACGGCGAATATTCGCGTTATCGCAAGTGTGGCCGGGTATAACCCACGGCACGTAAATCGACCCGTGACCTTCAATGCGCAGAAGTCGAAAATGAGGTATCTCGGGCGTGGGGATCGTTCGTAAGCACTGATTAGCTCTCGCGGATCCCTCGTAAACGCTGATTGGCTCTCCAATCGTATTATGTCCCGCGGCTCACTCATACGACGCTGCGCGCACTTGAAGGTCACCGCTCGACTTACGTGCCGCGGGTTATAAGTAGTTCATCGCTTCTCGGTGTATTCGGGCGCAGTCCGCAGACGATTCCTCATCGCGGCACTGTCGGTAAACGGACGCACATCAAAGTGTTTTGTTGGGAAACCGACGTAGTTGACTGCGTAGCTGTAGACAAGAACATCGCGTTTATCCGTAGACGATGTTTTTGGCGCGATAACGCGACACAAATCGCTCGCTAATGAAGCCCCAGCATTACAGACATAGTTATGCGGTGTGCTTAGTATAAGATCGGAGCACTCGAAAACGAACTCGAAAACTATTGATCGAATCACAAGTGAATTCAGAGCAAAATGAACTCAAATACTCGTATTTTAAAGTCGTAATTCCATAGTTCGAATATAGATTTTACAACATTTCTGCTTGGGGCGCTCGTTGTGTTCGAATGCTGAATGTATTGGCGAACTCAAACCTTAATTCAAGCCATTTTAGGTCTATTTTACTCTGAAATCGATCAATAGTTTTCGAGTGCTCCGATCTTAGACTAAGCACTCAGATCTCGTCAAACACGCGTTTAGCTTTAGCCTCGCAATCGTGGAATTCTCATAAGGTCTCCCACGCACCCGCGTTCAAGGAATCACGCACAATAATACTATTGTATGAAATAATGTGACGACGACATACGCATATCTCTGAAATCGTCCCTTCTCCCTATCTATTTATACTTCAAACTAGATGATGCCCACGGCTTCGCCCGTGTGGATTTAATTTATTTAGAACTTTTGATTTTCCAGAACAAAAAGTAGAAGCATCTGTAGAAACCCGTCCCCAAAACGGAAAAATCCCGTGGGATCCCCACGATTTCGGAATACAATTCCTTACAGCATCAGGGTTGAGGAGTTGGATATGTACCTACTCGAGTTCATTCAACGATAAAGTCTTTAATTGGAACCCCCAATATCAATTTAAATAACCGAAAGTTTCTAAAACCCATTAGTTTTGGGGATAAGGTCCCCTACAGCATCAGGATTGAGGAGTTGGAATCCAAATTTTTTATAGAACAGGGTCGCAATGTTTCTCTATCGATTAAAAAAAAAATTACGCAAATCGGTTCAGAAATCTCGAAGATATCGGTGTACATAGGTAGAAAAACACAACTCCTCCTTTTTTGAAAGTCGGTTAAAAAAGTAGCCTATGTTACTCCCTGGTTAATTCTCTACTTGTATGTGAAGGTCCCGTCAAAATCGGTTCAGCCGTTCCGAAGATTAGCCCGTTCAAACAGACAGACAGACAGACAGACAGACAGACAGACAAAAATTTTAAAAACGTGTGATTCGGTTATGGTAGCGTTCAAATAACCATATGAGCTTAATATGAGGTAGTTATTTCGATATTACAGACAGACACTTCAATTTTATTTATTAGTATAGATGAGTAGGACTATATGTAACTACCTACTTATGCAATACTAGATGATGCCCACGGCTTCGCCCGTGTGTATTTAGGTTTGTAAAAATCTCGTGGGAACTTTGATTTTCCAGAACAAAAAGTAGCCTTTCTGTAGTAAATAGTAACCCGTCCACAAAACGGAAAAATTCCGTGAGATCCTTACGATTTCGGAATGCAATTCCTTACAGCATCAGGGTTGAGGAGTTGGACATGTACCTACTCGAGGTCATTCAACCATAAAGTCTTTAATTGGTATCCCCAATATCAATTTAAATAACCGACAGTGCCTAAATCCCATTAGTTTTGGGGATCAGATCCCCTACAGCATCAGGATTGAGGAGTTGGAATCCAAATTTTTTGTAGGACAGTGTCGCAATGTTTCTCTATCGATTAAAAAAAAATTACTCAAATCGGTTCAGAAATCTCGGAGATATCGGTATACATAGGTAGAAAAACACAACTCATCCTTTTTTGAAAGTCGGTTAAAAAAGTAGCCTATGTTACTCCCTGGTTAATTCTATACTTGTATGTGAAAGTTCCGTCAAAATCGGTTCAGCCGTTCCAAAGATTAGCCCGTTCAAACAGACAGACAGACAGACAGACAGACAGACAAAAATTTTAAAAACGTGTGATTCGGTTATAGTATCGTTCAAATAACCATATGAGCTTAATATGAGGTAGTTATTTCGATATTACAGACAGACACTTCAATTTTATTTATTAGTATAGATGAGGTTGTGTAGTCCCAAAATTTCCAGATATGAACTTTGCCTACATTATTTTCCTTCGCCAAGGGAGCATATTATTACGCACTTCACGCTCTTTTTAGGGTTCCGTACCCGAAGGGTAAAAAACGGAGCCCTATTAATGTCATTCGGCTGTCTGTCTGTCTGTCTCTCCGTCTGTCCGCCGGTCACAGGTCTCTAGCTCGCAGACGAAATGAGTTACAAACCTGAAATTTTGGTATTTAGTGTAAAACGTTAACCCAAAATCAAATATTGAATTAGAAATTGAATTAAATTATTTTTCAGGGGGGCATTTCCCATACATGAAAAAGGAGCCGGAAAAAAAAATTTTTTCTTTACCCTAGCTTGTGGGGTATCATTGTTTAGAGCTCATTAAGTAGAGTACAATTATATATTTTTTTAATTTTTATCTCAAAAAATAAGGGAATGGGAGGCCATCAAAGTTGTCAGTTTTAGACCATTTTTGTGACGGGGGCTATCTCAAAAACTAAACTAGTTGGGAATATGATATTTCAGTATATTATGTACTATATGCTCTATTTAAACAACAAATACTGAAAACAACGATTTATTAAATAGTTTATAAGCTGTGACCAAAATAAACGAACATTTTTTTGGGTTTTTCTTTCACGGTTTGTTGCGATGTCTAGCTCGGAAATTAAATATTTCTTAGACCCAAAATATTATATTGTTCATAATTATGTACGGAACCCTGAAAGAGCGAGGCCCGACTCGCACTTGGCTGATTTTTTTTGGTATAACTTCGCCAACATAACTACATCATCATCATGATCAACCCATTACCGGCTCACTACACAGCACGGGTCTCCTCTCAGAGTGAGAAGGGTCTTGGCCATAGTCAACCACGCTGGCCAAGCGGATTGGCAGACTTCACACACCTTTGAGAACGTTATGGAGAACTCTCAGGCATGCAGGTTTCCTCACGATGTTTTCCTTCACCGTTAAAGCAAGTGATATTTAAATACTTAAAACGCACATAACTCCGAAAAGTTAGAGGTGCGCCCGGGATCGAACCCACGACCTCCGATTAGAAGTTGGTCGTCTTAACCACTAGGCTATCACAGCTTATTCATACATCCATCCCAATAGCTAGCTTTAATTTCTTTTAAAGAATATTAGCCATGATGAACATGATTAATATCCCCTTTTCCCCTCCGATTAAGTGAGAACTTGTGCTAGAAGTGGGTACGACAATAATAGTGTAACGGGTGGGGTTTGAATCGTCGACCCTATGGTCCCCGATCCGCGCCCGACGACCGTTGCGCTATTGAGGTAACTTGCTAGGATCGCCACAAAACACGATCTTGTGCTACTTGTGTCCAGCAACTGGTGGGTCGCCATTCGAGCCTTCGCCTTTGGGACCCCGGTATCATCGGCACGAACATCGAACGCTGAAGGAAAGTGGAGGGGGTAAGCTATTGTATTACGTGCGCGACAGTTCCTATGCGCAGCTATCCCCTCCACGTTTCGTTCAGCGTTCGATGTACGTGCCGCGGGTTATATATCGGTTCTTGGAACTATGAGCCCCACCCATTGCCACTTCACTTTCGCACCTCGAAACAGTGGTAAACCATTTTGAACTAGTAAATAAAAACAGATAGGAATATAAAATAATGTTTTTATTACAAAAATGTATACATGGAACTGAAAAAAGAAATGCCTTTTACATTGACTTAAGCCAACAACACTTCACCTGAGCCAAAACAACATGTAACAACAAAACAAGTACGTGTTGCTGTTATATTTTTAATGTGAAACAATTTAGTTTGCATTTAAATGAGTGGGTGTGGAGAGCGTACTAGCTTATACCTAGATAACCAAAACAATTTGCAGTAGGATCACTTCAATATTAAGATAACTTGTGTTGTTTTTCGCTATATAATTCATAATAATAATAATATAATATAAGTTATGGGTTAAGCAACGTCGTGGATTCCGAGGCGGAATATATCGTGCTGTACAAAGAAAGAATCTCCGAGTGGTTTCAAAACAAATGTCTGTATGTACGGATGTGGAGGGTCCTCGTCACACTGAAATGAAAATATTACTGTTTTAATTATTTAATAATAAACTGCATCGTACGTTTGGTAATGATATAGCCGTTTGGTAATGACATAGCCGTTTGGTAATGGCATAAACGTTTGGTAATGGTATGCCGTCTGGTAATGACATAGCTGTTTGGTAATGACATAGCCGTTTGGTAATGGCATAGCCGTTTGGTAATGGCATAGCTGTTTAGTAACGACATAGCCATTTGGTAAAGAAATAGCCGTTTGGTAATAACATAGCCGTACAGGGGTAGCCAAAATTGTTACAATCTGAAGGATAAACACTACGCCGTGCACAAGCCGAGCCGTGAAACATAACAGGTTCTGCACTGTTAATTAATTGTCAGTGTCAGTTATTACAAAACCTTACTAAAATTATTCTGTGTTATGTCTAAGCACAATTTATTATTTAGCACACGGGGGTACATTCACTTAATGGTTTGAATGCACACAAATTCACCATAATTTGAATCAGTTTAAGGGCGTGTTTCACCACCTTCTTTCTGATGAGTGTCGGAAAGCTTATTCACAACTTTTGTCTTTGTCACATAAAGTAAAAAAGTGACAAAACTTACGTTTAGGCTATCCAACACTTATCGGAAGGTGGTGAAACAGGCCCTTAATAAAATAATCTAATTTCTAAATAATATGGCTTTAGCAAGTAAAATGAGACACTTGAAAGCTTTTAAAACAAGGAAAAAATTTATTTAACAAAAGAAGTGAACAGAACAGAAGAAAGAACTTTTCTCAATTTCTTTCTTTTCTCAATGACCTCTTTGGAAAATGATTGAGATCTTTGTAGTAATGATTTAGTAACAATGATCTTTTGACCAAAAATTCAGTTGCTTACATATTATGGGTAGTATCAGGTAAAATTGTGTGCATCTATACTAACAGCCTATTTCACAACCTTCTAATAAGTGTCCGATAGCCTAAACATAAATTGTCACTTTATTATTTTATGTCAAGTGACAAGGACAAAAGTTGTAGATAGCTATCTGGTACTTATCAAAAGGTGGTGAAACAGGCCCTAAGAGCAGACCCGTATACATGCGTATGCTCTAATTACCCTTAAACATCGTGTAGGGCCAGCCTGAACATGTCATGTTCCACATAGAATGATGTTCCTATAGGCTTCAATACAAATGTTTGAAAGTATGCATGTGGCTGATCTTCATCCGTCTGAATATATTAGTATACTTCTATCAATATTACTTAAGCTTGATTTACACGCATTAAGTTGTCAAGTAGTTAAATAAAATTTAACTTAATTTTAAGTGATATAATGCGTGTAAACATTGAATTTAGTAATAAGTTGCAAGTTAAAATTTAGTGTGCAAGTAGAATAGAATTTTGTCTATTTTTCGGTTAAGTAGCCGCGCGCTCCGCACCCCGCGCAACGCCCGCTGGTGAATAGGAGCTGCTATTTCGCGCGGGAAAGTTTTTTTTTCACTGTTTCATTGTTAATTTCTTCTGTGACTTCACTGAGCACTTATAAAATTACAGAGTTTATTATTTCATGCACTTCGCTGTTCATCTCGGTATGAACTTGAGAGCTTTACTAAATTACTTGCCTGGTATAGTGAAAACGCTTACTTAAAATTAAGTTAAAATTTAGTTAACTACTTGACGAATTAATATGTGTAAATCAGGCTTAATTGATTAATAAATTATTTATCAGTACATACTGTGTTGCACTTTTCAGCATTAGCTATGTGCAATTGAATATATTTAAAATTTATTTATTTCCTTTACAATATTAAGGCAGCTTCATTGCATATACATATTATGTAACAGTTTTCATAAATTATTAACAATTTAAAACAAAGGACAAAGAATTGTTTAGACACTCGCATTTAACTTTACGAATTACTGGTATAAATAACATAATAAATAAAAAAATACTCGTATAAATAAACAAGCATACATAAAAACTTTAAAATAATAAAAAACTTAAGTCATATTGGTTTAATTTACATTCACTTTGCATAATATGCATTGATACTCTATAACATAAAGGAAAATGATATTTTGATTGTAACTATAATAATCTCGGTTGGAATGGCATTCCGAACCAGTGGTAGATTCAATTGACTATTCAAAAGTACTTGTAAAAGTTTATTTGAAAAAAAACTTTTCTATTCTATTTCTATTCTAATTATTGTGTTCTTAAATAAATTCACGAACCATGAAAAAGGACATACCTGCAGTCTACCAAGGACGTTGATGAGAACTCCACCATCGAACATTGGTTGTGAATCAACCGAGGTTACTAGCCTACCAATCTTTTGAAATGTCAGACTCTGAAATGAGTGGTAAAAAGTCAATATTTTTATTTTTACGGAGAATTAAAGGCAAATGGGTTTACAAATGTTTTGTTAAAAGGAAGAAACTAATGTATTCAATATCCCAAATAATGAACAAAAAAGAAGCAATTTATAAGAGAAATGACTTGATTTTTTTGTTTTTATCACATCTAGAAAATAAAATAAAATAGAAAGAAATTTGTAAAATCTGCTTCAAGTTGCATGTCTAGCGTCCACATTTTTTTTTCCGCAGCGTCCACATGGTAGTATTTCATCATCATCATCATGTACAACCCATTACCGGCTCACTACAGAGCACGGGTTTCCTCTCAGAGTGAGAAGGGTTTTGGCCATAGTCTACCACGCTGGCCAAGCGGATTGGCAGACTTCACACACCTTTGAGAACGTTATGGAGAACTCTCAGGCATGCAGGTTTCCTCACGATGTTTTCCTTCACCGTTAAAGCAAGTGATATTTAAATACTTAAAACGCACATAACTCCGAAAAGTTAGAGGTGCGTGCCCGGGATCGAACCCACGACCTCCAATTAGAAGTTGGTCATCCTAACCACTAGGCTATCACAGCTTTTTATATTGGTAGTATTTATATATGGTAGTATTTAATAATACTGTATCATGAGTACATAGCCACAAGCCCTCTTCGAGCCGCTTGCTCGTGGAGCACAGTAAGTTTGCAGTATCACTGCAAACGCGAATGTGGCTCGCAGTGTGTGCATGGACAGACACACAACCGCTCATGTAGTTAGTCTTCATCAAGACATGTTATTGGCATGATGTCATCACGAGCACTGCAGATCTGGGAGCTCGTAGCTGAATATGAGGTGACAGTGGACACGCCGTACCCACTTGCACGCTAATACAGTATCAGATATGTTACATGCTACATGGCTAGGTGAGTACTCTGCTTATGAGGAGTGTATCTGTAGAGTGCCCCAAGCAAGAAACATTTGATTCTAACAAAATTTGATTCTTATTTGAATAAAATAAAGATTTGCTCAGATCAATGATTAAAGTTATTAGTATTATTAGTACCTACTTACATTGAGTTTTTCCATTATTTTAACAGCACCTTGTAGTTGGACACCCTCAAAAGTCATAAATGAAGTTTCAACCTGAAATAGAGACATTATATCAGTTTTATGGACCTCAATATGAATTTCAAAACCTAAACTATACAAGTTTATTTTCTACCAGTAAACTACAGTAGCAAGTGAATGATAATAAAATATGAAAAATAAGTTTATGTCTGCCCTAGTAATAAACTTTTTTGACAATTTCGGCGGGAGGGTTTGAGATAACCTTAAAACATTTTGAAACTATAAACAAACGGTAAACCAATGAATATGAGAATATGAAAATATTTTATTAACCTTGTTGAGGACTTCTAATACGTGTCTAATACTCACATTGTACATATTAACCAGATTCTGTCGTTGTACCGGATCATCAAACAGTGTGTAGTATTGCTGAACAAAACCCTTTCCGATTGCATCGTACTGTGGGTTTAGCGCCATTTGGCTGGTTTACGTGTTCCAAATATCACTTAAGCGGTTAGTGATTACTTTATTTGTGAAAATTTAGGCCTTTTGAGGGCCTCCTACATTCCCTTTTTACCACAGCTTTTTACAGTACCTAGGTACCTACAGAAAAAGCAGTTTTAGAGCACTTTAGCAGCTGTGGCCTGTGATGTGAATCACAGACCAATAACATATAGGATATGATGTGATGTGAATTGTGAGATGTGTGTGGATGATGTGAATTGTGAATAACACAAAAAAGAACAATGGCAACTTTGGAGTTTGGAGTGGAAATAATCTGAATTTGTAAAGATGAGACTATCATGAAACTGTAATAGGTACGTAATGTAATTAACGCATATTATCAGTTTATTTATAAAACCAGGAGAAATAAAGATATTCGTATTTCGTCTTCAAAAATATAACCTTCAAGTTATCAGTAAAATATCTTATTTTTGAACGCATCCGTAATGATTTCAGTGACTCCCGAATTACTAATTCCGTGGAATTCTGACGTTTTGTAATGTTACCAGAAATAAAACAATTTCCACAAAAAAGATAAAAAATTCAAAACTTATGCAACAACTGCCGCATGTAGATATGACAAATGCCTGACAGACACTTCATGGTGATAGTGTCATTCGACATCCATTTTTGAATATTTTTTTTTCAATGTGCTTCTTTTGTTTTCTATTGCTGTTAGTGTGCACTTTCTAGTTTCCACTCTTGGTGTTTTCTATTCTAAGGCGAAACGTTAGGCCGGAACCACACTTACGTGTCGTGGCGTGTCGTGATGCGCCAGAAGCCTATCGGTTTCATACATTTAGTATGGTTAGAGACACACTTGTAGGGCGTGTCGTTTTTACTAAATGTATGAAACCGGCGCATCACGACACGCCACGACACATAAGTGTGCCGGCTGCGGCAGCCTAATATTATTACGTGGCTTATGGCTTTATATGATGACAGGGAATTAAAGTAGTTTGGGGCATATAGATAATAATAATAAATAGAGTTGGCATACCTACCTTAAAAACGTGCCAAAAATACACTCACACACGCACAATCCGAAGACATAAAATGGCGCGTGTTCATTGTGATGTCTCAAGTTGTGCGTGTGTGAGTGTTCATGTATACATTTTAGGGAGGCCATCTTAAGTCATGAGTCTGCCGCAAACTGTTTTATTATTATGTCAAAAATGTAATGTTGTCTCTTTCACACTTATGAAAATTTTGATAAGCTTGAGCTATTTTCCGATCCACTAATTTCTGTAGGACATTATGCCAACTCTATTTAATATTATTATCTCTATGGTTTGGGGTAAAATCGTACTTCGTAGATGTTAACCCTGTTCTCCATACAAATCATGAACCTATAGAAGAGGACTTGGCATAATGTCCTATAGAAAATAGTGGATCGGAAAATAGCTTAAGCTTATCAAAATTTTCATAAGTGTGTAAGAGACAACACTACATTTTTAAACATAACAATAAAACAGATCGTGGCAGAAATTTTATTGCAACTTCTCTTAAGATGGCCTCCCTAAAATGTACACATGAAAACTCACACACGCACAACTTGAGACATCACAATGAACACGCGCCATTTTATGTTACAGGATTGTGCGTGTGTGAGTGTATTTTTGGCACGTTTTTAAGGTAGGTATGCCTACTCTACTTATTATTATTATCTCTATGATACAAATAACTATTCTGTAAATGACAATGACAGCTGTCAGAATAGGGTATTTGACAATTGACATAGAGATAATAATAAGTTCTGCCGTCTGTGTCTCACGGTGAATCGTTAAAATGGATATCCGTGATACTATCAATATAATTAATTTACCTGATGAAATAATAGCGTTGATATTGGTAAATAATGATCCTCGTGACATACTCCACTTCAGCGCAACATGTAAAAAGTTTTTGAAATTAGTATCTAACAATGACTATTTGTGGAAAAAAAAATATTCAGAAATGTAAGTTTTAGTTTGTGCCATAATATTATGTACATTTTTATTATCATGATGCCCGCGACTTCATCCGCGTTTTTAAGAATCCCTCGAGACCTCTATAATTTTCCGAGACAAAAAGTAGCCTATGTCCTTCTCCAAGGCCTAGTCTACCTCTATACCAAATTTCGTAAATGTCGGTCCAGCCGTTCACGCGTGATGCCGTGACCAAGGAAAATAGGGATTCATTTCTATATATTATGTACTTAACATAAAATTGTTATATTGATATTGTAAATTTGGAAAAGAGCAACCGCCGAGTTTCTTGCTGGTTCTTCTCAGTTGGAATGGCATTCCGAACCAGTGGTAGATTCGTTTGATAATTCAAAAGTACTTGTAAAAGTTTATTTGAATAAAAAACTTTTCTATTCTATTCTGTTCTATTCTATTCTATTAGATAGAATATAGATTAGTCGCCCGGCAGACGTCTTGCACTGTACCTAGAAACCGCTTGCAGCGCCACCTACTGGGTCCAATGCTTGTGAATCTAAACCTCCCAGAGACAAACTTGAAACACAAGAAATTTTATCAAAATCTGTTCATAGTAAAAAAAATCATAGAACTCGATTGCAACATCACATACTAGATCCGATAGTGAATTTAAACCATACCTGGATCCACTCAAATATACAAAAAAATTCATCAGAATTGGTCAAGACATTTCTGAGTTTTAGTTAGACTTAACAAACAGCAATTTATTTTTATATACAGTACTAGTGGACCTGGCAAACTTCGTCCACGTACTGAGACCCCGTAGGTTACCTGAACCTACCTGGTAATTGTGTTTTCTAACCATCCATGAACCTATTAAAATATATACACAAAATTTCACACAAATCGGTCCAGCCGTTTAGGAGAAGTTAGGTGACAAACACACATACAGAAGAATTATAATTATAGGTACAGGTGAGAGGGTGAGAGAGTTTACCGTATCGACTGGATGAACATTAAATGTTTGACACCTGCCAAACCAATGAACATTTTGTATGGGAAAATGTTTTTTCTTTTATTTTAAGTTTTTATCAAATTTTCAATGTTTTTAATAGTTGTTCTGCTATTTGGGACATTCCCAAATATAACATATAAAAAACCATGAAAATCAGGCCAGCCGTTCTTGAATTATAAGTGTTGAACTAACACAACTTTGTTTTATATATATAATATATACTAGTGGATCCGGCAGACGTCGTCCTGCCCGGTGACATACCGACATCAGCGCCACTTACCAAGACCTGGTAGGTTATCTGTACCTACCCGGTAATTGTGTTTTCAAACCATCCAGGATTGAAATATACAAACAAAATTTCATACAAATCAGTCCAGCCGTTTAGGAGGAGTTAGGTGACAAACACACGTATGGTATAATTAATTATACGGGTGAGAGAGTTTACCGTATCCACACGATGGGATGTTTGACAGTTACAAAACCCGTGAACATTATGTATGAGAAAATGTTTTTTCTTTTATTTTATTTTCTCGTCAATTTTCCAATGTTTTTTAATAGTTATTCTGCTATTCGGGATGGAGACAAATACAACAAATCAATAACCATGAAAATCGCTCCAGCCGTTCTCGAGTTATAAGTGTTCGAACTAACACAACTTTGTTTTATATATATAAAATATCGATAATATTTATTGTATCCTCTCCTGTCTTGCAGTGTGCCAAATGCAGTAGTCAAACTTGTTACTCAACATAATGGTGGTAACTGGCTTAAAAAGAGCATGCACTATTCTGAACTTAAAGAAATTGTATCTATGGAACTTCAATCTATGCCATCTAAATATTTAAACCATTGGTAAGTGTTTTAACTAATATACCTACCACATATTCAGAAGCAAATTTTTTGTTTGAGTTCATAAAGGGAAAAAGGTTTATATAGTTATATTAATAGATACAGATCAAATAGACCAGATCTTTTAGGTTTTTAAAACATAATAAACTGTATTTTTTAAAAGTTCGCAATGTAATACAATTAGCTGACGGTAGGGGTCAACGAACTTTGGGTAAATACCTAAAGTTGTCGCTGCGTTTTGCACATTTAGGTAGTATAATAATAGTGCTGTTTTTGAGAGAGGTTCCCTTATAGGCTTATACCCTGTATACATATATGTATAATATAAAAATAAAAAATATAAAATTTGAGAAAACCATGACGTAGACTCAATTTTTACATCAATACTTAAGTAAGGGTTTGGGTGACATGAGCTATAAAATAGTATATGATTCTGTCACTAAATTGTAAGCTAATTAAGTTAATTATTAATTAAACTAAATTTCAGGACATTCAGAGAAATGCTTATAACAGATGCAAGAGGTTTCTTTACAATGGCAACAAAAGATAATCTGAGTTATATTTACACAATTTGCATTCTTCAAGAGATTATAAAGAAAGGAAAAAGTATTATTGACACAAACCAATGTTTAAAGTAAGTAAGATTTCAGCACAAAAGATACAGAAATTCATGCAATTTCATACACATTCTGTGAATGTTATGATCAAGATTCAGACTCGTTATTCAAGTTGATACACTACACTTATTTATTATTTCTTTACAAGCGGACACCCGCGACTTCGTTCGCGTGGATATTGGTTTTAAAAAATCCCGTGAGAATCATTTTGTTTTTCCTAAGCTCCTTTGAGCTCATACCTTGCTAAAAAATGTTAAAAGTTCACTGGCGGATGTTTAGGTAGATCAAAATGTTAACATCCGCCAGTGAAAGTCCTATCAAAATCGGTCCAGCCTTCCAGAGATTAGCCAGTAATCTTTAAAGTATTTACTTTCTAACAAAAAAAGAATGAATGAAATCGGACCACCCGTTAACGAATTACAGCTAAGTACACATTTTGACTTTCATCCCCTCTCCCAAGGGAACCGTGCTGAATTTCGAGATAAAAAGTATCCTATATGTTACTCCGTACTCCGTAGTATGAACTTAAATCATGCCAAGTTTCATTTCAATCCATTCAGTAGTTTTTGCGTGATGCGCGCACAAACATACAGACAAACAGATAAACGGACAAACAGACAAAAATTTCAAAAATCGCTTTTTTACGTTCTATTACTTATCCCTAACATCCCCCAGTTATTATTTTGCAAAAATCTTCAATGTACAGATACGGCAATTCTACGATTTCATTATATATGCATAGATTATTTATAAAAATGCCTACCGTCCATAACAAACTTACAAGTCTCACCCATGGTGGTGCCTGACCTTAAAATATGATTATAACTTCTTAACATGCTTGATGCAAGCACAATGCGCAGCTGTTCTCTATTTGCAGTCTACTGCTGACGAATAACGTAAACTCAAAGGGATTCGTTGGAAAAATAGCAACTGGATGGAGCACATGGAGATACGAGATTTTTTATTTTTATTTTATGGCATAAAAGATTTTTTTAATGGTAGATTCGATTGACGATTCAAAAGTACTTGTAAAAGTTTATTTGAATAAAAAAGTTTTCTATTCTATTCTAATGACAAAAAATCCTCTAAAAGCCAACATTTCAAATAATTTATAAGGTTAAACCATATTGTGAGATGGTGATAGTAATAAACCCAGCTGAGTTTGTTGTGGGCTCTTCTCAGGGTGAATCAGGGTGATCAGAGTGCATTTGGAACCTTCGTAGTTTTAGTTTTAAGTTTTCCTAGTAATTATCACCATTACCTCACTTTCATGTACTTCATATTACACTAGCGGTCCGCCCCGGCTTCGCCCGTGGTACATAATATATAGCCTATAGCACTCAAGGATCACGTACATATCCAACGGTGAAAGAATTTTTGAAATTGGTCGAGTAGTTCCTGAGATTAGGGCGTTCAAACAAACAAACTCTTCAACTTTATAATATTATTAAGTAATAGATTGACATTCAAAAAGTGTACATTGTATCAATTTTGAATATCATTTTGATTTGATTTGATTCGGTTCACAGTATTGACACATTTAAACATGTTATTACATTAAAATTTTTTTTGCAGACCACTGTATACATTAACAACAATATATTGTGCAGAAAAAGTTCTGGGATATTTATTGCACACCTACCAGACTATGAAATGGTTACAGAAAGAAGTAAAAAAGGAGTTGACACCAGTTTTTGTGATAAACTTCTTTCTACAATGGATAGATGTTACCAATATTTACAGTGATGAAGATGTTGAACAAAAGGTATTTCTGAATATTATAATGATATTTTAAAGCTAAGTATTTGTTTATTTTGGTCTAGGACTTAAGTTGTGATAATTAATACCACGAAACAGAAAAAACAGTGGAATTGCTAAGTAGGCGTGGCACGCGTGCCACAATTAAGCGTCGTTACGCTTAACTGATCCCAGTCGCGTTCTAACATCGCGTGGAGTTGGTAGTCTCGCGACAAATTCATATTGCCCTAGCAATGCCGTACTGTTCCGTTTTGGAGTGTAACAATGATAGTAGGAGAAAAAATCTTAAAAATGGAGGTGTTTCTTAATCTTATGAAATCTTAATTTATTTCAATTTGCTAATATTTAATAGGACGGTTAGTCAAAATCAACCTTAAACAATTAAGATAAAGTTTATTTTGGATTGATTCTATTCAATAGAACATTCCGAAAGTACTTCGCTCCGTGTTCGCTACTCATTTAGTGATGTGGCCAAGTCGAATATTCAATATTCGACTTGGCCACATCATTTTCCTTGTATCGATTGATATCGATACAAGGAAATAAATAAATAGTAACGTAATAATTATAATTTAAGAAGTAGAAAAGAAGTAGCGATAACTCAAATAATGCGAAAGTTCATAGGAACTCTTTTATTTAACGATATTGCCTCCCATCAAATTGGCGAATTTCCTGCGTCCAATCACGTTACCGATTTGATGAAGGCAATAGTCGAAAAATATATAAATGTTCGCATACACCATTTATTAAAATTAAAAATAAGACTTTCGAAACGCCAGTTTCTTAACAAATATGTTTTATTTCAAGGGCAATAAATAAAATTTAACTATTTTCATACGTTGCAGTATTTATTGTGCATACTTGTAAAAGGCATGCATACATACCAGCACTTTTATTCAATTTTATAATTACCTTTTTTAATTTTATTTTTGTGAATGAACAAAATAACGAGTATCTATCGATATCGATAGATAATTCAATGAGCTACGTGGTGCGGCCTTAGATGAGTAGCAATTCAAATCGACCGATCACGCAAATGTCAACCATATGTATAACGCAATTAAGTTTATAATTGCTATCACTTAGAATACCGCCATCTATGGTCAAGTAGCGGAATTAATTGGACAATCGAATCTAGTGTGATTATAGCTCTTAAATACGTTCTTCCACTAAAGCAAAATAAATCTTATTTCTAGAACGTCAGGGTTTGTTTCCAAATCTGTGACATAGGCTAGTTTTGACTGAACTTAAAACGACAAATCAAATGATTTGTTTCTATGTAGTGCAATATATGATAATCGATATATTTGTGTGAGTTTGGCGACAGCGGTTCCTATAGTAATTTTGGTGTATTGCAGTTCCACTGTTTTTTCTGTTTCGTGATTAATACTAATTCATATGATGTGAATATTTTATTAATTTTTTTTTGTTAAATTCATTTTATTACATTAATAAAACCCTAAAATTATTTAAATTTTCGGATTTTAGGAACTTTATTTATTTATTTACCTTACCTTAATTTTTCCACTTAGTAGACATATACTATACATAGAATAATAGCACAGTATGTTCGCGCACTCAAAATGGTTAATAGACCAGTGTCGATAATTTTTGAAAAAAAAAGAAAATCACAGTAGGATGAAACCCATTGGAAAACGAGGAGAATATTATAAAAATACAAGGAAAAATAATTTACGGGCGATCTGAGCTCGGGAAAAAAAGGGGGGGGGGAGTTTTAAGGGTAAAAAACGGTTAATCTTGATTTTCAATTTTGGTTATGCGAAAAAAGTGTAAATACAGAAGTTGTAGATCTTTTTATTACCTACAACTTTGCCATTTGATTTTTTTCCATAGGACTTGTAGTTTTGCCGGATAAACCGTTTTTTAACCTTAAAACTCCCCCCCTTTTTTTTCCCGAGCTCAGATCGTCCGTAAATTATTTTTCCTTGTATTTTTATAATATTCTCCTCCTTTTCCAATGAGTTTCATCCTACTGTGATTTTCTTTCACTTTTTATTATTTTTAAAGGGATCTACCCTGGTGTATAACGCCCACTGACTTTTTGTCCTTGTCATCTGTATGGAACTATGGAACAGGGAGAGCTCTTATGTACTAACTTGTCTCGGTGGACAGGGTATAGAAGATAATATTTATTCACACTAGATTTAAAGTTATCCAAGTTATAGTTAGTTGATGGCCCTCAGTTTGATGATTTGATTTTTACAAGTTATTAATACTACTGGCTAATGGATTCCATTTTACAATTTCACCATACTGCGCTGTGAAGACCAGTTCTAGGCATAGGATTGCACAATAGAATATATATATATGCTAATTGCCAATGGTAATTTTTATTTTATTTTTAACAGTATTTACTTTTGAGTATTAAATACTCAAAAGTAAAACCTGTAAATACTGTTAAAAATAAACCTGCCAAAAAAAATCACAAAATATCTGATATGGAGTATTCTAACCTGTAATTAGAAACTATTAAAAAAATCAAGTAATATTCCGTATTGGCTACATATATATCACTTTATTAGATAAGATTTAACTATTTACTGTCATTATATTAAGATCATTATTATATTATAACTGTACAATTTTCAGATTCAGTCACTAGTAACAAGAGTTGAAGCTGTTTTAGAAGAGTCTCCTTCAGAATTGAAGTTGTCTCAGCAATTCGGAAGAAAAATATACACTGAAAAACAATTGCTGCATGCTATAACACAAGTCATATACAATAATAACAAAGTATCCACCTTGCCTAATTCCAAGACTTTGAATATAGTAAAGGTAGTTTATAGGATTAATTTACCCCCATAGTTTACCCCCCACACACATACTAGTTTAAGTATACAATGTGGCCGATTCTGTTGTACACAATCTCTAAACCTAAACTAAAATGACAGGGCTAAATATATTCCTGTCTCTTTCACAATGCTCCCTGCGGAAAGGGATAGCACTATTTTTAAACTTGTCAATTTAGTTTAGGTTTAGAGATTGTGTACAACAGAATTGCCCACATTGTGGGCGATTCTGTTGTACACAATCTCTAAATCTAAACTAAAATGACAGGTCTAAATATATTCCTGTCTCTTTCACAATCCTCCCTGCTGAAGGGGATAGCACTATTTTTAAACCTGTCAATTTAGTTTAGGTTTAGAGATTGTGTACAACAGAATTAGCCACATTAAGGTAATTGTAACCTTATTGTATATTAGATGATGCCCGTGACGTCATCCGCGTGGATTTAGGTTTTTTAAAATCCTGTGGGAACTATTTGTTATCCGGGATAAAAGTTACCTATGTCAATTTCCGGGACGCAAGCTACCAAATTTCGTATAAATCGGTTAAACGGATGAACCTTTGCGAATCCCGTGGGAACTCTTTAATTTTCCGGGATAAAAAGTAGCCTATGTCCGTCCCCGGGATGTAAGCTAACTCTGTACCTTTCATCAAATTCGGTTAAACTGTTGGGCCGTGAAAAGCTAGCAGACAGACAGACACACACAATTTCCGATTTATAATATTAGTATGGATAAAAAATGTATAATTGTTTATCTATTCATACTTGATGCATTTGCATATATACATTGTAAATAGACAATATAAAACCTTTTATGATTATGCGGAAAATCATTGGAATGGAAAATATACCAAGTAATGTTGTAATTTTTCAAGATAAATGAAAAAGTTCAAGCGTTAATGATTATAAGCCCCGCAAATTGGTATTGCGCCTGGCCGCCATTTTAGTAACGTCAGTACTAAATACATCATCATGATCAACCCATTACCGGCTCACTACAGAGCACGGGTCTCCTCTCAGAGTGAGAAGGGTTTTGGCCATAGTCTACCACGTTGGCCAAGCGGATTGGCAGACTTCACATACCTTTGAGAACGTTATGGAGAACTCTCAGGCATGCAGGTTTGCTCACGATGTTTTCCTTCACCGTTAAAGCAAGTGATATTTAAATACTTAAAACGCACATAACTCCGAAAAGTTAGAGGTGCGTGCCCGGGATCGAACCCATGACCTCCGATTAGAAGTCGGTCGTCCTAACCACTAGGCTATCACAGCTTGTACTAAATACACCGTTGACAAAACTGTTGGCAGAGTACGCGTATCGAGTATTGAATAATTATTACTATATCCACAAATTTTGGTCGCTGACTGTATATTTTCGTGTCATCTAACGTCACGCCGATGTTAATGTGACAAGGTTCCAGCGCAATAGCAATCTGCGGGGGTTATATACTAGACAAAATCATAAAATTTTATGGAATTTTAGTAATGTATCCAAATCACTGAATAACCAATAATTGAAACCATTTTTGCAGGTTATAGATGATAATGATGGTGACATTATATCATACGGTGCAATCTATCAAGCAGTGGCAAAAAGATTTGGTCTAAAATGTGAACTAATTGCATTTCCAAACCATTTGTTCTTAGAATGGCAATGTAGTGATGAGAAAGACAAGTCGTATACAATAAATCCTTTTAATGGCGAGTTAAGACCCAAACGGCAATGTCCGTACTCTCGTGGCTCGCGAACCAATTATAAATATTGTTCAGCTTCATTATTAGAGTTTATATACTCTTCATATAAGGCATCTAAAGGCCCAATCAAAAGTTGGTAAGTGTGGTTAATAAATACTTAATGAATACTTTATGATTCCCGAGAGAGCAGGTTCTGTCTAATTTGAAATTTTGATTTTGTAATAATCTGCTGAAAACTTTATAATCCATTGAAATGTTACAATTTAAGGACCGAATATTGCATTTATTAGAGGACGCAATTTTATTTTTGGGACATGGGGGGTCAATAGAAGCTTAACCTCAAGTTTGTGGGGTCGCCACCTTTGTCTCCCGGCCGCCATCTTGGAAAACACTTTTTTCGCGATATCTCTGAAACTATGCGTCTTACAAAAAATTCGTAAAGACATAATTTGTAGCAAATTATTTTGCCTACAAATATGTTTATCTAGGCGCACGAAGTGCGCCAGGCCAAGTTCCTCCGGCCTTGTCGCATGAGTGTGTTATTTACACGATCCATTTCGAGCTGTTTTGACCCCCCTCATAACTCTGGTTCGCGGGATAGTAATCCTACGAAATTTGAAATATAAGTTAAACTCGTGGATGTGATGATAAATTGAAAGTTTCAAATTTTCAAGTTGAACCGTTTCTGAGATACAGAGGTTTGAAAATCACATAAAACAAGACCTACTCACTGACTGATCAAAATTATGACGCACTTCCCGTGTATGTGGAATGTTGAAATTTGGTAAGAAGATGAGTCTTAGTGTGTATATGAAGGAAAAAATCGAAAAATGTCCAAAAGTTGCATCAGACACTGACCAATTCAAAGATATATAAAAATCTGTCTGTTCCCACATCACACAAAAAATACTGAACAAATTTTCATTTTGTTTTATTAAATGTATTTTACTTTATTCGAAGCTATATATGGTTCTTATTTCATCGAAATCGGTGCACTATTTAGGGAGATGTGACTTTTTAAGTTTTCTAGCAAGGGGTCAATCTTACTGGTCTTGAGTTCTAATAAAAAGTAAAGTGTAGGTAAATAATAAAACGCCAAGAGGTATATTTTTTATCGAAGTCGCGGGCGCGACTTCGTCGGCGTGGACTACACAAATTTCAAACCCCTATATTACCCCCTAAGGGGTTGAATTTTCAAAAATCCTTTCTTTGCGGATGTCGTACGCCACATTAATAGCTATCTGTGTCCCTAAGCCCGTTCCTTCCAGTAGTTTGAGATTCGTCTTTGCCAATAAAACCAGAAGCGCGATTTTCTTAATAATTTTGATAAGCAACCTTGACCCAAGTCAGGAAATGGATGGGTGGCCGACTTTGGAGGTTTGGAGGAGACTTTGGTGTCCTGTTGATTCCGGCTACTAGGTATCACTAATATCTAATACTATTCATTAAACTTAATGAGAGTCAAATACTCAAAATCTTCTCTTAGTTAAGCCGTATGGTTCTAAGTTCTGAAACTGACCACTGAGTGGAAATACTCTGGAGTGGAGTTTCTGTTATCTGTGATTTTGACAGACAGACGAACAAAATAAAAATTCACCCAATTAGAACAGAGAAAGCGACTTTGTTTTATACTATGTATTGAAGATTAAAACACATCTAATCAGACCGTAAAATGTGATAGGGTTCTATTCCTAATTATACTGAAGCGTAAGAGAGAAAAAAGCCATCACAACTTCATTATACTTATTACATTAACTTTGAAATACTTAGAAAAAAGGAGTGAGATCCAAACAAAAACATTTCATGTGAATAATAAGGCCAACTTCCTATCAAAAAGTTTCGGCCATTAAAAGTACTGATATCAAAAATTATGACCAAGTCCTTTGCTAGGCTCGATAAATGAAACCATACAGTTTTAGAAGGTATATCTTCTTCGATCACCCTCAAGCTGTCATACCATTCCTAATGATCCTGTTAAAATATTTTTAAATAATTTATGTCTTACTAATAACACTATAATATGAAGCTCATTTGGGACTGAGAATAGTTTTATTGTTTTCAACTTGGCAACATTTTTTAAATTAAACAAATTCAAAGGAGTACAAAAATGTTGTCAAGTTGAAAACAATAAAACTATTCTCAGTCCCAAATGAGCTTCATATTATAGTGTTATTACTAAGACATAAATTATTTAAAAATATTTTAACAGGATCATTAGGAATGGTATGACAGCTTGAGGGTGATCGAAGAAGATATACCTTCTAAAACTGTATGGTTTCATTTATCGAGCCTAGCAAAGGACTTGGTCATAATTTTTGATATCAGTACTTTTAATGGCCGAAACTTTTTGATAGGAAGTTGGCCTTATTATTCACATGAAATGTTTTTGTTTGGATATAACTTTTTGCCCTAAATTAAAAATTAAAGAAGTTATAAGCAAAAAAGTGAGAAATTTTTTATAAAATCTTTTTTTGCTCCAAAACTTTTTTATACATTTTACAAAAAAAACTTCAGACCAATCTTGTACTGTTTTGTAGGCCTACTCTACGGACATCTAGGTATAAGGTAATCTTCAACATCATAATATTTTCAATCACTTATTAGCTAGCTACTCTAATCTACTTTTCTTCAATGGTCCAGGCTGTGGCTGTGGCTGAAACATTTCGTTTTGACCGGATTCTCATGAGCATTGACGAACCCGGTCAATTTTGGAGCGCTGTAACAGCGTTTTAAATGAATGAAATAAAAAAAATTGATTGGTCCAAGGTATTTTTTTTGTAAAATGTATAAAAAAAAGTTATAGAGCAAAAAAGATTTTATAAAAATTTTCTCACTTTTTTGCTATAACCTCTTTAATTTTTAATTTAGGGCAAAAAGTTATATAAACATATTTGCAGGCAAAAGAATTTGCTACAAATTATGTCTTTACGAATTTTTTGTAAGACGCATAGTTTCCGAGATATCGCGAAAAAAGTGTTTTCCAAGATGGCGGCCGGGGGACAACGGTGGCGACCCCACAAACTTGAGGTTAAGCTTCTATTGACCCCCCACACATGTCCCAAAAATAAAATTGCGTCCTCTAATAAATGCAAAGCTCATGTAACATTTCAATGGACTATTACTCTGATTTTTAATTCCGTGGAATTGTGACATTTGTTAATGTTACCAGAGATAAAACAGTTCCCACAAAAAAGAGAATAAATTCAAAACTTACATACAAATAATAATATCAATTGCCTCATGCCTAAGACACTGGAGACTGCGCTTAAAACATTTTCGTTAAGACAAGGTCATTCACCCGCGATATGTTTTTCTCTAGGATTATCTATGCCTCTCTATTTAAGTAGGTGAGCGCAGTGACAGTGAGCACGAGACAAAAAACAACCTTTTCAAGGTCAAATTTCTTTGCTTCGAGGTTTTGTTTGGATTTCAAATTCCATATTCCATAGAGTATAATTTTCTTATGGCGGCTCCTCACTTCGCGTATTCGTGTTCGCGTATTCGTATAGCTTTATTCGGCAAAATATTTGACGAACACGCGAATAAACATTACATGACAATTAGACCATCCACACATGGAGCAAATAGCCAAATACCCGAATATTCGCCACAATGTGTTACCAACTCTCAAAAATATTTTTCCCTAAAGCTTAAGTCAAAAACACTAATAAAAAGGCCAAGATTTTTGCTTTAAATTCGAAATAAATGGTTTGAAATTATGATGATAATATTGGTCTTATAAAAAAATTGTAAACAAGAATTGTTTTAACGTAATTCCAAAATTATGATTCCTAATGAATGATTCAAATTGCTAATTTTATGAAAATTTAATTTTGAAATCACGGTTTTCATGATAAATAGTCCTAATAAAAAATACGAGACATTTTTTTTGAAAATTAAATTTTGAACAACTTTTATTTAAAATCTAAAAAGACAAAATACTTAAAAATACCCCAAAAATATAAGGCCCCTACAAAAATCCCACCGATTTTTTTTTACTCCCTAAATTTAGGGAGGAATCCCTAAGTTGGCAACTATGATTGGCCGAATACGATCGCACATAGGTAGTTACTCTATGGTAGATAGATAGGTACTCGCTAGTAGTCTGTGTTCTGTACTCCGCTAGGAGTAGGTACCTAACTATAAAATGTATATGTTCTGTGGTTCTGTGGATATGTCGGACCGTCGGACGAGATAGCACTTGCAGCGGGATTTTTAATTCTTGTTACTATATTAAATATAGATAAATTTTATGTGATTATTTTTTTAGGGTCCCAGATACAAAAATTAATTTGGTGGTCGTCGTCGCCGTTATCAACTGATAGATATCCACTGTTAGATATAGGTCTCTTGAAGGGACTTCCACACGCCAAGGTCTTGTGCCGCTTGTATCTAGTGGCTCCCTGTGACTCTTCTGATACCGTCGGTCCACCTAGTGGGGGGTCTACCATCACTGCGTTTTCCGGTGCGAGGTCGCCATTCTAGCACCTTGGGACGTCACGGGACACAACGTCTATCGGTTCTCTGAACTATGTTAATTTGGTAGTTCTAAAAACCCTAAAATGGTCCACCACCACCACTACTACAGTCTTTCTAACGTCCCACTGCTGGGCACAGACCTCCCTCTCTCATAGAAGAGAGGGATTTAGAGCTTAGACCCGCCACGCTGCTCCAATACGGGCTGTAACGACTATTGTCGCATTATAGTGATAATAACCGGGACCGAATGTTTTAACGTGCTCTCCGAGGCACGGGGGTGAAACACCGCCATCTACCAACTCTGAGATGGCACTGAGAATTTCTTGACAGAAAAAACCAAATGATTTGCCCGACCCAGGAATCAAAGCCGGGACCTCGTGATCTGCAGTCGAATATATTAACCACTAGACCAATGAGGCAGTAAAATGGTCGCAATGTCCCAGTAATTCATGGTAATAAAACGTGTTAGTAACGGCATAAAAACAAATACAAGTGACGCTCGTATTAGTAAGCGGCACGCGAGCGCTATATTAGTATATTATTAGCTATGCGTTTATCCTGAAGAGTATGTTCCTTGATGTGAATAGGACGAATATGTAGTCACAGTATTTGTGTATTTTGTCTATTCGGCTCCTTTGATGCGCGTTGAAAAACCGACAGCTGTGCGGATAAGCGTGTTTGTTATTCGTCATAATCTAGATTATAATTATTAATCTGTGGTTAGTATATGATCTATGTTGCCAAATAGGAAAATAACGCGAATATTCGTCAATTACCATCCACACATCGCCGTTTTCGGCAATTAATGTTATTCGTCCTATTTGCCGAATAGGCAAATAAATTTACCCAAATAGGCAAATAGCGCGAATGTTTCGTCAAGTATACCATCTACACATCGCCGTTTTCGGCAAATATGGCAAATACGCGAACACGAATAGCGAAGTGAGGAGCCGCCATTACACCTACACTTTATTTGAAAATTTCAAATAATTTGTGACAGACAGATGGAAGGACATTGTAATGCGAATTCAGCCAAGCGGATTTGGATATTTTGTTCTATCAAAAATATAAGATGTTCTGTGATGGCTTTCAAAACATAATTTCTGTTACAGCAAAACTCAAAATGCTATGTACTTATGGGATTTTCTTGGTGATCACAATAATGACAATACTTACCATATGATGCATTTACATATGCATACAGTGCAATACGCACTACCACTGGCGACTCAGCCCACAATAAATATGAAATATGTAAGTTTAAATCAGTCTGTATATTGTCTAAAAGCTGCAGTAACGAATTGCTACAATATCAATATGTGCTTGGCTGAATTTATGGTATTCTTGCTGCAACAATGCACTGTAGCCAGAAGCTACAGTGTCGACCTGTCAGAAGTAAATGCGATTGACACACTGTAAATGTCACCAGGGGGATTATTCTGTAACTTAGTTAGCAACTGAAAATAGTTGCCAACTAATTAGTTAGAAATACATTGCTGCTTTACTGTGTAAAATTATGAAAACACTTTATATTTCCCACAGTAAAGCAGCAATGTATATCAAACTAATTCGTTGGCAACTATTTTCAGTTGCTAACTAAGTTACAGAATAACCCAGCAGGTAAGAGATGTCAGTAGATGAAAGCTCCCCCACACAGGCGCGTTATTATAGGTCGATAATATCGCATGCGTTATTGCGATATCTGTTTCCAGTACATTTTGTATTAGGATGGTCATGTAGTTACACACTGCTGCGATAATAACGCCGCAATGGAAGTAGGAACTCCTGCGATACTATCGTCGTCCGATACTGTGGCCGATTCTGTTGTACACAATCTCTAAATCTAAACTAAAATGACAGGTCTAAATATATTCCTGTCTCTTTCACAATCCTCCCTGCTGAAGGGGATAGCACTATTTTTAAACCTGTCAATTTAGTTTAGGTTTAGAGATTGTGTACAACAGAATTAGCCACACTATCGACCTATAATAACGCGCCTGTGTGGGGGAGCCTTGATCCTCTAAAAATTGGCTAAAAATGACGGTGACATCTACAGTGTGTCAATCGCATTTACTTTCACTGGGTGACACTCTATACTCTGATTTTTCATTCCGTGGAATTCTGACGTTTCTTAATGTTACCAGAGATTAAACAGATCCCACAAAACAGATAATAAATTGAAAACTTACATATAAATAAAAACCAATTGCCTCATGTAGATATGACAAATGCCTGACAGATATTTCAGGTACTTTAGTTTGGGGTAAAATTGAACTTCAGGTGGTAACCCTGTTTTCATACAAATAACATATTCTATTTTTAAATGACAACTGTCAGAACTCCACCGAATTAAAAATCAGACTATAGCTTTTGGCTACAATGCATTGTTGCAGCAAGAATACCATAAATTGAGCCAAGCACAACATACTGATATTGTATTAATTAGTTACTGTGTTATCGTTATCTCGTGTCACAGTGTTTACTGTTTGTAACAAAACTCCTCCGAAACGGCTTGACCGATTTTTATTAATATTTTTGTAAATATTCAGTAGTTCTGAGAAAAGGACGTAAACTATTTTTCATACCCCCAATAAGATAAATGAGGGGTCCACCCGATTTTTTTTTTGTTTTTTGGCCAATTTTTTTTTATTTTTTTTTTATGATTCGGCATTGAAAATACATACAACCCTAAATTGTCACCCTTTACCACTGGTATAAATATCGGCACGTACATCGAACGGTGACCGTTATTGCGCGGAAATCCAAAATAAGGTGTCATGGGGGAGTGAGCGGGTCGCGGGACGGGCGCGCGTGTCGTTTGCACGCGTTGATTGGCTCTCCAGTCGCATTCGCACCGAAACGACGCCCCCCGCACTTCCAGTGTACAGTCGCGTTCTTAATTGTATTGTTATTGCGGTTAATTTTTGTTATTATATTTTGTTAAGATTGAGTTTGTTAATTTGTTTTTTATTAAGTTTGTTTGTAACTTTGAACAGTGAATATGACTAGAAAAAATACTATTTTGAGAAGGCAGGCACGGAAAATGGTGGTGTACTGTTTTTTTTAAAAGAGAATCTAATGACTTAATTGATTCTTTAAAACAAATCAAAAGTGAGATTGACGATGCTACGATTATTTTACTCTGGCATTCCGACAGCGGCACTGTAAAATGCCAGATAAAACAAACTGCAGAAGTTATTAAGGCTGAAAATATGAAATTAAATGGTTTAATCAATGACTTAGGGAAAATCCAAAAAAGGACAGCAGAGGCTACAAATACATCAATTTCAACGGTAAGGAAGATCTCCGTTCAAGCCAATAGTTCCGATGTAATAATTACAAACACACACTCACACTCATACACGCACTCACACCATACACACACACACACACACACACACACACACACACACACAAACACACACACACACACACACACACACACACACACACACACACACACACACACGCATTACAATAAAATAATATAATTATCATTAACAATCATTGCTTTAATTAATTAATAGCTAAATTAAATAGGTACTATTAAATAATTAAAGCAATGATTGTATTACGTGCGCGACAGTACCTATGCGCAGCTAACCCCTCCACGTTTCGTTCAGCGTTCGATTTACGTGCCGATATTTATAGGTGGCACTAATGTCACCTCACCGGGCAGGACGACGTCTGCGGAGACCGCTAGTGTATTGTATACTAGGTTTTGCCCCCGGCTTCGGCTGCGTGAATTTCAGTTTTTCACAAATCCCGAGGGAATCGTGGATTTCCCGTTCCCGCTCTCTTTTCTAACCTTTATACCTACTCAAGGAAGTTTGCTATAATAGTAATCTATTTATAGCTGTAGCTGTAGATTGCTATAGCAAATTTCAGTTTTTCCGAAATCTCGCGGGAACTATGGATTTTTCCAGGATCAAATTTATTATTATTTTTATAATAATAAATGATAATAGGCCAGGTTATAAGCTATGTATGTTTTGAATTTCAGCCAAATCGGTTCAGTAGTTTTTGCGTGAAATAGTAACAAACATTCACGTGTACAAACTTTCGCGTTTCTAATATTAGTGAGGATAAATCGAAGAAGTTTCACTTCTTGCACACAACGGATTTATTGCCATCCATTGTGGCCGCTACAGATTAATGCAGTCATTTTTTGTCCCACAGTTTGAAGATGAACACCTAAAGATGATGTTAATGTTATCTCGACTCGATGAAAAACGGAGAGAGGATGAAGAAGTTGTTAACCGGAGCGTAAGTATTTCCTTTATTCTCGATCTTTAAGATTTACTCTGCATCTGTTGAAGAATGAGAATTGACCGTTGTGTACTCTGTTATATGCACTGACTGTCTCGTTGGTGTAGCGGTTAACACGTTCGACTGTGGATCACGAGGTCCTGGGTTCGATTCCCGGGTCGGGCCAAAAAAATATGAGGTATTGAGTTTTTCTGTCAAGAAATTTTCAATGCCAGCCCGGAGTTGGAAGTTGGCGGTGTTAGAATACACCCCCGTGCCTCGGAGAGCACGTAAAGCCGTCGGTCCTGCGCCTAATCTCTCTCCGATCGTGTCGCATTGGCGGTCCATAGGACTATGAGAGTGAGGGAATAGAGAGTGCACCTGTGTATGTGCACACACTTGTGCACTATAATGAATCCTGCGTAGATGGCTAGTCTCCGCCTCGGTTGAGATTGGCCGCCGTGGCCGAAATTCGGTCGGGAGGACGTTATTAACCCCCGACGCAAAAACGACGGGGTGTTATAAGTTTGACGTGTCTGTGTGTGTGTGTGTGTGTGTGTGTGTGTGTGTGTGTGTGTGTGTGTGTGTGTGTGTGTGTGTGTGTCTGTCTGTTCCCCTGTGGCGCTCAAACGGGTGGACCGATTTGAATGCGGTTTTTTTTGTTTGAAAGGTGAATTAGTCGAGAGTGTTCTTAGCTATGTTTGATGAAAATCCAAGATGGCCGCCGCTACAAAATGGCGGATGATATATTTTTTCACAACTCCCTTGATATGGGTATCAAATGAAAGGGCTTGACTAGTAGAATAGCACTATTGCAAATTCAAGATGGCCGCCGCCACTAAATGGCGAATGTCGGGGGTTTTTTTAAATTTTCAATTTACACTTGTTTATTATTAACCCCCGACGTAAAAACGACGGGGTGTTATAAGTTTGACGTGTCTGTGTGTGTGTCTGTCTGTTCCCCTGTGGCGCTCAAACGGGTGGACCGATTTGAATGCGGTTTTTTTTGTTTGAAAGGTGAATTAGTCGAGAGTGTTGTTAGCTATGTTTGATGAAAATCTACAACAACAAAATGGCGGATTACATATTTTTTCACAACTCCCTTAATATGGGTATCAAATGAAAGGGCTCGACTATTAGAAT
Source organism: Melanargia galathea (assembly GCA_920104075.1). Classification (NCBI taxonomy): domain Eukaryota; kingdom Metazoa; phylum Arthropoda; class Insecta; order Lepidoptera; family Nymphalidae; genus Melanargia; species Melanargia galathea. The sequence continues at coordinate 6,663,115 of OV049864.1, forward strand.
AGCACTATGCAAATTCAAGATGGCCGCCGCCACAAAATGGCGAATGTCGGGGTTTTTTAAATTTTTAATTTATACTTGTTATTATATGCAACTTTCAGATTGTTGTGAAAACACGTCACGAGCCAATAAAGTACGCAGTGGGCATGATATGCTACCACACCACGTACAATTATGTGTGCGTGATTCGCGGGTGGGAAGTGGCCAGCGGCAACACTGCCTCTCGGATGTCTAGAAACGGTCATCCTCGAGCAAAAGATCAACCATTCTATTGGGTGATGGCGCGTGATCACTCGGAAAGATACGTGTCTCAGAGTTAGTATATATATATACTATATACTATACCCGAATTACTAATTCCGCGGAATTCTGATGTCTCGTACCAGTTACCATAGATAAAACAATTCCCACAAAAAAGATAAAAAATTCAAAACTTATGTAAATAAAAATCAACTGTCGCATGTAGATATGACAAATGCCTAAAAGACACTTCATGGTGATAATGTCATTCGACTTCCATTTTTGAATAATTTTTTTCAATGTGCTTTTGTTTTCTATTGCTGTTAGTGTGCACTTTCTAGTTTCCACTCTTAGCGATTTCTATTTTAGGGCAAACGAGTAATATTATTACGCGGCATATGGCTTTTTATGATGACAGGGAATTAAAGTAGTTTGGGGTAAAATCGTACTTCGTAAATGTTAACCCTGTTCTCCATACAAATAACTCATCTGTAAATGACAATGACAGCTGTCAGAATTCCGCGGAATTAGTAATACGGGTATAAACATATTGATTTTTATTTCTGCGTCCATACTCCGTAGATATAGATTTCTAAGGGCCTGTTTCACCACCTTCTGATAACTGTCGTATAGGCTAAACGTAAGTTTTGTGACTTTCTCACCTTATGTCATGTGACAAAGACGAAAGTTATAGATAGCTATCCTTGTCTTGTCAGGTGGTGAAAAAGGCCCTAAAAATCCTCCTTCATTTCCCGGGATAAAAAATATCCTACGTCCGTCACCGGGATGCAAGCTAACTGTGTTGTAAAAAGGTCGAGATCGCTTAATACGGCTAGGTTATTAAAATGTATATTGTTCCTAATTACAATATTTTTTGCGCAGTTGGTATAATACTTAACCCTTTCATAATCTTCTTAGACCTTAGTATCTGGTATTTTCAACTTGCTAATTCCGGGTGGACCTGAGAAAATCGGTGGTGACACACGGACAGACTGACAAGAAAGTGATCTTATAAGGGTTCCTTTTTTTACCTTTTGAGGTATGGAACCCTTTTTTTTTTTGACGTGGTGGAAACCTTTTATAGGTACCCCCGTTCTGCGGCCGAATGCGGCAGAACGAAGGTTATGTGGGACTCCAACCGGGTATACCCACTAAAACCACCACGGCATGACCCTCATGCTGTGTGCTGGACGCCTGGGGAACCCAAAGTATGCATCCCAGGTGTCCGGCAGCCGCCCCAGCTGGGGCTCCCGCTCGCCTCTGGGCTGTCCCTCCAGAGGCTCGCGCCCTCCCGTAATTTTTTAACGAGGTTTTCTTCCTCCCGCGATGGGCATCGCTGCCCCCCGCCCCGGGGTGTCTCACCCCCAGTTTCATCCGCAGTGCCCTCTGCTAATCAGAGGGACACGCGGAGAAACCTCCCTCCGCAAGGTCATTGGCCATGGCTAACAATATCCCCGAAATTATTAACCATGTTACCGGGGTGCACCGGCCCGAACACCGCTCCTCCCCTCGGACGTATCCAAGAGGACCAGCAGCACCCAGGCACACTTGGAGGTTACCTGGCTAGCACCCCGAGGTACGGAACCCTAAAAACAGCATTAATTTTGTGTTTTCAGGAAACCTTGAGCTGGTTGTCCCGCCACGTCGCATGAAGGATTTGGAGCATAGCCTAGCCAGAGAGTTCACCCACTTCGATGGATTTTCTTATATCCTTAATGACCAGAAAGTGTTGGAATATCCACATGAAACACCTTACATTGAAGCCTTTAAAAGAAAATGAAACGCGGATGTCTTTTTGTTTCACTGTTACGTTTTGATTGCCTTTTTCATTACTTTTATGGATTACTCTTTCATCATTGAGTTTGTGTCTAGCATTTCTCTCTATTGATTACTCTTTACTATTTTGATAAGGTATCTTTGGTTGTCTTAACAGTCCGACTATCGTAGGCTATGACGTCATGAAAAATTCAATACTTAACTTGAAATTCAGTATGAACAGCTTGCTCATCCTACTAATATTATAAATGTGAAAGTGTGGATGTTTTGATGTTTGGATGTTTGGATGTTTGGATGTTTAGATGTTTCGATGTTTAGATATTTGAATGTTTGTTACTCAATCACGCCGCAACTACTGAACCGAAATTCAACGCGGGCGAAGCCGCGGGCAGATCCTAGTAATTTATAATTTCAAGCGAACCCAAAGAAAAGCGATGCCGCTTGCGGCTTGTCTTGTAATGTGCGATGGTTAAATGGCGAAAATAATAATAATAATATGGTAACTACTATAGCGAAGTTCGGAAGGTAAATCGGTAAATATTTTTTGGAGTAGGTATGGTTGGTACTTATAGGGATTTGGACATTATCTAATTTACCATCTTATTGTTATTTCGTTAGATAAGTAGGTAGGTACTTTTGCTTCAACTTGGAAATAATATTTGTGTTAGTCCGTAATAAATATACCTGTTGTAACTGTAGTTATTATTTTTAAAATGTGTAAATGTTTAGTTGTTAGCTATGTATGTGTAAAGAATAGAATAGAATAAAATATTATTATCTAGGTATGTATATCAGCCCTCCCCCGCCCTCCCTTAATGAGCAACCGGTACGGAACTCTCGAAGAGTCGGTTTGAGTCCTCCGAGTCCGTTGGCGGAATTCTTGCTTTACTTTGGCAGTCGTTTTTATTATCCAAGTAATTTCATGTAAAGGTCGACCAGAATCTCATGAAAAATACGGAAATGAAATTCCAAAGTTAGCAACACTACGGCTGCCGTAGCGATAAACAAAGTAACTGTCATTTTTTGTGAAATTGACTTTTTTGCATTAACAATAGTTTTATGTCGAGTAGTTTTTTACCACAGTTTAATACACACACTAACCCGGAATATAAATGCAAAACCAAGTAAACAACAAGCACAACACAAAAACAAAGTAATTGGATGTTGATTACTTTGTTTTTGTATTTAAAATGCAGTTGCTTGATTTTTCGTTTCGTGAAACGATCCCTGGGTAAAACTTGTTTATGTTTGAGATCACCTTTACTTTCTTTATGCAATACCAAATTAAACGCTCTGTCATCTGTCAGTTTTGCTAATGGTTTTGCTGCGCGCCTGTGTCAAAAGTTTTCAAACGGTTGACGAAAACAAAGATCAAACATAGAAACTGGAATTTTCTATAGAACAGATAGATTAACATTTAGAATAACGGCTTTGCGTCTTTCTTTCGGTGCCGGCTTTCTTTTTGTAGAAAGGTTGCCTTTAAATAAGAGTTTTCAATGTTTTTGCTTGTCCTGTAAAATTGTTCTGACTGTAATTACTAACTACTTTGTTTATCACTAGGGCAGCCGAATTAACCTAGTGTTGCTTACTACAAAATTTAATTTCCCTATTTTTCATGAGATTCTGGTCAACCTATAATAGGTACCTACTTAACTGTTTGTGTGCAGTCCTGTTCTCTATAATAAATAGTACCTAATAAAATATGCTTTGTTTTTCTTTCAGTTTACTGAATAAAGATAATTTTTTTCGAAGAAAAAGGAACCGACTTCAATCGATTCGAACTAAAAAGTTTAAAATAATATTTTCTTTATTTAGATTGACGATTAAACTACCTAACTCAAATAATATAATACATATAATTTTTTGAAGTCGGATGAGTTATTTGTATGGAAAACAGGGTTAACATCTACGAAGTACGATTTTACCCCAAACTACTTTAATTCCCTGTTAACATAAAAAGCCCTATACCCGTATTACTAATTCCCCGGAATTCTGACAGCTGTCATTTACAGATGAGTTATTTGTATGGAGAACAGGGTTAACATCTACGAAGTACGATTTTACCCCAAACTACTTTAATTCCAAAGGGAATTAAAGTAGTTTGGGGTAAAATCATAAAAAGCCATAATATGCCGCGTAATAATATTACTCGTTTCGCCTTAAAATAGAAAACACCAAGAGTGGACACTAGAAAGTGCACAATGACAGCAACAGAAAACAAAAGAAGCACATTGAAAAAATTTAGTCAAAAATGGATGTCGAATGACATTATCACCATGAAGTGTCTATCAGGCATTTGTCATATCTACATGCGGCAGTTGATTTGTATTTGCATAAGTTTTGAATTTTTTATCTTTTTTGTGGGAATTCTTTTATCTCTGGTAACATTACGAAACATCAGAATTCCAGGGAATTAGTATACCCGTATTACTAATTCCCTGGAATTCTGACGTTTCGTAATGTTACCAGAGATAAAACAATTCCCACAAAAAAGATAAAAAATACAAAACTTATGCAAATACAAATCAACTGCCGCATGTAGATATGACAAATGCCTGACAGACACTTCATGGTGATAATGTCATTCGACATCCATTTTTGAATAAAAAAAATTCAATGTGCTTCTTTTGTTTTCTATTGCTGTCAGTGTGCACTTTCTAGTTTCCACTCTTGGTGTTTTCTATTTTAAGGCGAAACGAGTAATATTATTACGCGGCATATGACTTTTTATGATGACAGGGAATTAAAGTAGTTTGGGGTAAAATCGTACTTCGTAGATGTTAACCCTGTTCTCCACACAAATAACTCATCTGTAAATGACAATGACAGCTGTCAGAATTCCGGCGAATTAGTAATACGGGTATAATACGGGTATAAACATGAACCTATAGAAGAGGACTTGGCATAATGTCCTATAGAAAATAGTGGATCGGAAAATAGCTTAAGCACTTATCAAAATTTTCATAAGTGTGTAAGAGACAACACTACATTTTTAAACATAACAATAAAACAGATCGTGGCAGAAAATTGCAACTTCCCTTAAGATGGCCTCCCTAAAATGTATACATGAACACTCACACACGCACAACTTGAGACATCACAATGAACACGCGCCATTTTATGTTACAGGATTGTGCGTGTGTGAGTGTATTTTTGGCACGTTTTTAGGGTTCCGTACCCAAAGGGTAAAAACGGAGCCCTATTAATGTCACTCGGCTGTCTGTCTGTCTGTCTGTCCGTCTGTCCGCCGGTCACAGGTCTCTAGCTCGCAGACGAAATGAGTTACAAACCTGAAATTTTGGTATTTGGTGTAAAATGTTGACCCAAAATCAAATATTGAATTAAAAATTGAATTAAATTATTTTTCAGGGGGGCTCCCATACATGAGAAAGGAGCCGAAAAAAAATTTTTTTTTTCTTACCCTAGCTTGTGGGGTATCATTGTTTAGAGCTCATTGAGTAGAGTACGAATATATATTTTTTTAATTTTTTGCTTAAACAGTAAGGAAATGGGGGGTCATCAAAATTGTCAGTTTTAGACCATTTTTGTGACGGGGGCTATCTAAAAAACTAAACTAGTTAGGAATATGATATTTCGGTATATTATGTACTATATGCTCTATTTGTACAACAAATACTGAAAACAACGATTCATAAAATAGTTTATAAGCTGTGACCAAAACAAACGAGCTTATTTTGCGTTTTTCTTTCACGGTTTCTTGCGATGTCTAACTCGGAAATTAAATATTTCTTAGACCCAAAATATTATATTGTTCATAATTATGTACGGAACCCTGAAAGAGCGAGGCCCAACTCGCACTTGGCTGATTTTTAAGGTAGGTATGCCTACTCTACTTATTATTATTATCTCTATGGGTATAAATGATAGTGACAGCTATCAGAATTCCACCGAATTAAAAATCAGAGTGTAATCTGTGATCTGTTGTGGTGGTGGACAGTGGACTTTATCAAAAATCTTTTGAAATATAATATTAAATTAAATTATCTAATTATAAATTAAAAATACTTACTGGCTTATCCATGATTTCTAAGTAACCAATAAATTATTCTAGAAACTTATTTGTTTTAAAATGTCGTTAGCTGATGAGCTCTTAGCTGATTTGGAAGAAAATGACGATGGAGAACTTGAAGCTGTGATCGAAAACAAAACATCAAAATATGATCATGAATTTGCTGTACCTTTCCCGGTTGTACCAAAGGAAGAAGAAATAAAAAATGTCTCTATTAGAGAACTGGCTAAATTAAGGCATTCGGATCGTTTGCAAAGGGTATTACTATAAAGTTTGTTTTGGTTACTTCCACATATTAATTAGGCACAGCTACAGCTGTGTAGGTAGATCAATAAGATCCATCAGCAAGCATGCACCCGTGACTGCATATAGGTCTTTATGGGAGTGCGTCATCATCATGATCAACCCATTACCGGCTCACTACAGAGCACAGGTCTCCTCTCAGAGTGAGAAGGGTTTTGGCCATAGTCTACCACGCTGGCCAAGCGGATTGGCAGACTTCACACACCTTTGAGAACGTTATGGAGAACTCTCAGGCATGCAGGTTTCCTCACGATGTTTTCCTTCACCGTTAAAGCAGTGATATTTAAATACTTAAAACGCACATAACTCTGAAAAGTTAGAGGTGCGTGCCCCGGGATTGAACCCACGACCTCCGATTAGAAGTTGGTTGTCTTAAGCACTAGGCTATCACAGCTTTTTTGCAGGGAGTGCGTCACTACATAATAATATGATGCTACACCTATATCGCCCATCTTCACTCTACCACCTTAAGGTTGTTGGGATATCAACCTAGAGGTTGTCCGTTACTCGTCTTACTGATTTGCTTTCTTGAATCCAGAACTCAGCCACTTTCGCTTCCTATGTAGATCAAAGAGTTAATAGTACTGTCGACTGATTGCCTCATTGGTCTAGCGTCTAGCTTATTTGGTTACCGTGCATTGGGTACCCATTTTCAAGTCCTGGTATGTGCCAAAAAAGGTATTGTGTTTTTCTGACAAGATATTCTCAGTAGCAGAGTTTTAAAGGTTGGCAGTGTCAAACAATCTGAACTGACATAGATCAATATGATCTGACTTGTCCCTGATCTTTCTCATGTAATGTAGTATTGCAAACCTATCAGACTATGAGAGTAGGTAATAGAGAATGCACCTGTGTTTGTGCTCACACTTGTAGCATTTCAACACTATAATATCTCTTGCTTAATTCAGACAGAAGTTTATTTATATTATTATATATAGTATTGTAATTCATTGGGGCTAATTCTCTTTTACACAATCTCTAAAAGAAAACTAAAATGACAAGTCTTAATCTCTTTCATAATACTCTGGGAAACAGATCACACTATTTTTAAACCTGTCAATTTAGTTTAGAGATTGTATACCACAGAATTGGCCACAATGCCCTAATTTTTCAGGTGATAACAGAAATTGAAAAAAATGTTGGCAGCGACAGGAAAAAAATTGAGGTAACTGGGCTTATGGAGTCGGACCCTGAATATCAGTTGATTGTTGAGGCGAACAATATAGCTGTTGAGATTGATGGCGAAATAGGTAGGTTCTTGTTGCATTTTTTATGTAATATTACCAGACATGGTGGGCTGAAAATTTAATTAATTAAAAAAAATTGGTAAATGTCTGCAAAGCAACACCTAAGTGCTTGCTTATGTAAACTTGTGAGAGTAAAGCTTTGTGATGTGAGATTTCCACACACCCTGCACACAAAAATTATTCACAATACTTATCATTATTATCAACCCAATACCAGCCCACTACAGGGCAGGATCTCCTTTCAGAGTGAAAAGGGTTTAGGCTGTGGTCAGTCTCTCTAGCCAAGTGTGGATTAGTAGACTTCACACATAGAGAACATTATGCAGAACTCTAGATATGCAGGTTTCCTCACTACGTATGCATAATACTTAAATGCATGAAAGAATGTAATTTGTAGGACCAATCAACAACATACATATATGTATAGCTCCGAAAAGATTCAAGTATATATTATTTAATCTGTAAAATGTAACTTTATGTAGGTTGTTAAGTTTAAATCACAAATTAAATTTTCCAGCTATTATCCACAGATTTGTTCGGGATAAATATCAGAAAAGATTCCCCGAATTGGAATCGTTGATCATAACACCATTAGAGTACATCCGCACTGTGAAAGAGCTTGGCAACGATTTGGACAGAGCTAAGAATAACGAAACATTGCAGAGCTTCCTGACACAAGCTACTATTATGATTGTATCTGTTACTGCATCAACAACACAGGGGTAAAAATGCTTTTGCTTTTTGTTAAGCATATTATTGTTAACTAGATGATGCTTGCAACTTTGTCCGTGTGGATTTAGGTTTTTGAATCCTGTGGGAACTATTTGCCAAGATAAAAGTTGCCTATGTCAATTTCTGAGATGCAAGCTACCTCTGTACCAAATTTCGTATAAATCGGTTAAACAGATAGATCTTTAATAATTCTGTGGGAACTCTTTAATTTTCCAGGATAAAAAGTAGCCTATGTCCATCCCTGGGATCTAAGCTAACTCCACCACCAACCAAAATTCATCAAAACCGGTTAAACTGTTGGGTTGTGAAAAGCTAGTAGATAGACAGACAGACAGACACACTTTCGCATTTATAATATTAGTTTGGATAAACAGTTTGTTCTGTTTCTTTGATCTATTATAATGGTAACATTAATCCAAAGAGGTACAGTAAAGTTTACTAGGGTACCTTTTACTCTTTATGAAAAAACGACAATTCTATTTGTTGGCATATGGCGTCTATTCTCATGTAAGAAGATTGATTGTTTTCATTGCTGTAACCTTGTTTTCGGCAAGTTGCTTTATGTGAGATGTATGTGCCGACGTGATTGGTTGTATCTAAACAATTTTCTTGCAGGAAATTGCTATCCGACTATGAGCTGAGTGAGATCTTTGAGGCGTGCGACATGGCAGCTGAGTTGAACAACTTCAAATCAAATATTTACGAATATGTGGAGAGCAGAATGACATTCATAGCTCCAAATATAACTGCTATTGTTGGTGAGTGAATTATATGCCGGGAATGTGCTGTTGCCAAGCACTTTAACTCTGATTCTTTGTTCTAGAGTGTCTGCTAAGTGCCGTCTTAATATATATTTTTTGTAGCAGAGAGTCATTCATATTTTTTAACCCCCGACGCAAAAACGACGGGGTGTTATAAGTTTGACGTGTCTGTGTGTGTGTGTGTGTGTGTGTGTGTGTGTGTGTGTGTGTGTGTGTGTGTGTGTGTGTGTGTGTGTGTCTGTCTGTTCCCCTGTGGCGCTCAAACGGGTGGACCGATTTGAATGCGGTTTTTTTGTTTGAAAGGTGAATTAGTCGAGAGTGTTCTTAGCTATGTTTGATGAAAATCGGTCCAAGATGGCCGCCGCTACAAAATGGCGGATGATATATTTTTTCACAACTCCCTTGATATGGGTATCAAATGAAAGGGCTTGACTAGTAGAATAGCACTATTGCAAATTCAAGATGGCCGCCGCCACTAAATGGCGAATGTCGGGGGTTTTTTAAATTTTCAATTTACACTTGTTTATTTAGATTTTTTCGAAAAAAAGATTAAAAAAATTATTTTCGAAAAAATCTATGGGACCATTTTGCAAACATCCTCAGCTGTCGATTAAAAAAAGAATCACGCAAATCGGTTCAGTAATCTCGGAGAAATTGGTAAAACAAAAAAAATTTACATGGAAAAAATACCTCTCAGCGGGTTGGATAACGGTATACGCTAGAGCGCCGCGTGATACGAAATTAGCAACTTTACAAGTTCAAGAACATTTTTAGTTTTTGAGATAATTTAATAATTCTTTCAGATTTTTGTTTTATTTTACTTAATTTTTTATAATAAATTAAAAAAAAAATTGGCAACTTGTCCATTCAGCTGAAACTCGACACTCATATTGGGTACTTTTTATATTGGAAATCTAAGAGTTCCCATGTGGATAAGGTCGCGTCAGATAATCTATACTAATATAATAAAGCGGAAGAGTTTGTTTGTTTGAACGCGCTAATCTCAGGAACTACTGGACCGATTTCAAAAATTCTTTCACCGTTGGATATGTACGTGATACTGATCCTGGAGTGCTATAGGCTATATATGTACCACGGTCGAAGCCGGGGCGGACCGCTAGTGAAAATATAGAATAGAATAGAAAAGTTTTTTATTCAAATAAACTTTTACAAGTACTTTTGAATAGTCAAACTAATCTACCACTGGTTCGGAATGCCATTCCAACCGAGAAGAACCAGCAAGAAACTCGGCGGTTGCTCTTTTCCAAATTTACAATATCAATATAACAATTTTATGTTAAGTACATGATGACTCGCGCATTGCTGGAACGAGTCAAATCCACGCCTTTTTATCATTTATATAAGTAATCTTCAATTTTATTCAGATAAGCTTTCACAAGCGCTTACGAATCGACAAATGAATCTACCACAGGTTCGGAATGGTGCTTACAATTCTACACATGTGAAGAAGGGCAGACAAAAGTAGCCCCATTTCCGACGGTGGCACCCGTTCACGAGCATGACGCATGATCCAGCCATTGCTTCGCTCAACCATATTCGAGGGAACGTAACGTATAAAGAGAATGTTGGTTGTTAGGCGCGTCCACGGCAGCGAAGATCCTGGGCGTGGCGGGCGGGCTGTGCAAGCTGTCCCGCATGCCGGCCTGCAACGTGCTGCCGCTGGGCCAGCAGAAGAAGACGCTCTCGGGCTTCTCGCAGGCCGCCTCCTTACCGCACACGGGCTTCATCTACTTCTCGCAGATCGTTCAGGACGCGACCCCCGTGAGTGTAAAAATCTATCCTCATATAGATAATTAAAAAAAAATATATATACTCTGATTTCTAATTCCATGGAATTCTGACATTTCGTAATGTTACCAGAGATAAAACAATTCCCAGAAAAAAAGATAAAAAATTTATGTAAATAAAAATCAACTGCCGCATGTATAGCCCGTTTACTATAAGAATGGACCTGGCGTCGATGAAGTCACTGCGACGTACTGCGAACCGTACTGACGCGACAGGACGAATGAAGGGTGGTGAGCGGGGAAGTGGGAGAGGCGTCACATTCCAGCCTAAGACAAAGTATTCTCTCTTCTTCTGAAGCTCTATACTTTATCTTAGATTCCAGCGAGGTCCATTCTTATAGTAAACGGGTTGTAGATATGACAAATGTCTGACAAACACTTCATGGTGATAATGTCATTCGACTTCCATTTTTGAATAAATTTTTTCAATGTGCTTCTTTTGTTTTCTATTGCTGTTAGTGTGCACTTTCTAGTTTCCACGTTAGTTTAGGGCGAAACGACTAATATTATTACGTGGCGTATGGCTTTTTATGATGACAGGGAATTAAAGTAGTTTGGGGTAAAATCGTACTTCATAGATGTTAACCCTGTTCTCCATACAAATAACTCATCTGTAAATGACAATGACAGCTGTCAGAATTCCACGGAATTAGAAATCAGAGTATACAATATTAGCTTAATGCACACGACTACGTCCATGTGGATTTAGGTTTTTTTGAAAATCCCGTGGGAACACTTTGATTTTTCGAAATGGAAAGTAGACCTATCTAATCTTTATCTAAAGTCCAATCTATCTCTGTACCAAATTTCTCTGTATCAAAATAGTTTTAGCGGTTTAGACGTGAAAGCGTAACACACGGACAGAGACAGAGTTACTTTCGCATTTATAATATTAGTAGGAACTGATGTTGATTCAGGCCTACTGATTTAATCTTCTCCAAAACTAAATAATATATTATTTTGTGTACATAATATTTATCTAACTGTACTTGGCATAATTATGTTGCAATGCCACGTGAAGTATGGTTCAGGAACGCATAGAGGACAAATATACAAACAAAGATTTCTTTAAGCCAGTAACCTTTGCGGGCGTATGTAGAACAGCTCACTAAAGTTTCATCATAATTGGCTGAATAGTTTGAGAGTACATAGAGGACATATTTACACTGATTTTTATTTATACATATTATTACTATAGTATATAGTAGTAGTATATACTATACTACTAATATTATAAATGTGAAAGTGTGGATGTTTGTTACTCAATCACGCCGAATGGTGCTAGATTATGCTTAACACATAGACTACTTTTTTTATCCTGGAAAAATGCACAGTTCCCACGGGATTTTGAAAAACCCGAAATCTATAGCTACAGCTATAGGTAGATTACTATAGGTATAAAGGTTGGAAAATGGAGCGGGAGCGGGAACCGGAAATCCACGATTCCCTCGGTATTTGTTTAAAACCGAAATTCACGCCGGCGAAGCCGCGGGCAGATGCTAATAAATATCTATATAAAGATGTATTAGTAAGTGAAAACTTCCTAGCGATGAGTATTTTTTATGTCACAGGAATTACGATACAAGGCAGCCAAACTCGTGTCGACCAAACTGATCCTGGCGGCGAGAGTGGACGCCTGCCACGAGAGCACCGACGGACAAATAGGACGACAACTTCGCGAAAATATTGAGAAGAAACTCGACAAACTACAGGTATAACCCCCGCCACGTAAGTCGAGCGGTGACCTTCAAGTGCGCGCAGCGTCGTACGAGTGAGCGGGACAATACGATTAGAGAGCCAATCAGCGCTTACGAGGGATCCGCGAGAGCTAATCAGTGCTTACGAGCGATCCCCACGCCCTCCCCGCGATCCCCTCACACCCCGAGATACCTCATTTTCGACTTCTGCGCATTGAAGGTCACCGCTCGATTTATTTGCCGTGACTTGTACATTTCCGTTATTTAAGAAATTCATTCACACCTATCGCCTCGCAATAAAATATTGATTGTGTCCGTGTAAACAGAATTTGAATCAATTGAATGACAAATCTCGCACTCAAAACTGTTCAAACCGGTTTGTACGATACTAACGTATGAACTTGATAAAATGTCATACGAGATTACGTTTATACAAGTCGAGATTCTTGTAAGCAAGAATCTTCTTACTATAATTTCGCTGTGTAAACAGATTTAAGAAATTATCGCCTAGCGATAATTTACTTGCGAATCTCGTATGACATAATCGTAGGTGAGAATTTAGTTCTTAGACATGCATTTTGATGCGATAATGTTATGGCGATTATTGCTTGTGCGTACGATTTCTCGAACGGAAATATGCGAGAATCGCCCTCCGTCTAAATGGCCCTTAACTCTTCTGGCGTTCGCAAAACAGGTCCTAAATCACTAGAAGTAATACTACAAGTATAAGACGAATGGTTACTGGTATTGGATTGTGTTTAGGTAGTATAATAATAGCGCTAAGTTTTCGACAGCGGTCCCCTATACCGTGTAGCTACCGTGTACGTTGTCCCGCAGGAGCCCCCGCCGGTGAAGTTCGTGAAGCCGCTGCCGAAGCCCATCGAGCAGAGCCGCAAGAAGCGCGGCGGGAAGCGCGTGCGCAAGATGAAGGAGCGCTACGCCATGACCGAGTTCCGCAAGAACGCGAACCGGCTCAACTTCGCTGACGTGAGTGTTACGTCGTCATAATCATCACCATCATCATCATTATCACCACCACCATCATCACCACCACCATCATCATCACTACCACCATCATCATCACCACCATCATCATCACCACTATCATCACCATCATCATCACCGTCATCATCATCATCAACATCATCATCACCACCACCATAATTATCATTATCATCAACCCATTACCGGCCCACTACAGGACATGGGTTACACACACACACGCACGCATGTACGCACGCATGCACGCACATATAGACACACATGCACACACACACAGACACGTCAAACTTATAGGTAGACTAGGCCTTGGAGAAGGACATAGGCTACTTTTTATCCCGGAAAATTATAGAATCCCGAAGGATTCTTAAAAACGCGGATGAAGTCGCGGGCATCAGCTAGTTTTTCATAAAATATAGCTTGTACTTACTTATTTTTCAAATTACGAGTACAAAGACAATTATTCAGACAAAGTCATAAAATAGTAATTTGGTTCAAATTGAAACATTTTGACTCCGTATAAGACTGAGATTTCGTAGAACAATATAAAATACATGGACTGGAGATTAGGTTTTGATAATGAAATTCCATTAAAGGCTTAAACTTTAAATTGAAAACGTAATCGCCTCCACGAGTGCATTTGCAAATGGTTTAATGTAGAAGTACGAAGGAAACAGTAATACAAAACGTTTTCTTCGTCATAAGCGAAACGATATTCCTAACGACACAATAGTGTGTTTAAAATAGAATAGAATAGAATAGAAATGTTTTTTATTCAAATAAACTTTTACAATTACTTTTAAATCGTCAATTGAATCTAGTCACTGGTTCGGAATGCCGTTCCAACCGAGAAGAACCAGTAAGAAACTCGGCGGTTGCTCTTTTTTTAAAATAACAATACAACAATTTATGTACATGATTGAAATGCTGTCTCGTGCATTGCTGGAACAAATTAAATCCATGCTTTTTTATCATTTATATAATCTTCAATTGTATAATAATTATGCTTTTTTTTATAATATGCTTACAATTCTACACATGTGAAGATGGGCAGACAAAAGTAGCCCCATTTCCGACGGTGGAAATTGGTAATAAGAATTTAAGGTGCGGGGAAGTGGTATATAGGTAGTGTGTGTAAGTTTGTGTAATCCCGAAGCACAGTACACAGATACAACCAGTAGTGAAACTAGCTACAAACGTTCGAAACGGCTCACTCACACAAACATGCGCATCGACGAGACCATTTAGCAGCAGTCGCTACTGACATTCACGCGAAAACCCGGTAGGGGTCTCGTCGATGCGCATGTTTGTGCGAGTGAGCCGATTCGAACGTTTGTAGGTAGTTTCACTACTGGTTGTATCTGTGTACTGTGCCCGAATCACGCATGATTTTCAACTTTCCTGGCACATAGGTTACAAATATATACTTATTACGAAATTTATTTATTTAAATAAGCAAGTTATACATTTTTAAATGAACAAGTATAAAGTTTGTAAACTAAAACCCGACTACGCGTAATAATTTAATAATAATTTAATTAGTAGAAAGTGCGGCGTAAACAGCTAGTGGCGCCGTCTGTTATGTCTATCCTAAACTAATTTAAAAATCTAGAAAACCGCTCGAAGGTGACTTCTCGATTTTATTTTCGTAAATAAAATGTAGCCTATGTCACCCGGACCTTACAACGAATCAATAGACACCTCATTCATCAAAATCGATCCAGTAGTTTAGGTGCTACGGTGGTACACACAGTCTCATACAAAAATCGGCCACAAACATACATACGTACTTTTGGCTTTGCCATAGTCGGGTAAAAATCAGAGCTTATCCATGAAGTAATTAATTACCTAATGAAACAGAACTACAGACTGTCTATACCAACTCAAGTAAATGTATAGCAACTAAACATATTAACCCACATTCTAACAAGTTACCGTACATAGAGTCTTGAATACGTAAACGGAATCAAAAAAATAATCGCAATAAAAACACAATCACACACGATACAGAGTTATACGGCTTGCGGTAACAAACTAGTAACATGCAAATATTTATATACTCGTTACTGTAATAATTACCGATATTCGCGGAATCCTTATTTTTAAGCGGGGTACACGTTAGCGCGCCAAACGTTGCGATTTTTTAAAACTTAAACTTTAAAACTTAAACTAAACGAAACTAAACTTAAACTTAAAAGAAACAATTATAAACCACATAGTTTTCAAATATTATTTATGAATAAGTACCTACAGTTTTTTTTCGAAATGGACTCCATTAATTTGTTGCGTTTATCAGTTATTGTACATATCTTACACAAAATAAAAGGAGAGATAGTCATAAAAATTAATCCATGTTTTGAATTATAAGCGTAAGTTTAATATTTACGAGTAATAACAGGACGCCTTTTAATATTTAACAATAACGCGATATTCGTGATTATTTGAAGACTTATAGCGATAATAGCGCCGGCAACTTTATAATGTAAATTATATTGGTGCCGGCATCACGATTCTATATCGCTCTTTCGATTGTCCGACCTTTACTATATAAACTGTATCCATTCGAGATGGTAAACGCATAACATCCCCGTGTAAAATCGATTCATTCTCGACGCTAAACGCATCATGCGTCACGCAGCGTTTTCACAGCGATTGTAACTCGCGCCTTAGAGCGAGGTTGCACTGCGAAATTTATTCGCGCGAATTTTTTCGCAGAATTCTGTGACATATGGAAATGTATGAAGCTGCCCGCACTTGCGATTTAAAATTCGCGAAAAAAAATTATTAAAATGCGGAAAATAAACCGCGCGAATAAATTTCGCAGTGCGGCCCCGGCCTTACGTCACGCTCGGCGAGTCACAGCAATCTGCAGATGAGTAGAATTTCAAATGGTGGTTTTTTAACACCGTGTTCAAATAGACCGGAACTGTTAACTGGTGAAGCACGGATGTCCGACGGCCTCGTTAGCCAAAGCGCCGGCTGCATTCGGATACACATGAGCATTTAGAAAAGACGTTCACACACAGACAATATATGGCGTAGATTGGCGATCACCACTGTTAAGAATTCCCGCGTGCCGAAATAAACACTTACGCGTGGAATACTTCCTTTTTTGCGATTTATTCCTGAACTTTGTGTTTACAGTTTGAAACAGCGCAAAATTACACTTTTACGGTTAATTTTTTGCACTAAGTACCTGTTTCACCACTTTAAGATAAGTGTCGGATAGCTTATTCACAACGTTTGTCTTTGTCACTTGACATAACTAAGAGAATGACAAAACTTACGTTTAGGCTATCCGACACGTGACACAAAGTAGTGATACAAACCCTAAAACAAATCAATTACATACATCGAAATCTCGGTGAGTGATTTTGGAAACTTGTGTACAACCGTACACATTTTCCTCCCACAAGGCCGTTCTATCCTTGATAGAACTGTTGTCTATGTGAATATATTTCTGTGTGTTCGTACTTAGGCACAGGACAGGTGTAAATCGTGTTAACACCTGAATGCAAATGCCGGCTCAGTATTTAAACAAATGAGCAAAACACTGCTTAGATACAATCTCGTTCAACTTGCTCCGTAACATTGTTTACGTTCACATTGTCAGGGTTAAATGTGTAGTAATTTATTTAACGGCCTGTTTCACCACCTTATCTTGCGTCAAAGTATCATGTCTAATTTTTTTATATTTTCTTCGGAATAGTATTAGAAATCATGTCATGCAATTGCCAGACATTTAGTGTCGTGGCAACGCCCTGACATCCTTGAACTTTTAAACTTTAAGCCAGAATTCCGTGCGCCAGTGTGGTGTCTGGCTCAGTCATGATCGTTGCTCGCTTGGTACAAGTCACGGCAAATAAGTCTAGCGTTGACCTTCAATGCGCAGAAGTCGAAAATGAGGTATCTCGGGGTGTGAGGGGGTCGCGGGGAGGGCGTGGGGATCGTTCGTAAGCACTGATTAGCTCTCGCGGATCCCTCGTAAGCGCTGATTGGCTCTCCAATCGTACTGTGTCCCGCTCCCTCGCACGACGCTGCGCGTACTTGCAGGTGACCCGATTAGTGTCTGGATACGTTGTAATATTTGGCTATTATACATTTTGTAACGTAGCGGGGAGGTCGGACTCACGACTCCCTCACTACGTGCATTAACTAGGGTTTCCTACCTGACTTAACCTTGAGAGACTCAAAGAAACCACGGATATAAAATGAACACAAACAATCTTTATTTAACGGTAACTATCGCATTTACAATTTTGCACCCGACAGAGTTTTTCGCCACTGAGTTTAACATGTGAAAAGACCGATTTTACATATCATTAATCTGCTGGTACCGACATAACAAGCGCTCGCGGCTCTTAACAATTCGGCAATTTAACAATGAATTTGTCCGTTAGATCGAGGACGACGCGTACCAGGAGGACCTGGGCTACACGCGCGGCACGATCGGCAAGTCGCGCGCGGGCCGCGTGCGCCTGCCGCAGGTCGACGAGAAGACCAAGGTGCGCATCAGCAAGACGCTGCAGAGGAACCTGCAGAAGCAGCAGCAGTACGGCGGCGCCACCAGCATCCGGCGGCAGGTCTCCGGCACCGCGTCCTCCGTCGCCTTCACGCCCTTGCAGGTCGGTACCTTCACAGACAAAGTTCAATTCAAAATTGGTACACTGTACACTTTTTGGACGTCAATTTAAGAAGTACACAAAAGTGAGGTAACGATGGTAATTACTACGAAAACTTAAAACTAAAATGACGAGAGTTCCAAACGCGTCGTGGTCTGAGAATAGCTCAGACTCAGACTCAGACAAAGTTCAAGTCAAAGTAAAATTATAAATTAAAAATTTAAAAAAACCCCCGACCCTCCAAATCCGTCTCCTATGAGAGAGGAGGCCTGTGCCCAGCAGTGGGACGTTAAAAAGCTGTAGTGGTTGTGGATGTGGTGGTGTGGCATTTTCTAGGAAAGCGTTTTCCAACGACATATTGTAGTTAAGCGTAAGCACACAAACAAGTATAAATTAAAAATTAAAAAAACCCCCAACATTCGCCATTTTGTGGCGGCGGCCATCTTGGATTTGCATAATGCTATTCTACTAGTCAAGCCCTTTCATTTGATACCCATATTAAGGTAGTTGTGAAGTAATATATAATCCGCCATTTAGTAGCGGCGGCCATCTTGGATCGATTTTCATCAAACATAGCTTACAACACTCTCGACTAATTCACCTTTCAAACAAAAAAACCGCATTCAAATCGGTTCACCCGTTTGAGCGCTACAGGGAAACAGACAGACACACAAACACACACACAGACACTTCAAACTTAAAACACCCCGTCGTTTTTGCGTCGGGGGTTAAAAATTCAAAATAGATACATTGTACTCGTTTTGAACGTCAATTTAAGAAGTACACGAAAGTGAGGTAACGGTGATGATTACTACAAAAACTTCGAGGGTTCCAAACGCGCCCTGTGGGGCTAATCTCTACCTTATTAGTTACTAACAGTAAAAGTTCGATATACATTGCTGCTTTACTGTGTGAAATATAAACAGTGAATTCATTTCACACAGTAAAACAGCAATGTATATCGAACTTTTTCGGAGGCTATCATTTACTGTTGGTAACTAAGTTAGAGAATAGTCCCCCTGGGGGGTTATTCTGTAACTTAGTTAGCAACTGAAAATAGTTGCCAACGAATTAGTTCGATATACATTGCTGCTTTACTGTGTAAAATTATGAAAACACTTTATATTTCCCACAGTAAAGCAGCAATGTATATCAAACTAATTCGTTGGCAACTATTTTCAGTTGCTAACCAAGTTACAGAATAACCCAGCTGGTCTGAGAAGAGCTCACAACAAACTCAGCCGCTGCAGAAGAAACAGCAGCATTCGGAGGCGGGTCTCAGGAACCGCGTCCTCCGTCGCCTCCACGTCCTTGCAGGTCGGTAACTTGACTCCGGTGACCTCTAAACTGTGACTGCCGCCCGTGACGCGACACGCCGACCGGTTCGGTGGGTTCCCTACCCAAACGCACTGATAGGAATACTAATTAACTTAGATACTACGTCATTCTTAGATTCTCTGTCTGTCTGTATTGGCTGTCTGTGATTACAAAAAAAAACTGCCTTCTATGACTATTTTAACGATGATAACATTTAAACAAAAACACGCGTTTTTTCATCTTTTCTATTTGTCGGAGATATTCTTCAGAATGGGTGAACCGATTTTGACGGGATTTTCACTGGCAGGTAGACGATTAATGTCAACCATAGATCACTCTACAGGAAAAAACATGCCACCAAGTAATGGAATTCTACTAAATCAAAGAAAATTATGACCAGTAAAAGTGAATGGGCATAAATATCAGCCCTTTTGAACTGTAGGAGAAATTAAAGCTGATTAAAATCATTGTATTCCCGTAATCTCCAATTCGAGAACAAAACGAACACGATACCGTAATAAAGCTATTTGATAGCATCGTTTAATGGAAGCAGCGTGCAATGTTTGCCCTGCATACTGCATAGTCGATTATTTATCGATAAGCTTTTTAGTATGATATAGGCTTACAAAATAGTAGACTGAAATGGCAATGGCTTTTTATCATTACAGTAGAGTTATTTTAATAGCCCACTTTCGAAATATAACATGTTTACATTCAGTAGTAACCCATCCAGCTGGGTTATTCTGTAACTTAGTTAGCAACTGAAAATAGTTTCCAACGAATTAGTTTGATATACATTGCTGTTTTACTGTGTGAAATATAAAGTGTTTTCATAATTTTACACAGTAAAGCAGCAATGTATATCGAACTAATTCGTTGGCAACTATTTTCAGTTGCTAACTAAGTTACAGAATAACCCCCCAGGTTACCACATAATTGGTAGCCATGACCACTTCAAAACACGGGCACATTTTTAACAAAGAAAATCTTCACATTTTATAGGAGCTATAGATTTCTATAACAAAATATAATATTTGAAAACGTAGGTATATATCAAGTCTACACATTAGCAGGTACTTATCAGCTTATATTTTAAAAACCAAACTAGTTATATAACAAATTTGTCTGCCAATTTTTTTTCATTATGCATTCTTAAATACTGTCAAAATGCCCTATTCAAATTACTCTACAATAACGTTTCGTCACTACTACGACATGGCAGAAAATTTATAATTCCCATAATATCAGCAAATTACCTAATGCGTATGTTAATATGCAAATGTAATAATTATGAAACAAGGTTTTCTTAAATAACTGACGCACAAAGTTTAGAAATTTCACGTGCTAATTAGCAAACAAAAAAAAGAAGTGTATTCTGCGTGAGAAAAACGCGACTAGTGGTGTCAAGAGATTACATATTGCGAATAGAACTAATTAATGACTCATGGTCCGCAAAAAGATATCAATGAAATGTACTCGTACTGTTAAAAAACTACATTACATAAACCCATCCAGTATGGTTTCTGTGCCGATGAAGTTCCATTGTCAACGCAACTCCATCATGGTACCTTTAGTATGAGTTTAAATGCGTTGATAACGTTGATAGATTTCGAATATCGAAACACTATAAGGAACGTTAATCCACCAAAACGGTGTTGCGCAGAGAGGAGATTTCCTCGCCATATTGCTTCAGTGGATACAGTTCAATCTAATAGTCGAGGGGATGTCTTATTTTTCTTTAGGAGGAACGCAAGAAGAGATGCTAGCGGTGTCGTTTTGTGACTGATTAACTGTTCGTCTTACTTTTGTTTAGCGCGCAGACAACTCAATTCCGCGTTAACGAGTATCAACTATCTCTGCTTTGGTGGAAACCTCTCCTCTCCTGTTAGATCCGAGTATATATCCGCCCATCTCCACTGGTAGATATGGAGAAGACATAAATGAGTCTCGTGTTTGAGCTCGAACATTCAGTATTACTGATTTTTATATCGCAAAATTCCGCTTTGGTGAAAGGCTCCGCTTGGGGTCTGATGAATCTACAGGGCTGTTTAGGTACTTTTTCGTTATAGTATTCGTATTTTCATACTCGAAATCTATCAAGGTTATCGAGATATGCGAACTCTTACTAAGCCTACTGCATTATCTCACGTATTCTTAATATGCATACACGAGTGTTTTATACGAAAGATACGCGCCGTCTTCTCGTGTTTTTGTGAGCGAACGCGATTGTTCAATATTACACCGACATATATATACGAGTAGGTAGGTATAGTGTTTCTTGAATAAACACGACAGTGTCATTTTCATAGAAATGCGTACAAAAACTATTAAGTACTAGAAAATCTGTCACGAAGGACCATCGAACAATTCATCAATCATTCCACAGCAATAAAGTGATTATCTACTCGGATCATGTGATATTGACTTCATGCGTGATTCGTATTACGTATAACCCCCGGCACGTAAGTCGAGCGGTGACCTTCAAATGCGCGCAGCGTCGTACGAGTGAGCGGGACACAATACGATTGGAGAGCCATTCAGCGCTTACGAGGGATCCGCGAGAGCTAATCGGTGCTTACAAAGGATGCCCACGCCGTCCTCGCAACCCCCTCACACCCGAGATACCGCATTTTCGACTTCTGCGCATTGAATGTCACCGCTCGACTTATTTGCCGTGACTTGTATCTAAAAAGTTGTAATTATTTTCATAACTCCCATTACGAACGAAGGCTGAAAAACTTAATTTTCTCTTATTTGTATATACGTATATTATTTTTATAGTGTATTTAATTTAAATTCTTCAGGGCCTGTTTCAATCTTCTAATAAGTGTCGGATAGCTTATTTACAACTTTTGTCTTTGTCACTTGACATAAAGTATGAAAGTGACAAAACTTACGTTTAGGCTATCTGACACTTATCAGAAGTACCTAATGAAACAGGCCCTTAATCTTTTCTGCGAGGAGCGATGACTTTTCCTTTCGTATTCATTAATTACTCTCCAGTCACAGCAGAGTTTTGTCTTAACCCGTGGTTTTATAAACAATTCATTACAACAAATTAATAGCTTATTTAATTCTTAATAATTGCGCTACAGTGATTATTATGAGCTACTCGAGACGTACTTTTTCTTTTCGGGGAAAGTTTATGACTAACAAACAAAGACAGCAAAGAGATCTTTCATTTTACCATATATCTACATTCTACACGTTAGCTAACAATTTATTTATTTTCACTGTGCATAAAATTATGAAAGCCCTATAAGAGAGCATAAGAGCGAAGTCATAATTGTGCGCTCGGTCTCGACACAATCCGTTATAATATAATTACACATTACAATTGTAACAATACGTTAACCTGTATACAAAGCTGCATTTTTCCAAGTACATTTAGAAACTAACGGATTGCACGGGTCAAGGTGTAAGCTATTCTCTCACATGAATTCCAAACTAGTACCTACCATAAAAAAGAGTGACCATGTTTTTATTTTGCTCTGATTACAGTGAAAGATACAATAGCTTATAATTATTATTGAATACTCATACATCATTTTCGCATCTCGATCGGCTTGCACGCTCTGAAAATCCTTTTAATCTGATGATGATCATTATAATTATTTTCTTGCTCTTCGCTAAAAAATCATATTTCATCTTATTCTGTTCAGCTCTACCATCCAGTATTGAGAATGTGCATGCCGCTTAGTTTTAATATTATAAATGTGTCTGTCTGTGGGCTACTTTTTTAATCGATCTTAACTTTTGGCACAGTGATAGCTTACGTCTTGAAGAGACGTACGTTGGATACTTCTGATCCATAGAAAAATTATGTTCGTATTTGAAAAAACCTTTCAGTTTGTTCTTCTTAAGGGACCTTTCAGATAGACCGGCGCGGAGAGCAGAGCAAATAATTGCATTTAAAATAAAATCTTAAGACATTGAAATAAGCTTTATTTTTACATTTTATCTCTTTTATGATAAGAGGATGCTCGAGGATGCTCCCAATACGCTCTGTGTGAAATATTAAGAGCAGCCGCTCGGCTGCTCTATGCTCGTGCTCTTCCGCGCTCGAGCATACGACCGGCTCCGTTCGCGTGCTCTTTCATGCTCGCACAGCCGACCGTAGGCCGAATTGCTCTGCCGTCCGGCCCAAGAGCGTACGCTCGGCTCCGAACGCATCCGCGTGTCCGTTCACACAGACCGGCGCGGAGAGCAGAGCAAACTTACACGGCCGGCCTGTGTGAAAAAAGAAATGCTCTCCGATGCTCTCCGCGCCGGTCTATTTGAACGGTCCCTAAGGGACCTTTCAGATAGACCGGCGCGGAGAGCAGAGCAAATTTTAATCGGATTTAAAATAGAATCTTAAGACATTGAAATAAGCTTTATTTTTACATTTTATCTCTTTTATGATAAGAGGATGCTCGAGGATGCTCCCAATACGCTCTGTGTGAAATATTAAGAGCAGCCGGTCGGCTGCTCCATGCTTGTGCTCTTTCGCGCTCGAGCATCCGACCGGCTCCGTTCGCGTGCTCTTTCATGCTCGCGCAGCCGACCGTAGGGCGAATTGCTCGCCGTCCGGCCCAAGAGCGTACGCTCGGCTCCGAACGCATCCGCGTGTCCGTTCACACAGACCGGCGCGGAGAGCAGAGCAAATTTGAACGGCCGGTCTGTGTGAAAAAAGAAATGCTCTCCGATGCTCTCCGCGCCGGTCTATCTGAACGGTCCCTAATTCTTCATTTAATTTATTTCAATAAATAAAAAATTAAATCGCGAGTATATATAGTGAAACTTTATAGTTTTTTTTCTTTAGTTGTCTAAAGAAAAAAATCAGCCAAGTGCGAGTCGGACCTCGCTCTTTCAGGGTTCCGTACATAATTATGAACAATATAATATTTTGGGTCTAAGAAATATTTAATTTCCGAGCTAGACATCGCAACAAACCGTGAAAGAAAAACCCAAAAAAATGTTCGTTTGTTTTGGTCACAGCTTATAAACTATTTAATAAATCGTTGTTTTCAGTATTTGTTGTTTAAATAGAGCATATAGTACATAATATACTGAAATATCATATTCCCAACTAGTTTAGTTTTTGAGATAGCCCCCGTCACAAAAATGGTCTAAAACTGACAACTTTGATGGCCTCCCATTCCCTTATTTTTTGAGATAAAAATTAAAAAAATATATACATATTTGTACTCTACTTAATGAGCTCTAAACAATGATACCCCACAAGCTAGGGTAAAGAAAAATTTTTTTTTTCCGGCTCCTTTTTCATGTATAGGAGCCCCCCTGAAAAATAATTTAATTCAATTTCTAATTCAATATTTGATTTTGGGTTAACGTTTTACACTAAATACCAAAATTTCAGGTTTGTAACTCATTTCGTTTGCGAGCTAGAGACCTGTGACCGGCGGACAGACGGACAGACAGCCGAGTGACATTAATAGGGCTCCGTTTTTTACCCTTCGGGTACGGAACCCTAAAAACGATCTTGCTGCAAAACAATTTGCTCAACCTAACCAGCAGGGCGATTCAGAACACTTCGATTCGGTTCCGGTTTCGACAACTACCCTGTCGATACGGTTATTCTGAATTTAAAATACATCTTATCGTACGATAAGTAATTCAGAACACTTCGATAACGTAATTATCGATCGATTCGGTAAGTTATCGTACGATAAGATGTATTTTCAATTCAGAATAACCGTATCGACAGGGTAGTTGTCGAAACCGGAACCGAATCGAAGTGTTCTGAATCGCCCTGCAGTAGTTTTCATGTAAACAAGTAGTCTCATCGTACATAGAAGGCTTTAAATCGTGTTTAGAAATATATTTTCATGAGTAGTTATTATATCTCTTCAGTTGTGTCTGTTACATCCCATAAGATAAGATTAATGTAATTTAGGTTACGATGTGGCTGGCGTGTCCATATGTTGGATAAAAGCGCCCTAAAAAAATAAAAAAAGTAATCTCAATAAATATAATATTATATTACAGGTTTTAATCCTGAGGCTGTATAGGTATACTGCATCTATACATTTATTTATTTATTATTATAAACATACTTAGATCTATCCTTACAGGTACAACCTAATTCGATAGATAAGTAGACCTTATATTTATTATTATATTATATAACCTTATAAATTAATATTTACATATAAAACACATTGTGACTTTTGTGAACTCGGCCAGTGAACAAGAGAAGACATCTATATGTTCAGCGACCACGTTGATCGTGTGCGTCGCGCGTGTGAGCGGCGCGCGGCGCAGCAGGCATAATGCTGTATCATACTCCTAGACAAGCACATTACTGAAATGGAAATTTATAGACCGTAAAACATAACGATGCTCTCTTGAATGTGGATGGGTCGTATCGTTAATACCATCTTACTTCGGGAGCGTTTGTAATATTTCAAGTTCATTGAGAAAGTGGAAGTCTGGCATACCACTGGCTTAGTAGATGGGGGGGTATCTATTACTGTATTTGGTCAAACGCAATTGTTATTTTATTTGTTATTTTAGTAGATTTAGTTTTTATTTATATTTATATTGTTTTATTTTTCAATTGTGTTGTGTTGATCAAATAAAAAAGTTTTCTTTTCTTCTTCTATTTATATTTAAGATTATTCTCGGCTTCTCCTTAAATAAGTGTGCTATCATTAATTATAGACTAGTAGGCTGATGCCTGCGACTTCGTCCGCGTGGATTTGGGTTTTGAAAAATCCCTTGAGAACTATTTTTAATGCCGAATCATAAAAAAATAAAAATAAAAATTCTGTCCAAAAATAAAAATAAAATTTGGGGTGGACTACCCACATAGGGGTATGAAATATAATTTACGTCCTATTCTCAGGCATACGGAATATACACAAAAATTTCATAAGAATCGGTCAAGCCGTTTCGGAGGAGTTTTGTTACAAACACACAATTCGTTGTTGTTTTTGTGATAGGCCTACATTAAAAATAAACTATTGATTAATTAAAAATATTTGTGAAAAAATATTACAAAAAAACTTTGTCAAATAATTTGTGAAAACCTTTGCTTGCTATGTATAATATCTGTATAATATCGACGCCATGACTCCCAAATTCATATATCTCTTAGGGCCTGTTTCACCACGTCTGATAAGCGTCGGATAGCCTAAACGTAAGTTTTGTCACTTTTTTACCTTATGTCAAGTGACAAAAATGTGAATAAGCTATCCGGCACGTGGTGAAACTGGCCCTTACAGTTGTTTTCGTCTATATCTTCGTCATACAACATTATTGTTAAAAGACTAATGAACTGGCTATTTTCCGAATGCGCAAACTGGAAAATATAACTATTTGTGTTACAGACGATCTGTGTGCTTAGTCTAAATCGGAGCACTCGAAAACGAACTCGAAAACTATTGATCGATTTCAGAGTAAAATAGACCTAAAATGGCTTGTATTAAGGTTTGAGTTCGCCAATACATTCAGCATTCGAAATGCTGAATGTATTGGCGAACTCAAACCTTAATACAAGCCATTTTAGGTCTATTTTACTCTGAAATCGATCAATAGTTTTCGAGTTCGTTTTCGAGTGCTCCGATTTAGACTAAGCACACTGGTTAGAACTTTCACCGTTTAGGTTTCGCTGTTGGTATTTGTGTTATGGAAATGACGCCCTTTGCTGGGCAAACTGCTGACATTCTATTAGGTAGATGTACTATGTAGCCGTAAGATGTTGTTGGGTTGTATGCAAATGTACTTTAGTTCCATTGTTGATAGAGAATGTAATGTGATACGAAACCTTGTAACTATTAAATCTATGGATCTGTACTTTCTACTTATTGTAATAGGCCTCGGAAACAAGTCGATTTGGGTTGATAGTTAGTTGGTATGTATATGACAAGGCTTGAAAGTTTCTGTGGCGGTTCATAAACGTTTGCAGGTGGTAATTTTCTAAGTGCCTGTTTCACCACCTTCTGATATGTATTAGATAGCTATCTACAACTTTTGTCTTTGTCACTTGACATAAAGTAAGAAAGTGACAAAACTTACGTTTAGATTATCCAACACTTATCAGAAGGTGGTGAAACAGGCCGTAAGTCATTTTAAATTTTTAAACGTTTTTATGGATTCCCTTTCAGTTTTGCTAACTCATCTTGCAATTAGACTTTAACTCGATGTCTGATGACATGATGATGATTTTTGAAAAACGAGAGTTTGTAGGTAGGTACCTACCTCAAAAGAATAAACTAACAGTTTTAATTTTTATGATTCCGTCTGTTGATTTATTTATAGATCAAATAGCGTCTACTCTTTAACGAAGAAAAGTTTTTATTCGCAACCGTGTGGAGCAAAAACCAAAAACCCACACGCCGCGCGGCAACCTGTTCAATCAACCGCAACGCCTGAAGCTCCACGGACGTTGGCGTGGGTAGCGAATACTTGATAGGTGTTGTTATACACCTATTTATTTATACACCATTATATACTATTAATAGAGCTACCCGCCCCGGCTACGCACGGGTGGTAGGTAATTGCTAATTACCCAGTACTGTCCCACTATACATTGTTTTATTATATCTCAAAGGGATTAGGCAGCGTTTCAATTTTTTTCCGACATCTTCAACATTAATCGTCATATTTCAACCAATTTACACAAAATCTTAACAAATTACACACCTAAATCTTCCTCGTGATTCACTCTGTCTATTGATTGGTGAAAACCCGCATGAAAATCCGTTGAGTAGTTTTTGGGTTTATCGCGAACAGACAGACAGACATGGTGGGGGACTTGTAAAATATGTAGTGAAGTGCAATAGTGATAACTATATAACTTGTTTTTCGTCAAATTATATTTTAAGTTGTTTTAAAAATATTACAATGGTGGATAGCAAACAATATTAGAGGTACAGTGATTTCCCAAGTCTCATTCTAACCTTTACTGCCTGCATCTCCTCAATAATGCTATTAGCTCTCAGTTCCTCATAGCTGCGGTTTTCCAATACTATTATTCTGCTACGCCACTATTCCTACGTGCTAACGACCTAAGAGAACTGGGTGCTTAGTCTCAGTTTGAACATTTACAAACTTTACCAAATACTTCGTATCGAAAAACTGTAATATGTAATGCAAAATGAACCCAAAGACTTTATCTTGTTTTAAAGTCGTAATTCAAATTCCTACTTCGAATATTTATTTTACAACATTTCTGGGGGGCTGGTTCTAAATTAATGCTGAATGTATTGGCGAACTCAAACCTTAAAATAAGCCATTTTAGGTCCACTTTACTCTGAAGTCATTGTGTTTCGATCTAGTTTAGTAAAGTTTTCTAGCTGTGCAAACTGAGACTAAGCAAACTGGGTGCCATTACGGCGCACGCTCGCGAGTCGCGACCATAGCCACTTTGCACGGAATCCCGGAATCTTCTTGTGCAACAGGATTGCGTTTGTTGGCCCTGCTGGTGTTGTTTGACCAACTTGTTGCTCATGCTTATCCAAGTTATTGGTGTATTAGCTTCTGCCCTCCCGAGGGAATCGTGAATTTCCGGTTCCGTTTCCCGCTTCCTTTTCCAACCTTTATACCTACTTTCAAGGGAGTTTGCTATAGTAATCTACCTATAGGTGTAGCTATAGTTTTCGGTTTTTTCAAACTAATGTTAGTGGGAATATCTCTAGCTGTGTTTGATAAAATATGATATGATTGTAAATCTGGTGACCAATTTTGTCTCTCTTTTTCATCGAAAAATTTTCATGGATTAAATCTAGTTTTTATTTTATTTTGCGTGAATACACTAACTTCCCTGATTTAGCTTAACTTCTTAATGCTGGTAGCGTTACATTTGACTTTTGAGAGGTTTATTCCAAGGTTGACAAGTAACGGTAGGGTGTTTTTAGTTTTGTCTGATTTTTGAACAGACTATTAGTAACTTATGAAATCAAAACAATTCGCAATCATGCCCTATTTGCCTTCACCATTTTGTAGACCGTAATATTATCTTGTATCGATAGAATTTACTGGCGTAGGATTGGACAAATGTTTGTGCCAATATTTGGAAGCGAGCTGCTAGCGTATCACCGTTAGGCAGATGGCAATCATTTAAGATTATGCGCTTGCGACGCCGCGGGGTTGTTATGCGGTCCTAAGTAGTGTTTATGATGATACGTGGACAAAGGTAAATGTTTCATGATTCTGGTGCCTTTAAAATTGAAATGGTCAATGGTGGTCAATGGTGTGGTTTGTAAGAAGAAGATACGACCAAGACATATCCCGATATCTCTATGTTGTAAATAATGTCTAAGTATTTATATTACCTACAGCTTTTTTCAACGTCCCAGTGCCGGGCGCAGGCCTCCTCTCATAGGAGAGAGGGATTTAGAGTTTAGACCCGCCACGCTGCTCCAATGCGGGTTGGCGGGCTTTAACGACTATTATTACATGATAGTGATAATAACCGGGACCGAGTGCTTAACGTGCTCTCCGAGGCACGGGGGTGAAACACCGCCAACTACCAACTCCGGGCTGGCACTGAGAATTTCTTGACATAACAATTTAATGCCTAACAATTATTTGCCCGACCCGGGAATCGAACCCGGGACCTCGTGATCTGCAGTCGAATATGCTAACCACTAGACCAACGAGGCAGTTTATATTAATCTGATTTAAAAAAATATATGTTTTTTTACATAATAAAAAAACACTGCTCATCTCTTATAGGTAGCCTATCTATCAAACTCTGATATTAATTTTATAATTGTAATTAAGCTACACCCCCGCTTTAACTTTTTATTTTTTATTACAAAGAAAGTAAGTATCTATTTTTATCTGATCTGTCAACTGGGGATATGTGAATGTACTCTCTCTTTTGTAATCACTTTTCTCTTGTCTGCCATGTAATCCGTTGTCTTGTCCGCCTCCACACGATTTTTTGTGTAGAATCGATATATCTCTTGCCTAAGAGATTTCAGCCTTGGTCAGCTTCGATTCGCATTTTATACATTACAATTATTGGTAGTAATAAATACGAGTAATTAATCAAATCATCATCATGATCAACCCATTATCGGCCCACTCGCACAGGTCTCCTCAGAGTGAGAAGGGTTAATGAAAATGGTAACTGTAATATATACTATTACTATATTACTATCTATACTTCTATACTAATATAATAAAGCGGAAGAGTTTGTTTGTTTGAACGCGCTAATCTCAGGAACTACTGGACCGATTTCAAAAATTCCTTCACTGTTGGATATGTACGTGATCCTTGAGTTATATAGGCTATATATTATGTACCACAGGCGAAGCCGGGGCGGACCGCTAGTTTATTAGATAAATGCTTGGGATGTAACCGACGCTGAATATGGATATATCATGATATTTTTTTATCTTAATGCTCCAGCCAAAATTCATCGATTTGAATTACAAATGCAAATATTTAACGTTTTATGTAAATCTCTAGATTTCCCCAATTAATTATCTTAAGTAAAATTCATCAAAAGATGCCATACGGAACCGTATTTATTAATTAACATGTTAGAGAAATGTAATATGTTATTATGAACATAATGATTGATCATCAAATTATGAAATGTTTGATGTGTTAATTATTTTTAGACTGTTAATAAATTGATTATTTAAAGGTGAAATGACATGTTATGACAGCATCAGTATAATATACAAGTTAGTAGTATTAAGGAACGTTATCTTTACACTATAGTTTACACTATAGCACCTAATACTAAATTATAATATGTATAATTAACCAGTCATCATCGACTACTCATTTGAACGTAAATAATAATTAATTATTTGAATTTTTGTTGCCATTGTGTGCCATTACGATATTTTATAGGTTATAAATAACCGGAGTCAAGGCAGAACCATCGTTATTACAATGACAGTTGCAACGTCTAATGATGCACCCGCCGCCCGCGGGCAACGAATCGCGCTTTTAAGCCCAAATTAGACGGTGCCCCGTTCATCGTTCATTTTTGCGATGCGTGCACAATACAATATTTGCTGATACGATATTTGTGAACGATGAACGGTCGGTGTTTAGACAGTTCATTTTCAATGACTCATCGATGAAGCCTCGAAAATGAAAGCAATAAGTGATAATCTAAAAGATTGAAAGTTAAACCGACTTCACCACGCACTTTAAAGTCCATATCTCGAAAACTAGTAGGCCGATTTTGATGAAACTTTCACTGTTCTCCTTCTCCTTGGACTAATGTAAGCTAATAAAACTTACAACCGCAGTAGTCGCCCCTACGATTTTCGGAAGGTCCCCTCGATTTTCTGCCATCATCAAACCCTGGTTTCCTTATCATGGTACCACCCTTGAGATATCTCCTTTCCACCAAAAAAAGAATTATCAAAATCGGTTCATAAACGACGAAGTTATCCGCGAACACTCATAAAAAATCATATATATACGGTCGAATTGAGAAACCTCCTCCTTGATGTCGGTTAAAAATCCCGCAAAATGAACCGTCTAATTTGGGCTTTAGAATGAAACGTCATTGCCAACCATCGCCTTACTTATCTACTTATGTATGACGGAGCTGGAACGCGTCTAGTAATCACAGATCCGAATGATAATGGCCAGAATTGGCGAGCGTAGAACGGAGCCCCGGCCGTTTCTGTCGAGTTGTATCTGGTTCGCAATTTCACTGCTAATGTCGTGTTTCTCGCACTGGTATCTGCTGCCGTAATCATCATTAGATTCGTTGCCGACATTGGAACTATAGGAATTGTTGGCTATCGAGTATCGACTGTAATGCTGGTAATGGTGATATTCTAAAATTGCAACGATCTTGACTTTCAGTGTGGTATTTTGTTTCTTGATCGGAATATGAGCTGCTGTATCTGTATATTTATTCTTCTTGTAACTAATTATTCATAGATGGTAGAGGACACTTTATCATTATAGTTCGTTCGGTAACTTAGTGTCGGTACAGGCGCAGGTGCTCTTAGTATTCTGTTTTCATTTTTATTACTTTTTTTCTGTTTGTAATTTTTTTCTATTCTAACAGAATCTCCGAATAGTCTGCCAATCCGCACTTGGCCAGCGTGGTAGACTATGGATAAAATCCTTCTCATTTTGAGAGAAGACCCGTGTTCATGAGAATATTATATTCTATGTTTATGGTTATATTGTAATAAAATACGAATATAAAAAAAATATAAAAAGGAAAGAGAATTTTAATGAAAAAATATGAGTAGGTATAAAACGCCAAAACCCCTTGTGCCTATACATCCCTCGCGGCATGCTTTGAAGTCACGGCGGTGTCTTTGGCAAAACACCGCGCGGCCGAGGCGGCTAGACACAAAAGGCGACCGTAAGAAAACGAACAGACTATACACCTATACGTTTCTTTTTACTCCAATTTCAACAATTGTTGTAATTTCCATAATTTCCGTAAATGATTATTTAAAAATTGAAATTTCTGAACCCTTGAAATAAATTGAGTACTGTATAGCGGCGTTTTAAAAGGTTGGTATTTATTATGCCAGATCCTACTTAGATGTAGTTCCACTATTTTACTAGGATCTGGCATTATAAATAACACCAGATATAATACAGATAATAAAAACGTCCATTTTTAACCTCCGACGCAAAAACGACGGGGTGTTTTAAGTTTGACGTGTGTGTATCACCCAGTGTGTGTGTCGGTCTGTTCTACCGTAGCGCTCAAACGGGTGAACCGATTTGAATGCGGTTTTTTTCTTTGAAAAGTGAATTAGTCGAGAATGTTCTTAGCTATATTTGATGAAAATCGGTTCAAGATGGCCGCCGCCACAAAATAGCGGATCACATTTTTTTTTCTCAACTCTTTCAATATGGTTATCAAATGAAAGGGCTTGACTAGTAGAATAGCACTATGCAAATCCAAGATGGCCGCCACCACAAAATGGCGAATGTTTTTAATTTATACTTGTTGACTTATCACTTTTGTTACAGGGTCTGGAAATAGTGAACCCGCAGGCGGCTGAGACTCGGGTGAACGAAGCCAACGCGAAATACTTTTCAAATACTTCCGGATTCTTGTCCGTCGGCAAGAAGACGACATGACTAAAATTACATGTGGAAAACGCGTCCGAAATTTTTACGGGTTAGATACGTGAATAAGGTTGAATGTAAAAATGTTTAATTTTAATGAGAGAAAATGCTATGTTACGCGTTATTACTCCGTGATTGTGTGATTTGTGGACGAACTAATATTTTGTAATAAAAATATTAATAAATTGATTGTGACTTTTTTTATAATATTTTTTTATTTATTCTATTTCTTGGTGGGTGTAAGTATAAATTAGGGTCTGAATTTTCAATCTATACTTAATACTAGATGATGCCCACGGCTTCGCCCGTGTGGATTTAGGTTTTTAAAAATCTCGTGGGAACTTTTGATTTTCCAGAACAAAAAGTAGCTTATCTGTAGAAACCCGTCCCCAAAACGGAAAAATCCCGTGGGATCCCCACGATTTCGGAATACAATTCCTTACAGCATCAGGGTTGAGGAGTTGGATATGTACCTACTCGAGTTCATTCAACGATAAAGTCTTTAATTGGTACCCCCAATATCAATTTAAATAACCGAAAGTCATTCTAAAACCCATTAGTTTTGGGGATTAGGTCCCCTACAGCATCAGGATTGAGGAGTTGGAATCCAAAATTTTTATAGAACAGGGTCGTAATGTTTCTCTATCGATTAAAAAAAAAATTACGCAAATCGGTTCAGAAATCTCGGAGATATCGGTGTACATATGTAGAAAAACACAACTCCTCCTTTTTTGAAAGTCGGTTAAAAAAGTAGCCTATGTTACTCCCTGGTTAATTCTCTACTTGTATGTGAAGGTCCCGTCAAAATCGGTTCAGCCGTTCCGAAGATTAGCCCGTTCAAACAGACAGACAGACAGACAGACAGACAGACAGACAGACAAAAATTTTAAAAACGTGTGATTCTGTTATGGTAGCGTTCAAATAACCATATGAGCTTAATATGAGGTAGTTATTTCGATATTACAGACAGACACTTCAATTTTATTTATTAGTATAGATAATAAAGTGGAAAAATTTAGAACGCGCTAATCTCTTGAAATGCCAGTCGGATTTGAAAAAATATTTTTGCATTTGATAGCCCAATTCTTGAGGAAGGTGATAGGCTATTCAGCATGATGCAGATGGTGAAACCGGATTTTCAAAAACGTAAATCCACACGTGCGAAGTCGCGGGCATCTGCACTAGATAACCTACGGGCGAGGCTTGTATAGAAAAGTAGCTAAGGCACCGGAATACTTTGTGATATCCTACATAGAAGAATCTTTGTGTCGTTGCGTCAATTGTCTAAAAATATTTCTATACGATTTGACGATTTCATTCACTGATTGGCCGACACTCTCTCGTTGCTGGCTAAAATGTATTCCTGTAGCAAGACTACATGAATTCAGCTAATCACAACAATAATTGTGATTGTAGCGATGACTGATGCCGCTCAGGCAATCGGGAACTGCAGGCTGCAGCGTGGTATGCCAATTTTACAAAATCTTTGTCTATAAATCCATAATTTGACAGTTAAAATGGAATAAGAGCGCACTATGAATTCATGTCGCCTCATTTTACAATGTAAAACCAAAAAGCCATAAGAGATTTGAAAACAAAAAATCTAGGTAAGCGACACTTTGTAGTGTAAGTAGGCGAGTTAGGCAAGTTTTCTTGCCTTCCACTCGTAAATTTCCTGTGAGGCAAGTAAATTGAGGTGTGGTATAGGTACGTATACTCCATAATTTCAACTGAGATATGCACGTTTCCTGAGGTTATTTTCCTATTTTTTTCTATGTTACATACATAGTCTGATTCGCGTCATTTCCCCGTATTTTACTTCACATTAAGCGAGTGGACACAGTGAATGCTCGAGCGTTGCTTCATTATAATCATTAACTATCTATAACTAAGAACTTTTTTTTAATAGGAATAGCGGGCAACCGAGCAACCAACCCATGAACATTAGCAGCATCTGAGGAACCACTAAAGCGTTGCCGGCTTTTGAGGAAGGGGACTGGCTCTTCAGCTCGCTGCCGGAATACATCGAATGCTTTGCAGCAGATTACGGCTGAAGTGTGGTCGGTAGCTACACTGTGGTGGATTCGGGGCAGAATCCTACCACAAACCAGTGATACCATCTAGATTATAAGTTGTGTGGTATCAGGCACA
The DNA here is from genome assembly GCA_920104075.1 of Melanargia galathea. Lineage (NCBI taxonomy): Eukaryota > Metazoa > Arthropoda > Insecta > Lepidoptera > Nymphalidae > Melanargia > Melanargia galathea. Next base: position 6,698,824 of record OV049864.1, read on the forward strand.
ACGACCCGTAGAGGGGACTGAGAGCGTCAGGGCCTCGTTAGCATATTGGCAGGGTGCACCACGCGCAGGTGAGGTTGACTTTGGCCACATAGGTGGAATTTGGGCCACTTACACCCCGAATCCTCGAGAGAAAATGGTTTTTTGTATTATGGTAGTAACTGACTATAATGACCTCCCGTTTGAATATCGGCCACAACGGCCTATCTTAACACCACGCCAACTACGCAGGAGTTATAGTGCAGAAGTGTGTGCGTAAACGCAAGTAGATACACTCTTTATTTCCGCAGACTTCATAGTCCGATGAGACCTACGAGAATTCGACTCGGAAATCGAACCCAGGACCTTCAAGATGGCCACTAGACTAAAGTGGCAGTGTGTCCAGTGGACCAGGCCATCCAGAGACAGTCATAATAAATATGAAACCTCAGTAGCGCGACAAGTCAAGGCGTGGATTTTAACCCGAAAAGTCATTCAAATCCCACCTGTTACACTTGTCGCTACTCCTGGCACAATATTAATATATATATAGCTGCTCGTGCTGATTCATTGACTGACTCACTGATTGATCACCCCTCCTGTAAAATTTTGTATGAAAATTTTTTTTTTCACAAATGGTTTCATATAGAGGACAAAAATTCATTCGGAACAAAAATATGGAGAGAGCTGATGATTGAGGATTTCGAAGACTGGTGAAGAGCACGCTTAAGATATTGAAGATAGGTGGAGGGTGCTCGAACAAATGTCACTCGAAACGTCATCCAATTGGCAGTGAGCTGAAAAAAAATTCAAAATGGCGAAAAAAAGATGGCCGCCATACAAATTTCGTCGGTGTCCATCTCGGAGGGTATAAAAGATGGAAGAGTGGTTTCTTCGCAAAAGATGTTCAGGATCCAAAGGTCTACCCGATGAATAGAAAAAAAATTCAAAATGGCGGAATTTATTTTTCCATAGAAAATGTATGGCGAATATTGAAGAGACTACAAGTTGTAAACTATGCAAGGCTTTGATGCGGTTCTTTGGAGAACTCTCAATGAAAAATATGGGAAGACATGATGATTGAGGGTTTGGAAGATGGTTGAGGAGCCCGGGCAGGGTATCGCAGATAGATGGGAGGTGCTCAAACAAAAATTACTCAAAACCTCATCCAATTGGCACTGAGCTGAAAAAAAAAACAAAATGGCGGATTCAAGATGGCGGCTATACAAATTTCGTCGGTGTCTATCTCACCAAGTATAAAAGATGGAAGAGTGGTTTCTTGGCAAAAGATGATCAAGAACTAAAGATCTACAATTTGATGAACAGAAAAAAATCAAGATGGCAAAATTTATTTTTTTCACACAAAATATATGGCGAATATTGAAGAGACTATAAGTTGGGAAACTATACAAGACTTTGATACGGTTCCTTTTCAAAATTTGTTTTTATAGAAGAACTCTCCTTCTGGCAAATGATTCGGAGAAAAAAATTTGGAGAGTGATGATGATCGAGGGTTTGGAAGATGGATGAGGAGCACGGCCAGGGTTAAAGATGCTGAAAATGATAGAAGAAGGTGGAGGCTGCTAAAACAAAAATAATACTGAAATCCCCGCGGTCCGCTTTAGCGGGCCGCGCAGCCAAGCGCCCCACTAGTTATATATATAAAGCTACTTGAAGTTACGTATTGATCACCTCTCCTGAACAATTTTGTATGGGACTTTTTTACCATACTTTCCGTGTGTGTAGAATTCAAAAAATTTAGGTCTACAAAATTATAGAGAGAGCTGGACGTGGAAAACTGACTAGAGTACCCTAAGGGATCTCGAAAACTATCAGTCGGAGAGGTATTATCCCCAAACAAAAAATGTTCAACACCTTGGGCAATTGGGTGAACTGGTGAAAAAAATATGGCCACCAAACAAAAAAAATTTTCGTCTCCATACAAAAATTTCTTAATTTTCAAGAGGCTCTCCAGAACAATTTTGTATGGAACTTTTTTCCCCTCACTATTTATGTGCGTAGAACTTATGGGTCTTCCTTCAGGAAAATTATGAAACGTCATGAACGTGGAAAATTTACCAGAGTACCCCAACGGCTCTCAAAAACTATCAATCATAGAGGCATGGTTCTGAGACTGAAAATGTTAAAGACCTTGGGCCCTTTGGTGAGCCAGTAAAAAAAAGATAGGTACCAAACAAAAAAAAATTTCGTGTCCATACAAATTTTGTTTTAAATTTTCAAAAGGCTCTCCAGAACATTTTTGTATAGAACTTTTTCCTCTTACTATTCATATACGTAGAACTTATGGGTCTTCCTTCAGGAAAATTATGAAACTTCATGAATGTGGAAAATTTATCAGGGTACCTCATGGGTCCTCTAAAACTACCAGTCATACAGGCATGGTCCCAAACAAATGTTATTAAGGACCTTGGGCCATTGGGTGAACCGGTAAAAAAAAGATGGCCGCCGAACAAAAAAATTTTTTCTCCATACAAATTTTTTGGGTTCTTTTCAAGAGGCTCTCCTGGACATTTTTGTATGAAAAATTTTCCCCCCACTACACGTATACATAAAACTTAAAGGTTTTTTTCACAAAAAAATACAAAACGTAGTGAATGTGGAAAAATTACCAGGGTACCTCATGGGTCCTCTAAAACTACCAGTTATACAGGAATGGTCTCAAACAAATGTTGTTAAAGACCTTGGGCAATTTGGTGAACCGGCAAAAAAAAGATGGCCGCCCAACAAAAATTTTTTTTTGAATTTTCAAAAGGCTCTCCTGAACATTTTTGTATGGAACTTTTTTCTCCTCACTATTTATATGCGTAGAACTTATGGGTCTTCCTTCAGGAAAAATATGAAACGTCATGAATGTGGAAAATTTACCAGAGTACCCCAAAGGTTCTCAAAAACTATCAGTCATAGAGACATTGTCCTGAAACTGAAAATGTTCAAAACCTTGGGCCCTTTGGTGAGCCAGTAAAAAAAAGATAGGCACCGAACAAAAAAAAAATTTCGCGTCCATACAAATTTTTTTTTTAATTTTCAAGAGGCTCTCCAGAACATTTTTGTATAGAACTTTTTTTACCTCACTAAACGCGTGCATAGAGCTCATAAATGTCCTTTCAGGAAAAATACGAAACGTTATGAATGTGGAATATTTACCAGAGTACCTCATGGGTCCTCCAAAACTACCAGTCATACAGACATGGTCCCAAACAAATATTATTAAGGACCTTGGGCCATTGGGTGAACCGGTAAAAAAAAGATGGCCGCCGAACAAAAAAAAATTTTCTCCATACAAATTTTTTGGGTTCTGTTCAAGAGGCTCTCCAGAACAATTTTGTATGGAACTTTTTTCCTTTCACTATTTATGTGCGTAGAACTTATGGGTCTTCCTTCAGGAAAATTATTAAACGTCATGAATGTGGAAATTTTACCAGAGTACCCCATGGGTCCTCCAAAACTACCAATTATACAGACATGGTCCCAAACAAATGTTATTAAAGACCTTGGGCCATTGGGTGAACCGGTAAAAAAAAGATGGCCGCCGAACAAAAAAAAAATTTCTCCATACAAATTTTTTGGGTTCTTTTCAAGAGGTTCTCCAGAACAATTTTGTATGGAACTTTTTCCCTTCACTATTTATGTGCGTAGAACTTATGGGTCTTCCTTCAGGAAAATTATGAAACGTCATGAATGTGGAAAATTTACCAGAGTACCTCATGGGTCCTCCAAAACTACCAATCATACAGATATGGTCCCAAACAAATGTTATTAAAAACCTTGGGCCATTGGGTGAACCGGTTAAAAAAAGATAGCTACTGAACAAACAAAATTCGAGTCCATACAAAATTTCTTTTTAATTTTCAAGTGGCTCTCCAGAACATTTTTGTATAGATCCTTTTTTTCCACTAAACGCATGCATAGAACTGATTAGTGTCCTTTCAGAAAAGATACGAAACGTGATACCAATATTTCTTTCTATCTTTTAAGAGACTCTCCAGAATATTCTGGTATTTGGTATGGCCTCCCATTTCTTTATTTTACGAATATTGAAGAGACTACAAGGCACGCGAGCTGCTTGCAGCTCGCGCACCGAGCGCAACACTAGTTGTTACTAAAGCGATATACCTACCTATGTAAAAAAAGTCGAGGGAGTGAGAGTCGAACATGCGAGTTATATAGTAGGTATCACACTAATAAAGGCGAAAGTTTGTGTGTGTTTTTGTGTGTGTGTGTTTGTGTGTGTATGTTTGTTACTCTTTAACGCCGCAAATACTGAACCGATTTTGCTGAAATTTAGAGTGGAGATAGACTGTGCCCTGACTTAATACACAGATTTCATTAGAATTTTTATCCTGGATAAATCCACAGTTCCCATGGGATTTTGAAAAAACCGAAATCATAGCTGCAGGTATAGGTAGATTACTATAGCAAACTTCCTTGAAAGTAGGTACAAAGGTTGGAAAAGTGAGCAGGAACGGGAACCGGAAATCCACGATTTCCTCGGGATTTGTTAAAAAATCGAAATTCACGCGGGCGAAGTCGCGGGCAGAAGATATTTATTATATTACAAGATTCGGATTTGCGATAGTGTTCTCGGTTAATAATGTTCAATTGAGTGCGATGCGAGCTGCCCACGGACGTGTTAATTTGTCTCGTGCGTTTGCTTCAACGAGAAACATGAGCCGGCATGCCCTATTTACCACGCGAGCGCATATAGGTATGTGCAATTACGTGCAAACATTGTGTCTGTAACATATTGTACCTACAGTAATTTTCTAGGGTTGCATACCCAAAGGGAATCCTGTTATTAAGCCTCCGCCTGCCTGACTCGTCACTTGTCGGTCACGGGTCACGGGGATTTACAGCCGTAGGTAGGTTTTTTTTGACGTGGTGGAAAAGCTTTTATAGCTACTCCCGTTCTGCGGCAGAACGAAGGTTATGTGGGACTCCCCCCACATGAGGGAATGGGGGTATACCCACTAAAAACCACCACGGCATGACCCGCATGCTGTCTGCTAGACGCCTGAGGAACCCAATATATGCATCCCAGACGTCTGGCAGCCGCAACCGGGGCTCCCGCTCGCCTCTGGGCTGTCCCTCCAGAGGCTGGCGCCCTCCCGTAATTTTTTAACGAGGTTTTCTTCCTCCCGCGATGGGCATCGCTGCTCCCCGCCCCGGGGTGTCTCACCCCCAGTTTCATCCGCAGTGCCCTTCTGCTAATCAGAGGGACACGCGGAGAAATCTCCCTCCATCAGGTCATTGGCCATGGCTAACAATATCCCCGTAGGAAAATTATTAACTATGTTACCGGGGTGCACCAACCCGAATACTGCTCTTCCCCTCGGACGTATCCAAGAGGACCAGCAGCACCCAGGCACACTGGGAGGTTACCTGGCTGGCACCCAGCCGTAGGTAGGTAGGTAATAGGAAGCCAGTTGAAATTTGATACAAGATTTGAAACCGAGAAAAAAATTGTGTTTGTCGAAGTTTTTTACCCGATTACGGCAAAGCCAAAAGGAAGGGTTATGATTTTAGAAATAAAATCAGCCAAGTGCGAGTCGGGCCTCGCTCTTTTCGTACAAATTTATAATATATCTGATTGTAGTAGGTACTTACGTGTTACTCCAAATTAAAAAAAAACAAGCCCAAAAAATTAAGCTATGTACTCAGACAGTGTCGGATTGTTGGTCAGACGCTACTATTTTGGCGCCTAGTTTTTTGTCGCCTTGATGATGCTACAGCATCTATCTTTCCTATTGATTCGAAGAATGTATACCTATTGTGTGGTGGTAAGGAACCCTTTTTGCGCAAATACGACTCGCACTTGATCAGTTTTTACTTATTTAATTAAGGGAAAGAAAACTTTCCTGTAGGATGTCGCGTGAAATCCAATTAAGAACTGTGTTACTTTTCATATTATGTGATACCGCACATTAAAATTTTAAATTACTAGCCCATTCCCCCAACTTCGTCCGCGTCGATTTAAGTTTTAAAATACCGGGAGAACTTCTCGATTTTTCGGACGCCTATATTTCATCTCTCTATGTCTATTCTTTTTTCAATATCTTGACAACAAAATCTTAAGTGTTTTTCCGGCCCAGTTTCATTTTCTATTTTTGTAACAATCTTTGAGCTTATTTCTTTTATAAAAGTTTTGCCAATTAATCTTATCTTTAGTAAGTTTCTCTTCACAGAAATACTCATAATAAGGCACTAGAAATTCTGTGTACGCGTGACTTTGTCGCTGTGCTGAGGACGCAGCCGTCGCTAGCGCCACCACAGAATAACCACGATGTGCGAGGTAAGCGAACAATGCGACGCATTTGCAACCTTAACTCGCTAATCCTACGGCTTAATTATGTCTGCACAGCATTGAGCGTAAATGTATTGCGTGATTGCGTAGAACTATGTTTGTGTAAGGCGGCGACATGCGTTCCGTATAGCTCGAAGTTACACACAGTAGTTCTAATGCCTTATTAGGATTTCTGTGTTTCTCTCCATACGTAACACTTAAGACAGTTGGAATTCTACAAAGATACTTTACCGATAACACACTTTCATGTCTGATTATTACGTGGTGTATCATGGATCTGTGTTACCACAGTTCAAGGACGATATGCTACGCTACTCTTAACAGTAAATAAAAAATAACTAGCTTAATAATTTTACTAACGTCGTCTTTCGCTTTCACAACTTTTTACCTCTGCGAGTTGCGTAAGTCGGTGTGAATTTTTAAACTTACCTACGTGTATTCAACCATTAGGAAAATTAAAAATACCCACTTGTGAATTATCATAATCTTTTTTCCAAATATGCGTTGTTATATGCAGCGTAAGTAAAAGGTTTTAAATTAATTTAATGTGTAAAATATATACTTGACGCTCACTTGCCGCTTTCTGCTTTGGCAATGACTGAAGCAACAACCGAGCAATTAACGCCATGCTCTACACGAAAATAAAAGTGAGTAGCCAAAAACATTTACATACTGGATGCATTTTTATGCAGACGATTTCTTATTACCTATGTTTATACGTTAGATGAGATTGAGGTATCTAGTTAATTAACTAGATGTTTTTATAAGTGGGTAATACTGGGTAGGTAAACATCTAGCTACTTACCTACTAGGTACCTAACTCTCGGAAAGTGAAAATAAAAGGCATAAGAAGGTAGCATTCTTCTCTTTAAATGTTTAATGAATGATGTTTGAGTAACTACCTAATACAATAATAACTCTTTTAAGGGCCATCAAAAAACGCGTCCCGTAGGGCCTAGGCCCCTAGGGGTTATGGAATAGAATGGAATAGGGATCATTATAAAAAAAAATTATGAATGGCCTATGGTGCCAATCTTCACGTCACAGTAAATCTTTCCAAGTACATAAAAAGAAAGTTCTAAGTATAGTGTCGCATAGGAGTAAATTAACTCTCATAGAACTTTTATGTTACTTGGGCAGTGTCTCCGACGTCTGTAATGGTAGTTAACTCTGTACCACAGGTTTATTCATTGATCTTCAAGTTTACTGCTATATCACCTGGTGGTAAGTGACGATGCAGTCTTAAGATGGAAGATGGCGTAACCTGGATCGCAGTTTTTATTAAACACATACCCCTGATCGGTTTCTACGCTGCATCGTACCAGAACGCTAAATCGCTTGGCACACACGTCTTTGTATTTGCTGGTAGGGTGGTAGCAAGCCACGCTGAAGACTCACCAAGTCAGACCATTGAGACAATTTAGAAATTTCTCCTGCCGGAAATCGTACCCAGGATCTCCCGCCGCCACAGCGCTCACTACTGCGCCAGAGAGTTCGTGAAGAATGAGAAGTTTTTTCGTTTAATGAATGAATTTTGAATGAAAATGAATTTTGTGCTTCATAGTAAACATCTGTTTAATCTCTTTACATCTGGGTACATGAACAAAAACTATTGAATTATATTTTAAAGTACGAGAATTTGAAGGCTTACTTACATTGGAAATAGTAAAAACGTGATTAAAAAAGTAATCAAACTTAGCTATACCTAATAGGGTAGGAACACCGGTTTCCGGACACGCACCTGTTATCGTCCACCGAGCGGATCACTCTTAAGAAACGCTTAAAAATAGAAACATTATAAGACTTACATAAAAATAATGCATCTCTATGCCAACTTGAATGTCTTATCAAGACACAGAGAAAGAAAAAAGTCTATTTTACTTAAGTTTCTTTGAAAACAAAGCGATCGAATTTTGAGTATGCAATTAAGGAATGAAAATGAGCCGTGTGGAGTTGGGTCTTCAAAATCACGCGTAGACGATATCTAAATTTGCACTGAATAAATATTCTAAGTTTTGACCACCAAGCTATTATTTGAAAATAAATAGATTTAGTAAAAATATAAATAATTAAACTTGTTTGACAAAAGAATTACCTTATATTTTATGTGTTTCTCCTTGGAACTTTGATATATTTATAAGTTAAGATAGAATTGTCGATCATTATAATTTTTGGACGAAATTTAAAATAGAGAATCTGAAGTGTACCGGTTATCCGTCCACCTATATCTTAAACTGTATGAAAAACATATATTTTTTAATATTATGTTATTATTTAGGCGAATTTTGATTATTACTCATATCTATAATTTATTTTTTATTCATCTACAAGTTAGTCCTTGACTGCGATCTCATCTGATGTTAAGTGACGATGCAGTCTAAGATGGATGCGAGATATCCTGAAAGAGGTACAGCAAAATCCGTACCCTTAAACGCTAAATGACTTGGAAGTAAGGCATACTAGACTAGAGACAATTTTGAAATTATTAAATTGAATTTACCAAATTGGTCTGCCGAGAATCAAGTAGAGGACCTTCCACTTATAAGACTTACCCCTGCACCATGCCAGGGAGGCTGCCAAATTATATGTACCTACTTTTATATAATGTAAGTGCGATGTGGTAAAAGACGATGCAAGATAGATAGGCGCAAAGTTGGTAAAGATATTATGTCATATTGTAGACTCTATAAACCGCGTTAACAAGGCAATAGTTTTTTTATCTGTTTTATTTTAAAACAAGCAGTTGACAGCTATTGCGTATGCGTAGAAAGACCACATCACTTTGTATAAAGTTCTTTATCACCCTGTGAAAGTTCTGTCAAAATAGGTTCAGCTGTTTTGAAAAGTAAGTACATATTACGAATAGACAAAAAACAGAAAACAATTTTTTATAATGTATAAGTAAACATAAGTTCACTAATAAAAACCCATATATTTCGTAAAGACCGACAGGAAGTTAATTTTAATTGGTATAGATATTAAATACATATTAAAGTGGTGTTAATATTACATATTCAATTACTTACTCATTACATGCATACTTTTTCATAGTAAATTTCTCATAAAAATCAGTGGACGGATAACAGGTACAAGGGTGGACGATAACTAGATTTAGTGGACGATAACCGGTGAAATCGGCATTTTGAGCTTTTTATTAGGATTAAAAAAAAAACTAGTTATTTGACTAAAAAAATACTAACATGCAATGAAAATAGACTATACTAGAAGTATATTTTAACAAGTTTTTGTTTAATTTTTTTATAGAACATATATTTTTACCCTCTCAAACTCAGTAACTCCACTAAATGGACGATAACCGGTAAGAAAACCCTACTTCTGGCAGATTCGCATACCGATGAGTCTTTTAGTAAATTATAAAGCTCGTCAATACGACCAAGTTGACGGCAAAGTTTATTTTATGGCACCGTTTTGCATTTGAAATAGCGTGGGCGCGCTAAAGGACAACAACTTTTAACGGTCGTTCTGTGACCGGAATGAATACGCAAGGTATTTTAAAAAAATCTATCAAAGTATAACTTGGTAGTTACTACTTTATAGACGTATGTAATAATTATATGGCTCATCGGAAGCAGGTGGCAGATGAACACTGCGCGATGTGTTGATAACGACGCACCCAAAGAAACACATAAGCGTTAACGGTTCATTGAAATCGTAACCATCGCTCAGTGAACGTTCCACCGATGCGAAGTGCACTCTGTGCTAGTCTTGTGTAGTTCGCGAACGAACTAGTTCCTAGAACTAGGTCCTTTATGTGAACTACGCGAGCTAGTTCCCAGATTGGCAGGTCCGCAGCTCATTAGTTCGTTAGAGAACCGAGAGTGAGCGAGAGCGCGGCATCGTCCGAGCTATTGCATGATGACTTACTGTACGTACTTCACATTGTTGGTTTAGTTCCTCGGTGAAAATTAGAATATATTTTCTTTTTTGAACTAATAAATACATGAAAAAAATCATATAAAAATTTAAACTTTGCAAGTTCTACAAAAATTAAAATTAATTAATTACAAGTTAAAAATAACAAGTTAGCTATTTTATTAAAATAACGCGTGCGGGAGCAAGTGACAAAGTGAGCGAAAGATCTGCCTTCAACTGATCTGCCTAAAGAGCGACCTATTTCACTAAGGAATTGGGAACTAAATTGACCGCTCCCGGTCGAGAACTACTATGCGTAAGACCTACTGTCTTTCTCTGGTTCAAAATGGGAACTAGTGAACTAAAAGAGCGACCTAGTTCACTAAGGAACTGGGAACTAAATTAAGCGCTCCCAGTCGAGAACTAAGTATATGCGCAAGACTACTCTGTGCGTTCAGCGTGGCCGATTGCTGAGACTCGAGAGTCCGAGAACTGAGAAACAGGTTTGGGGCGAGCGCGGATACATCCCGATTGAGAGAGGACCGATCGTGGTCGCCGAGGCGGATTGCGACCGCGACGCGCCGACCGCAGTGCTCGCCCGGCCGTTAATGTGTTTGCGCGCGCACATACAAAGCCGACGAACGCGCGAAACGCCGCAAGCATCGTATCTCCACCTGCGACACCTATGACAACATATGATCCAATAAGTGCAATAATAAAATTAAAATTCGCAAAGCGTTAATTGCGAAAGGATTGACACCTGAACAGTGTTGAGTGTTTGTGCAATAGCATGTTTCTTGTGGACTATTAACAGGTGAAGCCGTAGACATGGCTAGCTTCGATGACCTCTCCTTCGACTGGTCGACGCTGTGCCAGGAGTGTCCCGAGTGCTGGACGGCATCAGGTCAGTGGCCAATAGTTTTGTAAGGAATCCGCTTGTCCAAGTCTTCATTATTCGGTTTCTAAAACAAATTATATATGTAAATTTGAATGTTGACCGGTACGATTTCGCTAACTACCCGCTAATTCGTCGAGCATACCTTTCATATTTAATTGGGTGTTTCGAGATGATCTTTTTATGGCTTTCACGTGAGTCTTGATAATTCATACTAAATACTGTAATAGCTCAGTAATTACATCTCCTGACCATTACGTTGTCTACTCTCGAATGATGGAACTTTTATTGAAATACACACACGTAGGCCGTTAGTACACCTACCTGGCAATCCATAGGAGTTTTGCTGCGGTAATGACAAGGGTTTGTAATTGAATGCTAATTGAATTCAATTAACCTGTGATAGCCTAGTGGTTAGGACAACCGACTTCTAATCGGAGGTCGTGGGTTCGATCCCGGGCACGCACCTCTAACCTTTCGGAGTTATGTGCGTTTTAAGTATTTAAATATCACTTGCTTTAACGGTGAAGGAAAACATCGTGAGGAAACCTGCATGCCTGAGAGTTCTCCATAACGTTCTCAAAGGTGTGTGAAGTCTGCCAATCCGCTTGGCCAGCGTGGTAGACTATGGCCAAAACCCTTCTCACTCTGAGAGGAGACCCGTGCTCTGTAGTGAGCCCGTAATGGGTTGATCATGATGATGATGCATTCAATTAAGTAAGTAAGTACTTAATTAATTATTTTAATATCTACAATATAACATTTTAAATCATAAAACGTAAGCACGAGGTCATTCAAATACAATGTTTTTCATATAATAACGTAAATCGTGATAAGTCACATACATAGGTAATTCGCTAATCGACACGTGCATGTGTTTGCCGGTGAAGATTATCTTCCTATGAAGAATCTTAATAAGTATATGTAGGCAAAATTCATTTTTGTGGGTAATTAATTTCAGTAAATTGCTGAATATTTAATAATTAAGTTACACTTAGCACTGGTTTTCTACGGTTTAGAGAGTCTCAGAGATACATAATCCTAATTATATAGTGAGATAAAATGAGTTATTTTTATAGCTACGAAGTTAGAGAATAGAGTTTTGAAGCTTGTGAATAAAATAAACAAAGCGGTAACGCCAGGTGTTGCTGATTTTTCCAAAAAAAGAAATAAGTTCCTAAACTTATAAAAGTAAAAAATGTTCTAAAATATTTATTTGTGCCTGGTACTTACCAATTAGTTTTTATATTAGTTCTAGTACTTATGAACAGAAAACGATTAGGTAAACGTCAAATTCTTGAAATAATGGTATATATGTATAATATACCTATTATGTACACCAAAAATCAAAAACAAAAAGTAGGTAACACAGCAGGGATAATCTTTTTAACGGATATATGTAAGTCGGTTAAAAAGACGGTCGGTTTAAACGAGCAAATTATTTAGGTCAGCTGTTTTTTATTTATTTTTATATAAGTACCTACGTTAAAACGACAGTGATATTCCAGAAATAGATTTAAAGTCATTTATAATCTCAGCATCTGGTACGCGAACTAATGATTTTTTTTTTCGCAATATAGTCTTCATCTATTAATTAGGTTCAAAAGAAAATTAAATGGGTACTTAGTATTTATGACTAGATGATGCCCACGGCTTCGCCCGTCTGGATTTAGGTTTGTAAAAATCTCGTGGGAACTTTGATTTTCCAGAACAAAAAGTAGCCTATCTGTAGTAAGTAACCCGTCCACAAAACGGAAAAATTCCGTGGGATCCTTACGATTTCGGAATGCAATTCCTTACAGCATCAGGGTTGAGGAGTTGGACATGTGCCTACTCGAGGTAATTCAACAATAAAGTCTTTAATTGGTATCCCCAATATCAATTTAAATAACCGACAGTGCCTAAATCCCATTAGTTTTCGGGATCAGATCCCCTACAGCATCAGGATTAAGGAGTTGGAATCCAAATTTTTTGTAGGACAGTGTCGCAATGTTTCTCTATCGATTAAAAAAAATTATGCAAATCGGTTCAGAAATCTCGGAGATATCGGTGTACATAGGTAGAAAAACACAACTCCTCCTTTTTTGAAAGTCGGTTAAAAAAGTAGCCTATGTTACTCCCTGGTTAATTCTCTACTTGTATGTGAAAGTCCCGTTAAAATCGGTTCAGCCGTTCCAAAGATTAGCCCGTTCAAACAGACAGACAGACAGACAGACAAAAATTTTAAAAACGTGTGATTCGGTTATAGTATCGTTCAAATAACCATATGAGCTTAATATGAGGTAGTTATTTCGATATTACAGACAGACACTTCAATTTTATTTATTAGTATAGATTAAGTTACACTTAGCACTGGTTTTCTACGGTTTTGAGAGTCTCAGAGATATATAATCCTAATTATATAGTGAGATAAAATGAGTTATTTTTATAGCTACAAAGTTAGAGAATAGAGTTTTGAAGCTTGTGAATAAAATAAACAAAGCGGTAACGCCAGGTGTTGCTGATTTTTCCAAAAAAAGAAATAAGTTTCTAAACTTAATAAAAGTAAAAAATGTTCTAAATTATTTATTTGTGCCTGGTACTTACCAATTAAGTACTTTTTATATTAGTTCCAGTACTTATGAACAGAAAACGATTAGGTAAACGTCAAATTCTTGAAATAATGGTATATATGTATAATATACCTATTATGTACACCAAAAATCAAAAACAAAAAGTAGGTAACACAGCAGGGATAATCTTTTTAACGGATATATGTAAGTCGGTTAAAAAGACGGTCGGTTTAAACGAGCAAATTATTTAGGTCAGCTGTTTTTTATTTATTTTTATATAAGTACCTACGTTAAAACGACAGTGATATTCACGAAATAGATTTAAAGTCATTTATAATGACTACGATGATATTATAATAACGTTATTCAATTAAAAGAATTCAACGCGAGTAAGGCTGTACTCACTACTCTCAAAGAATATTATTATCCCACAGTCATCTACTTCGCTTGTTTAAATCGAAATAGCGTAGACTTGAAGAAATAAATGCTATTTTTTGTCACTTTTCTTTACAAGTACCTACTATCAATCGTTTGATTTGACATAAGAATTTCTTTTATTTCTTTACAAGCGGATACCCGCGACTTCGTTCGCGTGGATATTGGTTTTTAAAAATCCCGTGAGAATAATTTTATTTTTCCTAAGCTCCTTTGAGCTCATACCATGCTAAAAACTGTTAAAAGTCACTGGCGGATGTTTAGGTAGATCAAAATGTAAACAACCGCCAGTGAAAGTCCCATCAAAATCGGTCCAGCCTTTCAGAGATTAGCCAGTAAGTAATCTTTAAAGTATTTCCATTCTAACAAAAAAAGAATGAATGAAATCGGACCACCCGTTAACGAATTACAGCTAAGTACACATTTTGCCTTTCATCCCCTCTCCCAAGGGAACCGTGCTGAATTGCGGGATAAAAAGTATCCTATATGTTATTCCGTAGTATGAACTTAAATCATGCCGAGTTTCATTAAAATCCATTCAGTAGTTTTTACGTGATGCGCCCAAATTACAGACAAACAGATAAACAGACAAAAATTTCAAAAATAGCTTTTTTACGTTCTATTACTTATACCTAACATCCCCCAGTTATTATTTTGCAAAAATCTTCAATGTACAGATATGGCAATTCTACGATTTTATTATATGTATAGAAGATATTTTGGACCTGCATGTCGTGGATTTGGACTTGGTTGTGGACTTAGACGTGGAGTACTCATGGACAACTTGGTTGTCATGTTAAAATCTTTGATTACGTCGTGCAACGGCATATTTAGATATTTCTGTACATGATAGAAGTTTTCAGTTCTAAAACTGGACTTCTTATTCGAAAAGAGAATCTCGTTCATCAATTGAACATCTGTCAATGGCTGATGAGGTGACGTAGCGGGAATCTATACTTAATATAATAAAGCGGAAGAGTTTGTTTGTTTGAACGCGCTAATCTTAGGAACTACTGGACCGATTTCAAAAATTCTTTCACCGTTGGATATGTACGTGATCCTGGAGTGCTATATATGTATCACACGCGAAGCCGGGGCGGACCGCTAGTATTTTATATCCGACAGGATGAAACGCTCATCGATTAAAAAATAATGAGAAAATTTGGATAGGAACGTGCACAGAGTTGGACGGACGACGACTAGAGTTTTCACAAACAAAAAAAGCGAAGGGAAGTTAAGGGAGTAATTTTAATTAATGTAGACTGTATTAATTACAATTTCTATGTAAGTGTCAATTTTATTTCCCTACTCTAATCTTAAGCAGTGTTATTTTGCCTTTATGCACGCTATTGATCATGGATATGAAGTCTGCTGGAAACTAAATAAACAGTTGAAATTCATAACGCGTCCGAAATGTCAAAGTTCCATTTTTCTCCAAGAGAAATTCCACGTGATAACAATACACTTAAGTTATGTAAAACTGATTGTTTTCAAAATACCGCATCATTGTGTGGGTGTTTGTTAAATATTTGTTCTATTACGCGCGGTATACAGTCACGCTTTCGCATGGACACGAAGACGCTCAGAGCAGACTCTTTTATAGGTGATTTGAATAGAAGAATGGCTGTTAAACTAATTATGTACATAATATGAAATTTTGTTATATATCTTTTAATTTAAACAAAGCATTATCCGAATTGTTGGTTCAGTAGGTACCTATACTAATTCTGTTTATTCAATCTAATAATATGCACAAGTTTAGAAAACTTTAAAATTAAGTATAATAATAAAATAATAATCCTGTATATTAAATAGTTAGTAGCCAGTAAAAATGAAACTGAAATAAATTTAAAAGTAAAATAAATTGAAATAAATAGAAAAAATTTAAAAATGTTTGCTCATTTTCAAAAATTATATCTACAGTAGTTTTGTAATGTAATATTTAGAAAAGCTCGAACCTAAATTGAGTCGACCGGAAATTGCTGCGCAATACAAAGAGAAAAATAAATAATTAATTAATGAAAAATGTTCTCACGATTCCGAAAATAATGTTTTTGTCCAATACAATGTTTAGTCATAATTCTTTGTTAGGTTGTAGGTACTTTAAAATAACTTCAACTACAAAAGGTAACAGTATTATAATTTCTTCATAAAATCCACTCCCTGATGCATCAGTGTAATACTCGTAGTATGAGAACATTGTACGTTGACTTACCCACACCGTGAAAATTGACGATGACCTCATGTATACGAATGGAATGTGTTATCCAAATCTTCCAATATTGGCTACATTATACCCACCCGTTGAAAATGTATTTGTTTTCCAAGCGTAAGAACACTGCCTTAAATTAAAAAAATTGGAATTATGTATTGAAAAAATATTTTAAAGTAGCTTCTGCCCGCGGCTTCGCCCGCGTGAATTTTGATTTTTCACAAATCCCGAGGGAATCGTGGATTTCCGGTTCCCGTTCACGCGCCTTATTCCAACCTTTATACCTACTTTCGAGGAAGTTTGCTACAGTAATTATGATCATTTTCTTGATTTCTACCTATAGCTGTAACTATAGATATCGGTTTTTTTCAAAATCACGTGGTAACTGTAGATTTTTCCAGGATAAAAATACCGTATGTCAGGGCATAATCTATCTCTATTCAAAATTTCAGCCAAATCGGTTCAGTAATTGCAGTGTTACAAACATACACATCATCATCATCATCATCATCATCATCATCATCATCATATCTCTGTTTTGTTAGGTTATTTTCGTTACGGAATTTGTGGATTCGGTCTCCACGCTCAAGGCCCGCGATAGAAGCTATGCAATAGCTTAAAAAAGTGCACTAATGCGGCCTGTGCTTAGCAGGAGGAATTAGTTTATCTATACTTAAAACAGTGCCGTGACTGACTAACAGACAGCGTAAGAATTTTTAAAACCTATATCGACGCGGACAACGTCGTGGCCATCAGCTAGTATGTGATATAATGTCAACAGATTCAAGTATTTTGAAATCTTTATTTGCACAGATGTATGTAGTTACGGCATTCTACTTAAAATTTCATGAAACTATATACTTACACTTAAATAAATAATAATACTTCATTACATGAAAGAGCGCGTGGGTTTTATTATTCATTGATACTGTTATTTTATACGGTCTGACTCTATTGTTAATAGAATAAAAAATATCGTTATTAGTCGATACAAAGCAACTCAAGTAGCGTTACCTATGATTAAGCTTGATAATTTTGATATTAATTTTGATGTTAATTTTGATAGTGCATGCAGCTAGGTTTCTGAAAAACATAAGCGAATAATGGTGGCATCTTGGTGGCATATAAAATGGCTCTACCGCCTTTAATTATAATAGGTACTTACTACGAATAATAATATTATTTTATTCTGTATGTATATTGTATATAAGTAGTATATACCAATAGGTAGGTCATTTATTCAGTGATATTTATTTTGAGAAGTAGTTCAAGTACTTAAGCTTGTTTTGTATTTAACTGTGCACGTATTTCAATTTAATATTTTCTATTTAACTACCTTTACGTACTAGTTATTATTCTGTGATTTAACTGAGACCTTACTACTCACTATTCATGTCCTAGTTTTAAGACTTATATTTTGCATGGACCCTTGACTATACATATCTCAACGAGTATGTACATTCGAATAATTTAAGGTTATCCACTTAAATGTTGTTATGTATTATACTATGTACACCTAATAAGACTTAGGTATAAAATTACGCTACCAAACTATTCTCGTCTGATGTGCTGGTTGCAGCTATTGCGAGACTTTTTCATCTCTCTCTGTTCATGGCACTGCGCGAACCAAACTATAAAGTGTGAATTTTAAATTGAGACAAGATTTTCTATTCTCTAGCCTCAAATGAGTAGCATCAATGGCTTCATATACATTCATAGTTAAATGAGAAAGAATTCACAGTAATATTCATATACTCGCAACATGATCGGAGTCATCGTTTCGTTTGAAAAGGGAGTCAGAAGTGTCGCCCGCAACTTGAATGACAACGAGGTTCACATGGTCAAACAACCGTTAAAACGTTACTGTAGCCGAATTCTTAGGCGCCACGTTTCCACTATATTAGGGCCACCCAAATCTTGTGGCCTTTTTATTTTTATTTTATATGTTCGTTACGTGAATCATGCATGTGAATTATATAGAAAACGTTTGCTGAGTTTTATCTACCGGTTAATTTTATATCACAAAGATTTACGATGTTACTCAAGAAAATTACTACCTACTTAATTATTGAAAATTTAATTGTTAAACTTCACTAACTTCACACTATAACTAACTACCTACTTCACTTTGATAGTTAATATTTAACGATCGCTTTTACCAGTGTAGATAGTCTTATATCAGTAGAACTGAAATAAATAATACCTAATAATTGCAGGCGAAATATTTATAGAGCTCTAAAGAAAATGGCAGCTTCCTTTGAAAAAGAGACAGACAAATTATAAAAATGCGAAAAGCATCTAATGAGTGATTCATAATTATTATCCACAAGCGGACACCCGCGACTTCGTTCGCGTGGATATACAGACAAACACATAAACAGATAAACAGATAAACAGACAAACAGATAAACAGACAAACAGACAAAAATTTCAAAAATAGCTTTTTTACGTTCTATTAGTTATCCCTAACATCCCCCAGTTATTATTTTACAAAAATCTGCAATGTACAGATACGGCAAGTCTACGATTTTATTATATGTACATATAGATTGCGAAGAAAGCAGGCCTGATTTACATCACTCCAAAATTCAAGGCTAACCGGAACGGGTTTTGATTGAAGAGTGTAACAAAATGACAGTCGACAACTCGACAAGTAGTTTTGATGCCATGATAATCCAAACGAGAATTAACGACAAGTTAATTTTGATTTATGAATAACGATGCTAGAACAGATTGAAGTAAAAATGTATAACTATGTAGGTTGTATGTAAATGTATGTTGCCACATATCCGTAAATGTATTATCCATCTCTAAGGTCGAGTTGCAAAGTTTTTAGAAAAACGTTTCTTCATACAAACTTCACCACCCATTTTTACCCCTCCAAGGATAGAATTAAAAAATAGGCCCCTTCTTAGTGCATCTCTCTAGCGTACTCAAACCTATTTGCGTTCCTAATTTCAAATCACTAAATCCGTCGGATTCTAATCCGACGAATTTAGTGAAGTAAAGTGAAATAAATTTTTAAATTTCAATTTAGTAAAATTGTTTCTTTCTGTGTAAAATTGTATTATTGTAGTTGGTTTTACTTTTATTGTGTAATACTACCTTTCATTTTAGCCGTATTTTCATACGGAATAAAATATGTAGATGTTTTATAATTCATATCTTTAGGAATACAGAGTTAGTCCTTTTATTTATTAGCAAAGACAAAACTCAAATTACACACTTTTCAATACAAACACTAAAGATTGTCAATTAGTTATATTAAAGACTATGCGCTGTATATCAGGTACGGTCAAGTCTACGCCACGCCACTGGCTCCTGGTCTTGTCACACATTGCTCCCCCACACCTACGCTGAAAACACGCTTTAAAAAGGGAAGTCGACAAAATCAACTCAAACCCCCAACTTCATGTAAATAAAATTTTCTGCAACCCGCCACTAAAACGACTAAAGTCTCGTCACCCCGTCTACTCCAATGCTCATGAGATGAGGCTTTTCAACCTGGCAGAGAGTTGGAGAGAGAAACCGAAGGGTTTCCAGCTACCTCGTAAGTTGTGGTGCCGTCTGAATAGATTACGAACAGGGCATGGTCGCTGCAACTACCTTTTGCACAAATGGGGTTGGAAACCCTCCGCTATCTGTGACTGTGGCGAGGAGGACCAAACCATAGATCACATCATACAGCGCTGTCGTACCCACTCTCACCAGGGTTCACCTAAAGATCTTTTTGACCTCCCCCCTCAGTTTGTCTCCTGGCTGGGGAACTTGGGTATTGACTTATAAGTCTTTTTTAACATAACTAGTATATTTATTTGTAAGATAATCAAATATTGACATAAAATTTTGAAGAAACATTTTCTCAACACACGCTTATTTATTAAACGCCATACGAAAAAGAAAGATTAAAGACTATATTATAAAGCTTTAGCCGCCTATTTCCTCTCCCTCGACCTTTAGTTTACTCAATACTTTACAAAAGGTTGGCAAAAATTTACTTATTACGGAATAACTAAAAGCCACTTCCGACACCGGAAAGTTGTTTTGAGTGTGGCTGACACATAATAAGCCATTATTCCTCCAAGTTAAAGATAAAAGTTTCTAAACACAATTTTACACTTTGAATTCAATAACCCTAAACGTGATAATCTTATTGATCAACCTATCAATCGTTATCGCAACAACTTGTTATAAAAGTTTCAACAACTATGAGAAATAAAATACCCAACTATAATAAATAGCTTGTTGATTTATGCCATTTATAATTTGAAAAAAAAAAGAAAAGTTTGCAATTTTTTTGTACTGTCGTAATTGAATATCACTTTGTATTGTTATCAATTTTCATTCCAAAGATTATAAGGAGTAGAAATTGTAAAGCGAGAGAGAGCATATTAAATCAAAACGAACTTGATTTCAAAACCTCGTTAAAACAGATTATTTCGCAGTTGCCTTGAGTTTCTAGTTATGGAGGTTTCAATGTTTTATTTTTACAATTCGTTAAAGGTAATTCTGCTCTTTTGGAATTAAGTAGAAACGAACGTGAATAAAATGTTATATTTCGGAAAAATATTATGTGTATAACGTTGTTTACTAAAAACTTATATTTTCGTACGTGTTAACCTTAGTTTTGAAGAATGATTGACAATTTTACTAAACTTCGTTGCTACTTACATACATAGTACATACAAAAATATAAAAGTTGTCTATATCACTCTAGCCTTTTAAACTCTCCTCCTCTCTAAAGGGCTCATCTCTTATAGGAGAGAGAAATTTTAGAGTTTAAACCCGTCGAGCTGCTCAAAAGTAGGTTGACGGGCTATAAAGACTATCGTCATACGATACTCCAAGGCACGGGGGTGAGAAATCGGGCTGGCACTGAGAATTCTTCGATAAAAAACCCAATACCTAACGATTTTTGCCCCGACCCGGGACTCGAACCCAGGGGCTCGCGATCCTCAGTCGAACATTCTAATCAAGCTAGACCAACGAGGAAGTTAACTTGTGTTAACTTCCTCGTTGGTTAACGTGTTTAATAAAATAATATATGTAGAAAGAAGATTATGGAATATAATACTTTTAAATAAGAACGTTGACCGTAGTATATATCTTGCCGATACTAGTTCGACCGGAAGGAAAATAGATAACGAGATTTACCGGTTGTAAAATACCACACGGATAGCAAAAAGCGAGCCACCGTAATGTGTAAAATGATAATAAGTAAGTAGACAGTTTTCCCGACCAGTAAACAGGATGTAATTAGGTATAGTATGTAATGCATATTTACATTCTGTTTATAACGTTGTTGATAGATATTATGATGAGAAAATTCCATCTAAGGACTGCGCTAACCTGGAAGAGAAATGAGCAGCAAGTAGATATTATACCTACTCGTTATATGGCATCCATATTAATATCACAAATCTGTTTATTCGTCTAATAAGTTAACGATAGATCTGTCATTTAGTAAGGGAATTAGATTTTCGAATTAGAAAGGAAACTGATTTGCCATCTCGACTATAGACTAAATGACAGATTTACGCACATTTAATTATAACTTGAAAATATACAGCCGCAGAATACTGTGGTGCCCTGACCTAACAACGCATCGAAGGGCCAATTAAAGTTAAACTTGACTTCCGAAAGAACAACCGAAGAGTGGGGTGCACGAGTCAGTATTCGTACCTCCATGGTTCGTACCTTATGTCTTACGGGTCTTTTGGTAAAAAGTTAAAGAATCCTAGCTTGTTCAACCCAAAGTATATTTGTTGGTCACCTACTTATAATAGTAACTTTAACTGTGTCACCGTATAGAACATTAAAAACTTCGCTATGAACACCTTTTTGACTTATAAGACAGTGAATTGAATAACTGTCCTAATAATTTCCCAAATTGGAATCAAACCCGGATCACCTCGCTAGCGAGGCAAGCGATTTGCATATTGCATCGTTGCACCTGACAGGTGAGCGAGGTCGACGAGAAAGTTTCGCCGAAGTGTTATGCCTATTTTGTTTTTATAAATTACTTTTTTATTGCTTATGCGGGCAGACTGGCATGCGACTGGTACAAATGTGGGTAAAAGTCAAAGAAAGGCCTCGACCATACTAGCGTATGGTGGACATGTGTAATTGGCCCTTTCAACAAAATCTCTAGATTCCGTGGTTTCATCAGCTGTATTCCAATGTTGGGAATTAGGACGCAGATTGGAGTAGGTACGAGCCCCGTTTTACTAATACCCCTGACATTATTTTACGAATTAGGTACCTACTACGTGGGAGACATATTGCCACCCCTTAAGGCACTGTCAAAGTTTAATTAAATAAAAAATCAAGAGTCAATTTCAAAACTAAACAAGCATTAATTAATAACAACATAATTAACACCATTTTGACGCTTGTCAACGTGGACCGAAAATAGCGTGGACTCGGCCTTGACAACGAAAATGCCTTGCTGGCATGATCAATGACCATGAT
The DNA here is from genome assembly GCA_920104075.1 of Melanargia galathea. NCBI lineage: Eukaryota > Metazoa > Arthropoda > Insecta > Lepidoptera > Nymphalidae > Melanargia > Melanargia galathea. The sequence continues at coordinate 6,721,560 of OV049864.1, forward strand.
TTTATTGAAATGTGCGTGAATTGTTTATGTATTTCGTCGTAGGGATACAGAATTTTTCCATCAGTGTACGTAAGTATTTTTTGCGCATGTGAGCTGTAACAAGGAGGTGAAAAATTATTTTCAAAATTTGGCCGAAAATATTTCTCGCGCATTCATACAAACATAAAATGTCGAATGGCCACTCTTTTAACTCTAAACACAATAATATAGACATTCGATTTTTTTACAAGCGTTTTTCATTCGAGAACAAGAAGTCTTTAAATAAAACCCTTGTTTATACTGAACTAAGTAAAGACGTAAAAACACGTTTTATACGAAAAAAAAAAGGCTCGAGACTCATTGTTCACGACTATTATAGCGAACCCCTGAGGCTTTTCGTAATCTGATATTTGTCGCACTCGTGAGAGACCCGGGTTCGCTCTCGAGCGTGACTGTGGCCGTGGTGTCAAGTGCTGAGACCGTCTACCTACTCCTCGCGCTGTGTCATTGAACGCTAGTTAGCGAGGCAGCTAAAGCTAAACTAAAAGTACTTCTAAACATGCATGACCTAAGATCTATATTGTACTTTTTTAATGTAAGTAGGTACGCCAACGGTGTACCTTTTGGATATTTTTCTCGCACCGATTATATATTTTTCTACTCCAAAATTTCTTCCATAATATTCGGCGTCTTCCATTACTAAAAAGCGTTTATGGAATTAAAAAAAATAATTATGGATTTTTGAGGTTGAGTTATTAAAATATGTATATTAGGCATACCTAGGGCTTTTGTTATTTATGTTTTGTTGTTTTATATTATAGTGTCGTTTGTATTTGATTGATAAGCTTTATGCTTAAAAACTTAGGTAGATGCTTAAAATCTACTTGAAAACTCAGGTAGATTACCCACGGTATCATAGATTAATTAGCATAGCATAAATTAATTGATAATAATCAAAATATCTCTGATTTTATAGATAGGTGCTTTAGATAAGTGTATCACAATATTAAAGTTAAGAACAGAATCAAGATGTCTATATGCAATCGTAATCAATCTAGATGTTGCATAAAGTTCGCTCATTACATAAGTTGAAATCAGGTATACGAACATTTTATGCATAGCACGAACACGAGATATTACACATTAAACATAATGTGCATACGATTCGTCCACTCTCTTAAGATACCTACACGTTTTGTTTACTTAAAAAACAAAAATCTTTAGCGACATAAATACATATTCATCGAGCTGAATTGCTTGCTAAAATTAAAAGTATTTATGCCTTCGTATGAAATTCAGCATGAGCTTTAAGCTTTTAAGTATTGCTGCGAAATTCAATGTTGCTTGATTGATCACACTAAAGTTCTAAAGGTTAATTAAAAAGTCAATTGCAAAAAACTCGTAGCTATACGATTAAATTAATTATGTCATCACTTATCCATGAGTCCATGACTACTAGTTTATCGGTACACCATTCATCGTATTTGTTTTTATAACAACTTGTCACTTCAAGCCACGAATGTAAGCAATAGGTAGAGTCGAAATGCAGATAAGATCGCATGTTATTAATAATATAGTAGGTACAAGCGGCACAGTCGAAGCGGTGCAAGGTGAATATCAAACGGATTATTACTGTTGCAGTTATGCGTGGTTATACCAACCATCGCGTAGTTATGAACCACATTCCATTACGTTGTTTTATAAATAAATAAATAAATATACACACATACACACACGGTCGGCTGTTCCTAAAGTAGGCAACTTAATGCCTGTGTTATAGGTAACAACCGACTGATATACATATTTACATATATTACACATATAATATAAATTATATAAATATTTAATAAATATATAAATACATAATACATACTTATATACTTACATAAATACACCCAGACTCGGAACGGGAATCGAACCCGCGACCCGGGAGAGGTAGGCAGGATCTCTGACAACCGCGCCAACGGGCCAGTCAAACAAGTGTTTTACTCCTAAGGATGATAGAATGGTACGGTATCCACGATATTGTTACCCACCTATTAAACAAACCTGTCTCACTTGTGAAAACATCATCATTACAGAAGCAGGATAAGGTTTAATATTAAAACTAAATCAAACTAATATTAAAATATCTTTATTTATCACCCGCACAAACTTAATTAATATCGAATCACAGGTTAGTTTAACTGAGATCTCTTTTCAAAATCTATTTTATACTAATTAATTTAATTACACTCAGCCAAGTCCAAAATGGCAGCATTTATTCGATTAGGGTGTGATTGCTATCGCAACCCTCAATCAAATATCACGACCTAGACGCTGAAGCATCTAATAGTCGGTTGAGTCTCTGGTGGAGACTGAATTCATGGCTTCGAAGTGCCCGTATTTATACCAATAATTCAAGATGGCGGTTCGCGCCAATAAATGGATCAAATGTCAGTTTATTCTAACATATTTCAATTATGAAATTAATATTATAATCTGTAAATTCTAATTGAATTTCAACAATAATCTGACAGTTCGGCCGTCCTATATTTAACACGTCCCCGTGTTTCTCATCAATCACAGTAAAAGTTACTTTATTCATGTCGCGGGCGGTCTTGCCCATTGTCAATGTCACAGGCGTTTTGCCGTCGTTTCTAAGATCACGGGTGATTTTACCCTCACTTATGTAGGTCATGGGCTGTCTGCCCTCAGTAAATTGCGGGCGGTCATGCCCTCAGTCAAGTCCGTCAGTGTCGCTTTTAAACTGATAACTCCAAATAATTCATAACCGAACTCTCAGATTAAAAATCTAACTCGTGACTTCATAAATCAAAACTTTTAAAATCTGATTCGATTTTCACTTTAAAACCTTATTCATTAACTATCAGTTAATCTCATTAACTCAAACACATTGTTCTGTTTAAATTACTTTTTCTCTCATTTACAAAATAAAGCGAATCTACCACTGATTCGGAATGCCGCGACCTAGCGAGAAGAACCAGTAAGAAACTCGGCGGCGTCTAACCTTTCAAAATAACTAATCAGAAATTATTTCTAATTTCAAACGAATCATTCATCTCAAGAGCGGGTATTTCATTTTTCTGCGGGTATTTCTACAACTTTACTTCAAATTAATCACTTTCTCAAAGTAAACCAAACACAGTTTAATCACTTTTTCAAAATAAACCAAACACAACTGTGTAGATGGCAAAGCAAAATCAAGGCAACGTGATTCGAATCCCACTTCTGAATTTGTAAACATCATCATTACAGAAGCAGGATAAGGTTTAATATTAAAACTAAATCAAACTATTATTAAAATATCTTTATTTATCACCCTTGTGCGGGTGCGGTACTTAATTAATATCGAATCACAGATTAGTTTAACTGAGATCTCTTTCAAAATCTATTTTATACTAATTAATTTAATTACACTCAGCCAAGTCCAAAATGGCAGCACCTCATTCGATTAGGGTGTGATTGCTATCGCAACCCTCAATCAAATATCACGACCTAGACGCTGAAGCATCTAATAGTCGGTTGAGTCTCTGGTGGAGACTGAATTCATGGCTTCGAAGTGCCCGTATTTATACCAATAATTCAAGATGGCGGTTCGCGCCAATAAATGGATCAAATGTCAGTTTATTCTAACATATTTCAATTATGAAATTAATATTATAATCTGTAAATTCTAATTGAATTTCAACAATAATCTGACACTTGGATGTTGTTTCAGGTTAAACCGCTTACTTGACTGAATATACTCGTTGATTCACAATTCAATATCTAGTTAACTCCGTGAGTCCATGGTATCTGCTTACGAACCCCTTGACTTACCTACAAGACTTAGTACAAGATTTACCTACAAGACTTTTAGTACAAGACTTACTTTCAAGACTTAGGGCCAAGACTTAGGGTTCAAGACTTAGATAGGGCCGCAAAACCTGCAATAACCACAAAAGTCGCTTTAGGACTAAAACTGCAAGAACGTCAGCTGCAGCACCGGGTGCGTAGGAAGAATGTGTGAAGGTGAAGGTAGAACAGGTCTCTAATAATGTCATCAATATTTCTTCAATGCGCCTGATGCGGCCGACTCTTGCTGTCGACGTCACTCGTATTAAAAACAAGCGGACACCCGCGACTTCGTTCGCGTGGATATTGGTTTTTGAAAATCCCGTGTGAATCATTTTGTTTTCCTAAGCTCCTTTGAGCTCATAGCTTGCTAAAATCTGTTAAAAGTTCACTGGCGGATGTTTAGGTAGATTAAAATATAAACATCCGCCAGTAAAAGTCCCATCAAAATCGATCCAGCCTTTTTGAGATTACCCGGTAATCTGTAAAGTATATCCTTTTTAACAAAAAAAGAATGAATGAAATCGGACCACGCGTTAATGAATTACAGCTAAGTACACATTTTAACTTTCATCCCCTCTCCCAAGGGAACCGTGCTGAATTTCTGGATAAAAAGTATCCTATATGTTACTCCGTATAATGAACTTAAATCATACCAAGTTTCATTTCAATCCATTCAGTAGTTTTTGCGTGATGCGCGCACAAACATACAGACAAACAGACAAACAGATAAACAGACAAACAGATAAACAGACAAACAGACAAAAATTTCAAAAATAGCTTTTTTACGTTCTATTGCTTATCCCTAACATCCCCCAGTTATTATTTTGCAAAAATCTTTAATGTACAGATACGGCAAGTCTACGATTTTATTATATGTATAGATAGAAGAAGATGTGTTGTGTATAACTCTTTAAGGTCTTCTTGTAGTAGGTACACAATCACCTAATTGCGCCCGTGTAACTTCAAAACTACGTACTGTTACGAAAATCTGATAAGTCACAGACACAAATATTAGTTTCTAGAGCGTGTCTACACAGTTTCATAGACTTTAATTGATTAAATTCTAATAAGAAACTAATTTTATTTGTATGGGGCGTGCTCCAGAGGAATTCATTAGGTCTTACACTACGAAATTTCGACTTTATTTGGTACCTGACAATTGACATAGCTTACACGAACTTAAAAGCTGTAAGGCGTATAATGCTATGTACCTCTTTGAAAGTCGCTTGGAATACCTAATATACCTACGCCTACAAGGTGAACATAAAATAGAGCACTGTTGAATGATTGTACCTTCGATGTACTTTGAACAGCATTCCATTGTGCTGAGTTTAGAAGACATTTGAAACAAATTGCACTGCACAAATTTTTCAAGTAGGTAGGTAGGTACCTACGTGAGAATTTTGTTAGATGTTGACCGTGAAACATTTAAGGCAGGTAATGATGACTGTTCAGTTTAATTTAATAGCCTCCTAATTGGTTTTTAGAAGCCTTTTTCAATTATAATATTGTTTACTTATAAGGTGATTGACCTGTTGAATAGATTCATCGTAACCTTGGCCAAGCCAAAAATGCCACCTAACTTTAGCAAAATACTTACACAATGTAGGTAGCCATAAAAACAAAGTCATCGTATGGAACATTGTAGTGGGCAGAGACTTTTAGGGGTCAAATTTTCGAAAATTCTTTCTTTCTGGGCGTTTATGTCACAAAGAAAAGCTAAACTAAAACTAGACCCAGCGATTTGAGCTGCACTTTGTTAATACTTAGTCAGTTTCTGTTGAACCCACGGCATCTTAAATCTTAATATACCTATTACGATGGAAATCTTGAGATAAGAATCACAGGTAGGTAATACGCAATTAAACTAGCCTTGACACTTTACAGTCTATATTAGCGGAAATGGATTGTTAACGTTTAAAGGCTGAAGCAAACACATGGATGCGACGACAGACGTGTGACGACCAAGAAGTCACTCTAAATAAGCGTTAACTCGTTAACGGACGGAAAAATGTGCACGCCTATTCGGTTCCATATACCTACAATGACCGATTTACTGTTAATTTAAAAAGCGTTATCGTTATTTTAAAAACTTTCACTAAGCCCTCTGTGTGAAACATGACACATGACACAACGCGCTCTTCGGAGTGTGTTCACCTTCATGCATTACATTTTTTATTGTAAACTAGCTGTCCCTGGCATGCGTTGCAATGCCACTATGGTATTTTATGGGAACGCGTAGAGGACAAACATACAAACATACATTTTTATGTAGATTTTTTGGGCCAGAAACCTTCGTGAAGTACGCAGAAGATCCGTTACGCGTTGTGTGTGTTTCAGGCTTAATTTCTTATTACAATGGCTTGCATTGTATATTAAAATTGCATCTACAGAGTACAGATTAGAGACTGATGAATGCCTAATAATACCTGTACTGATACACACTGTTATTAAGGTACCTACAGCTATTAAGTAGGTAAATTACTTACAAATGTAGAGTTTAGACTTTAGAGCTTTGACAATATGACGTATACTACTTTCAAAGTTATAAGGGCTCACAGATTTGTATACAATAAATCATTTATTTTGAAACTGCATATTTTTACGGATAGGTATCTAAAAAAACCACAGACATTAGATTCTAGAGCGTGCTACAAATTTTAAGTAATTGAGTTAGATTGCTTAATATTCAAATAAGATTATTTTTATTTGAATATTATGCAATTATATTTATCTAGCAAATTCAATAGTAAGCAAACTACGTTTGTGTGGGGCGCGCTCGAAAAACTGTTCCTGAGGCACTCACCCTGCAACTTCCGATTCATGAACAAGTGAATACAACAGGAAAAAGTAACTACTTAATCATAGAAAAAAAAAACAAATGCCTATCAGCCAACAGGAAATTATTCGTGTTTGTTTTTTTTATAAATAGTGTACTTACGTGACAGTCATACTAAAAAAAATCATCTAGTTCATTATGTCGACTTAACAAATTAACACTTCATTATATCGATATCTAGATTACGCAAAGTGAGATAAGCAGTTATAAAACTCAATGTAGAGCATTATTATTAATCCTGTTCTACATAGATAATAATTTATATTTTATGCGGTTATTCTGTGTTTTTTTTTAGATAGGTAGTTTGTTTAGCTATAATATTTCGTAAAATATTTAAAACTAAACTATACTTATACTTTTTAATTTGATTGGGTATAGGGTATTGAACGCCAATCGATCATGAAGGAATGGAGATACCTGCAATAAGAGATGATTTCTAGGCACAAGGTACTCATCTGCATAGCTAGTTATACCTACCTATGTACCCGTTCGCAAAACTGCAGCAGAAATCCGTTCGCATTGGGCTAGGCATTTAACTCAGCGGAGTACCAATAGGCTTTGATGGTCTCAAGGCTATTTCTTCTTCTTCTTATGATGCCGTCTCCTTCCGAAGGTTGGCAATCATTAGGGCTATTTGCAATATGAACACCGCCGGCTAATTACATTAGCAAGGCAATACAAAAGGCAAGGCAAAGCAAGGCAAGGCTATTTACATGCATTTGATGAATTATTTATGTATATATTTTTAGTATAGTCCTAGTTTTATATTTCAAGTAGGTAGGTAGGTAGGTACCTAGTTTGTGGTGGAGACGTATGTTTTGTACTTACTTTCTTTCATCATTCTAGCATCATAGAAAATAAATATATTTTCTATTATGCTTTTGAATGTACCTAATATATTTTGTGCATCACTGCAGTTTATTGTCCCCAATAAATAAATACAAGGTTTTCTAAATTTCGACTCTGCACCGGAAAGCGCAGCTTTGATCGACCCCCCCACTAGGTGGATAGACGACTTCAAACCAGACGCAGGCCTGGACACAAGCGATCCAAGTCCATGAGGTGTGAAATCCCTTCAAGAGACCTATGTCCAGCACTATCGGACGTCTATCGGTCAAGGCGGCCACGACGACGACGACTCTAAAAAACGCAAAAACGACGGGGTGTTATAAGTTTGACGTGTCTGTGTGTGTATGTGTGTGTGTGTGTGTGTCTGTCTGTTCCCCTGTAGCGCTCAAACGGGTGGACCGATTTGAATGCGGCTTTTTTTGTTTGAAAGGTGAATTAGTCGAGTGTTGTTAGCTATGTTTGATGAAAATCGATCCAAGATGGCCGCCGCTACAAAATAGCGGATTATATATTTTTTCACAACTCCCTTAATATGGGTATCAAATGAAAGACCTTGACTGATTGAATAGCACTGTATAAATCCAAAATGGCCGCCGCCACAAAATGACGAATATCGGGGTTTTTAAAATTTTTAATTTATACTAATTGTTCTTCAACAAATCAAGACTAGATAAAAGCTACCTAATAAAACGTGGAAATCCGCGGTCAAATGCTAATTAGAAGTTAGGACATGAGAAAATTTTCTCCTACATCCGGCGTGCATTGATTCTTCCCCGTTCAAAGTTCATCAGCTTTTTCTTGTTTATATTGGTTCCTTATTAGATAGCGATACATTACACCTTAATGCTACGTTACTTGGACTAAATACACAGTAGGTATTTATTCCCTAACTAGATGATGCCCACGGCTTCGCCCGTGTGGATTTAGGTTTTTAAAAATCCCGTGGGGACTTTTGATTTTCCAGAACAAAATGTAGCCTATCTGTAGTAACTCGTCCCCAGAACGGAAAAATCCCGTGGGATCCCTACGCTTTAGGAATGCAATTCCTTAACAGCATCAGGGTTGAGGAGTTGGATATGTACCTACTCGAGTTCATTCCGATAGTCTTTAATTGGTACTTCCAATATCAATTTAAATAACCGACAGTTCCTAAATCCCATTAGTTTTGGGGATCAGGTCCCCTACAGCATCAGGATTGAGGAGTTGGAATCCAAATTTTTTGTAGGACAGCTTCGCAATGTTTCTCTATCGAGTAAAAAAAAAATTACGCAAATCGGTTCAGAAATCTCGGAGATATCGGTGTACATAGGTAGAAAAACACAACTCCTCCTTTTTTGAAAGTCGGTTAAAAAAGTAGCCTATGTTACTCCCTGGTTAATTCTCTACTTGTATGTGAAAGTCCCGTCAAAATCGGTTCAGCCGTTCTGAAGATTAGCCCGTTCAAACAGACAGACAGACAGACAGACAGACAAAAATTTTAAAAACGTGTGATTCGGTTATGGTACCGTTCAAATAACCATATGAGCTTAATATGAGGTAGTTATTTCGAAATTACAGACAGACACTTCAATTTTATTTATTAGTATAGATGTGCTATCTATAGCCACATACCTACCTAGATGTAATTTAAAGTAATAAGAACAAGGAGTCAAAAATAAATATTAGGTTATTCTAAATAATCATTGAAATGACAAAAATATCTTGTATTATTGTCAATGCACAGTCATAATAATAATGACTCTAATCTTCTATCCATCTACTATTATTTTATTTATCTCTATTATTATTAAATTGTTAAATTTTACTTCCTTATGCGCGTCACTGACTAAGTTCACTAGTTAGATTTAAATACTGATCTATTTTCGATTAAAATAAGTCCATTAGAACTGGTAATACCTACATTTATATTGCTTGATCTGAATTTTCCCCGGGCGTATTTTCATCGCACGTAATATTATAAAGGTGAAAGTTAAGTAGCTACAGCTCTAGGTAGATTACTATAGCAAACTTCCATGAAAGGAGGCATAAAAGTTGGAAAAAGGGGGGGAACGGGAACCGGAAATCCACGATTCCCTCGGGATTTGTGAAAAACCGAAATTCACGCGGGCGAAACAGCGGGCGTAGCGGCGAAGCTAGTAGGTACTTAATAATATAATAAATTACCATCGTAAAAGAACACAGAAACATTGCATAAAAATCAAGGATAAATTATGTATTTCCAACACTTAAAGAATGGTTATGACACTTTTGAACTGTTAAGTTGTGGTGAACACTTTAAATATCATAAAACAAAAACATTTGTAAGTAACATACATGTAGGTTTTTAGGTATGTACTATTTAAGACCATTTATTTTGAGTGTTATGTTATGTTTTTTGTAATACATATTTGAGTCTTGAAACTCGTATTTATTTTTTCGCCACCTCAAATATTTAATTTACGCAAGTAGGTATGTAACCTTGTTCACACCTTGTAACCGAGTTTAAAAAGAATCGATTCTACTTAAATTTCGTTCAATATTTTCGTGTAAGCAGTTTTTTTTGAGTTGCAACCTTAGGTGAAGAATAAGTTACAAACATCGAATCGATGGTTACAAATAGTTGTAACCATGTTAAAACTAGATAGGCATATTGCAAATGGTTTACACAAATGAGTAAAATAGAGGGCAGTAAGTTGGAACTAACACGAAAGATGTAGGAATACTGAGGAATACTTAGTCTATAGCACTAGACCAGTAGACCTACACGTCTGGTTTCTACATCGGCACTCCGTTAACTATCTATTTAAGACTCAATTAGACTACGTGCATGTTATTTACTTACTCTGGTTTTTTTTTTTTTTTTTTTTGATACACATAATATCATCATTATCACATTAATAGGTTAGCTACACAATATTTTATGCTATTGGAGGCCGCTGGCTTCTGCGATTTGATACATTGACCAGCGGCCCCACATTGCATATGAAAATACAAGAGATGATATTAAAAATAAATAATAAGTAATAATAAGTAAATTAATTAATTTTTTTTTATTTACTCTGGTTAGGATAATAGGTGCACACATTACATTTTATTTTAATCAAATATTTTGCCGGTGACACTGCTACTTGCGACGGTTAGGTTGTGGTAAAAAAAGTAAAGTCAAAAGGTGAGGTTTTTTAGGTAGATAGGTAGGTGATTATTAGGTAAGACCTAGTCCTTATGCTTCCAGGCCCTCAAGTTATCTTTCAGTTCATGAATTTTATGATGATCTCCATCTATAGTTCAAATTTTTAACCCCCGACGCAAAAACGACGGGGTGTTATAAGTTTCACGTGTCTGTGTGTGTGTGTGTGTGTGTGTGTGTGTGTGTGTGTGTGTGTGTGTGTGTGTGTCTGTTCCCCTGTGGCGCTCAAACGGGTGCACCGATTTGAATGCGGTATTTTATGTTTGAAAGGTGATTTAGTCGAGAGTGTTGTTAGCTATGTTTGATGAAAATCGCTCCAAGATGGCCGCCGCTACAAAATGGCAGATTACATATTTTTCACAACTCCCTTAATATGGGTATCAAATGAAAGAGCTTGACTAGTAGAATAGCACTATTGCAAATCCAAGATGGCCGCCGCCACAAAATGGCGAATGTCGGGGTTTTTTTTTTTTCAATTTACACTTGTACTGCGTTATCTGTTCGGAGGTTACGTCCAATCCACGTCCGAAAAATATACCTACACAGAAGTCGACGGAGCTGTTAAATCTTGCGATTAGAAAATTTGTGAGTGCGGACGTTAATTAGGTAGGTACATATGTATGTGGTCTACATTTCATCATCTATGTACATTCATGGGCGGTGTTGTTACTTGTTACGGAGCACGGGTATGGGATTACGTATGCCGTTTCGAGGACTAGAAAACAACTGAGATTCGTATCATCATGTGTCGAAACAAGTGCTCGAAACATGAGACACCCACGCGATCGACCTGCGGGCAACATCTGAAACTAAACAATTACTTTTCTATGTGTGATTGCGTAAGTATTGATTTATTAGGCTCTATTTGTTTGCCAACATCTATTAAAACGAACAAATAAAGTCTTGTACCATCCTAAGTCGTTAAAGGCAAGCGTAGACGACGGACTATTATCTGCGGAGCGCAAAAGTCCACGATGCGTGGGAATAATATATTACAACTCACAAGATCTTTTAAATATCTCAAGATCTGTCAGCTTCTTTTATAAATCAACTGCTGATTCTGCATGTCATTAAAAACCAATAAGATTTTATACCTGCTACTCACTACTATTCCTACTATTAGGTAGGTATATCGCTAGGATCGGGTACGTGGGAACTAATAAAAACACTTGATTACCTGATTACCTGTAGCTTGTAGCACTTCAAGCTTATAAAGTTATAATGAGGTATAGACTAAAGACTATCAATCCGCTAGAATGTCCATTGCCGAGTCGATGCTATCAACACCAACGTCGTTAGCAGCAAGATTGTTTCTTATGAATTAACTTAAACATACTTCAAACTAATTAGTCGTGCCATGTCTATATTTTATGAGCTAGGTATATCTACTTTTGAATGGATCATAAAATAGTATACTGTATCGGGATGTATGTGATATTTTACCTCTATATGAGAATAGTAGAGTAATAAACAAGCGTATATAGAGCAATAAATAAATGTAAACTAGTGTTACTCATCCCGCATTTATTTGTTTGAGACAATATAATGAACAGGTATAAGTATCTTGATATCTATCATTGGAATTCAAATAGGTACTGAGTGGAACGATCAACTATAATAGGTTTTATTAGAAGTAAATTAAACCTATGTAAAATACTTAGTTGTAATGTGCGATTGAGATTTCAATATAGTTCCAAAACAAATCGAATTTATTTCTTACATAATTGTTTTCCTCCTTTCACAGTATAATTTATGTCGCCACACTTGCTTATCGTGAAAAATGTAACCAATTATATTATTATTAAACGTTATTTAAATTTAATAAACCTTTAAATATAAATATTAGATAAATTGATATAAATTAAAATGCAACTGAATATAGCCATTAAACTGAGTAAGTATACTATAAATCCAATAGAAGTATTTTATTTATTTTATTTTATGCGATTTTAATCTTTAGTTGCTGCTAATTCGGTTGTAGGTACAATAATATTATGATCTTTAAAATATAGATTCACAGATTTATACGTAGGGTTATAATTTTTCGCAGAAACGTTGTGAAAAAGTTTAGCTAAGTACACTATTTTAAGCAATGCCAATTTGGGTTAGTTTACAGATAGTTTACAATCGAATTAGCACCAATAAGTATCCCTTGTTTTGTTATTTTACAGCTTTTTCCGTTTTGTGGATAGTGTTTATTTCCCACCACGGAAATGCAAATGTGTTACCTAGACCTATACAAAAATACATGTATGGATACTTATGCGGGTCAGACTTCTTAAACTATGCAACGAGAATTCTCTTTTGGCAGGCGCAGAAAAGAAAACCAACTCTTTACGTGTTGCATCAAGGGAAATGCAAGAAAATATGCCAGATATACGCCCCCGTTTGTGCCAACAACGGGAAAACGTATCACAATGAATGCCAGCTGGAATTTGCGAGGAAAGATAATAAGAAACTCCACGCTATATATAAGGGATTCTGTGCTCCACACAAAGTCTTGTCGCAACCATCTGATCACAAACAAATGCTATTTCAGTACGATTACTACATAGGAACACATGAAGATGACCCGTTCTCCAAAAATTGTTTGATGCATTGCTAAAATTACTACCTTCACTACGAGTATTTTAATCTGACGGCACTCATAACTTCGGAACGACCATTGGAATTAACATGTTAATTAAAATCCGAATTTGTTTTATTTTCTTCGTAATCATTGCTGGTAATCTTACGAGTAAATCTCTCCGTAATAATTATGCTACAACATGTTACTGTGTAATTAAATTGTAATTATTAATTAAATAAATTATCTCTCAATTTGATTTAGATTAATATACTATAAATAATAATGTAAGTACCAATATCCAGATAACTAACTTATACGCATGGCTTTATAATCCAACTGAATAAACTTTATCTGAAGTATCGAAACGAAAAAGTTTCAAAGCTCTTAGATTATAGACCATTTTGCCTACGGATATCTAAATTCTATTAGATATTCCTTATTATATTTATTTTATATTTATTTAGAAAATACACAATACATTTTTAACAGTAGGTACTATTCGCATTTTAGTTGGACGCTTTCTGAAATGTTAAATAAATAATTACCTAATCTATCTATACATATAATAAAATCGCACACATAAATTAAAAATACACATAAAAAAATAAAATTAGGGATAAGTAATAGAACGTAAAAAGCTATTTTTGTCTGTTTGTCTGTTTATCTGTTTGTCTGTATGTTTGTGCGCGCATCACGCAAAAACTACTGAATGGATTGAAATGAATCTTGGCATGATTTAAGTTCATACTACGGAGTAACATATAGGATACTTTTTATCCCGAAATTCAGCATGGTTCCCTTGGGAGAGGGGATGAAAGTCAAAATGTGTACTTAGCTGTAATTCATTAACGCGTGGTCCGATTTCATTCATTCTTTTTTTGTTAGAAAGGAAACACTTTAAAAATTACTGGCTAATCTCACAAAGGCTGGATCGATTTTGACGGGACTTTCACTGGCGGATGATTACATTTTGATCTAGCTAAACATCCGCCAGTGAACTTTTGACAGTTTGAGCAAGGTATGAGCTCAAAGGAGCTTAGGAAAGACAAAATGATTCCCACGGGATGGTTAAAAACCAATATCCACGCGAACGAAGTCGCGGGTTTCCGCTTGTAATTATAAAAATATATGTATAACATATGTACAACATTCATACTCAAGTTTATGACTAACTTGTTCTAGTCAAAAACATAAACCAAGTAGGAATTTAAATAAGACAAATTAAAAACGATATACTTATCATTTATTTCACTTACTTATTTCTATTAAATCGAACCTGATGTGAAATTAACTAAAAAATTATTGCTTTTACAGAACATGGATCGTAAAGAAATTAAGTATTGTTACAATCTCAATCATTTAAATTACAATTTCTTAGTAAACATTCGAAAAAATTGATCGAACTGATAAGGGCCTGTACCCTTAGTCTAAAATATGATAGTATACTTCTTCGAGTCATCGAGTGCGAGCTTCTCCATACATCTACAGCCAGCGCTCCAAGCGGCCAATAGCAAAATTAAAATCATGCGAACGCTTGCGAACGCGTGCTCAAGAAAACGTATACGAACTACGTCATCATCGAGAAATTTACTCGATGATGACGTAGTTCGTATGCGTATACGAAAATTATAGCTACTTCGCAGTCTAATACACCACTTTGACACCTCAAAACTCGAAAATGACGTCATTTTCGTATTCATACACGATTCGATACTCGTATTGAAACTCACCGAAAAAATTCCGTGAGAGCTCGGTGATATTATGTTGTTTTGCCCACGGAGGTATGGAAAATAATCACAGAAGCTGTGAAAGCTAACCACTGCGATGAGGGAAAGCCTCAGCGGCGCGCGTTGTTGTTTGTGTTGTGTTTCTCGGATGAACCACTTGTGTAGTGTAAGAGTAACCCACCCTGGGATCACCAGCCTCAATTCAAGAAGTTCTCGGCAACTTGGGTGGCCTGCTAGGCTTCTAGAGTGACTTTGGGTAGCTGAAGTAACAACTTTGCCGACGACCGCCGCCACGCATAACACACCTTCGCGGTTTACGTGTGGATGCAGTTTGAAGAGTGACCCACCCCTCTAGGAAGAGTGGCTCTAAAAGAGAGTTTTCTCAATGTGAAAGAAGAATTTAACAAAGTCGAGAGAGGTAAGACAGTCAAATCATTTGGTATGAGTACCTTAGATACATTAAGACATAATATGACTATGAGTATAGCTACAATATACTTAACCTATATTATTTTGACTCTGCTTATTACATAAGTAGATAGCACTTTCGTTTGTTAAAATTTCTATCTTTACTTTAATGATTCGCTATTTCGCTGATTCATGTACAAAGACAAAAACCTAGATACATTTCTCTCCCCAAAATTGTATGAAAAAGTCAGTTTCAATATTCTTAACTTTTTAAGTAGGTAGGTAGGTACCTAGGTATCTAACCCAAGACTTTGTCTACGTGGATTAATATTTGTATTAATCGACGTAGACAAAGTCTTGGGTCTTTATACTCCTCATACAACCGGTGAACTTTATATCACCTACAATTTATCACCCATAATGTGTAAAACTGGATTGACGTTCTTCCATTCTATGCTTGGTATCTACAATAGGTATGAATTAATTCCCAAATCGCCCTAGTTTAGTAGTGTCCCTGCAACATCAGGATTAAAGAGCTGGGACATGTAGTTCAA
The DNA here is from genome assembly GCA_920104075.1 of Melanargia galathea. NCBI lineage: Eukaryota > Metazoa > Arthropoda > Insecta > Lepidoptera > Nymphalidae > Melanargia > Melanargia galathea. The sequence continues at coordinate 6,737,491 of OV049864.1, forward strand.
TGAGACTATATGCTTTGTACTTACCATATGAATTCATTATAATAGATAATTCCCAAATCCCTATAAATAGTGTAGGTGTTAAAGTGTAGGTGTGAAAGACTTGCAAATTAAATTAACAGCAGCGCGACCTACCGGGTCCAATTGTATTTTCTAAAGATCCAGGAACCCATTGAAATATACACACAAAATTTCATCTAAAACGGTCCAGCCATTAAGGAAGAGTTAGGTGAAAAGCACATGTACAAAATAATTATATTATGTACCTATAATAGTAAAGTTTACCTTTCTTGGGGTGAAATTTTTAATAATAATTATATATCACTTAAGTCTTTATTTTTAACCCTAACCAACCAATTTTTATGGATATTACTAATTGAAAAATGACGGACTTTTCATATAAACTTCCATCCCTGATTTAACCCTTTTAGGGATGGAATTTTCAATAATCCTTTCTTAGTGTGTGCCGGGCAGTCATACAAGGAATCTACTGTCAAAATTTCTAGTTTCTAACTTCAGTGGTTTAGGCTTTGCGTTGACAAGTCAGTCAGTCAGGACAAGCTTTTTTATATTAAAAAAGTATATAGATAGGTACATAGAAGTTATTTCAATGATATTTTGACTAAGTATCATTTGCATACTTTGCCATTTACCTATGTACATGCAACTTGCCTACCTATTTTCAATATCCTAAACACAATTACATTTAACCTCATGTATCTAAACCTACCTACCTACTAATTAATTAATTAGGATTCTTCAACCTCAGAAATACCTACTACTCATTGAAATTGTTTTTGAAGCTAAAATTAAACTTAAACTATTAATATTTACAGGTAGCACATCACTAGAGCATCAGCTAGAGCTGTCGCCTGTCTTCAGTGTCCAAGTCTTTGAAAAATAGTCAGAGTCCTCAATATCTGCAGCTGGCGGGTGTAAATCAGACTTTAAGATAATATATTATGTAACAAATTAAATACCTAATAAAATTAAGTAACTAAATATCTAGTCAAGTAAATACCTATAAATACATAAAACTATCTTTATTGTTTTATTTTACTTTGTCATGATATATTGACATAACTACAAATAATGGTATTTAATAAGTCATTCCGGGGACAAATAAAGTACAAACCTTTTATTTATTTATTTATTACTATTAATACTTAAAACTTACAGACATACAAACTTATAGAATTATATAATTTTATTTATCAAGCAACCAAAACAAATTATACCTAATTTTTTTTGGTTGCTTAATATATTGTATGTATGCATAATATATTGTAGTATGTATCTTAATTTTAATATATTATTAATTATATATTTTACAATTATAATATTCATTTGAGGTTAACAAAAGTAAAAATAACAAAATAAATAAAATGTTAATTTAAATAATATGATATACTACAACAACAGTAAAAATATTATATAAAGTTCTCAAAAACAGAATCTTCAGTATGATTTTTAATTGATTTTATGCAACTTTGTAAATGTTGTTTTATTAACTTCATTTTTATGTTTAATAAAATAAATAAATCTTTAACTTGACATGTCATCTTTAAGCAACAAAAAATATCTAGATCCACCGATAGAATTAGACTCTATATGCCCACATAAGCCAGCATGTATCAACTCACCGGGGTATTGAATAGGTAATTATGTGCTTTTTGCCTTGTAAACAGGATATACAAGAATAAACTTTTGAATTTTCATACGAAGGGCCTATTTCACCACCTTATGATAAGTATTGGATAGCTTAGTCACAACTTTTGTCTTAGTCACTTGACACAAAGTAAGAAAGTGACAAAACTTATGTTTAGGCTGTCCGACACTTACCAGAAGGTGGTGAAACAGGCCCTTATTGTTGTAAAGATCAAGATACTTTTTAACATATTGATAATTTTGATGACAAAACTTTTCATGCCACTCAGTTAAACTAGAAATATAATTAGCAGGAGGTAATTCCATTCTAAAAATTAATTTATATAATTTAGTACTAATAAGTAACCTCTTAGCAAATGCTCATACACTGTTATGAAACAAAAATTTTACAATAATTTTGATCACTTTTCATGAAATATAAAGGATATTTCATGAATCTAAACATTAACCAACAGAAAAAAGATTTGTTTTTAATGAAAGAACATACATTACGTCTTGACAGTTTTGTTTCAATCCACTTTTTACCATTCCAGACTTCATAATATTATATGGTACCGACCCCTAACAAATCCAAAGCACTTGAGAAGTGAGAACACGCTGAATAAGTACGTTCATTAAACTCTGAGATCACAACACATAATATGTTCACTAGCATTGGAGTCTTAAAGTCCACTCGCTGGATGAAGACACTGTGACCGCAGACTCCTCGTTAAAAGATGAATGCATTGTTATCCTTGCACGCCGTTCTTTGGATTCCCTTGCCTGAACCAGCAGTTTTGTGTGGTTACATTTTTTAGTCTTGGGCGGAAGGTTTTGTAAACTCCTTCACACACAGCAGGGTGAGTTCTGGGCGATGGACGGTGGCCGCCCTTGCTTGTTGGTCATCATGAAGCCTGGCTTCATTGTTAGGTGCCTATCGAGGATGATCCCCAGATGAGATGGGGTGTTAATTGATACAAATCAAAAGTTTCATTTTTGTTTTGTTTTGTTCTACACAAATCACAGATAACATTGACATAAATCCACCATAACTACTCATACTCAATTTTTTTAATAACTAGTTTAAAGTTTGACTCTGGGTTCTAGCATTTTTGATACCTCATAGAATCTACAAAAATATCAATTAAGGCCACTCTCTTCACGCGCTTATCCATACAAACGTATTACGCCTATTATTCTAATATTGGTCGCAATAGGTCTAAAGTTAAGCCAGATATCAATTTATATCTCCATTATCTATGCCATAAAATAAAAAAATTACTAAAATTATATTTATTTTAAAAGTTATGACCATTGAAAAATCACTATTTTTTGGGCAAATTTTGAGGCAACTTCGTGCGTAAATAAACTATATAAGAAAGCAAAAAATTTAAAAACGACCAAAGTCTTGTCATAGGTTACTTCATAATAATTACAAATGTATTTAGTTTATGTAATAAATTGCCAAGTATTTGCTAAAATAGGCGTAATTCCAAACCTAGATTTGCATATTTTTACTTTGCCATTTTTCACTAAAAAATCATGATATCTCAAGCAAAATTTATCATAGGGGAAAGGTGCGGTGGAGAGGGGTAAGTTAGATACGAAGAAGAAGCGAGTAGCGGCCGATTTCGCACGATCGCATGACATAATTAGTCAACTACGAAACGTAAACAACAAATATGTCACACGTTACGTATAATTAGCATTTTTGTTGTTTATTTTGCCTTCTTATTTTGCTAATTGTAATTTACTGCTCTTTTATTCTATTATAGACTCGTCAGCTAGAGATTATCGATACGGATACAAATCTAGACTTTTTCCAAGCCGGGCCCCCAAAAATCCTCGACAAAGAAAAAGGAACAAACAGCATCTAATGATGCGTAAGTATCTACATATCTACTTGGTACAAGCTGGCTAAAAATGAATATGAGTAAGACGAAAATCATGTCAAACACTCATGTCCCGCTTCACCCGATAATCGTTGAGAACTTGGTGCTCGAAATTGTAGACGAGTATATATACCTAGGACCCGCAGTCCAGCTAGGTAGGTCCAGTTTCGAGAAAGAGGTCAACCGCCGAATCCAACTCGGATGGGCAGTGTTCGGGAAGCTTCGCGATGTCTTCTCGTCCAAAATTCCTCAATGCCTGAAGACGAAAGTCTTCGAACAGTGCGTGTTGCCAATGATGACATACGGATCCGAGACATGGTCGTTAACTATGGGCCTCATAAGAAAGCTCAGAGTCGCTCAGAGAGCGATGGAGAGAGCTATGCTCGGAGTTTCTCTACGCGATCAAATCAGAAATGAGGAGATCCGTAGAAGAACCAAAGTCACCGACATAGCTCAACGGGTTGCGAAACTGAAGTGGCAATGGGCGGGGCACATAGTTCGGAGAACCGATGGACGTTGGGGTCCCAAGGTGCTGGAGTGGCGACCGGGAAGCGCAGTGTTGGTAGACCCCCCCACTAGGTGGAACGACGACATCAAACGAGTCACAGAGAGCCGCTGGATACAAGCGGCACAAGACCGTGGCATGTGGAAGTCCCTTGAAGAGACCTATGCCCAGCAGTGGACGTCAATCGGTTGATAACGACGACGACGACGACAAGCTGACTCCCATTGCTTCATAAAAATGCTAGAAATAAAAATGTTATTAACAGTACTACTAAATATAAGTTTTACGCCCAGTCTGTGTTCCGAAACGAACGAACTAAGGTCGAGTCCAGACTAAGTAACACCTTTCAAACTATATAACATGCAATATAACCACTACCGCCACTACAGCCTTTTTAACGTCTCACTGCTGGGCACAGGCCTCCTCTTTCATAGGAGAGAGGGATTTAGAGCTTAGACCCACCACGCAGCTCCAATGCGGGTTGGCGGGTTTTTCTCACATGATAGTGAAAATAACCGGGAACAACTGCCGTGCTCTCCGAGGCCGTTGCCTTCGGGCAACAACTTCGGGCTGGCACTGAGAATTTCTTGACAGAAAAACCCAATACCTAAAAACTATTTGCCCGACCCGGGAATCGAACCCGTAACCTCGTCACAGTCGAATACTCTAACCACTATATCAACGAGGCAATATAACAATAGACTTTTATAGCAAATTAGGTTTCAATACTAAGGGATAAAATATAATAAACATAAAGTATAATAGGAAAAAATTATTGCCATTTTACAAACTGGTTTTTTTATAGGTAATTTTTAATTGCACATCTAAAATACTAAACATGCAATAAATATACTGACTTGCATACTAAATGATACCGTATTACTACTAATTTGTACAACTAATATACTGATTTGCAGACTAAATTATTTCTTAGTTATGGTCCAAGAACGAGCGAAGCGAGCTCGGGACTTGCGGCACCCCAACTCAGATAGGTTAGGTTAGAAGGGACAACGAACAGGGGGATGGCAGGGTCTATAAGACTCCGCCATCACCTTCGTTGTTATTTTTTTGTTTTCTTTTCATACTGCCCAGAAAAAGGAACCCTGCGAAGCGAGGCTTCGTCAACTGCATTTGGTAACATCTATTTAACGATTTACTATTATATTGTATAACTGTCCACTATAATATTATCTCCTGCGTAGTGCCCTGCGTATGCGCACACACTTGTGCACTAGAATATCTCCTGCGTAGTTGACCCTGCTTCTGTTGAGATTGGCCGCTTTGGCCGAGATTCGGAGCGCTGTGGTCATAAAGTGGGTGGTCCCGGGTTCAATTTCCGGCAGGGGCAATTTGGGATTTTATAATTTCTAAATTGTCTCTGGTCTGGTCTGATGGGAGGCTTCAGTGGTTGGCTACCACCTTACCGGCAAAAGCCGTGCCGTCAAGCAATTTAACGTTCCGGTACGATGCTGTGTAGAAACCGATCAGGGGTATGTATACCTCTTTCAAGTTAGCCCGCTTCCATCTTAGACTGCATCATCACTTAACATCAAGTGAGATTGTATTGTATTGTATTTATAGAGGGGACGCTGCCAGGCGGGTGATCAGTCCTATGTAAGGACCATTTCACCCAATTCCCCGTAATTGGACACAGGTTACTGGTGTCCTGGGGGGGGCAGCCCCTCAAACCTTCCCACGACTTTCGTAAACATAAGAATGTATACCTATAGGGTATACATTCTTGGTGTGTGTGGAGGTGTCTTCTTTTTAGGGTTCCATACCCAAAGGGTAAAAACGGAACCCTATTAATGTCACTCGGCTGTCTGTCCGTCTGTCTGTCCGTCCGCCGGTCACAGGTCTGTAGCTCATAGACTAAATGAGTTGAGTAGAAAAACCTAAAATTTTGGTATTTGGTGTAGAACGTTAACCCAAAACTAAATATTGAATTAGAAATTGGAGTAAATTATTTTTCAGAGGCATGGAATATTTTTTAGGGGGGCTTTCCCATACATGAGAAAGGAGTCGAAAAAAAAATTTTTTTTTAACCTAGCTTGTGGGATATCATTATTTAGAACTTATTAAGTAGAGCACGAACATATATTTTTTTAATTTTTTGCTTAAAAAATAAAGAAATGGGGGGCATCAAAGTTGTTAGTTTTAGACCATTTTTGTGATGGGGACTATCTCAAAAACTAAACCAGTTAAAAATATGAAACTTAGGTATATTATGAACCATATACTGTATTTAGACAACAAATACTAAAAATAATGATTTATAAAGTAATTTGTAAGCTGTGATCAAAACAAACGAACACTTTTTGGGATTTTCTTTCACGGTTTGTTGCGATGTCTAGCTCGGAAATGAAATATTTCTTACGCCCAAAATATTATGTTGTTCATAATTATGTACGGAATCTGAAAAGAGCGAGGCCCGACTCGCACTTGGCCAGTTTTTTGATAATATCGTTACCTTGCAGTTCCCTTCTTACTAATAAGTAGGTACATAGGGCAATCAGCTATGAAGTGAAAGCTGGTTTCTTTTTCTCCACACTCTGGACAGGATGGGTCTTCTACGAGTCTCATTATTGCATGATATCTATTAAGCAGATAGTGTCCAGTTGTTATACCTGCTACCTAGGTAGTGTAGTAGAGTAGGCTAGGTTTGGGTCCGCAGAATTACATACATTTTATGTGTCATACTAAGTATAGGTGAATGGTTTTATAATGTTCTCCAACCTAACTTCCAATCTATACAAGATTAGTTTGTATGCGTACTACTCTTGTATAATTTGGACGATCTTGATTAAAAAGTAATTTACAATCTATACGCGACCAGTTTCACACCCTTGCGGTTTGGCTTTGTATAGAATGGAAATACACGTAACCGTGCACAAACTCCAAGGAATCACTCTATAGTACAGCTGTACTGACTTCGGCCCAAAAGTTTTTGCAAAAGGTCAATGTTACGTAGGCGTAGCAGAGTGAAGTCTTTGGACAAAATAGGTATATTAGACTTCAGCAATAGGTCTGGCAATATCAGAGAACATATTAGTGACATAATATGTATACATTTATGGTTATAACTGCGTACGTAAGAATGATAACTCGATGTGTTATATATTAAAATCTTCTTAAAAGTGTGTAAATTATGATAGTGAAATAATCATCAAAATCGGTTCATTAGTTGCGGAGATAATCGCGAACATACTTACATATATACATACATACATACTTACATACATACGGGTCGAATACAGAACCTCCTTTTTTTCAAGTCGGTTAAAAATTAGTGTGCGATTCAGTATTTTAGGCGCTACTTTCGAATATTAATAGTGGGCACATTTACTGTGCAATTCAGTATTTTAGGTGCTACTTTCGGAACATTTTGTGTGCGAAAGAGAATCAATAGATATACGATTAAGTACCACCCTTTTTTAATTGATGATTTTTTATCGCCTATAATCTCTAAACACATTGTTTACTTTTTAGATGTTCTTGGAGCCTTTTGAATTGCGCTTAGAGCAAAAAATATCTAAACGAGCGAAGAACCATGATGATAACGAGTAAATAATATTTCAAAAACCAATGAAAATACTGTTATATAATTGTTGTGTGCTTATGATTATGATAATCAAAATATATTGGGACAGGGTAGTCAAAGCGAACTAACATGTATTTTATAATATTATTATCTTACAAAGTGTACGAAACATTATCTTCACCGTAATGTAATAGACAAATTTGTACAGAAAAATTTATTTTGTTTTGCAAAAATTGCATTGTCGATTCGGTCTAACATGCTCGCGCGCAGATTTGCTAAAAGCAGTAATGAAGTGAGGGGAACCCTCCTCAGGGCTTACTGTCAATGTTTATATACCTGTCAGTTGTGGTACCTACTGGTACAAGAGAGTGTCCTTCAGCACCATAAGGGTGCAGTATAATAACGCATACCGCATCATTATGAAATTTCCCAGATACTGCAGCGCATCGAGTATGTTTGCCGAGTCGGGGGTGCCTGATTTCTTTGCTGTTATCAGAGCACGTATAGCTTCCTTCTGGGAAAGATTGCGTAACTCTAGTAACAGCATCCTCCAAGTGGTGAGCCAGGACTTGCGCGGTCCAATGATTGCTCATTGGATCAAGATGCATCGAGATCCAAATAGGAAATAACTCTGCACACCTTCAGTGTGCAGCGTTAATGTAATATATGTAAATTTATATATATAGTATTCTATATCACCTATTCTATTGTATTTGATTTTAATTTATTTAATTAATTTTTGATATGTTTTTTGTATTTCTATATTCATACCTACTTGGGTTTTTACCTGAATAAAGAAAATTATTATTATTATTATTAAAAAAATCCATCCATCCATCCATCCATTACATGTTTCAAAGAACATTGAGCAAAATTCATGTTACGTCATTTCGCTTTGACTCTGCGCTAATATGTCTTGATATTTGATCCCTTACGTGCATAGCATACATATTATTATAAGTACTTTTATTTTATAATACGACTGTGTACGAACTATCTAGTTGTGTCCTAATATCTTTTTTCTCTTTTGTGTCATTTTGCTCATCATTCAGACCGATTACTAAAAAGTTAGTTTTAATTTTAGTACTTTTGATGTTTAAATAAATGACTTTAAATAACTTTCTTATTTTATTTCCAATATTTGGTATCCTTAGCGACCATGCAAGAGACACGGTGTGGCGCCGGCACCACTGAATTTTTCATATATTATGTAAGTATAAAAGTTGGTAAGTATCTACGAAGATCATGAATACATCAATGTAATGAGGTGGATTCACGTTATTCATAATATAATGTAGATTCAGCCGTATTTTACATAGAATATAATATATTCACATTTAAAAATGTGTGAAATATTATACCTAGATACACATAGTTCTGTTATTTTACATTTCATAATATTGTCTTGTATGATTTTGTTTTATATGTGCACATTCTAAGTAGGTTTTCGAATATATAAACAAAGTTTTGACAGCGAAAAAATATTATGTTACTTAGTCTGGACCCACCCTTTTGTCAATTATTTTTATCGATTTGTAAAATAATTATTATCACATTATCCTACTAACTATATCTAATATTATAAATGTAAAAGTGTGGATGTTTGGATGTTTGTTACTCAATCACGCCGCAACTACAAAACCGATTCGGCTGAAATTTCGAATGGAGATAGGTACTTTTGAATGGAGATAGCTTATGCCCTGACTTAAAACATAGGCTTTCGGTTCGCACGGGATTTTGAAAAAAAAACAAATCTATAGCAACAGCTATAGGTAGATTACTATAGCAAACTTCCTTGAAAGTAGGTATAAAGGTTGGAAAAGGAAGCGGGAACGGGAACCGAAAATCCACGATTCCCTCGGGAACGGGATTTGTGAGAAACCGAAATTCACGCGGGCGAAGCTGCGGGCAGAAGCTAGTTTTAAATAATTTTGGGGGATAAGTAATCAATTACATTTGTAGTATCTCTTGATTTTCAATTATTTTCTTTATTTTTTAAGATTCCATTCCTCAAAAGGAAAAACGAACCGTAAATGAAAAGGAAATAGGCATGATTGTGCATTGTACTGTCCAATGTCCATATGTCATTCTTTCTCGCTTTAGTTTTACGTGTAGCTATGGTAGCTGCATACTCTTCTTTACTGATGATGTCTCGCTCTCTAAATGCAGGACGAGACAGCAATATTTTAGGCTCCGCCCACCAACGACTTCTCGATTGCATGGAGAGCGCTCTTAACATAAATTAATAATTTTGTTATCAATACAATATATTATACAAAAACTTTATTTAAGTAGGGATGTGAAAATAATCGATTTTTATAATAATCGTTTTTTTTTTTAATTTTTTCTTAATACTTATTTTACTAAAACTTATAATCTTACATAATGCCAACAAAACCGATCACTCGGTTTGACAATAATCGATTTTTTAAAATTGATTTTTTAATGATATTCGATTTAAAAAAAATCAATTATCATTCGATAGAATCGATTTAAAAAATTAGGTTAATTTCAAGTTTTAATTGATACTTGTGGAAACAATTTTTTTTCTTGTTTAGACTTAAAGTTTAAAAAGATTTGTTTTGTAGATACTTTATTTTGAAGTCAAAAGGTTGCTATTTTATTTCTTGTACTAAACTTATAGTTTCATTTTATTTTGAATCTAATAAAATGTTACATGGCAAATATGATTTGTGGCAAATATTATTTTTAGTTTTTTTTTATTGTTTAAAGTTAATAAAATGTTTTTGGTTATTTTTATACTTATCATTGTATTTAATTTTTGTTTTGATAAATCCTACTAATATTATCCTACTAATATTATAAATGTGAAAGTGTGGATGTTTGGATGTTTGTTACTGTTTGTTACAGTACTCACTTTTAATTTCTTAATTTATATATAAGTTGAATTTTAGGGCACACAATTAATACTCTTGCACTTTTATCACACATTTATTGTGATTCACTCTTAGTTAAAAAACTTACAACTCGATACGTTACTCAGATGTTTTAACTACTAATTTGTTTAAAGAAAATATTACAACATGACTTTTCGTTTGATTGAATTGTGAATGAGACGCCATACTTGGTATGTCACGTGTTCTGTAAAAGCGGGAGGCACGACTAGTTGAGCGCCATCTATTGGCGGTTTTCAGACTTTAACACTATGAACTTAGACATACCGCCCATCAAGGACTTGTCCTTTAAGTAAACATTTAAGAACTAATTGAAATTTACAACTCAAAATATAGCAAATGAGATTTAAAATGTAATGTATACAATTCAAGTTAAAGTGAATTTACTCATAAATTTCAAAATTGAATTTTCTATACAAAGAAAAGCAAAGTTAAACTTAAAACCAAACACTAATGAAGTTAACAAACAAAGTTGAGTGAATTAACAACTACTAAAAGTGAAATTTGTAAAGTAATGTGCAATTAAACAAAATGCAATGAAAGTTGAAACAGACAAAATTGCTTACTCAACTAATGGAATTGACAATCCATAACAAAGTGAAATTGCAAATTACAACCAAAATAAGGTAATGATCTACTCACTAAAGTCAAATTAGAATTAACACAAAGTGCAGTCAACAACAAAAAATGTATGGATAGAACAATAAAATTTGAATACACTATGAACTCAATAGAGTGAATGGGACAACAACACAATAAAATTTATGTAGATAAGTTAATTGACGTTAACTTTAACACGAAGTGATATTAAACTCTATAACAAGTATTCTCAATAAACAAGTAAGTAAATACAATATCTTTGAATTAACAATATTAATTTTGATATGTGGCGATAGCCGCCCACCATGACATCTATAAAAATACAGCATTTGATATGTTAGGCACTAGATAGTAAACAAATTGTAAGAACATTGTTTTTCATTAAATGGTTGATAATTATTCTAGTTGTGTTATTCTTTTCGATGTGTTTATCTCTTAGCTCATAGTCAGTATCTTTCATGCAAAGATTCAGTATGATTGAGGTTTGTTATACAATACGTTCTCACGAGAATCCTCAACTATCAACTTAGTAAAATGACTCTTAGCAAGTGTAACCAATAGATGTCCCGTGTAGTTGTATGTCTTTGCAAATCTGATTCCTCCAATAGCTCTGATGAGATGTTTTTAATCTATGAAAAGGTGATGAGGGTGATTTATACTTCCTTTTGTTCACATTTTTGATCTCTTTTAAGTCTTCTCTAAATTTACTTGTTCAGTGTTCAATATTATGTAGTGTGTTCTCTATTTCATTCATTGTTATAGGACATTTAAATTTTCTTCTCTCTTCTTTAGGTAGTAAATCTTTCACTACGTGATAAAACTCGTAATGCTCTCGGTATTGAATTCTTGATGAATGTATATTCAAATAAATTAATGTTTTTAGAGACTTGGTGCTTAGAGATATCTTCCAGCGATTTTGCAAATCTTTTGAGCACGTTAATGCCAAATCGAGTCATTCCAAGCGTAAATGTTGTAATTAGGTAAGTTTTAAGATTTGGGACAACTAGTCTAGTAAACTTGCAGCCAGAAATCCAACACAAAGTTCTAATCTTGAAATAGATGCTTCCTGTTTCATTGATGGAATCTGTATCTTGGCAGTCATGAATCACATGAACATAATGTTCAGTATCTCTTGCTCTTTGATATACCACCGTAGCATTAGTTGCTGTGGATGCATCATTAAATGCATGCAGTACTTTCTCTGTCAATTGCATCCATCTCAGAATCTTAATATACTTCATGCTGGTTAGAGTGATTGCTTTATCCTGTCTAAGTATGTTTAAAGGGAATTTTCTCATACTGATATCTGCCTTTGTATCTTCTAAATGAATTAAATTCTCAAAATTGTTTGTGTTGTGATTCCAGCTGATTCTCAAAACCTCTAAATTCTCGTTTGATATACAAATTGGTTGATCCAAATTAACATCTTCTTTTCTCGCATTTTGTAAATAGTTTTCATTCTTACTCCTTTTCTCGATCTGGAATTTTGGTTCTCGTGATAGTTTTTTCTTTGTAGTATAATATTCTTTAGTTTCTTCTTTAGATATTGTGTTCGTATGATTTTCACTACAAAAGTTGGTTGAATCTTTTTCTGCAGCAATTACCAAATTATGTCCTTCTTCTTTACCTACTTGTTGCAAACACTTCAAAGCATGATAGAATACACAAACGGTTGCAACAGCCAGTGCCAATGATTTGTAGTATTGCACTGGTTGAAAAGAATTAGGTCTCCAGATTGTACGCTGATATTTTGCATCTTTAACATGTACTTTCACTTGATCGTACATTTTATCTTTCCCTATTTCAGCGATTTGATGGACACAAACTACTGCAGTGTCCTTAATTTCTTGAGTACCTTCTACTAGCTTCGAATGATTCAAAGTGATATGTTCTTCCAGATCTGTCTGATGTTCTTTATAGTGATTAGGAACTTTCAATCTTCTTTCTGTAGAATAATTTCTCTTTTTCTTCAACTCTATGAATTTTTCTACCTCACCCTCAATCTGATTTTTCTTGAGCGGCCGTCTTCCAATGTACCGCCCATCGTTATCTCTCGTAGCCGTTGATAACTGATTGTTTTCAGATTTGATTTCTTTAGTTAGGATTTTTTGAAAAGTATGATTTGGCTCTGTTTTCTGAAAATGCTTAAGTTGATTTTCTTCTCTTATTTGGAGGTGCATGTTAACTACTCTCTTACAGTGTGAATCTTTGTTATTTGAAACTTCTCCGAATAATGTCCATCCAAAAATTGTATTTTGTGCAACGATATTAGTTTTTGGATGTTTGATCATGCCCTCAGTTAGTATTTTAGTATATACTTCAACGCCAAGCAAAAGGTCAATTTTACTTGGTGTTATGTAGCCTGGATCAGCTAGAACTATATTTCCAAAGTCTAGACAATCAGGTGATGTTGTTAGATTTCTCGACGGAAGTACCCACGAAAATGATCTCAGCACATATGCATCTACTTGGATTGAATTTTCTGGATTCTGGCGTGATTGGACATGGAGAGTCACCATGTACTGCACTCTAGTTTCACCAGATCCCAGACCTGACACCCACGCATTGACTGGTGAGCGTTTAAGTCCAAGCAGTTGAATTGTAGCTTCCGTGATGAATGACGCCTGTGAGCCCTGATCTAACAGTGCTCTAATGTGGTGCTCACAGCCGTTTTTGTCTCTTGTTTTAACAAGTGCAGTTGCTAGTAAGGCTTCGTTGGGTTGTGGCTCCTTTGTGAAGTTAGAAATGATTCTCGTCTCAGTTGCCAACGAAGTTGATGGTTGCACAAGTTTCTCAGTATTGTTAGTATCAAGGTGTAAGTTCTCTGTGTTGCTTGGAAAGTCTTGAATGTCTTTTTTGTTATAGTGCAAGAGTGTGTGATGTCTTCTAGCACACTTTTGACAAGAAGTGACATTTCTACAAGTCTTAACTGAATGTGGTGCTAGGCAGTTGAAACACAGCCCTTTAGCTTGTACGAAGTCTTGTCTCTCCTTTGGTTGTTGCATACCAAATTTCTTACAAGCAAAAAGATAGTGGTTTTCTTCACATAGTGCACAAACTGGCTCCTTCTTATTCTGATCAACAACTGTAGTGTGAAATGATTTGGATTTCGATGCTTGATTACTCTGAACTGTATTTTTTGATTTATTTGTGTCAATCATTTCTAGCGCCCGAAATCTGGCTTCTAAAAATTCAGCAAGCTGACTCCATTTGGGTATTTCATCAGGTGCTAAATGGCTCATTTGAATTTCCCACTGTTTATGAGATTCAGTATCTAATTTAGAAACCACTAGATAAATTAAAATTGCATCCCAAGATGTAACATCGACATCCAAGTTCTTCAACTGTTTCAGACAGCTCAATGTGGTATCAAGAATAAGTTTAAGTGCACTAGATGACTCGTGACTCATTGGTTTAATAGAAAATAGTGATTTAAGAACGGCATAGCAATTGAATCTTTTGTTATCGTATCGACTTTTTAATATCAACCACGCTTCCTCATAGTTAGCTTCAGTAATAGTCAGATTGCGTAATAAAACTTCAGGTTCTCCACTTAAACAACTCTTTAAATAATGAAGTTTCTGAACACTCTTTAACTTGCTGTTCTTGTGAATTAAAGTATCAAATAAGTCATGAAAAGATTGCCATTCATTATATTTTCCATTAAATGAGGGTAGTTTGATCAATGGTAAATGTACTTCATTCTGCGCTGAACACGTTCCACAATTAGGGCTTGACGCTTTTTCTGTATGTGTTGTAGACTTATATTGTTCAAGTTTATCTTTTAACATTGATTTGTAGGTAGTATATAATTCTTCAAATTGCTCGTATAAATCTTTTGTAAAATATTCTAAGTTTTTTCTCATGTCTTTAGTAGCCTGCAACACTATTTGTTGATGATCAGACTTAAATTCGCTCCATAATGCTTCTAAGGACTCTAATCTAGATTCCGTGTAACCCTTGGTTAATCTCTCTTTAGGTGTTTTTTTGTAATTTCTATCCGCCTTTGTTAAGTTTAAAAAACGATCTTCTTGAACATGTATTAGTGACTCCATCTTTATGTGTGATTATTTGAAACACTGTAACCCTGTATAAAGTTCAGTTGTATCAAGAAAAACTATTTAATAATGTCCAAAATACTCAAAGTTCAAAATGAATTAATCACCGAAAATTGTCCAACTGACAATTTCGAAGTTCATAATGTAAGTTCCAAAACGAAATCACTATTATGTCTCAAGATTAAGTCCACAAAATAATGATTATAAACACAAGTAAATTGTTCAAAGTAATTTTCAATTGTTTACAAGACGGAATCTTTCTAAGTCCCTTTGAATCGAAATTATGCCAAAGTCTTTTCAACATACGAAATTGTTATTTTTGAAGCGAATTTTTCAAAGTCCACGAACACTGATTTTAACTAAGTTTATATCTACGTAACTTTTCAAAGTCGACAAACACTGATTTTAAACGAATTAAAGTCTTTTTTCACTGATATTTAAGAAAGTTCTAATCACTTACAGTTTCTCCCGGGTTTCGGCACCATTATGTTTGTTACAGTACTCACTTTTAATTTCTTAATTTATATATAAGTTGAATTTTAGGGCACACAATTAATACTCTTGCACTTTTATCACACATTTATTGTGATTCACTCTTAGTTAAAAAACTTACAACTCGATACGTTACTCAGATGTTTTAACTACTAATTTGTTTAAAGAAAATATTACAACATGACTTTTCGTTTGATTGAATTGTGAATGAGACGCCATACTTGGTATGTCACGTGTTCTGTAAAAGCGGGAGGCACGACTAGTTGAGCGCCATCTATTGGCGGTTTTCAGACTTTAACACTATGAACTTAGACAGTTACTCTATAACGTCGCAACTACTGAACCAATTTGACTGAAATTTTGAATAGAGTTGGATTATGCTCTGACTTAAAACATAGGCTATTTTTGTCCTGAAAAAATCCACAGTTCCCGTGAGATTTTCAAAAACCCGAAATCTATATCTACAGCTGTAGGTAGATTACTATAGCAAATTTCCTTGAAAGTAGGTATAAAGGTTGGAAAACGGAGCGAAAACGGAAAATATCCACGATTCCCTCAGGATTTGTGAAAAAACGAAATTCACGCGGGCAAAAGCTAGTTGATAATATAATATTATTACTATTTATAGAAAAGCAGGCATTTTTAACCAACATCAAAAATTTTTCAACGGCGATGGAACCAGAAAAATTACGTGCAACGCGATAATTTGCGTCGGTATTGAAAACTGATCTTACAACTTCTCTTACTTACTCGACAAATCTTACGATCTTCCATCTTTCCGTGTGAGTACCTTTATAGGCTTGCAGTTGGACTATTTGCATAGTTCCTTGTCGTCACTCCAAATTCATAAATACCTACTCATATCTATTATGAATGTGAATGTAACTCTGTCTGTTGGTCAGTTATCTTTTCACGGCACAGCCACTGAATGAATCTTGACGAAAGACGTAGAGATCGGCCACGGTGGCCAATCCCAAAGGAGGCTAGTCAACGATGTAGGAGATGTTATAGTGCGCAAAAGTGCGCGCAAACACAACTGACAAAACCTTGTTTTGTCCAATCTGGGACTTGAACTTCCAATCTCGGGGCTGCTATTGATAATTTCTTGACAAAAACCAACAATATTTCAAAAAACAATGAACCGATTCTGATGGTTTTTTCACTATCGTAATCTACATACATTCAAAAAGGTTTTAGTATATAACACCTGCAGTTATCATTCTTATGTACGAAGTTACATGCATAAATGTACAAATATGCCATTAATATTTTTGATTGGTAGGTAGGTACACCGATTGAGATTGCTGGACTGAAGTCTGTTTAATTTTTCTTAAAATATAGCTTGTTCGGATAATATAAATAATCAAATTTTTCACAAAAACGATTATTTCTTTTAAGAAAAATCGATTTTTCCTATATCGATTAATATTGAAAAGTGAATACTCGATTTTTAATTAATCGATTTTTTTACTCAAATTCACTACTCACATCCCTATAATTAAAATATTTTTTACGATTAATCATTAAAGGTAAACATTTTCACGTAGCTTTCGAATAATATTGGCACTTTAAAGATTTTAAGCTTGTCCCTTAAGGACACAAAATTGCCGTTATTAAAAGTTATTATGGCAACAGTAAAATAAACATAAATTAGCATATAAACATAAAAACGTTAAAAAGATTTACTTAACGCAAAAAGAAGCAAAAATACCGCTAAATATTGAATACCGTTTTTATATTATCGTTAATTGTTGTTGAGTTAACGTTACAAATTTTAACGGTATGCCCTGTTTTAGAAATAAGTTTTTAGTTGTCTATAACAAATTACCATAGAGTTACATAACATAGTCTGCGTAATGAACTGTTTCTATGACTCTGTCAAATATACGTCAAAAAACGAAGAAACTAATGTCAAATTTGATAAAACGCCAGCGTATACTTATCTGTCGCACTTTTTTGCGAATGAGAGAAGAGAGAGAATAACTGCCCCAAAACTATCATTTTCCGATCGAGTCATGTTTACACGTCTAGATTTTCATACATGATTTTCACTGTTTAGACTACCACTTGAGTTTTAAAAACTATTCGTTTAGCAAAACGCGTGACCAAACGATACGCAAAACTTTTTGAGAGTATAAAATGTTAGACTAAGGGTACTGTTCTATGGTGGGCGAGTTTTGCTATAGTTTTCTTAACTCTCCTGTGTGCTTAGTCTAAAGCGGAGCACTCGAAAACGAACTCGAAAACTATTGATCGATTTCAGAGTAAAATAGACCTAAAATGTCTTGTATTAAGGTTTGAGTTCGCCAATACATTCAGCATTGTTCGAATGCTGAATGTATTGGCGAACTCAAACCTTAATACAAGCCATTTTAGGTCTATTTTACTCTGAAATCGATCAATAGTTTTCGAGTTCGTTTTCGAGTGCTCCGCTTTAGACTAAGCACACTGCTGTTGTAAGGCTTATTTGTCTTATACCCCATGAGATTTATTAAGCAAGATCCCTCGTAGAGTATTTGTAAATCTTTGTCTGTAACCTTGGCGACGTTAAATTCACATATATTGCTGTAGGTGTGTCCGTCGTTGCCGCAAACCGGAGTGTCTGGGTAACAGGGCCAAGCATGAGCGTTTAGAGTCACGGTTAGAAAAAGAACCGCTGAAAAACATAGGTAACTGTTATTAGATTAATAATTTATTAGGTATGGTATAATAATAATATTAATATATTTATTTTTCGGTGGCTACGATACATTTTGCACTAACATGATTTTTTAACCGACTTCAAAAAAGGAGGAGGTTTTTCAATTCGACCGTATACATACATATATGTATAATGTATATGCTTTTTTTATGTGTGTTCGCGGATAACTTCGTCATTTATGAACCGATTTTGATAATTCTTTTTTTGTTGGAAAGGAGATATCCCAAGGGTGGTACCATAATAAAGAAACCAGGATTTGATGATGGAATCCCAGAGAAATCGAGGGGAACTTTTGAAAATCGTAGTGACAGACTAGTGCGTTTGTTAATTTTTTTCGTCTACTTACGTTGTATTACTTGTCGATGTAATTGAAGTCGGTTTTTTTTTCGTTTGCTAGCAAACACAATTATTTATATTATGCAACTTATATCACTTAGGAGTCTAAATAGTTGAATGGCCAGTGAACGAACCCAAAGGTTAAGAAATATGAGTTGCTTTATCGGTAAAAGAAAACATCGTGAGGAAACCTGCATGCCTGAGAGTTCTCCATAATGTTCTCAAAGGCGTGTGCAGTCTACCTCCGCACTTGGCCAGCGTGGTGGACTACGGTTTAAACCCATGGATATCCGTGCTCTGTAGTGGGCCGGTAACTGATATTAATTGAACTGATACTGATGATGAAAGTGACAAGACATGGCTGTAATGTTTAGGGTTTCATACTGTTCTAACGCAGAGATTTGACTATGAATATCTTTCACACGTGATAACGGCGGTGCAATTTCTCATGATATCATAATTTGGAATATTGAATATAATATGTAATAATAATAATCATGAATATTTTTTTAATATTATCCCTGGTTTCCTTACTTAGTTTTTATTAGTACAACATGAAAAAGAGGAATCTCTTCGGTACAGAACATTAAATGAGGTATCAAAATCGTGCAAGACAGAAATCCAGCAGTCATATCCATACTATTAAAAATGTTTCAGGTCGTTCACCCCAAATTGCACTACCTATTCCGATCTATGCTCCGGACATCTCTGCGTTCATGGCGTACTTATGGCGAAGCCAACGCGGAGATATGATTAATGATTGACATCTGAACTCTGGGTACATTTCCGAAAGTGTGGGAAAGAGATATTATTCAAATCAAATCTCTGCGTTGTAACAGCCAGTTTCGCTTCTGTTTCACGTGTCATACAATGGACAAGACATGGCGGAAGTTCAGTGGTTTTGCTGCTTCGATTTACAGCAGAGGTGTGCTAAAGGCATGAGGCTACTGAGTTTACAAAAATGAGATATTTTGATACACCAGCAGTAAAAACTGAGTAATCATCATCATCATCATTATCAACCCATTACCGGCTCACTACAGAGCACGGGTCTCCTCTCAGAGTGAGAAGGGTTTTTAGCCATAGTCTACCACGCTGGCCAAGCGGATTGGCAGACTTCACACACCTTTGAGAACGTTATGGAGAACTCTCAGGCGTGCAGGTTTCCTCACGATGTTTTCCTTCACCGTTAAAGCAAGTGATATTTAAATACTTAAAACGCACATAACTCCGAAAAGTTAGAGGTGCGTGCCCGGGATCGACCCCACGATCTCCGATTAGAAGTCGGTCCTCCTAACCACTAGGCTATCACAGCTTTTTTATTAATCATTACTTATTTATTATTCATCATACACTCATAAAATGATAACTGCCATTCTCCCGCAGTTAGATATTATTAAAACATAGTTCCACATAAAATAAAATAAAGCAAATAAAAAATGTTACTTAATTAATACATTTGTGTGAACACACGAATAGATACCTATGTACGTAATGAATATAAATGATTTAAACATAGTACTTACTCAAAAATAACATAATAAAATTCGTATTTCTGCTTCTTCGAAAATAAACTCTACTTGCTAAGTTTTTTTTTAATTCTGAAACGTATGTGTTTATTAAGTGTTATGTTAACGTTAGTAACAGAAAGTCTGGGCAGCTGCGGCTTCGTAGGTATACTCGTAACAACCCGTTACTAATTGCGATAAGCAGAAGCATTTATAAAATCAATTAAGTTTTTCTGTTCAATCAATAACAATGCGGGGCTACAATACTCTTGATTTTTAGCAAGAATAACGCGAGTATTGGTACCGCACCAGTGGTAGATTCAATTGACGATTCAAAAGTACTTGTAAAAGTTTATTTGATTAAAAAAACTTTTATATTCTATTCTATTCTATTCTATTGATGGATTTATTCACTACTAGCCGACCCCCGCGACTTCGTCTGCCTGGATATAGGTTTTATATAGGATCGGATTGGATCCCATAATCCTTTTTTGTACCTAAACTAAATTTAGCCTAAGTTATTCCTTATAACATCACCAGAAAGTTCCATCAAAATCGATCCAGCCATTTCGGAAATTAGCTGGAACAAATAGACAGATCGACAAACATAAATTTAAACGCACACCAGTTTAAAATAAGCCGTACGTTCAAAGATCCGGGTCCCAAGTTATTTGAACCCAATAAATGCCTGTCATTTCTGAACTAAAAAACCTATGACCTTGAAATATTTATGGAACAATATATAAAGTACTATCTTTCTAACAAAAAAAGAATGAGTAAAATCGAACAACGCGTTAATGAATTACAGCTAAATACACGTTTCAACTTTCATCCCCTCTCCTAAGGGAACCGTGCTGAATTTCGGGATAAAAAGTATCCTATAACCTACCTCGGAGTATAAACTACAATCGTACCAAGTTTCATTCGAATCCATTCAGTAGTTTCGGCGTGATGCGCGGCCAAGATACAGACAGACAGACAGACAGACAGACAGACAGACAGACAGACAGACAGACAGACAGACAGACAAAAATGAAACAAATTGCAGTTTTGGCTTCAGTATCGATTATAGAGTGCCCTCCAATAAAAATTTTCAAAATATCTTCAATGTACAGAATTGGATCTGTTACAGTTTTATTATATTATAGATTTATTATAAGTATAGGTTGATATCGATCGTATACCGAGATCCGAAACAGAGATGGCATTAATAGCAAACTGACCAATTAAGTAGGTACCTATATCGCTAGAAATAAGAATAGATAATTAACAAAAAAAAATTTGATGCATTTAAAATCTTTGCTATTTCACTCTAGAATCTAGAAGTTTCCATCTATTCTATACGGGTGTGGATTTTAAGTTGTCCAGTGTTTTGATGGTGTGTGTGTGACCTTCATTCATCGTAACATATGGGGATAGATCGTAAAGGTGAAGCCAAACAAAACATCACCTGTTGAGAACTTTGTTTGTTTAAAAAAGAGGTACCAGATAATAATTAATAATTTAGAAAACCACATACCTACATATATGTTATGACATCGTTCGTTCGTTCGTTCGTTTCAACCAATAGACGTCCACTGCTGGACATAGGTCTCTTGCAAGGATCGCCACAGCACACGATCTTGTGCCGCCTGACTCCAGCGGCTGCCAGCAACTCGCTTGAGATCGTCTGTCCAACGAGTGGGGGGTCTACCTGCGCTTCGTTTACTGGTGCGAGGTCGCCATTCAAGCACCTTGGGACCCCAACGTCCATCGGTTCTTCGAGCAATGTGCCCAATGTAATGTTATGACATATTACCTTTGTAATATGTATACTATTTATTCAGCTATCCAAAATGTTTGTTAATAAATAAGCTGTCCAAATAGTTTGACGAGTAATAATAATATTTCTTGGGTCCTTGGAAAACTACTTACTTAGGATCAACAAAAAAGCAACATGTGAATTGGGAGGTAATAAATACTTGAAATGAAATACACAGTAAATAATGTAATAGAATATTATCGTACAACTCGTTATGAAAATCATTCATTGTGACATTTTTTAAGAAATGTGACACCCTCTATAGCGTGGTGTTAGATTCCTGAAATCTATAGACATATTTGAATACGTAGGTACCTACCTATTGCGTTGCGTTCACGATGAATGTTCTCCAATAGCTTAGAAAAAATTGTTTGCGATAGTTTTATATTACAGTGTTTATGGCCAATAAAATGGTCTTGCCGGTTATAACTTTCTGTGCAATCCTTTGAGGGACTTGGCTGCTTCCCAACTTTGATTCTTGTGTAAAAATGAATAGTCCGCAGAAACATATATATACCTATACGAGTACCTTACCTTCTGTGGGATTCTACCCAATGTACCCACTAAAGGCCGCATTCGCACGGGGCCAGCGCAGTTGCAGCACAATGAAAAATATGTCATTCTCTATTGGTCTAAGATCCCGCTATACAACGACCTTCACCGAGATGTTTATTTGATGAAACGTATTTTATATTTAATTTAACATGTCAATAAATATATTGCATATGGGTTGCCTAACTTTCAGTCCAGGATATGATTAATTAATAAATAAAAAATATTTTTTTTTAACATTTCACCGGTTTGATTATTAGACAAATTCTATACCAATCGAAAGTATGATGCCCATAGAATATGCAAACGTTAGGTTGCTTATTCTTTTCCGGTCACAACTCTCGGGTAGCAACTTAGCAAGGTGTAAACAGGTAAATCGATACTAGCATTTTGCACCGGTCTGATTATTGAATTAGAATTAAATGAAAATAAAGATGATTTCATTATGAATTTGTCTAATAATCAAAACAGTGAAATGTTAATTTTTTTTTTTTCAATTATTAATTAATCATATCCTGGACTGAAATTTGTTAGGCAACCCATATGCAATATATTTATTGACGTATTAAATTAAATATAAAATACGTTTCATCAAATAAGCATCTCGGTGAAGATCGTTGTATGGCGGGATCCTATACTATATGAACTGACACTGAAACACGTCGTCACTGAAACGGACAGGGTGTGAACACGTTCAAGAGAATGTATGAAAGAATATTTTACACTGTGCCGGAACCACCGGAACTGTGCCGGCACTAATGCTTCACAGATATGTGCGAATTAGCCATAAAACCGCCCAGCTGGCGCACGTTCTTTAGTTCCCTCCCTGAGCCTCTTATTACGGTGGCCATAATGAGAGGCTTCAGGAACGTGCGCCGGTTCATTTCTTGCACGAAGCCTTTTCCCAGTCCCTTTTCCCTTATTGTGAATGGTAAGTTATACCTTATAGGTATTACTTACCTAGAGGTTTGTTTGAATCAATATCTAATTTATACCTCTTACTAGAGAATACCCGCGGCTTCGCCCGCGAGAATTTTGGTTTTTCACAAATCCCGAGGGAGTCGTGGATTTCCGGTTCCCATTCCCGCTCCCTTTTCTAACCTTTACACCTACTTTCAAGGAAGTTTGCTATAGTAATCTACCTATAGTTGTAGCTAGAGATTTCGGTTTTTTTCAAAATCCCGTGGGAACTGTAGATTTTTCCGGGATAAAAAGTAGCCTATGTTTTAAGTCAGGGTATAATCTATCTCCTTTCAAAATTTCAGCCAAATCGGTTTAGTAATTGCGGCGTGATTGAGTAACAAACATCCAAACATCCAAACATCCAAACATCTAAACATCCAAACATCCACACTTTCACATTTATGATATTAGTAGGATAGTAGGAGGATTAGTAGGATAGTAGGATTAGTAGGATTGGTATTGTGATTATGTGTGATAGCTTCTGCCCGCAGCTTCGCTCGCGTAAATTTCGGTTTTGAACAAATCCCGAGGGAATCGTTGATTCCCGGTTCCCGTTCCCGATCCCTTTTCCAACCTTTATACTTTCTATCAAGGAAGTTCGCTATAATAATCTACCTATAGTTGTAGATATAGACTTCGGGTTTTTCAAAATCCCATGGGAACTGTGCATTTTTTCCAGGATAAAAAGTAGCCTATGTGTTGCCAATGCATGCAACACAGCAAACTATTGCAATAATGTGTTATGTGAACGTGATTTACCTAAGAACAGTCAGCGCCCTCTATGGCGTTTTTGGAAGATTATATCTATTTTAGTCCCACAGGAATACTTTTCCGGGATAAAAAGTAGCCTATGTTTTAAGTCAGGGCATAAGCTATCTCCATTCAAAATTTCAGCCAAATCGGTTCAGTAGTTGCGGCGTGATTGAGTAACAAACATCCAAACATCCAAACATACAAACATCTAAACATCCAAACATCCACACTTTCACATTTATAATATTAGTAGGATAGTAGGATTAGTAGGATAGTAGGAGGATTAGTAGGATTAGTAGGATAGTAGGATTAGTAGGATTGGTATTGTGATTATGTGTGATAGCTTCTGCCCGCAGCTTCGCTCGCGTAAATTTCGGTTTTGAACAAATCCCGAGGGAATCGTTGATTCCCGGTTCCCGTTCCCGATCCCTTTTCCAACCTTTATACTTTCTATCAAGGAAGTTCGCTATAATAATCTACCTATAGTTGTAGATATAGACTTCGGGTTTTTCAAAATCCCATGGGAACTGTGCATTTTTTCCAGGATAAAAAGTAGCCTATGTGTTGCCAATGCATGCAACACAGCAAACTATTGCAATAATGTGTTATGTGAACGTGATTTACCTAAGAACAGTCAGCGCCCTCTATGGCGTTTTTGGAAGATTATATCTATTTTAGTCCCACAGGAATACTTTTCCGAGATAAAAAGTAGCCTATGTTTTAAGTCAGGGCATAAGCTATCTCCATTCAAAATTTCAGCCAAATCGGTTCAGTAGTTGCGGCGTGATTGAGTAACAAACATCCAAACATACAAACATACAAACATCTAAACATCCAAACATCCACACTTTCACATTTATATAATATTATAAATTATAAATTATAAATGTGAAGAATAGTAGGATAGTAGGAGGATTAGTAGGATTAGTAGGATAGTAGGATTTGTAGGATTTGTATTGTGATTATGTGTGATAGCTTCTGCCCGCAGCTTCGCTCGCGTAAATTTCGGTTTTGAACAAATCCCGAGGGAATCGTTGATTCCCGGTTCCCGTTCCCGATCCCTTTTCCAACCTTTATACTTTCTATCAAGGAAGTTCGCTATAATAATCTACCTATAGTTGTAGATATAGACTTCGGGTTTTTCAAAATCCCATGGGAACTGTGCATTTTTTCCAGGATAAAAAGTAGCCTATGTGTTGCCAATGCATGCAACACAGCAAACTATTGCAATAATGTGTTATGTGAACGTGATTTACCTAAGAACAGTCAGCGCCCTCTATGGCGTTTTTGGAAGATTATATCTATTTTAGTCCCACAGGAATACTTTTCCGGGATAAAAAGTAGCCTATGTTTTAAGTCAGGGCATAAGCTATCTCCATTCAAAATTTCAGCCAAATCGGTTCAGTAGTTGCGGCGTGATTGAGTAACAAACATCCAAACATCCAAACATACAAACATACAAACATCTAAACATCCAAACATCCACACTTTCACATTTATAATATTAGTAGGATACACGTGGGTGAGGGCATTTACCTAAATGTGATCGTAGTTTCCGTCGTCAATAAAATTATTAATAGATAAATCACGCGATTCCGATTACCTTCTTGACTTTCGATTTATTAAACTACAAACAGTATCAGTGTTTACCAATCTATAATTGTATAATCGTTGTCGTGCGGTTGAGCAGTGAGCTGGTGATCAAAATAGTAAATAATGATACATAGTATAATAAACAATAGTATTGTTATAACTACTATGATAGTAGCTATTGTGAATGGTAGGTGCGAGACTTTGTTTTGGCAGAAACCGTCGTCTTATACCTTTGTTTAATACAAACCAACTTTATACAATGCAATAGTCACAGAGAAATTTGACTGGTCTGTGGCAATAGTATTTTCTCCAAGTAGATAGGTAAATGCCCTCGTACTTTCATCGATGTTTTTATGCTAGCTGATGCTTGCAACTTCGGCCGTATGGATATAGGTTATCAAAAATCTCGTCGGAACTCTTTGATATCCCGGGATAAATGTCTGTCTATGGGTGCTAAACGTCAGCGGTTCAGCAGTTAGGCTGTAAAATTGTATAAATCCATGTGTACATACCTAAGATATTGTAATATATACTCTAAATAGATGTCAAGTTTACATCTGTCAGTGGTCACAAGTTTTTTAATGACACGTGACGATGACACGTGACGTGCTAGTGATGTAACTATCGATATTTTGACTGTGAGGATCTATAGGGACACAATATGCGTGTTTAAATATGTGCACCATACTCTAATATTACATTATGCGAAAGTGTGTCTTTCTGTCTTTTACCTTTTCAGGGCCCATCCGATTTGGACGAAATTTTGTACACAGACAGCTTGCATCCCGGGAACCGATATCTAAGGCTACTTTTGTCTTGCAGTATCAAAGCGTTCCCACAAGATTAATAAAATAAAAACCTAAGCTCACGTGAATGAAGTCTCGGGCATCATCTTGTTAGGAAATACAAGAATAACATGTTTCATATAGTATATTTTTAACCGACTTCAAAAAAGGAGGTTGTATGTATGTATATATGTATGTATATAAGTATGTTCGCGATTATCTCCGCAACTAATGAACCGATTTTGATGATTTTTTCACTATCATAATCTACATACTTTCAGAAAGGTTTTAGTGTACACATCGAAAAATATACATATATATATATATATATATATATATGTATATATATATATATATATATATATATATATATATAAAACACAAAATATACATATCCTTCTAGAACCTTTGTTGTGCCTTCTAGAACTGAAATAAAATCGAGTCTTTTTGGAGTCGATGAAACTTTATAAACGGTGTTTCGAAAATACGATCATACAAGCTATTTTTAAGAAAAAATAAACCGACTTCGGTCCAGCAATCTCAGAGGAACCGCGGTGCACCAGTCAAAAATATTAGTGACATGTGGGTACATTTATGCGTGTAACTTCGCACATAAGAATGGTAACTAGGTGTGTTATACATATACTAAAACCTTCCTGAAAGTACTATGTAGATTACAATAGTGAATTGTTTTGTCTCGAAATACAAAATATTAAACCTATTTATATTAATAGGTAGTAATATTAATAGGTAGTAATATTACACTTCGTGCAATTTGCACATTGCACACGTTGCACATTGCACGAAGAACCGATGGACGTTGTCGTCCCAAGGTGCTTGAATGGCGACCTCGCACCAGCAAACGAAGCGTAGGTAGACCCCCCACTCGATGGACAGACGATCTCAAGCGAGTCGCTGGTAGCCGCTGGAATCAGGCGGCACAAGATCGTGTGCTGTGGCGATCCTTGCAAGAGACCTATGTCCAGCAGTGGACGTCCATTGGTTGAAACGAACGAACGAACGAACGAATGAATATTGTACACTTACTAAATTTCTTTGAGCATTAATGTTTATACGTCACTCCGTTAATGTGCGAATGGAAACTTCATTGGCGGAATTTTCTTCTGCATTACAGACATCCATTGGTAACGGTTCTCTTGCCTTAAATTAAAAAAATCAGACCTGGTAGAACATTTTTCACGTTTCGCTTCAGCGTTTTTCATACACTAATAACAGCTTTTAGGGTAAAACTTTTAAAACGTGCCGCCTTGATATGGGTTATGGGATGGGGGGAGGGAGAGGGTAAATCATCCAGTGTTGAGGTTAGAATTGATTTTCGTTGTTTTCTTGAAAACGATGAATTACCTTATTATAAGAGTGTTAGCATTATACTCGTGGACCAAACATCTATCACTAATGACTATTTTATCTCTGAATTCGTGCCAAAGACTATTAAGTCCAACCCTAGTATTTGCATGTATTTTGCACATTCACACAACACTAGCATGAAATTATGGTATTATTACAACTATCTGATATTATTATAATTACCAATGTGTCTATATGCGGCAAAAATAATAGCGTTTGCTTTTAAGCGCCTCCATTTTAAATTGTTTTTGGGCACAAATCAATTAAGTGTGAAGTGTTTTGAACAAATATGACTGTGTTTCTGCGATGTCCAATATTGCGATCTTATTCTTTGTGCCCATTCATTTCTTATTTTTGGGTTCTTTGGAAATCTGTAACAAATAAAAATTTAGCGATCTTGATACAACAATCTAGCACGCGGAAATACACGTAAATATTCATTCTGTGTAGTGGCTACGGAATCTAATGTTCAAAAAATTAAAAAAAAAACCCCGACACCATTTTTGATCGCGGCCATCTTGGATTTGCATGGTGTTATTCTACTAGTCAAGTCCTTTCATTTGATACCCATATTAACGGATTTGTGAAAAATAAATAATCTACCATTTTGTAGCGGCGGCCATCTTGCATCGATTTTCATCAAAATAGCTGACAACACTTTCGACTAATTCACCTTTCAAACAAAAAAAACCGCGTTCAAATTGGTTCACCCGTTTTAGCGCTACAGAGGAACAGACAGACAGACAGACAGACACACACACATACACATACACACACACACACACAACACACACACAGACACATCAAACTTATAACACCCCGTCGTTTTTGCGTCGGGGGTTAAAAATTTTATCGCACGTAATCGATATGCAATTTTAGTACATCACTATGCTAAAAAACATAACCTTTATTAGTCAACAGAAAATATTTAAAAAATAGGCAAAAATCGGTGTAGAATTGACCACGATGATGATTTCCAAAAACTACAAATAACGTTACATAATTTTAGATTATATTTACATACAAAACTATCAAAACTCACCGATGAAATGATAATGTTCCTTTAAAATTTTCTTTTCGGCCCCTATAGGAATTACATTCTTTCACAGCACAGGACATTATAATAAAACTACGGAAAATTTATCAAAAATAACTTAAGATCAAACATTTATAAATTCTTGGAAGAAGAACACCAAAATAATAAAAATTTATCAGCCTCGTAATGTATGTTTTTGGAAAATTATGATACGACTAAATTCAATTGTCAATTGACATAAAACATGCAAAAACAATATCTAAACAATCCATAAAGTAATGATGGTTTATGAGACATACCTATTTAATTTGGTAGGATTAAATTTATTAAAATTTAACAAATAAGTCCATTTGACAATCAATTTAGTGACATGCTTAGAAATAATAAAAAGCAAGTGCGATTCGGTGTTTCATTTACACCTAGACAGGAGTCATTTAGGTTAGGTGAGTACAATAACTGTACCTCAAGTTAATTTTTAGCTTCAGATCTCTTAGTTAATAGATCAATGGTACATACTACTGTCCCTAATATGGACGTATTAAATATTACGAGATAAAAAGTTGCTATGTAATCATTCTCTATATAATCTGATCGCTAGGGATCTAGGCTTTCTGTTTCGAGAATATTTAGGGAGTAATTTTGGAAATATGCACATCAACACTGTCTAGGGATATTTTGTATAAAGTTCTGAAACTCGAAAAATATCAATCGGTTTTAAATTATTTTAATGAAAGCTTATTTTGTAGATCATATTAAATGATTCTAAATTTGAATTTGAAAAAATAAATTGAAAACAAAAGATTTGTGCGGCATAATTGTAGCGAAGTTCGAAAGTTTCAATTGACCTAACCCAGTTTTTGGTATATTTTTGTATCAAATGAAAGTTTCAATGAAAATTATTGGTTAATTTCTAATTTATGCAACTGTATGCATCATGCAGAGGCGCCATTTAACCCTAGAAGCCTAATCTACGTCTGCAAGGCGTACACGCAATCGAATATCGTTTGTCTCTTTGTAACTGTTGAAGTTAGCGCGTCGTGCTTTTTTGCCATCTCAGCGGCCGACGGGAGCTAGCGGACGGTGTCCGTGTCATTAAAGTAAGTCCCGCCATTTTTGATTTATCGAAGTATAGCACGACTGCGAGACGTATGTTTAGGCTTTGTGTAACTTTTAAAAAGCACAAAATTGATATGTGTGTAGACTGCTCCTAAAGTTTAGTTAGTCTTAGTCTGATTAGATTTAATGTTTGCTCTAAGAACAACTAATTAGCGTTAAAAAAAAAAGATTTTATAAAAAAATATATTTGTTTTAGTTGATTTTGAAGAAGTTAATTTTTATTGTCCCAATTTATGCATATTGTTTTTTCGTTGTAATAAATAACTGTGGTTATAGTTATAATTTATAACAGTGTTGTTTAATTGTTAGTTTATATTCCAAATTTAAATTTCTGCTAAACAATATTTCTAAAATAGGGCTATTTTTGCATAGAGATTGTAATTTATATGTGTACGCCTCTGAGACGTATATTAAGGCTTTGTGTACGTCCGAAATAGATAAGGCTTCTAGGGTTAACAAGAGACGAAATGTTAAGGGCAGTAGGTACGCTCCAAACTGGGGCTCCTCAACGAAGTATTGCCGAGGCGATTGAAACAAGAAAAAACGTGATATCAAGGTTGTGGTCACGTTATCGCACCACTGGTGAAGTGGCTGAGCGGCACCCAGGCGAGAAGCGCATAACCGCCCGAAGACAGGACCGATTTTCGCAAATGACCGCGAGGAGATAACCAAATGCTACAGCCATGCAGTTGGTTTAAAGGCTCCAGTCAGACTACCATTTGCTTGTCAGTGACGAAACTGTGAGGAGAAGACTGCACGAGGCTAACCTTCATGCTCGCAGGCCGCTTCGTACTCCAGCACTACGCAGAGGAAATCGTGGACGAAGATTACAGTGGGCTCGCGAACATTTGCTCTAGGAAGATAACTAGTGGTCTGTAGTGCTGTTTACCGATGAGTCCCGATTCGGATTTCATCCTGATTTACGAAGAGTACGTGTATGGCGAGCTCCTGGTCGTGACACACCGTCAGGAAGTCCAGCCATACCACGGCAAAACAATTATGGTTTGGGCGGGAATTCGTATCGATGGAAGAACAGATCTCGTTTGGATCAGAAACACCATGACTTCTGAAAAATACCGTAATCAGGTGCTAGCACCAATAATCTATCCCCATCGACTGCAAATGGACCAAGTTTTCACGCTCATGCACGACAAAGCCCGTTCGCACACTGCGCGAGTGGTGACCAGCTGGCTACAAGAGCACGATGTGTCGATCTTAGACTGGCCCGCTGAATCACCAGACCTAAACCCCATAGAGCACGCATGGGACATGCTCCAAAGAAGGGCTTTGAAGAGTTTTCCTCCGAACATTGCGACTGCAAAGCAACTTTTTCTGCATCTTAGCAGGACCTGGGACAATATCCCACAGCAAGACTTTGATAACTTGATTCAAAACATGAAAAGCCGTTTAGGACCGTGGTTAACGTCCATGGGTGGTTTACTGACTACTAATTTTAAATAATTTTTCACGTAACTGCAAAAAACCTGATAATTTTGCTAAAATTATATTTTTTTCTTAAAAAGACATTCATCCTTAAGTTTACCATCATTTCACTTTTTGTCTTTATTTCAATAAAAAATTATTTACACAAAAAAACTAATTCTGTTTTATTCTAAAAGATAGTCTGATAAATAGGCTTTACAAAAATATATACATATTGTATGTTAGTTATAACCAATTTTGAATAAATTGAGAAAATCAGAATATCCCTAGACAGTGTTGATGTGTGTATCTTGAAGAGAGCATAGAGATATCTTACAGATTTGGCATCTTGGACACGTATTTCGGATACATTTTATTCCATGAAATTGAAGTTCACACATGATTCTTAAAAACCTTGACACGCGGACGAAATCTCCGGCATCAGCTAGTAGTTAGTAGGTACTTACCTACTTGAGGAATTAGTGCGACCGAGTGAGCTCTATGAATTTAAATCGAGTGGGTCCTATGTGGCCTTTCCTCGGTACATTTTTCACATTAGAAGTCGGGACGGGGACGTCTTTTATCCGTGAGTATGCGCCACCACCTATTGCCCACTATCTGATGGATTTAGATGTCTTCAGAATCCCCTGGGAACTCTTTGATTTTTAGGGTTCCGTACCCAAAGGGTAAAAACGGAGCCCTATTAATGTCACTCGGCTGTCTGTCTGTCTGTCTGTCTGTCTGTCTGTCCGTCTGTCCGCCGGTCACAGGTCTCTAGCTCGCAGACGAAATGAGTTACAAACCTGAAATTTTGGTATTTGGTGTAAAACGTTGACCCAAAATCAAATATTGAATTAAAAATTGAATTAAATTATTTTTATTCACCTACAAGTTAGCCATGTTAGTGGACCAAGGTGAGTTTTTAAATATGAGAGTAATATGGCATGCTGTTGTTTTTTTTTTATAAATACTTACACATACACACACGGTCGTCTGTTCCTAAAGTAGGCAACTTAATGCCTGTGTTATAGGTAACAGCCGACTGATACACATATTTACATATAAATACATAATATATATTTTAATAAAGGTATACATACATACATATTATAAATACACCCAGACTTGGGGCGGGAATCGAACCCGCGACCCCGGAGCGGAAGGCAGGGTCACTGCCAACCGCGCCAACGGGCCAGTCAAAATGTATTGTTAGTGGACCAAGGTGAGTTTTTAAATATGAGAGTAATATGGCAAGCTGTTGTTGATAAATATTTTGGGATGTAAAAGATTTTTATCTGTAATAGTATTCTGCAGTATTCATAC
Organism: Melanargia galathea; assembly: GCA_920104075.1. NCBI lineage: Eukaryota > Metazoa > Arthropoda > Insecta > Lepidoptera > Nymphalidae > Melanargia > Melanargia galathea. The sequence goes on from OV049864.1 coordinate 6,770,395, forward strand.
TTATTTGGTACGTAAAATTTCAAGCAGGTTAATGGTACCAACACGCCGTTTCGTTATTATACAAGCGTACGACCTTTAAAGGTTACGCGGTTTGTTGGAATTCGGTAGATATTATGGTGCAACGCCTAATTGTAGCATTTGTTCCGAGTTCCGACTGTGCTCTGCTTTTTGTTCATAATTTTCCATTTACATTTTGATAGTCATGTAGAGCGGGCGTCTTGTATCACCCTTCTTAAAAAACTGCGCAACCAACCTAGATACTTGAATCTGTATAATCGGTTAAGCCAAAATTCGATCTGCAATTTTAAATGGATGATTTTTTTAATATATAGCGGATTTTCTTCTTGGAATTCAGCACAAATCCCGCGTAGGATTCGGCGCAAATTCTACGTGGGTACTCGTATAATTATTATATAACTATCCTGTGAAACTATACAACTATCCAAAAACGTTCATACTTACTATGCACTTTCATTCATGAAATTGGTGTGAGCTGATCGACTCCCGAATCCCGCACGGGTGACGGGATTCGTCTGAGTTTGACTGAAGCTTAAAATATTAGGACTGCATTATATCTCAGTTTGCACAGCAGCTTATACCTATCAACAACTAGCTTTTGCCCGCGGCTTCACCGCTTCTTCACTTGAATTTCGGTTTTTCACAAATCCCGAGGAAATCGTCGATTTACGGTTACCGTCCCCGCTTTCCTTTTCCTACCTTTATACTTATTTTCAAGGAAGTTTGCTATAGTAATCTACCTAAGTATAGCTGAAACTGTAGATTGCTACTTATAGAAATTTCGATTTTTTTCAAAATCCCCGGTAACTGTGGATTTTTTCAGGATAACAATGACGTGTTAAGTCAGGGTATAATCTATCTCCATTCTAAACAGCCAAATCGGTTGAGTAGTTGCGGCGTTAAAGAGTAACAAACATCCACACATACACACATATTATGTACATACACACAAACTTTCGCCTTAATATTAGTGTGATAAACATCCATAAGAAAATAATTAAAAGGTGTCCAGAAAGTATCTTCAGTCGCGATTGACTAAATATTATGCAAGCACCTGGAAGTTGTCTTTGCATGCCTTTATTCACAGTTCATCAATGCAATTAAAGTTCTACGTTTGGAGAGAAACCATAAAGTTATGTTAACGTCGTTGTGTACATAAAACATGTCCAAAGTAAGTCTGTAAGCTTCGTAAAACAAAGCTTACATAATGGACCTATATTCAATCTTCTTTACAATTCATGAGCTCGGTAATGGTGCTTTATAACAGAGAAAACCAGAAGGCAAGTGTCTGTTACGTCTTTTACTTATCAGGAAATATGATCGTAAATTTATTTTTATTGTAGTATTATTGTATAATTACAATGTTGAGTAAGTATTGAGATGAAGTGATAGTTATCAAGGTTTGTTTTGACAGTTTTTATTTAAACGAATAAAATATATAAATGTAGATATTTAGTACATAGTAAACCAATAAACATAACAATAATATTAAGACCGGCCAAGTGCGAGTCAGACTTGAACACGAAGGGTTCCGTACCATTATCTATAAAAACAGCAAAAAAATCACGTTTGTTGTATGTGAGCTTAAATATTTATTTTATTCTGTTTTTTAGTATTTGTTGTTACAGCGGCAACAGAAATACATCACCTGTGAAAATTTCAACAGTCTAATTATCACGGTTCATAAGATACAGCCTGGTGACAGACGGACAGACAGTGACAGACAGACGGACAGCGGAGTCTTAGTAATAGAGTCCCGTTTTTACCCTTTGCGTACGGAACCCTAATAATTATTGTGTTGCATTATAATGATGCCATTGCTTGTTTTTCCTGCATTACAAATGCAGCTGGAGCAGTGAGGGCGGGCGATGCAGCACATTTCGTCGCTTTTTCAAATCACAATGGTGCTAAAAAAAATTCACTTAAAAAAATTGTTCCTAAATCCTAAGACAGTTTTCTTACCCTCTCAGTTAAAAAAAACACCCACACCGGAGTTATATTATGTCAGTCGGTCAATTTCACTTTTACAAAGTTTAAACTCTTATTGCATTCAAAGAAATTGCATAATAAATATATATTATGGAGTATGTCCTCGGAGCAAAAGAAAGATAAACATTTATTCCTGTGAAATTAGTTCAGTTCAAGATGTATGTATGTCACTCGTGTGCATGACGACGAGCATGAAGACGATTACTTAACTGTGAGTTAACTTTACATAATCGCAGTACTTATCTGTGTATCGTATCTTAATTCACATTTCATGAACGCAATTACCTGCGTTCAGATGTAAAGCAGCTTATCAACGTCTCCGGCTCGTGACGTTCGAGACGTCGAGAGGGAACTCCGAGAGTCGCGGTCACGACTCCGCTCGATATTCGAAAATGTTAACAAGGCGGGCGCGAAAGTGAACAAATACTCACTAAATACCTACCATTGTTCAAGGAACAGGTGCCTGCGCAATCCGACACCCACCCGCCCACGCGGCTCTGTTACGCAACCCTTTAAAAATGCCTTTGTAGGTCCATCCGCTGTCGTCCCACTAAAAGGCTGGTGGAATCAAGCCAAAGCTTCTTGTTTTGTATAGTTATATCGTATTTTGAGTTTAACCTTCTTTCATTTTATTTTTATACTAGATTTTGCTAGCGGCTTCGCCCGCGGGAATTACGATTTTTCACAAGTCTCGAGGGAATCGTGAATTTCCTGTTCCCGTTCCCGCTTCCCTTTTCCAACCTTTATACCTACTTTTAAGGAATTAAAGTAGCTGTCAATTGCTATAGCAAACGCTTTATTCAAATTCCCGCGGGAGCTGTGAATTTTCAGGGCATAATCTATCTCCATTCTAAACAGCCAAATCCGTCCAGTAGATTTTGCGTTAAAGAGTAACAAACATACCTACATACTCACAAACTTTCGCCTTTATAGTATTATATAATACTAGCTGAACCCCGCAACTTCGTTCACGTAGATATAGGTTTTTATATAGGATCGGATCGGATCGGATCTCATAATTCTTTTATGTACTACTAACTAAATGTAGCTTAAGTTACTCCTTATAACATTAAAAGTTCCATTAAAATCGATCCAGCCGTTTCGGAGATTAGCTGGAATAAATAGACAGACCGACAAACATAAAATATAAACGCACACCAGTTTAAAATAAGCCGTACGTTCAAAGATCCGGGTCCCAAGTTATTTGAACCCAATAAATGTGTGTCATTTCTGAACTAAAAAACCTATGACCTTGAAATATTTACGGGACAATATATAAAGTACTACCTTTCTAACAAAAAAAGAATGAGTGAAATCGAACAACGCGTTAATGAATTACAGCTAAATACACGTTTTAACTTTCATCCCCTCTCCCAAGGGAACCGTGATGAAGTTCGGGATAAAAAGTATCCTATGTCCTACCTCGGAGTATAAACTCAAATCGTACCAAGTTTCATTTGAATCCATTCAGTAGTTTCGGCGTGATGCGCGGCCAAGATACAGACAGACAGACAGACAGACAGACAGACAGAAAGACAGACAGACAGACAGACAAAAATGAAAAAAATTGCAGTTTTGGCTTCAGTATCGATTATAGAGTGCCCTCCAATAAAAATTTTCAAAATATCTTCAATGTACAGAATTGGATCTGTTACAGTTTTATTATATTATAGATTAGTGCGATTAGTGTGATATTTGTCGAATTAGGCCAATAACAAAGTCTTGATAAATACAAGTGTAAATTGAAAATTTAAAAAACCCCCGACATTCGCCATTTAGTGGCGGCGGCCATCTTGAATTTGCAATAGTGCTATTCTACTAGTCAAGCCCTTTCATTTGATACCCATATCAAGGGAGTTGTGAAAAAATATATCATCCGCCATTTTTTAGCGGCGGCCATCTTGGACCGATTTTCATCAAACATAGCTAAGAACACTCTCGACTAATTCACCTTTCAAACAAAAAAAACCGCATTCAAATCGGTTCACCCGTTTGAGCGCCACAGGGGAACAGACAGACACACACACACACACACACACACACACACACACACACACACACACTTATAACACCCCGTCGTTTTTGCGTCGGGGGTTAAAAACGTAGTTACATTTAAATAGTCAAGGCAATATTTTTCATTAATTCTTAGTTGTCGGTAAAAAACACGTAGTTAATTCGTAAAAAGCTACGGTTAAACTTTATTTTACAGTAGGACTTATTTCTAATTAACCCCCGACGAAAAAACGTCGGGGTGTTATAAGTTTGACGTGTCTGTGTGTGTGTGTGTGTGTGTGTGTGCGTGTGTGTGTGTGTGTGTGTGTGTGTGTCTGTCTGTTCCCCTGTGGCGCGTGGTCTGTGGTGTGTGTTCAAACGGGTGGACCGATTTGAATGCGGTTTTTTTTGTTTGAAAGGTGAATTAGTCGAGAGTGTTATTAGCTATGTTTAATGAAAATCGGACCAAGATGGCCGCCGCTACAAAATGGCGGATTACATATTTTATCACAACACCCTCAATATGGGTATCAAATGAAAGGGCTTGACTAGTAGAATAGCACTATGCAAATCCAAGATGGCCGCCTCCACAAAATGGCGAATGTCGGGGGTTTTTTAAATTTTTTATTTATACTTGTTTAATTACGCATGTACAAGCAAAATCTAAGCTATTACATAAATCATGTCCGCGTGGAACGGGACCAATACTGTTAGCTGCATTTCTGTGCTGTGCTAATTAATGCAGTTCTTATTACAAGTTACAACTTGAGTAAATTAGTCGTAAATAGCAAAATTCTAGGACGTGATAATGAACCAATAAATATAACTCAAGGAACCTCTAATAGTACCTAATACAACTGTCAAGAAAATGCAAATTAGTGGTGGTCGGACGCAGCTGTTGAGTTTAGGAAATTAATTTAGAAGATGCAGTGCCTTCACTCAATATCCAAAGAAGAATATTAAATCGTAGGCATTACAAAACTTACAGATGTATGCAAAATTTCCTGACAACTTAATGACGAAACTTATGTCGGTTGAAAGCTTTATAATATTCTCAATATTGATTAATCGGGTTGTTGAATATTGTGCAAAAACTGCATTTAGCAGGTCTTATTATCTTTGAATTTATTTATGTGCAACACTTCTAAAAGCCATAACTAGAAACGAATTACTTAATACATGTTTCAATACTGCTCTGCCAAAGATAACTTGTATTTATGACTGGTGCTTGACGAAATTAGACATACCTAGTTACATAGGTACCTATATTATGCCTCATAAGAAGTACTGTAGTCTAAATGAAATACTGTAGTATAAATGAAATAGTACAAATGAAAATCTAGATCTCCAAAAATGCTTAAATACATGCTCGACATTTTAAAGTTAACATAATCATTATTATCAGCCTGTTTGCTCATCTGTCATATCATCATCTCGCATGCTCTCATCATAATCGTAATCATTATTATCAGCCTGTTTGCTCATCTGTCGTATCATCATCTCGCATGCTCTCATCATAATCGTAATCATTATTATCAGCCTGTTTGCTCATCTGTCATATCATCATCTCGCATGCTCTCATCATAATCATAATCATTATTATCAGCCTGTTTGCTCATCTGTAATATCATCATCTCGCAATCTCTCATCATAATCATAATCATTAATCATTAATATCACCGCTAAACATAGGAAGCCCATAAGAAGGCGCTACCACATCCGGTTCTCCGCTTTTCCCATCCAGCCCAAATTCATTGGTTCAGCAAGTTGGACATTGTCCCAGGTCCTTGTCCTTGGATGTGTCCTTACTGGTACACATCCTTCACTCCAGAACAAAGTTAATTACATATATATGTATATGACATTTTATTTATATTATATACGACACTCTATTTATATGACACTTGATAACTTATTTTACCCGTCTAGCATGTATCTGCGTGGAAGGGACCCAGCGTAAAATCTGAAGTGCTTTAAGTTCACATGCAACAGTAAATTCACATATTGAGTAATGAACCGGTAGCTTTGGTATGTATCCAGAAGTGTAATAATTCTTAAACCGGTTGCGTTTACGTATCTAATTATCCATGAATAAATCGGTAACCGCCATGACAATTTTATGTGAAGACGGTTTGCCAACGGCGAAAATAAATATTGCAAAAGAACGTTAAAGTTCTACTGTTAGCTATAAAGTTTTACTGTAGGTACATGCTAAAAAGGTTCGGCTATTTAAACCTTTTGTAATGGCGATCATTTGAAACACATACATATTCTTATGGAATTTTATTACCTGCTCGGATACGTTTTGACCTGTTCTAAATCACAACTTTCCTCAGTCCAGCGGTAGTAAATCAAACATTAATAAAAAGTAAACAAATGGTAGCAAGTGTATCCGTGCTCGTAGTTGCTTATTTAAAATGATTGATGTGTTTTCTACGATCTAAGAAGCTGGGGGCGTTCAGTATGTGCACGTAAATATGTCAATCAACCTTAAACGTTATAGATTTATTTCCGTTTCAGATTTTAAAGCATTAGAGTAGGCAATTATATAGGCATCGAACTATTACGCTTAGAATGGAAGTTTCTAACTTTCCGCTCGAAACGTAAAGGTGCGTCCAAACTTGAACATTTCCCCGAACCGAACTGCGTAACATTTCGGCGAACTTGTTACGCTCAATGTGGACGGCCGGCGAACCGAGGTTTGTAACATTACCGCGAACTTGTTTACGCTAAGAGATATTTATTTTAGTTTCGTTCATCGGGCAATCATGTCGTCTGCTAAAGAAATTGCAGAAATTAATTTAAATTTAGCTTATGCAAGTGCATCCTTTACTATATTTTGTGCTTTAAAAAAGTCGGTTTTTGAAAATAATTTTTTTTAAGGTGGGCAGCACCTTGCAGCATCAGAGCTGAAGAGCTGGGACCTGAAATTTAATGATACGGTCTATGCTTAATACCCTTAATATGCATTCATAATGAACATTGCCACAATACCCATAGTTTAGGTGGGCAGTACCTTGCAGCATCAGAGCTGAACAGCTGGGACCTGAAATTTAATGATACGGTCTATGCTTAATACCCTTAATGTGAATTTATAATGAACATTGCCACAATCTCCATAGTTTAGGTGGGCAGCACCTTGCAGCATCAGAACTGAACAGCTGGGACCTGAAATTTCATGATACAGTCTATGCTTGATACTCTTAATATGAATTCATAATGAACATTGCCACAATCTCCATAGTTTAGGTGGGCAGTATCTTGCAGCATCAGAGCTGAACAGCTGGGACCTGAAATTTAATGATACAGTCTATTTTTAATACTTTTAATATGAGTTCATAATGAACATTGCCACAATCCCCATAGTTTAGGTGGGCAGTACCTTGCAGCATCAGAGCTGAACAGCTGGGACCTGAAATTTAATGATACGGTCTATGCTTAATACCCTTAATGTGAATTTATAATGAACATTGCCACAATCCCCATAGTTTAGGTGGGCAGTATCTTGCAGCATTAGAACTGAACAGCTGGGACCTGAAATTTAATGATACAGTCTATGTTTAATACCCTTAATATGAATTCATAATGAACATTGCCACAATCCCCATAGTTTAGGTGGGCAGCACCTTGCAGCATCAGAGCTGAAGAGCTGGGACCTGAAATTTAATGATACGGTCTATGCTTAATACCCTTAATATGGATTCATAATGAACATTGCCACAATCCCCATAGTTTAAGGTGGGCAGTACCTTGCAGCATCAGAGCTGAACAGCTGGGACCTGAAATTTAATGATACGGTCTATGCTTAATACCCTTAATGTGAATTTATAATGAACATTGCCACAATCCCCATAGTTTAGGTGGGCAGTATCTTGCAGCATCAGAACTGAACAGCTGGGACTTGGAATTTCATGATACGGTCTATGCTTAATACCCTTAATGTGAATTTATAATGAACATTGCCACAATCCCCATAGTTTAGATGGGCAGTATCTTTCAGCATCAGAACTGAACAGCTGGGACCTGGAATTTCATGATACAGTCTATGCTTAATACTCTTAATATGAATTCATAATGAACATTGCCACAATCTCCATAGTTTAGGTGGGCAGTACCTTGCAGCATCAGAGCTGAACAGCTGGGACCTGAAATTTAATGATACGGTCTATGCTTAATACCTTTAATGTGAATTTATAATGAACATTGCCACAATCCCCATAGTTTAGGTGGGCAGTATCTTGCAGCATCAGAATTGAACAGCTGGGACCTGGAATTTCATGATACAGTCTATGCTTGATACTCTTAATATGAATTCATAATGAACATTGCCACAATCTCCATAGTTTAGGTGGGCAGTATCTTGCAGCATCAGAGCTGAACAGCTGGGACCTGAAATTTAATGATACAGTCTATTTTTAGTACTTTTAATATGAGTTCATAATGAACATTGCCACAATCCCCATAGTTTAGGTGGGCAGCACCTTGCAGCATCAGAGCTGAAGAGCTGGGACCTGAAATTTAATGATGCAGTCTATGTTTAATACCCTTAATATGAATTCATAATGAACATTGCCACAATCCCCATAGTTTAGGTGGGCAGTACCTTGCAGCATCAGAGCTGAACAGCTGGGACCTGAAATTTAATGATACAGTCTATGCTTAATACCTTTAATGTGAATTTATAATGAACATTGCCACAATCCCCACAGTTTAGGTGGGCAGTATCTTGCAGCATTAGAACTGAACAGCTGGGACCTGGAATTTCATGATGCAGTCTATGCTTGATACTCTTAATATGAATTCATAATGAACATTGCCACAATCCCCACAGTTTAGGTGGGCAGCACCTTGCAGCATCAGAGCTGAAGAGCTGGGACCTGAAATTTAATGATGCAGTCTATGTTTAATACCCTTAATATGAATTAATAATGAACATTGCCACAATCCCCATAGTTTAGGTGGGCAGTATCTTGCAGCATTAGAACTGAACAGCTGGGACCTGAAATTTAATGATACAGTCTATGTTTAATACCCTTAATATGAATTCATAATGAACATTGCCACAATCCCCATAGTTTAGGTGGGCAGCACCTTGCAGCATCAGAGCTGAAGAGCTGGAACCTGGAATTTCATGATGCAGTCTATGCTTGATACCTTTAATATGAATTCATAATGAACTTGGCCCCATTCCTTATATAGTTTAGGTGGGCAGTACCCCTGCAGCATCAGGATTGAGGAGTTGGAGCAAAATATTTTTATGGGACTGTTTTGCAAACTTCTTCTGTCGATTAAAAAAAATTACGCAAATCGGTTCAGAAATCGCAGAGCAATCGGTGAACAGACATAGAAAAATACGCGATGAATTGAGAAACTCTCCCTTTTTGGAAGTCGGTTAAAAATCATTGGTTCATTGTTTTTCGAAATATTCGCGAACCTACATTTACATACATACTCATTTACATACATAGTACATACATATTATACATACGGGTCGAATACAGAACCTCCTTTTTTTAAGTTTGTTAAAAATAAGCTCAAGAGCCTCTGCGCGAATGAGCATGATGCACGATGCACTCACGCAATGACGGAGGAGTGGGTGAGTACGTGTTGTGTGTCGTGGCATTATCCATCAATCCCATGATCTACGGTCATAGGTCAGGTCAAAGTGCGGCACCGTAACAACAGGCGCACATGGTCACGTGACGAAATACAAGTGTGGACGTCTCGTAGTTACGTAGGTATTAGCGGAAATCCTTTGAAAAGACCGACTTTGAATGGATCGGCCCGAACACGTGTCTTTACTCCGAACATTTCAGAAATCACCGTCCACACTTGAACTCGCCGCACCGAACAATGTTCGCGAACTATGCCATGTACGGTCGTTTCTTCGAGCGTTTGAGATGGGTAACTGGGTAACAGTTCGGCGAAAGTTTCGCCGAACTGTTACGCAGTAACCCATCTCAAGCGCTCCAAGCGCGCCGTCCACATTGAGCGTAACAAGTTCGCCGAAATGTTCGCAGTTCGGTTCGGTGAAATGTTCAAGTCTGGACGCACCTTAAGCTATAAACCAACCCATGTGTGCCCTGTAATTACATTTGCCGACACGCACACAAGCGCATGAGTACCTTGAGCACTGACGCGACGATAGACGTAGCTAGCCTTTTAGACTTGCTAAAAACGGCTTATCGCCGCGTCGACGACTGCCTTTCTTTACCTATTTATTCTAAGTAGGTATATAGGTATTCGGGATAAAATTTTAACTTTTACATACTCGTATAGGTGTAGGTAAGTTATTATGAAACTAGGATCATTTCTAGATTCCGACGTTCAGCATTAGCTTTAAAGTTGATTTAAAATCTAATAAAAAGTAATCGAGAAACTTATACTGCATGCCTAAGGCCGTAGCCCTTCTAAAATTCAACGCAATTGAAATTCTATAATGAAATGTTCAGAGAGTTGCCATCTTCTAGAGGTGGCAATATTCCGTAAATAAAAGAACATCAATTTGACTACTGAACAAAATGGCCAGTCGTGTTTTTGTCATTTGGTAAATTTTAACTGTAAGTACTTGCTCCTATTCCATCTGCCTTATTATCCTTATCATATGATGACTTAACGCTAATGGTGTTGTAAAAAGAGTAAAAGATATAATATTTTATTTTTTATCTAAGTAATTAAATGGAAGCACATTTTTGGACATCTGCATGTGTAAAGTCTGCGTCTCTACGATCTATAACATAAGGGAATTAACATAGTAATGTTGAGATAGATTTATAAACGAACGAGGGTAGACCCGCTGTCAGGCCTTAATTAATAATACATCATAATGTTATAACCGAAGCGAGCAAAATAATTGTAAGTATTTCATTATAACGCCGCAAGCAATAGATAGATTACTTAATAGGTAGAAACTGGTGTCTATTATCTGAGCTTTGAATAAAGATATACAAATACGGAATGTATTATGTGCTCGATGTAAATTTATTGAATGCAACACAATATTATATATTTGATTTGAAAATCACTATCACTGCATATTAGAAAATAAAGTCCCCTACTGCGTCTGTCTGTTCGCGATAAACTCAAAAACTAAATAAATAAATAAATAATCATTTATTCGGGTTTTCGCCACACAGTACAATCACACGAGTAGTAAATCTACAGAGGGGAAGCTTCCACAAGCGGCCCGCTGTAGGTATACTCACACAAACACACTCACCAACGGTTCACGGACGCGCGCTTGTTCAACTAACCGGTACAGTTGGTGACAAACATGCGCATATGTGTGAGTGTACTTACAGCGGGCCGCTTGTAGAAGCTTCCCCTCTGTAGGTACTCTGTGGTACAATTTTAACATCTATTATGTATATCTTAAATGTACCTTAACAAGTAGGTAAGTACATTATACTGTTATCTTACTACTATACCTACGTTTCGACCAAGAAACCCAACTAAGAATGGGCTTCTTGGTCGAAACGTACAGCAATGTAATAGATTAATAATAATTACATAAAGATAAATAGATAACCATACACGTCAGTGGCGCCGTAATTTCCCGAAAAGGGTAACGCCTCAGCATAATACTACACGGAAAACTACTGCACGGATTTTCATGCGGTTTTCACCAATAGACAGAATAATTCATGTGAAAGGTTTTGTGTGTACAATTTGTTAAAGTTTTGGGTTTGGTTGAAATATGATGATTGTTGACAATATCGGAAAAAGTCAAGCCGCCTGGGAGCTTTCATCGAAAACGCTGCCTAATCCCTTTGTGATATAACAAAACTGTATGGTGGGATAGTAGCGGGTAATCACTACCCGTGCGAAGCCGAGGTGGGGCTAGTAATTATAATAAAGCTAAGCTTAAGTAATCTGATTTGTAAACATGTTTTTTTCAAAGGTCGATTCGATCCTGCTTTACTAGTAGGACACGAGATTAGACTTTCTCAAATGTCTAGTCGGATATTAGTCGGTACCTACTGTATTACATAAAATTAATTGACACTTGACAGACAGGTGCTCGGCCTCACCTGATGATTGAGTTTAATAATTAAGGCGTTAGCGCCATAGGATAAAAACAACGCGCCTATGGATTTCTCTTCCTGAAAATATCGTATAGATAGTCAAACCGTAGGTGTATTTAATTCGAGACTGATGCAGCATTATCTTTCCTATCTGTACCTATAACAAATAAGGATTGAAGCCTTCATAAAAGTCCCGCGGCAATATGGCGACTATGTATTTTCATGTTCATCATCCCGATTTTTATTCAGACTTAACTTGTTATTCTAAACCGTTATTATAACAAGCTACAAGATTATATAACGACTAGCCGACCCCCGCGACTTCGTCCGCCTGGATATAGGTTTTATATAGGATCGGATTGGATCCCATAATCCTTTTTTGTACCTAAACTAAATGTAGCCTAAGTTATTCCTTATAACATCACCAGAAAGTTCCATCAAAATCGATCCAGCCATTTCGGAAATTAGCTGGAACAAATAGACAGATCGACAAACATAAATTTAAACGCACACCAGTTTAAAATAAGCCATACGTTCAAAGATCCGGGTCCCAAGTTATTTGAACCCAATAAATGCCTGTCATTTCTGAACTAAAAAACCTATGACCTTGAAATATTTATGGAACAATATATAAAGTACTATCTTTCTAACAAAAAAAGAATGAGTAAAATCGAACAACGCGTTAATGAATTACAGCTAAATACACGTTTCAACTTTCATCCCCTCTCCCAAGGGAACCGTGCTGAATTTCGGGATAAAAAGTATCCTATAACCTACCTCGGAGTATAAACTCAAATCGTACCAAGTTTCATTCGAATCCATTCAGTAGTTTCGACGTGATGCGCGGCCAAGATACAGACAGACAGACAGACAGACAGACAGACAGACAGACAGACAGACAAAAATGAAACAAATTGCAGTTTTGGCTTCAGTATCGATTATAGAATGCCCTCCAATAAAAATTTTCAAAATATCTTCAATGTACAGAATTGGATCTGTTACAGTTTTATTATATTATAGATAGATTATATGCTGAACTTATTTGGTTATTTTGTTGGTTTTATTTTTGTGTTTTGTGTGTTAGTCGTTGATCTATTTGCCTTTATAATTTATATCCAATTAACGGTTAATGGAAAATCACTTGCAAAACATTACATAACAAGACTGTCAAAAGCGCTGCATTCTTAACAATGTTGCAGTCTAATGAATTTGCCTCTCAGAAAAGCTTTTAATTGGAGTGCCTCAGCGCTCACTCCAGGATGCATAACGTAGGTATATAATGTTATGTCAGTTCTTTATCTATACTAATAAATAAAATTGAAGTGTCTGTCTGTAATATCGAAATAACTACCTCATATTAAGCTCATATGGTTATTTGAACGATACTATAACCGAATCACACGTTTTTAAAATTTTTGTCTGTCTGTCTGTCTGTCTGTCTGTCTGTCTGTCTGTCTGTCTGTCTGTCTGTTTGAACGGGCTAATCTTTGGAACGGCTGAACCGATTTTGACGGGACTTTCACATACAAGTAGAGAATTAACCAGGGAGTAACATAGGCTACTTTTTTAACCAACTTTCAAAAAAGGAGGAGTTGTGTTTTTCTACCTATGTACACCGATATCTCCGAGATTTCTGAACCGATTTGCGTAATTTTTTTTTAATCGATAGAGAAACATTGCGACACTGTCCTACAAAAAATTTGGATTCCAACTCCTCAATCCTGATGCTGTAGGGGATCTGATCCCCAAAACTAATGGGATTTAGGCACTGTCGGTTATTTAAATTGATATAGGGGATACCAATTAAAGACTTTATTGTTGAATGACGAGTAGGTACATGTCCAACTCCTCAACCCTGATGCTGTAAGGAATTGCATTCCGAAATCGTAAGGATCCCACGGAATTTTTCCGTTTTGTGGACGGGTTACTTCTTACTACAGATAGGCTACTTTTTGTTCTGGAAAATCAAAGTTCCCACGAGATTTTTACAAACCTAAATACACACGGGCGAAGCCGTGGGCATCATCTAGTTATACATAATTAAATTAATCTTAATCTATAGTACGCAATAAATTATTAAGTGTCTGTCTGGGATTTTGAAATAACTGCCTTTTAATATTACGGTTCAAGACATCAATTTGAATTTTTGAAATTTTCAAAAATTTGTTTGATGTCTTTCATCAATCAAGTTGATCTGATTGTTTGCCCAGGCTGAACTTTAAAACGGCTCAATCAATTTTGAGTTTATCAAATCAAATCAAATCAAATCAAATCAATTTTTTTTATTATCACCATCTTACAAATTACAATATGGTATAATAGCCATAAAAATGATTTGAACTGTTGGCTTTTAGAGCAATCTATGTCCATGGATTTTTGTCATTAAGTGTTTAAGAAATTTAATTCGCGTTCTTGTGAATTTTATCCTATATTCGAACCCATTTTGAAACATTCGGGCTGATTAAATTAATCAGGTTACCATTTTATTTGAAATATGCAATAGTAAGGTAGGTAAGCATTTTATATATTTATCAAAAAAAATTATACCTTACCTACTGTTCATACTATTTCATAGTGGAAGATTGTTTGCAAAAAAAACTACTAATTAAAATATTGAATAATATATCTAACGTTGCAAAACAAAAAAACACAGCTGTAATATGAGGCGACTGTCTTAGCGCGGTTACCGAAAATACCATATTATGTTTCCTAAACATATCCAGTTATTTTAATTTCTGCAATAGTTGTTAAGAAAGGTTAGGTACTGGAAATTATTTAAAAATACACTTGCAATGTCATTAGTGTTAAGTAAGTAAATCGTTTGCTCTAGTTGTAGACTTTTTCAGTCGGATACCCAACACAAATTTAGGCATTTTAATACTATAGGATAGACCAAAAATTCTTTGGAAGCCGAAGTTTTGGCCTTTGACTAACTAACGCCTTTCGTCATTCCTCAGAATTACCTACGTCTTGTCTCCTAATCCTCTTGCCTATCCGACCGCGCAGCGCACCGCAGATTTTTAATTGGCACATTATTTGCGGCACGCCGGTGTTTCATTGGACCTCATATGCAATGTACACGGAGAGAAATACGGCGAGAAAATCTCTGTAAAGGAATTACTTATTATTATTTTACGATTTACACATTTATAGAACAGAAGAAAACAGGAACTCAAGTCTTTCATGGACCTTTCCCTTCGCTTTGTTATATTAACGGACATCTGAAGGGCGAAAGGGCTTCATTACTAGACACTAGAGTACAATCGAAAATTAACACCGATCTGTGAAATAGCACTCGGGAGCGAAAACTTTCCTTTTCTTTGATAAGTTCAAGTGCTGGCGTTCGGTGTTGGATCCCTTTCGCCTGCAGCTATAGAACGAACTCACACATAGGTTCGTTAAACAGTTAAGTAATATTATTGCGGTCGGGATAGGTCTTTGACCAATTCCTTGAACGGCAATGAAAGTTGTGCAAAAACATGCCGTGGACTACACCCTAATCAGGGTTATCGACACATACAAATAAACAAAGTTGAAGTGTATGTTGGAGTAACTGTCTCTTATTGAACTCATATTGAGTAGAAGATATGTCTGCGGAAAAAGTCTCGCTGGAACTGATCTTGTAAGCCACCGATAGCTTGCATCCCGGAGACTGACATAGGCTACTTCATGTCGTTGTTGGCTACTTCTTATCCTGGGAAATTAAAGAGTTTCCACGATATTTTTAAAAACCATAATCCGAAATGAAACTTGGTATGATTTAAGTTCATACTACGGAGTAACATATAGGATACTTTTTATCCCGAAATTCAGCACGGTTCCCTTGGGAGAGGGGATGAAAGTTAAAATGTGTACTTAGCTGTAATTCATTAACGCGTGGTCCGATTTCATTCATTCTTTTTTTGTTAGAAAGGATATACTTTACAGTTTACCGGGTAATCTCAAAAAGGCTGGATCGATTTTGATGGGACTTTTACTGGTGGATGTTTATATTTTGATCTACCTAAACATCCGCCAGTGAACTTTTAACAGATTTTAGCAAGCTATGAGCTCAAAGGAGCTTAGGAAAACAAAATGATTCACACGGGATTTTCAAAAACCAATATCCACGCGAACGAAATCGCGGGTGTCCGCTTGTATTAATATAAAAATTATATGTTGTAGTCTTAAAAATATTCCAAGTAGATATGACCAAAAGTTGATATGACCAAAATCTTTTAGTTTAAAATTACCTTACTCGTTGGCCTGACCTTTGATATGACACTTATTGGTTTAACCCAAAACACAAATTGACATTTCTTTTCATATTTAAATAGTTATGCAGAGGAAAAAGCTATATTAAAGTGAAAGCTACAGAGAGGTTTGAGAAAAATATACATGATGAAAAATATTTCATCACAAAATTTATAATTATATTGTATGTTTATAAAATCTTGTTCTTACTTTTGTACTAGTAAAGGGAACATAAATACTTCTTACTTCTTCCTCTACTCTCTTAATTATAGTTTACATAAGTATAAAAGTTTAATAAATTAATATACTGTCTATTAAAAGAGATATTTATTTACTCGTACAATATTCCTGTTTTATCGAAGTGAAAAGCAGAGTGCATTAACTCGATCTTTTTGCGCTTGTTGTATAATCTTCTGAGTAATTATTGTTTTCATTTGGTGTTTATTAAATTACACACTACATTAGAGACAGCCCTATGAAAGACAGAATCATAACTCAAGTAGATCTTGAATCGACACGATGAGGATTTACAACGCGTCTCGCAACGTTATTGGTAAAAGTTATTTAGTGTTACAGTTGAAGAACGGGCAAATCTACACTTTCCTAAACAAGTATAACGCATTACTTATGAGCTTTCTTTGCTTGTTTCAGGTACGTTGAACCACTCAGGCACTACTCAGAGTTGCTGTCGGTTTTCATACTGCCTACTTACCTAATTTTGACTTCATTTAGAATCTGGGTGACTAAGTAAGTGCTTCGTGTTTAACATAAACTATACGGCTAAAGTTAACAGACGACTGCCTCGTTGGTCTAGTGGTTAGTATGTTCGACTACAGATCACGAGGTCCCAGGTTTCATTCCCGGGTCGGGAATTTTATTTATTACTAGATGATGCCCACGGCTTCGCCCGTGTGGATTTAGGTTTTTAAGAATCCCGTGGGAGCTTTTGATTTTCCGGAACACAAAGTAGCCTATCTGTAGTAACCCGTACCCAAAACGGAAAAATTCCGTGGGATCCCTACGATTTCGGAATGCAATTCCTTACAGCATCAGGTTTGAGGAGTTGGATATGTATCTACTCGAGTTCATTCAACGATAAAGTCTTTAATTGGTACCCCCAATATCAATTTAAATAACCGACAGTTCCTAAATCCCATTAGTTTTGCAGATCAGGTCCCCTATACAGCATCAGGATTGAGGAGTTGGAATCCAAATTTTTTGTAGGACAGTGCCGCAATGTTTCTCAATCGATTAAAAAAAAATACGCAAATTGGTTCAGAAATCTCGGAGATATACATAGTACACAGGTACATAGGTAAGTCCGTTTTTAAAAGTCGATTAAAAAAGTAGCCTATGTTACTCCCAGGTTAATTCTCTACGGGTCTAAAATCTAAATCCCTCTCTCCTGAGAGAGGAGGCCTGCGCCCCGCAGTGGGACGTTAAAAGGTTGTAGTGGTTGGTAGTGGTGGATACAGCTAAGTATGACGCAAGGCAGATCAATGGCACACCCCGACGCATCATACAAATACTTACAAGCGAACCTATTAGGTACCAATAAAGACAACGTTATACGTAAATCAAGTGAAACAAGGACAACGCTAATAAGTACCTACGTAATACTACTTAGGTGTACAGCTTTCACACAAAAGTTTTTATCACCAGTGAAGGTATACCTAATTTTTTTATCGTTCACATTTCATCATCAAAATGCAATCCGTGATCAAAATAATGTTAAGTACCTATTTCATAAAACGATTGTTAATTGATGTCAACACGTCATGCCCGTCAATGACCCAACATCGAGTCCAATCACATAAAGATTACCAGTGTCGTAAATGATTCGTACTTTTAACTTTTACTCAGTAGGTCACTTGTTTAACATTTAGTACGCAGTGTTGTATTCAGATAGTTGTATGTACATGTGCATTTTAATACGTAGTAATTTATTCATTACTATTCAAACAATTTTTTTCGACATTTTTTTATTCACTTTACTCTTAAATCTGTATAATAATATACCTATAATATTCTATAATAGGTAATATTTAATGGTCGTTGAGAATCAGTAAATCATAGCATTACTTACCATTTAAATTACTGTTTTCAGTATGATGACGCAGAAGTGATAATATTGAGGCATCATTTTAAAGTTTTCCTTCCTTCGACTAACTTTTTCAGAAATGTTTCATATTAAGTTGTGGGCACATCTTAATAGTTCTGATATTGTATATAGTGGGTGCCTGCCGTCATATCTAACTAACACAAGTAATTATAACTGTCAAATAAAAATCGCAATCGATCGAAAATAGTAAAATCATTTTACTAAGACAATTTATTCAACTTATTCATAAGGTGAAAAGAGCTTTTCAACACTTGAAACTATAAATACAAATACATTCCGAACTACTTATAAATACTTAATTATAAAATTATTTAGTATGCGGAAAACCGGGACAGCATTTGAAATGTGGCAAACCATTTACCTCCCACGGGGATTGACATCACGTAACACCTAAACATGACTTCCAGCGTCTTTCCAGGAGCTCATTGCTTACTCAGATAGGTAAAACTTATGTAAGTAAATGTGAATTAAATCCACGGTAATCTATTTGTATGAACCATAAACCGTTTAGTTACGAGCTTTCTATAAGTTTATAAGTGTCTATTATACGAAATTGATAACCATCAAGAAGTCGTTAAAGAAATTACCTTCCTACACATTTTTTCTATTGTATC
This sequence comes from Melanargia galathea, assembly GCA_920104075.1. Lineage (NCBI taxonomy): Eukaryota > Metazoa > Arthropoda > Insecta > Lepidoptera > Nymphalidae > Melanargia > Melanargia galathea. The sequence continues at coordinate 6,789,387 of OV049864.1, forward strand.
AGATACTATAGGTCTACCTATCTGCATTATTGTATCTATTTCGTAATTTACAACTACATAGTTTTTTAAAATATACTTATAAGTGTTATGTTGTTTGTTTTTAGGATTAGGTACCTGCTTAACAATATAAATGTTCAGTAGATAAAAATTACTGAAGAAACTCTTTATTCAAATGTCATAATATATATTTGTAACACTTTATCTTTTGTTCGTCCAAAGTGTTGTTCATTCCTATTGATGCAACTCAAATAAACTCGTTTATATCTTCAAGAGCTGTCAGCGCAAATCAAATACAATCAATAGTATGGCATAAATATATATGTTTTGACAGCGCATTTAATTTATTTCAATCAATGAAAACAAAACTTTCACCTCGCTCTTTATATATATCTAGTTAAAGGTCTGAAATGGGGCGTTACGTTAGACACATCTCCACATACCTATTATGTATTTATTAGACGTACATTATACCTACCTGTTATCTGTCTATAGCTGAAAAAAACTTTATTATTTACTTATTTGTTTAATATTAGTCCCATGTAAGTATTATGTACTTATGTAGATAAATAAAATTTCAACAAAACAACAAAAAGAAGCATTACTTAGATATATATCTGTCAATATAATATAATATTGCTTCCTAAATACTCTCTCTAATCTTTGTATGGATACGTCATAATTCAACATGGGCTATATTATATAGGGTAGAAAATTGGGTACATAACTCTTACTGTAACTAAATCGCTCTATGAACATCATCATCATCATGATCAACCCATTACCGGCTCACTACAGAGCACGGGTCTCCTCTCAGAGTGAGAAGGGTTTTGGCCATAGTCTACCACGCTGGCCAAGCGGATTGGCAAACTTCACACACCTTTGAGGACGTTATGGAGAACTCTCAGGCATGCAGGTTTCCTCACGATGTTTTCCTTCACCGTTAAAGCAAGTGATATTTAAATACTTAAAACGCACATAACTCCGAACAGTTAGAGGTGCGTGCCCCGGGATCGAACCCACGACCTCCGATTAGAAGTCGGTCGTTCTAACCACTAAGCTCTATGAACAAATGACATAAATTATAAAAAAAATCAACATAAAACTCCGCCAATATCAAGCTTTTCTTTCTTTCATACTTTTAGTCTGGAATTAGGTACATATCTAGTCAATGTTTGATGGGATTAGTAAATGTTAATGAGATTAGTAAATATGATATTTCTCTTTCGCCATAAAGTTTTTCTGTTAAGTAGCTATTTTCAGGTTTGTTGATTTGTCATTTTTAACATTATTTGACAAACCAAGATTGTTTCAACTTATATAATTCCGTTGTTAACGAATGGAATTAGTATAGATAAAGTAAAATACAGAATTTCAGGCATGTGACGTTTATATTATTTATTTACATATGCAATTATAACCATAAAAGTATTTTACATCATTATGTCGTTTAAAACCTGTTGTTTAAGTTCTCGTAAAAAGAGTTTTGTAATCTCTTATGTACATTGAGAAAATAATCAAAGTTCTCGACTTCGAAACTTCACTTAGATTCTTTTAGAGACTTAGAGACTTCAAATTAAAATATCGAGCTATTAAGTACAGTATTCGGCTTTTAATGTATCTTATATTAAAAAATAATCTGCTGAGTACACTTAACGATTCCAACCTGTATGTTTACTATTTTGAAACAGTTGCGTAGTTACGTGTATAAGCATATTGTAATGGCGTCGTATCTTTATTGCAATCTTGAGTTGGTTCATTAATCTAAATAATCTCATTTCTTCATAAACTAAAGCTCTATCTCCACAGTTCGCACGCAAAGGTTGTAATAAATCATTCAGCTTTACGCATGGACAGATCAATGCCGAAGAAAATCAATTCTATAATAGATATAACGAAACATCGATCGACTTTGATGTTCAGCGAATGTTTAAACCCTTTAGATACGGTCATTATGATCCGAGTCGTGACAGGTTTGCCTTCGATCTTTCATTTGTACGACAAGAATGCAATTCTATAGGTGCATATACCTACTTATCAAAGGATTTATCTCAACAAGCGTTTTGTCGTTCCATAATATTAATGGTTACCGATATGTTTTGTCTGAGAGCAATCACGGTATGTAAGTGATAAAAGCTATGTATTTATTTTTTATCCTTTACTTACGTAAGTCATCGCGGGCGTGCCGTAGATTTATGTTAATATTATATAGGTACAGCTATTATACCTACCTATTTAATCGGCGCTCGTTTAGTAGGTTAGGTGTGGTTTTGAAAATCGGTTCCGCTGTTTTTATTTAATAGTTTGGACGTTCAATAAATACTTATCGCAATATGAGTAATAGTCACTATTTTAAGATTTAAACACGACAACAAAGTAATTAATTATAATAATAACTCGAAGGTCTAAGTAGGTCTACTCTAGGTAGTGTTAGTCTAACATAGAAGGTCATTGGTCTAACAGCTACAAATGATGGCTCTAATTTTGACAAAAAGGACTACGTTGGAAGATTTTGCTTATGTATACATGGTGCTTTTGCCTTGGTTTTATATGTTTATTTTTAAATTTGTAAATGGCCTAAATTTTTAAATTTGGGCACATTAAATGTAGGCTTATTCGAAATCTAATAAGACCTTTTCTGACTAATAGGTAACTAACTCATGACAAAAATGTGACCAATATTATCAGTTAATGGTTAATGTAAAAGTAGGTACTTTTTTAGAGCGTATATCGGTTTGTTCTGAAGCCTATTTTAAATTAGTTAGGTAGTTATCTATTTAGAATTTACAGGTGATGAAATGGTGATATTTCCCAAATTGATCTATAGACTATCATCATAATCATGATCAACCCATTACCGGCTCACTACAGAGCACGGGTCTCCTCTCAGAGTGAGAAGGGTTTTGGCCATAGTCTACCACGCTGGCCAAGCGGATTGGCAGACTTCACACGCCTTTGAGAACGTTATGGAGAACTCTCAGGCATGCAGGTTTCCTCACGATGTTTTCCTTCACCGTTAAAGCAAGTGATATTTAAATACTTAAAACGCACATAACTCCGAAAAGTTAGAAGTGCGTGCCCCGGGATCGAACCCACGACCTCCGATTAGAAGTCGGTCGTCCTAACCACTAGGCTCTCACAGCTTTTAGGCTATACCTATCCTAATTTAAATTTTTGTGCACATGCTCCTTAAACACACTTATACCCATTAACTTACACAACAGAAAATTTTGTAAGTGATTTCACTTCAAGATGTAATTAAAGTGGGAAACATGGGAAATTCATTAATCGCCAATCGTCAAGTAGGTAGATTTATAAGATAAAAAAGGATTTCATAACGAAGCATCTTATTTTATCTTACATTCCAAAGCAATGAAGTGTTAAATTTTTACATAATATCCCTACATACACTTACCTGTGCACCTTAACAATATTTTATATAAGTACCTACCTACAATCTGTTTTTACTTAGTTGTCTTAATAAAAGTTAAACAAACCGCAAAACTCTGAAAGTGACTATGAACTCTTACCCAAGCGCTTTAGACGTTCTTTTATTTGAATTTGCACTTAAATCATGACTTCTTGGTTAGTTCGCGGTAATAACGTACTATGCGCCGTGCGAAACGCGTCGCTTACGCGTTTCTACGAGAACGGATTTGTTCACCTTTAACACTAAGTAAAATAAGACTGCATATGTAATATGCGTTACTTGGGCACCCTAATAAAAATACAAGCTTTATTTAATCACCCTTTGACCGGCCGATTGGATTGTTTCGTTACATCACATTTTTCCGCAATCAGCAATGCAATAAACCCACATACCGCTTGGTATAGCGAATGCATCTTTAACAAATATTACTAGCAGAATACTTAGTGTTTGCGAAATTCATAAGTTGTTATTGTAACGTTGATGCAGAAGCTACCAACTACCCGTATTGCGATAGCTACTTAGTAAACATGCATGGCCGTATACCTACTTTCACTTAGTTATTACTTATTATCACTAATATAATATCTAATTAATGATTAAACGAACTTACCTGTAAGTGAAGTTCTATCATAATTATACGAATGATTCGTACGAAGAGATTATATGTTTTTTACTTGGTAGTATACGCATGTATAGTGCAAACCGTTCACTTTATTGAGATTTGTATATATTTTTTAAAAATAGGGTAGGTTGAAATCGTTGTCCCTGCGCTCGGTCGGCTACTTACTCATTTAGTTTAGAGTTTAGCTCACCATCCGCCTCATATTTTACGATTAAGGGTTAACGTGTAACGTGTAAGGGTGGGAGGGTTATTATAATCTCTTCGTACGAATCATTCGTATAATTATGATAGAACTTCACTTACAGGTAAGTTCGTTTAATCATTAATTATACTTCATGATTCGTACTCGAGATTATATGTTTTTTACTTGGTAGACTTTTAGAGATAAGATTCGTAAAATATGAGAAGGCGTATAGTTAAAAGAAAAATTTTGATTTAAATGTTACATAAATTAATTATTAGATATTATTATAACAAAACCCAAATGTATTTCTCTTATTATAAACAATGATTATGAATCATATTAGGAATCTAATAACAATTTATGATCTTATTGTATCATATAAAATAGCTCTGCTAAAAACAATCGTCTTGGGCATTAATAGGCCCATTACAAAAGTTAGCAAAAGTATGGGAACCTGAGCTCCAGCCTACAGTTTTCATAATAACTTGATCTACTGCATCGGGCAGCGTGCCGGGGGTTACGCTTTAAACGTAGAATTATCAATTCTGCTTTGGCTCAAGGTACTTTTTATCCAATGTGATAAAGTTTATGAACCAACCGATTTATGAGGCTTTTTTTTTTTTTTTTATAATAACTAAGAATAAATAAAAAGTCTGCATTTTCCCGAAGTGACTCAGTCAATAATTTCAAGGATAAACGTAAGCATATATATATTTTGTTTTAACAAGTTTCTGGTTTTTCTTTAAAAAATGGAATAATGAAGGGTTGGTTGGTTTGTTTAATAAAATCCAAGATTTTTATTTTACTATTAAAAACTTTTACTTTTGATAATGTTTGCACTTTTTGTGCAGTAACAAACGCAAAACGTGCAAGTTTATTTTGATTAGGGATTTGATTAGGATATAGAAATTACTTAAGTAATTTAAAACCAATGGTGTATCCCAAGTCTCATCATACTTTGTGGTCTAGAATGAAAGACACATTTGAAAAATCTTTTAAGATCCTCGGCAGAAATTTCATCATTATTCATCAATGCTAAAGCTGACCGACATGAATTTAATGTCTCATATTGAGCACTCTGATATATCGTATTCAAAAATCAATATAATATTAGAGATTGATACTTCATTTGAATTCCATTTATTATCATTACAATAAATGAACCACTTTTTATAGGACCCTTATATGTATATTGTTTATAAGTGTTTATGAAAAGGAGCTCATAACGATATCGAAAGATGCTCTTCGCATCATCGCCTCGCGGATAAGGTTCCTGCCACCAGGTAAATTGTGTTGTGCACGTGGAGGTGGCTACAATTATATGATAAGAGCAATCCATCGTCAGCCTTAAAAATTAACATTTCTGACACAAAAAGGTTTTTAAATAGGGTAGGTTTAGGGTAGGTCAATATGGAATAATTATTATTATACCCTTGGCGTTATCAGAAATAATATTTTTACATAAAGATTTTAAGATAATTTTTAAGATAAGTAAATGGAGGAAATGTATAAAAGTAAAGATAGACCATGAGCTAGGAGCATTTACTGCGTATGCAGCTGCCAGCTGGATCCCTATGCTATGAGATGTATGTCTGACATATATACAATACATGTATTCAATCGACCTACAAATAAATACATAGATTATGTATGGAATAACTAAACAAAACTTGAGTATGATTACATTTAATAACTTGATGTGTATTCAAAATTCAAAATTCATTTATTCAAAGTAGGTACACTGTACACTTTTTGAACGTCATGTCTAGACTACCCCCAATGTTCTCCGAAGAGCCTATAATATATGAAGCAAAAATATAATTAGAGCTTTCTTTAGGTTTTCACACCATTGCCAAAGCTGTTAGTAATATTTGCATTCGATTAACGTACAAAATTACTGTGGTATTGTCAATAAGAAATAAGATTCAGGTATTAAACATTTCTTTGGAAAATAATTTTCGACGAATAAAAGCGGCTAAAATTTCCAAATAATTAATATTATATCGATAACGTTAATCGTCACTTCATAATCCACTAGCTCTCTGATCTCCACAGGAAATACTCCACTCAGTCGTTGAGGCATGAGAGAAAAATTCCAGATCATAGTTATTAATGGCCTAGAATTACTAGCCTGGTACTGAATTGTACGATCCCATCATTCAAAATCATGTTTTAATGTTACCAAACATTTTTCATTTAATTATTCACAAAATTTTCATAATTATTAGAATTTTTTAAACTAAGTTTTTTTTTTTTTTTTGTATAGAACCAATAAGTAGTATTTACTGAACAGAAAGGTAGGCAGATACTAATAAACAAACAAAGCTGGCAAACCTCTAATTTTATATCTTTTTATTTCATCATTTTTGTGAATTTTAATTTGTTTCTATTAATTTTTTCTTTAGATACTGTGACCTGAAAAACTTGTGTCCACTATCCTAAAAATTTGCAAATTTTAGATGGATCCTCCTTTTTTTTTTTTTTTTTTTTTTTAATTTATAAAATTAAACCCAGATTTGTTAGAAATTGTCTGGTTTGTTGTAAGTTTTGATAACATGCTTCATAGTCGCATGTTCTCAATAAACTTACTACTGGTTTCATAGCATTATAGTGAACACAAAAGGAGCAGTATTCAAGCCGAAAGGTAAGATCTTAAATTCACAAATATACGTATATATAGTCATCAAACTGGAGTCTTACATACTTTTGACCATCCTCATGACGTATCTTTAGTAAAAATATGCGTCTTTTAAATCCCTTGTGCATATAATATAACTATCTCCTGATATTAATTTTTATTAAGTTCTTCAGTCTTCCAGCTTCAAGTTAATCGCATCTTTTTTGTTTAACGATTTGAAATATAAAATTAAACGCATCTTTTCATTTGGCTTATATAGGTATCAAAAAAAAAAATTGGATAAATATTGGTCATATTTTGAAATCGACGTTTGTAGCTCGTTTTCTGCTTGTGTCGAGATCATCGCAGGCTTTTTCGTCCTTGTTGGTCCCGGGATCCTGGCCCTTCCAGTACACATTTTTTGCAGAATTTGCTGTATTTATTTATTGTTGTTTCGCGAAAACTTTTATCTTGGGTGCTCCGGGGAACTAAAATCTGTTCCTGATTTTATTTTTTGGTGTTTGCTGACTTCAAAGTTTCAGAGAGGTTTTTGCCGAAAATAAACTTGCGAAACTTTGTATTTCTTGTAGCTGTATCTTGAAGCTCTTTCTTTACTGAGCATAAAGATAATTCAAATAAAAAAAATTAAAATTTCCGCGTGTCAGCGTGGAAGCTAAAAACATCCTAGCCGCGTCCATCAATAGTTAGAGCAAAGCAGTATTAACAACTTGATGGCTTTTGCTACACAGCTAATACTCAAATCTTTTGTATTTACTTGCCATATATATATATATATAGGTATACATTTTTTATTTTGTAGTTGGTTCTATACCAAGAACATCCATTAATTCACTTTCAAGTCCAGTCTTCTGCCGTAGGTATTCCCAATAGTCCCAATAGATATGCAGAAGAACCGGATTCCGAGGGAGGTATCGGCGTAGCTCCCTGATAAGATATAACCGCACTCGATGTACTGGAGTTTAATTATAAAAATAAAGTTTAACTAACTCCTGTTGTTCTGAAACTCCGTCTAAGATCGGCGTAACGTCGTCATTGTTAATAACGTACGTAATTTCACTGTTTGAAATCAACATGTAATAAGATAAATGTAATTAAACGACGTAAAAAATTAACCTCAGAAAAGACGGTCAGTAAATAATAATTAATAATGAGATGCTTTTAATACTACCTCACGTACTGTCCACATACTGAGTCCCGTAGTTAAAACAGACTCCTCATTGAGTGAATTATATGCAGTAAGAAGCAGTCCCAATGCAAAAGCAAGTACTGCCCACAAACTGAGGAGAAACAGTAAGAAACAGCCCCAATGCAGAAAGCAAGAACTGTCCACAATACTGTGTGTTTCATGAGAAACACTTACAGTAAGAAACAGCCCCAATGCAAAAGGCAAGAACTGTCCACAATACCGTGTGTTTCGTAAGAAAACACCTTCACTCAGGTTTATTAGCTATCACGAGTACAATAAACAGTAAGAAACAGCCCCAATGCAAAAGCGAGAACTGTCCACAATACTGTGTGTTTTGTAAGAAAACACTTTCACTGAGGTTTATTTGCTATCGCTAGTACAATAAACAGTAGGTAAGAAACAGCCCCAATGCAAAAAGCAAGAACTGTCCACAATACCGTGTGTTTCGTAAGAAAACACTTTCACTCAGGTTTATTAGCTATCACGAGTACAATAAACAGTAAGAAACAGCCCCAATGCAAAAGCAAAAACTGTCCACAATACTGTGTGTTTCGTGAGAAAACACTTTCATTCAAGTTTATTTGCTATTGCTAGTACAATAAACAGTAAGAAACAGCCCCAATGCAAAAACCAAGAACTGTCCACAATACTGTGTGTTTCGTAGGAAAAACACATTGACTCAGGTTTATTAGCTATGACGAGTAGGTACAATAAACAGTAAAAAACAGACCCAATGCAAAAGCAAGAACTGTCCACAATACTGTATCTTTATTACTTATACAATCGTGTTTCCTTAAGTATCTTTGTTACTTATACAATCGTGTAATAGCCGTCTCGTATAATTAGTGAAGAAACAATACCAACTATTGCCGGAGACACTAATTTCTCAAGCACCAATCAATCATAACATAATTATTAATTACGTAATATCCAACATTACCTTGATAATCCAACGGTGCATTTTGGGATGTATGTGAAATCGAGGTTGAGTCAGAAGTCAGAATCATCCGAGCAGAGTCTACGCTGTTTTCGTTGTAATTTCTTAATTTTCTCTTCAACGCGTTCAAATTCATCACTTTCACGTTTAAGCATTATAAAAATGTTATTTATTTACTTTTTCACGGTTTAAATATCACTTTAAACAATACTTTTAAAGTAAACTAGGCGAGGGCGTGGTGGAACGGTAGCGCACTAAAAAGCGAATGAGTAAGTAGCCGACCGAGCGCAGGGACAACGATTTCAACCTACCCTATTTTTAAAAAATATATACAAATCTCAATAAAGTGAACGGTTTGCACTATACATGCGTATACTACCAAGTAAAAAACATATAATCTCGAGTACGAATCATGAAGTATAATAATACGTAAATGGTAATAATCTGTAACCCCGGTTAAAAGTTTACGGGTGTCAGACGGCCAAGCATATGCACAAAATTGAAAGCTCGTCAATATAACACAGTAGGCACCTATTTACCTACCTATAGCATAGAATACTAACTATTACTGTGCTATTACTGCGTAAATAAACTACACTCACTCTTCTTCGCCTATCGTCTCTCGCCGTCGCCCTCAATGTAGAAGTACGCCTAGTAATATTACGTACAGCGATGTCCTTGTCCCGTTCGATTTACATCGTTCTTGTCAATACTACCTTAATAGCCTGTCCAAATGAGGCGTTTTACGCGCGAGTCGACTCGCGCGTAGACACACGCGCGTTCCCGAGATACTAGAGCTAGACGCCTCATCTGGACAGGCTCTTAGGTTCGCTTGTGTGAAGTGTCGGGGTATGCATATAGACCTAAATATAGACAGATATATGACAGAACACATTACCTAAGCCTATAGCTATGTAGGTGTATAAATAAAGTATAATACGTGTAGTGTTGGTAGAGCTTAGCTGAATGCCGACTATATACCTACTAGGCCAAAATTGATGAAACTTCAATTTGGCGTCAACATGACATTGCGCTGGAGAAAAATTTTTGTGCTGCTTATGATACCGGTTGAGCGGAGTAGCCTTGATCGACAGGAATGTCAAAATAACAGGAAACATAATACATAATGTACTTAGTAGGAAACATTACTTATTTGTTATCACATTAAAATGCGTGGTCACGTTTATCGATTCTGCAAGTAGGATATCGGCAAGTAGAGTCAGTGACAACATCTTAATATTCCTTATAAGTATCAACAGTTCTAAATTCCTGGCCTCACGGAGTCGACTGTCGGTGTATGTCGGTGAGATTCGTCGGGGAAAGCTCGTTTGAACCTCGGATATTTTCATTACACGCCTCAATACATAGTTAATGATTGTCTATACTTTGTTGCTTTATAAATATCACGGTATTCAATTCACCAGAAAAAGAATATTTCATTCATAATAATTTCTGGGAAAGCTATTTTGCGTGAATAGTCCGTATCGTAGTACGTACCTATCTAAGTAAATATTTGGAATAGAAAACTCAAAACCTATCAATCCTTAACCTCAAACCGGATATAAATAAGAATTAACCTACCTACTTATTTAATTTTCATATTGCGATCAATTAGGTAGTTCTCATAGTTCTGATGTTCTTTTATTTCACTAAGCAAATCTACTCTACTCTCTACTCTCTCTAACTCTACTCTCCATTTCAAAAAAGGATTCATTTTTCATCCCTTTAAAAAAGAATTAATTCAGATCCAGGATTAAAATATTATTTAGTTAGCTTCATTGAAATATAACCTTTGTACAGGCACTAGTGATAATAAGATTAATAAGCAATAAGATGATGATGGAGGATCTAGATTACCTACTTACAATAAGCTATTTAAGAAACATCTATTTTAAAGTTTAGTCGTAAGTAGCTGACAATTAGAATTATTGTATAAGCGTTTCCCGAGGTTATGATAATAATACAGGCATTACGTTCACTCCGCCGATAAGGCGGACCTATCACGTTTGCAATTCATCTACCAAAGTTTGCTATCAGAACATTCAACGTGAACCAGGGTTGTTACAACAATGTTAGTTAAGCCTTCAATTAACAATGTAGAGTTTAGAGTTCCACGCAAAAAGTGCACCTGGTCTTGAAAAGTAAAACCTGAAACCTGAAAAATAACGCGACGAAAACGTTGGCGCAAAAGTCATGTGTATTTTGTCGAATCACATTTTGGGTCAATATTGGGGGCAGTGATAGGGCCAACGCCTGGGCAAGGGGATAAAAGAAGCTGTATGATTTGTATAAAAGCATTCGTACTGCGGAGGAGCGCTAGTACGAACCGCGCTGTTGACGTAGCGTTTTGCATTATGACAAACCATTCACACGTTAACTCACATAATGTGGCATGAATTCAACTTCTCTCAGTAGTTACAATTTGTAACAAAGTACCTGTTTAAATATTTAATGCTTTTTTACGGCTTTTACCTAGATACTTATTGGACGATGCATTTAACCAATTTTTAGTATATGCCTAGTTATACAAAAATTACTTTATCAACGTCAGATTTGTATTTTTTGTACGAAACATTTTTTAATTTGGAAACATTAGGTCCTGTTTTATTGACATGATAATTGTCTACTTTTACTGTACTGTATGTGCAGGTACCTACTTATTTAGATTAGCATGGCATTATTTGCATTTTACAAAATGACTTTCATATCTCTAGCTTTTCCACTCTCTTTATCTTGATCAGTTGTATGGGTAGAGGGTACAACATAGTAAGTACAACCCTATAGTATCAACGGGCTAGAATAAGAAAGTTTCCCACGTAGTTTGGCGAATATGCATTAGGAATAAACGCTTATCTAATGGCATTATCTCAGTTAAGACCAAAATTACATCAATAAATCCTACAATTAGAATTTCGTAACACTTAACATTTAGAGCTTAGCTTTAGAGCCCTTTTCCGGCGAATTCGTAGTTTTGTAAGAATGTAAATAAGTACCGACTTATCCAACAAACTTATTGAGCATATTAGGTGCCCACTTGATGATGATGATTTTTCCTTTATTTCTACGTAATTATTATTTTTTATTCGATGGTAAGTTAGCGCCTGACCACGGCCATCACTACAGCCTTTTAACGTCCCACTGCTGGGCACAGGCCTCCTCTCTCTTAAGAGAGAGGGATTTAGAGCTTAGACGCGCCACGCTGCTCCAATGCGGGTTGGCGGGCTACGGCCTGCCACCTGACCACGGCAATACACTATAATTATTCTAAACTACTCGTAAGTAGGCATACGATGCAATCAACTCTCGGAAAAGAATTAGATCGAATTTCCTTTTCTATAGTAACTACACTTTATAAAAGGGAATTCGATCTGATTCTTTTCTAAGCGGCATAGTTCCGAAACCCTAAATCAAATAAACTTAAATATAGAAAAAAATAATCTTCTAGATTTTGAAATCTTCTAGGATCAGAACTTCTAGGCATTCAGGCAAGCTGTACAAGATTTTTTAATTGTCCTCGCTTATTGACCTTACACGATTATTTCGACTATGAATTCACACAACCCGTGCATGACCAGCGTTCCGCAGAAAGCGCGTAGAAAGGTGGATAGACCATAAACGTATACACACTTAATGCAATAAAACTTAAATACGAACTCTAATACGAAAACTAAGGTAAAATTCCTTAAACTTTCCCTCGAGCGTTACAAATCCTTTATCAAATGGTCGCCGAGAAATCAGTATGGTCGTGATCGTTCCCGGCAAGTGCCCACCGAGTTTGGAGTCCCTTGTAATTTCCTTACCATTCTCGGAATAAGCGTATAAAATTGATGATAGCATTGATTTAAAGTTGGATGACGCGCGACGCGACGGACGCATTGATGAAACTTTATGAACTTTTGCCCTACTTTGAGCTATAATGACAAGATACTTTCTTGATAATTAAGTAAGTATCCTTGTGTCCAAAAAAGAAATACTTGCGACTTAAACCACTGGGTAAGTATATAGATACATTCTGCCTTTATAGAAATACTTCCATATGATTGACATATTTATTAATATATATATAGCTGCTCGTGCTGATTCATTGACTGACTCACTGATTGATCACCCCTCCTGTAAAATTTTGTATGAAAAATTTTTTTTTCACTAATGGTTTCGTATAGAGGACAAAAATTCATTCGGAACAAAAATATGGAGAGAGCTGATGATTGAGGATTTCGGAGACAGGTGAGCAGCACGCTTAAGGTATTGAAGATAGGTGGGGGGTGCTCGAACAAATGTCACTCGAAACGTCATCCAATTGCCAGTTAGCTGAAAAAAAATTCAAAATGGCGAAAAAAAGATGGCCGCCATACAAATTTCATCGGTCTCCATCTCGGAGGGTATAAAAGATGGAAGAGTGGTTTCTTCGCAAAAGATGATGAGGATCCAAAGGTCTACTTGATGAATTGAAAAAAGAATCAAAATGGCGGAATTTATTTTTCCATAGAAAATGTATGGCGAATATTGAAGAGACTACAAGTTGTAAACTATGCAAGGCTTTGATGCGATTCTTTGGAGAACTCTCAAAGAAAAATATGGAAAGACATGATGATTGAGGGTTTGGAAGATGGATGAGGAGCCCGGGCAGGGTATGTTAGATAGATGGGAGGTGCTCAAACAAAAATTACTCAAAACCTCATCCAATTGGCACTGAGCTGAAAAAAAAAACAAAATGGCGGATTCAAGATGGCGGCTATACAAATTTCGTCAGAGTCTATCTCACCAAGCATAAAAGATGGAAGAGTGGTTTCTGGGAAAAAGATGATCAAGACCTAAAAGTCTACTTGATGAACAGAAAAAAACAAGATGGCGGAATTTATTTTTCCATACAAAATATATGGCGAATATTGAAGAGAATGTAAGTTGGGAACTATGCAAGACTTTGATACAGTTCCTTTTCAAAATCTTTTTTAATTATTTGGAGAAAAAAATATGGAGAGTGATAATGATCGAGGGTTAGGAATATGGGGGAAGATATGTAGGTGGAGGCTGCTCAAACAAAAAATACCTGAAAACAAAACCTCGCGGTCCGCTTGCGGGCCGCGCACCCACGCGCCATACTAGTTACTATATATATAGCTGCTCGTGCTGATTCACTCACTCATTGATCACCTCTCCTGAACAATTTTGTATGAAAAATTTTTTTTCACTCATGGTGTCGTATAGAGGACAAAAATTCATTAAGAGGAAAAATATGGAGAGAGCTGATGATTGAGGATTTCAGAGACGAGCGACGGGCACGCTTAAGGTATTGAAGATAGGTGGGGGGTGCTCGAGCAAATGTCACTTGAAACGTCATCCAATTGGCAGTCAGCTGAAAAAAAATTCAAAATGGCGAAAAAAAGATGGCCGCCATACAAATTTCGTCGGTCTCCATCTCGGAGGGTATAAAAGATGGAAGAGTGGTTTCTTCGCAAAAGATGATGAGGATCCAAAGGTCTACTTGATGAATTGAAAAAAAATTCAAAATGGCGGAATTTATTTTTCCATAGAAAATGTATGGCGAATATTGAAGAGACTACAAGTTGTGAACTATGCAAGGCTTTAATGCGGTTTTTTTGAGAACTCTCAAAGAACAATATGGGAAGACATGATTATTGAGGGTTTGGAAGTTGGTTGAGGAGCCCGGGCAGGGTATTGAAGATAGGTAGGAGGTGCTCAAACAAAAAATACTCGAAACATCATCCAATTGGCAGTGAGCTGAAAAAAAGTCCAAATGGTGGCCATACAAACATCGGTGTCTATCTCACCAAGTATAAAAGATGGAAGAGTGGTTTTTGCCAAAAGATGATTAAGACCTTAAGTTCTACTTGATGAGCAGAATGATTCGAAGAAAAAATATGGAGAGTGATAATGATCGAGGATTAGGAATAGGGGAGAGATAGATGGAGGCTGCTCAAACCAAAATACCCGAAAGCGAAACCTCGCGGTCCGCTTGCGGGCCGCGCACCCACGCGCCCTACTAGTTAATATATATATAGCTGCTCGTGCTGATTCATTGACTGACTCACTGATTGATCACCCCTCCTGTAAAATTTTGTATGAAAAATTTTTTTTTCACTAATGGTATCGTATAGAGGACAAAAATTCATTCGGAACAAAAATATGGAGAGAGCTGATGATTGAGGATTTCAGAGACGAGCGAATGGCACGCTTAAGGTATTGAAGATAGGTGGGGGGTGCTCGAACAAATGTCACTCGAAACGTCATCCAATTAGCAGTGAGCTGAAAAAAAATTCAAAATGGCGAAAAAAAGATGGCCACCATACAAATTTCGTCGGTCTCCATCTCGGAGGGTATAAAAGATGGAAGAGTGGTTTCTTCGCAAAAGATGATGAGAATCAAAAGGTCTACTTGATGAATTGAAAAAAAAATTCAAAATGGCGGAATTTATTTTTCCATAGAAAATGTATGGCGAATATTGAAGAGACTACAAGTTGTAAACTATGCAAGGCTTTGATGCGGTTCTTTGGAGAACTCTCAAAGAAAAATATGGGAAGACATGATGATTGAGGGTTTGGAAGATGGTTGAGGAGCCCGGGCAGGGTATGGCAGATAGATGGGAGGTGCTCAAACAAAAATTACTCAAAACCTCATCCAATTGGCACTGAGCTGAAAAAAAACAAAATGGCGGATTCAAGATGGCAGCTATACAAATTTCGTCGGTGTCTATCTCACCAAGTATAAAAGATGGAAGAGTGATTTCTTGGCAAAAGATGATCAAGAACTGAAGATCTACAATTTGATGAACAGAAAAAAATCAAGATGGCAAAATTTATTTTTTTCACACAAAATATATGGCGAATATTGAAGAGACTAAGTTGGGAAATTATACAAGACTTTGATATGGTTCCTTTTCAAAATTTGTTTTTATGGAAGAACTCTCCTTCTGGCAAATGATTCGGAGAAAAAAATTTGGAGTGATGATGATCGAGGGTTTGGAAGATGGATGAGGAGCACGGCCAGGGTTAAAGATGCTGAAAATGATAGAAGGTGGAGGCTGCTAAAACAAAAATAATACTGAAATCCCCGCGGTCCGCTTTAGCGGGCCGCGCAGCCAAGCGCCCTACTAGTTAATTATGTACCTATACATATTATTTTATAAACCGAACCGAACCAGTTGCAGAGCTAGATTCACTTTCAGAACTTTTCTTGCCTTTTATTTTGAGTTAGTGATTCTAATAAATAAGGAGAGTAGGTAGGTATTATTATCTACTAGATGATGCCCACGGCTTCGCCCGTGTGTATTTAGGTTTGTAAAAATCTCGTGTGAACTTTGATTTTCCAGAACAAAAAGTAGCCTATCTGTAGTAAATAGTAACCCGTCCACAAAACGGAAAAATTCCGTGGGATCCTTACGATTTCGGAATGCAATTCCTTACAGCATCAGGGTTGAGGAGTTGGACATGTACCTACTCGAGGTCATTCAACCATCCCGTGTGGGGTTGCTGGTCCCCCATCGGGCGCGTCCCCCCGGTGGCGGATGGGGGAACGCCTCCCAGATATGGGAGGTACCGGGGAAACCCGGCGCGGACCAAAACCAGCAGGGGGTTGCCGCTTGGAGGATCCTGGTACTTCTCTGTTCATCAGAGTGGACTGTGGAGACTCCGGGCGGCGACAATTGGGGGGGAGGCTTTCGGGCCGTGAGGAAGAAAACCTCGTTAAAAAATTACAGGAGGGGGTGGAAACGCCCTGCGCGGCGGGTCCGCTGGTCTTTTTTGGCCGGTGGGCGCTGGCTTCGGCCACCGTCGGGCAACCCGTAATCCGCACTGAGCGGAACCGGGGGCCCCACGCACTGAGCGAGGGGCCGCGAGGAAGAAAACCTCTATAAAAAATTACACGAGGGGTGAACCTCTTGAGGGTCGCCTGCGGGTGTGGCCCTCTTGAGGGTTGCCTCTAGCGAGGAACTCCGGGTGATGGAATGGTGTATCCGTCGCCCGTTGAGACGCCTCGGGTCGGGAGGCGCACCATTATGTTCCTGGTGCGCCTCAGACGGTGTTAGGGGGCCTTTAGGTCCCCCGGTGGAGGGTCTGCCTCGGCGGACGGCGCCGGCTGGGTCGCGGATGATTGCGCAAGTGTACCCGTAACCCAGCCACCAGGCGACACGGAGGAACATCGCTGGGTTTTAGTGGGTATTCTGGCCACTTCTTGGCCTGCCTGAGTCCCACACTACCTTCCGGAAGCGTCGCAGTCCGCTGCGCTGCTTCCGAAAGGTGTGCGTAAATGCATTTCCCAGCGTAAAAAAAAAAAAAAAAAAGGTCATTCAACCATAAAGTCTTTAATTGGTATCCCCAATATCAATTTAAATAACCGACAGTGCCTAAATCCCATTAGTTTTGGGGATCAGATCCCCTACAGCATCAGGATTGAGGAGTTGGAATCCAAATTTTTTGTAGGACAGTGTCGCAATGTTTCTCTATCGATTAAAAAAAAAATTACTTAAATCGGTTCAGAAATCTCGGAGATATCGGTATACATAGGTAGAAAAACACAACTCCTCCTTTTTTGAAAGTCGGTTAAAAAAGTAGCCTATGTTACTCCCTGGTTAATTCTCTACTTGTATGTGAAAGTCCCGTCAAAATCAGTTCAGCCGTTCCAAAGATTAGCCCGTTCAAACAGACAGACAGACAGACAGACAGACAGACAGACAAAAATTTTAAAAACGTGTGATTCGGTTATAGTATCGTTCAAATAACCATATGAGCTTAATATGAGGTAGTTATTTCGATATTACAGACAGACACTTCAATTTTATTTATTAGTACGTATAGATTGAGCAGGATGCCACACTCCATTTAAATATGTATTTTAACGTCCACCGAAGCAAGTACTTATGAAGAATTATAAAAAAGCTATTACTTACGTAACAATTTAAATTACATCAAGTTGGCTTGCGTTCACCATACACAACACATCCGGTAGTTTTGCTTGATTATTCACGCATATCTATATATCTACTTACTGCCGCAAGGGCCTCAAAAGGCCCGCACCGGCGCACCGCCTGATGTCATTCACATTTCTTCGGTGTATTCGATACAGTTTGTTTTTAACCCCCGACGCAAAAACGACGAGGTGTTAGAAGTTTGACGTGTCTGTGTGTGTGTGTCTGTCTGTTCCCCTCTAGCGCTCAAACGGGTGAACCGATTTGAATGCGTTTTTTTTTGTTTGAAAGGTGAATTAGTCGAGAGTGTTGTTAGCTATTTTTAATGAAAATCGATCCAAGATGACCGCCGCTACAAAATGGTGGATTACATATTTTTTTATAACTCCCTTAATTTGGGTACCTATCAAATGAAAGGGCTTCATTAGCAGAATAGCATTATGTAAATACAAAATGGCCGCCACCACTGGGCGAACTAACTGAGACATGCATTGTGTTTGTATCTTGCGGCTTTCGCGTCTATTGTCGGACACTTTGTACCTTGAAGGCTACTTAGGTAATAATTTAATAAAAAATATTTTAAGAATTATAAGAAATATGTTAAAAAAATAATGTATAAACTGGATTTTGAATAAGGATACTTATAATTATTATAGGTGTTATATCACCGTAAAAAAATATAGATTTTTGTAAAAACAAGGCGACGCGACGTAAGCTAATAACGCTTCACTTAACTTCAAAATTTTATTTTGTCTATTTGTCAGTCAAGATATCTAACTAATTGCTTTTTAGGTGGTTATAGCGGACTCATTAGAATGTTTTCTGATTGAATTTTATAATAGCTACAATTTTTAAAATTACTTACATAACACAGATTATGTAAAGTAAGGAAAGTTTTAAGTTTATACTTAGATATCTGTACGAAATAAGAAATAGTATGTTTTTCAAAACCCAGCTTAATTATTGTTACTTAAATGTGATGTTTTGTTTTCGTAATTCTTATTCCTGATTTTTTTTAAATGTATTCAATTAATCAGAAAAATAAATAAAAATTAAGCTCTTAAGTTATTTGTTGAACAATAGACGAATCTCAGACAATGATTCGTGGTGACGATCAACGTCGTATCCAACTGTTCAAAGATAGAATCACACTCATTATTAATATCGGCGAAAGTTTGTGTGTATGTTTGTTACTCTTTAACGCCGCAACTACTGAACCGATTTGAGTGGAGATAGATTATGCCCTGACTTAACACATAAGCTACTTTTTATCCTGGAAAAATCTACAGTTCCCATGGGATTTCAAAAACCTATAGCTACCTATAGCTACAGCTATAGGTAGATTTCTGTTTTTCGGATTACTATAGCAAACTTCCTTGAAAGTAGGCATAAAGGTTGGGAATGGGAACCGGAAATCCACGATTCCCTCGGGATTTGTGAAAAACCGAAATTCACGCGGGCGCAGGCCCGGATCTAGGGGGGGGCAGGGGGGGGCCCGTGCCCCGGGCGGCAGAATCAGAGGGCGCCAAATTCAAAATGCTGAGTACCTACAGCATTATCGAAAGTTTGCGAAAAAAATATGATTGAACGCGCAGTATAATAGTAAAATAATCTATAGGTCAATTATGGCGGATTATCCATAAGGCAAACTAGGCACGTGCCTAGGGGCGCGAGATTACAAGGGGCGCCAAAATTAAGTAAGCAAAGTTAGCACAGGTCTTTCGAAGCTGCAAACTTGGATTAGTGCCTACCTATATCTACACGACTTTTATTGGTCCTAACAACATATAAAAAAATCAGAACTAGCCGTTAGTTCTGTCAATCAGGGGCGCCGATAAGGTGCTGCCTAGAGCGCTGTCGACATAGATGTCGACAGCAATACAGTGGCAGATTAGAAATCCGCCACTGTATTGGTACATACCACTGTGTTCAGAAAATAACGGGAATTTTCATTTTTTGAAAAAAATATTTATTTATTCGTCTATATTAATATTGTCGCCTTCAAAATAGTCCCCATTAGATATTATGCACTTGTGCCAGCGCTGCTTCCAATCCTCGAAACACTTCTTAAACTCGATCTTTGGGATAGCCTTTAGTTCTTTCAGCGATGCGCTTTTAATGTCCTCTATGCCTGTAAAACGACGATCCTTTAAGGTTCTCTTTATTTTTGAAAATAGGAAAAGGTCACACGGAACCATGTCTGGCGAATATGGAGGCTGGGGCTTCGTACAGTATTGGTTTTGGTCAAAAATTTGCGAACAAGCAATGAAATGTGTGCAGGTGCATTATCGTGGTGCAAATGCCATGAAATGTCTTTCCTCAAATCCGGGTGTTTCTTTTGGATTACTTCACGCAAACGGCGTTGAGCTTGTAGGTAGTACTCCTTATTGACCGTTGGACCTTGTGGCAAGAATTCATGACCATCTCTTTAACTTTTTCTACGTTTTCATCAGGTTTTCATCGGTTGTTGATGTGCTGGGGCGTCCAGGGTGTTCATCATCTTCAACATCTTTACGTAAACTCGTAAATTCTTGATTTATTCATAGCAGACTCATCATAGGCCTTTATTAAAATTGCACACATTTTGTTACACTACATTTAATTTTTTATGCAAAATTTGATACAAATAATTTTTGATCCATTTCTTTTAATAAACGAAAATCGCCGAGCTCATAAAACACGTCTAACCTTAGCGGCTGCCAAAGACAAAGTAAATAATGTATACGACTGAAAATATTTTCATACTTCAGGGGCATGTATACCAACATAATAATTAAAAAAAAATTGACAATCGGATTCTCCAAACCCGCGAAATTTAAAGATTCCCGTTATTTTCTGAACACCCCTCGTACATATTTCAAACTGTTACAGGTCCAATTTTGTATTACATTGAAAATATTTTGAAAATTCTTTTGGATGGCACTGTATAATCGATACTGAACCTAAAACTGTGATTTTTAATTTTTGTCTGTCTGTCTATAATCTTGGCCACGAATCACGCCGAATCTACTACGCCAGTCAAATCTTACATTAAAATCGCAATCAAGCGGCAAGTTCAGATTTTTTAATATGATGTTAGTTACCAGTAGTATTGATCTAATTTTGCAGCTTCGAAAGACCTGTTCGAAATTTTTGCACTTTTTTTGGATTTTTCAATATAAGTCCTAAACTATGCGTTTTAAAAAATGTTTCAATACTTTTTTAAAGTAAACTAAAATTGCTACAATTTAAGACTAGAACCAGCTCTGAAAATTCAATATTTACTGAGATACAGCCCTTCAAAACTTAACAATTATTTCCAAAAAAGTGACATTTTAAGATTTGGTCAATTTTAAACTCCGATATCGGGGAAAATACTCATTTTACAGGTAAAGTTAAGTATATGAAAAGATGTTGTAGTAATTATACTTAATTAAATTAAATTTAAACATTTTTAGGCCATACTTAGTTTATTTACAAATCCTGAAAATTCAAAAAATAAGAAAACTGCATTTTTCACTTTAGTTTGTTTTGAAGATAAGTTTGAAAGAAAAAACCATATACATCCACGAAATATATGTATGTTTAAACTACTATTAAGTATTTATAATGGTATTTATTTATAAAAAAAAAATATTTATTATTATTAGATATTATTGATATAATTTAAGATTTATGATGCATTATAAGGACATTATGAGTGCCGAGCAATATAAGTCATAACCGGTCTAAAAATACATTGACGTGTATAGACGTTAAGACGAGCACTTGCCCCCCCCCCCCCCCCCCCCCCGCCCCAGAAATTAATGTAATGTAAAAAAGTATACTTTTCCCTCCTCAAACTTTAAACTAAGACCTAGAGACATCGTTTTGTCCTTAAAATAATGCTAAATAGATTTGGTACACCATTTTTGCCTATAATTCTACCCGTAAAATGAGTAATATCCCCAACATCGCGGTCGAAAATTGTGCAATCTTAAAATTTCACTTTTTTAGAAAAAAAAAAAAAACAATTTTAGTCTACTTTCAAAATGTAACTATAGAAAATATTTAAAAAAATGCGTAGTTTATACTGGTGTATATACCAAAAATATTGGTGGGGGCGGCATTTTTCAGTTTTTGCCCCCCCTCGAAAAAATTGAAGATCCGGGGCTGCGCGGGCGAAGCCGCGAACAGAAGCTAATACCTAATAAATAAAATAGATTATGTAAATAAAGCTGTGATAGCCTAGTGGTTAGGACAACCGACTTCTAATCGGAGGTCGTAGGTTTGATCCCGGGGCACGCACTTCTAACTTTTCGGAGTTATGTGCGTTTCAAGTATTTAAATATCACTTGCTTTAACGGTGAAGGAAAACATCGTGAGGAAACCTGCATACCTGAGAGTTCTCCATAACGTTCTCAAAGGTGTGTGAAGTCTGCTAATCCGCTTGGCCAGCGTGGTAGACTATGGCCAAAACCCTTCTCACTCTGAGAGGAGACCCGTGCCCTGTATAGTGAGCCGGTAATGGATTGATCATGATGATGTAAATAGTCCTTAATTATATTTTAGGCGTGCGTGACTTCAGTGTCCGAGCGGCACTGGTCAACGGAGTTTTAACCTGAATCCTTTACTCCTGTATATGTACAAAATATATCTTGAGATGTTTAAACGCATAATTACGATAAAAGCTTGACATCTTTAACTGGTTGAAGCGATTTTTGATTAACAAAGTTTTTTTTTCGGTAAATGTCATTGTGTATTTTCAAGCGATTGTCCTTAACAGGTGTGTATCACTTTCACTAAGTAATTTTATCATTAAAGTATAATTAAGTACAAGTATATTGCTCGAGGCACTTACTTTTCCTTAAAGATTTCTTACAACACCTTTTAATAAATTATAACAGGTGTTGCAAAATAATATACTTACTTAAGTAGGATTCAATTGGAAGTATATTTTTTTCATAATATGTTACAAAATCTCTGTCTATTGTGAACATGAAATATTGAAATTCAGTTTGTCTTTTGCTCTTAATGGCAGGGCTAAGGCTCAAAGCTTCAAAGCTCCGATGGCACCGAATCACACATATAATTGAAATTCGAATACAGTGAACAGCCATATTTTAAAGAGTTTCAAATAATAAAATTGAATTTCGAAAATGAGGTAGGACAATTAAGTCCGTAATTGTAATTTTTTTCGTAAGTTGATGCAACCAGAAATATAGAATCCGAGATATACATATGAGAATTCAAAAGCAGAAGAACATTCGCCTCCTTCAAAATCTACGCAAATGCTAGGTCATGAATATTTACTTTCTCTATTTTCTTCAACACATTAACGAGTAAAGTATTAAGCTGTATAAACGACTGGTTATTTGCAGTGGCAGTTTATGGTAATCTTCACAGTTGATCGAGTATCCACAGCATCAGTCCCTCCAATAATGTAGTGTTCATCTGACAGCCAGATAGCTCCGCTTTCACGACGCGTCCATACAATTTGCTTACATTTGTAATGAAACTCATTTGTCCGTGTAATGTTGGGAGACGGAACGACTTGGTATTTACGTTGTAGGTAGATCTAATGTTCTCAATGATGCGACTTTAAAAAATTTCTGCAACATTAACTACCTAGGTACATGTTTTACTCAATATTCTGTCAATATTGAGTAAAAAAATAATAGAGTTCCGTAATTTTGTTTAAATAAAGGACAAAATACTTGTTTTGCGCTTGAACTTATAGCAATATTTTTTTATTTAACTGACCTTTGTCTTCACGCCATTCAGTTCAGAGTTCGCAGCGGAAAGGATTATGTGAGCACGCATTACCAGTATAGAAAACTGCGATTATTGCAGCAAGTATCGTAAAGTGGGATAAGCTTTAAACAGCCACATGATGCGGGATAAGCTTTACATAGTAAAATGAATAGCATGTTGAAGCCGAAACCTTACTTTGCTATCTATTATTATAAATCTGGCCTCGAGTTTTAACCCCAATCATAATATCAATTACCATTCCTAACTTGATGAAGTATACGTAGAACTAGATCCAATAACCTATATAGCTGCTTAACTTTCTATTCGCTCACTATCATGTTCACGTTATCTTATCTACACTTAGGGCATGCTCTACTGTTGCGATGAAAGTACCTGACCTTTGGTTGAAGCTGCGCAAGAGATTCTCATTATAAAATAAACTAAGGTATATAAATTATAGTCTATACATAGGTTGTGTACTGTGTAGTATATATCATCTTGTTCCTACGTCTTAAATGTTTTTGCTCAAAGCCACCAGCCGCTTGAGGCCTGTTAGCTACTATGGCCCAATCTATCGCTTTTTTAGTAGTTTAGGCTTCCATAGATATTAAGGCGTTAAAAGATAGTCTGAAATCCGGATTAGGAAGCATTCAAGCATTTCATAGGTTCCATAAAGAAGATTCATCTTCTTTTTCAAATGATCACAGACATTCACTTTCAGATTATAGGAAGTATCCAGTGTTCGCAGAGCCTGAACATTATTAAACTAGCTAGAAGTACCTATGAAACCAGAAATTCCTGCCTTTTTCTTACTGAAACATGTTTTTGTGTTCTCTAATACACCGAGGGATATTTACTAAAACTAAAGCACTAAGCTTATTAAACCTTATAGAGCAAAATAGTATTTTTTATCGTTTAGGCGTTGTCGTTTCTCACGTAATAAACGTACCAGTTATTTTCCTTGAAATGGGTGTAGGTATGTGGCTGACTGCCCATTACGCAAAATCACAGGTTACGAATAAGGATTGCTTACATACAAATCTGGTATTATCAACTTATCAACAGAACTTAATAAGTATTACATACATTGTAATCTAATCATACAATCAATGACAAACTTAAAGAAAATAATACTTTATAAGAGAAGAAAATCCAAAATGTTTTTACGGAAGAAGAAGGATGAATTAGGAGACGGTTGGAATGACAAATTTGCGCATGACTTCAATGACTTATACTACCTCATCAGTAGTGTATTGGATCTTAGGTTGGATCTCACCAGATAGGCGGATAGTAACTACATAGATAAAGGAGAGAGTCTGTAGGGAAATGCAGAAACTGATCCTCTTTATTATAATTAAGCTTTGGTACTTATCTAAAAAAAATCAACTTAATTTTCTTAAGTTATACCTGCTAATCAACAACGTGTGATAACAAAATAATTGCATGATAAAATGTGCTAATATGCAAGTAATCTTCAACTCCCTTGACAATCTTATTCTGTCGTTTTGATTTCTTCAATTTCAATTGAGTCTTACCCTGATTTTCAAGGTATATTTTCGATTGAGAGAACATCAATGTTTACGTTTCGGTTGTTACGCCTCCTACTATAATCACAATGAAATGTGACACGTCCAACCAAGTTACGTAGTATATAATGTTACTGCATCAGTAGAAACATTATCCAGCTGGGATCGTGTGTCCGGAAGGCGGAAATAATATGGCCATGTTATCAATATGGTACAAACAAACGGTTTGTCGGCTGTCTCGTTCGTAGGTAAATCGCGGAAGGAAATAGCCATGCTTTGTACGAAATTATAGTTATAATAATAACGTAATACACAAAATCCGCCGGTCTTTTCATCCGTATACATTTCCTTTTGAGTTTGATACCAAAAAATTACGTGCATAAAAATATGTGCTATTGCTCACGTATGCAAATTGAGGTTTCGGAATTAAAACGGCTTGTGAAAAGTTTGATGTGCTCCTCGGCATTTCCGCAAATAATTTTTCCTGTTAATTTAGAACGTATTAATTTATATATGCCTACCTACTTTTAATCCGTCCTTTCGTTTTCGAAAGGGCTCTATAAAGCGGAAATAACTTGCGTCATACCCTCAAGGGAAAATTATTATCATAATGATCAACCCATTACCGGCTCACTACAGAGCACGGGTCTCCTCTCAGAGTGAGAAGGGTTTTGGCCATAGTCTACCACGCTGGCCAAGCGGATTGGCAGACTTCACACACCTTTGAGAACATTATGGAGAACTCTCAGGCATGCAGGTTTCCTCACGATGTTTTCCTTCACCGTTAAAGCAAGTGATATTTTAAATACTTAAAACGCACATAACTCCGAAAAGTTAGAGGTGCCCCGGGATCGAAATTATTATGCTGCAAATAAAATTGGAATAGAGGAAAATTTTACCACAAAACATATCAGAATGTGCTTATGATGCAACCTTAAATCTAAATCCATCCCAAAGTGGGGATCGCAGTGGGTACAAGCCTATATTCTCATAATATCTCAATTTCCATTTTTGTACGCGTAAGCAAAGTAGGCTATTTTATAGGAAGCCTCGTAACAGAGCCCTCGTAAAACTACCCATATAGGTGTTCATAAAATAAAAATTAACACAGATGTCAACGACACATAATCCGACAAGGAAATGAAGGCTCGTCGGACATAGTTCGAGCTTATGGAATTTACGCTAGCTAAAGTGGTTTGTGATTGTGAGGTTTTAGTTTTTTATTCTTCTGCATATAGGGCCTTGACTGGTGGTAAGTTACGATTCATTCTAAGATGGAAACGGGCTTATTCTGAAGGGGTATCTCAGTTTATATTAAACCCATACCCTAATCGGTTTTAATCGCTTGACGGTACGTCTTTACTCTTTGCCGGTAGGGTGCCGATGGCTGAAACGTCCCACTTCACATTCCACAAGTGTAAATTGAAAATTTAAAAAACCCCCGACATTCGCCATTTAGTGGCGGCGGCCATCTTGAATTTGCAATAGTGCTATTCTACTAGTCAAGCCCTTTCATTTGATACCCATATTAAGGGAGTTGTGAAAAAATATGTAATCCGCCATTTTGTAGCGGCGGCCATCTTGGATCGATTTTCATCAAACATAGCTAACAACACTCTCGACTATTTCACCTTATTACATTTTCGTACTCGGATTTTAGGTTTTATAAAAATGAAACACGTCTTCCTGCTGTAGGTGTGGCCATAGAGAGAGCAATTTATTGGTAGACAAAATCACAGATAATATAAATCATAGATAATGTAAGACATAGCTAAATAATAAAGCTAAAGACACAATCGTTTATTTATATGTAACATCTCCCTTACAAAAGAAAATTTTATTTCTATGGTTCATGCTTTAGACATTACACTTTATTTTTCCCTTCGAACAAAATCGATATTTCAACAAGTCGATTATACAACACTAAAACTTAGTTACATCACTATCTGACATTGATATTTACATGACATTTTTTAAATTTGACTTTGACAATTGACTCTTGACATTTTTGCATAGACCAACAAGAAGAGGACTTGGCATAATGTCCTATAGAAAATAGTGGATCGGAAAATAGCTTAAGCTTATCAAAATTTTCATAAGTGTGTAAGAGACAACACTACATTTTTAAACATAACAATAAAACAGATCGTGGCAGAAATTTTATTGCACTGCCCTTAAGATGGCCTCCCTAAAATGTATACATGAACACTCACACACGCACAACTTGAGACATCACAATGAACACGCGCCATTTTAGGTTGCGGGATTGTGCGTGTGTGAGTGTATTTTTGGCACGTTTTTAAGGTAGGTATGCCTACTCTACTTATTATTATTATCTCTATGCATTTTTGTGTCGACAAGACTTTGACATTGACAATTTTGAAATAAATTTGTACTTTGAATACAATTTACATTAAGAGTAAAGTAAAAACACGTGAAAACTTATGCTAGATATTCATAATATACATTTTATACGCTAGTAAACAATAATTAACAATATCTATCCGGTTGACGTACTAACCGACCTGATCTGGAGTATTTTATTGGGGTTGAAGTTTTGGGAGACAAAGCTGGTTTACTTGGTTCGGGAATGTCGGGACTTGGTTTATCTGGACAAGGAACATCTGGATTAAGTGTAGACTCCGATGATTGTTGTGTACCTTGTTCAACTTGTTGGTGTTTTGGTAAAAGAATGTGTTCTCTGTTTCTGCGAAATTGACCTTCTGGACTTGATACTATGTAAGAACGTGGCTCAGGACAAACTTTAGAAATAATGCCGGGTGTCCAGACATTATATGGCTGTTTTTTAAAGTAAACTTTGTCACCTTGGTTTAGAGATGGAAGTGATTTTGTATGTTTATTGTAATAAAGTGAAGATTTATGTTTTTGTGTGTCTATGTGTTGTTTTATTTTCTTATAATCAATCATTTTAGGTTTTAAGTTAGTATCTGAGATAGGCATTCTAGTTCTAAGTCTTCGTGACATACATAATTGAGCTGGTGAATACTGACAATCTTTAGGAGTATTTCTGTATTGTAGCAAAGCTAGAAAAGGATCAGTGTTATCAGAAAAGCATTTTTTTAGGATATTTTTTATTGTACCAATTGACCTTTCTACCATTCCATTTGAGCGACTAAGATAGGGACTTGATGTAATGTGTTCTACGTGCCACTCGTTTAAGAAATCTTTGAATTCTTTTGAATTAAACGGAGGACCGTTATCTGTTAAGGCAAAACAAGGGATGCCATGCCTGGCCCATATAGATTTTAAATGCATAATGACTTGAGTAGCTGTTGTTGAGTTCAACAATGCGAGTTCAGGATACTTTGAAAAGTAATCAATAACTATTAAATATTTTTTGTTATTTATTTCAAATAAGTCTATCCCTACTTTATTCCAAGCTAGAAGTTTATAATCATGTGGAATTAATGGTTCCTTACTGTTATTTCTGCGATATGTAAGACAAGTATGGCACTGACTAACATACTTTTCAATATCTTTATTAATATTATGCCAATAAACAATACCTTTAGCGGATTTAATACAACTGTTTATGCCTTGGTGACCTTCATGTAATAAAGTAAGTACATAGTTGCGCATTTTATTTGGCAATATTATACTTGAATCTTTAAACACAATGTTATCTATAACATATATTTGATATCTTAAATCAAAGTAAGGTTTGACAAGGACTGGAACACATCTTTTGTGCTCGGGCCAACCGTCTTGACAGTATTTTATTATTTGAGATAGGACTTCATCTTTGACTGAATTTTCTTTAATTTCTTTAAGTTTTTCTTGACTGACTGACAATGTACTAGATACTGAGTTTATGTGTAAGTCTAATTCTTGATCTACTTCTTTTAGAGATTGCTCGGATAATGCAGCTCTTGACAAAGTGTCTGCTATATAAAGGTATTTGCCTGGCTTGTATGTGACTTTAAGATCATAAGGTTGAAGTCGTAACATGATTCTTTGTAACCTAGGAGGTATGTCATGTAGAGGTTTGTTCATTAATGTGACTATTGGCTTATGGTCTGTTTCGACAAGTGTTTGACGTCCATATATGTATTGGTGAAACTTAGTACAACCAAACAATAATGATAACAGCTCTTTTTCGATCTGGGAATATGATTTTTGACAGGGTGTCAAGGATGCACTTGCATAAGCAATTGGTTGATTGTTATGAGAAATGACTGCACCCATTGCATCTTTTGACGAGTCGACTGACAATGTTATGTCTTTATTTGGATCAAAATAAGTTAAGACAGGAGTTTTTGTTATGATATCTTTTAGAATTTTGAACTCTGTGTTGTGTTCATGTGACCACGACCATGTAGTATTTTTTGACAATAATGTTCTTAGACATGATGTTTTTTGGGACAAGTTTTGAATGAACGGGCCTAAATAATTGACCATTCCTAAGAATCTTTGTAGATCATTGACATTTTGGGGTATCGGCATATCACATATTGCCTTGACTTTGCTTTCATCGACTTTAACACCATCTTTATTGAAAATATGACCTAAGTAACGAACTTCTTGTTTACAAATTACTGACTTTTCTTTATTAAATTTAATGTTTAACTCCCTAGCTCTTTTTAAAACATTTTCTAGACGTCTGTCATGTGTTTCTTTGTCGGGGGCATAAATTAAAATATCATCTATCATTATTTTGACTCCGTCTAAGTCTTGAAATCTTTTGATCATCTCGCTGTGAAATATTTCACTGGCAGCATTGATTCCAAATGGTAATCTAAGATAGCGGTATCTTCCTTGAGGAGTATTGAATGTACAGAGCTTTGAGGATGCTTCATCTAGGCGAATCATCCAAAAACCTTTGTTGGCATCTAGTGTGCTGAAGTACTTGGCACCTGACAATGTGGATCTAATTTCGTCTATAGTAGGTAAAGGATAATGAGGTCTCATGAGAGCATTATTTAGTTTTCTAGGATCTATACATAGTCTAAATCTGCCATTTTTATTTGTGGTAAGTACCAAAGAGTTAACCCATTCGGTAGGTTCCTCTACCTTTTTTATGATATTATTTTTTTCTAATATTTCTAGCTCCTTTTTTAGGTTTTCTACAAGACGGAAAGGTACTTTTCTACATGGATCAACTGAAGGGACTGCATCAGGCTTTAAGACTAAATGAGCTTCAACGTCCTTTAAACAACCTATGCCTTCAAATAGGTCAGCATATTTAGAAAAAATATTTGTTTGCTCTAAATTTGACTTAAATTTTACATTATTGATTCTTTTAATTAATTTTAACTTTTGACATGTCTCATGACCTAAAATATTTTTACATAACAAGTCGACAATGTGAAAGGTTACATTATAAGACTGATTATTACAAATAAGAGGTAAATTACACAGACCTACAGTTGGTATAATTTCACCACTGAATGTACTTAGTTTAAGGTTACTTTTTTGTAAAATATTTGACGATATATTTAATTTGTTAAAATTATTTAGAGACAATATGTTTGTTTCAGCACCCGTGTCCAAAGTAAAGCTAATAGGGACATTATTGACTAACAAATCTATTTGGAATGCACTATTTTGACTTGAAATGGCATCACATGACAAAATTAATAAAGGTGTGGCTTCTTCGTACTGAGAGACTGTATTCAGTTGCTTTCTACTGCGGCATACCTTGGCAAAATGGTTCGGTTTATTGCAGAGTTTGCAGATGACTCCAATGGCTGGACAGCGGTATCGATGTATCTGCCCACATCGATGACAGTTTTTGGGACTGATGGATGGACTGACGTGTTTGACTGGACTGCTTCTTGACCTTGCCGGACTGACTTGACGTGAACTCCTAAAATTTTTAAATTTATTATTAGACTGCTTGTGACTGTTGACTTTTCCTACAAATGAGGTTGACTGCGACGACGTTGACTGTTCTCCTTGAAGAACTTTGGCTTGCTGCTTTGACATTTCCAGCTTTTTAGCTAGATCTAAAGATTCTTGAAATGTTTTTGGGTCATTTGTTAGAAGTTTTTCTCTAATGTAATTGTAGTCGTTGTTCAAGTTCCATGAGAATACATCCTTGAGGATATTGTCTCGGAGTTCCTCAAATCCACATTGGAGACTTAAATTTTTTATATCCGTAGCGTACGTTGTTATGTCCTCATTCTGACCTTGCTTACGGTTAAACAGTTTGTGCCGTTCCATCGTAATATTGACTTTAGGTAGGAAATGCTCTTCGAATTTCTTGAGTAAATCTTCGAAACTAATTTGGTCGATGTCCACGTTGAACGAATAGAAAATTTCTAAAGCGTCGCTTCCGATGCACGCTAGCAAGATGGCGACCTTGCGTGCCTCGGTCTCTTTTTCGAAATTGTTGGCGCGCATAAAAATCTTTAAATTTGTTGCAAATTTTTTCCACTCCACTTGCATGTTAGATGAATTTATATTTAATTTGTCGACATTGTTGATTAACGAAGTTACTGAAGTTACTTGGGCGTCCGCCATGTTGTCCGATGACGGTGTGGACTTGATTTTTGATGAAGTATTGGATTTGGACATGAATGCGACTGAACTTTATTTTTCGTGTCTTTTCCACTTGAAATGTTAATTATTTTGAAGATTTTAATCACTTCTGACACCATATTACATTTTCGTACTCGGATTTTAGGTTTTATAAAAATGAAACACGTCTTCCTGCTGTAGGTGTGGCCATAGAGAGAGCAATTTATTGGTAGACAAAATCACAGATAATATAAATCATAGATAATGTAAGACATAGCTAAATAATAAAGCTAAAGACACAATCGTTTATTTATATGTAACAACCTTTCAAACGAAAAAAACCGCATTCAAATCGGTCCACCCGTTTGAGCGCCACAGGGGAACAGACACACACACACACAGACACGTCAAACTTATAACACCCCGTCGTTTTTGCGTCGGGGGTTAAAAATTGCTCCTACCAGGAGTAGAACTCTGGCGCTCATCACGGTGCGGCATGGAAATTGTTATCTTTTACGTCGTTCTTGTTGAAAGAACTACCTACTTAAGTTAAAAATTGTAGTTCAGTTTTTATTACCACACTTTCGGTAGATTATAATATTATGTATCTGATACCAAAGATTATAAAATGTCGTCAAATCAACGCTAGCGTAGGCCGTGAGACCGCATGTTACTCGATGATCCGGGAAGAGTCATTAATCAAAAAAAATCTATTACATTATTTCCTCTATACTAATTTACTGAACATAAACCGCTAAAAGCTGCCAAATTATGCAACATTGAATGTTTGGGTGTAAAAGTATACCTAGTGCTTTTTATGTAGATCTCGGTCAGGAAGCAATGGTAGGTACCAATAATAAGCGATTTCCAAGTGTGATAGTGATAAGAAATACTCAAATATTATACATGTTCAAAATGTAAGAGATTGTGTAACGATTAAATAACTTAATAGGTAATATCGTTTCCTTATGATAATGCGAACCTACCTAATTTTTATAAGAAACATAAGAGTAATCACTTTGGAAGTGTTCTTACGTATTTCGTCGCTATCACGCCTTGTCATGACAGTTTTTTTATCGATGTTCATTAATTAACCTAAATTAACATGCAGCTTTTAACATAACTTTTATAAAAACATAACTATGTATGTATTATTAGAGTCTTATTCAATTTTTTTTGTTAGTGAAAATCAAGCAATAGGTGGCAAACCAATAAGAGCGAAGCCGCACTGCGAAATTTATTCGCGCGGTTTATATTTCGCATTTTATTATATTTTATATACAATATATTTTTCTCGCGAATTTTAAATCGCATGTGCATGCAGCTTCATACATTTCCATATGTCACAGAATTTTGCGAAAAAAATCGCTCGAATTTTCGCAGTGCGGGCCCGGCCTTAGTACTCACAGATTTTCATTTTCTTCTTTGGAGTGTGAGGGGAATTATAATATCTTGACTTCTTTTAAGCATGTAAAATACAATTAAAATGATGACTAAGAATTAGGATTATACTTCCTTATCACGCAGCAAATTATATCCCCTTATGCAATGCAA
Organism: Melanargia galathea; assembly: GCA_920104075.1. Classification (NCBI taxonomy): domain Eukaryota; kingdom Metazoa; phylum Arthropoda; class Insecta; order Lepidoptera; family Nymphalidae; genus Melanargia; species Melanargia galathea. The sequence goes on from OV049864.1 coordinate 6,822,576, forward strand.
CATATTTGAACATCAATACTTTATAGGTTGATAATATTAATTGTACCTACCTATTTTGTATCGCTCAATCACGTTTTTATTTTCTAATCGAGGGGATACAATGTTAATGATGATTTAATATCGGTTTCAGTTGAGCTAGAAAAATGATGGAGACGTAGCTAGGCAGCGATACGTCATAAAATTGGATGAATTGATGACTATATAAATCTTGGAACTTGTAAAATCACTGTATCCTAAGGTACCTAATACTTATCTATAGTAAGTATTTTGCAAAAGGTTACCAACCGAAATATACCGAAACAAGTGTAAATTGAAAATTTAAAAAACCCCCGACATTCGCCATTTAGTGGCGGCGGCCATCTTGAATTTGCAATAGTGCTATTCTACTAGTCAAGCCCTTTCATTTGATACCCATATCAAGGGAGTTGTGAAAAAATATATCATCCGCCATTTTGTAGCGGCGGCCATCTTGGACCGATTTTCATCAAACATAGCTAAGAACACTCTCGACTAATTCACCTTTCAAACAAAAAAAACCGCATTCAAATCGGTCCACCCGTTTGAGCGCCACAGGGGAACAGACAGACACACACACACACACACACACACAGACACGTCAAACTTATAACACCCCGTCGTTTTTGCGTCGGGGGTTAAAAAAAGCTGCGGTTAGAATTGATACGGTCCAGGCAAATCCAACTGACTTCATATTCGCTTCTGGTTTATAGGATTACTAAGGTAAGAGTACGCAATTCCGTCAGTGTCCCAGTACCCGATAACTGATCAGTTTTTTAATTTTTAAAATTTCTACGAATACTAAATAAAATTTATTTGAATGGCAATACATTCTGGGTAATATTTTTTACAATTCTAATGGCAAAATTGATCAAAAAGTTTAATGGCGTTGAAACTGTACAACAACTAATGTCACCTGTCCGAAAATATTTAGAAAATTCAAAGTTCAGTCACTGAACTACGTTACCACCACATCATCTTGGTTTGGTTCTCATGCAGCTGCGTATAAAAATACGGTAAAAGTGTTAATTTACTAGAATATTTGAGTAAATAGTCTATCGATATAACTTTTAAATTGCGGTGAATCTGAACGAAATGTAATTATTTTTGCATGTTACATCTATTGGTACTCACAAATCCCTACTTGACCCAGAATCCGTTATTTTTTTAACGGATTTTGGTACACGCATCAACCCGATGATATCCGTTGTACCTAAACCCGTTATTAGATCTCTATTGCCTTGAAATAGGTCTTATTTTCCCTTAATTTTTTTTTTTCGTTTTTCTGTACGATTTCTATATTATTGATAAATAAGATGGATATTACATGCCCGTGATTATAAGGTCATCAGAGCTTATATTACTGCGATATTAATTCTAAAAAAGCATATATTTGTGTATGCAATAATGCAAATACTTGTTTAAATATATTAGACTAGCAGATGCCCGCGAGTTAATCCGCGTGGATTTAGGTTTATAAAAATCCCAAGGGAACCAATATGAGTTAGTTTCCTTGGGATTTTTATTTGAAGAACTAGAAGATGTCCATGGCTTCACCCGTGTGAATTTTAGTTTTTAAAAATCCCGTGGGAAATTTTGATTTTCCAGGACAAAAAGTAGCCTATCTGTAGTAAACCCGTCCCAAAATGGAAAACTGCCGCGGGATTCCCACGATTTAGGAGTGCAATTCCTTATAGCATCAGGGTTGAGGAGTTGGATATGTACCTATTCGAATTCATTCAACGATAAAGTCTTTCATTGATAGGTACCTCAAATATCAATTTAAATAACCGTCAGTTTCTAAATCTCATTAGTTTTGGGGGTTAGGTCCCCTACAACATCAGGATTGAGGAGTCGGAATCCAAATTTTTTATGGGACAGTGTCGCAAAGGTCTTCTATCGATTTAAAAAAAATTACGCAGATCAGTTAAGAAATCTCGGAGATATCGTTGTACATAGGTAGAAAAACACAACTCCTCCTTTTTTTGAAAGTCGGTTAAAAAAGTAGCTTATATTACTCCTTGATTAGTTTTCTACTTGTCTATGAAAGTCCCGTCAAAATCAGTTCAGCCGTTCTGAAAATTAGCCCGTTCAAACAGACAGACAAATTCAGTTATGGTACAGTTCAAAAAACCATATGAGTTTAGAGGTACTTATTTCGAAATTAAAGACAGACACTTCAATTTTATTTACTATCTACGTATAGACTAGAGGATGTGGATGTGGATTTAGGTTTTAAATCAAATAAATAAAATTTGCGAAGAATTGAAACGACACTCAGTAAAGAATGAAAAAAAGACCTCTTTCAAAAAGTCAGATACCTGACAAGTGACAAGAATTCGGACTGTTAAAACATGCGCAGTGAAAGATGAACGAAGAGCCTTACTTACAGAAACAAATCAAGTTCTAGAGCGTTGGAGGCGATACTGCTCAGCATTATACGATAATAACCAGACTCCAGATGCATTACCCATAAGTTGGAACATGGATGAACAAGAACCTACGTTCTTCCGTCAGAGATAGATCTAACAACAAGGACATTAAAGCTTGACAAGTCTCCGGGAAAAGATGCCATCCCAGCGGAACTCATAAATAACCTTGGCTCAGGAGGCATTGACATAATGACGAAAATCCGTAACGCGGTTTGGACTACAGGAAATTGGCTCCACCACTGAATGCCGTAACTATAGAACTATTACCCTAATATCGCACGCCACTAAGATCCTGTTACATGTGATCAATCAGCGCCTAAAAAGTTATCTTGATCGCCAGATACCTGAAGTACAAGTTGTTAAAAGAAAAGGGGCAAGAGAGCAAATCCTCAATGTCAGGCAGGTTATAGAAAAGAGTAGGGAGTTCAATAGTCCTGTTGTACTGTGCTTCATTGTTTACAGCAAGGCTTTTGACTGTGTAATGTGGAGCAAGTTATGGATGGTACTGTTAGAAATGGGAGTGCCACTGATCTTATCCTGAATTTATACTGCAACAACCGCTTATTTGTAAGGATTGACACCGAATGTTCTAATGTGTTTCCTACCAAGAAAGGCGTACGACAGGGTTGTATCCTCTCACCAATGTTGTTTAACATTTACGGCGAGTACATAATTCGCAAAACAATCGAGAACTGGGAGAAAGGATTTCCAATAGGGGGAAAAAGAATATGCAACAACCGGTATGCAGACGATACAGTGCTCGTTACCACCACCATGGACGACATGAAGGAACTCTTACAAAAATTAGAAGCAGAATGTATGGATTTGGGTCTGACCATCAACAGAAGTAAGACCAAGTTGATGATAGTTGACCGCGCCGGTAAGCTATCCAATACTAATATAATTCCATCTGTGGATGTGGTGAAGAATTACATCCACCTTGGGTCCCAAATCTGCAGTGATGGCAGTTGTGTGCCAGAGATAAAGAGACGCATTGCAATGGCGAAAAATGCCATGACAAGATTAATCGGGATATGGAAGAATAAAGGCATATCGCATAAAACCAAGAGCCACCTCGTTCAGGCCTTAATTTTCCCAATTTTCATGTATGGAGTCGAAACATGGACCATCAAAGCAAGAGAAAGGCAAAGAATAGATGCGTCCGAAATGTGGTGCTGGAGGAGGATGCTGCGGATTCCGTGGACTGCTAAGCGCACAAACGTGTCCATTCTTTCACAACTCGGAATCACTGCTCGGGTTTTCTCTATATGCTACCCACGATTGCTGTCATATTTCGGCCACATCATTCGGCGTGGGGATGACAGCCTACAAAAGTTAATAGTGACAGGCAACACGGAGGGCAAAAGAGCGAGAGGCCGCTCACCAACTAGGTGGTCCGACCAGCTGAAATAATCCAACAGGTGTAGATTCTATCACTCTGTTAAAATGGCCACCAACAGAAGCCGGTAGAAACAATTAATCCATACGAGGGCAGTATGCCAGGACCACGATCTTCAGCAATGAAGCAACGACCGGAGAGAGAGTATGCGTTTGCATTTTTTATCCTGGAAAAATCAACAGTTCCCATGGGATTTAGAAAAAAACCGCAATCTATAGATACAGCTATAGGTAGATTACTATAGCAAACTTCCTTGAAAGTTGATATAAAGATTGGAAAAGGGAGCAGGAACGGGAACCAGAAATCCACGATTCCCTCGGGATTTGTGAAAAAGCGAAATTCACGCGGGCGGAGCCGCAGGCAGAAGCTAGTAGAGAATAAGAAGTATTGAAAAGCGTACCTTTTATAATAATATGTCCCAAATAATATATTTCATTTCTTTATAATATTATGTCTTCTTTTTCGATAAAAAGTAGGTATAGCCCCATTTTTTTACTGCGAGCTCTACGTATTTTAGATTTGTAATAATGATTTTTATGAACCTTAGCGTCAAGCAATAGAGTTCAAATTCGCGGTAAAAGTTAACGGATTCCGGGACATAATAACGTTTACTAGTACAAATCTGCCGACTACTGGTACAATCGGCCCTTTTCCACATTTTTTTGTATTATTACGTATTATCTTTTATTTTAATTTGAAATAAAATAATAGCACTAAAACTAGAATAAATTACCTATCTAGTCATATAATTCTCATTACTGTAAGTTTACGAATTTCAACATAGCAATCATGCAAAGTTAGCGAAGTTCAAAACTTAACGGATATTGGGACGTTTGCCTTATTTATAACAAAATTAAGAATGTTCCTTGACTTATGGAAATCGGCATAAAGATAGCAAACACCTTATTTTCTTTTCTGTGAACGTTTGCTAATAAGTTGGCCTCATAATGAAACAATGGTATTCAGATCCCACGGAGGCCGGCACGCGACGATGGTGTTACAAAAACCGCCATAATAGATATTATCGTTTGATCTAAATATGCCGGCGGAATTTATTTTTTAATTGTTGTTCTTAAACATGAGACTGCAATAGCTCGTAAACGATTGTAGGATGTAGGATTGTGATTGTAGGATATTACCATTATAAGAAGACTATCTACTTGAAGAAAAAATTAAACAATCGTTATATTATATCTGTATTATATCACTTCTGGCCTTATTCCACCTATGGGTATTTATTGCAGTAGTACATAGATTATTACATGAAATGATTTGTAGACCACTAAACGTTTAGTAAGTAGATGTATATAACTGTGCCATGCGCACTCATTTGATATAATAAAACTAACTGAAACCATGATCCAACCATTATCAAATTACATTTGATAATAATATGTTCATTACAAAAATCTTTGTCGTCGGCTTCGTTTGTGATGTAAGTTGTTAGAGTAGTTCATTAATTATTATTTTAATAGCCGTTTAATTACATAAGGTGCTTTCGCCAATAAAATAATCTTACTATTGTATTCTGTGAATGAAGCTTTGTTCTCGTACCCTGCACTAAATTGTATCTTTATCTAAACTCTCATTGTCTACTGCTATCACTTGTGTAATAGCTAATTGATAATAACTATCCCATTCATATTTATCAGTTTTTGATGGCTTATAATATTAAATATATGGCGTTATAGATTTCACAATTATCTACGAACGTATCGCACAAAGATAAAGTTCAAATTCGACAGTGATATTGTAGCGTGACGTAACAGTAACACTATAGGGATTGGTTATTTTTTACCACTGCGTTTAAAATGCTTAAGTTTTCTAATAATATGTTGGTTTTCTCTAACCATAGCTTAGTAAAAGTAGCATAGTAAAATATACAGCTCGGAAGGTGTGGTTTATAACATAATATCAAGTCGTGCTTTTGTATATTTTTTTGTATTTGTACTTATATTATTAGAGTTAAATACCTATATTAGTTAAATCTGGCGACTTGTCATTTTTCATATTTATACTACCTACTTAGGTACATTAAAGTTAGTCGTTGGCTAGTAAGTAGGTACTTCTGAATAATTGCTAAAATGATATCTTTGCCTCCAAAGGCGTTTTATAAAATATTATCTTTGCTGTTAATTGTTGATCGTTAGATATTCGTTTTCGTTAGCCTTCGAGCACTGCTTCATCATAATAAGAAACATTAGGTTTTAAAAACCTGTCGATAATAATAATATTATGTTCTTGATAATTCACAATGCTGATTTAGCAGGTTCTCTTTACTTTAGCAGCTTTATTTTGTGTATTCTGACATCATCGAACTCACCTACAGCACTAATGATGTCATGTATAAAATTGTCATACGGATAGGTATCTACTGCTTAAATTAACACTTCGAAAAATTTCCGATTCATAAAAAACTCCTTCCTATAAATCTAAATAATATGTATTCGTAAATAAGCATATTTACCTATACGTTAAGATAAATTACCTATAGTATAATGATAGATACTTCATTATTTACCTTGTATACCATCATTTCCATTTTATTTTTGCTGTATTTTGCTAATCTATACATATAATAGAGACTTGCCGTACATGTACATTAAAGATTTTTGCATTAGGGATAAGTAATAGAACGTTAAAAAACCATTTTTGTCTGTTTGTCTGTATGTTTGTGCGCGCATCACGCAAAAACTACTGAATGAATTGAAATGAAACTTGGCATGATTTAAGTTTATACTACGGAGTAAAATATAGGATACTTTTTATCTCGAAATTCAGCACGGTTCCCTTGAGAGGGGATGAAAGTCAAAATTTGTACTTAGCTGTAATTCATTAACGCGTGGTCCGATTTTATTCATTCTTTTTTTTTTAGAAAGGAGATACTTTGAAGATTATCGGCTAATCTCTGAAAGGCTGGGTCGATTTTGATGGGACTTTCACAGGCGGATATTTACATTTTGATGGACCTAAACATCAGCCAGTGAACTTTTAAGTTTTTAGCAAGGTATGAGCTCAAAGGAGCTTAGAAAAAACAAAGAGCTCCTGCGGGATTTTTAAAAACCTAAATCCACGCGGACGAAGTCGCGGGCATCCTCTAGAAATAAATTGTTTTATAAACCTATTGTTGATAAATCTGTATACATAATTTTATATTATACCTAACTACCTAGTTAAGTAATTATGCCTATTGCGAAGCGTAAGTAATTAATGCATCAATCTCTTATACTTAATTTATATTAATGGACGTATGATATGTTCCAAAACAGCTTCTAAACAGCTATTTAATATTTAATAGGTAAGTATATCATAAATCTAAAAAAATAACGCATCATAGCCAAAAAGTTTTGACAAAAATCATTTATAAACGCCTCCTTTTTATAGCTCGTCCGATTTGTCCGAGCGGTTGATTGAAAATTTCCATTAACTTAAAACTAGCAATTTAATTGTAAAACACCATTACAGTAGTATTGTAAGAATCATTCCGTTTTATTGTGTTGTTGACTTACTATTACGCCTGTAACAGCAAGAATAGCAAATCAACAACACAATAAAACTTAACTTAGAAGTTCAGGCGCCTACGAGTAATAAAATAGCAAATTGCTTTGATTCTTTTGGCAGGCGCTCAGATTCTTTTCTAATATCGTTGAACGGTAAAAAAGCTGTGTATTTTCATTAAAATTGCAATAAGTAAAAATGACTATGATCCTATCTAGCAGTTTTGCTACCCAAATCTGCACGTACCTTTTACAAAACGAGATACTTATGTACCCATCTAACTATAATCCAAGTAGGCACGCCAGAAATTCATATAATATTTTCTCTTACTTCGTCTCAACTCTCAAATAACTACCCATTTAAGTATCCCTTACTGAGACAAAAAGTTTAATAGTAAGTATATTTTTGTAAAAGAATAGAATTCGTTGCTCTCTTTTAACTGTTTTTTGACCTTTCTTTCTCGGAGTCTGACTTCGGACCCGCCAAGTACAATCGCGAGATCCATGCCTACTAAGCATGGATTACGCGCACATTTCAGTTGATACAGCTTATTGATCTTAGACAATTGACGTCATGATTGCGAAGGATAATGTTTGGAAATTTTAATCAATTAAGATCTAAGACGCAATTTGGCCAGTGATGCAGCATGGCGTCCCGCCGACGCCAGTAGGGTTTATGCTCAGTTTGTACATTGCGGCAACGTTAATCGAATCCAAGTATCGAAACACAAGAACTTCAAATTATAATAGACCTAAACTGGCTTGTTTCAAGCTTTGAGTTCGTCCATACATCTACAGCCAGCGCTCCGAACAGAAATTTTGCAAACTAAAAATTGGTAGTGTGAATGTACGACTTTAAAAAAGTCAGTTAATAAGAGGGTATGGGTCCATTTTTCTGTGATAGTGTAGTTTTTCGATATTCGGTATCTAGTATCCTTGTCGAGGTGTGGAGACTCGGAATAACTTTACAGAACGCCGGAATAACCCTACAGAACGCCTGGGTCCCGGCTGTATCGACGGGCAGCCGGACCCGCGCAAGCGTGCTGGAACAAAAACACTGGACAGGCACTCACGCATGCGCCGCCCTATTCCGATATTTCGCCCGAGTTCGAGTCTTGCGACACACGACTCCTTTTCACGCTGTCGCATAATTGATCGCACAGTCGATACTGAGTGACATTGAACGGCCGGTGCGCGACGGTCGCCTCGATACGATTATTTGTATTTCGAACACGATAACGCTTCCCGGCATTGTTCCCGAAACGATCCAGTGATATTATGGCCTCGTTGTGTGATTAGAGTGTGTCGTTGGTAGTGATCTACCTATGTGATGCTGTCTGTGTGATCGAAACATGGATGTGGCGAAGGAAAACACAGGCTTCCACGATGACTTTGGGGATGACGATTGTAATTCACGCCGCTGCATGCTAGACGGTTAGTCATTATTACTCATAAACCCATTTCACAAAAATAAAAAACAACCATCAAACCTTTGAGGAATTACTAAACTACATCAAACTTAGGTGTTGTTTTATGTATCTTTGTTCGCACCCTACCTACTTAGTAAACCCCGCTCACATGTGCAAATGTTTATGAGTGTGATGTCTCAACAGATATGCGCTGTATTGATTTTCCATGCAAATGAGACTGGGAACGATGGCATCTGCATATTATGTAGGTACCTAACTATAGCTAACGCTTCACCCATTGTTACTACCTGTCTTACTGATATATCTATTATGACTCCGTAGGAAAAACTACATAATTATGTCATAGCAACGGCATTATTTATAACAAAAACATAGTTACCTACTATGAAGTTGCGCATACTCGATCAGCTGTCCGATTAAACATATTATTTAGGTTAGTGATCGAAATGAATATCGAGTTACAACACTTTAATACCCGCATTAAATGACCACAGCGAGTACTAAATTGTTTGTTCTTTTCTTTGGTTTTGACAGTTGAATGCTTACCAATCGCTTTTCTTATTAATATTTTATGTTCAAACAGACCAAAATATTAAGTATTAGTTATTATTAGGGTTCAACAACAATTTGTCAAACAAGAGAGCACATAAGATAATAATAATTAGGTAGGTACGTCATAGTTTGATTGATAAGTCAATATTAATTGCTTTTAAACGTGTTTTATTAACAATACTTACTAGAGGTGAAGGTACCTACCTACCTAATTTGTAAAAAATATTCTATCTCTCAAACCTACCCACTCCATGATCATTTTAATAAAAAAAATTCTAATAATCAAGTTTTATTAAGAAGGATGTGTGAATCATACAATTCACAATGCGCCATGGAAAATTATATAGATACAAATAGGTATATAATATGTATATTATGTACAAGTTGTTCGATAGGGCCAGTGTAGACAGATGTCGTCCCGTTTTGGCAGGCAAACCTTGGACCACAGATCCTTATTGAATGCCGCTGCGTGCGTTCACCCTGTCTCCCCTCAGTCCTCACACACTTTATAGGGTTTTAAAATCGATACCGAGTTCCCCTATAAAATGATTAAAGCTGGTGAACGATTTTATAACGCTTCCTAATCTGCTAATCGCCTCCGTCTCTCTCTGGCTACTAATCGATGCATTGCAGCACAGATTAATCTACAATCTCATTATTATTCCCAATGTCGCGTGAATTGATGGACTGTTATAGCCAAGTAGCAGGTAATAATTGTTGACTTAATTTATTTTCCTGATTGAACTTGAGCGACTTATTAGCTTCCATGACCTCATATTTTGTTGTTAGTTAGGTAATTCTCATCGCGCTGGTTTGATCTGTGTATGCTAATTCAATGCTAAAAATTAAAAATATGAACATTGAACACGTCTTAATTCTTCTATGGGTTTATACCAATGAACCTAGTAGGTACCTATTAATCAAGTGCTACAACTTTAACACAACAAAATTCGCGCAGGCAAAATTTTCGATCTTTAAAATAATCGCTGGGAGCCGATGGTAGGTACGGTACACAGGTGGAATCCTTGTGGTTGTTGTGGCGATCCTTACAAGAGAGAGAGAGGGAGAGAGAGAGAGAGAAGAGAGAAGAGACACTGGTTCGCAGTGGGCGTCAATCGATTGGTTGGAACGATGAATGATGATGACGATGAAAATAATTGCAAGTCAGCCGTCTTACCATCCAATAAATTCTAAAACTACCTACTGTATTGAATTGATTCTTGACTTTAAATATCTACCTACCCTATAGTTTTTATTTTGTTTAAGCAAACTTCTCTTCGATGTAAGTAGGTAGGTAGGTTCCTACTATTTTACGCTTCTGCAAGTTTCTATTGTTTGTAGATATCTTTACTTTTTTATTAATTACTAACATTTACCTTGGCCTCTCTCCTTTAATTATTATTTATTAAAGGATAGCTAGCTAGCTAACTCATAGCTAGGTAGGTATTAGTTATATGTATTTTGAAACAAATTTACTTTTCTCAAAATTTAATCTTTAAAGAAATAAATAGATAAGTACATAATGACATGAATAAAACTTACAGACGACTATAATATAAAATCGCCGATCTATCACGTACAGACAACAGTAGGAATTCTCCACAAAGCATTCTCATAGCGTCATTGTTTCCAAATTGTGTCATGATATGTGATCCATCAAAGCGATCAAACATCGTGTTACGTAGATTGTGCGCTTTGTCGGTAAGTGGCCTACTGTTTGAATACACGAATAGAGAAAATTTCTCATGCATTTATTAGTTAAGTAGGTAAGAATCTTTGTTAATTTATAGAAATCTAACATCGCTTGGCTCACGTCACCGGCGAATACGAAAATCGTTGTTTTCGACCAACGATCGATTATAACAGGTAAACTATTATTTCTCCGGCTCTACAAGAGTGTAATTTACCAATATATTATTTTTGTGTGTATCTAGGGCCTACTTACTACTCTCAGCAGTTTTGCCCTTATCACGCCCTATTCCTCCCGCTTTAGCTGTAAGCGTAAGCCACTCAGTTTTCGTACATATATACCTATAACCTTAATAAGTTAGGTAGGTAGGTATATTGTTACCATTTATTTAAGTACAAGCGGACACCCACAACTTCGTTCGCGTGGATATAAATCGCGGTTAATATTTTGAATCGTGCCGCCCCGATAGGGGGTAGGTGAGGGTGGGGGAGGGGGGAGGGGAGGAAGGTAAGTCATCCCCCCCTCAAACCCTTTGCCGGAAACGCATACTTTTTTTTTAATATTTTTTTAATATTGATGAAACTGACATTAGTAAAACATTTAAAACGAGTCGCCTCGTTAAGTGAAGGGAGCGGGGAGGGGGGAAGAAGGGGGTACGTCATCAAGACAAGACTGCTTGGGGTTGGGGTGCTCAGATTTCGATTTGGACCACATTCGACCAAGGACCCAATAGAACCTAAGTGCCCGGCCTGCGGCCGGGCACATGAATATTTATGTTCTAACCTAACCTAACCTACCCTAGCTTCTTCCCACCCCTATTTGTTAATGGGGATTTACCAAAAGTGTGGTTAAAAAAACAAAACCTATTTATAAATAAATCCAATAAATTCCCAATCTATTTCAAATCTCCCCGCAGGTTGGGAAATTCCCCACAAAATGGCCACCCTGCACTTGTCGTGTCAAACAACGTTTCATTTCACGCAAATTCTTATCAAAAATTTACGTTTCTAACCTAAAAATATACGTATTATTCGTATTTTTTGTAAAAAAAAATCGCGCGTCCGGCAAAAAAAATTTGTTCCGGGGGCATCGACAGACCCTCTAAGACACCCCTATAAACTCACTTTTGCTCTATCAGGGCGGCACGTTTCAAAAGCCAACCCTAAATCGCACGCTTATTAATAAACCGAAATAAGTCAAAAAACCACTTTTGTGGGAAATCGCTGTCAAAGTTTTGACCCTCTACCTTGTTGGAAACATTCTGTCGTCTTTCACGTGTTTACGATACTATTTTTAGGTACTTGGTCTTAAATTGTAGGGTGATGTATAGCGGATTTAAATAAGTAAACATTATAATGAAATTGTTTATATTTAACGAATAAAATAAGTTTTTTTTTTTCAAGTTCCGACTTCTGCCAGTTTAGTATAAAAAATTGGGACAAATTGTTTGAATCTCTTTGAAATAAGACTTAATAATTCAGTTTAGTATTAAAAATTCTATTAAATTGTTTGGACATTTGATACTTACTACAGTTTAAAAATAAAATAAAAATAAAAGTGCAGAAATATTTCGTGAAAAATCTTTTTATTTGATAATAGTTATATAAATAATTTTGCATTAAAGTTTTATCAAAACTGCTTTTGTATTCTTAGAATAATTTTAGTTAAATAGTAATCACAAAAATAGGAACTTGAATAAGTTTATAAGTCAAGACCACGTCCAGCTGTACACTGAGGTACCATAGCGCGAAAGATGGAAGAGCTATTTCCGAGGTATTTTGTATACAATAACTGCTTGTGTTTAACTGAAACTGCTCTTGACTGCACTTACTAACCATCAAAGTCAGCACCTAAATTATTTCTTCGTCTCAACCAATAGACGTCCACTGCTGGACATAGGTCCCTTGCAAGGATCGCCACAGAACACAATCCTGTGCCACCTGTTTCCAGTGGCTGCCAGCGACTCAGAATAGAAATAGAATAGAATAGAAAAGTTTTTTATACAAATAAACTTTTACAAGTACTTTTGAATCGTCAATTGAATCTACCACAGGTTCGGAATGCAGTTCCAGCCGAGAAGAACCTGCAAGAAACTCGTCGGTTGCTCTTTTTTTAAAAAAAAAAAACATTATAACAATTATTATTATTAATGTACATGATTGAAATGCCGTCTCGCGCATTGCTGGAACGAGTTAAATCCAAGCTTTTTTATCGTTTATATAATCTTCAATTGTATAATAAGCTTTTTTTATGAGTATACTTTTAATAGAGTTCTTAAACTTGTGTAAAGGCAAGTCTAAGACATATTTTTTATTCAGATAAACTTTTACAAGTGCTTTTGAATCGACAAATGAATCTACCACTGGTTCGGAATGGTGCTTACAATTCTACACGTTAAGAAGGGCAGACAAAAGTAGCCCCATTTCCGACGGCGGCACCCGTTCACGAGCATGACGCATGATCCAGCCATTGCTTCGCTCAACCATATTTGAGGGAACGTAACTCGCTTGAGATCGTTCGTCCATGTAGTGGGGGATCTTCCAACGCTTCGTTTGCTGGTGCGAGGTCGCCAGTCACTTTCGATCACCTTGGGATCCCAACGTCCATCGATTCTTCGAGCAATGTGCTCATCTCGATGAGCTATAGAGGTAACTCTGGTTCTCCTGCGGATCTCCTCATTTATGATTTGATCCCACAGAGATATTCCGAGCGTAGCTCTCTCCATAGCCCGCTGAGTAACCCTGAGCCTTCTTATGAGGCCCATTGTTAGCGACCATGTCTCAGATCCATTCAACATGCACTGTTCAAAGACTGTCGTCTTTAGACACTGAGGCATATTGGACGAAAAGACATCTCGAAGTTTCCCGTAGGCTGCCCAGGTGAGTTGGATTCGGCGGTTGATCTCTTTCTCAAAATTGGACCTACCTAGCTGGATCGTGTCCCAGGTATATATACTCCCATATAATATACTCGTCTAAAATTTCGAGTACCGAGTTCTCAACAATTACTGGGTAGAGCGGTAAACAGGAGCATTAGACATGATCTTCGTCTTCGTCATGTTACTCATGTTCATTTTTAGGCCTACCTGTTGAGAAACTCTGCTGAGATTATTGAACATATTATTGAGGTCTCTCATAGAGTCTCTGCCATAACGACTATATTATTATCGGAAACCGTAGTTGAGTGATGTACTCGCCATTTATGTTGATGCCAAGTCCGTTCCAGTCCAGAAGCTTAAAGACGTATTCCTCGCTGCAATTGGATTGGCCTCGTAGTCTTGTCCTGTATACGGACTGGCATAGTAGCGTTTTTGTACAAACACATCAGCGTTTGGATGTTCCAATAGTCAACATCTCTGCAGTTATCTCAATACAGCCCAAGTTTCTACCGAATCGAAGGCATTCTCATACTCGATAAATACTAAGCAAAGTGGTCGGTTATACTCTTTGGTCTTCTGTATATCCTGCCGCAGCGTATGAATGTAGTCTATGGTGCTGAAGCCTTTTCGGAACCCAGCCTTTTCGGGAGGCTGGAAGTCGTCGAACGGGAGGCGGTTCGTAATGACTCTCGAGAATAACTTATAGACATGACTCAGCAGCGAGATGGGTCTATAATTCTTCAGAAGGATATTATCGACCTTTTTGAAGAAAAGAACAAGCACGCCTCTGCGCCATGCCACTGGCGTTATACCGATAACGGAATTGAACAGTCGCTGAAAGACCTGGAAAGAGACCTCGCTTAAGAACTGGTTTTCTAACTGCTTTCAGGAGTTCTGCTGTGATTTCGTCATCACTTGGCGCCTTGTTGTCCTTAAGTTGTTTGAGAGCCATACTAATCTCGTATAGGCTGATGTCCGGAATATCTTCGGTATAGTGCCGGGTCAATTTGGCTCTGGGATCTTTAGCCAAATCTTCAACAAGCTTCTGTGTTGACGTGTACAGCTGTCCGTAGAACTTCTCGACCTCCCTCAGAATCCCAGGTTTAGATGAAAAGAAACTACCGATGTCGGTCTTGAGTCGCGTCAGCTGACTCTGACCGATAGACAGCTATCTCTCGCAAACACCTTTGAGCCTTTGTTACGCTCAATGGTCTCTTTGATACGCTCGGTGTTAAAGTATCGCAGATCGGGTGTCTGATTGCGCGTGATTTAGAGATCTGTCTATTAATCCGCCAATATGCAAAGGCGTCTCCAGAAGACTGGAGGCTCATTTCATGTCTCTGTTCCATGAGATTGATAGTATGGTCTGAGAATTTTTTGGTTCTATTTCTACGGTGGGTCTTAAAGAACCTAGATCCGACCGCATGGACAGTTTCCACCAGCCTGTTGTTCAGTTCGTCCACAGAATCGTAATCTGCCAGTCAAGCAAATCGGTTTTGCAATTTGAGTTGAAAGCTCTCGGGGTTCTGGATATGGGTACGAGAAGGTCGGAGCATTGACTTCATTAGTCTGGCCCTTTCAAGCTTTATGTTGAGATTCAATGTGCCTCTTACCATACGGTGATCGCTGCCGGTTTTTACCCTGTTGATCCCAGAGACATCATAGAATATGTGCCGTTTGGTAGACATGATGAAGTCAATTTCATTTCTCGTAGAACCGTTGGGACTCATCCAGGTCCATTTATGGTCCTGTGTGGCCGCTTCCTGAAGAAAGAGTTCATCATAATATTATCAGAGATCCTCCTTCTCCATGAAGTCGGCCAGCATTTTGACCCCTATTACTTATCGCAACCAGTTCTTGTTTTGGCATCGTTGTTTTCTTATGGCACACGTCATGTTTAATTACAACTATGGAATTGGAAAATTTAATAATTTTATTACAAAAAATTAATAAACCACTATAATTGCTAGAGTACTTTTGGACTTTCGGATAATTTAAAAAATAGACAGAAACAAATACGAATACTTTTTAAATTTGCTGATAGTTTTTGTAACAAAGTGAAATAAAATGGAATTCTTTCCTGAACCTATGATATAATTAAAACTAAAACGCACTAAGACATAATTTTTTATAACTATTCACAGTAAATTTATTAAAATACTGAAATATGTCTCAATCATGCATGTTGTAATAAAACACAATTTTCAACTAACGTGAACTAAATCAAAATCGTTCTTGTTTAGAAAAAAAAAAAAACGGAATAAACTTATGTGCGCTTGCAAATAAAATACCTAAACTATTTCGCCTTAATTCGTTGTCATCAAAAAAAGTTAACGTTCACCTCACATCGCGGGTGACGCATCACTGAATGATTCCCTATTTCATAAAATGCTTTGTCGCGCGTTTTAATAAAAAAGAGAAGGGTGATCCATTAAATCGGCCATTTTGCTCTGTTTCGCATGGCTGTCAGAGTGTACCTATTCTTTGAGCTGAGTTAGTTCATTTTATTAGTAAAAGTAGGAATCAACAAATTTTGACTTATTTCGGTTTATTAATAAGCGTGCGAAATATTGGTTTTTAAAAATCCCGTAGGACTCCTTTTGTTTTTCCTAAGCTCCTTTGAGCTCATATCATGCTAAAAACTATTTAAAGTTCACTGGCGGATGTTTAGGTAAATCAAAATGTAAACATCCGCCAGTGAAAGTCCCATCAAAATCGATCCAGCCTTTTCGAGATTAGTCGGTAATCTTTAAAGTATCTATTTTCTAACAAAAAAAGAATGAATGAAATCGGACCACGCGTTATTGAATTTCAGGTAAATACACTTTTTGACTTTCATCCCCTCTCCCTAGGGAACCGTGCTGAATTTCGGGATAAAAAGTATCCTATATGTTACTCCGTAGTATGAACTTAAATCGTACCAAGTTTCCTTTCAATCCATTCAGTAGTTTTTGCGTGATGCGCGCACAAACATACAAACAGACAAAAAATTCAAAAATAGTTTTTTTACGTTCTATTACTTATCCCTAACATCCCCCAGTTATTATTTTGCAAAAATCTTCAATGTACAGATACGGCAAGTCTACGATTTTATTATATGTATAGATAGATAAAGTATCTATACGTTGATATTATGGTTTTCTATACCCGCAAAGCTATCGAGTCATGGTGGATAATTAGGTACAGGTTTTTAATAAATAATGAATACACTCGCAAGTAAAACCGGTAACTCCATCGCCCTTGAACCTCAACGCATCTCGGTTAAATGTTCAGTATTGGTCGGTTTATCCATATCGATTGCAATGACAACTTTGCGTTCAGGTGAAAACTAGACCTACCTACCTAATATAGTTAAAAGATCAATATTTAAAAATTTAATCTACGAGTATACGCGATAACAATTTTAGATATAAGTAGGTACCTACCTACCTACACAAGTAGTTTTTTTTTGTTATAGAATTTTGGTTTTGAAAGTATTTTTTATAAAACTTCATCATCATCATCATCATCATGATCAACCCATTACCGGCTCACTACAGAGCACGGGTCTCCTCTCAGAGTGAGAAGGGTTTTGGCCATAGTCTACCACACTGGCCAAGCGGATTGGCAGACTTCACACACCTTTGAGAACGTTATGGAGAACTCTCAGGCATGCAGGTTTCCTCACGATGTTTTCCTTCACCGTTAAAGCAACGAAAAGTTAGAGGTGCGTGCCCGGGATCGAACCCACGACCTCCAATTAGAAGTCGGTCGTCCTAACTACTAGGCTATCACAGCTTTTTCCAAAACTTATGCAGCTTATAATGTTAAAGCTAAATAACCGACAATAAAACGGAAATGAAAATTGCAAAGATCATTAAGAACTTCACCTTTTTAATGTTGAGTCCAATTTATTTGTAGGAAGTATTATTAAATCGCTATTTAACGATGAGAATCAGCACGAAATAAAAAGTACATCTGTTTTTCATGTCCAAATCAAATAAAATTACAATTTAATATCCTCCTACCGACTGCGATAGTAAACATATTTCCTGATAAGCTAAATCCGCAAATTTTAATCGCCCGTACCGATAATACTGATTGTGATGGTTGAATTTATACGATAGGTACCAAATCAAAATATTACTTAAATATAGGTAAATTGTTTATTAAACATTATTTGTGGTACCTAAGTATTTACGCTATTTTTTAAACTAGAGATGAAACAACGTAGTCTGTTGGTTTACTTACGGTCAACGTTCGTTTACTTACCACGTTCGTTTACTTACCAGGCTGGCCAAGTGCGGATTGGCAGACTATTTGGAGATTCTGTTTTATTCTTAGTCTTAGAATAGAAAAAACAATTACAAAATGTAAAAAATAATAAGTAAAAATAAAAGCAGAATAATAAGAGCACGGTCTGCGCCTGTGTGACACTATGTTACCGAACGGACTTTATACGAAATAATCCATAGGTTACTATCCTATACGCTTCATATCATAGCTATCATAGGGTCCTATACGCTTACGAATTGGATACAAAAAAGGCTAAGGAGAAAAATAAAGCCATGTTCAAAGTTTACAAACAAAATATTTGCTTACATAAATTAGTTGACTGGGGAAGATTTTATAAAGCTTCAGGATATTTCTATTTAAATAATTCTTTTCGAGATCATCGTTGAAATAGTTTACGCTAGGCTATAAAAAATTCAATGGACTTATAAAATCTTTTATGAGTTTTCGGATTAAAACATTATACTTAATTAAGTAGGAAGTATAACGAAAGCAGTCAGAGCTTGAAAAATGGTTATCGTTATGTGTGCATAAATAGGTAAGTGTGCATAGTATAGAAATTGACTTTTGGGAAAACGTCATGATTTGACATTTTCATACTTACCTATTCGGTTAACGTCTAATTGAAAAGTTACACTAGAGCCTCAGACAGGTGTTGATTATGAAAGCCAGTATTTTATCACAAACAATACAAATGAAAGGCTTAATTTTCATTTCATTCGCTGGTGCGCCGTGTAGATACAATACAGGAAGGCCGCAATGGCAAATGTCAGACCGTCGCGCGCGCAGGGCGCCGCGCCGCGCAATTTGTTGAAAGTCGAATCAATTTGCTTTAGAAAGCGGATTGTTCTATGGACTCGCCTTTTCTGCACTAATTTTACGGAATTCCTTATTTGTGCAATTTATTTTGCTCATTTTGTTATCTCTAACAATACTTGAAATAAGAGGTGTTGTGGTTTTTTAGTAGATATCGGTAGGTACTTACCTAAGTTTTAAGAGGTCCACAGCAAGAAATTGTATGCAGTACGTTAATAAATACAATAGGCAATGGCACTCAAATGTACTCCAAATAACAATGTACCTAATGTAATGTATATTAATATTTTTAATCATTTTGATATAATAACTAGTCAATCACACTCACGATAAAAAGAACCTACCTACTTGACCAAAGGAGCGCACTATTACCCAAGACGAAATAATTATTGAACATTAATAAATTAGTAGTACGGCAGCCTTGAAACAATTTTTTTAGTGATTAATAACAAGCTGAATTTTCGTGAGCAGGTTCGTTTCGACGAGACGAACAACTTTTTCATCTATGAAAATTCTCGATGGAGGTAGCTAATCGAGTGGGGAGGTGTTAAAAATTTCGATTCCCTCGGGTGGGAAATCGTTCCACTAAAGGAGAATGCCCAAAAATCTATGGACGTGTAACCCAGTCGTTTACAAGTGTGTTGTATGCAGCATTTATTGCAGGTTTATTCCTGATAACCAAACACACCATTTTAATACCTCTAGGACTTGTAGTTTTAAATAAATCTAAGTTTAAGTTTGAAAATGATTCTAGGTTATGTGTAGTTTATAATTGTTAAAGTAGTAAGGAAAGTCATGTATCTTTCCTGCCGATTTGAACTATTTGTTTGGCGCGCACTATACTTAACATACCTGTCCAACGATATCCAATACAAAAACAATAAACCAAATTAATATTGGTCTCCGCTGTGCTACAATAAACATTCAAAATGTAAACAGAGTAGACGTCACTAGCGTCACACACAACTAAAACAATGACATGTCACATTGACATCTTGAAATAAGTTTCGTTACACAAAATCAAAAAGGTTGTAGTTATATTATATTCCATTGCACAAAACGCAACGAAGTTAAAACAATATTATAAAAAAAATATATTAATTATTACTTATTTACTTTAAGCATATATTGTACGATTTACAACAAATAACAAATAAAATAATGTATTTAAATAATTAATATCCGTTCTATTTTAAATGAAATTATTATTTTTTAAAATAACAAACCTCTTTTTATTTGGGCATGTACCTATGCGTAGAATGTAATGCAAATGGCCGTCAGACTTAAACGGGAAGTTGAAAAGACGGTTTAATTCCTTTTTTATTACATTTTTTTTATCGTGAAGTGTAGCATTAATAATTATTAATTTTCAAATTGTCATATATTCGTAAGATAATTTTTAATAAATTACATTTTGTGTAAATGTTTGGGTCAGGGGTGGTCATTCTCCTTTGTAGAACTATGTAGCCATTTCATTATACAAGTATTTACTAAGCTGCATACAAAAAATCAGCTAGTTATTAATAATGTTTAATCATTTTTATAACCTCATTATTTGGAAATATTCGGAGTGGAGGACGCTGTAGAATATTATTAATAACCAGCTGATTTTTTGTACTAAAAATTTTGTTCCAGGGCTGCCGTACCATAAGTAGATAGTACCTTCAGAATAAACAAATCGGTCTGTAAGAAGTCACCCTCGAGCACTCCCGAGTGCTTTCATTGAGTTTAATTGATTAATATTCGAATAAGCATCAAACTTTGTTTGTATGAACAGATAATGAAGATATGTAATAATTTTCTGTAATACATTTTACATACAATATTTAACGTGTAGGTATCTAGGTAAATTAGTTTTAAATATATCACAAGACCGAGATACTTACTTTGATGTAACAAGTAACAACCACATAACGTGTTACATATTGTGTAGTGTAAATATTCGCACATGAACCAGTTTGTTCAATTTACTGGGTAGATAGTTCTTTATACATGGTGCCAAGGTCTTACTATACTTAGGTATTTTATGTATTATGCTAGAGCGTGCTACTTTTGAGATTTAGGTATCCTAAAATGCAGTCTATTATTTAAACGGTTAGCTGTTAGCAGAATATTAGCAGAAAATTTTGTACGCTAAAATGTTTTTTTTTCCAGCAAATATAGTTATTTGATCAGCAACTCATTGACGACAAAAAAACCGAAATTGGATATCAACAAATTTTAGTCAGCTGTAATTTTGTTTTAGTTAGCTAATTACTTCACTACTTTTACAACAAAATGATGATGATGAAGTAACAAGTGGTAGGGCAACTTTAAAAAAAATGTTGGCAAGTTGCATATACAATATATATACTTAGGTAATTCAAATTAAAGTTTCAATATACCTATCATATAAGATAGAATATGGTTAACTACAAAATTAGAAATAAATTCAGCAGAGTTGAAAATGGAAAATAAAATAATGATTTATATTATTTTTATCTATATCTATACTAATATAATAAAGCGGAAAAGTTTGTTTGTTTGAACGCGCTAATCTCAGGAACTATTGGACCGATTTCAAAAATTCTTTCACCGTTGGATATGTACGTGATCCTTGAGTGCTATAGGCTATATAATATGTACCACGGGCGAAGCCGGGGCGGACCACTAGTAATAAATAAAATAGGTGGACATTAGTTACAAAGAGGCAAGACAATGCACCAATTTCACAATACGCGAGCTATTAAATACATCACAGTGATATGCGTGTGAAGCAAAACATTTTGAAACTAGTTATGTAATGGTAGTCATTGGCAGAGCTATGCGATCCTGATGAGGTAGGTACTCGTATACTACGCTAATGTAATGTTGCTTTATGATCTTACGCTAAATTGTTTTTTTTTTTTTACTTAAATCTCTTACAAAACTTTGGTTGATGAACAACATTTACGATGGAAGCAAATATTATTATGATATAATTTAAAGGTACATTTTTATTATTTACTTGAGTATTAGATGTTGTTCTTAATTTACTGTAAAAATTGCTCGTATAATAATAGGTTCTCATTGCCCAGTGTAAGGCCCAATGGTTGTAATTGGCGAATTGTAAGGTGCTTCTTTATAAAATACATCAACTAAGAACACAATCATATTCTTCTGCGTTTCATAACCAAACTACCTTAAATTCAGCTTGCTAATCGTAGAACTAAGTATGTTAGCAACCTTAGCTCTCCTTCGGGTGTCTTCTTTTAAAATTGTGTGATTTCTCAGTTGTATAAACCATTTGAGCTTCATCTACGAAGCTATAGTTTTTTGACATTAAGGAAGTCAGTTAGATCTTAGTTTCTTAGTCACATCAATTCGATATGTGCAATACAAAGTTCTAATACAAAGTACTACCCAGCTAAATGGCGTTGTCTTCGCCGTAATGTTTTGTAGTAAAGTATCAGCTATTATGAATAGTTTTTCTGATTGCGTTCATCTACATAATTGCTATAACGCCTGCGCGTTTGCAAGCAATTTCTTGCTTGTATTAATTATTTAGTCACTGTGGTCACAACAATCAAAGCACGTTGATTGTTTGATGTTTTATGGGCAATGGTTGCTGTAGTTATTACTGTTGGATAATAGTGTATCAAGATGACTGATTACGTTTGTTACTCTAGTACTTAAGTAGTACTTACTAAGACATATTATACACTGTACATATAATGGAAAAAGAAATTTGACATCATTTTTACTACCTACGCTTGTTACTATAAATTAAATAATACCATGGAATGTAGGTACCAACTTAAACTACTTGTCTTATAATTAGGTTAAAAAGATAATGTAAGTACCTACTGAGATATATGTACACGTTTCACTGTTATGGTAAATAATAATTAATTAATACGTAAGTACCTACCTATTATACGCACCTACCTAAAAAATAGAATCTTACATAATAATATATTTTGATAATCTGAGGTCACCTGAGATTATCTACTAGTAGGTATTTATGGGTGCAATATAACTTAAAGCTTGCGTAATTCTTAGGTAAAAACAAATTCATTATTATTAGGTATATTGAGATCAAAAGGCTTCATCAATCACTTAAAACAATTATTTATTTTAATATTCATTCGTCATATTGTTACCAACGCACGTCACGAAGATTTCAATCCGATGTTAATTGTTTCTTTAAAAAATTTCATAATGTTCACTAAGATAAAGGTCTACGACCCGCAAACCTTGTCCGTTTTCGAAGCCTGTTTGACGACTTTCAATCGAATTAAAATCGGTATATGAAGGAACATAAATAAGTAGGTATAGTATCTTATAATTGTATTGACGTGTCAATTGCTGCAATTAATTTGCAATTAGGCACGATATCAAGTGCCTGCGAAAGTGATATCAATGAGCTTTTGCCCGCGGCTTCGCCCGCGTGAATTTCGGTTTTTCACAAATCCTGAGGGATAAGTAGATTTCTGGTCCACCCGCCCCCCGCCGCGCGGCGGCGTACCGCGGTACCGCGTACGGTGGGCGCAGGGCGCAGGGGCGCGCGGCGCGGCGCGGGGAGTTCCGTGCAGCGCGAGCGTCGGCCGTCGCGCGCAGCGAAAATATCTATCAGGGCGTTTTTTAACATAGGTACTTACCGATTTCAACACAACTCCTTTTTTGAAAGTCGGTTAAAAAAGTAGCCTATGTTACTCCTTGGTTAATCCTCTACTTGTCTGTGAAAGTCCCGTCAAAATCGGTTCAGCCGTTCCGAAGATTAGCCCGTTCAAACAGACAGACAGACAGACAAAAATTTTAAAAACGTGTGATTCGGTTATGGTATCGTTCAAATAACCATATGAGCTTAATATGTGGTAGTTATTTCGAAATTACAGACAGACACTTTAATTTTATTTATTAGTAAGTATAGATATATATATACAGAATAACGCATAATATGTAATTATTATCAAATACAGTCATGTGATCTCAAGGATGTTCAAGGTTGCTATGTTTGCAGCTATCAGACGGATAAAGGGAATTAAAAACATTCACGCATTTTGCAAGCTCAGAAAAGGTTACCCTTTTCAAGAGATTATTGCGAATTTGTAACTACTACATAATGTACCTACATATCAATTTATCGCATTTTCTCGGACAAATCTGATGACCCTGCTTAACTGCGTGTGATTACGGCGCGGTGTGAACCTCGTACGGTCGGTGACCTTTGCGATTTTATCAGGCTTTGGATTTACACGTTATAGGTACGTAAGTATATGGACTTTACTCTGAACTTTATATCCAACAAAGTAAATAAATATTACTTCAAGATAAGTAAGTAGTAAATAAACAGCAAACAAATTCATAATAAATGTGGTACCTAAACATTATGTAGGTACTTACACTTAAGTATCGTACATATTTTATATTTTATTAATATATATATAGCTGCTCGTGCTGATTCATTGACTGACTCACTGATTGATCACCCCTCCTGTAAAATTTTGTATGAAAAATTTTTTTTTCACTAATGGTTTCGTATAGACGACAAAAATTCATTCGGAACAAAAATATGGAGAGAGCTGATGATTGAGGATTTCAGAGACGAGCGAATGGCACGCTTAAGGTATTGAAGATAGGTGGGGGGTGCTCGAGCAAATGTCACTCGAAACATCATCCAATTGGCAGTGAGCTGAAAAAAAATTCAAAATGGCGAAAAAAAGATGGCCGCCATACAACTTTCGTCGGTCTCCATCTCGGAGGGTATAAAAGATGGAAGAGTGGTTTCTTCGCAAAAGATGATCAAAATCCAAAGGTCTACTCGATGAATAGAAAAAAAATTCAAAATGGCGGAATTTATTTTTCCATAGAAAATGTATGGCGAATATTGAAGAGACTACAAGTTGTAAACTATGCAAGGCTTTGATGCGGTTCTTTGGAGAACTCTCAAAGAAAAATATGGGAAGACATGATGATTGAGGGTTTGGAAGATGGATGAGGAGCCCGGGCAGGGTATTGTAGATAGATGGGAGGTGCTCAAACAAAAATTACTCAAAACCTCATCCAATTGGCACTGAGCTGAAAAAAAAACAAAATGGCAGATTCAAAATGGCGGCCATACCGTCAGCCTCTATCTCACTAAGCATAAAAGATGGAAGAGTGGTTTCTTGGCAAAATATGATCAAGACCTAAATTCTACTTGATGAACAGAAAATAAACCGGTCAAGTGCGAGTCAGACTCGCGCACCGAGGGTTCCGTACTCCAGAAGTATAAGTACAATCTGTTTTTCATTAGTTTGTCTTAAAAGGTAAGGTGCTAATGAAGCTAGGCCTCTAAATTGTATGAGCGCTCATACAACTCAGAGGTCTATACTGTACTGTCTGTACTGTACTGAAAACTGTACTGTACTGTCTGTTTTGGATAAAAATCGGGTTTAAAAAGCATCAACAACTTTTTATCATTTGGTTTGTATTTTAAATTGTTTAGTCAACTCTCCACCACCACCATCACAGGTACAGCTTTTTTACGACCCACGGCTGTGCAAATGTCTCTTCTCTCATAGGAGAGGGATTTAGAGCTTAGAGCCGCCACGCTTCTCTAATGTGGGTTGGCGGGCTGTAACGAATATTGTCACATGATATTGATAATAACCGGGAACGACTGCTTAACGTGCTCTCCGAGGCACGGGGGTGAAACACCGCCAACTATCAACTCCGGGCTGACACTGAGAATTTCTTGATAAAAAACCCTACAATAATTTGCCCGACCCGGGAATTGAATCCGGGACCTCGTGATCTGCAGTCGAATATAATACCCCTAGACCAACGAGGTAGTAAGTCACCTCTAGGAACACCTAATTTCACATCTCCGGTACCTACTTATCAATGTTACCCATGTCTACTGTATATACCCATACTACTCAATTCAAAAAATAAAAATAGATTCAATAATTTATTTATGATTTTAATCTGTGGTTTTCTACCTGTACTTTTTAGCAGTGCAAAGCTGTAAGAAGTTTTTATCATAGACCACGAAAAATAAGGTTTTTACTGTATTTTTTACTTTGTACGGATTAAGTACTAAAGCGACAATTTATGATAATTATTCAGAGAGCAAAAAGTGTCAAGATGATTTCGGAAATCATTTTGTTTTAATAATAATAGAACAAGATAAATGTAGTTCTTATAAAAAATAACATTACTTAGTTATATATATAGTTTTTAATTCTTATTAATATTATGTCAAACTTTTTAGAGGAGTTTGGCTGATGTTTTTTTTTTAAATCCGTAGACTGAAAAAAAAAAAACAAAACAAAAGGCGGTAAAAAAAAATATGTTTTACCTTTCTTTCTACGTTGCATTCCTTCTGCGTAGAGTGATTTAATTGTTCTCAACATATTTTTAAAGATTTTCAATCTTAAAATATATATTAATATTTAATTACATATTTCAGACTGTATTAATCTATTAAATTAGTCTTAGTAATTAGTATTAAAGTTAAGTTACTATTGTTAAGTTAAGTGTTTAGCCGATTTCCTGGTAAGTGACAAAATTTTATTACTGAGATAGAATTATGGCGTCTTTTCTTCGCACCGTGCAAGTCAAGGAAACTGCTAATCTCGATGCACCTACTCGAGAAGTTCTCTTATATAATATTCCCGGTGACGGGAACTGCATGTTTTCAGCTCTGTCTTTTCATATATACGGTCATATAAACCGATCTCAGGAAATACGATCGCGTATAGTTGGAGGGATTGTATCGAACTGGGATCGATATGGCATGTTTACAATGCGTCGTGACGAAAGCCCGTATGTGTCAGCTGAAGAATATTGCAATGAAATGATGCAAAACGGAATTTACGGCACTACCACAGAATTGTCGATGGCAGGGGAAATATATAAAGATTATATGTTTAAACTGTATATAGATGGTGTTTATGCGCAAACATTCGGCACCGGACCTATAGAAAAAATGATCGGTTTTACAGGGCACCTCACGAGCGGTCATTTTGATGTTTTCATCGAAAAGAACGTAAATCAGGTCCCTTCACAAAATAGTAATTATAACGATATCCATTTGCCCAGCAGTGGGCAAATCTATAGGGCTGAATCTCCAACGTTTACGGAGTCACAGTCCTATAGTTTACATCTGAATAGTAATACTTTAAGCAATGAATCATTAATGACTATTAGTAATACAGAATGTTCTTTGCCAATTAGTAAGCATATACTGATAAATGAAAGTATAATATCTCCTACTTTCACGCAGTCGCAACCCTATTGTTTAAATGTTAATAGTAATAGTTCTGGCAATGTCTCATTAATCACCATGGTTAACGAAGAACGTTCTTTGGCAAGCGATGGGCAAATACTGATAAATGAATTTGCATCTCCAACTTTTACAGACTCGCAGCTTAGTAGGATAAACTATAGCCTTAGTCCATGTAAAGTCGTATTAGAGCAATTGCCTGTTGATAACCTACACGTAACAGAACGATTACAAAATAAAACTAATAGAAACGATATGTATCAACAAAACTGTAAACGTTCACGTGGTAGGCCAAAAAAGCAAGTAACTGTAGCTGAAAAAAAACGTAAGCATTTGGAGGCTGTTTTGCGTTACCAAAAACATAAGCCACAATCTCACAGGAAAGCCGTGCATCGGTATACAGCTGCACATCCCGAAGTGAACCAAGAGGCAGTACATCGATATACAGCCGCACACCCCGAAGTGCACAGAGAAGCTGTCCAACGGTATACTGCTGCACACCCCGACGTGCACCGAGAGGCCGTACAAGTATATAACGCTGCGCATCCTGAAGTAACTCGACAGGCTGCGTTAAGATATCAAAGCTTGCATCCTCAAACTCATCGTGAATGTGTTAGTAAATATTCTAAAACACATCGAGATGAAATACGTCGAATCAGAAATATTCCTTTAGAAATACGTGGGCTGGGTTTAACGGGTGCACTGAAAGGTAACGATTTAGATAAAATTAAACCGATTCATTTAAAATATTCTCTTATGTGTGAAGAAACTTATAAATGTATTTACTGCAGTGCAAGACTTTTTGATGAAGAAAAGTCTCGCACAAAGTGGTGCTGTGGACAGGGCAAATATAACGTTGACCCACTCGGACCACTAGATGCCGAGTTTTACGCAAACCAAAATTTTTTAAAAAACGCTAGAGCATATAATAATCTGTTCAGTTTTTCAGCGCTAGGTACAACTCACGGCTTTCAAAGACCTGCGGGTCACGGTCCTAACTTAGTGAAAGTTCAAGGGCGTATTTACCATCGCGTCTTTGATTTGGCTTATAGTGGTAGCACAAATAATACAGCATTATATATACACGACGGAGAAGAGCATCAAAGATTAGGAAATCAACAAAATTTGTGCCCCAATCTTATCAAGGAGATTTACGTGTACTTAAAAAATAATAATCCCTTGATAAAAGATTTACACTTATTAAATAATCACCCAAGTTCAGAAGCTCGATTAATTTTTCAAAACACAAGTCGACGTACTCATGGACCGATATTAGGAGATAGACCGGTGTCGAATGAGCTTGCAGGTTTGATTGAAACTTCAAACGAACATCACCCGCGAGCAGTAGTAATATGGAAAATTGGTGAAGCAAAACCACACACAGTACACTACTTACATCCCGCATATGAAGCGTTTCAGTATCCTTTACTGTTTCCTAGAGCTCCTGAAAGATATTCCATTGATATTAAAGATAAAGCTGGCAATAAACTAAGCCAAGTAAAATACTATCGTTGTCAACTCTTATCTGAAGAGCGGTTTGCGATCTTACGACGCCTTTCGCAAGAATACTTTGTTGACATGTGGTGCCGGACCGAAGAAGAGCGTCTACAATATTTCAAAGGTATTCAAAGCGAACTAAGAATTGCAACCCGACGTGAAATCGACGAAACGATCGCAGGTGAAGGCATACGACCCGGTAAAGTATATTTACCGGCGAGTCTTACGAATAGCCCACGTTATATGCAGATCAAGTACCATGATGCTATGGCCATTGTTGCACGGTTGGGAAAACCAAGCTTTTTCCTCACTGTTACATGTAACCCGAAATGGCCAGAAATAACCAACAGTTTATATCCCGGTCAACAGTCAACAGATCGCCCTGATTTGTGTGTGAGAGTATTTCAACTAAAGTTGTCAATACTGTTGAAAAAAATCAGATCAAAAGACTTCTTTGGTACCATTGTGTCAATTCTACATGTTATAGAATTCCAGAAAAGGGGTTTACCTCACGCACACATTACGTTCCGTGTAGAAGGAGGAGGGCCCATCGATAGTATGGATATTGATAAATTTATTCAAGTAACTATACCTCCACCGGAACAGGGACGACTGGGACAACTGGTTTTGCAACACATGGTGCACGGCCCATGTGGAACAGAAAGGTCACCCTGCTACGATCAAGCTGCTGGGAAATGTTCGAAAAAATTCCCTAAAAGTTACACTGAAGTGACGTACACGGATGAACGAGGCTCAGTACACTACAAACGTCCAGCTGGCGAACAGCCGGCAATTCGTGAACGAAATCAAACTTCAGTCACTAACAGGTGGATTGTGCCGTACAACCCGGCGATACTATTGATGATGGAGTGTCATTGCAATTTGGAAATTGCATCCACCTCCAAAGTGGTTAAATACCTTTACAAGTATCTGCACAAAGGTCCCGATCACGCAAAAGCGGGGGTGACAGAAGTATTCGACGAAATAGAACACTACGCTCAATATCGATATGTGAGCGCCTCAGATGCAATGTGGCGTCTATTGGAGTTTGACATCAGCTGCAGATACCCAACTGTTGTTGCACTACCGGTACATTTACCCGACGGAGACGCGATTGTTTTCCGTACCGGAACCGAGGCGCAAGCATCAGAAAATTACATGTCCAAATTGAAAATTAACATGACGAGGCCTCCAGATCCTGAGTTGGATGAATGTACTTACATAATGTTTTATGAAAGGTACAATGTCGAAACTCAGGTCCGGCCTAATCCAACTGTAAAAGTGTTGGCTCATGAATCTGGAAAATATTTTATTACAAAAAGAGTACGAGGCGAAATCGTGGCTCGAATTGTCTTTATATCTCCTACACTCGGTGAACTTTATTTTCTGCGAATGTTACTCATGCGTTATCCGTGCCGGAGCTACGACGAACTGCGAACTGTCAACAATATAATTTACGACACTTTTCAAAAAGCAGCGTTCGAACGTGGTATTCTGAACGATAACCAGGAGTATGAATCGGCAATAGAAGAGGCAGCCGGCTTCAAGACCGGCAAAGGTTTACGTCAGCTTTTCTTCGCACTTATCATGGACGGTGCCCCAGCCCTTCTGTTATGGGATAAATACCGTGATCATTTGTGCGATGATTATCACAGAGGATGTGAATCTGAAATAGAAGCCGCTTACGACCACGGCCTTAGAGACATTGAACAAATGTTACGTGCTCATGGTCGCTCGCTGTCAGATTTCGGTTTGCCAGACATAAGACACAGCATAACCGAGCTTGACAGAGAAACTGGAAGATGGAATGATGAGGCGACTGCCATATTAAATGAATGGGAGTCCAAATTAAATTCGCAGCAACGGGCTATTTATAACACAGTCATATTACTTACTGAAGATGATTGTGAAGATACGCACCCGGTTTTCATCGACGGTCCCGCTGGCACCGGAAAAACCATCTTGCTTAACGTGATTGCTGCAAAAATTCGTTCTAATGGACATATTGCCCTATGTACGGCTTCCACGGGTATAGCTGCACTAAATCACGATGGAGGTGTCACAGCACATTCAATGTTTAAGCTTCCGTTAGACTTTGAAGGTGGTAATGCAGTGTGGGGAATTTCGAACAACTCTCAAAGAGCAGCGTTGATCAAAGCAGCACGTCTTATCATTATCGATGAGGCACCAATGGCTCACAGGTACCTGCTTGAAACAATTGACCGCGGTCTCAAAGATCTAATGGAATGCAATACCAAACCCTTTGGAGGCAAAGTGTTAGTATTAGCTGGTGATTTTAGACAAATACCACCAGTGATAACAGGAGCAGGAGAACGTGACATATGCCGGGCCTCAATAAAAAATTCTGAAATTTGGCACTACGTTCAAAAATTCAAGTTAACTGAAAATCAGCGTGCAAAAGAAGACCCCTATTTTGCTAACTTTGTATTGAGTATTGGAGAAGGTGAAGCTGAAACAACTGAAGAAGATTTATTAATTTTAAAAAATATCAATTACGTAAATAGCTTGCAACAATTAATTTATATTATATATCCAAAGTACGAAGTCTGTGACCCAGAAAATATATGTAAAAGGGCGATTCTATCGGGAACTAATGAAAACATAAGAGATATTAATCAAAAAATACTTGAATTGATACCTGGACCAATGACTATCTGTTACAGTGCCGACACTACTGACCACCTGAATGACAACTCAGCTGAACGATTAGAAGGCAATGTTTTAAATTCTATCACAGCACCCGGTGTGCCCGATCATGACTTGAAACTGAAAGTAGGCGCGGTCGTAATACTTATTCGAAATATCAGTTTCACACACCGTTTAGTTAATGGTACTAAATTAATTATAGATCAAGTCTCAAAATTCACTCTGTTAGCGCATCACCCAAATAGTAGTGAGCCCATCGTCATACCTCGCATAACTTTTAAATTTAAAATAGGGCGAAACGGTGTAGAAATGACACGCAAGCAATTCCCTGTCAAGTTGGCTTATGCTATGACGTTCAATAAATCTCAAGGGCAAACTCTTGATCGTGTGGGAGTAGATCTAAGAAGTGATGTTTTTTCACATGGACAACTATACGTTGCTTTGGGCAGAGTGCGGCACAGTCACAATTTGCAAGTCTTGGTCCCGCCAGAAAGAGTTAGCAGAAATTACGCTCTTACTAAAAATATAGTTTATAAATCACTACTGACCTAAAATTCAAAAGAAAATCGGACAAAAACAGTAATATGTAAATAATATTATGTAATGTGTAATATAAGTAGGTAGATAGCGTTGTAATAGAATATACTTAAACAATATTATGTTCACTTTCTATACTTTTCTTTGTGTTATTATTATTTTATTTCAATAATTTTAAATGGCTTAATATACCAAACATTAAATTTTCAATCATAATACCTTACTTTATTCTTACTTCACAAATACCCCCAGTCAGAAACTTAAGATGTTACAGTAATATAAGGGTTTTTTACTATAACACATCTGAATCACAGGGATCTTTTGTTTCATATATCAAAACATATTTTTAAATATGTAAGTCATTATTCTAAGATGTAAGTAGATATTTTTTTAATTATGCTGTTTTTCATATTTATTTAAGGATTAATGCTTAATAACGACACAATATTTGTTTTAATGTTTATTTTAAGTATTTATTTATGTATCGTGGAGCAAGGTGGCAAAAATATTTAAATTTTTGTAATATTTTTGCTAAATTGCAATAGGTCTCATTATTCAGGCATGCAGAATATTTTTTACCCGATTACGTTAAAGCCAAAAGTAACGGTTATGATTTTAGCAGTCTATGTACATATGTTTATAGTTAAATTTTAATTCTGTTTTAAATGTCTGTTAATGGGAGAACCACGTAAAAAAAAACGAGCTGATGCCATACCTCCTGGGTGGCTTGGAAACTGGCCCACTACACTTTTTATATTATAAAGTAATACGTACCTACACGAAAAAGTTTATACGTATTTATAATATAAAGAATTATAGTGAGCCAGTTTTCGAGCTACCGAAGCTAATTTCACTGTTTCAGATATTCATTTTGTTGCTAAGTTTCTTTAGTGATATGACTCCCAGGGTGATGTGACCTGAAGATGATGACTAAATTCTTAATACAATATACCTATACCTACTAAAAATCAAAACGGTTACACACCAAAGCTATAAATCCAAGCGGACTCCTGTTTCTGTTGTTTACTCGGTCCGTCCACGCGGTCCGCTTTAGCGGGCCGCGCACGCACGCGCCGTACTAGTTATAATATATTACTAGCACACGTCGCGTCGTCCTGCCCCGTGACATACCGACATCAGCGCCACCTACTGAGACTGGGTAGGTTACCTACTACCTACCCGGTAATTGTGTTTTCAAACCATCCAGGAATCCATTGAAATATACACACAAAACATCCAAATCGGTCCAGCCGTTTAGGAGGAGTTAGGTGACAGACACACGTACAGAAGAATTATAATATCTATAGGTACGGGTGAGAGAGTTTACCGTATCGACGGGATGAACATTAGGTAAATGTTTGTCAGTTACGAAACCCATGAACATTTTTTATGGGATTTTTTTTTTCTTTTTTTTTCGCCAATTTCCTAACACATATTCGTTGTTTAGTCAATTTCGTTGTTTACACGACATATTCTCGCAATAATTTGTTTAACGACACCACAAACGTGCGTGTTGCATCGGTAGTTAGTGACAAACCAGGTAGATATTTCGTGACGGTCCTTTCGAAGTCAAAGGTGACTGGTGAGTAGGTAATAAAATAAACTAAGATCTGAAGAGAAACACCTGATCTCACTATTAATATAAACTACCATAAAAACAGTTCAAAAGGAAAAGATAATATTATTGCCTATGTTCGGAAACTAATTTAAGATCGAGTGACGTATAAGTAGATGGAATAGCACATCTTTCTAAGTCTAATATTAGCGATTTTAAATTTAGAAAAATGCCAAGAGAATTAACGCCACTGCTATAAGATGAATTTAGGTGAATTTTGAGATTTTTTTCTAAACTTAAGTATGTATAAACTTAAAAATGAATGGCTAAGCGCTCGAGAACGGCTGGACCAATAGCGTTAATTTTTGTTTCAAATATTTGTTGAATTCTGAGGAAGGTTCTTATGAAGAGAAAAACTGAAAAAAATTCACAAAAACGTAAAAAAAACACCTTTTTCTAATCACATTCAAACTATTCCTAGTTTAAAATAAATATTACATTTATTTTAAACTAGGAATAGTTATTATATTAACGATATATATAACGAGTATATTTTATATTAACTAGGGGTCACTTGTGTTTACTGTCACTTGTTGAAAAATTAACGTTGCAATTTAAGGTAGTATAGTCAACCATCTAGCTGTCATATCGGTTATTGATATTTTAATATGTCGATTAGCATAATTACCCAATATTAAGCTCAACTATATGAGTCATTTGTCTCTATCAAATATATTATTATGTTAATTATATCTGTGACCTTCATTGGGAAAAACAACAGTCTACGTATTCAGAACACAATTAATTAAATTCAAATAAATTAATGGTTGGTACTTTAATGTTTACAAATCAATCATTCACTTCTTGTTCTTTGGTCTATGTTCTTAATTCTTGTTAGATACGATCAATATGATCGATGCCGTCGCATGTTGATATAAGTCGCAAGTATAAATTAAAAATTTATAAAACCCCCGATATTCGCCATTTTGTGGTGGCGGCCAGCTTGGATTTGCATAGTGCTATTCTACTAGTCAAGCCCTTTCTTTCATTTCATACCCACCATATTGAGGAAGTTGTGAAAAAATATGTAATCCGCCATTTTGTGGCGGCGGTAATCTTGGACCGATTTTCATCAAACATAGAATTAAGAACACAGCCGACGAATTCACCTTTCAAACAACAAAAACCACGTCAAACTTATAGAACCCCGTTGTTTTTGCGTCGGGGGTTGACGCAACAAGTATAAATTAGAAATTTAAAAAACCCCCGACATTCGCCATTTTGTGGCGGCGGCCATCTTGGATTTGCATAGTGCTATTCTACTAGTCAAGCCCTTTCATTTGATACCCATATTAAGGGAGTTGTGAAAAAATATGTAATCCGCCATTTTGTAGCGCCGGCCATCTTGGATCGATTTTCACCAAACATAGCTAACAACACTCTCGACTAATTCATCTTTCAAAAAAAAACCGCATTCAAATCGGTCCACCCGTTTGAGCGCCACAGGGGAACAGACAGACACACACACACACACACACACACACACACACACACACACACACACACACACACACACACACACAGACACGTCAAACTTATAACACCCCGTCGTTTTTGCGTCGGGGGTTAAAAACGGCATGACTTGCGGGCTTCAATGATAGGACACTATTATGAGTCTTGGGGATTCATAATATGTTTGATTCGATCGTGCGACAAAATCGATCGTATTTAATCGTACGTTCGTTAGACAATTAGGACGACGCCTCAGACTACCTACAGGTTTTTGCACTTTTCTGAATTAGCATCAGCAATGTTACATTAGTCTGTCAGATAGCAACCAGCGTAGCGTAAAGTATAGATAGGTACCTACTTAGGTATTTATAGAAAAAAATCGTCACTGACTATGAGGTCTATGACCGCTATCTAGCTAAACACTTTAACTTCCTATCTAATGATTCAATACATTGTAACAAGTTGACGCCACTCGAATTTAGCCCGTTATTGAAATCTGCGGAACGCAACCAAGTAAAACACAAACCTAAACTAGACCAGACCAATTAGAAAAGACACAGACTAGACCCATTTTATGTTGAACTAGATGATGCCCACGGCTTCGCCCGTGTGGATTTAGGTTTTTAAAAATCCCGTGGGAACTTTTGATTTTCCAGAACAAAAAGTAGCCTATCTGTAGTAACCCGTCACCAAAACGGAAAAATTCCGTGGGATCCCCACGATTTCGGAATGCAATTCCTTACAGCATCAGGGTTGAGGAGTTGAATATGTACCTACTCGAGTTCATTCAACGATAAAGTCTTTAATTGGCACTCCCAATATCAATTTAAATAACCGACAGTTCCTAAATCCCATTAGTTTTGGGGATCAGTTCCCCTACAGCATCAGGATTGAGGAGTTGGAATCCAAGTTTTTTGTAGGACAGTGTCGCAATGTTTCTCTATCGATTAAAAAAAAATTACGCAAATCGGTTCAGAAATCTCGGAGATATCGGTGTACATAGGTAGAAAAACACAACTCCTCCTTTTTTGAAAGTCGGTTAAAAAAGTAGCCTATGTTACTCCCTGGTTAATTCTCTACTTGTATGTGAAAGTCCCGTCAAAATCGGTTCAGCCGTTCCGAAGATTAGCCCGTTCAAACAGACAGACAGACAGACAGACAGACAGACAAAAATTTTAAAAACGTGTGATTCGGTTATGGTACCGTTCAAATAACCATATGAGCTTAATATGAGGTAGTTATTTCGATATTACAGACAGACACTTCAATTTTATTTATTAGTATAGAAGTATAGATAGAAACCTGTGATTCTTAAATCTAGGACTTAATATCAGTCTCAACTCTCAGTAGCTATAGTCAGTCTGATACTGAACATTAAAACCTAAAGTAGGTATAATACCTAACTGTTGGTTATCTGTGAATCCTGAAGCACGAGAAC
The DNA here is from genome assembly GCA_920104075.1 of Melanargia galathea. NCBI lineage: Eukaryota > Metazoa > Arthropoda > Insecta > Lepidoptera > Nymphalidae > Melanargia > Melanargia galathea. Next base: position 6,858,993 of record OV049864.1, read on the forward strand.
AACCGTGGCGATTAGGATCCAATACTTTCTTTGAGATTTTATTAAGTATGAATTTATCACGCAAAAACGACTTGATTGATAATAATAATTGGAAGACTTTCTCCTTTTGTGTTCGGTCTACACTTAACTTTTAAGTCAGTACCCGTAGACGCGATAACGTTTGCAATTTCTGCTATCGGCGGCATCAGTGCCATCGGCGAAAGAAATGAGATTGTACAGGACAGGCGATGGCGCGTCGCACCTAATTGCAGTGGTATTTGCTCCAAACCGCGGCGCTCAGTCCGTTCTGCGCCGCCACGCTGTTCGCTTCGGTCGGCCAAAACACGCGAACGCACGAGCAAAAAAGTATGGCCAACGCCGACATATGAAAACAGTTTGCCTTCGTGTGTGTGACCTTCGCAAGTTAAGTGTCCGATGTAAGAATGACCGAGGAACACGAACAGTGCGACTCCTTCAATTCGTGGGAGCTGAACGGATTGAACTCGCTAGACCTCTGGGATTATACCGTCGAACTGGAGTGTCTGCAAGGAACCGAAGGTTAGTGTTGCGTAAAAGAGAGGGGCTTGCGGTCGCCGTCGTCGTCGACGCTGGCCGATTTTGCTGGCACTCAAGTCAAAAAATGTTTTTGAATTTCGAACTTTAAGGCTGCATAACGACGGAGTTTAACACGCAGTTTTCCTAAAAGTCGTCTTTAGGAAATGCTAATTTTTTTACGGATAACATCAATTATGAAATTAGTGTAAGTAACATTAACAATAGTAGCCTGAACCATAATCACTATATATCACTAGGAACACACACACACTATTACACTATCACAAATCACAATAGAATCACTAGGTATGTAGGTACTATTTTATTCAAAACGCAGAATTAAGCAGTAACAAAAAGTTAGGAGCATAGTTACACAGTTACACAATTAAACTTAAACGAATATTTAGTTGTATCTTCCGCATATGATACTTAACTACTTTAAAATGTGTATTATTATTTTCGTTTCAAAGAAGACGCGCTGGATAATTTAAGAACTGATGATGGATAGACGTAACTTAATTGCGTATTTAAATAGATCTGCTCTACTCAAGCTGAGAGAAATGGTTTGTCAGAACAGTTTTGAATGGTTTTCAAGCCATCTTGGATCAGATAATTGCAGTTGGCAACGGCCAACACTCAATTCTAATTTCTAGGAAATGTTTGAGACCGACCCATGAGCACTTGAAGATGATAGAGGCAAAAATCAGATTCCCTAAAAAGGGACTAGAGAATTTTGGAAATTATTCAGATCTAGTTAATTATCATGATGATAGGTTAGCTTTGGGCATATTTTTGGAGAAATAATAATCCCTGATTTTAGATAAAATTAAGCTGGTAAAGGTACGTAGGAGGCAAGGCAAGTAAGGCCAGTAAAAGTTACACTATGTAAAAAGTACCTACTTGCAAACACATATTATTAAGTAAGGTATACAATTTATATTTCACGAGTAGAGTGAAACAATAATAATATAAATTATTTCAAAAACAATTTCAAATTCAAATTTTAATACTACTTTACGTTAATCTGAATTTTAAAACAATTACGTTCTCTTTGTATCTAATTATTACTTCAACGTTGTTGATGAAGGTTAAAAAAATGTTTTAGTTTTTGTCGAATCAGAGTTCTAGTGAATCGTAAGTAGATATCTCTATTTAACGTCAGCAACAGTATTATCTTATCAGTGATTTTTATCGATAAATTAAGGTACCTAATTAAGTAACCCAGTGGTTTGAATGATTTTATTGATTAGGTACACATTTTTTTTTTCAATCAAATCTGCACATTGGCGATTTTTATATTAGGGTCCATTGAATGTATCAATATAGCAAGTTAACCCGGACCGGGTGATCGAAAAGGTTTTAAATTGTATTGTTTAAAATACTGGGGCTAAAGTACGTATTAGTAAATAGCTAGATTCATCACAATATGTAGACCGTATCTCGAAAATGATAACTATACTTAATGAAATGTACCCAAAGGCAATTATTAATTAACTAGCTTTTGCCCGCGGCTTCGCCCGCGTGAATTTCGGTTTTTCACAAATCCTGAGGGATAAGTAGATTTCTGGTTCACCCGCCCCCCGCCGCGCGGCGGCGTACCGCGGTACCGCGTAAGGCGGGCGCAGGGCGCAGGGGCGCGTGGCGCGGGGAGTTCCGTGCAGCGCGAGCGTCGGCCGTCGCGCGCAGCGAAAATACCTATCAGGGCGTTTTTAACATAGGTACTTACCGATTTCAACACAACTCTTTTTTTGAAAGTCGGTTAAAAAAGTAGCCTATGTTACTCCTTGGTTAATCCTCTACTTGTCTGTGAAAGTCCCGTCAAAATCGGTTCAGCCGTTCCGAAGATTAGCCCGTTCAAACAGACAGACAGACAGACAAAAATTTTAAAAACGTGTGATTCGGTTATGGTATCGTTCAAATAACCATATGAGCTTAATATGTGGTAGTTATTTCAAAATTACAGACAGACACTTCAATTTTATTTATTAGTATAGATAACTATGTTGTAGATAATCACTCATAAATGAACAAACACAAGATAAAACAAGTTTTATTAACAGTATTTAAATGAGTAGATACAAAATTATGTTGTTTAGTTTTTATATCACCTCCGTGTAGCCTTCTATCTTATTTCCTTAAGTATTCTTACACAACTGTTTTATGTAAAAGTATAAAATTAATATTAAATAATTATAAAACTATGGGTCATTAACTTTTCAGTTAGCATATCCACGCGTACTTATTTTACGTGTCAAGACTAAAGCACGCTAACGTGAATTAAGCAATCAGTTAGCAATTATTCTTGTTTAAACTTCGATCATTATGAGTTCCAACTGGATAAGTATGTGTTAAACCATTTCTCACATGATTTATGTACTTAGTTATGTTATTAGTTAAGTATGAACTTGCCGGCACAGTGTGCCTTTCTTGAACATTTCACAATCCTTCCAATGAGTAAAATAGTTAAATAAATAAGTATTTTGGTATTTTGGTGGATGACCCTCGGATCCACTGGCTTTTCTTAAAGACCATACATGCAAAATATTAATGCCATAATGGTCTTCAAAATTCAATGGTATATTTCCGGTTAAATATGGATTGAAAATTCGAACTTAGTCCTTTATCCTTCACAAGTTTCCCTACAGAAATGAATATTCCCTACTTTTTATACGACTGCCTGAAAAAAGGAATAGGTACCTATATGTTTCACTGTTTTCAGGGTTCATGTATGTTTGTATGTGAGTTTATATATTCCACCAAAACTTCTTAGATACGCCTGAACCGATTTTGATGAATAAAGTATCGTTAGAATCCTTAGTTTATTTTGGGTCACATAGGCTAGTAAATTTTAAAAACATGATGGGGTGACCATGGTCCCCCATTAAAGACTAAAGTTGTTTTTTTTTTCGAGAATCAGATTAAGTTTATAATCATCATTTAGAAAATGATGAGTTGATTCCAAAAATATATAACACAATCAAATCACAATATCATTTATAAAAAATAAAGGGGCAGAAAAGCCAAAGCAGGGCAGTCATATTTTTTAATACCTACCCAACATTTCGGAGATTTATATATGTATGTATAAATTGCAACTACTATCTACCTGTAAATAGTTATTAATAGTTTCATCGGATTTGCTTTGGCAAACTCTTAAATCATTATGCGATGTTTATATGCATCGACATAAAAACAAGCGCTTCGGGGTTATTACGAGCTACGTTTCAATGAAGAAAAAACCTTTAACTAACGGCGTACCGGTTCTACGACATGTGAATACTTACCTAAGTAATTTGTGGCTTCTAAATAATAAAATAATTGTAAAGTAAAAATTCTTCTTTTAATATTTAATTTTCATCTTTTACTGCGTCTACGTAATTCTCTGAGTGACAAGTGCCAATATTGTTAGATACATAATTAGGTATGTACTTTGAAGGATTAAACGACTGTTAATATTCACTAACTGTTAGATACTCATCCACACATCCAGCTCGAAGATCACTATATTATTTTGACTATTAGATACCTAATTCGAGACATCCGGCTAGACTGGCCATACATTTGACAATTAGTTTTCAGTAATTACAGAAATCCTACTCGAAAGATCAGTTTTTACGAAGGTTGAACACTCCTGCTTGAATGAACACACTCCTTACAGTTAATTTTACCTCGTGTTAAATATCCGGCTTGAAGGACCACATTTTGTTTCAGTGTTAGTTTTAATTTTAAACCTCCGCTTTAATGGAGCAATAAACAGGTTATTTCGTACCGCCTCGAAGGATATGAATATATAAGTAAGAACATAAATTTTACCTTTGTTATCAACGCTGGAATTCTCGATTAATTACGAGTAGGTAGATACTTTACCTAGTTATTATTGGCGTAGAACTTAGGACGATCCAGTTAAGTTTTTAATTATAGCAACTTAATTACAGTTAATTACTTTCCTTATTAATTCTATCGTTGCGCCCACGTCAGTAGGAAAATAATAGATAAATTAAGTTCTACCTATTACCTATTCACTAGATTTATACTGCCGTCATAATGAAAAAAGGCACATCTAACATTTTATAAATATGGAGAAAATCAAGTTTAAAGTTTTTATTGGTTTTTGGCGAAAAATATCGATTCTAATATTATTTTTCGAAAAAAGATGAATTAAAATAAATTCATTTTCACGATTCCTATACGATTATTGAAATAGAATTTTTTATTTTATTTGCATTTATTAAATAATCAACATTTTCTCTTTCAACGTAGCATAAAAAATAAATTAAAGTTATTAATATTACGAATAGAGGGCATAACTACCCAATTGTGGCTTTTCATTCTAACTTTTTGTGAAAAAATATGAAATTATAAAATGAAAAGGCATATTTATTAAAATGTGTTAATTTTCATTTTAATAATTATACAAAAACACAGTTAAAAAACAATTAGGGCATTTGAATAAAACTTTTATTTTGAAAAGGTAACAAAAATTATCATCTCAAAACTTAAAAAAATTACATTTATTAACTGTAACTTAACAAATTAACATAAATTAACTATAATTATCAGTCATCAATGAACTTATTTGGTTTTTTTAAATAAAAATCACAGTAAGGATATTAAATCAGCTTCTAGAAGTTTTATAATAATGTTAAATATGGCACTTTTAAGATTATCACAATTACAATTATTCCGGCCAGGTCCTATAAACAACATTAAAATTATCAAAATAAGATAAAGAAAACAAAAACTATTTCAAAAGTTAAAGAAAATCCTTCATCAAGGAACTTATATGTTTTTTTTTAAATAAAAATCATTTCCTCCGTCTTCAATCTCTTTCGTTCTTTTATGCTAACGTTATAAGTTTTGCGCTTTCTAATAGTTCCTTTCTTAGTCAGTTGAACATGGTTTGTTTTTTTATCTGATTCTTCCGATGATTCTAAAATTGTTTTTCTTGAAACTGGCTGCGAACATGGTGGGTCTTCTGAGTCAGAACCATCACTATCGCTGCTTTTTTCCCGTACTTTTGGTCATCCGTAATTTTTATCCAAAACTGAGTCATCAGAATCAAAATCGGACCCTGTATCTAAATGTTGAATAGAAGCAGGCGTTACTTTGCGGAATTCCATGATATACAATGAACACAAAATTACTTTGCTATAATCCGCTAACAGTGGCAAATTTGTAAGCACAACACCACACAAATTCACCACAAATTTGTAAACGGACGAATGCAAAGTCGTCTTTGCAATCGTCCGTCGTTGTGAAGTGAAGACGCTCCGGACAGAAACCAGTTAACAATTATTGCGTGTCTCGTATTCTAAATTATTTACGACCTACTAAAAATGTCGTCATATTCTTAAAACTAAATCGCAATTAATCACTCAAAAATTTCGCAAATAAATACTAATAAATCATATTAATGTGTCACAAAAGAAGTTTTATATAATAAAAGCATGCAAATGTAACAAAAACTAATTAATCTTACCATCGCAGCAAGATTGGACTCACCAAGACACAACAGGCACAACTGGCGGGATTCGCTTCGTACCTCGACCTCCTCACTTCACCTCTAGTCAAAGATTTTTGGTAGTAAAGGCATAACTGCTAGTTATGACTTTTCTTTTGAATTAAATGTGTAGGTCTAGTTGGTAAACTTTAAACCAAAGAGCACATCTGTGGTAGTTATGCCTTTAATATTTAATGCAAGTCAGATGTGACCTTTTTATGTACACAAACATAAAAAATTGCTCAGTTGTGCCTTTTAAGCTTATGGTATTTTTGTTTATATTGTTCCTAAAAATGTACAAAAAATATTGGCAGATAGGCATTTTTTTTCTGATTCCGAATATGTATATAACTCAATTTTGGAAAAAATGTTAGTTGTGCCCTTTTTCCTTATGACGGCAGTATAAAAATCTTGGATAGATAAAGCTAACCTAATATACTTAGGTACTTACATTCATAGCTACTTAGATATACTAACTTTAAATCAGTTAACAAATCCGATAATATAAACTAATAACTGACTCAATTTAAAACCAACAAAAAGTTGCTATTCGTAATTATGTATGTTCTACCTACCTATTATGGTTGTATGTACATATATAATTTAGGTGGGTACATTTAAGTTATAACCTTGAGAAAATCTTTATACTTAGTAGTTTTACATAATTTCAAGTCATTTTTTTTGATGAATCAACCAGTGAGTAATTAAGTAAATAGTAAGATAACTGAGTAATTTTGCTTCTTAAAAGCATTGAGGATTTTGCGCAGTTTGCGGATGGCTGCTTGCGAATTACATTTGGATGCAAGAGCACGAGCCTCCTAGGCATATTCAGATACGAAACGATTGGTGACCCAGTGCAAGCCCAAGCGGCTTTTCGTGTCGAGTCCCGATAATATGGCTCATATTGTGTACGTTCAGCCTAATGAGAAAACATACAGCTAGGCAGTCGTAATAGCAGAAAATAAATAATGTATTAAATTATAAATATTGATAATTATGTAAACACGAAAGGTCATCGCCTTTCCCGATAAGTAAGGAGCACAGACTTAATCGATAAAAGCTATACTTTAATACTTACTTTACTATGCTAATCTAAATAATAAATTAGTCAAAGTGTAAGTACATACCTATGTATATATTAACGTAAAAGTGGTATGTACGTACCTAGAACTTAATGATTTCTCTGGGCGTTAAAGAGTAGGTAAATAAGAAAATATTTTTTTCTTTCTATTATTTACTTATTTACATACCTTATTTATAGGTACATATATATAAGGTTGATAGGTACTAGGTACTAGGGTTCAGAACCGGGAAATCCCGGTCTCGAAAGTACCGGGAATTCCCGGTTCTTTTGTCAGTAAAAAGAACCGGGAAATAAAATTTGATTCCCGGTTCTTTCGGTACTTTCGGGAATTTTATTTTAATTACATGATTCACGCTTCTACTTACATACATAATCTTTACAATACTAACTTTACTTTTTTATACTTCCTACTGTTGAATAGTTCAAAACTAACGTGAATTCAGCGTTAAAATAAATGGCGCGCGGTAACTTACAAGTCTACTTACCTCTCTCGCTGTTGTGTGTGATCGCTCGCTTACTCAGTTTTCGGAATGCAATATTTAATCCACCTTGGGATAGAATTTCCAAAAATGCTGTTTATATTTTTTATGTTTTATCGAAAGCTCAAATACCAATTTTCATGGATATAACTTGAAAAATGACAGACTTTCATACAAACTTTCATCCCCTATTTAACCCCCTTACGGGGGGAATTTCCGATAATCCTATCTTAGTGTGCGCCATCATAAAAGGAAACAATGTGAAAATTTTAAGTTTCTGACGATGTTGCGCCATCTGTTCGGCTTTCAGCGTTGTGAACCGCTTCGGCAACATTCATGTTGAGAGTGGTGCGGATCTGGTCAGTCCATTGAATTGGACTCCTACCTCTCGATCTCTTGCCGTTCACTTTCCCGGTAACTATAAGTTTTTGTAGGTTATCGGCTATCGCCATGTTTAAGGGCGATATGGCCGAAGAACTAAAAGATCCTCCTCAGGCATATGTATGTTGGAGAGCCTCGGCTTTTTGTCAATTTTGGATTGTTCTTCGCGGATCGATGGGTTAGTCCTGAATGCAGTAAAATAGATTCTGAGCATTTTCCTCCAGCACCACATCTCAAAGGCGTTTATGCGATGACGGTCTCCAGCTTTTAAATCCATATCTCCGCCCCGTATAGGAAAATGGAGAAGACTAAAGTGTTGACCAGTGTAATTTTTGTCATATTACTGATGTTACGATGATTCCATATTCTATCGAGCTGAGACATTGCAGCCTTGGCCATTCCGATTCTCCTGCGAACTTCAGCTTCACAAGAACCGTTATTGCTGATGCTAGAACCCAAGTAAATGAAGTGATCAACGGGTTTTAAATTGAGTGTTCCATTGAGTTCTAGCTTAGAAGCACCGTTTTAGAGCAAGTTTTAGACCGATTTATGGCCTGTGTTGCTCCATTTGTTCAGGAGTTGGAACATTTCAGCTTCATTACCTGCGAAAAGGATGGTGTCATCGGCGTAGCGAAGGTTTTGAATTTTAATGTAATTGATGGTAATTCCACCATCCCAGTCTTCGCAGGTCCGGCGTATGATGCTCTCTCCGTAGATGTTAAACAGAATAGGGGATACGATGCATCCTTGACGAACTCCTTTGTCAAACGAGAAAGGTGTTGATGTCGTCTTGTCAATTCTTTTTACCCCCTGACTATCTGAGTATAGGCTTTGAAGCACTCCGACCAGATGTTTTGGGACTCCTATTTCCTGGATAACTGTCCATAGTATAGGAGCTTCCAGTTCACACAGTCAAAAAGGGCTTACTGTAGTTGACGAAACACAATGAATGGTATATTGAATTCGTAAGCTTTTTCAGCGCAGGCGCACACTAAGAAAAGATTATTGGAAATTCCACCCTTAAGGGGGTTAAATAGGGGATGAAAGTTTGCATGAAAGTCGGCCATTTTTCAAGTGATATCCGTGAAAATTGGTATTTAAACTTTCGATGAAAAATAAAAAATTTGAATTTCAGGATTTTTGGAAATTTTAACCCCAAGTGTGTTAAATAGGGGATGAAAGTTTAAATGACAATAAAAATTACATAAATATTTAATTGTGGTTTACTTTTAAAGTGTAAAACTTGTTTTATAAAAAAAAACTACAAAGAACCGAAAATCCCGAAAGAACCGGGAATTCCCGGTTCCTTTGGGTAAAAGTACCGAAATTCCCGGTTCTCAAAAACAGGACCGGTTCCGTAAACCTTACTAGGTACCTACCCGATAGAATTCTTATCGAAACGAGTGAAAAGAAATAAAAAATCGTACCTACTACCTAACGTGGTGGCACCAGTTATGGACAGGGTTAAGCGCCGAGTCAAACATGAGGAGCTATAACTTTTTTATTATTTAATCTAGAGTGTTATAATTTTACAATGATATACTCAGATATACAGAGCTTCTCACTAACTGCTAAAATTTAGAAATAGTCGAACGAGTTTTGAAATATGGAAACCTAAAAACGATCAACTGAAATATGTAAAAATCTTTATGATGGACAGTCTAAATCCAGTTATGGACACCCAGTGATGGACAGTTCGTTTTTATCCGATTACTGCAAAGTAAAAAGGAAGGGTTATGATTTTTGTAGTCTATGAATGTATGTTTGTATACAATTTTTTGTTCTAGCGAAGCACCTAAACTACTGGGCCAATGTTGATGAATGAGGTGTTAATTGATTCGTTGTTATAGTTTGGGGGTGACATAGGCTACATTTTATATGCGAAAAAATCGAGAAGTGACGTTCGCACAGCTAAATTGGAATATTAAGTTAGTTTTAGATAGACATAACAGATGGCGCCACTAGCCGCTTGCCCCGCCTTTTCTTCCATTAGTACCTACCTACACAATTGAATACACGTTTTTCTAAATTATTATTTTTAACCCCCGACGCAAAACGAAGGGGTGTTATAAGTTTGACGTGTCTGTGTGTGTATGTGTGTGTGTGTGTGTGTCTGTCTGTTCCCCTGTAGTGCTTAAACGGGTGAACCGATTTGAATACAGTTTTATTTCGTTTGAAAGGTGAATTAGTCGACAGTGTTGTTAGCTATGTTATGAAAATCGAACCAACATGGCCGTCGCTACAAAATGGCGGATTACATATTTTATCACAACTGCCTTAATATGGGTATTAAATGAAAGGACTTGACTAGTAGAATAGTACTATGCAAATCCAAGATGGCCGCTGCCACAAAATGGCGAATGTCAGGGGTTTTTTTAATTTTTAATTTATACTTGTATACTATTATGAGTAGTCGGGTTTTAGTTTAAGTATTTAAATATCACTTGCTTTAACGGTGAAGGAAAACATCTTGAGGAAACCTGCATGCCTGAGAGTTCTCCATAACGTTCTCAAAGGTGTGTGAAGTCTGCCAATCCGCTTGGCCAGCGTGGTAGACTATGGCCAAAACCCTTCTCACTCTGAGAGGAGACCCGTGCTCTGTAGTGAGCCGGTAATGGGTTGATCATGATGATGATGATGATGATGATCGGTTTTAGTTTACGAACTTTATCTCTTGTTTTATTTTATATGGATTATAGGCAAACGAGCAAGCGGGTCACCTGATGTTGAGTGATTACCGCTGCCCATGAACATTTGCATCACCAAAGGAACCACTAATACGTTGCCGGCTTTTAAAGAATTTGTTGATCCGCTCCTTGATTATTTCGAATAATATATAAATATCAAAGTTACGTAGAAACAACCAAGGTTCGTCACATTTCAATTTGACACTTGTCTATTTGAGGACGTTTACAAAATGGTTCCATAATTTTTTATTTGCTTCAACTTCTTAATCCTGATGCTGTAGGATACTACCCACCTAAACTAAAGGTATTCGGGAACTGTCCACTATGACTGTACACTATGACTATATTTTTGGTACCAAGCTTAGATTGAATCACTGACCTCTGAGTCCCAGCTCCTTAATCCTGATGCAGCACGATGCTGCTCACATAAGCAGCGAGGAATTATCGCTCTATAAATCTTATTATAGAGCTAGGCCCCATATTGCATACAAGCGGATGCCTGTGACTTCGTCCACGTGGATTTAGGTTTATTATAATCCCGCGGGAACTCTTTGTTTTTTCTAAGCTCCTTTGAGCTCATACCTACATTTCTAAAAATTGTTAAAAGTGGCGCATCTAAATGGAACTGCAATAATAGATATTAATTTTTTAACCCTTTCCCACCCATCAGATTTTTTTTGCATGGAAACCATAATTATTTTTTTAAAACAAGTATAATATTGTTAAAAAATAAAAAATATCAACTGCGTGATAATTTGTTTTCTCTTTCACTTTTGATCACAATATTTTTTAGTCAAAAAAATTATATTTTCAGAATCACCTTTTCAACCCCTTTAATTTGACACCCCACTTGATAAGATTTGAAAAAAAAAAATTTAAGATGCAATCCTTCTACTATACCGAACTGAACCGATTTGGCTGAAATTTTGATGGAGATAGATTATGCTATGACTTAACACATAGGCTACTTTTTATCCTGAAAAAATCCACAGTTCCCACGGGATTTTGAAAAAACCAAAATCTATAGCTACGGTTATAGGTAGATTACTATTTACTATAGCAAACCTCCTTGAAAGTAGCTATAAAAGTTGCATAAGGGAGCGGGAACGGGAACCGGAAATCCACGATTCCCTTGGGATTTGTGACAAATATAAATTAAAAATTTTAAAAACCCCCGACATTCGCCATTTTGTGGTGGCGGCCATCTTGATTTTCATCAAACATAGCTAACAACACTCTCGACTAATTCACCTTGCAAACAAAAAAAACCGCATTCAAATCGGTTCATCCGTTTGAGCGCTACAGGGGAACAGACAGACACACACACACACACAGAGAGAGAGACACGTCAAACTTATAACACCCCGTCGTGTTTTTCACGCGGGCAGAAGCTAGTTAAACTATACAAGTTTAATTTTGACTTGTAATTGTGTTTAAATGATAAGAATAGATAGGTCCATGACTGGATTTTTGATGTGTTTCCGATCCAGTAATGGACATCCCCTCTAAAACTTGAAAATAACTCTATGTCGCATTTATTCCTTCACAAGCATGTTTTAAAGTTTATATCTAAGTGATTTAATCATTGTAAATTGACATTTTAATCAGAAACGAGAATCCATCGATCAAAACGTTTATTTACCTTCTTAGCGATTTGCTTAAGAAAACTATTGAAATCGAAAGATATTTGCACACAACATTTTGTTCGCCTTGCCATTTTAAAACAAAATGGCCGTTTCATATGATATTTGTCAATATGACAAACAGATCCCTATTCTACATGGTTTAAATGTTGCCAGCGGTAAAACTCTAATCTAGCTCTTATTTTTGTTAAAAACGGTGAAGATGGTCAGCTACTGGTGCCTGGTCCATACCTGGCGACACCACGTTACTCACCTAAGTACTTTAATCTAAGCGAGAATGCCATTTTGAAAGTTTCGCATTGACAACCTTTTGTTCGTATAATCAACGATAAGAGACCTAAACAAAATGAATAACACTTGCACACAATTAATATATACATATATATATTTCTATTGTGTTGAAACAATAAAACCGGTCAAGTGCGAGGCGGGCCACGCGTAGTGTAGGGTTCCGTAGTCACAATCCCCGAAAAACAGAAATAACTCCTTATTTTCAAGAATTTTTTCAAGTTCCTATATATGTACTACCATTTGGCTGATAGAGGGGGGGACACGTGACTCTAATAAAAATTAGCACTTTAAAACATCATATTTTACAAACGGATCTAAAAATCGAAAAATGATGTTCCCACACCCACCAGTATTTTTAAAAGACCTATTCAACGATACCTCACACTATGGGGTAGACGAGAAAAAAATATTCATCCCCACTTTACAATTTACATGTAGGGGAGCTACCCTAAAAAAAAATATTTATCAAAATTTTATTTCACCACTTTGTCGGCGTGATTAATATTCATACCCATGTCAAATTACAGATTTCTAGCACTAATAGTCTCTGAGATTAACCGAGGACGGACGGACAGACAGACGGACGGACATAGCGAAACTATAAGGGTTCCTTGTTTACTACGGAACCCTAAAAAGGGGAAAACAGACTCACATACTACAAATATTATCAATAGATAGGTACGAGTATGTACGGTAACATTTAAAATCTTTAAACAATTAAATATTATATTTTACTTTAACGGTTTAAAGCAGGGGTTCCCAAACTTTTTTTTCTCATAGACCACTTTCAAAATTTAGCTAGTTCCGGTGGACCCCCTGTAGCTACATTTCTACCATATTCCCAAAATTCGACAAAAAATGTAAAGATTAGATCTTACTATGGAAATTTCATTGCGGCTGAGTTCCAACCATGAAATTAATAGTTTTCGAAAAAAGTGAGAATTGATTGGTTAATTGATTGTGCTGTGAGTGGACGTCAAAAGTAAAGTTTAAAGTAAAGTTAAGTACTGAATATGGAATATGCAAGTTTTTACAAGTAACTAGTCGCTGAGCTTCTTAAAATATTATCTGCCTACATTGATAGGTGAAGTCAAGCCAACATTTTAGGTCTTCATTATCGAAAGCAGATAAATTTTCGTGGACCCCCGCTTACAACTCGTGAACCCCCATTATTTTGTCACGCCAACGTAGACCCCCGTCGAGTCTCCCGTGGACCCTTGGGGGTCCACCTGGACCACTTTGGGAACTACTGGTTTAAAGGAATAGATTTAGAGATTGTGAACAATAGAATCAGTCATATAGTGGCTAATTCTGTTGTACACAATGTCTAAACCTAAACTAAAATGACAGGACTAAATATATTCCTATCTCTTTCACAATGCTCCCTGTGGAAAAGGATAGCACTATTTTTAAACATGTCAATTATGTACCTAAATACGTACGTACCATAAATAATGCGTGGCTGATTAATAGCCTGATGGGGTAGGCATTTACCTACTTACCTACTCGTAGAATGCACATAAATTGTAACTTGTTACCTATCTCATCGTCATTATGCATCGGAACGCGCCACCACAAGCACAACGAATTCCTCGGTAACCAGCCGATATTCAGAGCGAGAACTCTCGTAATCCATTACCTATTCACCTTATTTCAACTCACCACATAAATATCTTATCTTTTCTGGGTACCTAGACGCCTATAAACTTATTTATTCCTAACAATATACATATATACATACTATATGTACCTACCTAAGAGTATGTACCTACGTACTATATATAACTAACGTTGTAGAGTCTACCTACACGGAAATCTACGGTATGCAATTAAAATAATGTGGTTTTCTTGACGCGTAGACTTGGCACACAGTAGGTAATAAATAAGCGATTAAAACTGCCTCAATTGCTTCATAATGTTTTTACAGAGCAGAGGCGTCTCTAGCCCATGTAGCGCCCGTGTGCAATCATTACCCTAGCTACACTAGCGCCCTCTAGTATTTTGAAAGTCCCGGCGCCCCCTAATACCGCTGCGCCCGTGTGCACCGCACACCCTACACTATAGGTAAAGCCGCCTCTGTTACAGAGTTTGAGAGTTGAGGACACAAAATGCTATAAAATTACATATACTCTATCCAAAATACTGCATGCACTATTCATAATTGATATCTTGAGTTTTTCAACCACAAACTGTGTCCGCAATATTATTACTATTGAGATTCGAGAGTTAAGTAGAACACGTGACAGTACGTGTATTGCGCCAATGCTACAGAGTACAGACAATGATAGTAGTTAGTTATCCATTCTTCATCTCGACAACTATTGGCGCAACTGACCGGCATTTTTAAGGACACTTTCAGACTGCGAACGCGTTTACTCGCAGTTCAGTGAGGACATCATTGTCGCAGTTATTGTTGTAGAACAAACAAAGCCAATGTTAGTCAGTTCACACAAGGTTAACGGATTGAGGGTAATTCACTAATAGAATAAAAACTCAAATATTTTGTATACAACTTAATCTATGATTACAAAAAGGCTTGTCCTGAGTCCTGACTGACTAAACCACTGGGGTTAGAGCGGGGCCGCACTGCGAAAATTATTCGCGCGGTTTATATTCCGCATTTTAATATATTTTTCTCGCGAATTTTAAATCGCATGTTCGTGCAGCTTCATACATTCCCATATGTCACAGAATTTTGCGAAAAAATTCGCGCGAATAATTTTCGCAGTGCGGCCTAGGCCTTAGAAACTTGAAATTTTGACAGTAGGTTCTTTTTATGACATAGGCACTCACTAAGAAAGCATTCTTGAAAATTCTATCCCTGAGGGTTAGCTAAATAGGGGAGGAAAGATGAAAGTCCGTCATCAAGTTATATCCTTGAAAAATGAAGAAGTTTAAAGAGGAAGAAGAATACGCATTTCAAGATTTTTGGAAATTCGACCCCCAAGGAACTATAGGGATAGGAAAAGTTAAATAGAGATGAAGTTGAAAGGGGGTGATAATATATTATATAATAATATATAATATATATATATATATATATAATAATATTCTATTAAAAAACATTTTTCAACCTAAATCCACGCGAACTAAGTAGGTATGTCGTTTGGCATCAGCTAATTCCTCTATAATTCTAAGAATGCGGCAAATAGGTAATCTAGCGTAACTTTTAGTAGATATTAAGAGAATGTTGATTTAGCAGGAACATAACAATTAACTTTGATCGCATCACTGGCCGCGTCGCCGTCACATCTTCCATTCCATCGCGCTATCCCACTATCAGATCGGATAATTGCATTGTCAATTTAGTCCAACACCGCGTCCGCATTGTTGTACGTTCTCGGTATAATCGCATAATTTCTCTAATAATAGCTCTGAAACAGACAAATGATGAAATCTAATTGTAAACTATTTCTTGTTCTAGATCTGCAGCTTGCGGCGGAACTCGGAAAGACACTCTTGGAAAGGAACAAGGAATTGGAAACAGCACTGCGGCAATACCAAAATGTTATCGAAGATCAGACACAAGAAATCGAAGTAAGATTTTTTATACTAAGTACCTTTACCTACTTATAATTACTTTTATACTATTCGCCTTCCAAACAATTGTTCTTTTGCCATATTTAACTAACATGTTCAATGTTCATTACAATAATTATGGTTCATATACCTACCTACTTGTGATGACATTATGTGTTAATATCAGTTTATGCTAATTTAAAGATTATGAGTCAGAATAATAAATGTCATCATCATCTGCAGTTCATCAGCCTATGCCCATTGCTGGACATGGGTCTTTCTGAGCACATGCCACCCTCCATGATCCTCCGCCTTTCTCATCCAACCACTTCTCGTTAACTTATTAAGTGCTCGAGATTGTCCCACGCTGCTCTTATTGATACGCAGTCTCCACTCTAGAACACGTCTGTGGCCTTGAGTTCTAGAGAGACATGGCCTACCATTTTAGTTTGCTAATCCTTGCTAGATAATACCTAAATGTGGATACTGGATAATAGCTAATAATAGTGTGGATAATAGCCAGATAACACGTACCTAATACCTAAATGTTCGTGTTATTACAGTACTTAACAAAACAAACTGCGGCCTTGCGAGAAGTCAACGATTCAAGATTAAGAATCTACGAGCAACTAGAAGTGAGCATTCAAGACTTGGAGCGCGCGAACCACAGGCTAGCCGTCGACCACGCCGCCGACAAGAAACACATTAAGACGTGAGTTCATTGCCGTAGCAAATTGTGACAGTCATCGTTTCCAATGTAACTACTTTAATGACCCTTTCTTATTTAAAAACAGATTACAGCGCTTTCGATACATGACAATAAATAACTCTTATAATAATGTATGTCATATCTTAGGTACCTACCTACTTAAATCATATTACACCTGTAGAAAGTCAAGAAAATCATGCTAGAGTAATTAAACTATTTTATTTGAAACGAAAAGCAACAATGATTAATTAGTAAAGCTTTAAAAAAATAACCGTTGTAATTCCAGCTTATGCGGCAACATCGAAACGTTGGAAAACAAATGTGAAGAATTCCAAAAGACTGTAGACGACTTGAACGCCCAGTTAGAGATCGTCAGGCGGCGAGCTGAGCGAAAACCTGAAAATGAAAAACCCAAAGAAAACGACGTAAAGACTGCGGAATCCGCGGCGCTCAATACCAAGAATGTTGTCGTCACACCACAAAAGTCGATAGCACCCATCCCAGAGCTTACAAAAGAGGATGAGGACTTACTCAGACTGAGCGATGAGTTACGAGAGAACAAAGTAGCCTTTGCGCAAGAACAAAGAAGAGTTACAGAGCTCGAAGAACAACTGGCATCAGTGATACAAGAGAACAATAGACTGCAAGAACAGCTGAGGAATTGGCATCATAGAGAAGATGAACCAAAATCCATGCACGAAGAATTTTCAATCCTTGAAGAAGTCAGGTAAGCAATCTTAAGGTCTATTATATTAAAAATCTTTTTTATATAATAAAATAAATAATAATATTATAAAAAATCACTTCTTGATTGAACATTTCTATGAAGACCTCCATGGCGCAGTGGTGAGCGCTGCGGGATTATAAGTGGGAGGTCCCGGGTTCGATTCCCAGCAGGGGCAATTTGGGGTTTTATAATTTCTAAATTGTCTCTGGTCTGGTCTGGTGGGAGGCTTCAGCCGTGCCTGGTTACTCTACCCGACCGGCAAAGCCGTGACGCCAGGCGATTTAGCGTTCCGGTTACGATGCCGCGTAAACACCGATCAGGGGTATAGGTTTCGTAAAAACTGCCATACCTCTTCCAAATTAGCCCGCTTTCATCTTAGACTACATCCATCACATACCATCAAATGAGATTGCAGTCGTGTAGTTGAATCAAAAAAATTGTATGTAACTACTATATTTTCCAGACAAGGACAACTATGTGTCAGATGTCTGAGAGGCATGGAACGGGACGACATGTCCTCGATACTCGACGGCGAGGACGACGACAGAAGCGCTATCAGTTCCCTCATCCTCACCCCAGGTCAACAGAGCCCCAGAGACGACCACGTCACCAGCAAACTTGTCAAATTCGACGTGAGTAACCTTCCTGATGCATGCTTCACTATTCTTGCGATTTAATCTTAGACTTTCTCAACTATTCTCTCCCTTGTAGCTTACTTTATATTCTAACCGACTAAACTAGACATTTTGTGTGATATCTAGTTTTCTGTTTCAATTAACACCTAACACAACTGTTTTAACACGAACCTTCGCAATTTTGTACAACTTTAACAATTACTAACTGTAACACTATTATAACCTCCTGCTAAAGGTAAAAGGACTATTCCACAAATACTCCAAACATGAAGGATCTATTATGAAATGGTTCTTTATCTATTATGAAATGGAAATATAACAACACTATTATGACCTCCTACTAAAGGTAAAATGACTCTCGAATACTCCAAACTTAATGGATGATTACAATCCCTTTCATCGATTATGAAATGGTTCCACACCCCGTCAGTTACAATAGGTAGGTATGTCCCCCGCCTGATATCTGATGAGACTGTTTTCATCGTTTCTAGGCGACAAAACTATTCCAACTGCCCCTGATGTTGTTGATCACGCTTTGCATATGCATTATGAAGCGCATTTGCAGTAGTTTTCTTTGGATATATCGCATGTAGTCGAAGGTACGTCCATTACTGACACCTGTATAACCTAAGAGAATGCACGCTAGTCACCGGTGAAGGTAGTTCGTTCATCGATTGTATTGTGTGATTTCTTCTCTTTTTTAATATCCAATCGTAATGTTTGCGTTTAGAACAGCTAACTATTTACTAATTACTAATACTCATTGAATGAACGTAACACTAATTACTAATTTACCAAACAAAATATTCAGTGTGCATATCTCATTAACGTGTGCTTTATCAGCTAAGTTTGTTTAACCAAACTTGTCTCGAATGGTGAAGTAATGGGTGTATTTTTGACTAATTTTATCTTGTTAATTATTCGAATATAATAATTTTATGATCACCTCTTATAAGACATAGTAACTTTCACAATCACTTTCTTATCGTTAAGTAACAGTTAAGTTCTTGTTGATTTCGAATAACTATGGTTTTCTAAATTAATGTTTTATTTTTAACAATCATCGCATATTTGTAACTGACACACCATTTCAGCATTAAACAATCATAAGGTATTCCTTGTCACCATAATAATTCTTGGGCGAATAAACCACCGTTCAAGTTAATAATAAAATTATATCCTTATCCCAAACGATAACGATATAATTCTAAATTCTTCCAAGTTAAAAAAAACTTATTTTTTAAACTTGGAAGATACTTCTTCAAATCAAAATATACCATTTAAAAATATCTTTACAGAATGCGAAGGAGAAACTACTGCAAGGTATTTGGGCCAACAAAGAAGATGGCCACGATAACCCATACAGAGAGCTGGTGCAGAAATACGAAGCTTTGCTCGAGGTTCAACTGTCGCAGGTGAAGAATATCAGAAAAAGTAAGCCAATATTGTTGCCCAGCGCACAAACACAATCAGGACCAATTTCGCTGCAAGATGAATTGCAAACATCCGGTGATTACAACCAATTCAATGTCAAAGATACGGACGAAGAAAGTGGACACGGCGAGGAGGCCCAAAAAGAGAACAATCAACAAAAGAAAGCAGAACCAACGTCGCGTAAGAAGATCATCCAGACTCCGGACTTTTCTGAAGCGGAAACATCCAGCTCGGGCTTCTCAGACGAAACAAGCAACAAAGCTACACAAACAGAACGCGAGAGACCCGGTTCTTTCCTTTGTACGATTGCAGACGGTGAAGACTATCGTTTCAGCATTTATGATGATGTAAGCCCGATGGATAGTCGCTTCCGCAACAGACCTGAATATCGCGAGTTATTCAAGGAAATATTCACTATACTGAAGAAGGCAGCCGAGAACAAAGACGACGGAGAACAGCTGCCGCTTCTTGACGATACAACCACAGGAAAAGTACCACCAGTGACCCCCGCCACGGAGGAACCTCCTGGCAATTTCACTGATGATACTCAGAGCGTACTGTCGTCTGTGATGTCTGAACAGTCGATTCCAGTATCTGATATTACTGCTCCGGAGACAGCTGCGCCAAAAGAAAAGGAGCAACCGATTCCCGATAGCGTAAACAAGCCTGTGAAAAATGAAACGAAACTGAATAACACAAAAAATAGCAAGGAGAACAAACCAGTGGTTGAGAGCACCTCTGAGAAATCAAAAGATAAAGAAACCCAGAAAGAGACTGAAGCAGAGGCGGAAAAAGAAAAGGAACGAGTGCTGACACCACTGGTGCGCCAACCACTGGAGTACATCGCAGCCACTAGAAAGAAGTCTAAACATCGCAACCGCAAGCACAGCCAAGATCGTCAAGGAGCCGATTCGCCCGTGTTCCCCTCTCCACCTAAAATTATCTACCAGAAATCGTCGAACAAAAAGAGAAGAGACTACAGGCCGATCGAAATAAGCCCTCTTGTGAAAACAACTGAAGCGGAATGGAACGGATCCACTCTCCAGTTTTACAATAGGAATATGAACTCCCCAACACCTAGTGTTAGCGGCCGGACGGGAAAGATCTATCAAGGCTACAACTCAGAAACCGACTCATGGGATATCAAACAGAGCACTGCGTCACAAGAAATACACAAACTAAGAAAACTGGAGCTCTCATACGCCGAAGTGCTAAGAAACGCCGATAAAACTAAAAATAGGCGCAAGAAACATCAGTAAATTACTGTGAAATTTTATCCAACGACCCCCTCTCGCTCGTTAGTGAGAGTCGAGTGATCAACCGCCATTTGTCTTCGTCAACTGGACTTTAGTTTAAGAGGTTTTGTGATCTGCTAGCGTTACTTTTAATTTGTACCACAAACCAATTATTGGTTGCCATATATTATGTTCTTATAACTATGTAGATCAATGTATCGTATATTTATTTCAACATATAAAACAAAATGTTATACATCAAAAATAGTCCAACGTTAAAAAAATAATAATTTATTATTTTATATTTGATTAAAAAATATCTTACCCTCCGACATAATAGAAGTCTTCTTCACATAAGACTTCTTGAAAAATATATGCATTTAATAAAATCATGAAAGTATGTAAAACGGCTTAATTTGAAAATCGTCAAACTATTAATTTGTTGCATTTGAAATTTTATTATTTGATATTTTCAATAGAATGAGTTTTTATCCTTGAACTCGTTTCCGTTATTACTTCAGTCACTATTGTAATTGTATATTATGTATTTGAATTATGGATTTATTTGTAAATATTCATTTAAGTTAATTTTATACTTTAATTTGCCATGGTATCTGCGAGTACTATAATTCTTTGTGGAATTGTATGCTGAAATTTTATTTAATGAGAGTGGAGAGGTTGAAGGTATGAAATAAAAATTTGCATTAAATATTATCAGTATTTCATTTGCTCCTTAGTGTCATTGGCTATAAACGAGTAATTTTAAATAACACACATATAAATATACACATTATTATAATTTATTATTATAATATTACATTAAAATTTAACTTTTTACACAGGTTACATTCGCCATCACAGATGTAAATGTCGCAGCCCAAAAGAAAAATTAGCTATTTCAAGAAGTGCCAAATTGCTTTAAAACCTAAATAATCACAAACAGATATATATACATACATAATTGCCGTAGGTTACATACATTTCTCTAAACGCAATAATTATTAATATTTATAATTTGAAACACAATAATTGTAGCTTCACAAATAAGACAGACATATATTCTATATCGTAAACTTCAATCTGTAAACGAGATAAAATATACTTTACAGTAAATTCGATAGTGGTTCTAATTCAGTTGCACATAATCCCTAAACTAAACCAAATTGGCAGATCTAATAGTTAATGCTAACCAATCCGCAGGAAACATTGTGAAAAGTATAATTATATTTTATTTACATTTGCTGTCAATTCAGTTCAGAGATTGTGCAGATCAGAACTGGCACCAAAATTACTTGTAACGCTAATAAAAGTAAAAAACGTAAAAAATCATAATTTATTATTATTTTAAAAATAATATTTCGTCGGCTTACCGCTAGAACTCATTATGTGACATATTCACAACTTTGAGTAAACGAGGTTTAAACAATTAATTAGTTGTAGTTGTATTGATTGCCTAATATCTTCTAAAATAATGATAATCATAATTTTAGAAGATATTAGGCAATCAATACAACTACAACTAATTAATTGTTTCATCATCATCATCATCATCATGATCAACCCATTACCTGCTCACTACAGAGCGCACTACAGAGCTACTCTCCTCTCAGAGTGAGAAGGGTTTTGGCCATAGTCTACCACGCTGGCCAAGCGGATTGGCAGACTTCACACACCTTTGAGAACGTTATGGAGAACTCTCAGGCATGCAGGTTTCCTCACGATGTTTTCCTTCACCGTTAAAGCAAGTGATATTTAAATACTTGAACTAAAACCCGACTACTCATAATAGTATACAAGTATATAATTAATTGTTTAAACCTCGTTTACTCAAAGTTGTGAATATGTCACATAATGAGTTCTAGCGGTAAGTCGACGATTTGTCGTTTTAATTTTAGGATGAAAATTAGCTAATATCTTTACCTATTTATATATATTTTATAACCTATACAAAGCAATTAGCAATTACAAAACTAGCCAGCTAATAAGCTAAACAAACATACAAATCACTTTTTCCAATCATCATGGTCCATGAGACATTTTGAGGAGGTGGTACTTTCTAAGTTGCCTGTGTATGGTAAACAGAAATGCGATTTCAAAATTCTATTTGACTAAAAAAAAAATGGTTAATACCTGACAATACAACCTGATATGTCCTAATGTTTGTTTTTGCTCATTCTTTTTCAGCAACGGCAAATACGATAAAAAGACCTTGCTGTGCAAACATAATCAAATTATTTTAAATAAATTAACACCTCGCTATCTCTCTCGCACGCCCGCACCTAAACAGCTGTGACGTCACTGTGCATATATGTGCATCCCTTTCTTGTCATTTGACAAGTATACCCCTACTACCACCAGGTTTAAAGGAGAATGCCCAAAAATCTATGGGCGTGTAACCCAGTCGTTTACAAGCGTGTTGTATGCAGCATTTATTGCAGGTTTATTCCTGATAACCAAACACACCATTTTAATACCTCTAGGACTTGTAGTTTTAAATAAATCTAAGTTTAAGTTTGAAAATGATTCTAGGTTATGTGTAGTTTATAATTGTTAAAGTAGTAAGGAAAGCCGTGTATCTTTCCTGCCGATTTGAACTATTTGTTTGGCGCGCACTATACTTAACATAACTGTCCAACGATATCCAATACAAAAACAATAAACCAAATTAATATTGGTCTCCGCTGTGCTACAATAAACAATCAAAATGTAAACAGAGTAGACGTCACTAGCGTCACACACAACTAAAACAATGACATGTCACATTGACATCTTGAAATAAGTTTCGTTACACAAAATCAAAAAGGTTGTAGTTATATTATATTCCATTGCACAAAACGCAACGAAGTTAAAACAATATTATAAAAAAAATATATTAATTATTACTTATTTACTTTAAGCATATATTGTACGATTTACAACAAATAACAAATAAAATAATGTATTTAAATAATTAATATCCGTTCTATTTTAAATGAAATTATTTTTTTAAATATAACAAACCTCTTTTTATTTGGGCATGTACCTATGCGTAGAATGTAATGCAAATGGCCGTCAGACTTAAACGGGAAGTTGAAAAGACGGTTTAATTCCTTTTTTATTACATTTTTTTATCGTGAAGTGTAGCATTAATAATTATTAATTTTCAAATTGTCATATATTCGTAAGATAATTTTTAATAAATTACATTTTGTGTAAATGTTTGAGTCAGGGGTGGTCATTCTCCTTTATTTATTTTTAAGCAAATTTACAACCTTCCATCCTTTTATAAAAACGATAAAATAACCATCTTCCCTATTCAAAAGGTTTTAACCCCAGTACAGACTAGCTGGCGTGATTTGTTTGCCATAATCAGGCAACGCAGAATAACCATTAAAAAAAACAGCTTTTATCAACCACCTCAAAATTTTCACCTCACTCTCTTGTCATTAAGCTGGGTCTCCACCAGAAAACAATTGCCAACTTTTTTGCTATCAACACGTCGTGCTGATGACAAAAGTTGGCAATTTTTCTTTGGTGGAGACCTAATGTTTAGGCGCTATTTAAAATGGCTAACTTCACGATCGTATTGCGACGATGTGCTAGTTTATGTCCTACTTGTTCTGCGCCTCGAGTTCCCTCTCCACGATCTTGCGGTACTCGTCGAAGCCGCCCTCTATGCTGGCGACGGACCCGCCGCCGCACACCCACAGTTCCTTGCACACCATTCGTATTAGTCTTTCGTCGTGGGATACCAGAATAACTCCACCCTGGAAAGGGGTTACAATACAATTGGAGAGGTATCCAGAAGAATTAAAGGTGTCGTAAAATTATGTATTAGTCTTTCGTCATGGGATACCAGAATAACGCCACCCTAAAAAGAGGTTAAAATACAATTGGAGAGGTGTCCAGAAGAATTAAAGGTGTCGTAAAATTACATATTAGTCTTTGGTCGTAGGATACCAGAATAACGCCACCCTAAAAGGAGGTTACAATACAATTGGAGAGGTACCCAGAAGAACTAAAGGTGTCGTAAAATTACGTATTGGTCTTTCGTCGTGGGATACCAGAATAACGCCACGCTAAAAAGAGGTTACCTACAATACAATTGGAGAGGTATCCAGAAGAATTTAAGATGTCGTAATACGTAATTATTAGTCTTTCGTCGTGGGATACCAGAATAACGCCACCCTGGAAAGAAGTTACGGAAAGGTTGGAGAGTGTATCTAGAGAAGTTAAAGGTGTTCTAAAACGAATGTATCTCGTAGAATTATGCATCGATTTGTGTTGTTTTGATTGGTGAAGTCCTAAATCCTAGTGGTTGATGGGCTCGTCCAGCACCAGGAAGTTGGTGTTGCCCATGCACAACCGCGCGAACGCCACCCCGACTTCTGCCCCCCGGACAAACTCGCCACGGTCTGCAGCGTTTTTTTAATAACCTGGCATTTTCATTTCACTCACCGTATACTTATTAATGGCCTTGCCCAACGCCTCTATGGTCTCAATGTCCAAGTGGTTGGTGGGCTCGTCCAGCACCAGGAAGTTGGGGTTGCCCATGCACATGCGCGCGAACGCCACGCGGGACTTCTGCCCCCCGGACAGGCTGGCCACGGTCTGCAGCGCCAGGTCGCCGCTCACGCCGAAACTGCCCAGTTGTCTTCTGTACTCCTCCACGGTTTTACCTAAATTATATGCCTTTGTGAATTCAATTAAAAATTCTAAAATATATTTGGAACTAGCTCTTCCCGGCATGCGTTGCAATGCGACGTAAAGTATGGTTTAGAAACGCGTAGAGAACAAACAAATTAACTTTTATATAGATTTTTGGACCAGGAACCTTTGCGGGCATGCGTCCGATCGTTCCCCAAGATTTCATCGCAATCGGATGAAGGGAAGACGGCATAAGAGACATACAGACAAACATTAATTTTTATTTATGTATAGATATAATTTAGCAATCAGAATAATTATACAAGTTCGCATGAGGTAACACAAATGGTCAAAATCTGGTGGTTTCAGTTCTCAGTATTTTGACACCGTTAAATGTTATCAGATCATAAAAATCTTGAGCTATGTCAAATCTCGCCGGGATTTGGATCCCACTTCTATCTAATTTCCATGGCCGGAATATTATAAAACAAAAAATACCCAATTTTGTTTGGTATTTGCTGAGGCTGACATATCCAAATGAATAAAAGTCACAAAAAAAGAGATAATAAAAATACTCTTTCAATAGTCGCAAGTCGCAATTACGCACAAGTCGCGGACTGAACACCGAAAGGTCGACGGTTCAAACCCCACCCGTTACACTATTGTCCTACCCACATGTACAGCAAGGCTAATATTCTAAAAAAAACATACCTGCAGCAGCTCAACGGAAAAAAATACCTGCACAGGTCTTTGGGGAAAAATACCCGGATAAATCTTCTGCAGCAGCTCAATGGGAAAAATACTTGCATAGGTCTTCTGCAGCAGCTATACGGAAAGATATACCTAGATAGGTCTTCTGCAGCAGCTCAACAGAAAAAAATACCTGAATAGGTCTTCTGCAGCAGCTCAACAGAAAGATATACCTGGATAGGTCTTCTGCAGCAGCTCAACAGAAAAAAATACCTGAATAGGTCTTCTGCAGCAGCTCAACAGAAAGATATACCTGGATAGGTCTTCTGCAGCAGCTCAACAGAAAGATATACCTGGATAGGTCTTCTGCAGCAGCTCAACAGAAAGATATACCTGGATAGGTCTTCTGCAGCAGCTCAACAGAAAGATATACCTGGATAGGTCTTCTGCAGCAGCTCAACAGAAAGATATACCTGGATAGGTCTTCTGCAGCAGCTCAACAGAAAGATATACCTGGATAGGTCTTCTGCAGCAGCTCAACAGAAAGATATACCTGGATAGGTCTTCTGCAGCAGCTCAACAGAAAGATATACCTGGATAGGTCTTCTGCAGCAGCTCAACAGAAAGATATACCTGGATAGGTCTTCTGCAGCAGCTCAACAGAAAGATATACCTGGATAGGTCTTCTGCAGCAGCTCAACAGAAAGATATACCTGGATAGGTCTTCTGCAGCAGCTCAACAGAAAGATATACCTGGATAGGTCTTCTGCAGCAGCTCAACAGAAAGATATACCTGGATAGGTCTTCTGCAGCAGCTCAACAGAAAGATATACCTGGATAGGTCTTCTGCAGCAGCTCAACAGAAAGATATACCTGGATAGGTCTTCTGCAGCAGCTCAACAGAAAGATATACCTGGATAGGTCTTCTGCAGCAGCTCAACAGAAAGATATACCTGGATAGGTCTTCTGCAGCAGCTCAACAGAAAGATATACCTGGATAGGTCTTCTGCAGCAGCTCAACAGAAAGATATACCTGGATAGGTCTTCTGCAGCAGCTCAACAGAAAGATATACCTGGATAGGTCTTCTGCAGCAGCTCAACAGAAAGATATACCTGGATAGGTCTTCTGCAGCAGCTCAACACAAACATATACCTGGATAGGTCTTCTGCAGCAGCTCAACGGAGTTGACGTTCATCTCGAGCTGGTCAACGTGGTGCTGGGAGAAGTAGCCGAACTTGAGGCCGCGGTGCACGCTGCGCACGCCGCTGGTGGGCGACAGCATGCCCATTATGATCTTCAGCAGCGTCGTTTTCCCCGCGCCGTTGTCACCGACCTACGTACAAACACGGATCCCGTTACATTTCGTATAACAAAGTTTCAACAAGTGATTAAATCTAAATGATTGGTAAACCAACTTCACCACGCAATTAACAGTCTCGAATACAACCGAACCGATTTTGATGAAACTTGCCTAAGTTGAAGTAAATGTAAGCCAATAAAAAAGTATGGTCACAATCTGATCAATAGTTACGGAAAAATCCGCGAAGATGCATTCATCTATGAAATTTTATATATTTGTTTGGAAGCCCATATATCGTATGTGAATATTTTGCAGTTCCAATAATATTACATACATACTGTCTACTTGATAACCTCCTGTTTTTGAAGTCGGTTAAAAATGACAGCTGTCTCTATATTAAAATACTGCACGATAATAAGTAATCTACAAACATACTCACTATACATATCCTAGATTCCAATGTAGCTCCTAGATTAACATTCGAGAATATGACCCTGTCCTTTGAATAATAGAATCCAACTTCGTTCAGTTGCAGGATGGGAGGGGAGAGTGGTTCCGTCTCCGGAAACCGAAGGACCACATCTATTTCTTTCTCAACAGGTTTCAGTTCCGGTCTAGAAATTAAAACATAAAGCGTTAATATATGTATTTCGTATAGGTTAATAATCATATAGATTGTAAATTACACAGGTCACATCCATAGAAATATAATATGGGACTCCAAATTCTTTATTCAATCATTCCACAGATCAAATTCTGCTGTTTTTTTGGCCCAATGTCAAACACAGGCACATTTTTATCATATTTAACAACTCACGATGGTAGTTGTTCAAAACTCACGCTACTAGTTTATTAGCTAGTTAACAACTCACGCTACTGGTTTATTAGCTAGTTAACAACTCACGCTACTGGTTTATTAGCTAGTTAACAACTCAAACTACTGGTTTATTAGCTAGTTAACAACTCACGCTACTGGTTTATTAGCTAGTTAACAACTCATACTACTGGTTTATTAGCTAATTAACAACTCACGCTACTGGTTTATTAGCTAGTTAACAACTCACGCTACTGGTTTATTAGCTAATTAACAACTCACGCTACTGGTTTATTAGCTAGTTAACAACTCACGCTACTGGTTTATTAGCTAGTTAACAACTCACGCTGTTGGTTTTTAAGCGTAACCGTACTGGTTTATTACTCTGTATACATAGACAAGACACTCACAGCTTTTCCAGCATCTTAAGCTTGCTCTGCACGGAGGAGGCGCGGTTGGCGTTGTAGCGGAACCGGTCGATGAACTCCTGCGTGTGCGCGCGGTGCTGTTGCTGCGCCTCGTACTCACGTTGCTGGTTTTTATGCTTTTCCGTCTTGGTTTTATGGAACTGTTCGTAATTTCCCCTGCGAACGAAAGATATACGTATTTTAAAAGAGTTACAATTATAAATTTTGAAATAATTTTTGCTGAAAATCTAATCAGTTACGTAATTGTGCGTCGAAAAAATTTGTCCCATGTCAATATCATATTTCATTCGCGAGATAATCAATACGAAAAATAACTTCGAACGCACGTACATACATGCAGACTTCCACTTAAGAACTATAAAGTTTGACTCTAGAAGCCTTAATACATACAGGAGATATATCAAAATTTTTAGTTCACAAAATCAGCTACATTACAAAAACTTTCCACTGGGAAGTTAATAATAAGTACCAGTCTATAATAAGTACCAGTCTGTAATAAGGACCAGTTCTGCAGGTAATTCTATGTGACGATGGTCAAACGTTGTGTTATTATATAGCGCAATATAACCTGTATGTGTCGAGCCTCTGCGAGTGCAGGTGCATAATGTCAGTGGGCACGGTGTCGAGGAAGTTGCGGTCGTGGGACACCACCAGCAGCGTGGTGGGCCAGTTCTGCAGGTAGTTCTCCAGCCAGATGATGGCCTTGATGTCCAACATGTTCGTCGGCTCGTCGAGTAACAGGAGGTCTGGTCTGAAAATAAATAACTTGAATTACTATCTTCAGACGCTCAGGGATTTTGGATCATTTTTTGAGTTTTTATTTTATTTATTATAGACCCACGCATGACCACAATCACACCCGATGGAATGTGATGATGTGGCATGAGATGGTACGTGTTTGTTTATGGCTGTTTCGGTTTTTGTCTTCAAGTGTTTTAGCGATATGAGTACATTCTGTTATTTAATGTGCTCGTGGTTACACGAAGATACTAAATCAAAGTATGTTTTAAAACAATCTTATGTAAGTATAAACTATCATGAGCCTTGCAGAATATGAAAAAAATCAATTCACATACACTTCATTTATAAAATGTTAATTATACCTGGCCCAAATGTCACTGTACGGTTTTCTTGTGCCAGCATCCTTACAGTAGATGGCGCTGTGCGAATTTCACTCACGCTAACAAAGTTTCAACCTACAATGACCTACTAACTTGGAAAACAGAGCTCTCGCGAGCGCCAGCCTCATCCGCCATCCGCCGGAGAAGGTCCTCGTGGGGCGCGCCTGCATCTCCGGCGAGAAGCCCAACCCGCTGAGGATGATGGACGCCCGCGCGGGCGCCTTGTCCGACTCTATGTTCTCCAGCTGTGCGTACACTTCGCTGAGCTCCGTCGACAGGTTCTGGTCTGCTGATCTGGAGGAGAGTAACTCTGTTTACTAATCGGACGAGCTGATTATTATCTGAACAAGTAAATTTAAGCTGCAATAGCGTAGCGGTCGTCAGGCGTGGATCGCAAACCAAAAGGCCGACGGTTCAAACCCCACCGGTTACACTATTGACGCCTAACACAAGCTTTACAATAAGCAAGCTTTTGCTTATTGTAAAGGGGAATATTAACCAAGTTCATCATGACCAACATTAAAAAAAAGCAACTTTTTCCACACCAAATTTTGAACGGGTTGGCCAATACCAACAGAAGACTGTAGGAGCACGAAGCAGTAGATATTACAGAGCACAAGAGAGTGTGTTCCCGTACTTTCATCATATGCCTTGCGATACAACCTGAGAGACATCAGGCGTAGGACATAAGAGTAACACAGCCAACTTCCTGACTGCTTTGTCACCATGACAATTTCACTTCAAGCAGTCAGGACTGAGGTTACGAGGTAATTAAATGCCAAATTAGTTTTACTCACCCACTATTGATAGCCGCTGTAATTTCCTTCTCCCTCTTCAACAAATTTTCTCTAACTGTGTCACATTCTAGAACACTCTGCAACGCGATCGTATCATCCCCGGTCACCTCTTGCTCCACGTGCAGTATGGAGATGTGTGAAGGTATTTTGAGTTGTTTACTCATGATCATGCGTAGTAACGTCGTCTTGCCTAGACCGTTACGTCCGACTAGACCGTACCGTCTGCCGAATGCAAGAACCAAATCCGCACCTTGTAACAGCACTCTGTGAACAATGCTGCTTTGTTTACTTGTTCATTATGAACCATTTTAAAACGTTTGCTTGTTTTAAAATGTTGTTCAAAGGTCAAAGGTGTGTTCAAGTACAAAGGCATATTATACTTATTGTTGCAATAAATTAATTAGTTCATTACTAGTTCATAAGATTCAAGAAAACATGTTTTCAATTTGTTTTCCTTAGTCTTCAAGGAGGTAAGGTACACATACCATCAAGGTGAGCAAAATAAATATGTATAAGGAACTGTATGCTCGGTCTATGACTATTTGTTATTTAAGTAGAGATTCTCATAAGAAAACTTGAACTAAGTACATCTTCAGTAATAAATAAGTAACAAGCTTTTGTCTTTGCAAAATAAAAATATTGATTTTTAATAAATTGTAGCACTTTAAGAAAATATTTTATTAGGTATAGAGAGTAATACAGTGGTCATTCAGATTTTTGTATGAATGAGTGAGAAATATTTTCTACCATGAGGTCCCCTCACATCCCAAATGAACAATTAATAAGAAAGAAATTTATAAAGAGAAAAATTATGTCTCACTATGGATGGAATACCAGTTGTAGTTTCATTGCCATACACAGAACTGTAAGGAGAGTCCATTCAATATACAGTATGTAAGAAAAAACCCTGTCAGATCCGTCACGGATCTGACAGGGTTTTTTTTGTTGTAATTAGGTATCGTGAGTTGGTTCTACTTATGGTAATCATTTTGAAATACTAAGTAAAAAAATTACCCTTTAAAAAACTAAAATTTAATTTTATCAAATGGGGAAAGTCGCATGGTAACACAGACGCGGCGTCAGCGCTCAGTAGGTATCGGGTAAAGTACCTATCGGGTAGGTACCTACCTATCGGGTACAAAGTATTTTAGGTACTTATCGTCTGTACAAAAAGATAATAGGCGTGAGATTTTAAGGGCACAGCTGTACTTAATTAATTACTTTTATTGTTTAACGGCCAATACAGAACAATACTATGTAGGTACTTACTATAGCACATGTTTTATTTTGATCCTTTTAAATATTTCTTTTAGTTTTTGAATCAGACACCAGAGTTGTTGAACAGAAACCAGATCCTAATTATTATCAATCCTAGTTACAATAAGGTAGGTAATATTGGAACGGATAGGTATTAAATACGACAAATTAAAAAAATTAAAACAAATCTTTGGTCAGGTTATGACGAGGTAAAAATGAAACTGCTTTAGAAAGAAGACCGCGCTGGCCACATACTTAGTTGGTCCACCTCTACCAATCCACCGTTCTCCATACTGCTCGTTTAGGTACCTATTCACGCACGGAACGGGTGAAATGTGGCGGGACACTGTCATGCTGGAACCACATTGACCGATGTGCAGCCACATCCAAGACTTCTAAGGCTTCATCTAGCTAGCACCCAGACACATTAACATATTGAAATACTCTTGATTAGAATAAGACATATCGCAGAAATAACAGAACACAAACACAGCTGCGGAACGACCACTCGGAAACAGTTTACGCGCGAAACTGTGTGACTTCAGGACTTCAGAGGTGACACGTGCCAACCCTCTGTAACGTGCCGCCCAGTGGAGTCTTTGAAGAAGCCGACGCCGCCTTTCGGTACGAACTGGCGGCATTTATGACGGCTTGTAACAAAGCGAAATTTGTGTACCTAAACCAGGGATTCCCAAAGTGGGGAGTCGATATCGACCACAGGGGTCGACATAAATGAAAACTGATTTTGGGGGTCGACGAGGTGTCAAACCCTGTTAATTAACACAAGTTCTTAAGTAGGGTATTCACCTAGACGTATAGCATGTAACGTATCTGATACTGTATCAACTTGCAAGTGGGTACGGCTCGTCCACGGTCGTGTTGCCGTCCACGCGCACATTGGGAGCCGCCTTTGTGTTCGCAGTGATACCGCCACTAGGGGGGACACTACGAACTTATTGCGCTTCACGGGCGAGCGGCTCACAGCGGGCTCGTGCCTACGTACTCACTTGATACAGTATCAGATACGTTACATGCTACACGGCTAGGTGAGTACCCTGCTTTATTCAAAATTTCAAGTTACCTAAGTTGTGTTACGTGTACCAACTTGTTATAAGAATGATTAATATTTTACCAATTAATGATGTCAAGTTTACTCACTTAACCAACCGCAAAGTTTTTAAATTGGTAAATATTTTGTATCAATAGAGAAAACTAGAGGTAGGATTTTAATGTAATTGGTTTATGGGGGTCTAAGCTATCAGTTCATTTTAGAAAAGGGGTCTCTTGCGCAAAATACTTTGAGAATCCTCAATCCTTGGTCTAAACGAATAGTAATAAAATAAATAAACTTATTTCAAGGTCGGGATAGCTTAAGGCATCTTCACATTATGCTCATTACGCGTTAGGGTCCAATAGTATGGAGGTATGTCTAGTGTTACAGTTTGCTGCTAAACAACGACTTGTTCTGTCAGCGGCAGTAATTACGCACGCAAATGCATACAGCCGGCTGCGATACGCGCGCTATCTGATTCAATCAGCAGTTTTATTCATAAAATTATTCGATAGTATTTATTTTGATCACACTAACCAATTCAGTAGGTACCTACGTGAGTCTGTGGCTCAGCTCAGGCCACTGACTGAGAGTGTGAGCTGGGTGATTTGTTGCTTCTTAGGGTTCCGTACCCAAAGGGTAAAAAGGGAGCCCTATTAATCTCTCTCTACTGTCTGTCTATCTGTCTGTCTGTCTGCCTGCCTGTCTGTCCGTCCAGCCGTCTGTGCGCCGGTCACACAGCTCGTAGTAGTTTGTAAGCTGTGACCGAACAAACGAACATTTTTTGGATTTTTCTTTCACGGTTTGTTGCGATGTCTATCTCGGAAATTAAATATTTCTTACACCCAAAATATTATGTTGTTCATAATTATGTACGGAACCCTAAAAGAGTGCGGCTCTTTCGAGTCAAGGCCGACTCGCACTTGGTTGTTTTTTTTTATTTTAGTCGGCAAACAATATGCTGCGCCGGTCGATTCTAAGCTTATTGTGAACACGCCTTTACAGGCTTACACGTGCCAGCGGTATTTACAAAAGATGCCGCCCGCCGACTCTGGTGTTGTCAAATTTCAAAAATTTGCGCAATATTGGGGAATTAGGGCACTAAAAATATGCATTTTAAATTACAATAACATTTTTATCTTAATGAATAAAATTTTTTAAATATTTTTTTCAGTGATGTCTGTGGGATAACAATCTTTCCCTTTCGGATCTGACAGGGTTTTTTTCTACATACTGTATATAGTATAACTAAAATTCAGTAGCTTGTAAACTCAAATTTTATTTAGAAAATATAAATTATGTAATGTAATTCAGGAAAGAAACTTTATTGTAATAAATTTTTTAAAATATTAATACTTTAAAAAAAATTTTGGAAGCTGTAAACCTAAAGATAAATTTTTAAGGACAAATCTTGCTTCACTTTTATTGAAAGTCAACTTATTTTTGAATAAATATGTCACAAACATACTAATACAAGCATCTATTTACCTGTCGCCATAAGCTATATCAAAGTTTTCTATCCTTATGTCTTGAGTTCTGTTAGTGCCTTTTGCTTCAAGCTTGCTGTCCTTCTTTGAGGTGACCTGTGACGCAGTGGCAGTCTGTAATACTGGGATGGCGACTGGGACTTTTGAATCTTTCTGCTTTTGCTGCTTCTGTTGCAGTTTTGCTTCCGCCTTTTCTAATTTCCTTGCATCTACTTTCTAAAAATAAGTAATGAATGACCTGTTTTAGCTACAATTTAATTTGGCAATGATAATGATATGAGTATTGTATTGTATAGTGATAACAATTGACGATTCAAAAGTACTTGTAAAAGTTTATTTGAATAAAAAACTTAAAAAAAAAGAAAAAAAAAGTACACAAAAACTTAAAATAGCAAAGTCTGAACTTAAAAACTTAAAATAACACCTGACATTCATAAAAATTTGTAAAATAAGTCCTATTTTATCTACTTTTCAAAAATAAGAAATGAAGAACTCTGTTTTAGCTACAATTTAATTTGCCAATGATATTAATTATATGAGTATCTACAAAAACTGAAAGTAGCAAAGTCTCATAGTACCAAGTGGTGGTGGTGGTGGTGGTGGTGGTGGTGGTGGTAGTGGTAGTTTAATAAACAATGGATAACACTTGACATTCATAAAAAATTATAAAATAAGTGACATTTTGAGTTTGACTTTTTGAGAGAATGAAAAATATGATGTCTTTAGATTGCTTTAAGGCTGCTCTCCTCACAAACGTATACGCTTATAACGCTTAACGCTTAACGCTATCGTATAACGCTTCTCCATACAAACGTATTACGCCTATTATTCTAATATTTGTAGCAATAGATCTAAAGTTAAGCCAGATATCAATTTATATCTCCATTATCTATGCCATAAAATAAAAAAAATAGTAAAATTACATTTATTTTGAAAGTTATAATGCTTGAAAAATCACTATTTTTGGGCAAATTTTGAGGCAACTTCGTGCGTAAATAAACTATATAAGAAACTAGAAAACTGAAAATCGACCGAAGTCTTATCATACGTTACCTCATAATAATTTCAAATGTCTTTAGTTCATGCAAAAAATTGCCAAATATTTGCTAAAATAGGCGTAATTCCAAACCTAGATTTGCATCTTTTTACTTTGCCGTTTTTCACTAAAAATCATGATATCTCAAACAAAATTTATTTATTTAATTAATTTATTATTTATTTATGTATATATTTTTAGTACTCTACTTTACTGAAGACGTCTCGCTCTCTAAATGTAGAAATCACTGTTTTAGACTCCACTCACAATAGATTTGTCGCTCCTATGGAGAGGGCTCTTAAGTGATTAAAAATATAGTGCCAAGTTTTTTCTGTGCGTGGAATAATTTTCTAAATAAATGGCCCTGCTTTGCACATGCTATTGGAGAAATTGGTATAATTTTTCATCCAGTCAATTGACTGGATAATTCAGCTATTTGTACTACTCAATTAGCTTTTATAATGTATAACTACATAAAGTAGTAAGATATTATTATGGTTGTAAGAAATAATATTGCAGTTACATACTAGATATCATAATTATCATTGTCAACTGATTCAGAACAAACTACTTTCAGGTTTTGCTTAAAGTAAAACTAACATTGTAAACATATTTAAGACTAAAATGATGAAGAAGATCACTCACTAAACTATCGTCCCTCGTGTGTAACCATATACTCTTGAGATCCTCCGTTTCGTGAACATGATTAGTCATTGAAGCCAAATGAATTGGTGCATCCAACACTTTCCTTGGTCCGTTTGTATAACTCGATTTTTCTGGTTGTAACATGTTTAATAATTGCTCACAAATTTCTCTAAAAACCACAACAATTTATAGCACACAAAAAGTCTTTGAAAAATCATTTTAACTAAATATTTTAAGGTAAGATAACCTGAATCATACTGATCTATCCATTACTTAGATTTGAGTAAAATCATAAAACAAAAATAATGTGCAACGGAAATTTCAGTAGGTAGGTATGTAGGTACTAAATCTCACACCTGTTTTTAACCTATAACTAAGGATGATATAATTATTGAATTTTACGAAAATGTAAACCTGATATCATCCTCGGATTTTTCAGATATTCCTTGCAGGATTTCTCCAACAGCCTCATATACTTCCTCTGTATCTTCGAATTCTCCGGCACTATTGTCCAATATGTCTGTAAATGATCACTAATCAATTGGGACATTCTTTGTTGATAGATAATAAGTGTGCGACAACTTGAACCAACTACAGTCAAGTATTCTCCAGTACAACAATGTTAATAAAATAATAATTATTAAGAGCAAGACCGTAAAACTATTAAGAAATTAACAGAAATACATAGTTTATAACCTTACCCTCAACATATTTTTTTAACTCTTCGTCTATTAGAGGAAATTGGCTTTTAATAAAATCACCGAAGCTAGCCATTATTGTTCCAAGAAACTTGGTTAAAACCAAGAGAAATAAATTGTTTCTATCATTTATTTTACGCGAAAATAGGTAAGTAAATATCTCCTGATGTCACGTCAATGAACCATAAACAATAATGCAGATAAAAAGAGATAGACTAATGTCAATTTTCTTTCCGTGACCACAATTTCGAAACAGACCACAAAAAATAAGGAATCGAATCGAGAACTTGCCATAGACTGAAAAATAATAAATAATTTTCTTCTAAATAATGGACAGGCCTTTGGCAACGGAATTTTCTGCCGCACATTCATGATCAATGATCAATTATGAATTTATTAAAGTATGCATTATTTGAAATTATTGAAGTTATTATATTTCGTTAAAGATATACAGGGTTAAATAAAAAATACCAGAAAGCTCTCGGCACGTAATTGTTATCATTAAAACTAACAACTTTTGTTCTACGACTTTTTTTTTAACTCGATATTTTGTGAAATATTTGATATTCAATATTTTACATAGATTCTCTCCTTGCAACTACTCTGTAACATCGGCAACGCCGCACGAACCACACGCACGTGTCTTGGTCTCGACTCTCGAGTCACGACTTTCTGTGCGCACAGAGTAATGTCACTTTAGAGAAATAACATAATTTATTAATTTTTTTGTATGAAAAAAATTAATGCGGAATTTTAAAAAGTCGTAGAACAAAAGTTGTTAGTTTTAATGATAACAATTACGTGCCGAGAGCTTTCTGGTATTTTTTATTTAACCCTGTATAATTCTCTGTCATTTGTCATTTCCGATTCTGTTGCATAGAGATAATAATAATAATAAATAGAGTTGGCATACCTACCTAGTTATGTTAGCCCATCCGCTGTAGATTAAGTCCTAGAATGCATGGTCAGCGTCGCGCCGCTCCGGCGACAAATGTAACACCATTATTAATTTTAGTATTAAACTAGCCTCAGTATCGGCAATACGTCTTTCATTTAAAATACTCCCTGATAAAATCTCAGGTTAATTTAATTTAAAAAGCATTTCAAAAGCTCCCGAAACCAAAAGTGGCGCAGCCGGGCCGGATTTTCCTAAAAAGTTCCGTAGTTTTTCCGACAAAACACGAGAACAAAGGAAGTCCGTTCGAACCAAATAAATTTCTTTTGTGTTACGAGTGCAAGAAAAGCCGAGTATGGGAGAAGAGAAGATTCGGTGAGTCAAACTTTTCGCCAATCCTTTGTTCCTCTAATCCTCCTGTATTTTTCATGTTAATTATAAGTAATTGTTATTCTAGAGATCAAACCTTGCTCATTATAACACTGTTAGCCTTAAGCCCGATATCTCCGCATGAGATTCTGCGGTCTTATCTCTATTCTAAGAATATGAACATAGAGTAGTTACGAACATAGAGACTTTTAATATGAATTAACTTTTATTGAAATTGATACAAAGATATAATTATAAATTAAAAAGATTTAGTGAAATATATTTTAATAAGTTTTATTTGCAAAAAAAAAAAAAATATATAAGTTTTAATTATACTGTACTTTACTCTAATATTTTATAACTTTTACAAATTTTATTACTAGTTTCAAAATTTTATTTTACTTTTACATTGTGCTTTTATTGTGTGTTCTATAGTATTAAGTGTGTAATTTTACTTGTGAATTAAAGTGTTTTATACGAAAGCCAGTTGCATCCTCTGATCACTTCATTACTCTGTCATCATGACTACCACAACCACATCCGTCTCTACGGTACCAAAAGAAATTGTTGAATTAATACCTTTGTTCAGTGGTGATAAAAGACAGTTAAATCTTTATTTACGAAAAATGTCAATACGTAATTGATCGGTTTAAGGGAAATGAGGAACAGGATCTTTACATTTTTAATGTTGTAACGAGTAGATTAAAAGACGATGCAGCTGCGCTCCTATCTGAACGAGAGGACATTGTTTCATGGTCAGCATTAAAAACCTTGTTAATCCAACATTTTGGAGACCCGCGCAGCGAAGCGTGTATTAATATTGAGTTAGAATCTTTAAAAATTAATCCAGGTGAAAGTTTTCTTGATTTTTGCAATAGAATCCAAAGCGTTCGTTCATTATTAATGTCCAAGGTCAACTCAAGCAATGATTTGGAATTAAAACGATCTAAGGCAGTTATATATAATCACACGGCTCTTAATGTGTTTCTATATAATCTTCCCGAAGATATGGTGCGTATTGTTAGGTTGAAGTCACCCACTACTTTAGAGGCGGCTTTAAGCATTGTACTCGAGGAAGTGAACTTTTTGGAACAATATAAAACGCGTAATCGTGTGCACTTACCATTTCATTCCAAATTTACTCATAATAAACCGGAAATGAAAACGGCTCAACTTCAAGGTCAACCACCAAATCTGTTCGGTTATAGACCTCAATTAAGTTTTCAGTCACAACAATTTGGAATTAGGCCCCCACATTATGGGTCCCCACAACAATATGGTTACCGGCCTCCACAACAATTTGGGTACAGGCCTCCACAACAATTTGGCTTTAGGCCTCCACAACAATTTGGCTACAGGCCTCCACAACAATTTGGCTTCAGGCCTCCACAACAATTTGGCTACAGGCCTCCTCAACAATTTGGGTACAAGCCCCCACAACAATTAGGATACAAACCCCCACAGCAATTTGGGTATAAACCACCACAACCCCAACAACTAACTAATGATGTATCTATGAGGACAGCACAGCTGAAAATGCAACAAGGTTTTAAATTGAATGAATTGAATATGACTAACGGTGAGGACAGCTTTACGTATGACGATTATTATTATTACGACAATGACTATTCAAATGACATTAATTACGGTTATGACATTGACGTAAATCAAACAGAGTATTCTAACGTATCTTATCATGAAGCAGAACCAATTCCAGAACCAATTCCAGAACCAGGTCTTGAAAACCCACTTCCGGATTTTCAGGAAACAGCCTCTGTAACGGACAAGAAGTCATAGAATTAAATTGTGACCCCAATTTAAAACTTCCCTATATTTATTTGGAAGAAATAGACGCAAAAATGATGATTGATACAGGCAGTATGAGATCTTTTCTCAGTCCTCGAAAAGCTTACGAGTATTTTAGTGACTCTATTAAAAAAGAACCATTTCAAGTAGTTAGCACACATGCTTCCAGTAGACATGATGAAGTGATAGAAAGTCCCCTCTTACCTAGTTTCAGAAATGAAAATTGGCATAAGTTCTACTTATATGACGTAGACAACCGTTATGATGGACTTATTGGTAACGATCTTTTACAACAATTAGGCGCAATTATAGATTTAAAGGATCAGTTATTAAAAACTAGCACTACTTGTATTCCAATTATAAATAACAATTTAAATTATACGGTTAATATACCTGCAAGGTCAGAACAGCGAGTTAAGTTACCCGTCGATCAATATTCAGGCAATGCTATACTTAATTTTCAGGAATTTGAAAGTGGATTACGTATGCCTTCCGCTATCGTAAATTGCACGAATGGATATGCATACACCGTAATTCAAAATACTTTAAATTGTCCAAAACAGCTTAACATTAGAAATCCATTTACAGTGACGAAATATGAAAATACAAAATGCGATATACATTTTACAAAAAATTATACTGACATAGAGGTTGACAGACTACTCGAGGAAAACTTGAATAAACTTAGACTTGACCATACCAATGAAGAAGAACGAGAAAAAATTCAAAGACTATGCCATGAATATAAGGATATATTTTACTGTGACAAAATACCATTAACTTTTACTAATTTGGTAAAACATAAAATCAGGACCAAGAATGAGGACCCAATTTATGTCAAACCATACCGACAATCCCCATTTGTTCAAGATGAAATTAATAGGCAAGTTGACAAGTTACTAAAGGAAAACGTAATTCAAGAATCCCATTCTCCCTGGTCTGCACCTGTACACCTCGTCCCAAAAAAGATGGATGCATCAGGAGAGGTCAAATACAGAATGGTAGTAGACTACAGAAAACTTAACGACATAACTTTGGATGACAAGTATCCCCTGCCGAACATAAATGACCTTTTTGACAAGTTAGGAAAGAGTACTTATTTCACTACGCTTGACTTGGCTAGCGGATACCATCAAATAGAAGTTGATGAGAAAGACAGACAAAAGACAGCTTTCTCCACACAAAATGGACATTTCGAATTCCTTAGAATGCCGTTTGGGCTTAAAACCGCCCCTGCCACATTTCAAAGGACTATGGACAACGTTTTGCGCGGATTACAAGGACTACACTGTATGGTATATTTAGATGACATCATAATTTACGGAAATAGCCTTGATGACATGATAAATAATTTACGGACTGTTTTTGATAGACTTAGAGAAAGCAACATGAAAATTCAACTTGACAAATCAGAATTTTTAAGGAAAGAAGTTCTCTACCTTGGTCATACAATTACAAAGGAGGGACTCAAACCTAATAACGATAAAATTAATGCTGTACTAAATTATCCCCTACCAAAAACAACAACTGAGATTAAGAGTTTCTTGGGACTCGTTGGGTACTACCGACGATTTATCAAGGACTTTGCTAAAATTACCAAACCATTGACAAATTGCTTAAAGAAACGTAACCGAATTATAATAAATCAGGAATACATCAATGCATTTAACCAATGTAAGGAACTTTGGACGCACGCCCCCCTTTTGCAATACCCTGATTATGACAAACCCTTCATACTTACAACTGACGCTTCGAACGTAGCTATAGGCGCAGTACTGTCGCAAGGACAACCTGGAAGTGATAAACCTATAGCGTATGCAAGCCGTACCTTAAGCGATTCAGAATCGCGGTACAGTGTAATTGAAAGGGAATTACTCGCAATCGTTTGGGCAGTAAAGCACTTTAGACCGTATTTGTATGGTCGCAAATTTTACATATACACTGATCATCGTCCTTTAGTTTGGCTCCAATCACTGAAAGACCCCAGCAGCAAACTAACCCGCTGGAGGTTACGCTTACAAGACTATGACTTTGACTTAATATATAAAAATGGTAAACAAAATAGCAATGCTGATGCCCTGTCTAGAATTAAAATTAATGCTTTAAATACAGACAAAGAAAATCCGTCACTAATAGTTAACGTAGATCAAGAATCGAGTCACAGTGATTCATCGACAGTAACCGTATCAGATTTGAGTCGAACAGCAACCGCTAGTTCTATAGAGCATAACGATAGAAATGTAAATGATTTCCCCGTACGATCAGAATCTAGTAGAACAGATACAATTCATTCAGCTATAAATCCAGAGTTATCTGGGATACCGATTTTGAATGAGGCAATAGACACCAAACCTAACCAAATTCTAGTTTTTTCATGGTTTAAAAACGAAATGCAGGTAAGAGATCTTTCACGTGATAAACAGAAAGTCTTAGAAGTTTTCTTACCAACAGACAATCCTGAATTAATTAAGGAATTTTTAAAAAAGTATATTAAACCAAAACTAAAGTATTTCATATATTTTGAAGAACAGGAACATCGTAGGTTATTTAGTAAATTAATAATAGAGCTTTTTGAAGAAGGTTTGATAAATTTTTATGAATGCACCGAACGAGTAATATATGTTGAAGATGAAGGAGAACAGAGAGCTGTAATAAAAAAATACCATGAGGGAAAAACGTGCCATCGTGGCATTAAGGAGACTTTAGTTAGGCTTCGTAGAAATTATTATTGGGAAAGGATGCAGGAATCAGTTACAGCCGTTATAAATAGTTGCGAAGCATGTCGGAAAATGAAATATGACAGAAAACCCATTAAACCTGTTTTACAGCTAACACAAACCCAGGATGCCCCATTTCAGGAATTATTCATTGATCTTTTTAGCATTGAGGGAAAAACTTATTTGACTCTTATTGACGCATTCAGCAAATTAGGTCAGGCGATTGAAATCCAAAACAA
Organism: Melanargia galathea; assembly: GCA_920104075.1. NCBI lineage: Eukaryota > Metazoa > Arthropoda > Insecta > Lepidoptera > Nymphalidae > Melanargia > Melanargia galathea. The sequence continues at coordinate 6,901,828 of OV049864.1, forward strand.
ATCTACCCCTGAGGTGGTTCGTGCTTTGATGAAGTACTTTTCATTTTATGGTATACCTAAAAAAATTAGCTCTGATCCCGGTACTGAATTTAATAACGAATTGATGAAAGAATTTTTAAGCTTACATAAAGTTGAACTTCACATTGGTACGTCTAACAACCCCAATTCAATGGGCTTAATAGAGCGTTTCCACTCTACTATAATTGAAATATACAGACTAGCCAACTATGAAAAGCGATTTACCGATGCAGCATCGGTGATGACCTATTCAGTTATGGCATATAATCATTCCATTCATTCCGTAACTGAACTTACACCATTTGAAGTTGTTTTTGGACACACTGACACAAGTAGCCCATACAGTATAGAATTAGAAAAACAGTATTTTCAAAAAATGGTTAAAGATCATGCAAAACGAACTAAAGAATTATACAAATATCTAACTGATAAGATGGTAGCAATAAAGGAAAAGGTTAGGGAAAAGAAAGGCGGTGAAGCTAACATAGAGTTTTCTGAAGGAAATATTGTGTTTGCAAAGGATGTTAATAAGCGTAAAAGTAAAGATAAACCAAGATATGTTAAAGCAAAGGTTATAGGACGTTCTGAAGGAAATATTTTACCCATAAAAGTAGGAGAAAGAAACACCAAAGCCCCCATTAAAAACGTTAAACGTCCTCCGCAGGTTCTGCTGTGTCCTGCTAGTAATGCTAATGATGCAGTCGCAAGTTCATCTACAAAAACTTGATTTAAAAGTAATAATTGACAATTGTCTCTAAAATGTTTGATAGTTTTATTAATGTAACCGAAACAGCATTAGCGTTAAGTAAAACCTCTATTTCACATCAATCGATTGTGAACTCTACAGAATTACTATATCATTTAAATGTAATTTCTAACTCTGAAAGCTTGATATACCCATTATTGTATAACATTCGACTAATTACTGATAATTCAATGTATAATTATTTTAAGGTATATTCCTTACCAATTTTCCATGAACCTGAAAATAAAACCTTAGCTATAATTTCCAAATATCCTTACCTTTTGGCGAAAGGACTAAAGTACTTACCGCTTGTTAAACCATGTCAAGCATTTTCTACCGGCAATCAATTCCTATGCACTGCAGACAATCAAGCGTTATATTATGAACTTACCTGTGAGAGCAGCTTATTAAATTCGAAGATGACCTTACTTCCTGCAAGCAACATCATGTCCAGATCGAAAAGCTTATGGTTCTATAATAGACTGAGAACGACACTGACGAAGCAATGCGGTTATGAGGTCAGTTAACAACTTGTATTTGGCACTTACATGGTCACAATCGACGAACCATGCGAACTGGAAATTTATGGAATTCACCTCTACCGTCGCACTTTTGTAGAATCAGATAATATGAAGAGGATTCCAATTACTACATTACCTCAATTGAACGCTAAGACTCTATCTGGTGCAAGTGTAGTTAAAATGGAAGCAATTAATTAGACAAAGTGAAATACATGGCCTTTTCATTAAAACATAGTGCTGTTATTGAAAGTGTTTTAAATGATCAAAAAGACAGTAAATTCAGTGTAATTTTAGGATACCTGACATCAGGATTCGTAGTTTTAAGTATTTTTACCTAATCATGTTACATCTGGCTAAAATCGCCAAACTGTTCATTATATTTTAAGAAAAATCATCGGAATGAATCTCGAAGCGATCCTTCCGATAATTTCCTCTTAGGGATGGAGGAGTTATGTTTGCCCATCCGCTGTAGATTAAGTCCTAGAATGCATGGTCAGCGTCGCGCCGCTCCGGCGACAAATGTAACACCATTATTAATTTTAGTATTAAACTAGCCTCAGTATCGGCAATACGTCTTTCATTTAAAATACTCCCTGATAAAATCTCAGGTTAATTTAATTTAAAAAGCATTTCAAAAGCTCCCGAAACCAAAAGTACCTTAAAAACGTGCCAAAAATACACTACATAATAACAAACACTACAAATAAATAAACAATATTATTATTATCTTTATTATTATTATCTCTATGTTCTGTTGTCATTGGTCTTGTCAATGTCACAGCAAACAACAAAGAAAATAGGTACCTTAGAGGTGAGTCGTACTAGGTTTTTGTACTAGGTGCACTTAGTCCGATTCCGTACAAATACTCGATCCAAATACCTGTTCCACCGTAGACAGAGTACCACATAGACTTAGGTACTGTGTAACCGCGACTGAGATAGAGATAACATGACGTAACGATGACGTCAATGACAAGGTTATAGATTAATGTTGCCACAATAACTGCGCTCCCCTGTTTGGGGTATTCTGATTGAAATAGGATATGGGGTATTCTGATGGAATAGGGAAAATTCTTTCCCGAATTTTTAAATAAAACTAAAAAAGAAGTTGAATTGATTTTATTTTATTTTTTTAAATGCATACATATAAAAGGTTTACAATGAAAACAAAATTACTTTGCTATAATCCGCTAAGTGACAGTGATTTTGTAGGCACACTACCACACAAATTCACCAAAAAATAAACTCTACGATCGTTTCGCTCCGGATACCGGAGCATCTTCAGATGTCGACTTCACAACGGATGATTGCAAAGTCTTTGTAAAATTTGTCACTATTAGCGGATCATAGCAAAGTAATTTTGTTTTCATTGTGTATCATGGAATTCTGCAAAGTAACGCCTGCTTCTATTCAACATATAAAAGGTTGTCTAGGAGAAATCTTCTAGCCGAAAGCAGAAAGCAGAAATTAGCTGTGCTAAGATCCAAAACCTGGCGGGTGAAAAAAGAAGACTGCAGAGCTATCGAAAATTGTAGAGAATTGAAAGCTCATCATATGATAAACGAAGAATCCGCTGCTATGTTGTGATCCATTAAACCAGCCAATATGGACTTTAAAAAAAATTCTTAGTAAAGATACCACAGAGAGAAAATATTTTCCTCAGTTAAGAAAATTTGCCTATAATTAAGAGCCATCTTACCGTTGCCATCGAAAAATCTAAGATTTCAGGCTCCAAATTTAGCATCGTAGGAGAGACTTTCACATATTCGAATACATGTTTTAAATAAACTAATCTTTCATATTGACATTTTACAGACCATATTTACAAAAACTATTTTATTTATTTTGTAATGATCAATGAAATGAAAATCCGACGAATGGGGAACCTAGAATCATGTACTAAATGTGTGGGACTCGTTTTAGACAACATGTCTGTTACACCCTTTATATATTTGTAACTATTTGAAAAATCAAGAAAAAATAAAAACATGCTCTTAAAGTTTACCTAAAACCTCACATTGGTTTTAAGTTTTTAGCTTTAATAGTTTCCGAGATATGTCACTTTAAACGATAGTAATAGTTGCGCTCATTTTTTATATCTGAAGGTCAAAGCGGAGTACGGCAGTGTAACTTATGTCAATAGCGTTTGTGCATCGTTCGTTAAAAAACCCCCGACATTCGCAATTTTGTGGCGGCGGCCATATTGGATTTGCACAGTGCTATTCTACTAGTCAAGCCCTTTCATTTGATACCCATATTAAGGGAGTTTTGAAAATGTAAATCGCCATTTTATAGCGGCGGCCATCTTGGATTGATTTCCATCAAACATAGCTAACTACACTCTCGACTAATTCACCTTTCAAACAAAAAAAACCGCATTCAAATCGGTTCACCCGTTTGAGCGCCACAGGGGAACAGATACACACACACACACACACACAGACAGACACATGAAACTTATAACACCCCGTCGTTTTTTCGTCGGGGGTTAAAAATAAGTTTTGATATAGGTTGTCATTTGGGGGCCGATTCGCTATACCTACTTATCCGGCTAGACCCTTTGTAAATTAAAAAAAATATATATTTCTCGAAAACTATAACGAATCGCGGGAAAATATTTCGGTGTTAGTTTGATTATATCAAAACCTATCTACAAAAAAAATGGAACTGCCTGCTGACTGTCTGCTGAACTAAAGTTGAACCCTACTTTATATCCCGGAAAAGTTATAATTATATTAAAATATCTAAATCCACGCGAACGAGTATCAATCAGCTAGTAAATAATATTTTTAGATACCAAAGCATTACAGGTTTATAAATAATTCAATATGTACATTTTTACTGAAAATCGGGACGTTATATACCTAAAGGTGGCAACACACTTAGATAGTAAATTTAGGTTATGAATAATAAAAACATTACAATTTCTTTCTATTTAGCGATTTTTAATACAATAATTTGTTTCTGCGTAATAAGGTTTATGGAATTAACACTAACAGTATATTTATGAGATTACAAACAATAAAATGGTCACTACTTACGCGTGAAAAGATATTCCGGCAATTTTCTTATCACTATCACTATTGGACGAAATAATACGACAACGTACCATCGTACTTAGTCAATACTTGTAATAAACGATATGCAATATGAGTATCAAAAGTTTTCTGAAAACAAGTAAGTAAATAAATAATAAAAAATACAATGGCACCACGAACAAAGAGAATATAACCACTACGTAACCACAAACTGGCAGTTTGTTTTGCAACTAAAGTTGCAAAACCTTGAAAAACCGGTTACACGATGAGGGACAGAAAATAAGATAGCTGCGTCTCTGTTTATCACATTAGTAACTTTATCTGTATTCTCTTTCTAGTGCGAATGAGAAAGAAATCGTCACTTAGTCTATCTGTTTCTCTGTCTACGTGTTCCACCTAGTCCATGAAGTACTTAGGAGTGTAAGTATGCTTAGACTTTGCGTTCCATCAATACGTGTAAATACGTACGTACGCACTAGTAATGAATTGGAATCTTCCCTTCATACTTTACACAGGCTTAGAAGTTAGGACTGTCAACGTGTAGATTTATCGACACTACATATTGTTGGCGTATTTAAAAGATTTCAATTCATTAATCAATCAGTAATTATTAATCAGATTTTTTAACGTTTTTTTGGATTGTTTTCTGATTTTTTTGTTTTTTTAATGTATTATGTTAACCCTGTTCTCGATACAAATAACCATGAACCTATAGAAGAGGACTTGGCATAATGTCCTATAGAAAATAGTGGATCGGAAAATAGCTTAAGCTTATCAAAATTTTCATAAGTGTGTAAGAGACAACACTACATTTTTAAACATAACAATAAAACAGATCGTGGCAGAAAATTGCAACTTCCCTTAAGATGGCCTCCCTAAAATGTATACATGAACACTCACACACGCACAACTTGAGACATCACAATGAACACGCGCCATTTTATGTTACAGGATTGTGCGTGTGTGAGTGTATTTTTGGCACGTTTTTAAGGTAGGTATGCCTACTCTACTTATTATTATTATCTCTATGCAAATAACTCATCTGTAAATGACAATGACAGCTGTCAGAATTCCAGGGAATTAGTAATACGGGTATAGAAAATCTTAGGAAAATCTGTTGTTTGGTTCAGCAGGGTTGAAGTCCCGACTAGTCTCGAATATTGACAGACAAAGATGGAAAGACAGAAATCGTGTAGTTAAAAAAGGACAAAATATATTTTTGCACGAACCCGCGGCCTGCTCGAAAAGTGTCATTTGAATTTGAACCATAGACTATGGTCCATACTACATGGTAATTCAATGTGTTGAAAAGTTTGCTCGTCGTGTTACTTTTATCTTGATTCAAATAAAGTTCAAATTCAAACAACAGTTTCGAGCTAGCCGCGCGCTGCGTATCGTGTAAGTACAGAGAGAGAAGAGACTAGGTGGATCGCGTATTTTATAAGTTGGACTAGGTGCGACCTAGTATCGATAAATACCTAGTCCCTGGACACACGAGTAGATATTATACAGAGAGAAAGCTACCTAGAAGCGGCCCGCTGTAGGTACACGCACACATAGCGCCGCTCACGCACACACGAGCTCTCACCAACGGTTCACGTACGCTCCGCTGGTAGGACAGTTGGTAGACAAACGACAGGGCTGTGGGTCGTGCGCACTTTTCCAATATCTTTTTTTGTGTACCCTAGAGATCAAGTGAAGTAAGTATACCTACCTTTACATATCTATACAATAAAATTAATGAAATGAAATTAATTGAAATGACATGAATTTATTTATTGTAGGATAGTTAGTATGTGCCACTTATGATACTTTGTCAAGACTCTACTACTGGTTCAAAAAGCAGATTCTACTGAATAGAATTGAGTAATAACATTGCCAAGTACAACCCGTTTACTAAAAGATTGGACCTGGCGTCGATGACGCCACTGCGACGCATGGGTAGGGTGTGCAAAAAAGCATCATTAAGAATATTTAGGTATTGTATGAAACTTAAATGTTTGTGAAAAACTGACAATACTAACACAGCATACCCAGGTATGCTGTGTTAGTATTGTCTTGCGAGCGAGCGAATCAAAGCAACTTGTCAGCGAGGTCCTATCTTTTAGTAAACGGGTTGTAATTTAAAATGTGTTATAGATCCTCTATGCAATGGGCCATCGCGATGGGCCTATCTAAGGTACCTATCTAAATAAATAATTAAATAAATAAATAAATACTCACACGGCCACATGTGCACATGTGGCCGTGTGAGTATGTACGTATGTACGTACGTACGTACGTATGTACGTACGTACGTACGTACGTATGTACGTACGTATGTACGTACGTACGTACGTGAGTATGTACACATACGCACACGGCCGTCTATTCCTAAAGTAGGCAACTTCATGCCTGTGTTATAGGTAATAGCCGACTGATAGACATATTTACATATAAATACATATATATATTTTATATAAAGGTATATATACATTATACATACATATTATAAATACACCCAGACTCGGAGCGGGAATCGAACCCGCGACCCTGGAGCGGAAGGCAGGGTCACTGCCAACCGCGCTAACGGGTCATTCTAAGTAACTAGGTACCTACTTAATTCATTCAATTTACTAAAGTAAGTAAGTATCTAGATTCTAGGTACTGTCACTAGGGATATCTACGCATGTGCTATCACACTTATTTTTAGTAACCTATCTGTTCATAAAAATGTCTACGGTTTTATAATCTACTACCTACCTAAGTAATTAGGTATTTAATTCATTTATTTTACTAAAGTAAGTATCTAAATACTATCACTGGGACATTTACGCATGTGCTATTACACTGACTTTTAGTAGGTACCTACTACCTACCTAAGTAACTAGGTACTCAATTCATTCATTTTACTAAAGTAAGTAAGTATCTAGTTCTGTCACTACACTAGCGGCACGCTATGATGGCCGGTTTGACACATTACAATAGTGATGTGGAATGTCAATTTATTCTCGAACAAAAAACAATTAAGTTTTGTTTTTGTACCTGATTAAATAGGTTTAATAAAACAAAAATGTATATGTTTATTTAATTTATTTGAACGAACTGAATATTTGAACGAAAATGAATATACATACTTTATATGCACACAAGAAACATATGAATACAAAAGATACCAAAAAAGGTGCCACAAAAGGCCATAATTAATCAGATTCGTCCATACTACTATTTTCACTGTCGTCACTGCTATCATCACATACATTAATAATTATATGTTCGTTTTCTATAATATTATCTATTTTCACATCTCTTTCATAATCTTCCCTTATTAATTTAACAGTTCTATTCACAACCTTTTCCCAGTCTCCTTTAGTCACATGTTCACAAGCTTCTTCTAATAATTTTAGCATTTTTTATGTGGTAAATGGGGGTTCTGTATTGTGTCTTGCAGCATATCCCTTAATTTGAGCCCACACCAACTCAATCGCATTATACTCACAATGGTAAGGCGGTAACCGTATAACTCTGTGCCCATGTTCTAATGCTATTTCGTCAATGACGTATCGGATCTTGGTTGGTTTGTTTTCTTTTAAAAGACGTACTAATTCCGCTTTTAACATATTCATGTTTGCATCTACGCCATTTTTACGAAGCCATGCGACGATATCAGCTTTCTTTTGGGATTGGGCAGGTGGCTTGTCAATTTGCATCGAGTGGTATGGGGCGTTGTCCATAATTATAATAGATGGTTCAGGGAGGCTACACAACATTGAGGTAAACCATTCAGTAAACTTTTCTCCATTCATGTCTTCATGATAGTCTCCAGTGGTTTTTGACGCAAAAGCCATGAGAGAACCTTCGACAAATCCGTTGATGGTTCCGGCGTGACAAATTATAAGTCGCGATCCTTTTCCTACAGGAACTTTGGAAGTAGATGCTGCTGTGTCATCGTTCCAAGAACGGCCTACAGTATGGTTAGCATTAAGCCATGTTTCATCCAAGAACACAACATTTTGCCAATTTTTGATTTCTTTCACTTGCCGTAAAAAAGTATACCTTGCCATCGCTATATCAAATCTTTCCATCAATATTTTGCGTTTGTTACATTTTTTGTATCGAAATCCAATGGTCTTCAAAATCTTCGTTAAAGAACTTTCCCCACCGAAGAATAATCCAGCTTCCTTCAGTGAATGCACCAACTTTTTTCTTGTTGGATACTCCTTCTGTAAATAGTAGCCGTAAACATGTCTTCGGATAGCATCGGCATCAAAGCTATCGATGCCTACGACTGGTTTTGCTCGTTTTCTCTTTTTTGGTGTGTGAAGTTTATTTTCTTCTGTGCCAGTCTCGCCATATTTTTTTTTAGTTATCCGTCTAACAGTTCGTTGTCCAATATTAAGCGCATCAGCTACGCGTTCAACCACTGACGTTATAGGTAAAATTGGCCCTCCATTTTGAGCTTCACGATCGAAATAGTTACGAAGGCGTATTACGAACTCACGTGTCTGACTATTTAGAACAGTTCTCTGCGTACGTTCGGTCATATCGACGAAATCCACAACAAAGGGCTTGAACAGAGTCCAAATTAACGAGCAAGGGTCAACAGTAATGCAGTATCAATATTTGAAATCCAAAGCCAGGTCAAAACTATATCACAATCGCATTGCACTGACAGTTTATACTTTTCGAAGCAACGTCAATTCGAAACTGCTTTGTTTTGCATTGAGCATTGACGCGAGTTTGCCGGAGGTAGTAGTTGTGCTAGCCAGCGATCCTATGTGACGATCGTATTAGATTCCATTTTTAAAAATTTATTGATATTTTTTTGCGATTTCAGAGGTTTGTCCACATAGTGAAAATTGTTCATATTCACAAGTACATTCACCCCTTAAATGGTGCAAACTGATTTTTCTACACTTGTATACATTTAAGAAATCAATTTAATAAATAAATTTTGAGTCCTAAACCTAAAACTACATTCGATAAAATTTATGAATCTCTGCACATCACTATCGTCAATAAAGTAATACAATTATTTCCTTCAAAGTCGTTATCAATTAATACGGAACTTCATGAGCGGACAAACGTCAAACCGGCCATCATAGCGTGCCGCTAGAGTAGGGATATCTATGCATGTGCTATCACACTTAGTTTTAGTAAGTACCTACTACCTACCTAAGTAACTATATAACTTATATATAGTAGTAATGTAATATAAAAAACATATTTTTCCAATCATTATTACATATCTTGCTATATTAAGTATACTAGTATATAATATTTTTATTTTTACCCATAATTTTTCACATGCAACAGGTGACAATCCTATCAGAATAGGTATAAATTTTGGACGTTCTGGTAGCTTTTCCTCTGTATAATATCTACTCGTGTGCCCTGGATCTGTTCTAGTATATACGCTACATCTCTATACTTCGACTTTTAATTGTATGCACTAATGTGAAGTTTCGTGGGTTGTCACTTTTTAACAAAAATAAAATAGGGATGGGGTACAGGTGATTGATTTGAATCATTCAATTATTTTATTCAAATTAAAGTTTATATTTTAAGTAATTATTATATTTATGTACAAAGTGTACCTATATATATGTATATATATAAATACATATATCTTTAATATATAAAACAAAGTCTGGTTTGTTCGAACACTTATAACTCGAGAACGGCTGGACCGATTTTCATGGTTTTTGATTTGTTGTATTTGTCTCCGTCCCGAATAGCAGAATAACTGTTAAAAATATTGGCAAATTGACGAAAAAATAAAAGAAAAAACATTTTCCCATACAAAATGTTCATGGGTTTCGTAACTGTCAAACACTGAATGTTCATCCCGTCGATACGGAACTTTCGCACCCGTATGATGGGTTGGCCATGGACTATTAAAGACTAAAGTTGAAAAAAAAATCAAAAATCAGATTAAGTTCATAATCATCATCTATTTTTTTTTGTTAAACTACAAGTTAGCCCTTGACTGCAATCTCACCTGATGGTAAGTGATAATGCACTCGAATACGGAAGCGGGCAAACTTGAAAGAGATATGCATACCCCTGATCGGTTTCTACATGGCATCGTACCGGAACGCTAAATCGCTTGGCGGCCGGTCGGCACAGCTTTGCCGGTAGGATGCTAACCAGCCGGCTAAAGCCACAATTTAGAAATTATAAGATCCCAAATTGCCCCTGCCGGGAATCGAACCCGGCACCTCCCACTTATAAGACCAAAGCGCTCACCACTGCGCTAGGGAGGTCAAAATCATCTAGAAAATTATAAGTAGATTCCAAAAATATGTAACACTGTTCAATATATTTTTTTCTGAATAACTAGTAGGTATCCTTTTAAAAATATTATATATTTTTTTTTAAATAAAGGGGCAGCAGCAACTTAGCATGTTAATTATGACAAATATCGTCCTTATTTACAACATAGTGTTATATTTGTATATATTTTAGTTTACTCCAAAAACAACCTAATAAGGCCAATGTGCCAAAGTGGCCGTTAAAATATGATTTTTTTAATATTTTTACGCATCATTTAGTCAAAGTTAAATTAAGTTGTTAACTCACACAATAAATCTAAATTATTTACATATTTTGATAAATATGTCATATTGATACTTATATGATCTGGTTTACAGTTAGATGCTTTGAATAAGAACTAAGAAGTCACAAGTTCACTCTTCAAAACTTATAGTTATGGACCCGTATTTAAAACGTATTGTGTTTTCTTAAGAAATACCTAGTTAAACAAAAGCAAGGTTTTTTTTTAAAAGATTAATTAATAAAATATTACATAAAGTTTAATTTAAATATAAAGTTTAGTTTTAATATAAAGTTTAATCAATAAAATTACCTAAAATTATACAAAAAGTCTTTCACATTGTTTGTTAGTAAAATCACAAATTAACAAAAAAAATCTTAACTGGCGCAAAAAAAGCATCTCAAGAAACCAGTACACTAACGCTGAGTTGTATACTAATGCTGAGTTGTAAAAAAGAAACTTCCATCCCCTCTTCCAAGGAAATCGTGCTGAACAAGATACAGATAAACAAGAATCAAAACAAGTAGTTTAGGCTTAAGTATCGATTATGTATTAAGTGGAAGTCATCTTTTAGTTATTTATGTAATAACTAAAAGATGACTTCGATGATAATAAACGTAACAACACGATAAAAAAATTATGCAGATTGGCCGGAAGCATAAACAAGTGCAAGTCTAAAATTACCATTTGTACGTCTATTTTTACGACACGTAGGCTGTTATACTGCAATAGAAAATAGTACTTCTTACTTTTTTTTTCAATTAAAGCTTATATTATTAATTGTACCAATAGGATGCGTTTGCCACAAAAAAGTCAAGACGACAAAATTGTTAATTTGGCTTTTATACGTAGGAGCCATCGATTTACTTAGTAGATAAATAAAATTATGATGATAATGAAAGAGTAACTTTGAATGAAACTTTTGTGAATGAAATTGAATGAATTGAACGTATCACATCACTATAGAAATGGGGTTGGCAACATTATTTTACGGAATGACATTAGGAAACGTCAGATTACTGCAGATAATTAAAAGTCGAACTTTAATACCTACTACGAAAATACAAAATAAATAAATTTTATAGGTACCTACATATTTATTGGAATTTAATTGATTGATAAATAGGTTCTATCGGAAAACTATAATTATTGTAAAATTTTCGTGATGGAGGAAAATATTGATAATAATGTAGCCGTTTTGGCTATATTGGACAATCAATGTAAGTAAAAAGTAAAAAATAAAAAAGCCTTAGGTATATTTTGAATAGTACTTAAGTAACGAATATTAAAAAATATAAGTTATAAATGTATTATGTAAAGACCTATTAAAATCATTGATTACACATTTTTTTTCCTTGGACAATTAGCTTCACCGTACAAGCAGAATATAAGCATCACAAACTATAACCATCCACATCAAATAAATCAAGAGGAAATAGAGACCAGCGAGACAATCAAACAAAGTAAGTACCTAGATAATAAATTGTAAACACTAGACTGAAAAAATATGGTTTTTAATAGAAAAATTAAGTCCCATATAAAACAGTTATAAAACTGTCTGTAAGGTTGGGAATTTTTATTTATTTCAGATATTATTTGGACAAAAAATGCAACACTAATGTTGTTGAATGTATATGAAACTAAACTTAACATGTTAGACAATCCAAAGAAGAAATCCAAAATGTGGATATCAATGGCGGAAGAACTCAAATCCTTTCATATTGAGGTATGAAACTAAATCTTTTAATCCCTGGAACATCAATTGAATCCTGAAATGTTAGTGAAAAAATAAAGTACAATAGTAATTTTTTGTATAATTTATTTTAAAAAGTATTCACTAAAGACTGATGAGTATTTTGCTGATTAGAATTATCAATTAAACTTCTGAACTATTAGTAAATTCAGTATGAATTGATAAATGTTGAAGAAGTGGTATAAATACATTTTTTCTTTTTTTTTTTAGGTGACACCAGATCAAGTCAGATGGAAAATCAATGCACTTACAAAAAAGTACAAAGATTGCATATACAGCGGACAAGGATCTGTGGCATTCAAGTATTTCAATGAAATGCACCAGATACTCGGAAGATATAATGAAGACAGTGGAGCTTATAGGCTAGCGTCAGGTGTTATACAAAACCAGGAGGTAGACAAAGATCACAATATAATAAATAGAAAGATATCATTCAAAAATTCTGCACCAAACAGAAAATTTAGAGCAGAACGTAGGGCCAAAGTTGAGTTAGACAAGCAGTGGATTGAGTATATAAGAAGACAAGAGGAACATAAGCAAGTAAGGGATGAGAGATATGAAAGAAGTTTAAGGTTGAGAGAGGAAGAGTTGCAATTAAAAAAGAAAGAATTGGAAATAAAACAGTCAATAGCTGTAAGAAAACTACAGTTAAGAGAAAAAAGGCAAGAAGAAATACTTCAAATTGAAAGGGAAAAATGTGCTTTGTTAAGGAAATTATTGAATGACCAATAACAAATTAAGTCACTAGTAAATGTATTAAGAAGAATTCAGATAGTACAAATTACGTGTAACAGCCCTAGGAAGATCGCTGATGTGGAAGACCGCCAATGTTGGAAACCCTAACATTGGTTATAGTCAGTATATTATTTTAATAATTACTAATTAGTATTTTATTCTAATTTTTATGTTTAAATAAATAAGAAAAAATTAAATTTTTTTTTTTAAATCTGCCAAATGCCATTAACACATTTTACACAACACAATATTATAATATTTATGTATAAAATATAAATAATAATATTAGGTACATAGGTTTAACATATTTTTCTTAAAGATACTATAGGTTCGATTTTAAATATTAATAATTGTTACATTGCATGTTGGATGTTTAATCAATCAATCTGCAAGCATCAATCTGGGCATTTACTAGCAAGCCATAACTGTAACATTGTATAATTGTTACCCAAAATCATTATATAGTTTGTGAGCCTGCGGAACATACTGTGTTCAGTTACAGTTTTTTGATTAGACAGAGATATCATGCTCCCTGCCATGCAATGCTAGCCATCCAGTCAACCATGACCATTAATGTTGCATACATACTAGAATTGCACTGTGTTTGTATAGTTTTATTTTCAGCTTGTTGCGCTCATCATGTTGACGTATAATTTGTATTTTTTACTCATGCTCATTTTCATTCAGGCAATAATTATGTAATATGCATGCTGCAACAATGGTATCAGTTATGAAAGCAATATTCCTATACACTGTAAATAGCTTTATCCTTCTGAATCTACTCTTTAACAAGTTGAAAGCTTTATCACTTATTTTCCTAGTAGCTGCATGGAGAGCATTGAACTCTCTCTGGTGTAAAGTTAATCTTTTGTTTTCCCTGAAAGGAGGAACTAGCCATGACAAAGATGGATATCCTGAATGTCCAACTAAAAATGTATTATGTGGAAGAAGGGCACTTTGGTTTTGTGTTGCAGTGTGGTATAGAGGAGACTTCCTTAAAACCCTTGTACAACTCGATGATCCTGGCTCACCACAATATATGTTAGTAAATCGCAAATTGACATCAACTGTTGCTTGTAAAATTATAGAAAAATATCCTTTCACGTTACAATATTGTCTTGCATTTTTTGGTTTCTCTATTTTAACATGCGTACAATCGATTACACCTAGCATATTAGTTATTCCTGTTTTACTATGAAAATCATCACATATTGTTCTAACGTCACTTATATCCTGTGGCCATTTGATAGCTTCATCCATTTTAGTTAAAATCCATGCTATAACTCTTCTTATAACTCGAAAGGTTGAAGATATTGATATATCAAACTTTGTGGCTATTGGTGTTAGGGGTTCTGTATTTGCTATAAAAGATAAAAATATATAAAAGCATAATCTTGGTTCCAAAGGCTTTAAGCCAAATTTATGATTGGCTATAAAACCAGACTTTGCCAAATCATCTGAAACAATTAAAAATATGAAAACCACTACTATAACCCGCAGCTTCGTTCGCATGGCTCAAGGGAAGAGAACTGACTTGTTATTATACTTTTGACCACAAAAGTTAATTATTTTATTATTATAATATTAAGGATAACTAAGATAATTTTATAAGATCTCAAAGTTTAATGTTTACCTATAAGTTTGTGGGCTAGTTTTCGACTTAAACCTAACCGGTTTTTAAACTCTGCTTCCGTCCAGGATTCTACAATGTGTAAGTAGTCGTCCACACGTTTTCTTCTCAGACTTTTAATATACTGCATTAGAGGAAAAAACAGTCTGTCTTCATCATCGTCATCTTCCGAAAATTCGGATCTGATACTGCTTAAATCGCTCCAGCTACTGGATTCGCTACTGTCACCATTACTTGATAGGGTATCAGCCAAGAGTAGTGCAATAGCTTTATTAGCCATTAATTTTTGTTGCACATTTGTGTTTCGACCACCATATAAAAATTAACTCTCATTTTTTCTTTGAATTTTTCGGAAAACCATAATGTAAACAAATTTTAAAATAAATAAAGATGACACATAGAGATAATAATAATAAGTAGAGTAGGCATACCTACCTTAAAAACGTGCCAAAAATACACTCACACACGCACAATCCTACAACTAAAATGGCGCGTGTTCATTGTGATGTCTCAAGTTGTGCGTGTGTGAGTGTTCATGTATACATTTTAGGGAGGCCATCTTAAGGGAAGTGCAATAAAATTTCTGCCACGATCTGTTTTATTGTTATGTTTAAAAATGTAGTGTTGTCTCTTACACACTTATGAAAATTTTGATAAGCTTAAGCTATTTTCCGATCCACTATTTTCTATAGGACATTATGCCAAGTCCTCTTCTATAGGTTCATGAGATGACAGCATAGACGACATTGACAATGACACTTGACAGTTACATTAACATTTGTCTATTGAACATCTAAAGTCCATTGATCTATTAACTAAGAGATCTGAAGCTAAAAATTAACTTGAGGTACAGTTATTGTACTCACCTAACCTAAATGACTCCTGTCTAGGTGTAAATGAAACACCGAATCGCACTTGCTTTTTATTATTTCTAACCGTGTCACTAAATTGATTGTCAAATGGACTTATTTGTTATATTTTAATAAATTTAATCCTACCAAATTAAATAGGTATGTCTCATAAATCATCATTACTATATTGTTTTTGGATGTGTCATAATTGAATTTAGTCCTTATTTAGTCGCATCATAATTTTCCAAAAACATCAATCACGAGGCTGATAAATGTTTATTATTTTGGTGTTCTTCTTCCAAGAATTTATAAATGTTTGATCTTAAGTTATTTTTGATAAATTTTCCGTAGTTTTATTTTATTGTCCTGTGCTGTGAAAGAATGTAATTCCTATAGGGGCCGAAAAGAAAATTTTAAAGAAATATTATCATTTCATCGGTGAGTTTTGATAGTTTTGTATGTAAATATAATCTAAAATTATGTAACGTTATTTGTAGTTTTTGGAAACCATCATCGTGTTCAATTCTACACCCATTTTTGCCTATTTTTTAAATATTTTCTGTTGACTAATAAAGGTTATGTTTTTTTAGCATAGTGATGTACTAAAATTGCATATCGATTACGTGCGATAAAATTTTTAACCTCCGACGCAAAAACGACGGGGTGTTATAAGTTTGATGTGTCTGTGTGTGTGTGTTGTGTGTGTGTGTGTGTATGTGTGTGTGTCTGTCTGTCTGTCTGTCTGTCTGTTCCTCTGTAGCGCTAAAACGGGTGAACCGATTTGAACGCGGTTTTTTTGTTTGAAAGGTGAATTAGTCGAAAGTGTTGTCAGCTATTTTGATGAATATCGCTGCAAGATGGCCGCCGCTACAAAATGGTAGATTATTTATTATTTACAACTCCGTTAATATGAGTATCAAATGAAAGGGCTTGACTAGTAGAATAACACCATGCAAATCCAAGATGGCCGCGATAAAAAAATGGTGAATGTCGGGTTTTTTTTTTTAAATTTTTGAACATTAGATTCCGTAGCCACTACACACAATGAATACTTACGTGTATTTCCGCGTGCTAGATTGTTGTATCATGATCGCTAAATTTTTATTTGTTACAGATTTCCAAAGAACCCAAAAATAAGAAATGAATGGGCACAAAGAATAAGACCGCAATATTGGACATCGTAGAAACACAGTCATATTTGTTCAAAACACTTCACACTTAATTGATTTGTGCCCAAAAACAATTTAAAATGGAGGCGCTTAAAAGCAAACGCTATTATTTTTGCCGCATATAGACACATTGGTAATTATAATAATATCAAATATTTGTAATAATACCATAATTTCATGCTAGTGTTGTGTGAAGGTGCAAAATACATGCAAATACTAGGGTTGGACAGTTGGACTTAATAGTCTTTGGCACGAATTCAGAGATAAAATAGTCATTAGTGATAGATGTTTGGTCCACGAGTATAATGCTAACACTCTTATAATAAGGTAATTCATCGTTTTCAAGAAAACAACGAAAATCAATTCTAACCTCAACACTGGATGATTTACCCTCTCCCTCCCCCCATCCCATAACCCATATCAAGGCGGCACGTTTTAAAAGTTTTACCCTAAAAGCTGTTATTGGTGTATGAAAAACGCTGAAGCGAAACGTGAAAAATGTTCTACCACGTCTGATTTTTTTAATTTAAGGCAAGAGAACCGTTACCAATGGATGTCTGTAATGCAGAAGAAAATTCCGCCAATGAAGTTTCCATTCGCACATTAACGGAGTGACGTATAAACATTAATGTTCAAAGAAATTTAGTAAGTGTATAATATTCGTTCGTTCGTTCGTTCGTTTCAAACAATGGACGTCCACTGCTGGACATAGGTCTCTTGCAAGGATCGCCACAGCACACGATCTTGTGCCGCCTGATTTCAGCGGCTACCAGCGACTCGCTTGAGATCGTCTGTCCATCGAGTGGGGGGGCCTACCTACGCTTCGTTTGCTGGTGCGAGGTCGCCATTCAAGCACCTTGGGACCCCAACGTCCATCGGTTCTTCGTGCAATGTGCAACGTGTGCAATGTGCAAATTGCACGAAGTATAATATTACTACCTATTAATATACATAGGTTTAATATTTTGTATTTCGAGACAAAACAATTCACTATTGTAATCTACATAGTACTTTCAGGAAGGTTTTAGTATATGTATAACACACCTAGTTACCATTCTTATGTGCGATGTTACACGCATAAATGTACCCACATGTCACTAATATTTTTGACTAGTGCACCGCGGTTCCTCTGAGATTGCTGGACCGAAGTCGGTTTATTTTTTCTTAAAAATAGCTTGTATGATCGTATTTTCGAAACACCGTTTATAAAGTTCATCGACTCCAAAAAGACTCGATTTTATTTCAGTTCTAGAAGGCACAACAAAGGTTCTAGAAGGATATGTATATTTTTCGATGTGTACACTAAAACCTTTCTGAAAGTATGTAGATTATGATAGTGAAAAAATCATCAAAATCGGTTCATTAGTTGCGGAGATAATCGCGAACATACTTATATACATACATACAACCTCCTTTTTTGAAGTCGATTAAAAATATACTATAATATGAAACATATTATTCTTGTATTTCCTAACAAGATGATGCCCGAGACTTCATTCACGTGAGCTTAGGTTTTTATTTTATTAATCTTGTAGGAACGCTTTGATACTGCAAGACAAAAGTAGCCTTAGATATCGGTTCCCGGGATGCAAGCTGTCTGTGTACAAAATTTCGTCCAAATCGGATGGGCCCTGAAAAGGTAAAAGACAGAAAGACACACTTTCGCATAATGTAATATAAGAGTATGGTCCACATATTTAAACACGCATATTGTGTCCCTATAGATCCTCACAGTCAAAATATCGATAGTTACATCACTAGCACGTCACGTGTCATCGTCACGTGTCATTAAAAAACTTGTGACCACAGACAGCTGTAAACTTGACATCTATTTAGAGTATATATTACAATATCTTAGCTAAAGTCTAAAAACATAGAGATAATAATAATAAAATGGAGTTGGCATAATGTCCTATAGAAAATAGTGGATCGGAAAATAGCTCAAGCTTATCAAAATTTTCATAAGTGTGTAAGAGACAACATTACATTTTTGACATAATAATAAAACAGTTTGAGGCAGACTGAGCACTAAAGATGGCCTCCCTAAAATGTATACATGAACACTCACACACGCACAACTTCAGACATAACAATGAACAGGCGCCATTTTATGTGCTCGGATTGTGCATGTATGATACCTAATCTAAGCGTGTGTGAGTGTATTTTTGGCACGTTTTTAAAGTAGGTATGGCTGCTCCATTAGTCTATCTCTATGTCTAAAAAGCTTGTCGCTTATCCTGAGAGAGCATTAAGAAATTGAAACACTGTTTTAATATTACCAATTAACGTTAATATTAAAATTATCGTTATTTATTTTGTTACAAGGTAACGTTAACAAACCCTGACTTTACGTGACTTTATAATACGCTGTTTGTAAATCTATGCCACAGATCTATGCCTGTGGTTAAAAAACAAGTGCACCAACTTTACAATATCCCGCCGCTACGCAAAATAGGAGAAATTAAACTAAATACATATTTATTCTAAAAAGGTGTGAAATTTAAATTATGACGGAATTGTACTCTTATAAACGATATGAGAAATCGTTGGGGTTACTGACTACTAGATTTGTGTCACTTCTTCAGAAAGCCAAGGATGGTGTTTTGGATTTAAAAGTCGTAAGTATTTACCGATGCTGCTGTCTTCTACTTGATTGTCAATACATTTTGCGCTCGAAAATAAAATATTTGAATTTTAAACATTATGTGTTTAGCTAGTTAATATTGTTTTGAAATTATATTTCAGGCTACAGATTTATTAGCTGTTAGACAAAAACGAAGAATATATGATATAACGAATGTGTTAGAAGGAATTGGTCTAATTGAGAAGCGTAGTAAAAACAGTATACAATGGAAGTAAGTAAAAAGTTTTACAGCTCTAATTTTTCATTGATATGTTGCCTGAAGTTACTTCAATGATACAGTTATTGTTGCAGAGGAGCAGCCCCTGATTGTAACACATCCGAGATTGGTACAAAGGTAAACCAATTAAGAAAAGAAATTAATTTGTTGGACGAACATGAGCAATTATTAGATAAGTAAGTATGTTCATTTAATTTTTTAAAATATCTACTACAAATTGATGAGATATATTATTATTTGAATATTGTATGTTTATATGGTAATTACAAATCTTTGTGGCTGCTCTTGAGTATATGGCGAGTTATCATTTCCACAGGTACAGTTATACATTTGCAAGTTGTAAAATTCATGCGGAAGGTAATGCATGTTTCTTATAGCTGTTTGCATTCTGCATATTGAAAGTTAGCTTGTAGTTCTCACCAATCTTTACGGCTGTTGTGAACATCACAGCAGCTGTAAAGATTGGTGAAAACTGCAAGTACTAGCTTTCATCCCGTTTGTCCTACTGGTGGAACAACTCTATACTACTTACTATGTGTACCCATGGTCCCATCGGGCTAGGCACGAATGATAGTATCGATATAGTGTTAGTGTTGTAGTTATTTTTATTAATGAAATATTTAAAATTACAATATTTTTAACCGACTTCAAAAAAGGAGGTTCTGTATTCGGCCTGTATGTTTGTGTCAGTATGTATATATATTTGCAATTATTTCAAAAACCAATGAACTGATTTTGATGATTTTTTCACTATCGTAATCTTAATATTACTATCGTAATCTAATAATACTTTCAGGAAGGTTTATATATATATCTAGTGATTATCATCGGTTCATTGGCCTTCACCTTTTAATTGTACAAAATATTTGACTGTGGCTGTGGCAACCTATAAAGCTACATTGTCAGAACTAGGCATGCTGATATAAGATTGATTAATCAAAAAATCACTTAATAGAAATTTAGGACAATAAAAGCAATTTTTCAAGCATCAGTCATTTGTATCAAGAAGCACTAGAATAAGACCAATTCATATTAGGATAATTTCCATGCCATCGACAAATCAAAAAATGTCTGGCTGGATGGCGAGAGTATTCACCTTTCAAGATGAATATGTGATCAAACTTCTATCGTCTTGTCTTGCCACTCACGTGAATATCTAAATGTACCTTTGCAGTGGAAATGCCATTTTTCATTTCAGACAAATGCATTGGATAGAGCAAAGTATTAAAAATGTTATTGACGACACAGACAATGAGAGTTTGACATATGTCACAGAAAATGACATTAAGGAATGTTTTGACAATGATCAAATTTTTGTTTTGGAAATGCCGCTTGGCGCTGATTTGTCTGGTGGACATTTACCTAGCAAGGTAACAACATTCCTATTAGTTCCTAGTATTTAGAGAATTCTTATAACTCCAAATCTATATTTGACAGGCTGACAGCAGGGAATCCTCTCTGGATTTCTACTCAATCTGCAAAGTGTTTAGTAGCAAATTGGTGCTAATTCAATAAATCCCTAAATGAAACTAAATTATTTCATTACTATGTTCCCTGCTGAAAATTTTAGCTTAATCAGTTAGCACCAGTTTGTTTCTAAACTCTTCTAAACATTTGCAGAAAATATGTATCAACTTTTAGAATGTTTTAAATGTTTAATCAGTCTGAACTGTTATTCACAGAGTACAAGTTTTATGCAGAGCATCTGCCATTTGACCTCTGTATCCAGTTAAGGTTAAAAATGTTGCCAGGTTAAGATTTTATTTTTCTACTATTGAGTTATTAGATGTTAGATCTGGGTTAGATGTTAGTAATAATAACCAGGAACATCAGCTTAGAATACTCTCTGAAACCTGTAGAAAATGTCATCTAAATACAGAACACCAATGTCACTTAGCTCAGTGTTGCTTTGCCACCATAATCAATTACTAATATCGCCTTCATGACTTGGTCAACATTCAACAATCATTGTCAATGGCCATTGACAATCTATTTTTTTTTCCAGGAACCAGGCAAAGAACACAAGTTTTGTTTACATTTAAAATCAAACAATCCCATTGGAGTTATATTACTGTGTGATGTAGAAAAGGAAAAGGTAAGAATAAATTTAAATCGGGAAGTTAAGTGACCCAAATAACTACAGGCCGATCTCGATTCTACCAACTCTCAGCAAGATATTTGAGAAAATGATGCTCAACCAACTGCTTTTGCACTTTAATTTAAATAAATTGCTTCACTCTGAGCAGTATTGTTTTACTAAGGGTCGTTCTACAACCGATGCGGCCGCAAGGCTGTTACGGCATATTTTCGATGCATGGGAGAAATCACAGAATGCCATTGGTATTTTCTGTGATTTGTCAAAAGCATTTGATTGCGTTGATCATGAGACTCTCACGAAAATTAAGCCACTATGGTATTAAAGAAACTGCACTCAGTCTTATTGCCTCTTATCTCAGTGATCGCATACAGAGAGTATGTATCAATGATATTAAGTCGTCCGAATCAGCCTCAGTAATGGGTGTTCCCCAAGGCTCTATTCTGGGTCCATTCATGTTTCTGGTTTATATTAATGATTTACCACATTTTGTCAAAAATGCTTGCGATATTGTACTATTTGCTGACGATACGTCTTTGATTTTTAAAGTCGATAGGACTAAGGACAATTTTGACGATGTAAATAATACATTATCTCAAGTTTCACACTGGTTTACTACAAACAATCTACTTTTGAATGCAAAAAAAACCCTGTGGTGGTGTCGTGTGGTGCGGGTTGTTACGTTCCCTCGAATATGGTTGAGCGAAGCAATGGCTGGATCATGCGTCATGCTCGTGAACGGGTGCCGCCGTCGGAAATGGGGCTACTTTTGTCTGCCCTTCTTCACATGTGTAGAATTGTAAGCACCATTCCGAACCTGTGGTAGATTCATTTGTCGATTCGTAAGCGCTTGTTAAAGTTTATCTGAATAAAATTGAAGATTACTTATATAAATGATAAAAAGGCGTGGATTTGACTCGTTCCAGCAATGCGCGAGACGGCAATTCAATCATGTACTTAACATAAAATTGTTATATTGATATTGTGGAAAAGAGCAACCGCCGAGTTTCTTGCTGGTTCTTCTCGGTTGGAATGGCATTCCGAACCAGTGGTAGATTCATTTGACTATTCAAAAGTACTTGTAAAAGTTTATTTGAATAAAAAACTTTTCTATTCTATTCTATAAGTATAGTTTTATTATACTCTTGTAAGAGTAATTGTACTTAACTGTAGGGGAAACATTTTTTTTTGTATTTTACATGTATACAAATTCAAGTAATTTTTTTAAGTAACATTTTAGGTACGTTAATTAATGTATGTGCCATTTTCTTCAATAACTTGTTGCCCATCTTGAAGGTAGTGACATAATTATGTTGCTGTAAAAAATTTGGGATTTTTGGTTAAAAATTGCAACAAATAGTTTTCAGTCCTCTCTTACTCCTTCGACAGTTCTCTCACTATAAAATTATATCAAAACAAATCCAATGTTTTCAGGCAATTAAAGATGAAAGTATGGACGAAGAAGTCCAAAGTTACACAGATGGCACTGAAGATATACTGCAATGCCCTAGTAAGTACCTCAGTAAAATGTATTGTTTTAAAATTATGAATTAAGAATATAATTTTCAATTTAAACAACATATTAATGTGAATTGTTGAAAAGTAGCATACAGTTTAATCGGTTTTAATAACATTGAGTTTCAAAAACAAGCATTGAGCCAAATATAAAATGGTCCCCCATTTTATATTTGGCTGACAAAGTTGATAGTCATAACAACTAATGCTAATTTTTGAATTCCAAATGTTTTTACCCGACTGGGTATATGTGTTTCACCTGTGTGTATGTATGTCCATTCCTATGTCCGCTTGTAACTAATCAACGGATCAACGGATTTTGATAAATGATACGTCATTAGATTTGTCTCAATGACGCGAGTGTTATAGGGTACCTAAATTTAAAAAAAAATCAAAATGGCGGACTTAATGCGCATTAATGTGCGAGCTGAAAAAAAATTTTTTCTTCAAGACCCTCGAGTGGGGTATCAAAATAAAGGGATTCAAAAGGCAAATACGAAAATGTATAAATTTATATATTTGGAAACAATTTGGAGTGATAAATCGTAGAAAATGACCGTTTCCTATGTCAGTTCGTAACTACTTAACAGCTCAACCTATTTTGATAAATTATACGTCATTAGATTTGTCTTGACGGCGCAAATGTTACTGGGTACATAAAATTCATAAAAAATCTAAATGGCCAATGTATGCACTTTAATGTGCGGGCTGAAAAAAATTTTTTTCCTCAAGACCCTCGAGTGGGGTATCAAAATAAAGGGCTTTAAAAGGCGAGTACGAAAATTTATACAATCTATATGTTTTAAATCAATTTGGAGTGACAAATCATGAAAAAAAAAAAAATAACAACTACACTGTAAGTGGTACGGTGGTAGTTTATTAATTTTTTAGTTCGTTTTTTAGCATGGCAGTCGGGTTTTTTATTAATTTTTTAATTATAGCTTGTTAGTCTTGAAAAGTTGAAATGAAAGTAAGAGGCGATCCCACGTATTTTTCAATGCAACGATGCTGGGACGCTTCATTTCAATTCAAATAAACCTTATTCAAAATTGGTACTGTACACTTTTTGAACAATTTTACAAGCACATATAGACCAAGATCCCAGTGCGATCTGACATAACTTATTTTCGGAAAGATGAAACCTTAGGCTCTCAGTAGTGTTTCATTTGCTTTGAATAACTGCGTAATTGTGGAGTTCGTAACTGGGGTACTTTTGGAGATATCAAGTGTGAAAGGTAACTAAAAATAAGAGTAACTTAACTTATTTCACATGGCTGGTTTTTATAAATATATTTTAGAATATCACTCCGAACAACTACCAACAGTATCAGACACTTTCCATGGGCCAGAACTTTTATCAGACGCTTTAAAGTGTGTGTGTGTCTGTTCCCCTGTAGCGCTCAAACGGGTGAACCGATTTGAATGCAGTTTTTTTGTTTGAAAGGTAAATTAGTCGAGAGTGTTCTCAGCTATGTTTGATGAAAATCGATCCAAGATGGCCGCCGCTACAATATGGCGGATTACATATTTTTTCACAAATCCCTCAATATGGGTATCATATGAAAGGGCTTGACTAGTAGAATAGCACTATGAAAATCCAAGATGGCCGCCACCACAAAATGGCGAATGTCGAGGGTTTTTTAAATTTTTAATTATAATTGTTAAATATGTAACTAAGACAACTATCATAATAGTAGTTTATGAAACGGTTGCATAATAGAGGTTATTAAAACACGAGTGTTAGTTTAAAAAACGAGCCGCAGGCGAGTTTTTTAATAGTATTACACGAGTGTTTTAATAACTAATTATGTAGAGTTTCATACACTACTTTATCTAAGCTCATCAATAGGTATCTTACGTATAAAAGAAAAAGACTAAGAAATTAACAAAATTATTTATTATAATAAGTATTCATGTTTTGGATATTGCAATTTATAAATGTACTCAATTCTTCAGGGGAGAACGTTTTTGCATTTTTTCCCTTAAAGCCCTGCGATTTTCTTTTTAAAACAGCAATCAGTCTTGTGTATTTAATAATATCGATTTGGTTGTAGATACTCAATATACTTTTGAGCATTGAGTATTTAGCCCATAAGGACAAAGACTTAAATTTATTTGATAATTCTTGGAAATATGCTAGCATTACATTTTCTGAAAATGAAGTGGTTTTTTTCAAAATTTTCCAACTCATAAAATCTTGGTAACATTTATCGTAAATTTTCTTTGATTTTGCTGGCAAAAGATTATTTGTCATTCCCGATGCTATTTCCAGAATGTCTGATGGAGTTAAATTCTCTTCAGTATCACTGCTAGACATTTTTCCGCGCAACAAAAATCACTTGCAAAATTTTGAGTTACAAAAACTGAATAGTAAATCTATAATATAATAAAACTGTAACAGATCCAATTCTGTACATTGAAGATATTTTCAAAATTTTTATTGGAGGGCACTCTATAATCGATACTGAAGCCAAAACTGCAATTTTTTTCATTTTTGTCTGTCTGTCTGTCTGTCTTTCTGTCTGTCTGTCTGTCTGTCTGTCTGTCTGTCTGTCTGTCTGTCTGTATCTTAGCCGCGCATCACGCCGAAACTACTGGATGGATTCGAATGAAACTTGGTACGATTTGAGTTTATACTCCGAGGTAGGACATAGGATACTTTTTATACCGAAATTCAGCACGGTTCTCTTGGGAGAGGGGATGAAAGTTAAAACGTGTATTTAGCTGTAATTCATTAACGCGTTGTTCGATTTCACTCATTCTTTTTTTGTTAGAAAGGTAGTACTTTATATATTGTCCCGTAAATATTTCAAGGTCATAGGTTTTTTAGTTTAGAAATTACAGACATTACAACCCTCATTATTGGGTTCAAATAACTTGGGACCCGGATCTTTGAACGTAGGGCTTATTTTAAACTGGTGTGCATTTAAACTTATGTTTGTCGGTCTGTCTTTTTGTTCCAGCTAATTTCAGCGAAACGGCTGGATCGATTTTAATGGAACTTTCAATGTTATAAGGAGGAACTTAGGCTACATTTAGTTTAGGCACATAAAAGAATTATGGGATCCAATCCGATCCTACATAAAACCTATAAACACGCGAACGAAGTCGCGGGGGTCAGCTAGTAAATAATAAATTAAAAATTTAAATAATAGGCGCCAAAATTCAATTGTCAATTTCGAATGTGCGGTGCGTGCAGTGCGTCTATGGTCAATTATGGTAGCACTACACTCTGTCCTCTGGCCGCATCTTGCTACCGCCACACTTTCGCAGTAGTAGTAATAGGGTAACTTTGATAGCGGGATAATCATTGTAAGTAACAAAATTAAACTAACTAACTATTGTAAACTAACTATTGTACCTATTTCTTTTAAAATGTTTCTTTTGTTTAATTTATGTTTTTTTGGTGTACAATAAAGTATTAAATAATAATAATAATAATAAACACCCGGCATGGCTCAAAAATACCAGAACCCAGTGCCTGTACTATAATGTAGAAAAAATTATTTTTTAACATTGTTTTGCAATAATTTCCTAACAAAGTAGTGTTATAATGAACTTTTTTAATTTTTTTTTTAAATATTATAGATGTATGTGAATAAAGTAGTCCAATATATGACACATTTTGATTTCATATTCGGAATTTTATGATATGAGAGTAGATAAAGTTATATTTCATCAGTCAGACAAATTGTAATGACCAAACCA
This sequence comes from Melanargia galathea, assembly GCA_920104075.1. Lineage (NCBI taxonomy): Eukaryota > Metazoa > Arthropoda > Insecta > Lepidoptera > Nymphalidae > Melanargia > Melanargia galathea. The sequence continues at coordinate 6,929,002 of OV049864.1, forward strand.
TCCACTAATCACAAAAATTATTCAACCGTGAGTATGAGCGCGAGAGCAGTTACCTTTCACACTTGAAATCTCCATAAATACCCCAGTTACGAACTCCACAATTACGCAGTTATTCAAAGCAAATGAGACACTACTGAGAGCCTAAGGTTTCATCTTTCCGAAAATAAGTTATGTCAGATCGCACTGGAATCTTGGTCTATGAGTCGGGGGTTTTTTTGTGGTTTTTTTATTGTCACCATCACATGTGACAACTGTGACATCCCACGTATTTTTCAACGTCGTCAGAACGGGTCGCGGTACCGCAGCGCACCGCGGTATTTGTATTTATTTACAGACAACAATGGTTCAGGTGTTAGTCAGTTACAAATTACAATAAAAGTTATTAATAACTATGTTACTTTAATTTATATAATTAATATAGCTACAGACTATAGCTGACCTCCAGTGTTTTTAATAGCACTATCAGGATAGTGCCTTCAGAATAATGTTGGAACTGCTCTCAACTTTACTTGTGGGTGGCATCGCTCTGAGTGATTTTTTTTAAATAATCTTTTTTTTTTTTCAGATTACCTCTTAAGATTGAGTCCGCCAGTTACTAAACAAGACTTTGCCTTTTCATTGTGTGGCTCTGAAGGTTTATGCGATCTTTTTGATATTCCTTGTTAGACAAAAAATATAGTTAGTTTTTGACATACATTTTATATAATTATTATGATCTATGAAAGACATTTTTACATTAATTTTGATGATCATGTTATTTTTTTTTTTTTGGTTTTTGAGAATGTAAATATATCTTGTAAAAAAAACAACATCAAAAACTTTAGTCAAATCATTTTATAAAAAGAATATTGTTATGTATAAGAGGAGATGAGGAGTTGTACTCAATTAAAATTAATTTTTATATTACAAAAAGGTATTTTATTTCTTAGGCTTAGGTTTGGGAACAAATCTATCTAGAACACCAAATGACTGTTTTGGTTGTATATTAGGTTTTCCTGGCTCGGCAAGTATCTTCTTTGCTTCCTTTGTTTGATTTATGTATTCCTAAAAAAACAAAAAATATTTTGTAAAAGGGCATAAATTTTTTTGGATTGAAGATTTATTGTAAATAAAATATAAATTATTGCTACCTTTCTAGCTGTCTCCTTCATGATTTTCTTTCTTGCAACGTTAGTTTTGCCTTTCTTCTTGTGTCTCGGCGTAAAGTCCACTTTCTGTGGCTTCAAATACTGAAAAAATAAATTGCTTGATAACCCATACACATTTCACTCTTGTTGTAGTTCATAGTCAGATTTAAAGAAACCAACTTCTATATTTTTTAAGTAGGTATGTACCACATATTATATACTTCAATAAATCATATCCATTGAAGTTTTTGATTATTTTCAGAAAAAATAGGATCAATCTGATCTGATCTGATGGTACAAATAAAAAAATAAAAATGGAGTAAAAACGCCAAAAAAAAAAATTCTTCAATTGAGATTTGACCGGTTATGGAGTAAATAAAACCTACGTATAACCCTATAACCTATAATAAGGGGAGGAGGGGGCGGTATTTTTTTTGATAATAGTTACTGAAATAATCGACTGTGACAGACGGACAGACGAACGGAGAAAATCGCACGAACAAACGAAAACGAAACTTGGTAAAAATGGGTGAACAAAAAATGTGGCCACAGCAGTTCTAAATTAATACGACTACGCTCCGAAGGAAACTTACCAGGAGATTCTTCCTAGCTTCCATTTTGTCTTTCATAGAAGGCACATCGACTTCCATAACATCTGACGGATTGAGTGTAATAAGCTCTGCGGGAATCTTCTCAAGTAGCGCCTTGACCTCTGCTTCTTTCCTTTGCTTTTTCGTTTGGAATGGATTGCTCTCAAGGGCGTCGAAGTTAGGTTCACCGCTGCCTATAATGGAATAAACGATTATTTCAACAACAACATAAAATAAGAAAGTTGAGAATATGCAATAGTTTTGACCACGATTGTAATAATTGACTTAGGGATTATGTGTCTGGCATAATCTCGTCTCAATGTCAGCGATTCAAAGGTCCTGCAAAAATTTATATATATTTTTTTATAATACAATTTAAATCACCCTTGCTTTACTAACTTGATAATGTGGCTTCACAGGCCTAAGGTTTTCGACTTTTATCTGTTTATATGTTACATAATTAATGTTAATAAAATTTTACCTGGTACAATGATGCTTGTGAATCCATTGCTATGGCCTATCCCTAAAACGTCTTCGTACGGACAGAATTTGAAATTGTTTATGGATTTCGCCATATTATGCCTCAAATATGCCCCCTCAGCTGTTTGTGTACAGCAATTACTGAAACAAAGAGTAAATAATATTTTTTAACAAAAAAAAAAAACAACATTGTTATTTGTTAGGTATCATTTTCTGCATCTACAAATTCGGTTAGGACATTAGTAAGTATCATACTTTTGATGATCAAATCTGAGAGATGATGTTTTCTGAAAACTAGATTTATTTATTAAAGGCAATTTAATTTTAGAGAAAACATCAAAAGAAATCCTTCAAACAATAAACATGTAAGTACCTGTATATTTCCACAATTTCTCCGAGACCCACTGCCAACATGTCTTTCTGTGAAAAGTCCAAATCTACAGGAGCTGTGCGCAGTTTATAATGCTGTAAGGGCCCGTCCAGATTTCTAATGTCCCATATTTTTAAGCTTCTATCCACTCCTGATGTTGCCATATACCTAGAATTTTTTGTTATGTTAAATTATAAAGTTGCGTCTTTCGCAAACAATTCAATTTATTTTATTGCGGATTTGGGTTAGTTATGGATCTTAATATTGTTAGTGTTTCGCCAAATTCGAATGGATGGATGGATTGTGTGAAAGAGGATTTAGCGCTGGGTTTTTTAAGGTTTGTAGTGATGAAAGAACCAGGTAGTAAAATAATAGACTACATACATGCCCCGGTTGTCTACAGCAATCGCAGTTAACGGCGTTTTGTGGCACAATATCTTAGCCAAGGGTTTCTTCACAGTGGGTGACCAGAGAGAGACCACTCCCTTAGAATTTCCCAAACAGATAGTGGCATTGTATGGGTTCTGTGTCATGACTGGCGTCCGTCCCATGTAGTTGTTATAGTGTCCAACAACTTCCCCAATCGATATATCTAACCATGACATAAATCCGTACTCATTCTGTAATAATATTTCAATATAACTACATTTATATCATTAAATAATATAATATGTTTGTGAGGGTATAAGAATAATTTCTTTGACATAAGATGGATCGTCGTTAACATAGTCACAATGACAATAGTCAACTTATAACTTTGCTTCAGAACAGTGAACAAAGCAAGAGGATTTCTTATATTCATTACAAGTTAGTCCTTGACTCATCTCATGGTAAATGACGATGCAGTCTAAGATGGAAGTTGGCTAACCTGCTAGGTATGGCAGATATTATTAAACCTCTATACGCGGATATTCGTATCGTTCTATACGCGGCATCGTACCGGAACGCTAAACCACTTGACGACACGGCTATGCATGGTAGGTGGTAGCTAGCCACAGCTGAACCCTCCCACCAGACCAGAGACAATGTATAAATTATAAACCAAATTGCCCCTGCCGGGAATCGAAATCGGGACCTACCACATATTCTTCCTCTGCACCTACAACATACTTATTCTCTCCCCACAAGGATTATTTAAACTACACACAAAAACACATTTAAATTTATGAAATTGAAACTTACAACAGTAGCTAATAAGAAGTGGTATGGCAAAAATTCCATCCTTAATATCTTGTCCAGTCTCTTCACACAATGTATCTCAGTTCCTGTGTTATCATAAATGTACAACCATTCCTTTTGAGCTGCAGCAACCATGGTTTCAACATGTAACCAACTGTAAATAAAAATATAACAATTTTTAAAACTCTCAAAAAGGATGTTTTACAATTTGGTATTTAGGTCCCATGGGGTGGTCTAATTAATATGAAAATGAATTAAGAGACATTATAATTTCGTAAAGTATACAATATAATTTTCAAGTTATGAAACACACTAAGTTTAAAGTGTTTGTTTAACTTACCTTACATCGTGAATGGATTCCATAACATTGATTTCAAAATGTAGTTTCTTAGTGACCCAGTCAAAGGCAGCTAGATGACCCTTCTTACTGCCCAATAACAGATGTCTGCCATTGCGAGAATATTTAGCCTGGTACGGACCAAATGCGAGGTTCAGTTCGAATATCTTAGTGGCTGCAGTAATGTCTACATTATCAGCTATTACTTTTTGCGTAATTCCTGTTGTGCGATTGTCTTCGTCAACTTCTAGGAAACTACAAACAAAAATAATCATAAAAAGAAAATAAAATTGTACTCTAGACTAGAATGCCAATATTTTTTTCTGCTGAACTATAGAATTTGGATAGACAAACTGCATGCTGACTGCAGGCAGTTTGGATGCAGTTAGAACTGCATCCAAACTGCCTGCAGTTGATATAAATGTACCACAACTGCACTATTTGTTTTACTAGAACTGTAAGGGACCGTTCAGATAGACCGGTGCGGAGACCTAAGTCAACTTCACACCAGGGACTGAAAGCGGTAGAGCATACCGGTACATACCACCGTTATCATACCGGTACAAAATAGGTACCAAAATCTCAACCTTTATAAAAGATACCTTTATTTAACCGCTTTGCGATTTCGGTACCGATAAAATACGAAAAGGTGCGCGCGCGGGGGTGAAGAATTTGGCCACGTGCCGCGCGCCGCGCGTCCCCCGCTTCCCGTCGGTTCCTGTGTTTGTTAAAACGTAAGGATTTTAAGAAATTTCAAATTCTAAATCTAAAAATAAGAATATTAAAGAATAAAGAATGCCGAAGTGGTGGGATTCATTCAACGGCACATCAAAGTAAAGCTTTATTAGATAAAAATATCGATATAAATAGCGGTACCGAAATAAAAGTACCGTTTTTAGGGTTCCGTAGTAAACAAGGAACCCTTATAGTTTCGCCATGTCCGTCCGTCTGTCCGTCTGTCCGTCTGTCCGTCTGTCCGTCTGTCCGTCTGTCCGTCTGTCCGTCCGTCCTCGGTTAATCTCAAAGACTATTAGTGCTAGAAATCCGTAATTTGGCATGAGTATAAATATTAATCACGCCGACAAAGTGGTGAAATAAAATTTTGATAAATATTTTTTTTAGGGTAGCTCCCCTACATGTAAAGTGGGGATGAATATTTTTTTTCTCGTCTACCCCATAGTGTGGGGTATCGTTGAATAGGTCTTTTAAAAATACTGTGGGTGTGGGAACATCATTTTTCGATTTCTAGATCCGTTTGTAAAATATAATGTTTTAAAGTGCAAATTTTTATTAGAGTCAAGTGTCCCCCCCCTCTATCAGCCAAATGGCAGTATATAGGAACTTGAAAAAATTCACAGCAGTAGGGTATATAATCAATTTTAAAGGAAAACTATCACGGCTAAGTAGGGTTCACAGGTTAAGGAGTTATACCTGTTTTCCGAGGATTGTGACTACGGAACCCTACACTGCGCGTGGCCCGCCACGCACTTGGCCGGTTATTTATTTCGGTACCGCTAAACTGAAATATAAAGGTACAGAAATAAAGAGGTACCGAAATGAAGCGGTACCGAAATTATAGGTATTTAAACATTTCGCTACCTTTATTATAAGGGTAGGCCCATTACCGCTAAATAAAACTACCATTAAATTCCGGTTATTCAGTCCCTGCTTCACACCAAATGTGCAATGGGATGGCAAATCAACATAACTGGAGAGATCAGGCACAGGACTGTCTGTTTTATGTGCTCTGTGAGCAATTAGGTTTTACCCTACAGATTCTTAATTTTGGGCTCCTGATAATTTGTAAAGACAGCAAAATCCAAATAAATTGGTTATAGCTTGATCCAAAATTTGAACCCAGGAATAAGCTTAAAAAATATGACAATTCTATTAAACAATTTCTTATGAATATCAATTGACAGCTCTAAATGTAAGGCTACCCTTTTCCACAGGGAGCAAGGATAGCACTTCGTTTAAATTTGTCAATTCATAATACATACGTAATCTCTAAACTAAACTAAGTTTAGAGATTACGTATGCCAAGAATGAGTAGGTATCATTGTACTATACAAAAATCTTACCCTTGGTTTTCAGTTAACAAAATATCAGCTCTAGTAGCCTGTTCCTCCGCATACTTAAACTTGTTTTCTCTCTTTTTTAATTTCAATGCATATAGAGGGTGTCTCACACCTTTTCCTATTCCTTCACCTCTTGAGTACTGCTCTAATTTCTCAGGGTCTATTGGAGCCTTGCCAGGGTACTGTGGTATCTGTGCTTTCTTTGTTTGCTTCTTTGTTTGAGCGATTTTGTTTTGCTGCTTTGCGTTAGGATAGAAATATAAGTTTTCAGATTCTCAGACTTTCGTTAAGAAATATGAATATAAATAAAGAGGGTTTGAAATATGAATTAGCAGATTTTACCTAGGAGTTAAAAACGAGGATAGATTTATGTGAGGACAACTCGTAAGTAAAGTTACGGTATAATACCTAATATAGATCTCAAAATGATACTTCAGTCTTAGATGGTTGAATGACTTTTTTTACTTACCCTATATTTTTGAGCTTTTAAAATCTTTGATGCGGATTTAATTTTAAAAACTTTAACATCTTGATCCTTATTGTCTTCCTCTTTATTATAACTCTCAGTATCAAAATATCGGACCTGAAAATGGATAAGTTTATAGAAATTATAACCTTATTTTTGTTATTTAGTTACTGATAATAATTGGAATATATTGTATCTCGTTATATTACCGTCTTTTTTTCCTTCATTCTAAAGCTGGAAATCTTTAAAAATATTGCTTTTTGCTTATATTATTAATTATTTAAAAAATAATACGCAAGTAAACAGCATGTGTATACATCTGATACCACAGAACAAAAATACTCTCTAAGTCTGATACCATCTATGTCTGATACTGACATTTGACAATATTTTGACAAATGACAATGACATTGACATAAGATGCATAAAGATGTCACTTTGATTTTGACATTATAGAGTTGTTCGTTAGCCACAGAGTAGGTAGGTATCATAGAAATTATATATATAAAGCTACTTGAAGTCAGGTACTGATCACCTCTCCTGAACAATTTTGTATGGGACTTTTTCACCATAATTTTCATGTGTGTAAAATTCAAAAATATAAGGTCTACAAAATTATAGAGAGAGCTGAACGTGGAAAACTGACTAGGGTGCCCTAAGGGATCTCGAAAACTATCAGTCGGAAAGGTACCGTCCCGAAACAAAAAATGTTCAAAACCTTGGGCCATTGGGTGAACCGGTGAAAAAAATATGGCCACCAAACAAAAAAAAATTTCGTCTCCATACAAAAATTTTGCAAATTTTCAAGAGGCTCTCCAGAACAATTTTGTATGGAACTTTTTTCGCCTCACTATTTATATGCGTAGAACTTATGGGTCTTCCTTCAGGAAAAATATGAAACGTCATGAATGTGGAAAATTTACCAGAGTACCTCATGGGTCCTCCAAAACTACCAGTCATACAGACATGGTCCCAAACAAATGTTATTAAAGACCTTGGGCCATTAGGTGAACCGGTAAAAAAAAGATGGCCGCCGAACAAAAAAAAATTTTCTCCATATAAATTTTTTGGGTAATTTTCAAGAGGCTCTCCAGAACAATTTTGTATGGAACTTTTTTCCCTTCACTATTTATGTGCGTAGAACTTATAGGTCTTCCTTCAGAAAATTATGAAACGACATGAATGTGGAAAATTTACCAGAGTACCTCATGGGTCCTCCAAAACTACCAGTCATACAGACATGGTCCCAAACAAATGTTATTAAAGACCTTGGGCCATTAGGTGAACCGGTGAAAAAAAGATGGCCACCGAACAAAAAAAAATTATCTCCATACAAATTTAGTGAGTTCTTTTCAAGAGGCTCTCCAGAACAATTTTGTATGGAACCTTTTCCCTTCACTATTTATATACGTCGAACTTATGGGTCTTCCTTCAGAAAAATTCTGAAACGTCATGATTGTGGAAAATTTACCAGAGTACCCCATGGGTCCTCCAAAACTACCAATCATACAGACATGGTCCCAAACAAATGTTATTAAAGACCTTGGGCCATTGGGTGAACCGGTAAAAAAAAGATGGCCGCCGAACAAAAAAAATTTTCTCCATACAAATTTTTTGGGTTCTTTTCAAGAGGCTCTCCAGAACAATTTTGTATGGAACTTTTTCCCTTCACTATTTATGTGCGTAGAACTTATGGGTCTTCCTTCAGGAAAATTATGAAACGTCATGAATGTGGAAATTTTACCAGAGTAGCTCATGGGTCCTCCAAAACTACCAGTCATACAGACATGGTCCCAAACAAATGTTATTAAAAACCTTAGGCCATTGGGTGAACCGGTAAAAAAAACATGGCCGCCGAACAAAAAAAATTCTCTCCATACAAATTTTTTGGGTTCTTTTCAAGAGGCTCTCTTAGACATTTTTGTATGAAAAATTTTCCCCCTACTACACTTATAAATAGAACTTAAAGATTTTTTTTCACAAAAATCACAAAACGTAGTGAATGCGGAAAAATTACCAGAGAACCCTAACGGCCCTCAAAAACTATCAATCATAGAGGCATGGTCCTGAAACTAAAAATGTTCAAGACCTTAGGCCCTTTGGTGAGCCAGTAAAAAAAAGATAGCTACAGAACAAAAAAATTCGTGTCCATACAAAATTTCTTTTTAATTTTCAAGTGGATCTCCAGAACATTTTTGTATAGATCCTTTTTTTCCACTAAACGCATGCATAGAACTGATTAGTGTCCTTTCAGAAAAGATACGAAACGTGATACCAATATTTCTTTCTATCTTTCAAGAGACTCTCCAGTATATTCTGGTATTTGGTATGGCCTCCCATTTCTTTATTTTACGAATATTGAAAAGACTACAAGGCACGCGAGCTGCTTGCAGCTCGCGCACCGAGCGCAACACTAGTAATATATATAGATAGACCACATTTTCTGTGAAATGGCAAAAAATGAAACTACGGCTGTCATCTTAGAATTTCATACAATTTGACTACAGGTTAGTTTTGTCCGTTCCTTAAACATAAAATACCTACCTAATTAATTATAATAAGAAAAATCTTTTCGGAAATTAATATAGAATCCGTAATTATTTCTTAGCAAAATTTTCTTGATGCCAAAAGCTATTAAAAGTGATGTCTGGAATAGAATTCTGAAAATAAAGGCATTTTTTGCAGAATCAGGCTCCGATTATTTCATAATAAAATCGAATAAATACAAGCGAGTATCTGCTGGTACAGTATTATCAAGTGCAACCGGTTTGAGAGCTGTTAAAACCCATTTAAAAACAGACTAAATTTATCATCAGTATACTTACGTAATATGTAAAATATACACATTAAAGTAACGATAATATATTAATGCGTCTTGGCGGGAGTGCATGTGATGCGATGAGTCGTAGTGAATCCCAGATTAGGATTACTAGTCGCGGGCGACTTCTCGTACCTCATAGTACGTACTGTTATAGGATTTTCGTAAATTTGTCGAATAAACGATTGTATGGCAATACTAAGGCGATACTAGCGACCTCCCTCAGTTCACAGATAGAATGGTCGCACTATAGGTTCATGGTAGGTATATACCAACTTTTTGTAGTCCGAGGCACGCGGACTTAAAACTAGACTCTGATTTTTAAAATGGGTTTATCTAGGATTTATGGCTCGGGTTTCAAGGTACGCTAAAGTCAATTTTAAGCCTCTGAGATCTGCAATATCTCAATGGATTAAGAATTTTACTCTCTAATTGCACATTGCTTTGTAGAGAAAATCTATTAGTCGATCGAGCGACATTTCAGTGTTGCTTGTCGTCGTGCTTCGCGAATCGTAGGTAGCCGGTAAGGAAGAGATACTGAATACCTGTTCCTTGTAGGTAGATATCTATATTCTAAGTCTTGATCCTTTCTGACCGAATTTCAGAAGTAGGTACGTGGTCGCTGAATTCTGAAACTTATACTTATCTACCTAACTACCTACTATAGCTATGATTTTCCAGTTAATGAAAACATACTGTATTTATAGGCATTTATAGTCCTACTGACTCGGTGGCGGAAAGTGAATTAATAAAGGAATTAATGACGCCATTTTGAAATTTCATATATATTGGAAACATTATTTGTGATAAGAACGACGCTAGCGACGCGGTCACCGGGCCAGATAAGTTTAAAGATTGTGGGACTAGAAAGACTAATGATGTGGGCTTCTTTACCTCTATCGAGTATCGATAAAATATATAACATGGCTATTTATTGCATTTAAACATGGTTTGATATATTATGTACATACATATTGAATGTGTGAGAATGGGACTTTCTTTCTGATAGCGGTAAGCTGTGGTGATCTAGCCTCTATTGACAGAGGGATGAGAATAATAAAACACGCGTTATAATTATTGAATAGTAGAATCGGCTCTATCCTAGGTAGGAATAGCAAAGAAAAACGTGTCATTATGTATCTCGGTATTTTATTATTTTTATTCTTTTTAACAACACATACTCAATATTTTACAGAAACGTATATGACAATCAGAGTAGTAACATAGTAATAGGTTTAATATTTAATTGCGTATATTATAATGTTATTGATCAGTGTACGCGATGCGATTTGGAAAAATAATTTCGGTTAATTCACTTTTCTAACAAAAACGTTACTCATCTCCTTTACGAATAAGAAATAACCAATAATTGCACATACTCACGTAAAGCTCGTTAAATAATACATTGCAAAATAACGCTAACCCGTCTCGATTTGAGCTATCACATCCTCAAAGGTAACAATAAATATAACATGTAACATAATCACAGCGAGTGAACATTGGCTAACAAAGAAATTATTAATTTATACCTAATTTGGTTATCAATTAATGACTGAATTATTTAACTTACTTGATCTAATGAGATCGCTTTATTTTCTAATATAAATATTAACGTCCTTACGACGCGACAACTATATATTCACAATTTATTTACAAAGTGACTAGAGTCTTTTAAAATTTGTTAATTTTCGATTCGTTTTCTCCCATACCTACCAATAATAATAGTCTTAAAACGTTAGCGGTCGGGTGCTCCTGCGGAAACATTTGGCACATACCCAGTATGAACATAAACGCAGTAGGGGGTATAACATTCTTAATTGCTATTTAAGTTTCTGTGCTTGGTACGAGTAAAACGACCTTACATTTTCACTAATCATCGGGTACCTTGGCTGTAGGCCGGTATCTATAACATAATCTAATTATTGAGTTACGTACATATTTACACGTTGTATCCCTCTTTTTTGGTGTGTTGTGTGGGACTAAAATCGCTTAAATACAATTGTATAAACTTTCCCTAACATTAACTTATTGTAAGCATAATACGAGTAACAGTGTTTAAAATTCATTTTAATTTAAGTCCATCCTAATGATAAATAGTCGATCTTTCCGAACTTTATTAACGCGATGACTCACGGTCCACGGAAGTCACACATCGTATACAACTGTTTATAAAATAGACATCATTATCTAAATAGAACACATAACGTCCGAAGGACCCTTCGCACGGGCGATACACTGTACACAACTACATTTTCATCGTTCACTGTATTCGATTTGACATTTCGTCAACAGTCTTTAAAGTACACCTTTGGTAAATAGCTCTACTGAATTGTTCATATAGCGCACTGGCAGGAAGTGGCACTTTTCGAAATAAGCTCCGCCGATCGTACGATGGCTAACGAAGTCACTGTCTCTCATTCTCGGCGGCGCTGGGTGACACTTATATAGGTGTGGGAAGCACCGTGAAATCCTGAAGCGCATTTTTCACCGTTTCGTAGATTGGTCGATTCTCGTCGGGACAGTAGCCATCGGGAGAGCAGAGTGTCTGCAGTTTGGTCAGATACGAGTCGAAGTTGTCATAAGCAGGCTTTTCCCCGGGACCTGGAGGCGGAGGCGCCCCGGCTGTTCCTAGAGCCGCGGGCGCGGGCGCCGTGCCTCCCCCTGGTAGACGGACGGTTTCCAATAAGGTTATCACGTTGTTGCAGAGGCCCTTGTAATACTCGTGGAAATTGTTGTTGCTGTGATGCATCTGTTGATTCTCCTGTAAATAATTCAAATAATAACACTGTTAAAATATGTTGCTATCGGGTTACATACAAGAATATGGATATTTTGGGAGATTTACTCGTTACTTTTCAAATTTGTTAGAACACTGGAGTGGCTCTACTTTGGAGTGGCTACTTTTTATTGGTAAGTAAACAAGCGGTACTCACAAATTCATGTGATGTTAGTAGCACTCAAAGTTGGATGTTTGGAGCCATGACTGTACCATCTACGTTATCAGACAAAGATAGTTATAGTAAATTTTGGAGAATGAATGGATGATTTGGAGAATGTCTTATTATGTTTTAACTATAATTGTCAAATGGTATTTTAACTTACTCGTTCCCCGTGGCTAAGTTGCGATTCCATAGCGTTGATATCAGATTTTAGGCGTATCATTTGCGATTCGACTTTTGCGTTCTCACGTTGAAGTTCTGTTATTTCTTGCTCCAATGTCATAAGATCTTCGCCGTTTCCAGTTTGCATGCTAATATCTGTACCTAAAAATACACATTTATTAATAACCTATATTTGTGCTTTATTTATTTTGCGATATTAATATAATATTAAGGAAGTAGACATGTAGAGAGAAAAACGCCAAAACGGACCTGAGTATGATTTCGGGTAGAGCGGCGTGATATCGTCGGGATATTTGGGTTTCTTCGGCGGCGTCGGGGTAGCAGCTCCGGCGATCGGACAGCCGGACAGCGAGCGGTGGGTCAAAAACGAGCCGTTTAAATGCCCGGACCCGTCACATCCCGGCGTCGGACAGTTCACGCCGTCGAACTTGATAGCTGACGCCGCCGCCGCCACGGCCGCTTTGTGTTGTTCCACTGTCCCTCCGCTTTCTAGTACTCGCATTTTGTTGCGATTCGCTATCGGGCACCCGGAAGCGCTATGCAGAAATAAAAACTTAATAAAAAATCCGTTTTCAAATTTCGATGAAATTTAATATCGGTGGAGTAAATTTTTTTTCGATGTTTTCGTCACTATTCTAACACATAGTTTTTCATTTGAACCACGGTTTTTACGTTTTCTCATCTGAATCGTTTACCGTTAGCAAATAACAAAAAAATATCGACATTGGTGATTTTTAAGGGACAACACTAAAGAATCGTGAGAGGAGAATGAACTACATTCGCTTTGAACTTAGGTTTTGATCACCTATCGCCATTTATTTTTAAAATTCATCGTCGTTATGTCGTTTGGAATGGAATGGTAAAAATGTCACCTACCTACATTTACAATCTGGAGTTAACATTAAAGGAATGTTTAGGAAATACTTCGTGGGTACGGTACTTTATTACCTACTTATTTTCTTTATCGTAAGTATTTCTTACCTTCGATGCGATAAGAATTTCCCAGTGGCGTGTCCAGAACCGTCACAGCCCGGTATTGGGCATCTATGCAGCGTGAAAATACCAATAAACGTAGACTTAGACAAGAGATTATTAACAAAGGTTGGAAATTAGTGGCACAGTTTTTTGACGGGCCTAAAATTATTGTGAAAAGCAAAGAAAGTTTCTTATCAAAGCTAGTCATCTATAGTCTGACTCTGATTTTTAATTCCGTGGAATTCTGACGTTTCTTGGTGTAACCAGAGACATAACAGTTCCCACAAAAAATATAACAAATCCAAATAAAAGAAAAAAAAAGGCACTTGAGCTCCTGCGAGTGGGGCTGCAGCTGCGCGCGGTCGGCGCGTGAACATCCTTCCCGGGATTTTGGTATTCTGTACCTACATATAACATTCCGTAGCTCACCTAAGAGGCTCCGAGTCCTGTCCATCCCTCGGCTTGCTCTTCGGCTTGTTAGCTCTGGGGCAGCCGGAGAGCGACCGGTGCGAGGAGTAGTTGCCGGTGACGTGGCCGGAGCCGTCGCAGCCGGGCGTGGGGCACTTGAGCTCCTGCGAGTGGGGCTGCAGCTGTGCGCGGTCGGCGCGTGTACATCCTTCTCGGGGTCTTGTTATTCTGTACTTACATACTGTTAACATTCCGTAGCTCACCTAAGAGGCTCCGAGTCCTGTCCATCCCTCGGCTTGCTCTTCGGCTTGTTAGCTCTGGGGCAGCCGGAGAGCGACCGGTGCGAGGAGTAGTTGCCGGTGACGTGGCCGGAGCCGTCGCAGCCGGGCGTGGGGCACTTGAGCTCCTGCGAGTGGGGCTGCAGCTGTGCGCGGTCGGCGCGTGTACATCCTTCTCGGGGTCTTGTTATTCTGTACTTACATACTGTTAACATTCCGTAGCTCACCTAAGAGGCTCCGAGTCCTGTCCATCCCTCGGCTTGCTCTTCGGCTTGTTAGCTCTGGGGCAGCCGGAGAGCGACCGGTGCGAGGAGTAGTTGCCGGTGACGTGGCCGGAGCCGCCGCAGCCGGGCGTGGGGCACTTGAGCTCCTGCGAGTGGGGCTGTAGCTGCGCGCGGTCGGCGCGTGGACATCCTTCCCGGGATCTTGGTATTCTGTACCTACATATAACATTCCGTAGCTCACCTAAGAGGCTCCGAGTCCTGTCCATCCCTCGGCTTGCTCTTCGGCTTGTTAGCTCTGGGGCAGCCGGAGAGCGACCGGTGTGAGGAGTAGTTGCCGGTGACGTGGCCGGAGCCGCCGCAGCCGGGCGTGGGGCACTTGAGCTCCTGCGAGTGGGGCTGTAGCTGCGCGCGGTCGGCGCGTGGACATCCTTCCCGGGATCTTGGTATTCTGTACCTACATATAACATTCCGTAGCTCACCTAAGAGGCTCCGAGTCCTGTCCATCCCTCGGCTTGCTCTTCGGCTTGTTAGCTCTGGGGCAGCAGGAGAGCGACCGGTGCGAGGAGTAGTTGCCGGTGACGTGGCCGGAGCCGTCGCAGCCGGGCGTGGGGCACTTGAGCTCCTGCGAGTGGGGCTGCAGCTGTGCGCGGTCGGCGCGTGTACATCCTTCTCGGGGTCTTGTTATTCTGTACTTACATACTGTTAACATTCCGTAGCTCACCTAAGAGGCTCCGAGTCCTGTCCATCCCTCGGCTTGCTCTTCGGCTTGTTAGCTCTGGGGCAGCCGGAGAGCGACCGGTGTGAGGAGTAGTTGCCGGTGACGTGGCCGGAGCCGTCGCAGCCGGGCGTGGGGCACTTGAGCTCCTGCGAATGGGGCTGCAGCTGTGCGCGGTCGGCGCGTGGACATCCTTCTCGGGGTCTTGTTATTCTGTACCTACATATAACATTCCGTAGCTCACCTAAGAGGCTCCGAGTCCTGTCCATCCCTCGGCTTGCTCTTCGGCTTGTTAGCTCTGGGGCAGCCGGAGAGCGACCGGTGCGAGGAGTAGTTGCCGGTGACGTGGCCGGAGCCGTCGCAGCCGGGCGTGGGGCACTTGAGCTCCTGCGAGTGGGGCTGCAGCTGTGCGCGGTCGGCGCGTGTACATCCTTCTCGGGGTCTTGTTATTCTGTACTTACATACTGTTAACATTCCGTAGCTCACCTAAGAGGCTCCGAGTCCTGTCCATCCCTCGGCTTGCTCTTCGGCTTGTTAGCTCTGGGGCAGCCGGAGAGCGACCGGTGTGAGGAGTAGTTGCCGGTGACGTGGCCGGAGCCGCCGCAGCCGGGCGTGGGGCACTTGAGCTCCTGCGAGTGGGGCTGTAGCTGAGCGCGGTCGGCGCGTGGACATCCTTCCCGGGATCTTGGTATTCTGTACCTACATATAACATTCCGTAGCTCACCTAAGAGGCTCCGAGTCCTGTCCATCCCTCGGCTTGCTCTTCGGCTTGTTAGCTCTGGGGCAGCCGGAGAGCGACCGGTGTGAGGAGTAGTTGCCGGTGACGTGGCCGGAGCCGTCGCAGCCGGGCGTGGGGCACTTGAGCTCCTGCGAATGGGGCTGCAGCTGTGCGCGGTCGGCGCGTGGACATCCTTCTCGGGGTCTTGTTATTCTGTACCTACATATAACATTCCGTAGCTCACCTAAGAGGCTCCGAGTCCTGTCCATCCCTCGGCTTGCTCTTCGGCTTGTTAGCTCTGGGGCAGCCGGAGAGCGACCGGTGCGAGGAGTAGTTGCCGGTGACGTGGCCGGAGCCGTCGCAGCCGGGCGTGGGGCACTTGAGCTCCTGCGAGTGGGGCTGTAGCTGCGCGCGGTCGGCGCGTGGACATCCTTCCCGGGATCTTGATATTCTGTACCTACATATAACATTCCGTAGCTCACCTAAGAGGCTCCGAGTCCTGTCCATCCCTCGGCTTGCTCTTCGGCTTGTTAGCTCTGGGGCAGCCGGAGAGCGACCGGTGTGAGGAGTAGTTGCCGGTGACGTGGCCGGAGCCGTCGCAGCCGGGCGTGGGGCACTTGAGCTCCTGCGAGTGGGGCTGTAGCTGCGCGCGGTCGGCGCGTGGACATCCTTCTCGGGGTCTTGTTATTCTGTACTTACATACTGTTAACATTCCGTAGCTCACCTAAGAGGCTCCGAGTCCTGTCCATCCCTCGGCTTGCTCTTCGGCTTGTTAGCTCTGGGGCAGCCGGAGAGCGACCGGTGTGAGGAGTAGTTGCCGGTGACGTGGCCGGAGCCGTCGCAGCCGGGCGTGGGGCACTTGAGCTCCTGCGAATGGGGCTGCAGCTGTGCGCGGTCGGCGCGTGGACATCCTTCTCGGGGTCTTGTTATTCTGTACCTACATATAACATTCCGTAGCTCACCTAAGAGGCTCCGAGTCCTGTCCATCCCTCGGCTTGCTCTTCGGCTTGTTAGCTCTGGGGCAGCCGGAGAGCGACCGGTGCGAGGAGTAGTTGCCGGTGACGTGGCCGGAGCCGTCGCAGCCGGGCGTGGGGCACTTGAGCTCCTGCGAGTGGGGCTGCAGCTGTGCGCGGTCGGCGCGTGTACATCCTTCTCGGGGTCTTGTTATTCTGTACTTACATACTGTTAACATTCCGTAGCTCACCTAAGAGGCTCCCAGTCCTGTCCATCCCTCGGCTTGCTCTTCGGCTTGTTAGCTCTGGGGCAGCCGGAGAGCGACCGGTGTGAGGAGTAGTTGCCGGTGACGTGGCCGGAGCCGCCGCAGCCGGGCGTGGGGCACTTGAGCTCCTGCGAGTGGGGCTGTAGCTGCGCGCGGTCGGCGCGTGGACATCCTTCCCGGGATCTTGGTATTCTGTACCTACATATAACATTCCGTAGCTCACCTAAGAGGCTCCGAGTCCTGTCCATCCCTCGGCTTGCTCTTCGGCTTGTTAGCTCTGGGGCAGCCGGAGAGCGACCGGTGTGAGGAGTAGTTGCCGGTGACGTGGCCGGAGCCGTCGCAGCCGGGCGTGGGGCACTTGAGCTCCTGCGAATGGGGCTGCAGCTGTGCGCGGTCGGCGCGTGGACATCCTTCTCGGGGTCTTGTTATTCTGTACCTACATATAACATTCCGTAGCTCACCTAAGAGGCTCCGAGTCCTGTCCATCCCTCGGCTTGCTCTTCGGCTTGTTAGCTCTGGGGCAGCCGGAGAGCGACCGGTGTGAGGAGTAGTTGCCGGTGACGTGGCCGGAGCCGTCGCAGCCGGGCGTGGGGCACTTGAGCTCCTGCGAGTGGGGCTGTAGCTGCGCGCGGTCGGCGCGTGGACATCCTTCCCGGGATCTTGATATTCTGTACCTACATATAACATTCCGTAGCTCACCTAAGAGGCTCCGAGTCCTGTCCATCCCTCGGCTTGCTCTTCGGCTTGTTAGCTCTGGGGCAGCCGGAGAGCGACCGGTGTGAGGAGTAGTTGCCGGTGACGTGGCCGGAGCCGTCGCAGCCGGGCGTGGGGCACTTGAGCTCCTGCGAGTGGGGCTGTAGCTGCGCGCGGTCGGCGCGTGGACATCCTTCTCGGGGTCTTGTTATTCTGTACTTACATACTGTTAACATTCCGTAGCTCACCTAAGAGGCTCCGAGTCCTGTCCATCCCTCGGCTTGCTCTTCGGCTTGTTAGCTCTGGGGCAGCCGGAGAGCGACCGGTGTGAGGAGTAGTTGCCGGTGACGTGGCCGGAGCCGTCGCAGCCGGGCGTGGGGCACTTGAGCTCCTGCGAGTGGGGCTGTAGCTGCGCGCGGTCGGCGCGTGGACATCCTTCTCGGGGTCTTGTTATTCTGTACTTACATACTGTTAACATTCCGTAGCTCACCTAAGAGGCTCCGAGTCCTGTCCATCCCTCGGCTTGCTCTTCGGCTTGTTAGCTCTGGGGCAGCCGGAGAGCGACCGGTGTGAGGAGTAGTTGCCGGTGACGTGGCCGGAGCCGTCGCAGCCGGGCGTGGGGCACTTGAGCTCCTGCGAGTGGGGCTGCAGCTGCGCGCGGTCGGCGCGTGGACACCCGGAGAGACTGCACATATACAAACTGCTTACAATGGCGGGACGGCGCAACTTGCGGTAACTTGCGATAAGTGACGAGTTACAAACTTTTTTATTTATGTATGTACTAACTAAGTACCTAGTTGTTCCCGGTAGGTATGCGTTGCAATGCCACGTAAAGTATGGTCTAGGAACGTATATAGGATAAACATACAAACATTCATTTTTATATGGATTTTTTGGGCCAGGAGCCTTCGAGGGCGTATGCAGAACAACTCATCAAAGTTTCATCATAATCGGATGATGATGATTTAGGAGTGTATAAAGGACATACAAACATTGATTTTTATTTATAACTGGTACATAATATATAGCCTATAGCACTCAAGGATCATGTACATATCCAACGCTGGAAGAATTTTTGAAATCGGTCCAGTAGTTCCTGAGATTAGCGCGTTCAAACAAACAAACTCTTCCGCTTTATTATATTACTTAGTATAGATTATTATATTAGTATAGAAGATATTATGATAGACAATTCGTTTTCGTATGTTACTGTTACCTACCTATTTTGCAACTAAACTGTAGATAGATACAATGTTAAAGATTAGCTAGTAGGTAAAGTTTGATTTTCTTTTATTAAAACTCTAAACTTTATGTATGAGGTGTTAAATGTATCTTGTAAGGAATTAGTAGATATTTCTAAAAAATAAACTAGGAAGTAGGCACCTACCTACTTATAATATTTGTCAGTAAACCATATAAAAACACCTATCAACTAATAATGACATGAAAACATGCAATCATTTTCAAATCGCTACTACCAACCTACGTAACTTTTAATTAAACTTTGAACAGGAAAATTTTAAATATTTGGTTGCATCCTAATTAGTTATTTTTACTTAAATAAACAACCTAATGTACCTACTAAGTAGGAAGTTATGGTACGAAAAAATATAATTTAATAAGGATGGCAAGTAGGTATAATTAACTTCTTATGAACATTCGTAACAATAATAAGTGGTTATTAAGTATAAAATAAAATATTTTATAGTTTCCAGTGATATGGGGGACTTTAGTTGTCTAACAGAATATAACAGATTTCAGAATAGATACTTATTACGTACCTATAATTATTAGGCACGGTTCATACAACAACAGACGCGAGTCGTGGAGGCGTAGCCTTGTCACAATAATATATTATGTTCTTCACATACTGTATGTGTAGGCTTGAATACACAGAGTGCGACGGAATCTGACGTGGTTTTTAGACGCGAATGCGCGACTGCAGCATTGTCACCAATGTAAGTACTTTACGTACTGCGACGTGCTTCGTACAGCGCCTTGTATTACAAATCGTACACGCGTACGCGCGCGTTCGGTGTGACGTCCTGCCTTGCCGTTTCCGTCGCGCGTGCAAGTCATCAACCTTGCAAGTGCTAAAGCTATTAAGCTATCGCCATTTTCGATCACAGAAAAAAGATTCTATGATCGAAGCTTGCTACCTTTATGTAATAAGTACTTACTAGCTGATTTCCTTTTCCAAGGTCTAGTCTATCTCTGTACCTTTCATTAAAATCGGTTTAGCAGTTTACGCGTGAAAGCGTAACACACAAACAAACTCACTTTCGCGTTTTAATATTAGTTTTTATTTATTATTTTTAGAGATATTATTTTTAACGCCTATTAACTCGTAGACACATTCATGTTTACTTAGCTGTCGCCGACTATTTTAAGGGGAATGTAAAAGTACTTTTAAGAATGATAAAAATAATACGGAGAGTGGACCATCTGTGAAGTTTTATGAGTGAGTTTGCATCTCTACACTAAAATTAGCATAGTGTTTATGCGTCTTCATTCGGTGCACTTTGCTTCTACTTGCTTATAACTACGCGTTTTATAACTTCTTGATTAAGAATTAAAATGCAGTTTCTGTCTTTAGTTTGCACTAAGTTTTGGAAGGTTTTCAACTTAAATTCTCAACCATGGCGTTATTGACTTTCCAAATCGTTAAATCTAAATGTATCTACTTACTCCATAACTATAAAATATACATAGGTATAAAATGTGGCCGATTCTGTTGTACACAATCTCTAAATCTAAACTAAAATGACAGGTCTAAATATATTCCTGTCTCTTTCACAATCCTCCCTGCTGAAGGGGATAGCACTATTTTTAAATCTGTCAATTTAGTTTAGGTTTAGAGATTGTGTACAACAGAATTAGCCACAATGTGTACAAAGATAGGTACCTAAATAGGTAGATAATTAAATAATTAATTCATATAGATCGAAAAATTAATGGTCATGAATTTATTGTAGTTGGTATCTTTTTATGGTAAATGTATTTTGTCGTAGAGACAAATAAAAATTTTCATGCCAGTGTATGTTGTATCTGCCGAGACTGGTCTTTCTCTAAGTGGATCAGATGAATCGTAGGGATTATGGATACAAGCGGCATAAGACCGCGGCGTGTTGAAGTCCCTACAAGAGACCTATGTCCAACAGTGGACGTCTATTGGTTGATGAATACAATTATTATTTGTACCTTTGTTGTATAAATTGCGCATGTGGGCGGCGGAGGAGCTCATAATTTGCAGAAAATATTTTGCGAGCATCTGTAGTCTATACGTCTGGCGTAAATATTTAAATACCTACCTATTCTATGGTTAAAACAAACGTAGGTACATATTTTATATCATCTGTTGTTATAGGTACGTAAATAAACAAATGACATTGTTTTTGTTATAAAGCATATTCCTACAAGAATACCTACATATCTATTTTGCATAGCATTCAAAAGATCAGGGGTATGCATACCTCTTCCAAGTTAGTCCGCTTCCATCTTAGACTGCATCATCACTTACCATCAGGTGAGATTGCAGTCAAGGGCTAACTTGTAGTTGAATAAAAAAAAGATGTGTAATGAAATAAAAACTTGTCACGAACTAAAACATTGTTAGAATCAAAAGCCAAAAACTAAAACGCGCAAGTACCTAGAGTAACATTCAGACGATTTCACATTAGCGTTTCGTCATGCGGTTAGTTCACAGCGAAACCTCGAGCACAGCCAAATTGATGACGGAAATGTGCAAAGTGGAACATACAGCGCAAATTGTCATAGTATCTAATATTGTTCGGCGAATATTGCATCGTGCCGCTAATATTGCACTGGGTTGATTGTTTAGTTGTGTTTCTGATATTGCGCCGCGCTGGTAATATTGCGCCGGTGGCTAATATTATATTGCTGGAATATTCGCGAGTGCGCAAACATCGCCGCTTGCCTGCGGTGGGTGGCGAAGTTGCCTGAAATGTGACCGGAGCCGTCGCAGCTCTCGACCGGGCACTGGATTAGTTCTCTCGACTCCCGTATCCGGTAACCCGGTTTTCCGTAATAGTCGTCGCGGTGATAGCTATCGTAAATAAATACAAAATAAAAACAAAAACAATAAAAACACAGATACAAAACAAAACAAAAAAAAAAAGAACAAACGGAACGGAACAATAAAAACTTTGCATACAATATTATTATTCTGTATTTGTCACGAATGCATGTTCTCAGTTCTATTCTAATTTTAAAAACAACCGCCTACATATCTACCTAATATCGCGTTGTTTATATCAATACAAATGCCTAACGTCATTAAGTCATTAACCTATAGGTAAGTACGTGATAGCGAAAAAAGTAAACTGAATAACAATCTAACCACCTATAATACGGTCACTCGCTTGCGTAAACACTATATAAAATGTTTACGAATGTATTATAAAGCGCGTTTAATATCACCGTTTGAAGAAAAAAAAAAAAACTTATTGAAGAATTTGCAATCGAAAGTTTACAGAGAGTTGTAAATGAGGTAGGTACGAGTGTATATATCTCACCTGTTTCGTCTCATAGTTGGGTTTGTAGCACGACCAACTGTATATCTTATCTCTATTTGTTACGTGGAGAGTGCGAGGCGGCGTGCGCGCGCGCGGCCGCCGGTATATTTAGACTGATCCATCGCGTTCGAGTGTGAGTAAATTACTTTGCTATGAGAATTATTATGAGATACGTTCGAAATCCCACTCTGAGTAACGAACTGTGCGAATATTCCTAGAGTCAGTGGCGGATTAGATGTCAACAGCGCTCTAGGCGGCACCTCATCGGCAATGTATCAATGTTCGGGTAAATTGTTTCACGTTATTTATTCCTTAGAACCTTTGGGTGTTCCTTCTGGCGTCCCTTTGTAATCTCGCGCCCCTAGGCATGTGCCTAGTTTGCCTAAAGGATAATCCGCCACTGGCTAGAGTTCAGAATTAGCTATGTTTGCAATTTGCATCGAAACGTTCCATTCTTACAAAGTAAATACATACGTTATCTACTTAACGTTTTGTATTTAGTATTCTAAACTATACTTATGTATTTATGTATGTTTATAGGACCTACATATATTATTGGTACGTATGTACTAACTACTTTAATGTTATTCAGAGTAATGCTCTTGAATTCCCATATTTCCCGTGACAATAATAACTAGGAAATCATTCTTAGGTAGGTATATTATTTATTATTCTAAACTGGATTTGAATACCCGAATCGATTACCGTAACAACACTGGATCGTATTTTTACACCGAATTGTAAAACCGAAAAATATGGAATTATTGAGGACATGGCATATCTGCGCGGAAAAAAGGTAGAAGAGAATTTCCACCCGCGGAATTTCCGCTCCTTATTTTGTCCCTGACCTCTCAGGTCTCGATCTCGTGATTTGCAGTCAAATGTGCTAACCACTAGACCAACGGGGCAGTTCCTGGGTCATTCATGGCACGGAGGACTATAGAACAGTAATAGTTCTATTCTAACTCCCAAAGTTGATCACCCATCTGATCAACGTTGCTTCAAATGATATGCACCTGTCGCAACCAGACTAATACACGCTCTTCAAACATATCCCTGGATGTACGGTGTACCTTCAAAATGTCGCTAAGAAGACGCTGATAGAAAGATAAAATATGGCGGATTTAGGTTGTATATTCACCTGGTGTCCTTGGGCTTGTGCGGCGCGTGCGGCGGCGGCATGTAGCAGGGCGGGGAGCAGGGCGGCGCGTGCGGCGATAACATATGGCGGGTTTAGGTTGTATATTCACCTGGTGTCCTTGGGCTTGTGCGGCGCGTGCGGCGGCGGCATGTAGCAGGGCGGGGAGCAGGGCGGCGCGTGCGGCGATAACATATGGCGGGTTTAGGTTGCATATTCACCTGGTGTCCTTGGGCTTGTGCGGCGCGTGCGGCGGCGGCATGTAGCAGGGCGGGGAGCAGGGCGGCGCGTGCGGCGATAACATATGGCGGGTTTAGGTTGTATATTCACCTGGTGTCCTTGGGCTTGTGCGGCGCGTGCGGCGGCGGCATGTAGCAGGGCGGGGAGCAGGGCGGCGCGTGCGGCGATAACATATGGCGGGTTTAGGTTGCATATTCACCTGGTGTCCTTGGGCTTGTGCGGCGCGTGCGGCGGCGGCATGTAGCAGGGCGGGGAGCAGGGCGGCGCGTGCGGCGATAACATATGGCGGGTTTAGGTTGCATATTCACCTGGTGTCCTTGGGTTTGTCGTGCGGCGCGTGCGGCGGCGGCATGTAGCAGGGCGGGGAGTAGGGCGGCGCGTGCGGCGGGTAGGCGGGCGGCGGCGGGTAGGCGCCGCACTGGTACTGGTAGCCGCCGTAGCCGGCCGCCGCCGCCGCCGCCGCGTAGTCCGGCTGCGCGAGCCCGTAGCCCGCCACGGGGTGCGGACTGACGCCGCCGTAACCTGCCAAGCAAGCATTTCATTTTACACGTTGTATAGTGGCGTAACTAGGTATATATGTATTGGTCATATTTGTTTACTATTAACTGAAAGATGGACAAGGTCTCCGACCATCATCGGAGGACACCTTATAAAAAAAAACAAGGTTACGTTTGAGGCCCGTGGCAAATTAATCGGTTGAGACTTCTCCTGCCCAATATACCTACCTAAAGCTCAACCAACGTAAGTTTTTATTTTAAAACTAGCTTTTGCCCGCGGCTTCGCCCGCGTGAATTTCGGTTTTTCACAAATCCCAAAATCTCCGATTCAAAATAAAAATTACGAAAACGCAGGACACATCCGCACGCATTAGCTCCCTCGTTCGAAATCACAGATTTCGAAATGGAGATTGGAGCATGCACCCTCTTCACCGCACCCGCCCGCCGCGCGGCGGCATACGTATGGCGGGCGCAAAGGGCGCGCGGCGCGGCGCGGGGAGTTCCGTGCAGCGCGAGCGTCGGCCGTCGCGCGCAGCGAAAATACCTACCAGGGCGTTTTTTAACATAGGTACTTACCGATTTCAACACAACTCCTTTTTTGAAAGTCGGTTAAAAAAGTAGCCTATGTTACTCCTTGGTTAATCCTCTACTTGTCTGTGAAAGTCCCGTCAAAATCGGTTCAACCGTTCCGAAGATTAGCTCGTTCAAACAGACAGACAGACAGACAAAAATTTTAAAAACGTGTGATTCGGTTATGGTATCGTTCAAATAACCATGTGAGCTTAATATGTGGTAGTTATTTCGAAATTACAGACAGACGCTTCAATTTTATTTATTAGTATAGATAAATAAGGGGGCCCCTTCCGGCTGAGAGCCCGTGGCATTTTGCCCAAATTAATTTAATAGAACCGTAAGAGTAGGTAAGTACTGTTTGTCAAAGTGATTTTGCTGTTCCTGGATATAAGGATGAAGCCTCTACCTTTAGATATTTTTTAGTGCAGTTAGAACTCAGGAATCAGGTGGCGGGGCTTCACAATAATGTTATCTGAAGGTTTTCGAAAGTCAAATATCTTGAATAACGCAACCTTCGCTTTTTGGATTTTTAGTTCTGTAAACGTATCTGTGCTCTTGTCTTTGAGCAGTGGTCTATGGTTAATATATAGATATCTAACGGCCTGTTTCACCACCTTCTGATAAGTGTTGGATAGCCTAAACGTAAGTTTTGTCACTTTCTTACTTTATGTCAAGTGACAAAGACAAAAGTTGTAGATAGCTATCTAATACATATCAGAAGGTGGTGAAACAGGCACTTAATATAATAAAAGATGGCTTGTTTTGGTAACCTATATATAAAAGTATTGATTAAAGAATAAAGTGTACGTCTCGGCCTTCAATAAATTAACAAATCATGAATATACTTAGTCCTTTGATTATTGTAAATAATCAAAGACTTGATCATATTTATGTACTTATTCAATGTTTCTGTAAATCTAATGTGTACATTACACAATATAATACTTAGTAGAGGCCGCACTGCGAAATTAATTCGCGCGAATTTTTCCGCAAAATTCTGTGACGTATGATTTTTTGATGAAAATTCTGTGACGGGAATGTATGAAGCTGCACGCACATGCGATTTAAAATTCGCGAGAAAAATATATTAAAATGCGGAATATAAACCGCGCGAATAAAATTCGCGCGAATAATTTTCGCAATGCGGCCCGCTCTAAGTAGCAAACTATATAATAGACGTTAATTAGACAAATCGTGTTATCAGGTCAAGAGCGCTGATAATTCCCGGCAAATTTTAATTAGCACGTGAACATTTCACGTGACATACATAACCATGTATAACCACAATCATAATATTATGTATGTAGATACGTACACGCCACACGGCATAGTACGTGTAAGGAGAGCGGGCGCCTGCTGTGTGGAATTAGCAATGTGCCGCGAGTGCGGGAGTGCGGCGTGCAATGCTAGCGGGAGTGATTAGCGCGGTCGCTCTTAATTTGTATCGCATGTTTTACGTTGCCCGTGCAAGTGTGGATGGTATCTCGCAAAATAGGGACGAATTATAACGCTACGTTTTATGACGGGAATAGTATTTCGAAATATGTAACCCTCTCAAAAAAGCATAAAGGCATGGCGAGAGCTAGAAAAAAGAGAACTAGTAGGTTACATGTTATATTATCCATTTGTAGAGAAAGAAAAAAAATTGCAGACAGGAATAAATGGAGAAAAAACTTTCAAAGTCGGTGCCTCACTGCTACAAGAAAATATTTTTTGGAAACCTTCGGCGAAAAGATGGAGCTAGATAAGTTATACCCAGTGCCGGATTAAGCAAGCGCGGGGCCCGTAGCAAATTCTTTCATAGAGCCCTTGCCCCTTGATCTGCTATGGGTTCTTAAGTAGGTATATCTACATAATAATAATATGAATTCTCTATAAGATTCTGAAGCAGTTAGCTTACTGCTAAACCCCCGATATTCGCCATTTTGTGTTGGAGCCATAGTGCTTATTCTACTAGTCAAGCCCTTTCATTTGATACCCATATTGAGGGAGTTGTGAAAAAATAATATGTAATCCGTTTCAGAATCTTTAATAGAGGATTTAAAGCATGGGTGTAGATAAAAATTGTAACGTTTCACGTTTTTGTGTCATCAAGTAAATTCAACCTACCACATCTTTTTTTTGCATCTTAATAAGTTCCACTCAAAAAATTATGCTCAGGCAAAGTGGGTTGAAATATGCGGGGCCCCCTTTCGCGCAGGGCCCGTAGCAACTGCTACTCTTGCTACTATGGTCACAGGTTAATCCGGCACTGGTTATACCTAAACATTATTCAGACCTACTAATAGATAGAGTTGAAGGAGAATAGAATTAATTAAGTAATCTGTATTATGTGAAATTGATATATTTAAAGTACATTACGTTTTAGACATAAAGTTTAATAATGGCATGAGAAACTCCTTTTGTAGATACTCATTGTATATCATGTAATTACTATCTATACTAATATAATAAAGCGGAAGAGTTTGTTTGTTTGAACGCGCTAATCTCTGGAAGTACCAGTCGGATTTGAAAAATTCTTTTTGTATTTGGTAGTACAATTTTCTGGGAAGGTTATAGGCTATTTAGTATCCCTAAAATCCTCCCCTAAGGGGGTAAAATGGGGGTATAAAGTTTGTATGAAAGTCCTATGTTTTTAAAGTTACAGACCTGAAAATCGGCATTTAGATTATTGGTTTTAAATAATATAAACCTGTGTATTTTATTCTGAAAAATCTTCCCTTAAGGGTGTTTTTATTTTTATTTTTTTTTTATTTTATTTTATTGGTTTGCCAACAGGCGTTCACACATAAATTACAAAAGATCAAACTAATTCTAATGAAACATTTCGGGTGTGCACCCAATTACAGGCAAACCGACATGCATATAAACAAACGTGCAAATGCGGGTTTGCTAGTTAATCAGCTACTTACAAAAGGTCAATTAAAGATATTTACACTAAAAAATTATAAAAATAACTACAATAGAATAATATCTACAGTTTATGGTTCGATTTAGTACAAAATTTTGATAAGCTTGAAAGAAGCATAAGAGGCTATTATACAGATTCAATATATTTATGTAATAATCTTTTATACTGTTGCAAAGAGAGTGAATGCAAATCGATAATACTATTTGAGTTTTTAAAAAGTTTGTTGTGCTCGCGACATATTCTTAATAACACATTGTTCGCTCCCATGTTTGTTCTGCAACCTTTTATGACAAATGGTTTGTACCTAGAGATCCGTATGTTGATTCGAGGTACAGAAAAGTTAATTTTTGACAAGAGACTTGGACAATCAATATCATTATTTATAATTTTGAAGAGAAGCACCTGGTCAGACACCCAACGTCGGTGTTCGAGTGAGGTAAATTTGAAATAACTTAATCTTTGGCTATAAGAGGTTAATTCTCTCTTTTTGTTTTGATGAACAGTCAACAAGAAAAGAAAACGTTTTTGGATTCTTTCGATTCTTTGTATAGGGTCTTTGTAAAACGGATTCCAAACGCTGGAGCCGTATTCTAATAAGCTGCGAATTAAGGCAAAATACACTATTTTGAGAGCTGAACAAGATTTGAAAGATTTGCAATTACGCCAAATAAAACCCAATAGTTTGTAGCATTTAGTAATTAATCCATCTATGTGTGCATTGTAAGATAGTTTTTTATCTATAATAACGCCTAGGTCTCTTATCACACTAACCTCGTCCAGCAAAAGACCACCAAGGTTATAGGAGGTCTGAAGAGGCATACGTTTCTTAGTAAATTTTATATGCTGACATTTTTTAACATTGAGCGGTAGCCTATTTTTAGAAGACCATTCACTTACTGTGTCCAGATCATTTTGAAGGGTTATAGAGTCAAATGGAGAATTTATGGCTTTATAAACTTTTAAGTCATCTGCAAATAATGCAAAATCAGACGACTTTATATGATCACACAAGTCATTCACAAATAATAAAAATAAAACAGGGCCTAAGTGGGAACCTTGAGGAACACCCGAAGGTACTTTAAATGGAGTTGATTCATAACCACAAACCACAACTTTTTGCCATCTATTGAATAAGTAAGATCTGAACCAGGAGAGTAAGTTTCCTTGAATTCCAGCACGATGTAATTTAGTTATAAGAATGGAATGATCTACCTTATCAAATGCTTTGCTTACATCCATATAAATAGCGTCTACTTGATTACTCTTATCCACTTCGCCAGTAATGTTATACGTATATTCCGTCAAATTAGATATTGTAGACATTTTATTACGAAAACCATGCTGTTGCGGAATTAGGACTGATTTCAAGTGGAAAGAAAGAAACGGATAGATCAGGGATTCGAAAACTTTGCCAAAAATGGACAGTAGGGAAATTGGTCTATAATTAAGTATGTCATCCGCTTGTCCGCTTTGTGGAATTGGTACGACATTGGCAGTTTTCCATTTCTCTGGAAATATTCCAGTAGCCAATGAGCGGTTGAAGATGAGAAACAACGGGTAAGTAAGAGTTTCCGGTTAAGTAAGAGAGGGTGGTAAAATAGGGGTTGAAAGTTTTTATGTTAAGTTTTAATTATTGTTATTATCAACTTGATATTTTGAAGATAGGTTCATTCTAGGGCTTAGATATCAGCCTAGAAAAGATTTCACGAAAATCCTCCCCTAAGGGGGTAAAATGGGGGTAGGAAGGTTATATGAAAGTTCTATGTTTTTGAAGTTACAGATATGAAAATAGGCATTTAGATTATAAATTTTAAATAATAAAAACCTGTATAAGGTGTTCTGGAAAATCTCCCCTTAAGGGTGGTAAAAAAGGGGATGAAACTTTTTATGTGAAGTTTTATTTATTGTTATTATTAACTTGAAATTTGGAAGTTAGGTTCTTTCTAGGGGGTAGGCATAAGCTAAGAAAAATTTGACGAAAATCCACCCCGAGGGGGGTAAAATGGTTTCCTTTCGACATATTATTATCATCGGACATTTAACTACAGATTGACGTGATTTTTTGCAGTTGCATTTTTTTAGTTCAGGACCTGGAAAGTGACAGGCTACTATTTTATCCCGGGGAAACAAAGGGTTCCCGTTTAAAATTTTTTAACGCGGACGAAGTCGCGGGCAACAGCTAGTGTCTAATAAACTATCTATATTTCTTATATCTATGTTTATTCTTTTAGTGATGCAGAAACTAATAGGTACTTACTATAAATATGTATGAGGAGTGTCTTCGAATATGTTACTTACCGGCGGTGTCTCGATGGTATGCTTCTAAATATGGATGGCTGCCGCCACTGTCTGGCGTGGATTCTCGACTATATGAAACGCCGCCAGGAAAACTTCTACTGTTGACAAACAATTTATTTCATACAATTCCATACTTCACTTCAATAAATAAAACACATTTCAGACACGTTTTGTGTCTGTTAAATTATAACATCAGGCATGCATTAGGTATGATTTATGAATGATAAAAATACAACCTATGTTAATGCCTCACCTATGTGGTAAACGGGACACGCTAAGGTCGAGGGTCTGGCCTTGCGGACTGGGGACCTGAGGGCTGGCCGTGAGCTGCGGCGAGGCGCCGGGCTGCGGGCTGACCCGCGGCCCGCCCGCGCTCCCGCCGCCGGCGCTCGTGTACACCGGCGATGCGTATGGACCCTGTTGCATAAATCGACTTTATCAGATCACTGTTCATTACGATCAAACACCCTGATCCATTGGCTCGTTAAACAGCAGTCCTACCGCCCTCGAGTCCAGCCCGCTAACTGATCATTGATTGTAGAACCCGATAGTAGACCCGATTGTAGAACTCTTCGGTGGAGTTGAAGCTCACTCACCAATGGCTCAGGGCATAGAAACTCTTTGAATTCTTCCGAACAGATCTCACCTGTGGACTACCGTTAGACGTGGAAAGGTCCGCCGGTCGGGGATCCCTGGGATCCCGCGGCGTCGGGCTGCGAGGCCGCTGCGCCTGTGCCGCGGCGATCTTCACCGACAGATTGATCGCCGAGAACCCAGGCGGCACGCCCGGCCCCATCGCGCTCACGCCCGCCACGCCGCCTACTCCACCCGCTTCGTAATGGTACATCGGTCTGGACGGACAAGTCGCAACGACTCACAAAATATCTCAATTTCGCTCCGGACACAGATCACTTTTGGTATTCGCGTTTGGAAAACAATCAGGTAAGTTTTTAAGGAGCAAAGAATCATGGAATAGTGTTGTATATTTTTATATAAAATCCCGTTTACCACATTAAGGCGTAAGTGTAAATCTGTCAAACATTCCTGGTGATAATGACCGATGTGAGTGCACGTACCTAGGGTATATGGGTCCGGTGGTCGCTTCTTGCTCGGACTGGTCGGTTTTCATGGGCGTGGGTAGGTGCGGGTCGTGGTACCGCTCCTCCTCCCACTGGTAGGGTCGCTGCGGACACTGCGCCGGGTCGTACCGCTCGAACGCCGGCGCGCCCTCGTAGCACCGAGACTCGTAGCCGTATCGAGCCTCGTTCATTTGGCTAAGATAACAGAGTACAACAATAACTTTAATCATGCCCACATTTCAAATTAAATTTGTTATTCTTATAGAAATTCCAGGAGATTATTTCCTCAATTCTAATAAAATATAAAGGTTACAGAACAACAAGTTACAAACAGATATTATTAGAAAATCGAATCAAAATCGTATTATTAATGCTATTGTTATGATATTGATGCTGCAGTTTTCCTGGCCGCCTAAATCACAATGAGTAGGGATCTGATGATTGTGAATTTATATTTTGCAGTATATTATAGACTTCGCCACTCTTCTGGTTCAAACTTCATTATCCCGATACTGCAGGGGTGACATCCACATAACTTTATTGATAGTATGAGTAAATAAATAATAATTATTGTTCAAGTTGGTAAGTTAGTATGTGTACCTGTAGGAGCGCACGTGGTCGTCGGGCGGGCGCTCGTAGGGCGACCTCTGGTCGGGCGGCGCGCCGTAGCCGGCGTGGCGCGTCTCCATGCCGGGGGAGTCGCGCTCGGGCTCGGCCGCCTCTCGCTTGGGCACCAGCAGCTCGGGGGCTTCGCGCTTCACGGGCGCCGTGCGGGGCGACGCCGCCGCCGGCCGCTCGCGCTCGCGCGCCGCACTGCCGCCGTCCGCGCACGCGGCCGACGTCGCCGACACGGACACGGACACGGGCGCCGGGGCTAGCGCCTGCAGTTGCACTGCAACACAACACCGGTCTCGGTGAAACTTGCCCCCCACTAGATCAGACCAGAGATAATTTAGAAAATTTAAATTCCCAAATCGGCTCTGTCGGAAATTGAACCCGGGACCTCCCATTTGTAAGACCACAGCGCTCACCACTGCGCTAGGGATGTGGACAAAACTTAATCATACTCTTAAACAAGTAGTTGTGAAATGTTGCTTTTTGAAAAGAGAGACCTATACATCGGTGAAACTTGCCCCCCACTAGATCAGACCAGAGATAATTTAGAAAATTTAAATTCCCAAATCAGCTCTGTCGGAAATCGAACCCGACCTCCTAATTATAAGACCACAGCGCTCACCACTGCGCTAGGGAGGTGGACAAAACTTAATCATACTCTTAAACAAGTAGTTGTGAAATGTTGCTTTTTCCAAAGAGCGACCTACATTGAGTTTCTTTACAGCTCCTTCTTAGTACAATCTGTTTTCCGATCCGATGCAGTCAGAGCCCTTATAAACAGATTCAACGTTCAAAAAGCCTGTGGGACTCGAAGCAAACGTATATTTGTGCGCCGAACCTGGAGGTCGTCCTCTCTGCGAGCGAGCGGCGGCTTTGCGCGCGGCGGCGGTCGGGCAGCCCGACAGCGAGCGGTGAGTGCTCCGGTTGGAGCTGACGTGGCCGCGCCCGTTGCACCCCGGCGTCGGACACTTTAGGATTGTCTCGTGCAGCGCCAAAACTGGGACAGGGTGAAACTCATTAAGCGTAGGTCACATTGGCAGCGAAGTAAAACGAAACAAGGTCCCTTGATTATGAGAGCTCGCAAGTTCGCATCGCTGGCTTCGTTAAGCTCTGTATTTCGCGGTGTGAACCGAACTTCGCTCCCAATCTGGCTTGGTCTTTTCACAAAAACGTAAGTAAAGTTTTTTGTATGCTTTATCATGATAATTGGCGCTACAGCCTCGAGAGGGCCTGGTAAACTGTCTTTACACCGTATTCTACATGCAGCGTCATACAATTTTATTATATCAAGCCTTTAAATTCTTTGATGCAAAAAGTAAATATAAAGGAATTTTTCTTTGTTTATTTACTTGTAATTGACTTTTGCATACTCTCGATTTTAATTTCATCCGTGCGTTTATGTTTGTATGCTTCATCATGATACTTGGCGCTACAGCCTCGAGAGGACCTGGTTTAAAGTGTATTTTTAAACCATATTCAGAACATGCAGCGTGATGAGGTCATAATAGTTTATTTTGTCAAACCTTATTCATTGGAGGCTGAAGAAAGGCGCTTGATAAGGTAATATTGCATTATTAAGGCAAGCCTTTTTAATGGAGGCCATACAAAGTAGAAATAAATCATGAAATGCACATTCACATTTGGTGTGGAGGAATAACCGTTTAATGAGAAGACTTATAGTAACACAAACGCCAGGTCTAATTTTATTATCAAAATTATTTGAAACACAAATAAAATTAATTAATGGTTTCATTTTAATTTTATAATCATAAATCTAATTCATTGATAATGAGATGAGTGGTAGATATTTAGTTACAATGGTAATACCTATCTAAAGAGTGATTGATAACGGATAACTATCTATTTGGTATAAAATAGGTAATATTTCAATGCACAACAGGTTTTGCAAAAAAGTAAATAATGCTAACTGATAAAAACATGAAATGATAAATACACCGACTACAAACGGAAATGAAATAAAATTAAAATAACTTCAAAACTGCTAGCATAGCATACGGTACATATCGATTACTTACTTTCAGGCGTAACTTTATCCTTTCTTGGGCATCCTGACAGACTGATGGACAAACAAGTTTAATGTCAAACCCAAATAGTAGGTATAATTTCGTTAAATAAATCTTTCCCTACCTTCAATAAACAACTGTATAGCCTATATATTTAAGAAAATTCGTACCTACGTTATAGATCATTTAAAAAATTTAAATGTAACATAATTTTATTAACAAAGGAATTATCACAAAGTGTTTGTTGCGGGCAATCGGTAGCTAGCATTGACGTCATAGCTGTAATGCATGAAATCATCCGGCTCACCTGCGGTGGTGCGTATACAGGCCAGTAACGTGGCCCTGCCCATTGCAGCCAGGAGTTGGACACTTGTTGCCTTCTGTGGACAAATCGATGAGCAAATTAGTATTTTGTTAATCATCGAGCGGGGCGTGGGACCGCGATCAATAGAAGCGGGCGTGCCGGCGGGGCGTACCTGCGCAGCGCCGCCCAGTCTCCGAGACCCACCCCATCCACAACTTAAAAGAAAAAATAAAGAACGCCAGGCGGCTGCGCGGTCCGACTGACAATTTTTCTTTCGAGAGAAGCGGGGCGGTACTACGGCGCCCCGCCCTGTGTCCTGACCCGTTTTTATTGCATGACGTAAATCCGAAATGTGCGATACGAGGAAAACCTCCACATACACTCATTATATACGACGTCGACGTAGGTGGAGTTTCAACGTACTCCATGTGTCGACTATTGAATTATGAGAAACGTCTTTCGAATGAATCATCATTTGTTACATGTCTACCCCGCGAATAATTCTCTCCGACATCAAAAATATTTATACAAAGTCTGAAGACAAACATGAAAGTATGTACGTTTATTTAAAAGCCAGCTATCATAATTATACACGTTCGCCGCACAAGATTCTATCTCCTCTGTGGAAACAATGCGAGCGACCTTGAAACAAACTTTGTCTGGTTCATAACGCGGAGTTGAACGTTATAGTGTCGTTAAGAAGTTTGGCAATGGGTGTCAGAGATGAGCGGTACCTCTGACGACTGGCGGAGAGAGTGCGGTGAGGGGACGCGAGTCTCGCGCCGGCTGAGCGGAGGGCACGGTGCGCGCCTCTTGCAGCGCCGTGGCTGCCCGCGAGCCCGCGCCAGCTGGCTGCAGCACGGTGTACTGTTTTGACGCCTTATGAAGTGAACTCTTCTCATGATCATTGGAATACCCCCCAAAAGGTTCGCTCGGAAACGACGACCCGTGTATTTTGTGCTTGACTTCCGCTGGAGGCTTAAATGCGGACTGTGTTGAGTAAGGCAATGAAGCTGTTGCAGCTTTGTAAGCGTTATATAGCGATTGTTTGTTTACAGTGATTATTTCGGACTTTCTTCTTTTAGCTTCCCGGTCATCTTCATATTTGTCGTCGTTTCGGTCCGACATGTCTATTTCTAATTCGTTGGAAGACGAATCTACGAGTTCATCAAAATTAGGTGTGTCGTAATGGTTTGGAGTTTTATCTCCTCTATCGTAGTTATCTATACTGTTTTCTCTTTCCATTTTTGGATCTCTATAGGGGACCTCTACGTTTTCTATTCTCTCGCATGATTTGGGGTCATCGTTTTGGTGTGTCGAGAAACTTCTATGTGATTGTGCGCTATCTGATGATTGTGATGGGGAGGACGGCAGCATTTTATCTGAACGTTTATCGTTGAAAAGATTATCAAAGTCGTTGGCATCTTCGTTTTCATCACCGTTCGGTAGAGACGGCTGATCTCGGGGCCAGCTACTGAGAGACTTTAGTGCATTTTGTGTCCTTTGCAAAAGCGATTCTGCATCTTCACTCGGGTGACGTAGAATATTAGGCCTGTGCACGGTGAAATTTCTGTGGTAGGAGTCTATTTCGTCTCTTCTGTCATCGTCAAGAAGTCGTCTTCGCCGCTTGGCAGCCGCGTCTTCCTCCATCGACGCCTCACCGTCTCCGCGATCTAGTCTTCGATCGTTCACTCTGAAGGCTTCTATATCTACACCGAACTCCAGGCGCCTTTTGTTTAGGTGCGACAGCGTCGTGTGCGTGTTCAACGGCGCCGTCCTGCAACAAACAGCCCCATCAGTGCCCATCCTTAAGGAATAACAAAACGACCAGATGAATTTAAAAGAAGTCGTGTACTTGCGATTCGATTTTCCATCCACAACCACAATATTTTTACGCGGAAATGATTCTCGGCGATTCCGTCGACGTCATCACATTTTAAACACTTGATGATATTTATTTTAAATGCACAAAAATCGTTCCCACGTAAAAACCATTTCACTCAAGAGCTTTCAGACCAATTTATAGAGGCAAAAAAATTTCAAGAGAAAAGACATGATCGAGATTAAATTTCTATACAATAATTAGTTCTACAAATTAGCAGTAAACTTTTAGTTTCGCTTGTCACGTAGCTGCTTGAATGATGTGCAGGTAAATGCCAATTTAGGTAAAATTACTTTAGTTACAAAATTACCTATATCCTAAAATTATTTAGTAACGCACCACGCATAATATGTGAGAATTTTTGATTTATTTCCTTGACTGTTTAAACTGTGTTGGATTTTAAGTTAATAAGTAAAGTTAAAACTTTTAAAAAGTTTTGAGCGAAGTTTCTTTTCTTTAAATGTCATTTTATTAATATTTTGTTGACGTGACGTAGACCGTACTTAAAACTAAACCAAAGGTTTTATATTGTTATAATATGCCTATGTAATTTTCGTACACATAGTAAGTATTTAATGGACGTTATGTTATCTTTTATAACTGAATAATACTGATAAAATAAGGTAAAATTTTTGCTTTATAAAATTTGTTGAACTTAATGTGACCATGCTTAAGCTAAAACTTAATTATAATTAGTACAGTTTAGTATGAAAAGCATTATTAGGTTTAAATTAATAAAAACAAAAAAATAACAAAGCAAATTATGTCACACTCACACAAACAAAAATTAAACTAAAATGAATTACTACAAAAAAAAAAAAACAAATGGAATAAATCAAGACTTTGTTCTGTTACAAATATTTCAGATACGATTCTTAAAATCTTATTCTCGGGTTAATATATTTTCAAATTGAGTCCAATAAGCTTTTTCTTAGGTCATTTGCACCTCAGGCGGTAAGTTACCGTTAAAATGAAATTTTGCTTCCAAAAATCAACAAAAGTGGGTGGTTACACAAGTGTCTCCATGATTAACGTTAAAAGCCAAAGATAATGACAAAGTTGCAAGCATTCAGCTGCCCACAAGGTAGTGTGCAGTGTCATAATTTGTTACATTGATATAATTTTGTGTATTTTATATTTTATTTGATATTTTTTATTTTTTATATTTGTAACTATCGTGATAACGTTTTATAAATCGATGAACGATGGCTACACGCACGAAAAATCATGACTCATTGTCCGTAAACCGCCTTTACAGACAACCAATTTTTTTTTTGTGAAAATAACAAATGCTGAATTTTTTGTCGGTTCTTCTCAGCAAAATCTGCAGTCTGCACTCCAAACTTCTATTTTTTATTTTATCATAAGGGCCACAAGTTGGCTTAAAGTACGTGAAATTAATCATATTTAATTTGTATTTGAATTTAAATTTTTTAGTTTAAGTTTAAGTAAGCGTTCATTAAAACATGCCTTAAAAATATGACGGTGAGAATTATGAAGATTTAATATTATTTTACAAAATAGTAACATTTAAAAGCTTTTACTGCGTTTCAAATATTCTCTTGAGTTTGTGGATTATTCGCCCATTTGCTGGGTTCAGATACAAATCGATCTTCGACGGGCGCTCGCCGGAAGGCCAAAATACCGACACTAGACCCCGTAAACATTTACTTTCGTGCCGCACCCCTAGTCGCCGTGAAACTTGCCCAAAATTACCCCGAAACGTGTACCGATTTTGAATAGAGCAACCCTAGCGACATGTCGCTCGACAAATAGTTGTTTAGCGTTATTTTCTTTGTGATGTCCACCACCACCAATACAGCCCTTTTACGTCCTTCATATTTAGAGCTTAGATCCGTCACGTCAATGCAGGTTGGCGGGTTTCAACGACTATTGTCACATGAAAGTGATAATAACCAGAACCGAGGGCTTAACGTGTTCTACGAGGTACGGCAGTAAAACACCGCCAGCATCCAACTCCGAGCTGAATTTCTTGACTGAAAAACCCTACTTATAAATTTTTAGCCCGACCATGAATATGCTAACCAAGGAAGCAGTTATTGTTGTGGCATCCACCATGTTGCATTTGTTATGACGTCACAAAGCACAAGAATTCAACGAAACGATTTATCAGAAAGTGTATTAATAGTAAGCAGGATTTTCTAATTTTTGGTATTCTGGATTTTATTGAAGCAAGCGGCTTCAATTATTAATTTTCAAAATATCTATCTCTGTCGTGTCGTCACAGCAGGAACGACTCGACAAAAAGTTTTACAACAACAACTTCCATGTTACTACGGTTATAAAGGCGAGTGTATACGTTTGTGAAAACGTATACGCATAGGGTAATTAGGTAAACCCTGAGGGCGGTGGATGCTTAAGTTTAAACTAGTGCCAGTACCCTTTATCAGTGGGTGGCGAGTGGCGGGTTATCTCGGGCCGCGTTAATTGTAATGCCTCGAGATTAGGGCGCGATATAAGGACAGCCACCGGGTTATATTGCGGGACGAGGATTACCAGAAGACGACGAGACGTAAAGGTCTTCACATACTGTTATTCTAGTGCATGAGTATCATTAAAGTGGAGCTTATATTCATTATAAGATGAGCTTTTGTTTTGTTTCAACATGGGCGATTAAAATTAGCGTTTTCGAAATATTTTAGAACGATATCTTGGACAGTGTTGCAAGTACGATATTTGCATTAGTTAATTTCGATATAGTGACAGATACAATATTTAATTTTTTTAACCTGTGGATCAAATTGTCCTCTGAACTATATTTACCTAAGTTATGAGGTAGGTATCTAACCTACCTGATAAGTGATTTCGAATTAAAAATACTCCTAGTAGAAGTAAAAATTTACGTTTGATTTTTGCAGGCAACATGAATGTATGCAAGGCTTTCATAAGACGTCGTAATTTCTTGAAACTCTATTATAATTCCTCAGAAAATGAAAGGTAAGCCGTGGGACCGGCGACCCTTTCCCGCCCCGTGGCAATAACAAACAGGCAGGCCTCCCGCAGGCCCCCACATCGCGGCTCAAATTCAAATTGCACCTAAGAATTCTTAATTATTGAAATCATAAATCAAAACGTGCCGTCTGGGCGCGCGACCATAAAATTGGAGGGGGGGTTAGAACACTCGAGTGTGGTAGGATTAAGACATTATCACTTTTCTTTCAAGCAGTCGCGCCCTCGTTGGCGCGGCTCGGCTGTAAATCAGAAGATAAATCCTCTGGATTAGATTCATAGAGTTGCCGCGGCCTGAGGATCGAGCTCTAGTGATAATGGCGTCGTGTGCTTGCGTGATTTTGCTTTTAAATCGACTCCCCGCCGAAGATAAATACTCTCCCAATTTGATCCGAGCCCGAATTGAGTTTCCCGTTTAATGGCTTCAACGAAAACTTAACTTTATAGCTCATATAACAACTGACGCCGTCTGATAACCGGACAGGGTTTTATAATGGTGCTTACTTAAGACCGATAGACATATATTACGTTTAATGTGATCCTATAATGATAATGAGGGTTATTTTAGATAAGCATCGCATACCACGTTTTCACGATTACAGCTTAGTAACGATGTATTCTTATACACGAATGTATTGCCTATTGACAATAAATAATAGTTAAAAAAAACTAAAAAACACGCTTTTTATAGAAAACCAAACTAAAAAATAGAAAATAAATTATAATAAATATAAATTAATAATAGTGTGCACTGTGCATATGAAAAAAAATGTATTTAGTTAAAAAAAGCGTGGGGTGCGTGGGTGTATTATTTTTTCGATAATATCTTAAAAGCACCCCACGCTTTTTTTAACTAAAATATTTTTTTTTCATAATATGCACAGTGCACACTATTACTAATTTATATTTATTAAAATTTATTTTCTATTTTTTAGTTTGGTTTTCTATAAAAAGCGTGTTTTTTAGTTTTTTTAAACTATTATTTATTTTCTACTTGTTAGTTTGGTTTATTTATAAAACACTAAAAAAATCATGTCACTTAAAATATTTTATTTGTTATTTATTGTAAATCGTACAATATGATTAGTAAAGTAAATAAGTACTAATAAATATTATCTTCGCATTCGTGCGTTTTGTGCTTAGATTTTAGTTGTGTGATATTACAATATCTTAGGTTGTGTGTGACATCTATTCTGTTTACCCTAGTTACAGTTAGTTACCGTGCAATTTTCAATGTTTATTGTTTTTCCTTACCGACGACTTTTGATAAATGAACACAAAATCTTATTTTCCAAATTGAATAATGGAATAATCTTATCAAATTAGTGTATTGTCATCGGTCCTCGATAAATCTACAAAGTTTGAATGAA
Organism: Melanargia galathea; assembly: GCA_920104075.1. NCBI lineage: Eukaryota > Metazoa > Arthropoda > Insecta > Lepidoptera > Nymphalidae > Melanargia > Melanargia galathea. The sequence continues at coordinate 6,969,235 of OV049864.1, forward strand.
ATCTGACCGTTTAAAGTGGGTCAAAATCGCGCTCAAAGAAGTCGGTTACAAACATACATCATACAGGTGAAGCTAATATAAAGCGTGTAAAAAGGACACGATGGAAAGAGATTGTACTGACTGAAAGCACGACTTCGTGCATATGAAATTTTATGACATAACACAACACCAGTGTTTACAGGCTATCTTGAGAATTGCATGCTGTACAATAGTAATATTTTAACTTGTTTACGAAATGCAGAAAACTCCAATAAGTAATCAATAAGTTCCAAGTACAAAATATAGTCATTGTTACAGATCTTATTACGCATATAATATGTACCTAATACCTATACATATATACAGCAATAAAATATTTTATAAATAAATAATCGAAAGAATAACATACTTTATGATTAGCGCGTGCGTTTTGATTAATTGGTAAGGTCTTTTAAACATATATTTTCACGACTCAACCTTAACAGGTTTTATTTAATAGTTATTGTATAAAACTATTAAATATTCAATTCAATTCAATTTCGTATTTATTTGTTCAAAATCTTGAGACAGATTATCTATACATATAATAAAATCGTAGACTTGCCGTATCTGTACATTGAAAATTTTTGCAAAATAATAACTGGGGGATGTGGATAAGTAATAGAACGTAAAAAAGCTATTTTTGAAATTTTTGTCTGTTTGTCTGTTTGTCAGTATGTTTGTGCGCGCATCACGCAAAAACTACTGAATGGATTAAAACGAAACTTGGTACAATTTAAGTTGATACTACGGAGTAACGTAAAGGATACTTTTTATCCCGAAATTCAGCATGGTTCCCTAGGGAGAGGGGATGAAAGTCAAAACGTGTATTTAGCTGTAATTCAATAACGCGTGGTCCGATTTCATTCATTCTTTTTTTGTTAGAAAGCAGATACTTTAAAGATTACCGACTAATCTCTAAAAGGCTAGATCGATTTTGATGGGACTTTCACTGGCGGATGTTTACATTTTGATCTACCTAAATATCCGCCAGTGAACTTTTAACAGTTTTTAGCATGGTCTGAGCTCAAAGGAGCTTAGGAAAAACAAAATGATTCCTACGGGATTTTTAAAAACCAATCCACGCGAACAAAGTCGCGGGTGTCCGCTTGTTCTATTAATAATACTTCTTCAAAACTCATTTTTATGTAATTTTGAATCAGAATTTCGGCTCCATGACAATACGATTCCTTATCACTAACTAAAAAGATTTGGCTTTTTTACTCTTCTAGTTAACTTCTTTTCACTTTGACCGTGAAAAAAGAGGATATAACGTAAACGCTTCTATTACCGCCAGTTTAAGCTGACTTCGGATTTACTTCAGAAAATTAGATATAAGCCGTTATGCTAGAAAAGAAATTTCAAATAATTTATGATTATGATAGTGTGTTCTTTGAAATTCAGTGCTTAAATTCAGTATTCAATCACACAATAATTAATAAATAATATTTTTATTTGAAAAGGCATTTGTTTCTATTGCCGACCCATGGAATGAGATTTGTTTCTATTAACGTTTTTACTGTTTCTATTACCGACCGCTCAGAATTTACAACCTCTCCATACAATAAAATAAAATTAAAAATAAAATTATAATTTCAAATCAATTAAAATATTTATTAAGTAGGTATAACGGTAAATAAACAGTGTGTGCGGGATCGAACTAGCGATAATTTAGAGGCGTATTCTGCAACTCATTAGGTACATATAACTCTAAACTTAACTTGAGGTGCAAAATCTGTTCGTCTTTATTTTGCAAAGTTGTTTTGAATTCTAATGTACTCATGTTTCGAGCAAATAAATAAATATTAATATTTAATAATAATAATATATTATTATGATAACATCATGAACAACGATTTTCCAAGTTCGTTAAAATAATAAATAATATAATAGAGATAGTGGAATTATTTTACGCCACCACAGCCTTTTTTACGTCCCACTGCTGGGCACAGGCTGGATTCTCATAGAAGAGAGGGGTTTAGACTTTAGGGCTTAGACCCACCACGCTACTCCGATGCGGACTCGCGGACTTTAACGACTATTGTCACATGATAGTGATAATAACCGGGACCGACGGCGATGAAACACCGCCAACTACCAACTCCGGGCTGGCATGAATTTCATGACAGAAAACCTAATACCTAATAATAATTTGCCCAACCCGGAAATCGAACCCGAGACCTCGTGATCTGCAATCGAATATACTAACCACTAGACTGACGAGGCAATCTATTGTATATGTCTATTATTTTACACAATGTATTATTATGTACAAAGACTTTCGTCTCTTCGCAGCTTGCGTTATAGCTATAAGACGGTAATAGAATTAAGTATAAAGATTACTATATTCTATTAGCGACCAACAAAAGAAACAGTAACCAGTAAAAATATCTACTTTAATGGAAACTTGATCAGTTAAGTGTCATTGATATATGTTTTTATTTTATATTAAATAGATATTAAGTCTGATAAAAAAGGTGATACAAATTATATTGCCATACATTATTAAAGATAATTGCTAACGTTGAATATAGTTTTACGCAAAATCTATAAGAAAAAACGTATGGCGTTAATTGATCCAATTATGTGAAATATTCTTACGAATCCCACAAGTAAAAAATCGAGGCAAAATGCGTAATATAAGAAAGATAATTACTAAAATACTAAATGTTCTCAAACAGCTAATAACGCCATGGATCGTTATTAGAAGCAACTTATGAAAATTTGTTTCTAACACCGCTCTAATTTAAAATTTGATTTAAACTACAAAAAAACAGCCAAAAGGTAATATTGAGGGCCCATTAAAGAAACTAATATATAAATTATTATTATCATATTTAAGCATGTTCATATACACATTTTAAGCGTGTTAATATCCTTAAGTGATATTTAGGTGTTCTTACGTTGCTGAGAGCGCGACAGTATGAAAAGTGCGTCCGTTGCGGGCGCGCCTTACTCATTGTGAAATTACTTCGTTTACTGGTTATTTACGCACAACAACTTTATTCTTTTTGTTTATCAATAAACATACCTAATTAATTTTAATGTTACAACTTTTCTGGAACCTATATTAAGTCTTTTATGAAGAATTTAAAAATAGGGCGGTAATAGAATACAAATTTTGGGGGGTCGTTAATGGAAGCACTTATGTTATCGATTTTATGAATTATGTGAGTTAAGTAAAACCATTAAACTTAAAAGATGTAATGTTTATTTACGTTAAGGATTAGTATGTAGGTATGCATTCACGTCGTTCTTTGAGTTGTTAGGCGCACCTACGAGTTCCTAGTGCGCCTCTGAATGTATAGTGACACTTTGGTCCCAGAGAAGAGTTTGCCTCAGAAGGCGCCGCTGGCTGGGTTGGAAACACGACCGGACGATGCGTGGAACACCGTGAGATTTAAGTGGATTAGATTCCGACCTAACTTCCGCAATTTTCCGGGGTCAGTGGCATCCATGACGGATTTCCTTACAAAAAAAAGTATGCATTTACGTATGTTTGAGGAAATAATGAGTACGTTTAACAATTACTGTTTTGAGAACGGGAGTTTTGTTGCTGAGGAATATGAAGTCAGACTATCGCATTGAATTCTTCTTTTTATATTAAAGCAGATGTAGCTTTAAGCTTCTATGTGTTTCCATAACCATAGCTAGGTTTCTCATATTATCATATTATCAAACTAATATTATAAAGGCGAAAGTTTGTGTGTGTGTATGAATAGAATAGAATAGAAAAGTTTTTTATTCAAATAAACTTTTACAAGTACTTTTGAATAGTCAAATGAATCTACCACTGGTTCGGAATGTCATTCCAACCGAGAAGAACCAGCAAGAAACTCGGCGGTTGCTTTTTTCCAAATTTACAATATCAATATAACAATTTTATGTTAAGTACATGATTGAATTGCCGTCTCGCGCATTGCTGGAACGAGTCAAATCCACGCCTTTTTATCATTGTGTATGTTTTTATCATTGTATATGTGTACATATGTTTGTTACTCTTTAACGCCGCTGAACCGATTTGTCTGAAATTTTGGATGGAAACAGATTATGCCCTGACTTACAAAACAAAAGATTTGTGTTTTAAACAAAAGATTTGTGAAAAAACCAAATTCACGCGGGCAAAGCCGCGGGCAGAAGCTAGTTATGTATATTGTGAAAACATAAACTATTAAAAACATAAATTCACAAAGCGTCTTCGAAATTACTGAGCGTTGAGCGTTCCAAAGATGTTTTTAAAAATATCGATTTCCAAAAATAAAGAACTTGATAAAGCAACATATTATGAGTGCTAAAATCAATATCGCAGTAGTTCGCTCAGTTTAAATAAGTGGGGTAATGGTGCTGCCGCGGTGCATTGTAACTAGCAACGCACCCTAACCCCTCGACCAAATCGTGTAGGGTTGTGTACAAGGATTTTACTGGTTGTAATATTAAACAGATACTTCAGCGTCTAGGTACCAATCATAGAAATTCATAATTTCTATTATTGGTATTTTATTTGTTAAAACTAGTGGACCCGGCAGACTTCGTCCTGCCCGGAGACATACCGACGGCGGCGCCACCTACTGAGACCAGGTAGGTTACCTGTACCTACCCGGTAATTGTGTTTTCAAACCATCCAGGAACCCATTGAAATATACCTACACACAAAATTTCATACAAATCGGTCCAGCGGTTTAGGAGGAGTTAGGTGACAAACACACGTACAGTTGAATTATAACTATAAATACGGGTGAGAGGGTGAGAGAATTACCGTATCCACGCGACGGGATGTTTGACAGTTACGAAACCCGTGAACATTTTGTATGGGAAAATGTTTTTTCTTTTATTTTATTTTTTCGTCAATTTCCCAATGTTTTTAATAGTTATTATGTTATTCGGGATGAAGACAAATACAACAAATCAATAACCATGAAAATTGCTCCAGCCGTTCTCGAGTTATAAGTGTTCGAACTAACACGACTTTGTTTTATATATATAGATATGTTAAAATATAATTTAACATTCATAAATTATAATTATTACAGAGTTTATTGTCAGTTTATTGTTGAAAATTAATTAGAATTTTTAGAAATGGTTTACAGATTATTAATTTAATAATTGAAATAGGTTAGAATGAACTGACATTTGATTCATTCAGTGGCACCGAACCGCCATCTTGAATTATTGGTATAAATACGGGTACTTCGAAGCAGTCTCATAGAATTCAGTCTCATACAGAGACTCAACCGACTATTAGATGCTTCAGCGTCTAGGTCGTGATGTTTGATTGAGGGTTGCGATAGCAATCACGCCCTAATCGAATAAGTGCTGCCATTTTGGACTTAGCTGTGTGTAATTAATTAATTAGTATAAAATTGATTTGAAAAGAGATCTTAGTTAAACTATCTATGATTTGATATTATAATCTATGATTTTCGGCTGATAAACGCAGATATTTAATTTAAATAATAGATTTAATTTAGTTTTAATATTAAATGATATCCTGTTTCTGGAGTGATGTGTTTACATTAAAAAAACATAAAAAAACAATTTTAAATAAATAATCAAAACAAGTACCTACACTTCTATTTTAGATATTTATGATGTAATGCCTTCACCATGCCATGCCTAAACAAAATGTTTGGTTTTATTATCTTGAAATCAAGTGAAATATAATGTAATGTAAATAATAAAACTATCATTATCTCTTGGCTTTTGAAATTTAGATAAAGAAACAAATATACAAGCAGGTAAAAGCTTTTATTTCGACCTAATTACAGATTTTTAAAATTTAACTAAATCATGAAAATTTAATCATACAACTCAGTTTTGCGTAAAAATAACTAATTCAGTAAAAGTAAATAAACTTCTTTATTAGTAAAGTTGTTCAATTTTAGGTACAGATAGTAGTAAGATACATCTTAATGGTTTTTATAATAATTTTTCTGTGTCAATTTTCAAACAAAATTCGAGAAAAGTGATGAAAAGTACCCATTGAACAAGCTTTTGCCCTTGACTTTGCTCGAGTGAAATTTGGTTAAACAAAAGTAATACCTTAATCACTCATGCCAAAAGACAATAGACAATCTACTTATATCAATTTAATATAAGTTGAGATACATGTATTTTGATGTGTGTAACAGCCCTGTACGGAGGGTACCTACGTACCTACGTTGTACTCGCGATGAGGGTTATCGGTGTATCGGCCCTCCTCGTGCGAATGGGTATATGTCGTGTATTCGTTACTTATAGTTACCTTGAAACCAATGTTATTACTTTACAAAATTATTTAAAAATTTATTTTACACTGCCTTTTTATCGGACAAGAAGATTTGAAGTTGACTTAACTGAAACAGTCTATGTCTGTCTATCTGTATCATACATTCATTTGGTCCTTTGTTTGTTACTCATTTGTTTTTTATAAAAATATGTGTTTTAAGTTAACTATATTATGACATAACAATTTCAATGTGGCCAACTTTTTAGTATATAATAAATAAAAAATACGCAAAGAAAGTACAGTAATTGTATTCTAAACAAAATGAATCAATTTAGGTGTCAAATTAATGATCCCATTATAAAGATTCAGAAAATATATAAAAGTAAATTAACCGTTTTTCCGCGCTGAAATTTTTTAATAAATAAATCGGTTTTTATTCATTGAACATTATTTTTTTCCTGAAAATACGTTAAGGATCCTTGCAATCAGATAAACATTTAAATGGCCCTCAAGCTATAGATAATGAATTGATGACAAAACAAACTAAATCAATAGCTCGTTGTGTAAATTTGATCTTATAAAAAAGCATTATAAAAAGTATTAAAATCAACTCATGGCTTTCCAATGTGGCTGGTTTTTTACGTAAATAAATTAAATAATAAACAGCTGACGTAACTGCGGCACTTTTCTCCTAATGAATAAAATGAATAGAAATATGTTTCTTCTTTGTGGAAAAACACTACTTGTACAAGATTTAAAATTAAACATTTATAATTCGTAAATTTGTATTGTAGCATTTATTTTGTAGGCCAATGCAATGCCACAGACAGGTGAGTCACTCAGCTTGTAAGGGCACAGTACCTCCCAGACTGGAAACGGGCTAAGAAAGGAATCTGAGATGCCAGGTATCTCAACGCTGATTTTCAGTGACCGCTTATAGCTATGCGAACATCAATGGTATATATTAGTACATATTTGTATTATAGTTTTGTTAAAAAACTGTTTAAAAAAGTTTGATTCTTAAAAGGAAGAATTAAAAGGAAAGTAATCAATAGTAATTTATATAAATTAAAATCATAATTAAAATAACTCTACAACAGAATAAGATTAGGTATACGTATTTGGTATTTTTTTAATGCTTCTAGTATATATCTGCGTTAATGAGTAATTAATCATTGAATAAATCCCACTAATATTATAAAGGCAAAAGTTTGTGTGTATGTATGTATGTTTGTTACTCTTTCACGCCGCAACTACTGAAAACTGATTTAGCTGAAATTTAAAACATACATAGCTTATAAACTGGAATAACACATAGGCTATTTTTATTCTGGAAAAATCCACAGTTCTCGTGGGATTTTGAAAAAACTGAAATTCACTATAGCAATCTACAGAGTACAGCTCCAGCTATAAGTAGATTACTATAGCAAACCTCCTTGATAGTAGGTATTAAAGTTGGAAAAGGGAGCGGGAACGGGAACCAGAAATCCATGATTCCATCGGGATTTGTGAAAAACCGAAATTGACCAAGACCTATTAAAAAAAAATTATAAACTAAAAAAAAAATATCAATTAGGTATAATTTATTATTATTACTATAATTGTAAATCGCGAAATAAGGCATAAATTATTAGTTGATCATTGTTGTTGAATTTTTTATACATCATAATTTCAAGTGTTATAAGTTTTGCAAATAGTTTTCTGTATAGGTATATGCTACGTAAACTACTTAATATGAAAACTAAATACCAGAAACGAGCTGACTAAAAGTTAAATCAAATATAGTTTTTTGTTATTGAAATATAGCTTCAATAAGCGCTCTATTTGTTATATATGATATTATATAACTATGACTTTTATCGTAGAGCTTGTTGTTCTGTTTTTCCTAATGTACTGGATAATAAAACCAGATTTAAATATGTTTACTAATTCTAATCGGAGGTCGTGGGTTCGATCCCGGGCACGCACCTCTAACTTTTTGGAGTTAATGTGCGTTTTAAGTATTTAAATATCACTTGCTTTAACGGTGAAGGAAAACATCGTGAGGAAACCTGCATGCCTGAGAGTTCTCCATAACGTTCTCAAAGGTGTGTGAAGTCTGCCAATCCGCTTGGCCAGCGTGGTAGACTATGGCCAAAACCCTTCTCACTCTGAGAGGAGATCCGTGCTCTGTAGTGAGCCGGTAATGGGTTGATCATGATGATGATGATGATGACTAATTCTGTATACTATTGTCTGATACCTGAATAAGGTGAACTAGATCTGCTAGCTGGACCGAGTTATGAGATTTTTAAAAATATTTACAACTTTTTCGTGATAGAAATAGGTTTACTGGTAAAAGCTGAAATTTGTATACTTTGTAAGTATACCTATTTAATTATTGAATATTACAAAAGTTGCAATTTTCTCATATTTATTAATCAAGCAGACGTTGTTAAAGTTGCTTTCCTAAAAATGACAAAAATTTACTCGCGTATTTGACTGAAACTGCACAGAACCTACCACGGATAGCTAGCTGGCTGGTTTAGTTTATCAAACTCAGGCAATGCGAAACAACCACTATACCGACTTTCAACTTAACAGCTAAAATACAATCAGTTTAATTTTTGTAGATACAAAATAAATAGCATTTGTGACATTATATTTAATAAAAAGTGATCTGGGTGCAACCTCGAGGTCTACATGACTTTTCTTGTGTAAGAATAAAAAAAACTAAATACTTTATATAGTTTTTTGATTCCGCACAAAATTGCTGAGCTGATTTTGCTGAAAATCTAATCATTTTCAAGTTATGTAATTATGCGTAGAATAAACTTTGTCCCATGTCAATATAATGTTTCATTTGCAAGATAATCGAGACGAATAATAATTCCGAATACGTACAAACTCACTCACAGAAATCCACTTAAAAACTATCTAAAAACTTTAAAAGACAATTTGGGATTCACAAAATCAGCCCCATTACAAAAACTTTGCACTCGTAAGTTGATAAACCTTTTAGTAAAAGATTGAAATGTGCAAAATAATTTCACCGACGAACGTCAACGAAACAAATCCACATTTGTGTACAAAATAAACCACAATTACACGGGACGCTGTCCCATCAGATAGCTTCGGCGGCTTCAGTGGAAACAATTTGTGTTGTTATCAAGATCGGCACACGTGAAATCCGTTTAGTGGCAACCCTACCTTAGTTAAATGGTTTCGAATGGCTCGGTAAACCACGGCGGTATGAAAAATATGAACTGTCGGTTTTGTAGAAGTTTAATGATAATAATTGTATCTATTTGTAACTATTACTGTTTAGTTCGCGACAATGCAAGCATATGGGCGACGTATAAGCAGCCTTTTCGCGAAAAATAGTAATGAAATGATTTTTTTTCCAGTATGCGGAAAAAATAAGTGTGCGCAAAGGATATTAAGTATTTTCAATATAAAAGATACTAGGATTATATAAATATATTTATTATTTACAATACCTAAAAATTTTATTAACTTATTAAATATTTAAAATTGTCTTTGGAAGTACGTCACTCGGTGAACAATTAACATAGAAGGCAAAATTCAAAAAAATTCATTGTCATAGTTTGGTATGATTGAGTATGTATTAAGATTATTTTGGTTACAATATATTTGTTTGTCTATTTTTTTGCTAGCTAACTAACTAACAGAATTCAAATATCTATCAATTACGAAAATATTTTTGGCATTCTACTTAAACTATTATCTTCTATTTAAAAAATTTATAAAGTGATACTGCATATTTGTCTATATTTAATAATAGCCAAATAGGTACTCTCTATTCAATTGCTCACAAAATTTTTTTTTGTAGGTCCAAGTACCTACTAAGTAGTAATAGTTACTATTCAGAGATAGTACTAAGTACCAAGTACCAAGTACTAATAATGACTGCAAATATTTATATTATTACTTTTTTCTTCCTTAAATGGATATATATGCTCACCAAATATTGTTTTGCCCAAATGGTAAACCATAACATCAAACAGCTTATAATTCTTATTGATTTAATAAAAAATGTTGTATTATTAAGTCGAGTGAACTTACTCTAAGCAGATTAGTTTATTAAAACAGCTATTCTATTCTATTGAAAGATTTTATAAAGTGATATTAAAATATTGAAAGTTAAATATTATTGCTGTTATTAAAAATAATTCCATTTTCAATAACAGCAAAATTTTCAGCAAGCTTTTCAAAATAATAATAGTTTCTCATTGGTTCATTATATTGTGTCAAACTGAAGGGATCCAAGTAGGTACTTAATAACCTCGACTTTAATGTGTTTTATGTTTTATGCAATTCGAATTTGTTTACTTTAATTTTAGTAAGTCATGTCATTAAATGTACATATTACTAAAATAAATGTTTTATAATTGATAACCCTATAGGATGGTTAACGATATTATAACGGATCAATGCACGGATGAACTCGAATTTCATCTCCAAATAAGTTATTACAAATTATGCTATTTTTTAATTTTTTTTTCCAAAGCACACAAAGTAGGTATGTAACCTATATATACCTATAGAAAGTTTTCAAAGTTGGCAAAAAGTTATCAAAGTTGTTTTAAAGTTTTCCAAATTCATAATATTTACCTATAGAAAAAACGGCTTTTCTTCAATATTTATCTCACTAGAGATACTAAAATTAAATGAATATTTTGTTACCATTTAAATCTCATCATAAGAAAAGAAACCCTGGTTAGATTATATCTACCTTGATTTTGTTGACTGTTAGATATGTAAATTGTTCGTGCAAATAGAGTGGTTTGTGTGTTTAAGTAACATTTACTCACGCGGTTATCGTCACGCGATTTCGTATTCCCTCAATAAAGCTAATGACGTCGCGGTTTCACGACTCGCGCTTTACGCTTATTCGATTACACTCCGCATGTCAGGCGAGGTCTGAATAATCAACATAATAACACAATTATTCAACAATCAAATTATTCGTAGGCTACAAATAATATTGTAATATTTCTAAAGAAATATTTTGAAAGCATTTCGTGAAATGGTTTTACGAGCGTGGGATTTGTGCGTAAACGATTTTTTTAAATTTATATCTTGAAAACTTCTTGCGCATTTGAACGATGGTTTCACTGCTGAAATAAATCCGAAAAACGTACTGTAACAATACAAATAACGGTAACGGAAACTACCCGCGGAAGTGTTAACGCTAATTAATTAACCTCGAAAAAATTAGTTCGGACTTACCAAACGGGTCGAACGAGAGCCGACATCGCTATAAAATTGAGGGGCGATCCCTCATCACGCACCAAAAGTTTTTACACGTTTTCACTGAGAAATAAAAAAAAACGCACTGCACAAAATAGCGGTTTCGCAGCCGATACGGAAATTCGTAGCGGTCCCGTAGCTCCGCGTAGATATGCTACGTCGGAAAAGTTTAAACGCAGGACGTAGCGGCGGCGTGCCGGGTCGCGGAGCGTTTTCCGCAGCGCGGGTTCCTCGCGGGATGCGATTCGCGGACTATGCGGAGGCCGAGTGCAGGCCGCGCGGGCGGCGCGCGGGGCTGCGCGCGCACGCCGCGCCCACCCGCCCCGCCCCACACACCCGCAACCTATTTATTTCTAGTTACGTAAAATTTACGCGCATTACCCGATATGTGGCTGCATTTTAACCTATGTTAGATCCTATAAAAATGATCCTTTAAAACGAATATTAATTGGTAATCACCCGTTTAAAGTTCGGCGTATAATACTCTAACGTCTGAACATTGCAGGTATTGACTGTAAAAAATAACAAGTGTGCGCGCTAAAGTACGAAAAAAGCACCATAAATGCTACACACATTTGTAGGCACTTTAAATTGAAAGGTTCAAACGCTTGAGGTAGTGTGAAAAAGGAGAGCGTTCAGATTAAAAGCCAATCAGTGTTTTTCACGCGAGACCACTTCGACAGCCCCTGGCAGGCGACAGGTGAGGCATGAACTGAAAAAAGAAGTCGCCGCCGGTCGCTGGGGGCGCCGTCAAATTTGGCAGATGAGATTTTTCGACCGCAGTCTCGCTATCAGTGTCACTTAAACAAATTGAATAAATGGATCAGAGGGTGCCGACCGACGTCCATCCCGCCGAGGGATCGTTTTGTCTCAACACTTAAACCTTTTTTTGTAGACAAAAGAGTTGTCACGAAACATTACGCCACGCTACCTTCACGAAAGTCCTAACTGTCGAGTCTTTTTCCGAGGTTGGTATTTATTCGCAAATGTATTGTAGTCAAGTTAATGCAAAAGTTCGATAAACAGTGTCGTCACAATCAGCTGTTCGCGCCGCGAGCGCAACAGACAATGCGATTAAGATCTACGCAGGACAACTTTCGCCGCGCGCCGAGCGGCAGTTAGTTGTTATGAAAGAGAGAAATTTGTAAATTGTTGGTGCCCGAGTTCACGAACTCCGTCGAACCGGAGTTTGTTTTAAGAGTCCAACCTTGAAACAAGAAGAAAAGTAGTCCTGTAAAACAAAGTTTTGCGGCCGCCGTCGCCGGCGCAAGCGGTTCAAGGATCGTACCCGAACTGTCTGTCTGTACAACTTTGCCGATTAAAAGCTCAAAAGCTTCCAAAGTCATTTTAAAAGTTTATCTGCACGCGGCTCGAGCGGGGCGCGAGGGGCGGGGTAGGCACCGTTCCGTTATCATCCTCTGCAATACTCCGTTGAACCTAGTTAAACTTATTTATAAATCGGCCGCGGCCGTGCTTCCCAAATGAAACTGTCAAAGTTGTGACGCGACGCCGCGCGCCGGGCCGACGCGCGACGCCTCCGCGCGCCCGGCGCGTCTTTGAGGACATGTGTTCGGGCCCGAATAGTTGCCAACGTACACACTAAGTTCCTAGACCCTTCGCTACTTTGTTTTACAGCTGTTCCACTTAGCGAACTATGCCTAGAGTTGGGCGCGAGTTCGTGCATGTGTATCGGCGCACACACCCGCATCTGAATAGTTTCATAAACATAACCGAACTAAGTTTTGGACGACTTTTCAAAGTCAATGCATACTAACTTTCGATGTCTGGAAGTGCGATATTACGATTGGATCAGTTCGCGGGTGACTTTAATGCATTCGTTTGTTCGAAACTTTGTTTTATTGGATCAAACTTCTCAACAAGGTTAAGTATCTTCATTTACTTTGTTTGAACGTTGTGGCCTAACTAACTTTTCGGGTTATTGTTGTCTTGGTAATTCTACCATCGGGACCGTTGACCTTGGGGATAGTTTGTGCAATTTATGGGTTATGTAATATAGCTTTACATAACTTGAACTAGCTTATGCCCGCATCTTCGCTCACATTAAGTTTGATTTTACTCCCTTTACGAGTAGGGGTTGAATTTTCAAAAATCTTTCTTAGTGGATGCCTATACTTCATAATAATTATCTGTACGCCAAATTTTAGCCCGATGCGTCCAGTAATTTTAGCTGTGCTTTGATAGATCAGTCAGTCACTTTTTCCTTTTACATGTTTAGAAGAAGAAGATTGGTACCGATAAGTAAATTTTTCTTGATATATTTTATTTTTCTAGAACTTTGTGTGTGTGTTCTTTTAAATCAGAAGCTCTCTGGTTTCTGATTGAAAATTTAGTTTAATTTTATTTGGTATCAAAATGATTCAGTTTAATAGCGTGTTTCATATTTTACAAACGTTTCACAACTTTATATTATTTATGTATACATTTATATTGCCTATCAGTGTTGTTGCCAATTCAGTGTGCTGAAAGCTTTAAAATAAACTGGAATTTTGAAATTTGGATTACTGTACTGCATTGTCTTTTAATACTCACAGCTTTTATAGTGTCATTTAACGTGAGGCTTTTTCCATTTGTAATGTGAATGTATTCATCTTTAAGTCATAGATGGGTTTTGATAATAATTAAATATCAAAATTCATTTATGACTCTCCGAAGTTGTTACTAACAACTTAGTAAAAATGTAATCCATTTTAATCGTACTTGTAGATTTCAAGGGAATGTGTATGCATAAATCGAAAAATTTTGTTATACGAATGATGTGTACCTACCTACAATATTTAGTTGTTAGAAAAACTTTAATCTAACCCGGTAAGTTAGGTCCCAGGCAGAGATACCTGGGTGCTCGAGTAAAAGCTTTATGGCTATAGACCACAAGGAGCACTGAAGGTGCAGGATACAATAAAATTATAATATTTCACTTTCAACTTAAATTCCTTTTTTAAGATGTAAGCAATTCGAATATTTATTATAATACTAGAGGATGCTCGCGACTTTGTCCGCATGGATTTAGCTTTTTTAAAATCCTATGGGAACTATTTGCTTTTCCGGGATAAAATAATAAATAATAATAAATAAAATCATTTTATTTCAGGTCGGTGACCCATATAAAATAAAGTACAATATAAAAATAAAAATAGTACAAAATTATATAAAGATTAAAAAATTAAAATCAAAAATAAAAGTTGCCTATGTCAATCAAATCGGGACGCAAGCTACCTCTGTACCAAATTTCGTATAAATCGGTTATATACGGATGGACTCCCGTGTCCCCCGTGCCCCCGTAAGAGCCCCGTGGGAACTCTTTAATTTTCCAGGATAAAAAGCTAAAATAGCTTATACCCGTCCCCGGGATGTAAGCTACCTCTGTAACAAATTTCATCGAAATCGGTTATTGTTGGGCCGTGAAAAGCTAGCAAACGGACAGACACACTTTCGCATTTATAATATTAGTGTGGATTCGAATACATAATTAAATATTGCTTCGAGGCTGGCGCGGCGGCGCGGCACGATTCGCTGTAATAATCAGCGTAATTAGAGAAATCTCTTCGGAGAGTCACGATCAAGCTGGGAGGAGATAAAGCTGTAACCCCTCTGGCAGACGTCGCCACCATTATGCTAAGACCTTCCGACTCACTCGTAGCTCTTGTGATGCTGCATGATTTTGTTAAGTTAATATATATACTACTGATAAGTTCTCATTAAGTGAAATTTGTAATTTTTTTTTGAGAATAAATTCTTTTTTGAGTATAAATTCTTTAACCACAATCAGTGTACATGATTTTGTTTACAAAGTACGTGTACGATTTATTGTTACACTAGCTGATACCCGCGACTTCGTCCCCGTGGCTTTAGGTTTTTTAAGAAATCTCTTGTAAACTCTATGATTTTCCGGGATAAATACAGCCTCTGTCCTTCTCCAAGATGTAGTCTATGTGCTCTATACTACATTTCGTCAAAATCAGTGCAGCGGTTTAGTTATGAAAACGTAACAGATACACAGACAGTCAGACAGAATTTTGCATTTATAATATTAGTATAGATTTAATCGTACATCCGCATTCGGTTGCCTACAAAATTTCAGCTACGACCGTGTAAATGATAGATATCGCCCGTCATCGAACAAGTTCAAAATAGTCCAAATTGGTCTACATCAGGAGTCTCGTCGATAAAAAGTGGATGGTATTAATATTATAATAAGCTCTAAGATGTTATCAATAGACCTATGTTATCAAGTCGAAGTTCATCATAATTTGGTCGTAAAGAACGCGTTATCTGGGTTCACCAATAAGTCACGCAATAATTACCGCGGCTCGAGGATCACGCTCCCCTCACATATTTATTCGAGATACATAAATAATACGGTAGGCACTGCGAGACAATTGCGCGGCAACATACGAAGGTTTTATGATCGACCCAGATGTCAAAAAAGCGTAGCTGTTACGTCAAAATTAAACTTTAAATTGGTTTCCAACCATGTTAAATGTTGAATGTTTGTAAATCTACGTTTCCAATAAAAAATTCAAATGATTTTAGGGGAATAAATTGGCATTACCTGCACTATAAATAGAATATAATTACTTTTTAAAGTAATTAAAATTTTGCAAAACCCTTTTGAGTAACAAGTCTGAATGTTGCTGCTGTATTTACTAACCCATATTTTCTTTTAGGAGTTTTTGAATTGTGCAAAAACTGGTGCTGTTAATAAAATCGTGTAAGGTTACAACATACTTACGAAATTGAAGTAGAGGGCCGGAAGAGTTTGTGTGTTATTTTCACTTCTTCCTGATCCTGTAACAATACAAAAAATATCAGATTATTTTGACGGCTCCCCGGCGCAGTGGTCTTATAAAGTGGGAGGTTCCTGGTACGATTCCCGGCAGTGGCAAATTGGGATTTTATAATTTCTAAATTATCTCTGGTCTGGTTGGTGGGAGCCGTGGCTAGTTTAGTTACCACCCTACCGGTAAAGCCGTACCGCCAAGCAATTTAGCGTTCCGGTACGATGCCGTGTCATCAGGGGTATGGGTTGAATAAAAACTGCCATAACTCTTCTAGGTTAGCGCACTTCCACCTTAGACTGCATAGTCACTTATCATCAGATGAGATCACAGTCAAAGGCTAAGTTGTAGATGAATAAACAAGAAAAATTTCGTAAACTAAAACTCGACTAGGCTTAATAATTTAATTTAATATAAAATAATAATTTAACCCGGCGTCATGGGGGCTGGGTCTGTGCGACCCGTCACATTTTATTTCGCTTGTAGTTCGGTTACTATGCGTGCTACGTTGCCGCTCTTCTCAATAGCTGGAGCTGTTGAGTTGTTCTATGCGTCGCAAGCAACACGCTAGTCGTGCCACAGCCGCAGTGGGAGATACAGGTGCACAAAGTTGAAAAAGGTGTGTGAGACCCATCCCCGCAGTCAGTGTAACAATTTTGCGCCATTTTGTATAGATATTGTTTTACTTATTATCTGTGTTTTTATCCTTTTTATATTTGACTTTTTGTTGTTATTTACAATTATAGCTGGTTATATATAGTTCAATGTATTTTATTTGTATTTTTGTAAGTACTTAGTAAAAAATGAACCGTGAAGAGGCAGAACCAAAAAATTGGAAAATTTTTTGGTGAATCTTCAGAGGAACCTCCAGCAAAAAAGACTAATGTTCGCAAAAGGTGCCAAGTGTGTTCAGCCAAGAAAGACCGTAAAACTAACTACACTTGCGAGAGTTGCAACAAATATATCTGTGTAGAACATATAGTACCTTTCTGTGCTGACTGTCCCAAAGATAATGATTCCAAGTGATTAATTGTCCTTTTTTTCTTAAATTTATTTAGTTTCCTACAAAAAAGTGCCATTAAAACGTTAAGACTGATTGTTAATTAATAATATTATTACATTTAAGTAGAAGAGATAATTTTTGTTGACAATTTTCGTTATTTTTTTAAAGTTCTATTAAATATAATTAAAACATAATATAACAAAATATTTGTGTTTCATTTATTCACATAAATACCCAAAAACTAAACACGTATAAATATAATCTTTATTATTTATAAAGTATTGGAATAATTTTGACATTAATGAACGGGTCGGTGAGACCCACCCCAACGTCCGTGTATCACTTTTCCACCCCCATGACGCCGGGTTAATGTGAAAGCGCGGGGCAAGCAGTTAGTGGTGCCATTTGTTATGTCTATCCGAAACTGATTTGATAATCTAGAAAGCCGCGCAAAGGTCCTTTCTCGACTTTTTTCGTTAATAACATGTAGCCTATGTCACCTGGACCATAACAACAAATCAATTGACACCTTATTAATCAAAATCGGTTCAGTAGTTTAGGCGCTACGGTGGTACACAGAGAATCTCATACAAAAATCGGACACAAACATATGTACATACATACGTACATACATACATACATACCCTTCCTTTTGGCTTTGCCGTAGTCGGATAAAAAAGGATGAGGAAACAAGAGCCCTAAGGGCGGGTAAAGTAAACAAATATTACGACTCGATGTCACAATTCGATCACGTTTTTGTTCCGTACACAGTGTGGAAATTATCCTCGTGGCATGACGTGTTTCGAGGCGCTTTCGAAATGCGATTTTAATTGACGTTGCGTAGCGGTCACCGAACACGTTGTGTACCACCGTGCACCGCCAACTGACGAAATATTTTACGACAGAGTGGTTATTTTCTGTTTGTTTTCGCAAAGGGATGTACAAACTGTTTGTGAAACTTGGATGCTTCGAAATCCACTCATAACACTGACTGCTCATTTGGAAATCTTGTTTTCATTCATACTTACGATTTTTTTAAAGATTGCAAGTTTTGAAACACTATTAGGGAATCAAATGGTCAAGACATAAAACAATTTGTAGCATTGTTAAGTTTATGTAATATCAATCGAATGCTAAAGGAAGAAACACACTAAAAATAAGTGCATTCAGCCAGCGTATAAATCAACTGCGAATGACGCATAGTGGATGAGGAGGCAGAAAGTTGCTTATAATATTATAAAAATAAGTCCCTCCGTCGAGTTAATTTATTTGTGAAATCTTAGAAACTACTGCGCGGATTTTCATTCGGTTTTCACGAAGCGCCTGATTCTGCGTGCAGGTTTATGTGTGTAATCACGTTCTTCATGAATATCGTGACAATTATTACTTCAGTGTTGAAAACGAAAAACTTATGCGCCAATTCAATATTTGTGTTTCTGTCGGTACTTCAAGCCTTCAATCCATACGTAGGTGCTTTTCTCCAACGCTATTCAGGCGTTTCACTAACGGGGGGCGGTCCCTAAATTTGATTTTAATATTGAGCACGTAATGCCCTGTTTGCTTACGGCCAGTAATTGATACGACACTCTTATTACGTACGCCTCTAATGTCTGTAATTATTTTCAAATTCGTCGGCTTTGGCTTAAAGCGGTGGATTATTTAAAGGTTCCGAACGATACTGTTTCCGAATTAATTTAAGTGTGTTGTAGCTTTTGATACGTCCTAGATTATCGTTTACATTACTCAGTAACAAAATATGTATCTAATGTAATTTTATTAGTTGGATAAAATAATACAAATAAGTATAAAAAATAATATAAAATAAGAAAACAAACAGAAAAAGTTGCATAAAAATGTTAACAAAACTTTTTATTTCTCAGACTTTATTGGATTGGAAGATTGGTCACCAGACAAAGTTTATAAAACTACGTTTTTGCTATGTTTGTGTTTGAGACGTAATACCTAGTATGTACGACGTAGTAATACGTGAAATTCATTAATTTCGTTCGTATGTATACTTCTAATTTATATTAAACGACTGACTTCAAACTCAATGTAACATCAAAAGTAATTTCTAAATATTTTACAAAAAAAAAATTCTTCGGTAATATGCGTAGCAATAATAATAATCAATCAAAATGTAAGTAATAAAAATAAATACAGCAGATTTATAAACAATGTGTAAGAATTTTTTTCATGTAACATAACGTAGTTATAATTCGTATGTATGTAGGTGAGAGGCTCCCCTCACCGAGATTATGGCGGCGCCATCAAATATGCATAAAAGCGGTAAAATGCCACGTTTAACCGCTCCCCGACGCCTCCGTTGTCACCTGCCAGCCACTCAGCCCGCCGCAGTCGTCTCCAGACAGATGCTCAGACGGTTGTAATTAAAAATTGCCGCCATCAAATGATCTTACACGATATACGCTACAGGGAATTTAAGCTTTGATAGATCGAGAGAGATCTTTACCATTAGGTGAGATCGCATCAGTCAAGGGCTAACTTGTAGATGAATAAAAAAAATCAAAGTTATGAAATGACGTCACGTAATAGATCATAGAAGTCGTCATCGTCATCGTCAACCAATAGATGTTCCACTACTAGACATGATACATAGATCTCTTTTCGTCGTCGTCGTCGTCGTCTCAACCAATAGACGTCCACTGTTGGACATAGGTCTCTTGCATGGATCGCCACAGAACACGATCTTGTGCCGCCTGATTCCAGCGGCTACCAGCGACTCGCTTGAGATCGTCAGCTGTCCATCGAGTGGGGGGTCTACCAACACTGCGTTTTTCGATGCGAGGTTGCCATTTCAACACCTTGGGACTCCAAAGAGAACGCTCGATAGATAGACATAGAACTCAAAAGAAGCATTAACAACTGAAACTCTACCACTATCAATTCATCAATTAAAACCAATCAAAATGTTTAGTGTATTTAAATAAAATTAACAAACTCTTACTTATCTCAGAGAAAGTTCAAGATTATCTATCAAATAGAAGCTATAATGAAAAAAGCTCTACGATGTCTGTGTGCTTTCTCTTTGTTCGATTTACTCATAAAGTTCACCCCTTTTACCTTTTGTGAGATCTACTACGATACAGTATAGTGCTAAGATACTATAGTGTATTGACACAAAAAAACATTTTCCAGACAGACAGTACTCACTTAAGAATAAATGAACTATAGTATGCTTATACAGCTATTATCCAATTAACCCGAATGTATAGGAGCTACAGTAACTCTGTGTAAGTATATTTCGGGACGCGAATACAGAATACTTATGACTTAGCGACGAAATCTACAATCCCATTATAGCAATCATCTTCCCGTTCATTACGCGCTGCTAAGATAGTAAATTTAAATTAACAGCCCCTTGTTAGTTGAACTATACGCGAGTGTGGCATCGTTTCCATTGCTATAAGCCGATATATTTGACGGTGCGATTTTAGTCCTCTACGAAAGACGACATCAGACGAGTTGCAGGGAGCCATTGAACACAGTGGCACAAAACCGTGGATTGTGGAATTACCTATAAGTGACCGATATCCATTAATGGCACACCTATTGCTTAAGATTCGGCTTGAGACGAAGACAATGACGACGATGTTATTATAAAAAATACATTTCATATCATTTGATTTTAAATTACTTTAAGACTGGTGTTTATTATAAAGCAACTATGATATTTAAATAGCATTGTATGCCACCAAAACAGTAACTAATTGCTTTGAATTTTATAAAATATAAATAGTAAGTAATTGCCGACAAAAAAAACACCTCAGTAACACAATATTCTTATTGTGTTTAATGATGAAGTTATTCATGCATCAACTGAAGTACGCATCTAATGCTAGAAAGGTGGATAGTGGCATTCGTACGTAGGTTCATCTACGTACGAATGCCACTATCCACCTTTTCAAAGCACCCTTATTTAGTCGGCTCTCTACAAAGGGAACAGTTTCTGTTGCAGTGGAATGAATGTTCATTTATACTAAGCGAAAATCGGGATTGTGCGCGTGACACCCTTATGGAGCAGTTTTAGCTACCTACCGTTTATTTGCATACATATTTTCAGAGATATTTTAGTTTTCTGTTAACTTAATATTTTCTATTTTAATATTAGAGTAAATTCAATGCTTGTAAAGTATACGTACCTATTACTATAGTGTTACACGCAGGTTGTAAGTGTCGTCTTCATTTTTTTGTTTTCCTCCCGTTTTTCCGTGGTGGATCGCGGATCGTAGAATGTTCTACGTCGGTACTAAGTATACTATCAGCTACATCCTGAACCTAGTTTATTAGCTGTAGAACTTGTGTAAGTCATTCTATTCTAAATTTAAAGTAATAGGTGTCATAAACTTATTAGTATGATCAAATAAATTAAAACTTTAACGGCCTGTTTCACCACCTTCTGATAAGTGTCGGATAGCCTAAACGTAAGTTTTGTCACTTTCTTACTTTATGTCAAGTGACAAAGACAAAAGTTGTAGATAGCTATCTAATACATATCAGAAGGTGGTGAAACAGGCACTAAGATATCTTAATTTTTAACAATATGAATTTTCACAAAACAAGATAAAGTCGCGAACAAAACTCAAATCCCACAAAGCGCGTTCAGTTCCTTTCACTTGTCTGGAAGGCGGAAGCTGAGCGCGGCTGAGCCACAATACGCTAAGTAGTGTACGATTATTATGAGTGTTCGTTAAAGATAGCGGACGCGACGATTGCTAAATTGACTGTGCAGAGTAGGATATTAAAGGATCTGAATCCTGATTTGTAGTGAATAAACAAAACTTAACAGAATTTTACTAATTAAATTCAAACTAATTAAATTAAAATTTATATTTTAAAACTGTTTTCAATACTTTAACAGCCTTTGCTGTAAATAAGCCAATTTTTACTTCTTTAGTGCAGCCTAGATAAGTACTGATATTATAAATAGTTGTTGCTTTAGTTGTTGTATCGATCTATGAACGTCCACTGCCATGCTCATGAAGGGGTTGAAATAATTTAAAAGTAAAAGACCGTATCCAGGATCCCTGCAACTCGTTTGGTCTACCTGTAGTGCATTTAGCAATATTTTGGCTTTATTCCAGCGAATTAGGATCCCTACATTTATAGTTCATCCGAGTTTGTTCAATTTGTTAAGTTATGCTGGTTACTACTAGTATGTCACGAAAACTCCTCATTTCTACAGCATTACTTTCTCAATCACCCGCTGAACATATCCGAGTTTTATCACAGGACAAAGTTAGCGATCCCTGATAGAGAAAAAAAAATAGAACCCATAATGTTCGATCGTAAAAACTATATGCAAGAATATAATATAGTGTTGTACTTTCCTACAAAATTTCCATAATTGTGCGGTGCGCTAAACTAACATAAAAGAGGGGGTTTCCTTGTAAAACAATGTAGGCCTGAGGAGATGCTAATGCGGGGTACATACAAATTGATACTTGATCGTTGCTCATATAAAACACTGAACGATCGCCCCATGAATAATAAAGAATTGCCAAACGGTGACGCGGCTTCACGGTTGCCGGCTTGCTACAACGTTTTTAACTTTTTTTGTACTTACTGAAATTTTATTTTCTAGACGTTTGCAATACAAATATAACTTTAAAATTTTATTTGCATACAAACACAACCCTAAAATTGTAACTATACTTTAATTTTATGACGTAGGAAACCGTTGGTTGGTAAGGTTATCTGATAAAAGTTTTTCGCCAAATAATTTATCGAAAAACTTTAATCAGATAACCTTACTTAGAAAGTATGGTATTTATAATATTTTAATATCTTATTATTATTGTGTTCATTTTATGGGAAAAACCTAAATCGTATAGGAAATTTCTCGATTCACTGTAAAAGGGTAGCACCATAAGCATTTTACGGACAGCTTTATTTCATTCACGTACACCTAAAATATAACCCCGATTTTTATGTGATCTCTCTCCTGTGCCTATTTTGCTTTTGTCTTTTTATTAAATTAAATAACTCTCTATTCCATTTACTTAATAAAAATGTTTCATATTTATAATACTTACAACACTTTTGTTTTTGTTCTAAAGAAAATTACTTTATGATGACTCTACAGCCGAACCGAGATTTCAATTAGTAACAAATGCGAATGCCAAAAAATGGGTTGCCTTGTCTCATATTGTGCGATCAGCTTAAATGTACAATGGTATACACTTGTGTATCAAATGACATATCATTAAAACGCGCGGTTGTATTAAGTCAAATTGGCATTAACCGTAAGCGTTCGCTCATAAATATCAGTCGGAATTAAATCACTCCGTGTCGAATAATCCGGTACACGATCGACGATTTACGTAATTGAGTACATTTGTAATAGTGCTACGCGGAGCTACGAATTTGCGAGTAGGCAGTAATTTATAACATGCGTTTTAAGTAGAAAAGGAATTAATAATTTCATTAATTTTACTGGGTGAATGAACTTTACTATTTCTATTGAACTTTAAATTGAACTTTATTATTTCTACTTTAATTATTTTTCCCATCCAAAAATTGGCTGACATGACGTTTGAGGTGTGTCATAGGAAATCAACGTTTTGAATCACCCAACGGAGGTGGCGTGCTGCAAACGCATTTCTAGCAAAAATATTCTAATGATAATATCTCAATGAAGCACGTATTTATGGTCTTTTACTGTGCAGATTATAATAATGTGGCCAATTCTGTTATACACAATCTTTAAACCTAAACTAAAATGACAGCGATGTGAAAGAGATAGGAATATATATTCCTATCTCTTTCACAATGCTCCCTGCGGAAAAGGATAGCACTATTTTTAAACTCGTGAATTTAGTTTAGGTTTAGAGATTGTGTACAACAGAATTAGCCACAATATCCTACTAATATTATAAATGTGAAAGTGTCGATGTTTGGATGTTTGTTACTCAATAACGCAAAAACTACGGAATGGATTTGGCTTAAATTTGGAATTGAGATAGATTATACCCCGGATTAACACATAGGCTACTTTTTATCCCGGAAAATCAAAGAGTTCCCACGGGATTTTTAAAAAACCTATATCCACGCGGACGAAGTCGCGGGCATCAGCTAGTTTGAATATAAACAAAGATAAGTCAAGTACAGAAGAAACAAATGTTGTAATCATCACGTTAATAGAATTCACGATAAGTTAGACTAACTACCCTCATTTTTAGAACTTCAAAAACTACCTGCTATCTACCTTCACAACCATTTAAGTACACTATCAAAGGCGTTTAAATTGAGATTCGTAGCTCGTCGTGGTCTGTGAGTGGCGGGCGTGTAGTGTTTACCTGCGGAATCCGCACAGACAATTAGCTCTTTATACGATTAAACTTGACATCCGCAGGTGTCACGACATGACGCTCGTTGCGTGAACGTTCGCTGTTACGCGTCACTCGTTACCCGACGAATTGCGAATGAGTCCGTGATTAATTGTTTCATGTCGTTGGGTTTCATTGAGGTGATGTTGGAGTTAAGTTATATTATGTACATAAAACTGCCTCGTAGGATTAGCACGATAGGGTGCGGATCGTGAGGTTCTGGGTTCGGTTTCCGGGTCGGGAAAAATTGTTAGGCATTGGGTTTATCTGTTAAGGAATTTTCAAAGCCAGTACAAAATGAGCAGTCGGTGGTGTAATTTCTCTTTACCCTTGCCTCGGAGAACACGTTAAGCTATTGGTCTCAGGTATTGTCACTAGTATTTTATATTAGTAGTTAAAGCCCGCCAACCTGCATTGGAGCAGCGTGGCGGATCTAAGCTCTTAATCCCTCTCTGCTATGCCCAGCCTGTTACAGTGCTGTAGTTGTGGTGATGGTGGATGTTCCACTCGACAGTGTATTAGATAACGAGAACTTACATTTTAAAAAGTAGGGTGTGAGTTTTATTGGAAAAGAATTATTTAATTAATAAACACAGATTCTATAAGACCGCTACCCAATAAAAGCGAAGTCTTTAAAACTGCAGATTAATATAATACGTTAGATTAGAGTATGATGCCTTATAAAGAGCGGCGGTGAGTAGTTATAACGTCTATCTAGCATGGTAAAGGGAGGAGGGAGCATCAAATGTGCATTCAGCGGCGAGAATACAACGAGTGTCGTGAGAGACGCTGCGAGGCAAGGAAGTGAGCACAAAGCGGCGGCTTCGAGGTGTCTCGCCGAGGTAGCCATAGATCAAACTTTACAATATCTACGTAGACGGTCTACGTCATTAAGTTTGTACGTAATGTAGCTCTAAACTTATATTATGAGATAGGTATACGCAGTAATTTTGTCTGTTTAAAGGTAAACTCTTTTATCTGTTTAAAGGTAAACCCTTGCTGGAGTTTAACTTCATAAGAAAGTAAAAAAAAATCGTCAAGGTACATAGTTGAGCCGTGAAAAGGTAATAGACAGTAAGAAATACCTTCTCATTTATGATATTAGTAAGAATCCCGTTAGCAGTATTTTAAGGAAAATCAAATACTTAATGATTTCAACAGAAAAGAGATGTTAAAGTGATGTTCTGTTAATTTACTTATCTATGACGTACCGTACGTAGAACGAAGGAGTCTGATTCAACAAGCGAGTGCATCGGCCTTCAACAGAAGGCGGCATAAAGATATTGAGCATGCATTGTCGCCGGCGGTATTGTTCGCGGCCATCACCTGCGATAACACCGTCCGCAACCGGCCGCTTTGTCTACCTAATTGTTATATTCCGAACAAAGACTGCGCAGAAACAAACGACGTCAGAGCTTGTTAGCTCCCGGGCTAAACGCTGCCGCGTAATAACATGTCTTCAAACAATTGTTCAATGTTTCCAATACGTTAGGAAATTGGCTGTACGCAAATGCAATGCGATCGAATCGATCCCTATTGTTGTACGTCTGCTGTTCGAGCTATTCGTACTTAGTTTAAATCGTTTAGCCGATATGATTGACGGGAGGCAGCCAATAAAACTGTGCGGCTGCGGGGCAAAAAAGCGAAATTCCACCGGGTAATAATGAAACGCGAGGGCCGCGTCGATATAGCGCTAATGATCTTCATTTTCAAATTTCGAACGGTTCGACGTTTATTCGCTTTAAAACGTTCGAGTCGAGCGGCGTCGGTCGCTGAGCGATCGTCCCCCGCCGCGCCGCGCCGTACTGTGCCATCAATCATTTTTAGAGGGCTTCGCTTAACCAAGTTTTCTTCCTGCCTCCGTGCCTCAGCGCCAACTTTTACATCGAATGATCTCAGTTAAACCAACAGAGCGTTCGGCGTCTCGCGACCGCGTTTTGTATTATTTTTTTCTTGCGAATAAATAATATTATTATTCCACAAGGGAAAGGAGATTGGATTTCGTTAAATATGGTTTAGTAATTGAATTGAAATCTCTCAATGTCGGCGTTCAATTAAGATTTAGATTTCGTGCTTGATGAGGGCATTCTCCTTTGTTTCTTACAAAATAATATTGTAATTAAATTTGGATCCACTGATTTGATTTTATCCGGGTGGTTTTGAATTCAAACCCATGTATTTAAAAATATATAATTATTATCATTTTAAAAAATAGTGACACAAATAAAAAGAAATAGAATCCTGGTACTTATGGTAAAGACAACTTTTGTTTTTTATAATAATACGTGTATGTTAAATTTTTTACAATTTTTTATATGTCATTGAATATTATTATTATACCTAATACTTATTTATTAAACAGGTGATTTAAGATTTTATTTTTCAATGAACTTACTAAATCAAGCTTAAAATAAGTAAAGCTTTCAAGTAATGTTCAAGATTTTCTGAAGCATTCTTCTAATCTAAACACATTAATTAAAGCGTATCCATAACGGAGGCTGTCAAAAGTGATTAATGCTAATGTCGGACGCAAGATTTTTAACTAAGTTAAGATTAAAATGGCTTACGGCATTATGATCGTGAGCGGGGGAGCGGGATCCGTCGTCCCCGGGCAAATTACAATGACACATCCACCGGGAGAGTATTGAGGTGGATATTTACAGGAGCCTTTGTTATCTTTCTAGGATACAAGGCAAAGTGAAAACTACAATTTCGATGTCGCTTTCATCCTAGGACTCCGTTCGATTGCCGGTACGGAATTTTTTTAAATTTATAATTTCTAAATTGTCTGCGGTCTAGTGTCCGAGGCTTTTGCACGCTAGTTAGCACTCTACCGGAAAAGACGCGCTGCCGAGATGTTATTTCGCATAGAATCTAATTAGGAGTATGGGTTTGATTAAACTACAGTAACCTACCACGTTATAGTGCGCCTTTATCTTAGACTGCATTGTCTTTTTCATTAGGTGATATACAATGGCTGGCTATATTTTAGTAAGTATAACTTGTCATCACATGAAAATATACAACCTGCAGTCTTTGGAGGAGGCCTACGTTGCACGGCGAGCTAGCTGGTGTCAATTGAATATACTCTCCTCAAGCACCAAGGAGTTCACGTGCTCTCTGCTCATACGTGAACATCCTAACTCTAGGGTACTGAGAATATTTTGACAGAAAACTTTTTGTGATTCGACTAAGAACTCAAACCCGGTACGTCATGACCCGCTGCAGTCGAATGAGATGTAACCACTAGAACAACGAGGCTATTAAATAAATCAAATATACAATTTCGAATCATTTGACAACGATGGAAAGACCCAATAAACTAGAAAACATGACAGTATGTGTCTTTGTATGTTTACTTTACTTTGTATGTTGTACCTATCATACCTATTATAGGACTCAAAATTTAGAGACTTTTTGTGAAGGAAATGGACAAAGATTAAATTTAGGGAGATTGTGGAGTGTGCAGAATGCGCCGTAATACGATTTGTACTTTCAACTGCCTTATTACCAACCGGAATGTAAACAATATCGGTTCGGTAGCTCCTTTAGGAAACGATTTGCGGTAAAAATTCGCGCTGATAGACGCGATGTGAGCAATGAGGGTGGTTTTTAGGGTTCCTTATAAAAATGACTTTCATAATGATTTTGTATGAAGAAGCTTTAAGATGTAGGAAGTGAGCTTGAAAACCACTGGAATGTATAACGATCAAAAGATACCACCTAACTATTAGTGTAGAAAAAACAAGCAATAAACTCGGCTGTTGCTCTTTTCTTACTTGTAATATTGTTTGTAAGCTCTTTATAACTTGTAAGGAATCTAAGAACTCGTACTACAGATAAACTAAAGTTAATGATCAACAAATACGCACTGCCCAAGCAATGTTCCAACGAAGCGTTTCATCGGCGCATTCGTTTGTGAAGTGTGTCGTCACTTTGGTCATTTTAGTGGTCAGCGCTTAAAAAATATTTTCACTTAAACCGCTGTCTCCCAATGGGGCCAATCAATGGGCCAATCTTAAATTATAAAATCAATTCCTGGATTAATTATTATTTCAACGGCCGAAATAGTAGCTACGGAACTCTACTTGAAAGCAAAGCCTTCGAGCTTTGCTAATTTTTATTATATTTTTACGTACGGGGGAGATTGGCTGATCTTTGTTTTACGAGAACGATTAAGAAAAGCATATTTGAAGTGTGTACTTGGGCTTTATTTGCGCCCCGAGAGGGAAGGCGCGCTTCATTGATTTGTAATCGTTTTTCACATTTTATTGCCGCTTTATTTATTGGGGGGTTATGAGTGTTCGGGATATTGAGTTGTTTCGTTTAGTTTCCCCGTAATAAATCTTATTACGTCTTATTATTTATCTTATATGAGTTAAGTATATGGATTTGTAATAAACGAAAACGATATTGAATGATATATATTTCTAAAATGTTAAAGGTAAAAGATTATTTTAATATTTTTTTTTATTCAATTAAGTACAAGTTAGCTCTTGACTGCAATCTCACCTGATGGTACGTGATGATGCAGTCTAAGATGGAAGCGGGCTAACTTGGAAGAGGTATGTATTACCCCTTGATCGGTTTGTACACGGCATCGTACCGGAACGCTAAATCGGCGTTTTGGCGTAAATTTTGGAAAACATAGGCTTTTTATCCTGGAAAAATCCATAGTTCCTGCGGGATTTTGAAAAAAACCGGAAATCCACGATTCCCTCGGGATTTGTGAAAAACCGAAATTCACGCGAGCGAAGTCGCGGGCAGAAGCTAGTATTTTATATTATGCCTTGTTATTGTAGAGTCAACTGGGACAAAAATTCACACAGTCAAATTTTTTTAGTAATAACAACTTCTTAACTTTACAGTCTATGGGCGACGAATAACTTGCGGGCTAGCTTGCAATTTCTAAAAGTTTATGTCTGAACTACAAAAAAGAAGTGCGTATTTTCTATTGATTTTATATTATACTCTGGTAAAGGGTGGTTTTCATTCACTTTAATTCCTGGTAGAAAGGTTTGTATTGTTCGCGCGAGCATTCTATAGAGTGACTTGAATTCGAAATGCCGCGGAATGAAGGGTTGCCTTAATTGTGTACCACAGACAACACTTGATAGGAAACAAACATTACGTACGGTAACCGTAATTGGCTTTAAAAATCAAGAAACGTGATGTGAAACTACATTAAGTTACACGTGTGAAGAAACAAGTATAAATTAAAAATTTAAAAACCCCCGACATTCGCCATTTTGTGGCGGCGGCCATCTTGGATTTGTAATAGTGCTATTCTACTAGTCAAGCCCTTTTATTTGATACCCATATTAAGTGATTTGTTAAAAAAATATGTAATCCACCATTTTGTAGCGGCGGCCATCTTGGACCGATTTTCATCAATCATAGCTAACAACACTCTCGACTAATTCACCTTTCAAACAAAAAAACCGCATTCAAATCGGTCCACCCGTTTGAGCGCCACAGGGGAACAGACAGACACACACACACACACACACACACACACACACACACACACACACACACACACACACACACACACACACACACACACGTCAAACTTATAACACCCTGTCGTTTTTGCGTCGGGGGTTAAAAATAGCTATATTGTAACATCTCTGCATCAGGTATTCCTCATCTTCAAAGTTGGATAAAGCATATTGTTTGATGATTGTTATTATTGGGGGTATTCTTGACACAATGGCAATATTCCATTACCAAAGTGATCGTGAATTTCAAGTGTTAATATGAAATGCGGCTTTCTGCGAATTGCGATTCATTTAGTGGTATGCTATCATACTTTCCAAATTACAAAAAAAAAAACCAATGAGCAAACTCAGCCATTCATTGAAAAATCATCGAACCAAAGAACTGTGCACATGAACGTATATTATACGAATTTACCGATTACGAATATAAAATATGTATAGATCGACCAGAATCTCATGAAAAATAGGGAAATGAAATTCCAAGGTTAGCAACACTACGGCTGCCCTAGCGATAAACAAAGTAACTGACATTTTTTGTGAAATTGACTTTTTGCATTAACAAAGGTTTTATGTCGAGTAGTTTTTTACCACAGTTTAATATTTCAAATAACTTGAACCGTTTACTGAAATTTAAATTGCCCAAACAAAGTAACTGCACTCACTAACCCGGAATATAAATGCAAAAACTAAGTAAACAACAAGCACAACACAAAAACAAAGTAATTGGATGTTGATTACTTTGTTTTTGTATTTACTTGATTTTTCGTTTCGTGAAACGATCCCAGGTAAGGTGTTCTGAATGTAATTACTTTGTTTATCACTAGGGCAGTCGAGTTAACCTAGTGTTGCTTACTACAAAATATAATTTCCCTATTTTTCATGAGATTCTGGTCGATCTTTACTTAGCATTTCGTAGTTAAAAAATTAATTGCAAGTGGCGTTGTCGTGATTTAGACGACCGAAATGTGGTCGTTAGTGAGAATTGAACGAAGGGGTAACTTTCGCCCCTCCATATAATTAAACTTTACGCTGTTATATTTTTGATAATGGCTATCTTTTGATACGGTTGTGTTTTACTTTTGATATATTAACAACATCGAGTGATAAATACTTAAATATACAAAATACTCCTTCAGTGATAGAGATTGTTTTTATTTTTATATTACGTACCTATTAGAGATTGAATTGGTACCCATTTCATCATCATCATCATCATGATCAACCCATTACCGGCTCACTACAGAGCACGGGTCTCCTCTCAGAGTGAGAAGGGTTTTTGGCCATAGTCTATCACGCTGGCCAAGCGGATTGGCAGACTTCACACACCTTTGAGAACGTTATGGAGAACTCTCAGGCATGCAGGTTTCCTCACGATGTTTTCCTTCACCGTTAAAGCAAGTGGATATTTAAATACTTAAAACGCACATAACTCCGAAAAGTTAGAGGTGCGTGCCCCGGGATCGAACCCACGACCTCCGATTAGAAGTCGGTTGTCTTAACCACTAGGCTACCACAGCTTTTTTAGCTAATAGGTAATAGCTAATAGCTAATAGGTACCCATTTACCCTTAAGTTATTATTTTAGTATCATTTGTAAAATAAGTTTTCATCGAAGCCAGATTCAAATAATATTTTTGTTGCATCAGCATTTAATTTTATTTAAGTATGATAGAAGATGAAACTTCTACATAATATTAACAGTGCTATAGTAATGGTCTAAGATCCCACTATACAACGACCTTCACCGAGATGTTTATTTGATGAAACGTATTTTATATTTAATTTAGCATGTCAATAAATATATTGCATATGGGTTGCCTAACAAATTTCAGTCCAGGTTATGATTCATTAATAAATAAAAAATAAAAAAAATTTTTCAACATTTCACCGGTTTGATTATTAGACAAATTCTATACCAATCGAAAGTATGATGCCCATAGAATATGCAAACGTTAGGTTGCTTATTCTTTTCCGGTCACAACTCTCGGGTAGCCAGGTGTAAACAGGTAAATCGATACTAGCATTTTGCACCGTTCTGATTATTGAATTAAAATTAAATGAAAATAAAGATGATTTCATTATGAATTTGTCTAATAATCAAACCAGATAAATGTTAAAAAAAATTTTTTTTTTCAATTATTAATTAATCATATCCTGGACTGGAATTTGTTAGGCAACCCATATGCAATATATTTACTGACGTATTAAATTAAATATAAAATATGTTTCATCAAATAAGCATCTCGGTGAAGGTCGTTGTATGGCGGGATCCTATACTATAAATAAGTACAAAGTAGCTTTGGCAACTGACATTAAGATACTGCTTTTATACTATGACAACTTTCATATCGGAATTCCAGACAGCGAGTTCGCTGTCGCGATTCGTAATCACGTAAATCCAACTCTTGATACAAGGCGGCGGTGACGGGAAACAAAAAGAGTTTAAGACTCCACGCCACAATTCATAAATGAATGCTTCCCAGCGTCTTTGTTCTATTGGAGCGCATAACGCAAAATAAAGGCATATTAATTATTCAGCACCACACTCGGCGCAATCAGAATAAGTGGTGATGTTTCTGTCAGCTCTGCGGCGGCGGCGCTGTGCACGATTAGAATTCTTAAGCCCCGCCGAAGGCTTGATTAGAGGAAATTAAAATCATTATACCCAGCGCGGCAGCCGACAATGCCTCTCTCTGCCCGTCTGACGTAAAAATAAGGGAAACGCACATAAAGAAGGCGGCCGGCGGAAACGGAAGCGGCACCATCTTGGAGCCGCCGGGCGGGAAAACAATGGATTCGTTAATTAACATTTTCTTACGCCTCGCGGCTGTCGAACGGTTAATCGGACAAAATATTTACGATGGAGCTATGAAATTCCATGATGGAATTGCACGAAGGGGACCGTTCGAATTATGAAAATGCTTTGCGCCGGCGCCATCTTTCCTGTAAAACCATTTTTTTATGTAAAACTAATTGCGATTTTTTTCTTTTTTAAACTAGCACATATGTAGACTAACCTATTAGATCGAATTAGATCGGAACTAGCATATGTTAACCTATTAGTATTAGTATAGTACTGTGATAAATTCACTAAGTTTTGTAGGAAGAACAGTTGCTAACCTAGCCAACACGTGGCACATTAAGAACATGGAATTAACTCGAATGGAGCCCTACCTAGAATGACCTCCACCAACCCCTTACAGGCATCCGAACCACACCAGCCTAATCTGACGACATCGACCTCCTAACCAACATCAGGTCCCTCAATAGGGCAATAATCCAACTTAACAGTATAGACATAAACAGACTCATCGAATAGCAGCAGAACTACACTTTACACTCACTGACCTAAACTAACCGATAAACAAGTTCCTATTTCCAGGCTACGACTAGTTCAATCGACGGTCGAACAAATTCTGATTCTACCCAAATCTTCCCTCCAAAAGTGAATTTCAAAATGACTCATTTCACCACAAACAACCAAAGACTTGTCAAAAACGCGATACGCTATGCCGCCACAGATAGCTATTAACGTTAACGGATATGATATCAGTATCGATATCGGAACGATATATGAACTCACGACCCAAAATAAAACGGTAAATATAATACATCACGACAGTACTATTTAATTGGAAACAAAATCAATAGTGAAATCAGTCATTTAACAAGTTATACAACCCGACCAGGGAGCGATAGACGATGCTCAACCAATACTGTCGTTTGAAATACTATGTTCAACCTCATTTATGAGTCTATTTATCAAAGTTGCGAATCGCTCAAATCAATTGGAAGCAATAACTCAACGGACGTGTCCAGTGCATCCGTGATTGGCCTGCGGGCATCGCGCTGCGGCCGGTGTGAATGCGTGAAAAATCACCGCCATCCATTATGCAAGATAGCTGGACCGTATTAATAGACAACCAATTGGGTGTAGCTTATCATCATATTTTGTTTGAAAACAATAAATATTCAGCTCTTACTGTTTATTCGGTACAATACGTAACACTATGTTGTTCAGGTTTCACAATATTGTAGCCAAGTTACTGAATACTTATTTTATAATGTAACATCTAATTTATCTAAATGAGGGTAGTTGTAAAAAAGGTCATGAACATTTTAGGACTGTCTTATTTCGTAGCTAGTTACGAAATATTTACGAACCTGAATTGAATATTCTTTACTAGTAATTAGTTACGA
The DNA here is from genome assembly GCA_920104075.1 of Melanargia galathea. Lineage (NCBI taxonomy): Eukaryota > Metazoa > Arthropoda > Insecta > Lepidoptera > Nymphalidae > Melanargia > Melanargia galathea. The sequence continues at coordinate 7,003,559 of OV049864.1, forward strand.
AAAGACGAATTAACAATCTTATTTCGTGGGTATAACGAATATTACGAAAAATTGTTATCAACGTGAACCGAAGGTGAACTATGATTATTTACTTAGTCGTAAGAAGGCTCTGTGTGCTTAGTCTAAATCGGAGCACTCGAAAACGAACTCGAAAACTATTGATCGATTTCAGAGTAAAATAGACCTAAAATGGCTTGTATTAAGGTTTGAGTTCGCCAATACATTCAGCATTGTTCGAATGCTGAATGTATTGGCGAACTCAAACCTTAATACAAGCCATTTTAGGTCTATTTTACTCTGAAATCGATCAATAGTTTTCGAGTTCGTTTTCGAGTGCTCCGATTTAGACTAAGCACACTGAATACAAGCGACAATGCCACAGCTTACAATAAATAAATCAAACAATAAATAATAATAAATTCCTAAAAAAATATTATGTCGAGCTATAGACGATGGATTGAATTAAGAAAGGCATTCTCGTGAACACTAATAAAACTGCAACAGCAACAGTTGCACATGTTCATAACTCACGTTGTCACATGACTGTTCGGATGAATGATGCAAGCTGCAACATTGGCATGCACGGTAACAAATGATGGCTCTCTATCAAAAGTCAATGAATGTCCGAAGTGTATAAAACTGTGAACCAACAATCTCTGAGTGCTTAGTCTAAGATCGGAGCACTCGAAAACGAACTCGAAAACTATTGATCGAATCACAAGTGAATTCAGCAAAATGAACTCAAATACTCGTATTTTAAAGTCGTAATTCCATAGTTCGAATATGTATTTTACAACATTTCTGCTTGGGGCGCTTGTTGTGTTCGAATGCTGAATGTATTGGCGAACTCAAACCTTAATACAAGCCATTTTAGGTCTATTTTACTCTGAAATCGATCAATAGTTTTCGAGTTCGTTTTCGAGTGCTCCGATCTTACACTAAGCACTCTGATCACTGTGTAAATGTATGGAAGTCAAACGAGGAATTTGGGTATTAGGAGAAAAACAATCACATCATAATTTTTATGAAAAAAAATTGGCTGTCTGTAAACTTGATTACGGACGATAATTTTACGTGATAACGTCATTCGCGAGCAAGCGAGAGCGGGGAACGCGGTACGCGCACGGTACGTGACAGATGAGTCATGCTTTTCCGTGCTTGTAGCTGGCGTTCATCGATTTATTAAGACGTTATCACGTTAAAAAGGTGTTTTGTTTGGTTTATAAATATAAGTAAGTGTTAGTCGGCAATTGATAATAATTATTAAAAAAGTAGCCAGACAGCTTTTCTCTAGTGTTTTATAGAATCATTAACTAGCATTTTATCTAGCATCTATTCGCTAGACAATATCTAAATATCTAGTTATTGGGGTGCAATACTAGTGTTATTTTTGTCAGAAAATGCATCTCATCTCAAGTTATCAAAAAAGTCAAGTTTAAAAAAAACATTATGTAGCTGAAGCAGCAAGAGAACTAGAGATGAAGTTAAAAACATCAAAGTTTATGGCGGCTTAAAGTGATGTCGTTGGACAAATCGTAATTGCTGTATTTGCCAGTCGTAACGTGCAATAAAAGTTCGTCAGTAGTGGATTACCGCCATTAAACGCTGTCCCAGCTGTAAAGCGGGTAATCGATGCCCCTCCATGTTTATTTATAATCAAGTGGCCGGAGTAGTGACGTAATAAGGCATACGCGAGATACTCGTATCAAAACAACATTAAAATCTTTTAAAGCTTAATAATTTACTATAATAATTTAGGATTTCTGAAATTCATCCCTGAATTAGGCATATGGGCAGTCATTGCCATTAGTCGATAGAGAGCTGTTAGAGTTACGCCAAATTTCTAAAACGCTGGTGATTTTTTCAACTGTGATTCACAGCTTGCGGGGTATCCTCGATTGAGTTATTCAACAATGAAAATGAACCTTAAGGTGCTTTATTTTCTTCAGTTATTCAAAAACAAGTTTGAGTTTGACTAAGATCTTACTTAGCAAAGAAAAGCGAAGATGAAATCTAAGAATGTAGCGCGCTAACTTATAGATATTTTGTCAGGTTATTTTATATTTTTGCGGAGCTTGGAGCCAGTGGTGCGAGGGGCGGCCCCAGCCCAGGTGATCCTGATGGGGGACCTGAACGCGAAGTCTGCCGCGTGGGGGTCCCCCATCACGGACCCGAGGGGGGTTGAGTTGGGGAACTGGGCCGCTATGGTCGGCCTGGTGCTTCTCAACCAGGGACGCGTCATGACCTGCGTCCGACGGCAGGGGGGGGTCAATAGTGGATGTTACATTCGCTACCCCTGCCGTCGCGGCACGAACGTGGGACTGGCGCGTCCTCGAGGACGCGGAGACCCTGTCAGACCACCGGTATATTCGGTGGAGGGTTTCCGCGTCGCTCCCGCCGCCCCAAGGCCGGAACGGGAGAGAGGGAGGGGTGTTCCCGAGGTGGGCACTGACCCGCCTAGACCGAGACATGGCGGAGGAGGGCGCCATCGTCGAGGCCTGGAACACTGCTCCCCTGGCCTCGTCGGGGGTAGAGGAGAGAGCGACAAGTTTCCGCATCGCGCTGATGCGGGTGTGCGATGCGGCGATGCCCCGGACGAGGCGGCTGCCCGCTCGAAGGTCAGTCTACTGGTGGTCGCAGGAGATTGCAGCCCTCCGCGCCACCAGTAACCAAGCGCGCCGGGCCTACACCCGATGTCGTCGCAGAAGGCCCGTGTCCGCGGTCGAAGAGGCTCGCCTCTACACGGAGCTCCGGGAGGCGAAAACGGCCTTCCAGGTGGCCATCGCCAATGCCAAGGACTCCGCTCATAAGGAGTTCTTGGCAACCCTGGACAGGGATCCGTGGGGTCGGCCATACCGCATCGTAAGAGGCAAGATGCGGAGCGCCCCCCCCATGGATTCCATGGAGCCGGAGCTCCTCGACCGGGTGGTGTCGGGGCTCTTTCCCCGACCGCCAGCAATTGCGCCCCCGGTCATGGCGTCCCCGTCCGCGGAGCGCGAAGGGCCGGTTGGAGCTCCCCCAGTCACGGATGACGAGATGGGGGAGGCTCTGAGTCGTCTGCGGCAGTGCAGGAAGGCGCCGGGACCGGATGGAGTCCCGGCAAAAGTCCTGGCGCTGGCCTTGGGGCACCTTGGGAGCCGTCTCAGGCAGTTGTTTAATGACTGCCTGGCGGCGGGACGGTTCCCAAGAGTATGGAAGGAGGGACGACTGGTGCTGCTGCGGAAGGAGGGTAGATCCCCGGACACTCCTTCGGCTCACAGACCAGTCGTCCTGATCGACGAAACAAGCAAGATGCTGGAGAGAGTTCTGGCCTCTCGGTTGAACCAGCATCTTGCTTGGCAGGGCCCCGACCTTTCGGAGCACCAATACGGGTTCAGGGTCGGAAAGTCGACCCTGGACGCGATTGGTGCCCTGAAGGACTTCGCGGGGTACGCGAAGGAGAGGGGTGAGGGAGTGTTGGCGGTGTCATTAGACATCGCCAACGCCTTTGGCACACTCCCTTTTGGGGTGATAGAGGAGGCGCTCCGGTATCACGGGGTGCCCCTCTATCTGCGCCGTATGATAGGGCACTACCTGGAGGAGAGGGTAGTGCTCTATCAGGGGAGGGATGGGAGGAGGGTGGAAAGACGGATGGTCTGCGGGGTTCCGCAGGGCTCAGTCCTCGGGCCCCTGCTGTGGAACCTGGGGTTTGACTGGGCCATCCGTCCGGTTCTGCTTCCCCGGATGGCAATCGTTTGCTACGCGGACGACACCTTGGTTGCCGTCCGGGGAAGCAGTTATGGGGAGACTGCGAGGAGGGCCACGGTGGCCACCGAATTGGTGGTCACCAGGATTGAGATATTGGGGTTGAAGGTGGCCCTCCCAAAAACCGAGGCAGTCCTCTTCGGCGGAGTGGGCTGGCGGCCCCCGGCACGCGCCTGCATCCCGGTGTCGGGGGAGGCGGTCCAAATCAGGGCCCACATGAAGTACCTGGGCCTTGTTTTGGACCGCAAATGGAACTTTGAGGAGCACTTCCGCCAGCTCGCTCCTCGGGTGGTGGGGGCGGCTTCTGCGCTCGGTCGACTGCTCCCCAACGTGGGGGCCCTGGGGCCCCGTGCCGTCGTCTCTTCGCGGGTGTCATAAGGAGCATGGCGACGTATGGGGCCCCCATTTGGTATGACGCTCTGCGTCCAAATACCAGGGCCCTTCTGCGGAGACCGCAGAGGGTGGTGGCGAACCGCATCTGCCGGGCCTACGCCACCGTATCCTTTGCGGCCGCCTGCGTTTTGGCGGGCACTCCCCCTTGGGAGCTAGAGGCTGGGGTGCTCGCCGAGGCGCACCGCGTCAGAGCGGGGAATCGGGCAAGGGGGGAGCGCCCGCCTCCAGAAGTGGTCAACCGAGCGCAGCGGATGGCTGCCCGCAGAATGCGAGACAGGTGGAAGGAAGACCTGGCGGATGTCGTCTATGGCAAGCGCACCATAGACGCCATCCGCCCGGTGCTGGAGCGGTGGTGCCGGCGAAGGCACGGGTCGCTTACCTTCCGGCTGGTGCAGGTGATGACCGGGCACGGATGCTTCGGCCATTACCTGCACAAAGTCGCCGGGAGGGAACCGACCCCGTCGTGCCATGAGTGCGGCGCTGGGGATGACACAGCTCAGCACACTCTAGAAGAGTGTAGCCACTGGGCCCCCCAGCGCCGCACTCTGGTGGCGACAATTGGCGGAGACCTCTCGCTGCCCGGCGTCGTATGCGCCATGCTGAGCAGCGAGGGGTCTTGGGATGCTATGGCCGACTTCTGCGAGGACGTTATCTCGCAGAAGGAGGCCGCGGAGCGGGCGCGCGAAGAGCCTCTCGACGCGCATCCGCTCCGGCGCAGACGGGGGGGAAGAAGGCGGCGGTTATTCGCCGCTCGCCAGCTTCCCTCGGGAGACGGCGGGTAGCTATTGGGCTAGCTATCCGCCACTAACAGTCTCCTCACTGTCTGAGGGGGGGATCACGCTATCCCGATCCCCTCCTCTTTAGCGCGGGAGCCCCGGCAGGTGGCCGGGGCGGCTGACAGACGCCTGGGACGTATACAACGGGTTCCCCAGGCGTCCAGCACAGTCAGCGAGAGGGAACAGCCGTGGTGGTTTTAGTTAGGGTATACCCACAGGGGGAGTCCCACATAACCCCCGTTCTGCCCAAAGAACGGGGGTACCTATAAAAGGTTTCCACCACGAAAAAAAAAAAAAAAAAAAAAAGGTTATTTTATCAATCTCAATCTTATCAAATCTCAATTTTATCAATATATTAACAATCGTTCCGGGACGCGGTACGGTTTTGCCAGTAGAGTATCGTTAAGCTGACGCCGCCAGCCAGACGAAGTTATTTTGTGACCTCAGTACTACATTGAAAAGCAGGAACTTCTTGTAACGATTTACAGTACAGAAACTTCACAAAAAACAATGATGATCAAGTATTCCATTAAGTGGTATACAATTACATTTCAGTCAAAGATTCACATTCAAATTGCCAAAGCCATGGAAAGTTTCCAACAATTAGGTCAAATTATTGAATGTAGCTTATAGAGTCGAATCAACTTTTTACCGGCATGCAATGCAGTCGCTCTGCGGCGTGTGGCGGTCTCAATTATTAATTGTAATTTTTGACAGGCACCTGTCAATTTCCCTCTCAACCCTTCCCTAATCCTCCCCAAGACGCGAGGTGCTGGGACGTTTTCTTGGCTCCCCCGGAATAAATTAGCTCTCTCCCGACCACATCGGGATATAAAATTTTGAATATGAATGGAAAATTTTGCATTCGTAATAAACCGCTTTCCCGTGTAACGCTGCAGATGCGTACTCGAGGACTGGATAAAAATGAAATCAGAGTGCTGTCGCTCCTCAGGTGGCCCGTCATAAATATTTATTAATTATTTTTTCAATAATCTCTCCTCTCTTGTATCCTCCGAGGACGGAGGGATATCTCCACCGTTAATTGCTTTTTGTTTCATTTGAATAAGTATTGTTTTTGACTGCTCAGGCGAGACGTGGTGATAAAATCTCTACGATGAATAAATTTACTAAAAAATCTTTAATTAAATCCCTGTCACTAATTTTATCTAATTTAAAATAGGTGTTTTTATCGTCCTTTTTTATATTTGGCTTATCATTTAATTCAGCTGGTTATTCAGTTATGTAGTTTCACTTTGGTCTTCAGATATTTTTTAAATGGTTTTCTTAAATGAGAATAAAATGAGAATAAATTTAATCACAATGAGACTCACAACTATTAAAAGTAAGAAACCGATAATCTAATTTGAATATTTATCTCAGTTTAGATGAATATGCCAATCTCCCCTTCTTATTAAAAAAAAAAAGAGATAAAAAGTAACGAAATGCACACGAGCTCATTGTACATCTACATTGTATTAATTTAAAAGAAAGATTGCAAATCCGTCTGTCGGTAACGCGATGTCGTCGCCTAATTGATTTTATAATTCGAGGGTAAATCGAAAAAAATACATTTGGATTCGTTGAAGGCGACACGTAGCGGCTGATGCGCCTTGCGGTTACAAATAACGTTAAAAAGTGTAACGACTTTTGTTTTAAAATCAATCCTTATTACCTGAATTATATGGTTCAAATTCGCAACTGGATTGAGCTTGAAGGAAAAAATTAATTTGGCTCTTGAATACACCGAGCCGCCTCAGTTTTATTTTCATAGTCTTGTATAATTTTATTGAAATAACCGAATCGGTAGTCGCAGACGATCGTCGTTTTCTGTATGAAAGTGCAAAAGTTTTTTACAGAATAAACAAAGAACCATAACTTTGACTTAAAAACACAATTCATATTTTGCTGAGAAAATATCTAGATATTCCCAATGGTGAATTTCTGTTTAATCGACAAAATATTTACTATCTTTACCGTTTTTGATAACGTTTAGAGAAAAAAAGTGGTCTGAGTCACTTTTTTTAGTGAGGTCCACATGACTTACTTGATATTTTTTTTTCTAACTTGAATTTTTCAAGTCTGGAAAACTGAAAATCATTAAGACACAGACATAATTTACTGATCACAGTTTTTTGTGTCTTTTTTCTTTTCAAAATATACCTGTACCCGAAAGTATTTGATTATCAAGCCAATTATATCGAAATAAACGTCTCATGTATTATATTTCCATGTAGGGATCGACGCAATTTGTCCCCGCACTACACCCTCGGCAGGTTAATTTTTTATTTGATCAAGATTGTTACTGAAGGCAAATAGTTTCGTAATAAAGCCAATTTTTTGATAATACTATACTTTAGTTGAGTTTCGAGCGATTTATTCCACTAAGCAGGAAATTACATAGAGAGACGTGTCATTTCGTGAGCAATTTTGAAGTCGTTTGATTTCAATTAATCTTGGATTCTTTTTTTTTTCATTTTTTGTGTAATTGGTTAATAGCGAGTATTCCATAAGGGGTAAAACAATAACGTAACCAAAATCAATATTATTCTTTTCCACATCAAATAGTCTAACATGTTATTTATCTATTACTCGTAGATAGACACTGCTATTAAATTATTATCTTAACTTTTTATAAAAAGTATAATTTATAGTCGAGATATATTCCGTGATTAATATACCGTACCCCTCATTGGTATCGATGGGGCATGTCAGACAAATGTAGCAGGTCAGTGTTGATAAACATTGTACAAATTAACCCGTACCCCAACACGGTATAAAACCCATACACTGCCTCATCGATGCTGTTGTGTCTATTCTATAACGTCGAAAAGTCATGCAAAAATTGGTTGAAATATCAAATTAGCTATATTTTAGAACTCTATATACAAAATTATGCGTATAACTTTGTACATAGATCAAACTAGTGTTAGGTATATACTAAAACCTTCCTGAAAGTATGTAGATTACGATAGTGAAAAAATCATCAAAATCTGTGAATTAGTTTTTGAAATAATGCAAAACATACAAACATACATAGATATGGGTCGAATATAGAACCTTCTTTTTCAAGTCGGTTAAAAAGAGGTTAAATAGGCAGGGGCGTAGCTACCGCCGTATATGCCGTATCAATTATACGGGGCCCCCAAGCCACGGGGGCCCCCGACGTGCGTAAGCAAAAATTAACAAAAACTCATATTTTTGTTTATTTCAGAAATGACAAAAGTCAAAAAATTTTGTCCAAAAAGTTGTCCATAGAGGCAGAATCTTTAGAAAAACTAAAGTCATCATCAGCTATAAATGATTTAATAAATCAATTTGCCGAAAAAAAGGCAAGGAGAGTATATATTTAATTTGAATTGTTTGTAAAAATTTTAGAAAAAGTGACAGATAAATAATTATGATGAATAAATATTGCTTTTAATTTTATGCAAACATTTTTTTTATTTGTGAGAAATCCTTACCCTTCATAAGGGCCCCCAAACAAATTTTTATACGGGGCACCGCCAAGGTATGCTACGCCACTGTAAATAGGTCTATAAGTAATGTTTTTTAGGGTACCTACGTACCCTGCATAAATTGCATTCATTAGCGTACAAAGACATGAAAAGCATGGTTTTATTTACCGGTTCGTATTACAAATAGGTGAGTCGTCAACTCGCGAGGATCCAACGGTAATGTTCGGATCGCGTGAAATTGAACAATATCAGCTCGATTGACTCCGGGAGGAAATGAATAGATTTCATTTTAGTGTCATTTGTAGGGCTAATGGCACCTCCCACTAATGCCGATAATAGTGGAACAAGGGTTACAATAAATTGCTCGCTGACAGATGTTAATGTACTGGCAAGTGTTTGTGTTTCTTCTTACGCCAATTAAATTGTGATTATAATGAGTAATCGTAGGTCGCATGTTAAGCTTGGTGTGTAGTTTCCACTAAAGCTAGAGTACTTTGGCCATATTGTGAGAAACACCAAATATGACCTCCTGCAGCTTATAATTCAGGGCAAAATAGCTACAAGAAGAACACCTGGCCGTAGAAGAACGTCCAGACTCGATATTACGGGAATTTTAAATGTCTGTAAAATCATAACTATTGGTCTTTTTGAATGAAATAAAAACTAGTTATTTGTATACATAATGTATGCTCTACTGTGACAAAGTTTTAAGCGAAATTGCATACCTACCTAGTGATACTCTATCAACCTCGTAGTCTCAAAATAATATTATGTCCACTGCTAGACATGGGGACACACTCCGCGATCTTGGGCACCTTAGGATCCAAATGTTATTAATCCTCCGAGCTCGTTGAGCCAAGACGGTCATCCCACTTCTTTTATATGGATCTCCTTATTATATATATAAAGCTACTTGAAGTAAGGTACTGATCACCTCTCCTGAACAATTTTGTATGGAACTTTTTCACCATACTTTCCGTGTATGTAAAATTCAAAAATTCTAGGTCAACAAAATTATAGAGAGAGCTGAACGTGGAAAACTGACTAGGGTGCCCTAAGGGATCTCAGAAACTATCAGTTGGAGAGGTACCGTCCCGAAACAAAAAATGTTCAAAACCTTGGGCCATTGGGTGAACCGGTGAAAAAAATATGGCCACCAAACAAAAAAAATTTTCGTCTCCATACAAAAATTTCCTAATTTTCAAGAGGCTCTCCAGAACAATTTTGTATGGAACTTTTTTCCCCTTACTATTTATATGCGTAGAACTTATAGGTCTTCTTTCAGGAAAATTATGAAACTTCATGAATGTGGAAAATTTATCAGAGTACCCCAAAGGATCTCAAAAACTATCAATCATAGAAACATGGTCCTGAAAGCGAAAATGTTCAAGACCTTGGGCCGTTTGGTGAGCCAATAAAAAAAAGATAGGTACCGAACAAAAAAAATTTTCGCGTCCATACAATTTTTTTTTTTAATTTTCAAGAGGCTCTCCAGAACATTTTTGTATGGAACTTTTTTCTATCTCTAAGTGCATGCATAGAACTCATGAGTGTCCTTTCAGGAAAAATACGAAACGTTATGAATGTGGAATATTTACCAGGGTGCCTCATGGGTCCTCCAAAACTACCAGTCATACAGACATGGTCCCAAACAAATGTTATTAAAGACCTTGGGCCATTGGGTGAACCGGTAAAAAAAAGATGGCCGCCGAACAAAAAAAAATTTCCTCCATACAAATTTTTTGTGTTCTTTTCAAGAGGCTCTCCAGAACAATTTTGTATGGAACTTTTTTCCCTTCACTATTTATGTACGTAGAACTTATGGGTCTTCCTTCAGGAAAATTATGAAACGTCATGAATGTGGAAAATTTACCAGAGTACCTCATGGGTCCTCCAAAACTACCAGTCATACAGACATAGTCCCAAACAAATGTTATTAAAGACCTTGGGCCATTGGGTGAACCGGTAAAAAAAAGATGGCCACCGAACCAAAAAAAATTTAGTCCATACAAATTTTTTGGGTTCTTTTCAGGAGGCTCTCTTAGACATTTTTGTATGAAAAATTTTCCCCCTACTACACTTATAAATACAACTTAAAGATTTTTTTCACAAAAATCACAAAACGGAGTGAATGTGGAAAAATTACCAGAGTACCCTAACGGCCCTCAAAAACTATCAATCATAGAGGCGGTCCTGAAACTAAAAATGTTCAAGACTTTAGGCCCTTTGGTGAGCCAGTAAAAAAAAGATAGCTACGGAACAAAAAAATTCGTGTCCATACAAAATTTCTTTTTAATTTTCAAGTGGCTCTCCAGAACATTTTTGTATAGATCCTTTTTTTTCCACTAAACGCATGCATAGAACTGATTAGTGTCCTTTCAGAAAAGATACGAAACGTGATACCAATATTTCTTTCTTTCTTTTAAGAGACTCTCCAGAATATTCTGGTATTTGGTATGGCCTCCCATTTCTTTATTTTACGAATATTGAAGAGACTATAAGGCACGCGAGCTGCTTGCAGCTCGCGCACCGAGCGCAACACTAGTTTCTAATATAAACCTATTACTGTGTGGAAAGTTCCGTCCTAACTACAGCCCTCATGAAATTGTACAAAAATATATGAGATATTTTCCTTCAGCCGAAAATCGTCTTACCGTAGCGTGCCCCAAGTAAACGTGGCTCAATTACATCAGAATGTCTTCTTCCAATTTTCCTCGAAACAAAAAAACTCCGTAATAAATAATACCGTATGTCATTTCTCAGCACGTATGAAATTTATAACACGAAGCGATTTCGAAGGGCAATTTATTTCTAATGGAGCCATTCGATAGATATAACGAATGGTAGAGAAGCAAAAAAGTCATATTTTTGATGATAAGTTTTGACGGCTTCTCTATCAAAGCGAGGCCTGCTTTACTGCTTCATAATAGATACAGTCGCCTATATATGTACATATATATACCTAGTTTTACTATATTCGATTTCTTTAATTATCCTGTGTAACTATAATGTTTTGTAATACATATCTAGCTTTGATAAATTACTCTCAAGATATAGCGACGGTGGTTCCACAGCGTAGATAAAAGTATGGGGGAACTCCTAGTCTTTAAAGCGCTCCCCGCTCCGCAGTGTCGATTGTAACCTCAAGGGATACGCACGCACGGCTTATTTTTTGCATTCGTTTATTTTGGTGAAAATGACTACTTGCGCGATAAAAATCTGCAGAAATTACAAAGGACGTCTACGAGCAACTAACAAAATCTCCTACCATCAGTAAGTAACTCATAATTAATAGTAATTTACAAAAACAAAACTAATATATTGATACATTTTTTCACAAAACCAACGCGTCGTTTTTTGGTGTTGTCAAGTTTGGATTGCGAATTTACCCGTATGGTTCAATAGTAATTAATTGTCTTTATAAAAGCTGATGAAGGTTTATATACTATATCCATGTACGTGGACGTATGTTTCAAAAACGGAAACTCTAAGTATGAATATGGGAATATGGACGCCATTTTGATTTTTTTGGTTAATGGACAGAATCCTTTCAAAATCGATATACCTGTAACTAAGAGAAAGTATAAGTACCTCCTCCTAGACCTGTGATCATAAAACAGAAAACTTATGTCAAAATAGCAAAAAATGGACGCCATTTTGATTTTTTTTGCTAGTGGACCGAATTCTCTCAAAATCGATATCTGAAGTTCTTTGTGATCGTAAAAAAGAAAACTTATGTCAAAATAGCAAAAAATGGACGCCATTTTGATTTTTTTTGTTAATGGACCGAATTCTCTCAAAATCGATATATGGGGTTCCCTGTGATCATAAAAAAGAAAACTGATGTCAAAATAGCAAAAAATGGACGCCATTTTGATTTTTTTTGTTAATGGACAGAATCCTTTCAAAATCGATATATGGGGTTCCCTGTGATCATAAAAAAGAAAACTGATGTCAAAATAACAAAAAATGGACGCCATTTTGTTTTTTTTTGTTAATGGACCGAATTCTCTCAAAATCGATATATGGGGTTCCCTGTGATCATAAAAAAGAAAACTGATGTCAAAATAACAAAAAATGGACGCCATTTTGATTTTTTTTGTTAATGGACCGAATTCTCTCAAAATCGATATATGGGGTTCCCTGTGATCATAAAAAAGAAAACTGATGTCAAAATAGCAAAAAATGGACGCCATTTTGATTTTTTTTGTTAATGGACCGAATTCTCTCAAAATCGATATATGGGGTTCCCTGTGATCATAAAAAAGAAAACTGATGTCAAAATAGCAAAAAATGGACGCCATTTTGATTTTTTTTGTTAATGGACCGAATTCTCTCAAAATCGATATATGGGGTTCCCGGTGATCATAAAAAAGAAAACTGATGTCAAAATAACAAAAAATGGACGCAATTTTGATTTTTTTTGTTAATGGACCGAATTCTCTCAAAATCGATATATGGGGTTCCCTGTGATCATAAAAAAGAAAACTGATGTCAAAATAGCAAAAAATGGACGCCATTTTGATTTTTTTTGTTAATGGACAGAATCCTTTCAAAATCGATATATGGGGTTCCCTGTGATCATAAAAAAGAAACCTGATGTCAAAATAACAAAAAATGGACGCCATTTTGATTTTTTTTGTTAATGGACCAAATTCTCTCAAAATCGATATATGGGGTTCCCTGTGATCATAAAAAAGAAAACTGATGTCAAAATAACAAAAAATGGACGCCATTTTGATTTTTTTTGTTAATGGACCGAATTCTCTCAAAATTCTGTTAATGGACAGAATCCTTTCAAAATCGATATATGGGGTTCCCTGTGATCATAAAAAAGAAAACTGATGTCAAAATAACAAAAAATGGATGCCATTTTGATTTTTTTTGTTAATGGACAGAATCCTTTCAAAATCGATATATGGGGTTCCCTGTGATCATAAAAAAGAAAACTGATGTCAAAATTGCAAAAAATGGACGCCATTTTGATTTTTTTTGATTTTTTTGTTAATGGACCGAATTCTCTCAAAATCGATATATGGGGTTCCCTGTGATCATAAAAAAGAAAACTGATGTCAAAATAACAAAAAATGGACGCCATTTTGATTTTTTTTGTTAATGGACCGAATTCTCTCAAAATTCTGTTAATGGACAGAATCCTTTCAAAATCGATATATGGGGTTCCCTGTGATCATAAAAAAGAAAACTGATGTCAAAATAACAAAAAAATGGACGCCATTTTGATTTTTTTTTTGTTAATGGACCGAATTCTCTCAAAATCGATATGGGTCAAAATCACCAAGGTGGCGAATTTGCAAATGTGAACTTTTGTAAAAATTATCACGTCTTAGAAATTAAAAAAATAACTTACAATGTACACGATATTATCAATAACTACGCTGTAAAAGAAGCGCGCAAAATATACACATTTTATTTTTTTATCCAGGATTTCAATTTTTAAGTAATTCCAATCACTACCTACTACAATTTATGAATTTAATCATTTAATTAGTGTAAATTTATGAAATAAAAGTACTTAAAAGTAAAATCCTAAGAAAACATTATTTTTGAAACGGGCGTTTTCATAGTTCCCGAAATGAGTCATTTCGGGAACGTTCACGAAATGACCGTTCCCGAAATGATTTTTCAACGCATCGTATTATTTTAAATAGTCGTAGACAATCTTGGACGCCAATATACAACACTAGCGGAAATAGAACAGCATTATTTAATGGAATTAAGACTAATTATCTTCACTTATTGTTATGTTAATAATTTTGAGCCGTTCCTGTTATGATGATTTATTGATGTACGGTACCAAAATACACAATTGAAATATTCATAACAAAAAAATTATTATTGAAAACTGCCATAAAACAACCGAAAGCTGTGTACATCCAAGAGATTCAATCGTGCGACTGCACAATAGCTCCTCGCTTGACATGATTGGGCACAATTTTTAACAAAATAGAGTGCATCCACGATGTGACCTACAAACTATCGGACAGAGTTATACGTAAGATAAATGTAAAGTTACTTACATTTCCTTTTATTTGTAATAGTGATTAAGCTACTGTAATACAAGTGTATCAAGCATGATTCAACATTTTATTTTTAAATCAGTATTTCAATGTTTTGTGAACATTTCAAAATACGGAAATGCGTTTTGGGACGCGTTCCCAAATGACATTTTCACTAGTTTTATGAGGAAAAAAATGTGTTAGCATAATTTTGCAAAAAACAATGAAGGGTTTAGATAAAATTAACTAAATCTGATAATTTAAAATAATTGTGACCCAATTATTTCAAAGCTTTATTAGGTAAAATTGTGTCAGAACCAAATTTCCCACCTTGGTGATTTTGACCCATATATGGGGTTCCCTGTGATCATAAAAAAGAAAACTGATGTCAAAATAGCAAAAAATCAAAATGGCGTCCATTTTTTGTTATTTTGACATCAGTTTTCTTTTTTATGATCACAGGGAACCCCATATATCGATTTTGAAAGGATTCTGTCCATTAACAAAAAAAATCAAAATGGCGTCCATTTTTTGCTATTTTGACATCAGTTTTCTTTTTTATGATCACAGGGAACCCCATATATCGATTTTGAGAGAATTCGGTCCATTAACAAAAAAAATCAAAATGGCGTCCATTTTTTGTTATTTTGACATCAGTTTTCTTTTTTATGATCACAGGGAACCCCATATATCGATTTTGAAAGGATTCTGTCCATTAACAAAAAAAATCAAAATGGCGTCCATTTTTTGCTATTTTGACATCAGTTTTCTTTTTTATGATCACAGGGAACCCCATATATCGATTTTGAGAGAATTCGGTCCATTAACAAAAAAAATCAAAATGGCGTCCATTTTTTGCTATTTTGACATCAGTTTTCTTTTTTATGATCACAGGGAACCCCATATATCGATTTTGAGAGAATTCGGTCCATTAACAAAAAAAATCAAAATGGCGTCCATTTTTTGTTATTTTGACATCAGTTTTCTTTTTTATGATCACAGGGAACCCCATATATCGATTTTGAGAGAATTCGGTCCATTAACAAAAAAAATCAAAATGGCGTCCATTTTTTGTTATTTTGACATCAGTTTTCTTTTTTATGATCACAGGGAACCCCATATATCGATTTTGAAAGGATTCTGTCCATTAACAAAAAAAATCAAAATGGCGTCCATTTTTTGTTATTTAGACATATGTTTTCTTTTTTATGATCACAGGGAACCCCATATATCGATTTTGAAAGGATTCTGTCCATTAACAAAAAAAATCAAAATGCCGTCCATTTTTTGCTATTTTGACATCAGTTTTCTTTTTTATGATCACAGGGAACCCCATATATCGATTTTGAGAGAATTCAGTCCATTAACAAAAAAAATCAAAATGGCGTCCATTTTTTGCTATTTTGACATCAGTTTTCTTTTTTATGATCACAGGGAACTAGGGTTCAGAACCGGGAAATCCCGGTCTCGAAAGTACCGGGAATTCCCGGTTCTTTTGTCAGTAAAAAAGAACCGGGAAATCAAATTTGATTCCCGGTTCTTTCGGTACTTTCGGGAATTTTATTTTAATGACACGATTCACGCTACTACTTACATACATAATCTTTACAATACTAACTTTACTTTTTTATACTTTCTACTGTTCAAAAGTTCAAATTTAGCGTGAATTCAACGCTAAAATAAATGGCGCGTGGTAACTTACAAGTCTACCTCGCTCGCTGTTGTGCGCTATCGCTCGCTTACTCAGTTTTCGGATTGCAGTGCACGCAAATTTAACCCACTTGGGAATAGTTGTTCCAAAATTCCTTAAACACGTATCCGTTGCTAAAGCATAAAATCTAATACTACAACTCTTTATTTTTAACCAAAAATCTAAATACCAACTATCATAGATTTAATTTGATAGATGACGTGAAAAATGACGGACTGTGATTTAAACTTTCATCCCCTATTTAACCCACTTGGGGATAGAACTTTTAAAAATGCTGTTGTTGTTGTTGTTCAATGTTCATGGATATAACTTGAAAAATGACAGACTTTCATAGAAACTTTCATCCCCTATTTACCCCCTACATCATAAAAGGAAGCAACTGAAAAAGTTTCTGACGATGTTGCGCCATCTGTTCCGACTTTCAACGACGTGAACCGCTTCGGCAACATTCAAGAGTGGTGCAGTGCATCTAGTCACTCCAGCGAATTGGACTCCTACCTCTCGATCTCCTGCCATTCATTTTCCCGGTAACTATAAGTTTTTGTAGGTTATCGCCGGGTTTACGGGCAATATAGCCAAAGAACTCAGAGATCCTCCTCAGGCATAAGTTGGAGAGCCTCGGCTTTTTGTCAATTTTGAGTTCTTCGCGGATCGATTGGTTGGCCCTGAATGCAGTCCAAGGGATCCTGAGCATTTTCCTTCAGCACCACATCTAACGATCTCCAGCTTTTAATGTCCATGTCTCCGCCCCGTATATGAAAATGAAGAAGACTAAAGTGTTGACGAGTGTAATTTTTGTCTTATTACTGATGTTACGATCCTTCCATATCCTATCGAGCTGAGATATTGCAGCTTTGGCCATTCCGATTCTCCTGCAAACTTCAGCTTCACAAGACCTGTTATTGTTGATGCTAGAACCCAAGTAAATTAAGTGATCAACGGGTTTTAAATTGAGTGTTCCATTGAGTTCTAGCTTAGAAGCACGATCCACCACCTTTTCCACCCTGATCTTGGTTTTAGACCAATTTATGGCCTGTGTTGCTCCATTTTGTTCAGGAGTTGGAACATTTCAACTTCATTAGCTGCGAAAAGGATGGTGTCATCGGCGTAGCGAATGTTTTGAATTTGAGTGCCATTGATGGTAATTCCACCATCCCAGTCTTCGCAAGTCCGGCGTATGATGCTCTCGCCATAGATGTTAAACAGAATAGGGGATACGATGCATCCTTGACGAACTTCTTCGCCAAACGAGAAAGGTGTTGATGTCGTCTTGTCGATTCTTACTACACCCTGACTATCTGAGCATAGGGTTTGAATCACTCCGACCAGATGTTTTGGGACTCCCATTTCCTGGAAAACTGTCCAGTTCACATAGTCAAAGGCCTTACTGTAGTCGACGAAACACATAATGAATGGTAAATTGAATTCGTAAGCTTTTTCAACGTAGGCGCACACTAAAAAAGGATTATTGGAACTTT
Organism: Melanargia galathea; assembly: GCA_920104075.1. Lineage (NCBI taxonomy): Eukaryota > Metazoa > Arthropoda > Insecta > Lepidoptera > Nymphalidae > Melanargia > Melanargia galathea. Next base: position 7,021,133 of record OV049864.1, read on the forward strand.
CAACCCTAAGGGGGCTAAATAGGGGATGAAAATTTTCATGAAAGTCGGTCACTTTTCAAGTGATAATCATGAAAATTGGTATTTAAGCTTTTGATAAAAAATTAAATTAAATTATGATATTCAGGATTTTTGGAAATTCTATCCCCAAGTGGGTTAAATAGGGGATGAAAGTTTAAATAACAGTGATTGAAAAATTTGAAAATTGAAATAATCCAAAATTTTCGCGGTTTTTTTGATTTTGGACAAAGTTGCGTTCGGCGCTCGAGTTCACTTTGGATTATTCATTGGGTCAACATCATAAACATCAGAACTACCGGATTTGAGGCGAGGTACCCCATACATTCAGAAGTTAAAGTTACTGGACTATAGAAAATAGAAGCAAAATATGAAAAGACTGAGTCATTAAGTTCTGTTTGATTCTAGGTTAATTTTTAAACTCACACAATATTAGTTCCAATAAAAATTACTTATATATTTCATTGTGCTTTACTTTTAAAGTGTAAAACTTGTTGTATAAAGAAAAAAACTACAAAGAACCAAAAATCCCGAAAGAACCGGGAATTCCCGGTTCCTTTGGGTAAAAGAACCGAAATTCCCGGTTCTCAAAAACAGGACCGGTTCCGTAAACCCTACAGGGAACCCCATATATCGATTTTGAGAGAATTCAGACCATTAACAAAAAAATCAAAATGGCGTCCATTTTTTGCTATTTTGACATAAGTTTTCTTTTTTACGATCACAAAGAACTTCAGATATCGATTTTGAGAGAATTCGGTCCATTAACAAAAAAAATCAAAATGGCGTCTATATTCCCTTAAGTCCATACTTAGAGTTTCCGTTTTTGAAACATACGTCCACATACATGGATAGTAGGTATATAAACCTTGATCAGCTTTTATTTTTTTAATTTGCTTAAAACCGAAATTCACGCGGGCGAAGCCGCGGGCAGATGCTAGTGTTTAAATAAACTGTAAAAAAACTCCTAATAAGTATGTAAAATAATTAAATTTAAAACAAATAATAGATAATATGCACCTCAAAATCAAAATATAATATTCCCCTACTTGATGGGAAATATTCAAGAACTGGTATCACTCAGCGCACGCCCACATGAATCAGCGCGCTTGTTAAACACGCGCGCCTACGTACACGTGTGTGCGTAATACGCACACAGCGCTTTCAAAGTTGGCCTGTTATTTTTGTTGCGACTGCAGCGCTTCACTCTATCTTGAGAGTAATTTATCAAAGATATCTAGATTGATAGTAACAGGCCAAAAACCAGACAGCAAGGATTTATGTTCATCATCATCATCATCATGATCAACCCATTACCGGCTCACTACAGAGCACTGGTCTCCTCTCAGAGTGAGAAGGGTTTTGGCCATAGTCTACCACGCTGGCCAAGCGGATTGGCAGACTTTACACACCTTTGAGAACGTTATGGAGAACTCTCAGGCATGCAGGTTTCCTCACGATGTTTTCCTTCACCGTTAAAATCAAGTGATATTTAAATACTTAAAACGCACATAACTCCGAAAAGTTAGAGGTGCGTGCCCGGGATCAAACCCACGACCTCCGATTAGAAGTCGGTCGTCCTAACCACTAGGCTATCACAGCTTTTTATGTTACGATAAAATGATTGCAACAGAAACATTTAGGTATAGCAAAAAGAAAAACAACTATCTGAAACGAACTAAATTCCTGTTTAGGGCAAAAGTCGCAAACCGATTTGTGACTTAATCACTTTATTGGCGGCGAGGGAGCCGGCTTATCAGAAAGAAACGCCGACGTTACCACTGATATATGGATAAACAAGCTTGCACTTTTCCTCGACGACTTTTGGCGGTCACAGCGGCTATAAAGTCGACGGCGAAGTTTGTATTGCGCTGGGGAGACTGGAGTGGTTTTCGAGCGTTGTTTTTTTAGTTAAAACTCGATTTGAAAGTCGTAATTTACTTGCCTTGTCAGTGTTGACGTCGTCGCAGTCCCGCGCATCTGCAAAAACAAGAGTGAAATTTTACACATTATGTAACAATTTTTTAGAAAATTACAAGTAGTGAACATTGAAATTCTTAGAATTTCGAACTCCTTTCAGTCGTAAAATTACTGTAGGCGTAGAATAAAATTTGACATTTGTTCAAAATGTTATTTCTACTGAGCAAAAACATCAAGAAATTATTTTACTCGTAATGCATATAAATAAAAATGAATGTTTGTCTGTATGTCCTCTATGAACTGCTAAACTCTTCATCCGATTATAATGAAACTTTGGTGAATTGTTCTGCAACGTCCGCGAAGGTTTCTGGTTCAAAACAAATCCGTATAAAAATTAATGTTTGTTTGTTTATCCTCAATACATTCCTAAACCATACTTTGCGTGGAATTGCAACGCATGCCGGAAACAGCTAGTGACTTTTATAGTTCGCGAAAGGACAGTATTTTTTTCTAAATAATTTGTAAATTATGAATGAATGAACCATAAGAATGTAATTGGCCGGACACACGGGATGTAATGCAAGAAGTTTTTAATTAAAACCGTCCGCCAAGAGGCTGCGTAATGGCTGATCCTCCGGAGGGATCCGATATTGGGTGTGTTCTGGGAAGCCGAAGCACAAACATATTTAGGGGCGATGCGGTGCGTAGTGTTCGCGGCTAATCACTGCCCGGTAAGGATGCTGTGTACACAATGCCTTATACCCCTTTCTTATTAATAACGAATATTATGTATATACATTTTGTAGATATGTACGAGAATGTTGTTTAATCATAAAGTTTTGTGTGAATTCTCATCTTTATTAAAAATTTACATGTGTCCAAGTAATTTGATGTAAATGTTACACAGTAGGTATCATTATGTAACTGATCATACATACGTATTGAATTATGTAATTGTATTGAACTATGTAATTGATCTGCATTGAATGTGAATGTCGGTCGTGGTAAAATTTTCTGTATGGGTGTAAACCGCAGTAAAATCTACGTAAAGGTTAGGTATATGAGAAACAAAAACGACTTGCTAAAATTTAAAACTACCTATTTATTAATTACTAGCTGATGCCCGCGACTTCATCCGCGTGGATCTATTAAATCTCATACAAAACAACCCCAATTTAACCCCATTAGGGGTTGAATTTTGAAAAATTCTTTCTAAGCGGATGCCTACGTCATAATAGCTATCTGCATGCCTAATTTCAGCCCGATTCCTTCAGTCATCAGTGGTTTGAGTACATTGTTAGATCAGTCTGTTAGTCAGTCACTTTTTCCTTTTAGATATATGGGTGTATTCAGACATGTTTTCCAAAACGCGTCCCACGGATTCAGTACATGATTCTAGGTTCCCCAGTGGTGAAATTTTTCGTCGAATTTTCCATGAAATTTCCGATATTTTTTACCTCTTTTTTAACTGAATACTGTATAAAATCATTATTACTATCTGTCTCAACGCAATTATAAATGAAAAAGTAATTATATTTCGTCGCTTTTATTCTTCAGATATTATTATTTACTTTGTAGTCCCTTCAACCTACTGGCAACATTCGCACGATTTCAGAGAGTAGGTAATTCAATACCCACTTCAAAATATTTTTTAATACCTACACCTACAGTACGGCCCTTCCAACATTACTCATTCCTTTTTCGTGCGAGGCAACGAGCGCACGTGCCTAATAAAAATGCCGAAACGTAGTGCACAGGAGAAATTGGAAAGATACAAGCACATCCAGTATGCCAGAATTCGGAGAAGACGTCCACGAGAGCCTAGCCAATTTGTGGACACCCTTATTAAAGAAAGGGTTAACTAAAGAGGATAAAGATAAGCTCATGAAAGAGCATCTTGTACCTGCTAATTGCAAATTATTGCAAGCACCAAAATTAAACGTGGAGATTGCCGCCGCAGTATCGGATGTAGTGCGAGCACGGGACAAGAAATTGGTTGGTTTCCAACAACAATTAGGTAACGGTACGGCGGCAATAAATAAAGCAATGGATACATTGCTGAAATCGGATAATAAGGTTCTGGCATTAAAACATTTAAGCGACGGTTGTCGGTTGCTGTCCGATTTACACCACTGTCTTACTAAAGACAGAATCAAACTAACCACTCCGAGTCTAGAAAAGAACTTTCTGAATATTATTCAGGACTCGGAACGTGACGACACCTTGTACGGTAACTCGTTATCAGAAAAAATAAAGGCCAGTAAGGCCATCGAAAAACAAGGGTCTCAAATACGCAAGACAGCAGCAACCCATAGATCCAGTGCTGCTCAACCATCGGTCTCTCACCCTGTCACCCAGGGAAACTGGACGGGACCTCCTCGTTACCCGTCGAACAGGGGGGGGGGGGGGGGCGGGGAGGTCAGAGGAGACCGCCGGTGACGTCACGTCGGCCATATCCATCGCAGTCTCAGGCGCAAGCGAAGGTTTACACCCCGAAGACTCGAGCACACCAGAAATAAATCAGGTACACGCAGGCAGAATACGATTCTTCCTCAGTTCTTGGTTCCACATAACTAACAACACAACTGTGCTATCATGGGTAGAACATGGGTTTACAATCCCATTATGTACTCGAGTGACTCAGCCTATCGTACCATTTTCTAACTTTACATATGATGAGGCTCGAGATATGCAAGCAACAATTAATAAATTATTAGAATTGGGGGCTATATCACGTTGTATTCCATGTCATGATCAGTACATATCAAGAATTTTTTTAGCACCTAAAGCGAACGGTAGCAAGCGGTTTATTTTAAATTTAAAACCATTTAATAAATTTATTACAAAAACACATTTTAAAATGGAGGATCATAGAACGGCAGCTAAATTAATTCCCCAAGGGGGTTTTTTAGCAACGATTGACCTCAAAGAAGCCTATTTATTAGTACCTATATCTGAATCTGATCGAAAATACTTAAGATTTAATTTTCAGGCCCCTAATTCTAAGAATTTATGTACATATGAGTTCAATGCCATGCCTTACGGACTATCTGTGACACCAAGAGTGTTCACAAAAATAATGAAGGAGGTTATAGCATATCTTCGGAAACAGGGATACAAATCAGTAATTTATTTAGATGATATACTATGTATAGGCAATGATTACGAAGAATGTGTTGTTAACGTACGCGAAACTCTAAAGCTTTTAGAATACTTAGGTTTCGTAGTAAATTACGATAAAAGTTCATTAGAACCATCACAACAATGTAAATTTCTAGGATTCGTGTATAATACACATGACATGACCTTGTCGTTACCTACCGAAAAACGCATCAGTACAAATCAGTCGGTCCAAAAATTCTCAAAGTTGCCAAGATGTACAATTCGCGAGTTTGCGCAACTAATAGGCGTACTGGTAGCAGCTTGCCCTGCGGTTCGATATGGGTTTCTATATACAAAAAAGTTAGAACGCCAGAAATTTCTGGCATTACAACAACATAATAAAAATTATGAGCATAAGATAAATATCCCCAAATCGGTTCTAGAAGACCTAGATTGGTGGCGTAACAATATTTTCACAGCCGTGTGCCCCATCAGAAATCAAAGTTATACAAAAGAAATATATTCAGATGCTTCTAGAACGGGTTGGGGTGCTGTCTGTAGCGAGGAAAAAGTACACGGAGGGTGGAAATCCGCAGAAATGAAACACCATATAAATTACCTAGAACTTTTAGCCGTGTTCCTAGGTCTTAAAAGCTTTGCCAGAAATGACAATAATTGCACAATATTGCTTAGGGTAGACAATACTACAGCGATTAGCTACATAAACCGCTTAGGTGGAATTCAGTTTCCACATCTAAACGATCTCACAAGAAGCATTTGGCAATGGTGCGAGAAACGGAACATTTGGTTGTACGCATCATACGTAAATACGAAACATAATCTTGCGGATGAAGAATCTAGAAAGATTAACCCTGATACCGAGTGGGAGTTATCAGATCACGCTTTTCGGATAATTAAGAAACACTTCGGTTGTCCCGATATTGACCTCTTCGCTTCTCGCGACAATGCCAAATGTGACTTGTTTGTTTCGTGGAAACAGGAACCAGACGCGTACGCTGTAGATGCTTTCACTTTGAACTGGCACTCCAAGTTCTTTTACGCATTTCCGCCCTTTTCCATGATTTTAAAATGTCTACGCAAAGTTATTGATGACGGGGCCACAGGAGTTTTAGTATTTCCTCATTGGCCTTCGCAGCCATGGTATCCACTGCTACAAAACTTACTTGATTCTCATATTCTCTATCTAAACCCTAGTAAATTTCTCCTTCAATCTCATTTCAGGGAGTACCACCCCCTGCACACCAAGCTTATCCTGGGTGTCGCGAGGCTTTGCGGACGGCGTTCACACGCCGCGGGACTCCGCACGAATCATTAAATCTCATGATGGCTTCGCTAGCGGACAATACTATAAAACAGTACAATGTCACACTAAAACTTTGGTGGCAATTTTGTTCTTCACATAATATTGACGTCTTTAGGGGTTCAAAAACATCTGTTCTTGCATTTTTAACTGAACAATTTGATAAAGGTTGCTCATACGGATCTCTCAATAGCCACCGTTCAGCGTTGGCATTAATTCTTAACTTTAATGTAGGATCCGATGAATGTATAAAACGATTACTGAAAGGAGCTTATAAACTTAAGCCTAATAAGCCAAAGTATACTTTTACTTGAGACCCACAATTGGTACTAAATTATGTATCCAATTGGTATCCTAACTTAGAATTAAGTATTGAAAAAATTACCAAGAAGTTAGTTATTTTATTGGCACTCTGTACAGCCCACAGAGTTCAAACATTTTCTCTCATAAAATTAGAAAATATATCAATCACCCCCAACGGCGTTAAGATAGCCATAACAGATGTCATCAAGACCTCTGCTCCCGGAAGAGACCAGCCGGTATTGTTTCTACCTTTCTTTAAAGACAATTTGAACATTTGCCCTGCTTCAGTCCTCAAAGATTATATTTTTCTAACAAAAAATATGAGGCTAACGAATGTAGGAAACCTTTTATTAACTTATAAAAAACCACATAAACCCGCAACAGCTCAATCTATCAGCCGGTGGATTAAGCAGGTGCTGGCGGAAAGCGGCGTGGACGTGAGCACGTTCAGCGCACACAGCACGCGACATGCTGCCACGTCGGCCGCTCGCATCTCCGGACTTAGCGTAGATACAATTAGAAAGACAGCTGGGTGGACCAGCACGTCTTTAGCTTTTGCCCGATTCTATGACCGGCCAATACTAAACAATGGTGATTTCGCTAATGCTGTTGTGTTTCCTGCAGTTGATTAAGGTTAATCATAATTACTTAATTACTTACCTATTATTATTCTTCATTTTTATAATAATTAAGATTTAAGTTCACCTGTGATTATTAATACGTTTCGTTTTCTTTAATTAAAATATGCATTCCCAAACAAAACTTGTTTCTCTGAAAATCTACAAAGTAAATAATAATATCTGAAGAATAAAAGCGACGAAATATAATAGATGATCAAACGAACTTCCTGAAGTGAAGTTCGATCATTATTATATGAGTCGCTTTTATTCGAAGATATAAGAACCCTCCACTCCCACTGCAAAAATCACAGAAATCGAAGAAATTTCAGTGATTTAACCCTGCAAGTTTTGTTCGTTACAAATCTCTAAAAGAATGAGTAATGTTGGAAGGGCCGTACTGTAGGTGTAGGTATTAAAAAATATTTTGAAGTGGGTATTGAATTACCTACTCTCTGAAATCGTGCGAATGTTGCCAGTAGGTTGAAGGGACTACAAAGTAAATAATAATATCTTCGAATAAAAGCGACTCATATAATAATGATCGAACTTCACTTCAGGAAGTTCGTTTGATCATCTATTATTTCATTATTTTCACTTAAAACGGTAATATTATCAAAGGACATGGCCGGAATTTGTATGGAGCTGTGTCCTCGGACATGGCCGGAATTTGCTCGATTAATCGAAAAAAAAACTTACTTAAATAAACATAAATGGAGGTTAATTATTCATATGTGAAAATTGCTTTTAAAATAAACTAAAACATATCGCGGTAATTACATTTCTCCACCGCAGGCGTGGAAAAAAACACAAAAAATAAGAATGTTTACTTTTATTTGTTTTTATTTTACTGTCATATTGCATTTGCGTTCGGATACACGTATAATAAATACTAACGATATATTTTGTATTAATTAGCACTTATGGTCGTGTGCGTGTATAATATCCTAACGTCTTTCATTTTTAATCTATTCAGTAGGTACCTAATTTTGACGTAGGGATGTCGAAAAAATTGAGAACAGTTCAGCGCCATCTAGATTGATCCTCCAACAACTCTTTGACGGGAGATTCAAATGTGGACTAAATAATATTTTTAGATAAGGCATTTTGACTCGAGAGAGAACTGGTTAATAAAATACACCAAGTTCTCTTTCGAGTCAAAATGCCTTATAAATAAAGTTTTAGTTAGGATTCAAAATAAAACAACAGGTTTTTGTTCTAACAATGCATATTTATTTACTAGCGGTCCGCCCCGGCTTCGCCCGTGGTACATAATATATAGCCTATAGCACTCCAGGATCACGTACATATCCAACGGTGCAAGAATTTTTGAAATCGGTCTAGTAGTTCCTGAGATTAGCGCGTTCAAACAAACTCTTCCGCTTTATTATATTATTACTAGCGGTCCGCCCCGGCTTCGCCCGTGGTACATAATATAATATAGCCTATAGCACTCAAGGATCACATACATATTATCCAACGGTGAAAGAATTTTTGAAATCGGTCCAGTAGTTTCTGAGATTAGCGCGTTCAAACAAACAAATTCTTCCCCTTTATTATATTAGTATAGATTAGTATAGATGTGTAAGGATTTTTTTTGAGTGTGGTGGCTGATGCTTCTTCTGAAAATGATCTATTTTTCAAAATACAAAATCTTTTTAAACATAATATGTATGAGACGCTATTTACAATGCTGTTAATATTTTCATATTCAATTACATCACATGGAACAGCCACCACCACCACCACCACTACAGCCTTTTTAATGACCCACTGCTGGGCACAGGCCTCCTCTCTCATAGGAGAGAGGATTTAGAGCTTAGACCCACCACGCTGCTCCAATGTGGGTTGGCGGGCATGGAACAACAGTTCTTTGTAACTTCTGTTTAGTACAATCAGCAAAACTTGTCTGTTTAAATTCATCTTCACATCTGAATATCACATAGTTCACATCTGAAAAGAAATAGTTTTGTTGATTAATTGGTACTTGGTAGGACTAATTATTACAAATAATATATACCATAACATATCCTTTCAACCAATGGACGTCCACTGCTGGACATAGGTCTCTTGCAAGGATCGCCACAGCACACCATAACATATAAGAAAGTATTTTTACTACCCTATAGGTAATAAATAGTAAACACTAAGGGTGGGCTACCAATAATAATTTTTTTCATAACTAGTAGTAGGTATCTGGAAAATGGTTGACAGTAACACATCAGTATGTTCAGCAGAAAACTATAGACTTATGCACACCTGCCGATATCACTATAAAATATATGAAAAGGTGTGCTTGTATCTGTTTATGGATAAAATATAGAGAAATAATTTTAGTATAAATCTACATAAGTTAGGTTAGGTTATACCTACGTACCGCGCAAAATTCCTTATAGCAGGTTTAGGAAATCGAATCAACTTAATGTTGTTTTATACCGGCGAGCCACATTTAAAACATTTCTCCTTGTTTTCTGTCAGATATTTTAAAAAACAAAACATACGAGTCTTGTTTCAATGAAACAAGAAAGAGTCAACGTCTCAAATATAAATAGCACTAAATTATAAAACTGTATAAAACACAACTAGAGGAACAGAAGCTCGCAAGAAATCAATAATTATTTTTAATTGTTACGAAACAACCACACAACAACGAAAACGCCATTTTGAAAAAAAAAAAAACAATAACTTACCACAGAAGTCAGAACACTTTACTGATATGACCAGAATCACGGAATCTATGGATTTTGAGCTGAAAATGTTGAAGCAAAGAAATGTAGCCTTGAACATGCTTTGTCTCGTTCTCAACTACTAAATAAAGTGTGTGAGGTATAGAAAAACTAGAGAGAAAAAATATCCTAGCTGAATGACTAATTTGTCTTAACTACAATGTTTCAGGTGCAGTCTCCAGTGTCTACATAGATATATATAACCTTCTTGGATATGACCTTAGAAAAGTTAGAAAAACAAATAACAGTTAACATTCTTATTTTTTGTGTTTTTTCCACGCCTGCGCTGGAGAAATGTAATTGCCACGATATATTTTAGTTTATTTTAAAAGCAATTTTCACATATGAATAATTAACCTCCATTTATGTTTATTTAAGTAAGTTTTTTTTCGACTAATCAGGGCAAATTCCGGCCATGTCTTTTAAGATTTTCGTCGAACAGCTGATTGATAGTGAACTAGTGTGAATACAGGTCGTTAACCTACATTCGTACTGGCCTTGAATTTATAATAAGGCTCGCGGCACAGTCAAAAGAAGTGCCGGGCGCGCGACGTCAAGGCCACGCTTTAACTCATAAAAGTCTCATATTGTGAATTTTGCGCGGAGCGTTGCGTGCGTTGTGATCGCGTTGTATGCAATACATTGCGCGCTCAAAAATGGCAATATTTGAAACCAATCATTTCTGACATAAATGAATTCAGTATTTTCACATAACACATTAAATGCAACCTTACCTCAAAGTTTTCATTTACACCCTGTATATTATTTAGAAGATTATACAAAAACACCAGTCTGTTTCGTTCTAGTTCTATATCAATTGGTTCTATAATACATTCCTGGAAATGTAGGTACAATATCGATTAGATATTATTTATCAAACATTATTCATGTATTTCAAGAGGGTCCGGCCTAAACAAACAGTGCAGCTTCAAGTGCCGTCTTAACCGGTAATAAACAGACGCAGGTGCCTCGTGCACCATTCGGTAGGGTCTCAACCGCTGCCCATATAAACTTGGAAAGTATTTCCATGCGTTGGAACTAGTGTTGTTACAAAATGAATTTATAAGAACGTCTCTTTTTATTATGAGCCAATAGAAGAATCCCTGTTAAAGTGAGCCAACATGTATCTGAAATCTAAATATTTTGACACAAGTTTTTTAACGTAAAGGCCACACAACACCATAATTATTTATCTATACTAACAAATAAAATTGAAGTGTCTGTCTCTAATTTCGAAATATCTACCTCATATTAAGCTCATATGGTTATTTGAATTGTACCATAACCGAAACACACGTTTTTAAAATTTTTGTCTGTATGTCTGTTTGAACGGGCTAATCTTCGGAACGGCTGAACTGATTTCAACGGGACTTTCACATACAAGTAGAGAATTAACCAGGTAGTAAGATAGGCTACTTTTTTAACCGACTTTCAAAAAAGGATGAGGTGTGTTTTTCTACCTATGTACACCGATATCTCCGAGATTTCTGAACCGATTTGAGTATTTTTTTTTAATCGATAGAGAAACATTGCGACACTGTCGTATAAAAAAATTCCAACTCTTCAATCCTGATGCTGTAGGGGACCTGATCCCCAAAACTAATGGGATTTAGAAACTGTCTGTTATTTAAATTGATATTGGGGGTACCAATTAAAGACTAATTTATCGTTGAAGGAACTCAAGTAGGTAGGTACACATCCAACTCCTCAACCCTGAAGCTGTGAGGAATTGCATTTCGAATTCATGGGGATCCCACGGGATTTTTCCGTTTTGGGGACGGGTTATTACAGACAGACTAAGTACTTTTTGTTCTGGAAAATCAAAAGTTCCCACGGCATTTTTAAAAACCTAAATCCATACGGGCGAAGCCGTTGGCATCATCTAGTAAGTGAATAAAATTAGAGTGTCTGTCAGTGTTTGGCTGTTGTCTGTACTCTAGAGTGTCTATACTCTCTATTATGCCTCTCATTATTTGAATATAGACTAACACAAATATACGTTTTCTATCTGTCGGTCTGGGGTGAGGGGTCTACCTGTGGGTTTTGTCCTTCGGAATGGATGAACCGATTTCGATGAGAATTTTACGGACAGTTAAAATATTATACAAGGAGTGATTTAAGCCCTTGTTAATCGCGAAAATATTTAGGATTCCTCCGTAAAAAATACTTGATATGAGGGACAATAATATATAAATAGGTTAATTAATAAATTATCACGGCCTAATTGCGGATCTTGACAAAAGATCTATACTTTTTATTTGAAGATATGAAAGAATACCAATTGGATTAGAAAAAAAAAAACCTAAATCCATGCGTACGTAGTTGCGGGCATCTGCTAATTCGCAATATGATTGCAAAGTACCCACGACCACTAAATAAGTAATTTTAAGTCTAGAACTATATTACTCTACAATGCTTGGGATAACAGTAGAATTAGGGCATTTACTAATTCTGAGATGTATTGAACGAGACACACGTACTAGCTCTTGTAAGTTCTGCTCAACACTAGTTCAAACACAGAAACTCGTTATGCATGCCTCGGTGGGTTTAATCATGGGCCAACCCTGGGGCGAACCTAATGTTTTCACTATGTATTTTTTAAGTGCCGACAACTTGCCGGCATTTCAGACTCTCGATATTCTTATTCTCCCTCAGCTTGTTTATCAAAAAATTTCATTTCGACAGCGCTAATTGGAAATTTCGCGTTTTACTTTTTTGGCCGCAACACAGGCGTACACCTATACAATGTTATGCTCCGTTGCATTCATGTTTCTTGTGTTGGTGTAAAGGGCATTGGAAATTGTAGTCTTTACCTTCGTATTAATAAACAATAGTAGGTACTTATTCCTTGTAACTTGACTAATATAATATAATATAATATAATATAATATAATATAATATAATATAATATAATATAATATAATATAATATAATATAATATAATATAATATAATATAATATAATATAATATAATATAATATAATATAATATAATATAATATAATATAGTATAATATAATATAATAATATGCCGAAAAGCTATTCTGATCTTATAGAATACTAGCTGATGCCAGCGACTTCATCCACTTGGATTCTTATAAATCTCACTTGGGGGTGGAATTTCCAAAATTCTTGAAACACGTAATTCTTTATTTTTAAACAACAATACAAATACCGATTTTCATTGATATAACTTTAAAAATGACAGACTTTCATACAAACTTTCATCCCCTATTCAACCCACTTGGGGGTAGAATTTCCAAAAATCATGAAACACATATTTTTTTATTAATAACCGACAGTACACTTAGCGATTTTCATGGATATAACTTGAAAAATGACGGACTTTCATACAAACTCTCATCCCCAATTTAACCCTCTTAGGGGTAGAATTTGCAATAATTCTTTCTTAGTGTGCGTCTACGTCATAAAAGGAAGCTACAAGACATAACATTATACATATATATCTAATCATTATATGAATTGTCTACTATGTATTCTCTTCTTCTTCTTTCTCTTCTTTCTTCTTTATTTCCATTGGATTTACTATTATTGAAGTGACAAACATAACTACTCGTAGCCACCGGTAGAGCCGACGCACGCACGTACACTGTTCAATATTATAGTATAGTTTCGAGTTGAAGATGCTCAAACATCTATTAGCCTTGTTGTATCCGACAGTCGCCCACATCCGCATCTTGGGACATTGTGAAGCGCCCAATATTGACACTGTGTCCCGCTGATTGTGAGCACCTGACAGAGATCCCTCGTCACACTACTGTGTTTCAGTTACAATGCGTATTTGTACTGCTCGAAAATCTTCCGGTATAAGTCTATACGTCGCTTTTACTTGCATATGTCAGATAAAAAATTACCAAAATATAATATTGACGAAATAACGTGCTGTTGAATGTAGCGCCGTAGCAGGCAATATTATTATTTATCGTGGTCTCAGGATGACCGAATAAATGTAACAAGTATAAATTGAAAATTTAAAAAAACCACGACATTGGCCATTTTGTGGCGGCGGCCATCTTGGATTTGCATAGTGATATTCTACTAGTCAAGCCCTTTCATTTGATACCCATATTAAGGGAGTTGTGAAAAAATATGTAATCCGCCATTTTGTAGCGGCGGCCATCTTGGATCGATTTTGATCAAACATAGCTAACAACACTCTCGACTAATTCACCTTTCAAACAAAAAAACCGCATTCAAATCGGTTCACCAGTTTGAGCGCTACAGGGGAACAGACAGACACATACACACACACACACACACACACACACAGACACGTCAAACTTATAACACCCCGTTGTTTTTGCGTCGGGGGTTAAAAAAGGCCATATTCAAAGTAATCGATTACCGAACAATCAATTAAATATCCGAAAGCTAATTAATCATGTACCATCCAGCAGCGTAAGCGAACACCGAATTTCGTTTGACTTGGCGGAAAGTTTGCTCTTATTTATTTTTTATCAATTTTTTTATCAAGTTTCAATGAAACAAGAAAGAGTCAACGTCTCAAATATAAATAGCACTAAATTATAAAACTGTATAAAACACAACTAGAGGAACAGAAGCTCGCAAGAAATCAATAATTATTTTTAATTGTTACGAAACAACCACACAACAACGAAAACGCCATTTTGAAAAAAAAAAAACAATAACTTACCACAGAAGTCAGAACACTTTACTGATATGACCAGAATCACGGAATCTATGGATTTTGAGCTGAAAATGTTGAAGCAAAGAAATGTAGCCTTGAACATGCTTTGTCTCGTTCTCAACTACTAAATAAAGTGTGTGAGGTATAGAAAAACTAGAGAGAAAAAATATCCTAGCTGAATGACTAATTTGTCTTAACTACAATGTTTCAGGTGCAGTCTCCAGTGTCTACATAGATATATATAACCTTCTTGGATATGACCTTAGAAAAGTTAGAAAAACAAATAACAGTTAACATTCTTATTTTTTGTGTTTTTTCCACGCCTGCGCTGGAGAAATGTAATTGCCACGATATATTTTAGTTTATTTTAAAAGCAATTTTCACATATGAATAATTAACCTCCATTTATGTTTATTTAAGTAAGTTTTTTTTCGACTAATCAGGGCAAATTCCGGCCATGTCTTTTAAGATTTTCGTCGAACAGCTGATTGATAGTGAACTAGTGTGAATACAGGTCGTTAACCTACATTCGTACTGGCCTTGAATTTATAATAAGGCTCGCGGCACAGTCAAAAGAAGTGCCGGGCGCGCGACGTCAAGGCCACGCTTTAACTCATAAAAGTCTCATATTGTGAATTTTGCGCGGAGCGTTGCGTGCGTTGTGATCGCGTTGTATGCAATACATTGCGCGCTCAAAAATGGCAATATTTGAAACCAATCATTTCTGACATAAATGAATTCAGTATTTTCACATAACACATTAAATGCAACCTTACCTCAAAGTTTTCATTTACACCCTGTATATTATTTAGAAGATTATACAAAAACACCAGTCTGTTTCGTTCTAGTTCTATATCAATTGGTTCTATAATACATTCCTGGAAATGTAGGTACAATATCGATTAGATATTATTTATCAAACATTATTCATGTATTTCAAGAGGGTCCGGCCTAAACAAACAGTGCAGCTTCAAGTGCCGTCTTAACCGGTAATAAACAGACGCAGGTGCCTCGTGCACCATTCGGTAGGGTCTCAACCGCTGCCCATATAAACTTGGAAAGTATTTCCATGCGTTGGAACTAGTGTTGTTACAAAATGAATTTATAAGAACGTCTCTTTTTATTATGAGCCAATAGAAGAATCCCTGTTAAAGTGAGCCAACATGTATCTGAAATCTAAATATTTTGACACAAGTTTTTTAACGTAAAGGCCACACAACACCATAATTATTTATCTATACTAACAAATAAAATTGAAGTGTCTGTCTCTAATTTCGAAATATCTACCTCATATTAAGCTCATATGGTTATTTGAATTGTACCATAACCGAAACACACGTTTTTAAAATTTTTGTCTGTATGTCTGTTTGAACGGGCTAATCTTCGGAACGGCTGAACTGATTTCAACGGGACTTTCACATACAAGTAGAGAATTAACCAGGTAGTAAGATAGGCTACTTTTTTAACCGACTTTCAAAAAAGGATGAGGTGTGTTTTTCTACCTATGTACACCGATATCTCCGAGATTTCTGAACCGATTTGAGTATTTTTTTTTAATCGATAGAGAAACATTGCGACACTGTCGTATAAAAAAATTCCAACTCTTCAATCCTGATGCTGTAGGGGACCTGATCCCCAAAACTAATGGGATTTAGAAACTGTCTGTTATTTAAATTGATATTGGGGGTACCAATTAAAGACTAATTTATCGTTGAAGGAACTCAAGTAGGTAGGTACACATCCAACTCCTCAACCCTGAAGCTGTGAGGAATTGCATTTCGAATTCATGGGGATCCCACGGGATTTTTCCGTTTTGGGGACGGGTTATTACAGACAGACTAAGTACTTTTTGTTCTGGAAAATCAAAAGTTCCCACGGCATTTTTAAAAACCTAAATCCATACGGGCGAAGCCGTTGGCATCATCTAGTAAGTGAATAAAATTAGAGTGTCTGTCAGTGTTTGGCTGTTGTCTGTACTCTAGAGTGTCTATACTCTCTATTATGCCTCTCATTATTTGAATATAGACTAACACAAATATACGTTTTCTATCTGTCGGTCTGGGGTGAGGGGTCTACCTGTGGGTTTTGTCCTTCGGAATGGATGAACCGATTTCGATGAGAATTTTACGGACAGTTAAAATATTATACAAGGAGTGATTTAAGCCCTTGTTAATCGCGAAAATATTTAGGATTCCTCCGTAAAAAATACTTGATATGAGGGACAATAATATATAAATAGGTTAATTAATAAATTATCACGGCCTAATTGCGGATCTTGACAAAAGATCTATACTTTTTATTTGAAGATATGAAAGAATACCAATTGGATTAGAAAAAAAAAAACCTAAATCCATGCGTACGTAGTTGCGGGCATCTGCTAATTCGCAATTTCGTACCCACGACCACTAAATAAGTAATTTTAAGTCTAGAACTATATTACTCTACAATGCTTGGGATAACAGTAGAATTAGGGCATTTACTAATTCTGAGATGTATTGAACGAGACACACGTACTAGCTCTTGTAAGTTCTGCTCAACACTAGTTCAAACACAGAAACTCGTTATGCATGCCTCGGTGGGTTTAATCATGGGCCAACCCTGGGGCGAACCTAATGTTTTCACTATGTATTTTTTAAGTGCCGACAACTTGCCGGCATTTCAGACTCTCGATATTCTTATTCTCCCTCAGCTTGTTTATCAAAAAATTTCATTTCGACAGCGCTAATTGGAAATTTCGCGTTTTACTTTTTTGGCCGCAACACAGGCGTACACCTATACAATGTTATGCTCCGTTGCATTCATGTTTCTTGTGTTGGTGTAAAGGGCATTGGAAATTGTAGTCTTTACCTTCGTATTAATAAACAATAGTAGGTACTTATTCCTTGTAACTTGACTAATATAATATAATATAATATAATATAATATAATATAATATAATATAATATAATATAATATAATATAATATAATATAATATAATATAATATAATATAATATAGTATAATATAATATAATAATATGCCGAAAAGCTATTCTGATCTTATAGAATACTAGCTGATGCCAGCGACTTCATCCACTTGGATTCTTATAAATCTCACTTGGGGGTGGAATTTCCAAAATTCTTGAAACACGTAATTCTTTATTTTTAAACAACAATACAAATACCGATTTTCATTGATATAACTTTAAAAATGACAGACTTTCATACAAACTTTCATCCCCTATTCAACCCACTTGGGGGTAGAATTTCCAAAAATCATGAAACACATATTTTTTTATTAATAACCGACAGTACACTTAGCGATTTTCATGGATATAACTTGAAAAATGACGGACTTTCATACAAACTCTCATCCCCAATTTAACCCTCTTAGGGGTAGAATTTGCAATAATTCTTTCTTAGTGTGCGTCTACGTCATAAAAGGAAGCTACAAGACATAACATTATACATATATATCTAATCATTATATGAATTGTCTACTATGTATTCTCTTCTTCTTCTTTCTCTTCTTTCTTCTTTATTTCCATTGGATTTACTATTATTGAAGTGACAAACATAACTACTCGTAGCCACCGGTAGAGCCGACGCACGCACGTACACTGTTCAATATTATAGTATAGTTTCGAGTTGAAGATGCTCAAACATCTATTAGCCTTGTTGTATCCGACAGTCGCCCACATCCGCATCTTGGGACATTGTGAAGCGCCCAATATTGACACTGTGTCCCGCTGATTGTGAGCACCTGACAGAGATCCCTCGTCACACTACTGTGTTTCAGTTACAATGCGTATTTGTACTGCTCGAAAATCTTCCGGTATAAGTCTATACGTCGCTTTTATTTGCATATGTCAGATAAAAAATTACCAAAATATAATATTGACGAAATAACGTGCTGTTGAATGTAGCGCCGTAGCAGGCAATATTATTATTTATCGTGGTCTCAGGATGACCGAATAAATGTAACAAGTATAAATTGAAAATTTAAAAAAACCACGACATTGGCCATTTTGTGGCGGCGGCCATCTTGGATTTGCATAGTGATATTCTACTAGTCAAGCCCTTTCATTTGATACCCATATTAAGGGAGTTGTGAAAAAATATGTAATCCGCCATTTTGTAGCGGCGGCCATCTTGGATCGATTTTGATCAAACATAGCTAACAACACTCTCGACTAATTCACCTTTCAAACAAAAAAACCGCATTCAAATCGGTTCACCAGTTTGAGCGCTACAGGGGAACAGACAGACACATACACACACACACACACACACACACAGACACGTCAAACTTATAACACCCCGTTGTTTTTGCGTCGGGGGTTAAAAAAGGCCATATTCAAAGTAATCGATTACCGAACAATCAATTAAATATCCGAAAGCTAATTAATCATGTACCATCCAGCAGCGTAAGCGAACACCGAATTTCGTTTGACTTGGCGGAAAGTTTGCTCTTATTTATTTTTTATCAATTTTTTTATCAAGTTTCAATGAAACAAGAAAGAGTCAACGTCTCAAATATAAATAGCACTAAATTATAAAACTGTATAAAACACAACTAGAGGAACAGAAGCTCGCAAGAAATCAATAATTATTTTTAATTGTTACGAAACAACCACACAACAACGAAAACGCCATTTTGAAAAAAAAAAAACAATAACTTACCACAGAAGTCAGAACACTTTACTGATATGACCAGAATCACGGAATCTATGGATTTTGAGCTGAAAATGTTGAAGCAAAGAAATGTAGCCTTGAACATGCTTTGTCTCGTTCTCAACTACTAAATAAAGTGTGTGAGGTATAGAAAAACTAGAGAGAAAAAATATCCTAGCTGAATGACTAATTTGTCTTAACTACAATGTTTCAGGTGCAGTCTCCAGTGTCTACATAGATATATATAACCTTCTTGGATATGACCTTAGAAAAGTTAGAAAAACAAATAACAGTTAACATTCTTATTTTTTGTGTTTTTTCCACGCCTGCGCTGGAGAAATGTAATTGCCACGATATATTTTAGTTTATTTTAAAAGCAATTTTCACATATGAATAATTAACCTCCATTTATGTTTATTTAAGTAAGTTTTTTTTCGACTAATCAGGGCAAATTCCGGCCATGTCTTTTAAGATTTTCGTCGAACAGCTGATTGATAGTGAACTAGTGTGAATACAGGTCGTTAACCTACATTCGTACTGGCCTTGAATTTATAATAAGGCTCGCGGCACAGTCAAAAGAAGTGCCGGGCGCGCGACGTCAAGGCCACGCTTTAACTCATAAAAGTCTCATATTGTGAATTTTGCGCGGAGCGTTGCGTGCGTTGTGATCGCGTTGTATGCAATACATTGCGCGCTCAAAAATGGCAATATTTGAAACCAATCATTTCTGACATAAATGAATTCAGTATTTTCACATAACACATTAAATGCAACCTTACCTCAAAGTTTTCATTTACACCCTGTATATTATTTAGAAGATTATACAAAAACACCAGTCTGTTTCGTTCTAGTTCTATATCAATTGGTTCTATAATACATTCCTGGAAATGTAGGTACAATATCGATTAGATATTATTTATCAAACATTATTCATGTATTTCAAGAGGGTCCGGCCTAAACAAACAGTGCAGCTTCAAGTGCCGTCTTAACCGGTAATAAACAGACGCAGGTGCCTCGTGCACCATTCGGTAGGGTCTCAACCGCTGCCCATATAAACTTGGAAAGTATTTCCATGCGTTGGAACTAGTGTTGTTACAAAATGAATTTATAAGAACGTCTCTTTTTATTATGAGCCAATAGAAGAATCCCTGTTAAAGTGAGCCAACATGTATCTGAAATCTAAATATTTTGACACAAGTTTTTTAACGTAAAGGCCACACAACACCATAATTATTTATCTATACTAACAAATAAAATTGAAGTGTCTGTCTCTAATTTCGAAATATCTACCTCATATTAAGCTCATATGGTTATTTGAATTGTACCATAACCGAAACACACGTTTTTAAAATTTTTGTCTGTATGTCTGTTTGAACGGGCTAATCTTCGGAACGGCTGAACTGATTTCAACGGGACTTTCACATACAAGTAGAGAATTAACCAGGTAGTAAGATAGGCTACTTTTTTAACCGACTTTCAAAAAAGGATGAGGTGTGTTTTTCTACCTATGTACACCGATATCTCCGAGATTTCTGAACCGATTTGAGTATTTTTTTTTAATCGATAGAGAAACATTGCGACACTGTCGTATAAAAAAATTCCAACTCTTCAATCCTGATGCTGTAGGGGACCTGATCCCCAAAACTAATGGGATTTAGAAACTGTCTGTTATTTAAATTGATATTGGGGGTACCAATTAAAGACTAATTTATCGTTGAAGGAACTCAAGTAGGTAGGTACACATCCAACTCCTCAACCCTGAAGCTGTGAGGAATTGCATTTCGAATTCATGGGGATCCCACGGGATTTTTCCGTTTTGGGGACGGGTTATTACAGACAGACTAAGTACTTTTTGTTCTGGAAAATCAAAAGTTCCCACGGCATTTTTAAAAACCTAAATCCATACGGGCGAAGCCGTTGGCATCATCTAGTAAGTGAATAAAATTAGAGTGTCTGTCAGTGTTTGGCTGTTGTCTGTACTCTAGAGTGTCTATACTCTCTATTATGCCTCTCATTATTTGAATATAGACTAACACAAATATACGTTTTCTATCTGTCGGTCTGGGGTGAGGGGTCTACCTGTGGGTTTTGTCCTTCGGAATGGATGAACCGATTTCGATGAGAATTTTACGGACAGTTAAAATATTATACAAGGAGTGATTTAAGCCCTTGTTAATCGCGAAAATATTTAGGATTCCTCCGTAAAAAATACTTGATATGAGGGACAATAATATATAAATAGGTTAATTAATAAATTATCACGGCCTAATTGCGGATCTTGACAAAAGATCTATACTTTTTATTTGAAGATATGAAAGAATACCAATTGGATTAGAAAAAAAAAAACCTAAATCCATGCGTACGTAGTTGCGGGCATCTGCTAATTCGCAATATGATTGCAAAGTACCCACGACCACTAAATAAGTAATTTTAAGTCTAGAACTATATTACTCTACAATGCTTGGGATAACAGTAGAATTAGGGCATTTACTAATTCTGAGATGTATTGAACGAGACACACGTACTAGCTCTTGTAAGTTCTGCTCAACACTAGTTCAAACACAGAAACTCGTTATGCATGCCTCGGTGGGTTTAATCATGGGCCAACCCTGGGGCGAACCTAATGTTTTCACTATGTATTTTTTAAGTGCCGACAACTTGCCGGCATTTCAGACTCTCGATATTCTTATTCTCCCTCAGCTTGTTTATCAAAAAATTTCATTTCGACAGCGCTAATTGGAAATTTCGCGTTTTACTTTTTTGGCCGCAACACAGGCGTACACCTATACAATGTTATGCTCCGTTGCATTCATGTTTCTTGTGTTGGTGTAAAGGGCATTGGAAATTGTAGTCTTTACCTTCGTATTAATAAACAATAGTAGGTACTTATTCCTTGTAACTTGACTAATATAATATAATATAATATAATATAATATAATATAATATAATATAATATAATATAATATAATATAATATAATATAATATAATATAATATAATATAATATAATATAATATAATATAATATAATATAATATAATATAATATAATATAATATAATATAGTATAATATAATATAATAATATGCCGAAAAGCTATTCTGATCTTATAGAATACTAGCTGATGCCAGCGACTTCATCCACTTGGATTCTTATAAATCTCACTTGGGGGTGGAATTTCCAAAATTCTTGAAACACGTAATTCTTTATTTTTAAACAACAATACAAATACCGATTTTCATTGATATAACTTTAAAAATGACAGACTTTCATACAAACTTTCATCCCCTATTCAACCCACTTGGGGGTAGAATTTCCAAAAATCATGAAACACATATTTTTTTATTAATAACCGACAGTACACTTAGCGATTTTCATGGATATAACTTGAAAAATGACGGACTTTCATACAAACTCTCATCCCCAATTTAACCCTCTTAGGGGTAGAATTTGCAATAATTCTTTCTTAGTGTGCGTCTACGTCATAAAAGGAAGCTACAAGACATAACATTATACATATATATCTAATCATTATATGAATTGTCTACTATGTATTCTCTTCTTCTTCTTTCTCTTCTTTCTTCTTTATTTCCATTGGATTTACTATTATTGAAGTGACAAACATAACTACTCGTAGCCACCGGTAGAGCCGACGCACGCACGTACACTGTTCAATATTATAGTATAGTTTCGAGTTGAAGATGCTCAAACATCTATTAGCCTTGTTGTATCCGACAGTCGCCCACATCCGCATCTTGGGACATTGTGAAGCGCCCAATATTGACACTGTGTCCCGCTGATTGTGAGCACCTGACAGAGATCCCTCGTCACACTACTGTGTTTCAGTTACAATGCGTATTTGTACTGCTCGAAAATCTTCCGGTATAAGTCTATACGTCGCTTTTACTTGCATATGTCAGATAAAAAATTACCAAAATATAATATTGACGAAATAACGTGCTGTTGAATGTAGCGCCGTAGCAGGCAATATTATTATTTATCGTGGTCTCAGGATGACCGAATAAATGTAACAAGTATAAATTGAAAATTTAAAAAAACCACGACATTGGCCATTTTGTGGCGGCGGCCATCTTGGATTTGCATAGTGATATTCTACTAGTCAAGCCCTTTCATTTGATACCCATATTAAGGGAGTTGTGAAAAAATATGTAATCCGCCATTTTGTAGCGGCGGCCATCTTGGATCGATTTTGATCAAACATAGCTAACAACACTCTCGACTAATTCACCTTTCAAACAAAAAAACCGCATTCAAATCGGTTCACCAGTTTGAGCGCTACAGGGGAACAGACAGACACATACACACACACACACACACACAGACACGTCAAACTTATAACACCCCGTTGTTTTTGCGTCGGGTGTTAAAAAAGGCCATATTCAAAGTAATCGATTACCGAACAATCAATTAAATATCCGAAAGCTAATTAATCATGTACCATCCAGCAGCGTAAGCGAACACCGAATTTCGTTTGACTTGGCGGAAAGTTTGCTCTTATTTATTTTTTATCAATTTCGTCCGGCCTTAAAAGCGTCGTCCCGTTTTATTGTAGGGACGTGAATTAGCAAAAACAGAATGGATTTCGGCTGTGATTATGTCAAAAATAATTAATTATTATCGATTCGGCAGCGGGGAGGGGAGCGGGGAGGGGAGCGGATTGATGGGTGGCACGGTGTGGAGCCGCTCTTTAAAATTGGGAAGCTAATTACTCGCCTACGAAAGAAGGCTCGCCAGTCGCTACGGGGACACGACAAAGATTAACGAGAAATCCAATTTCTTTCTAGCGTTGGCTAATTTTAAATGCGATTTAATTTATTTAAATTTATTAATTGAAGAAGGTCAAAAGTTTAAGATCGTTGTCAAAACTGGTCTATGTCCATATATTAATTCAAAAGCGATGGTCGCCAAGACTAAAAATAAAAGTTGGATTTCAATTATAAGTTAAAGGCATACAGGCATACCCACCTGTAATTTGGAATAGCAACTCACGCTTGATTGGGGTAGAAAAATAGACAACCAATTGGCTATTTCAAGAACACTTTACAGTGAGAGCAAGGGGCCTCGGCGTCTGTATATGTGTTGGGGGCTGATCAGAATTTCTTCATTCATTAAGGCCAGGAGACTCCGTGACCTGCCTGCCAAAACAGTGTACACTGTACACGTCGCGAGTGAACCAAACTTTAATTTAGAGCGCACTACCTGCGACCGCTTGCCCCATTCATAATGAATCACACCCTCTGTTTAGTTTTGGAACCTCTGGTGTGTGACTGACATTTTACGTACAGTCTCATTTGGGCATCGCTTTACTTAAAGATAGCGTGAGCGTTGAAAGCTGCAATAAATCACAACTCGAAAAGTTCACGGCGAGAAAAATCACAGTCATCGGCCTCTTTTAAATTAACGCCATTAGCTTCAAGACTTCCTCTTTGAAATAAAGTGCAAAGATTACCTCTCTTCGTTTGAAGGGCCCAGTAATTAGTAACGCTTGAGTTTTATTTGTTGACGTCGATTTTGAGAGAGTGAGAGGCGAGTAATTCCGTTAGGGGTAGAAAGAGAGATCAGACATTCAATCGTGAGGCTGCACCTGCCGCACGAATTTGCAATTTAAATTCCAAACGAATATTCTGAGAGGACCTCCTTAACACGACATCTGTTTAAATTGTCGACGATAGAGTGACTGCTGCGGTCTCAAAACTCTTTGTGATTGCGAATTAATTGAAATAAAACAAAACCCCTTCCAATAACTGGGGCTGGTTTTGAATCGTAACCTTTCAATCTGTTTATAATCAAAATAATATTGTTAGACTTTCTAACATTATAAATAAATTTTGTTATTTTTTTTATTTTAAATTATTATTATTTTTATTTTATTTCTATCAATTTTAAATCCAAGGCATAACGTAGCTATACTTGTGTTAAATTAAAACTAGACTTATTAATATTCTCGTACTAGAGAAAATTATAATACCTGCGAGGCCGTCAACCCGCATTGGAGCAGCGTGGCGGACCAAAGCTCTAAATCTCTCTCTCCTACAAGAAGAGTGCCTTGTATCCAGCAGTGAGACGTTAGAGGAGTGTAGTGGTGGAGGTATATACCTGATGTTAGGAAAGAGGTTGCATAGTAGTATTGGTTACGTAAGATATTGCGCTCCATCATTCAATTCTTATAATAAGACGGAAGGCCAGAATGAAAGGGTGATAAATTGACGTCACAATATAATTTGGTAAATTGATTGATCCTTTTCTAGATGATATATTGTGTGGGTGTATCCGACGCGGCTAATAGGTGTTAGTGGGTAAATAAAAACGGGCGGAGTCGGGCGTCATTAATAACTATCGCCCTAGCACTTCATTAACGATCAATCACATGTGCCTTGGTGGTGACAGCCTCTATTAGAGTGTAAAGAGTTTCTTTATTTTTTGCACCGTAAAGACAATAGTCTTTTTGAAAATATTATAAAACTAAAAAATGATACCGTGTTAGAGTTTGTGGATAGTTTTATTTAGTGAATCATATTATTTATTCCTCGTATATGTGGTTAAAAAATATTGCTACGAAATGGTGTATCCCTACTGATACTGTTTTTTTTGATACTATAATGTTAAAGTGCATTTTGTTTCTCTGTTTGTTCATCAATCACACACAAAGGGAGAAACAAATCTATAGATTTTTTGTATGGATATACTTATAGTTAAAGACCTAGAAAGTGCCATAGGATGCTTTTCACCCCGGTAAAGGGATCCGCGAATTTATAAAAAAACCTAAGAAGTCGCAAGCAAAGTTGGATATTTTAAAAGCACCCGAAATTTTCCCATGGTTTCCCATAAACGCCTGAAAAGAATGACTTGTCGGATCAAGTTAATAATCTTATTAATTTGTTCGAGTTAGGCAACCCGCTGGTCTCTGACGTTCTTTGTAATTAACGAGAACACCTCATCTATTACATTAGCTCGAGGGCCCGCGAAAATACTTACGCGCACAAGATCACCAACGTAACACGACACCACACGTGAACAATTACAACTGTGGGACTGTGTAAGTCAGGGGTCTGCGTTAATTGGTTGGATATCATACAGGGTTAACACAATAAATAAATTGCGCGTGAAGAAAATGAAACAAGAAAATTCATTTATCAAATGTGTGTAGCTACGAGCATGTTGGTTGTTTTTCGTAGACCTTGATGATTGATTTGTTCTAAAATAGTGTTTGAATGGTCTGATAATAATTAATATTTATCTTATTTAATTAAGATGGAGTAGCATCAATGTCTTAGTGTTTTCGATTCCGGCCAATTTCCGTCATTGTAAAGAAGGTATTCGTTATAAGTTTTGTTCAACAGAAATGCCGTAGGTACTTACTGCTGATTTGAAACTGAGGATCTATTGAGATTCTATAATAACTAATAGTTTCGATTTGGGAAGGTAGGCTTCAGAGGGTTCGTAAATCATAGTGGAGGAAACGCTTTGATCAATTAAATTTTATTACAAACGTTTATTAAAGGGCGGGTAAGTGAAAGATTTATTGGAGGTTTATCCTCGAGCGTAGATTAAAGGATATTGCTCAATACGGCAGGCCCTGGGTGCTAAGGGCACGCGGGTTTATGATGTTTCCTTGTATGTTGAATGAGGGTACTTGTGTGTGGTTGTTGAAATTATGATAAAATTTTTAGTAAGACTAATTAACATAGTAGATACGATACATATAGGCATCGGCGTCTTTATATCAATAGTTACTATCACCGTTTTATTCATAAACAAAAAAAAATCTTATGACTACCTAAACTAAACAATAAAACATGACTACTTAAACTAAACAATAAAAAAACAGTTTTTCTAATTAGGTACATGTTGTTGTCAGGATTATTCCAGAGACATGCAGGTTATTTATGTACTTAGTTGCAATTTCATTATGCAAGAACAGTTAAAAATCGACACTAAAAAAATTGTTACGTGGTAGCTTCGCAGTAAAACAAACTATTGTAATAAGTCTTCCTATAGAATATGGGTTCAGTGGCTTAGCGGGATTAATCTCGTTGAAAACGCTCACTCAAAGCATGTAATATCTCGGGTCAAACACGGTCTAATCTAACGCAATGTAAATAATGCTCCAAAGTTTAGGATACAACTGCTGCAGCAGCTGCTGTGCGAATTATTTCCTCGGGTGAGTATTAAATTTTTAATTATATGTGATAAACAATGTGTCTGTATTTTATTTTCATGTAACTAACTACATGTAGCTATATAATAATGTTTATTAAAAGTGTATTAAAATTTGACAGATTCCAATACAGTTACAAAACTGACATCAATTATACGTGAATATAACTCGTTTAGTATTTTATAGTAAGACCGCATGTACATTTTTAACCGACTTCGTTTAAAAATTCATGCAAATGACGACGTTTTTCTATCAGAAAACAACAAAAAAACCAACAAAACGCGGTATGATTTTTTTCAGCAGTTAATTTTAACTGTAAAACTGGAACGTTTTGTTAAAAATATTAAATCTTCATTAACTCCGAAACGACTAAGTTTCGGATGAGATTATATGAAAAAAAAATGCTGTAAATGAGCTCTACTTTAAGCCCCTGCAAGGAATGTATCCTGTTTCCTGTCACCCTGTATAGGTATATATTTTTTGTTCTCATGACATGTCATAATAATTTTACTGGGATAAAATATCAAAAGTTTGCAATACGTAAAAGATTAAATAACACATTTGACTCATAAACTTATAAAAATATTGTGGATGTTTGGACTTTACCTGTACTGATCAATTGATCATATTGTTTCTCAGTTCAGATAATTCTATGTAGCTTCTTATGACAGAAAGGTGAATACTCTAGTAGTACCTACTTTAGATAGATTGATACAAATCTTGAGATTTTTTTTAATAATTCCATTTACGTTAAATTGCACTACCGCTTGTTAATTTCTCTAAGAAACGGTGAAACGTGGCGGGCGTGTAATCGGCGGATGGAGTCGCGCTCGCTCGCTAGTCGCGACATAAAGATAAAGACACACAAGCGCTCGTATAAAGCGCGGAAACTAGCAACGAAAGCTAATTATCCGGCGGTTACTTTACGAACAATGCTGTTACGCTGGTGATATATGCGCACTTAATTCTAATGCGACGGCGGGCCCGCGAGGTGCCACCGTAAAGCTGAATGCGGAATCATAATAAAGTATGATTTCTTGGTCGGGGACGCGGCCTAACGCGGATAATCACTCCTCGGGCGTACCCATATAATTCCTTAGTGCATAATGAAAGTTGATTAACATTATACATAGGGTGGCCAGCGTTTGAGGAACACACCGGGACTAAATATTCAAGAGCCATGACATGTTTAGATGTTTTCAAGGATCGTACGTAGTTTGTTGACTTCGTAGCTTCTGCAACTTCAAATATCGGTGTCTTTTCATTTGTCACCTAATATACCGTATTATCTACATTATGTACGAGTAGCTTTCGCTACAATTTTGTTAATGGCGTTTATGCACGTTTTGTCGCTTTTTTAAAACATTTGAAGGAACTGCAGTTAAACTAGTACGATTAAACTAAAGTATTCTTATTTTCACGTCTACTGCAGTATCTTTAGATTTTATGAATCTAGGTTTAAACGACTCCTCATTACACAAAAACAAATGCAACACTATTATACGTGGTCAGACCAAATGTTGCAAAAATTTGTTTTTTTCCTGTTTGTTAAATGTTTTGAAATCGGGACAGTTTTCGTCAATCGTAGATAGTGTGGCAGGCCTTATTGTGCCCGTCTTTCGTGTGTGCGTGTGTGTCCGCCGCAGATTCCGAGTCCTAATTAAGAGCGAGGGAAGGAGGGTCGCGGCCGGCGGCGGCGGGGGGAGGGGTATCGATCATCACCCGCTAAGGAATCGACGCAGGGACCCGCAAAAAGGGGAAGCCCTCATCTCAAAATCAGCGGACTGAACCCGCTCTCGGCGCATGTGTTTTGATTTAAATGCACGGTCAGCTTAAAGGTTCTCGTCCACTGCTCGGATCCCTGTTAATCGGCATGAAGAACTAGAACTTACCTATTGAATTGGATACTAACGTTGTTGTATGAACTAATGTTGTACGAAATATTATGGAACAAGCGGACACCCGCGACTTCGTTCGCGTGGATATTGGTTTTTAAAAATCCCGTAAGAATCATTTTGTTTTTCCTAAGCTCCTTTGAGCTCATACCTTGCTAAAAACTGTTAAAAGTTCACTGGCGGACGTTTAGGTAGATCAAAATGTAAACGTCCGCCAGTAAAAGTCCCATCAAAATCGGTTCAGCCTTTCAGAGATTAGCCAGTAATCTTTAAAGTATTTCCTTTCTAACAAAAAAGAATGAATGAAATCGAACCACCCGTTAACGAATTACAGCTAAGAACACATTTTGACTTTCATCCCCTCTCCCAAGGGAACCGTGCTGAATTTCGGGATAAAAAGTATCCTATATGTTACTCCATAGTATGAACTTAAATCATGCCGAGTTCCATTTCAATCCATTCAGTAGTTTTTACGTGATGCGCGCATGAACATACAGACAAACAGACAAACAGATTAACAGACAAACAGACAAAAATTTCAAAAATAGCTTTTTTACGTTCTATTACTTATCCCTAACATCCCCCAGTTATTATTTTGCAAAATATTCAATGTACAGATACGGCAATTCTACGATTTTATTATATGTATAGATGTATAGATATAGAAGATAGATGAATAGAAGATATAGAAGATGATACATTGAACATATGTAATTCATATTATATATATTTTGAATAGTTAAATATGATAGGATATTTATTAAGAGTTTGTTTTGAATTTTCCCTACGTTTTTTATGTTCAGAAAATTTAACGTGAATGTTTAGAAAACGGGGTGAACTCAATCTTGGGGAGCTGAATGAAAGCTCTAGAGATAAACGTTTTGGTTGTCCACTTCATTTATTTACTCGTCATAACAGATATCTGAATGAAACATGAGTAATAAGAATAATATATATATATTTTGTGCTGTGCCCGATGTAATTTGGGCTTTTGGTATCTACGTTAGTGGGAGAAAACCTTAATGCATCATATAAGGGTCAATATAATTCGCGTGTAGGAACTAGGAACAGAACGCCTCGGGCGCGATTCGCAAATCCGATGTGAATAATTACACGGCTTACGGCCGCTTACCTACTGCCTTATTGCGATTTGCATATTTTCTTGTGGCTTAGCGGCGCTTGTCCACACGCGTTCAATTGTCCGTAGCGAGTCATCGCTGTTCGTGGGCATAGAGAATCTGGAGTCGCCTATCAGTCTTGGACGTATGGAAGTGCGAAAAATATTTGCTGAAAGATTTTCAGATCCTCCTCCCATTCACATGCGCAAATAATAATGTACCTACAATGACAGAAACATTGTGTGTCAGTACCTACTACATACATAAACACTTCACTGAATACATGATCATTGATCAATGTATTCATGAATTTATTGAAATATGCCAGAACCTTTTTTTCGGTAGGTATGTTATATTTTATACTATGGACCTAGTATAGCTTTTCATTTTTTAAATGTTTTTAAAGTTAACTTTAACTGTGCGTAAATCTGTAATTTTGTATTGCAATTAACTTTTGAGACAACGTCATGATTTGAAGTCTCCATACTAAATGTTAACTCGAAAAGTTACGCTAAAGTCTCTGGTTTGATTCTTCTGATTTTTCACATTATTTGTTTGGGTGCTGTAATTATATTTGTTTTCTCAAAAACAGCCCTTAAGTAGGTACAAATAGCGCCAGCACTTTTATTTTATCCGATAATTGTCTTGTCCCTCTCTCGAAGTGATCACGGAAAATAAGAAACACTAACAAAGCTGCTTATAAAAAACGCTGAAAAACACTTATCGCGCTCTAGTGCAAATCGTCGACTGTCACTTCAATCCCGTCGGCGCCGGGACAAAATGGGAAAAAGTGACAAAAATAACAATCAAATAGAGCATCCGCGGAAATGAGATCCGAAGGAATGATCACGCCCGACCCCGGGGACCGGTTGCTCTCCAAAAAGGACTTAATCTCTCAATTCACTAAGGAGTTAAGCTTTAAAAAAATATTTCGATAGGCAACAAAGAGTCCCCTCGCTTCGCGGTGTCTTTGACACATTGCCGCCGGATTTTTTCCGCGAGATCTTTTCGTGAGACGGGATGTCACTCCGTCGGTATCGGCTTTGTCGCGTAAGGTTAAGCGCCGGTTTATTAGCCCCGGCTTCCTATTCGCAAACAGAGGGAGATTTCTCGAATCCGATTCGAGTGTTGTGTCATTTTAAGTGATCGGGAAGAAGATAGAAAAATCAAAATATTTAATGGTTCGACGCCAGATGAGTCACGTGAGCGGAGCCCTCTTCACAATCAATATGAAAATGTGACGAGTGGGGTCGCTCGGCAGCCGGCGGTCCTTAATTAAGAATACGTGACAAAAGACGAGACGTGCACACAAACACAAGTCGCGCCGAAAAAGGTCCGGATTATGTAACCCTTCTGCGCTTTTGATTTTAAACGCGTGAAGTGCCAATGCCGGACCGTGGAGTCTAATTTGAAAAGAGACTTGACGAATCCGGCTTCGGGCGACCCTCGTTTAATCGAGCCGCGGTTCCACGTGACGTCGGTATGAATGGTGGATACAGTGCAATAATAGCGCGGCGGCGGCGGTCACTATGGTGACGTGACGGGGCGGTTTAGCGGGAAGCCGTAGTCGAACGCTTAGCCCCGTTTGACCGTTTAGACCGGGTCAGCGTTTTGTGAGCTGATTCAGCTCCGGATCTGCGGAGCAGTTGGGATAATTAGCAGGCAAACAAGGAGCGTTGCCCGCACAACTTTCGCGGCCCATTCAGGTGCTCCACAAACACTGCTTGCAAGAAGTTTAACAGCAGTTTAATTGCGGTATGAAAACAGAAGCGTACGGAAAACAGTTTTGGGTTTATTGAAAAGAACTTAGTCGGTTACATTGAAGTTAACTGGCATAACGAAAACTGCGTTCGAGTTTGGAAGTTGTTATAACATGGAAATAGCGGTAATGTTATTTCTTACTTAATATTGCGTTTAAGTTCGAAACCATGTTTTTATAAGTAACAAACTGGTTGTGAGAAAACCCGAAATGAGTAGAGCGTCAAGTTTTATTACGAATAAATCACATATTCAAACGTCGGTACCAGGAATAATAATACTTGTGTTTTAAGCGAGTACCTCGTAAGAAATTATTATTTTTTGGCAATGGCGATAAATTAATACTGTAACCCGAACAATTAAATCTTATCCCGTCACGTCGCGTACAAGATTACCGCAGCACGCACGTCACGCTCGCCGCTAATTTATCACGCGTGTGTCTGCGCCTTTACACCATTGGCTGCGACGATTTTATATGAACACATATCTATACACATATCGTGTGCATACGACTTTATTGATATACAAAAAAAAAACAAATTGTGCAATTAAGTACATATTTTGTGTAAAGGTGATCGCATACTAGGAAACAATCTCAAGACTCGCAGGCAGGCCCATGCAACGAGTTTATCAATTTTGAAAAATTGTATAACGTCAGCAGTAAGCTTCAGCCACACGCAAAACGGTGTGCGTATTTAATGTTTGTGTCGACACTGCCATTTGTAGTATCTGCTGAAAAATTCGACTCTTGTAGCTCACATGTTTCCTTACTTGTTTTACAACTTACTTATCACGCTTCAAGTTTTCCTATCAGTAGGTAAATGCCGTTTAAAGTTATTTATAAATTTAATATTATGATTTTTTATTTACAAAAAATAACAAAATTCTGATTGATTCAGCCAAAACAGTAGGCTTCATTACATTCAAACGCTCCCCGTGCTTTTTCCTTTTCTTACGGTTTACCTTGTATCGGTTAATTTGATTAATTTCCCCTTGAACACGCACTAAGAAACCTGTCCCTCAATTCGGATCCAATTGGGATTTGGTCCCAATTATGTACTAAGCAAAACTTGGCTATATCGGATCACACGCGAGTTCACTTGGGATTATAGCTACCTACCAAGCCTTCGCACTATATCCGTACATATTATTGTAGTATTTTGCTGTTGTATCAAAATCCCTTGCATTAATTTATTAAATTTTAACCATCAATATTTTACCTATATGATTATAGAGACTGACATGACATACTGTTTATTTTTGAAAAATGTCTTAGTCCCAGAGAAAACAGAAGATCAGAAGCTGTGAAAAACACATAGCCGCAGACAAAGACAAGCTATAGAAAAGAACAATTATTTTCTTATAATCATCTAATTACAAATAGGTGGGTATTAAATAAAAAGGAAAATAATTATGCTTGTTATTATGACAAAAAAAAAACAACTTTGTAAAGTAACCCAAATGGCATAATAACCCAAATTACCCCAAGTAGCTGTTTCATACCCGTAATTCCCGGCGAGTATCGATCGTAGCGAGCGTCGAAACTTTCTAGACGGCTTTTATATGCACTCCTTTACCTCTATAGCGACGTTCGATCCAGAGTGCATATTGTTGCACGGGTCATTTATTGCTTAATTATGCATTCATGTGTTTGATCGTATTCGGATTCGATACTATGGATTTACTCAAGTACTTACTTATGGTTTTTTTTTTTCGTTGAAAAAATAAAATCTAGAAAAATTTTGCACACAATTTTATTATTATGCTCTACATTCCTGTGGATTTTGGCCTTCTCTACTACTTTTCTCCATTTACTTTTGTTCTTTACGTCCTTCTTTTACGTCTTCTGTGTCATTTTTCCCATCAATAACAATTTTTAAATAATTTAGGTTTTGGATTGGATCAGGATCGGTATTGCTCCTATTATAGTTCAACTTTTTGGTATCCATGTGAAGTTACGTTAAGTTCCCAAATCATAATGAATTTAACAAATTGCGTCATTTAGTTGTACACTTTTAATGTCACGTTTGTATTATATCTTAACAATTGCACTATATTCTGTATATATTTTACGTTTATATTAAAATTTAAGCTTTCGTCATCATCGTTGTCATTATCAACCTATAGAAGTCTACGCGGGGATTTAGGTCTTGTAGAGACTTCCACACGTGCGGTCTTCTGCCACTTGGATACAAGAGCTGCGTAACGGAGCTTTAAATTATACTTCGAACAAAGTGTTCATCAGCTCTCGGTTAAAATACCAGAGGCTATTCGGTAAAAGCAATTATTCACATAATTCATAATCAGGATAATGTAGGCTTAGGCAAATAATAGGGAACGTTTTTCACGAGTACCGAGACATCAAATGTGACGTCAGCAAGACGTGGCGTGCATCCGACGTCTGATAGGGGTACCGTCAACATGTGGCGAACAGTGCCCTTATTCTGATCGATCTTCGTATAAACATTTCAAAATTTTGGAAGATTTTAATTCTATCTTTAAATCCCAAACTGATAATGAAATAGATAGTGGTAATTTGGTATTGTATAATTTCTGAATTGTCTGGTCCGGTGGAAGACTGAAGCCGTGGCTAGTTATTACCCTACCGGTAAAGCCGTGCCGCTAAGTGATTTAGCGTTCCGATACGATGTCGCGCGGAAACCGATCGGTTTTAATAAAAGCTGCCATATCGCTTCCAAGTTAGCCTTCCGATGGTACCACCCACCATCGGGTGAGATGGCAGTCAAGGACTAACTTGTAGACTAACTTTCTTTTATTTAGACCAGCTTTCTCAGCGTCGTATGGTGTTCTTTATTGCTCAGAGTTTTGAGCTAAATAGCAGGGGTGTTCTTGGGATAATAATGCAGTAGGCTGCCAAATCCTTCCGCATACTATTGAACTAAGAATACGAATTAGACTCGTAGTTCCGAGCTAGTATTCTGACCGTAATGACAGTGGTTCCATCAACATGGCATAATACCGTCATAGTGCTTCCACAAACAGATAGAAAACTTTGTAAGTTTCAAAGAGTTTATAGGGTAGGTAGAGTATATAGGGTACCTAATTCATTTTCTGAATTTGGGGTCTAGAGGAAAACAGTTAGGTCATGCACAAGAATAACGAAAAAACGCCTGCGAATTCCGCGCGCGGAAGTTCTCTTCGTCATTTCGTCCGAGCAAATATTATGGCGCGGCCCTAATGTTACAGAAGAATACCATTCGTATTTTTTCGTAAGAGCGATGCTACACGAAACCTTACAGTATCGCTGCATTGCTTCTACGACGCTGCTACGATATCATATTGTGTGCTACACGAGTAGTACGGCGTAACATCTGCCAACTACATTGCGATGTCGACGCAGTGTGGCATCACCTTAGATTTTTCCCTGGCCTTAATGACACGAAGTCGCAAAATTAGTCTAGTATTAATTAGTTGCTAAATAGCACAGCATAACAATTGATGCTCGAATAGGGCCGCGTGACGTAATCACGTGATATCCCATGTGGG
This sequence comes from Melanargia galathea, assembly GCA_920104075.1. Lineage (NCBI taxonomy): Eukaryota > Metazoa > Arthropoda > Insecta > Lepidoptera > Nymphalidae > Melanargia > Melanargia galathea. The sequence continues at coordinate 7,056,911 of OV049864.1, forward strand.
GTGAGTCTAATCAGCTATGAAAATTAGGTTCCGCTGCGTATCTTCCACTTTGTACTGTAACGGAATTTAATTACTATTTGGAAATACTGTTTACATGATGGCTTGGCATCATTCTTGATGTTTAATTTGCTCTTGGGTAATATTGAACACACAAAGACATCTACTGCTAGCTACTTGTATGTATTATTTTGTAGCGTCTAATTACAAGGTATACAAGTGTGAAAAAATAACAAGCTTACTTTGCTGTAATTTGCAAGAAAGGGAAAAATATACCTAACGCAACTTTAGACAAGCACTATGCACTGCCTTCTTAATCAGCAACTTATCATCATGAACATTACTTAAAGATGATAAAAGTTATTAGTAGAAATATTATATTCGTTTAAGCTCATGAATGAAGTAACTCGTCCAGAGGGAAACAGTGCAATTTCATCAGGGTTAAAGCAACTGAACAATAGACAGTAGTCATAGCAAATATCGTTATTTCAATTGAAAAGTTGAACACCAGTTGAAGCACCGCCGCGCCACCGCGTCATCCATCAACCAATTAGAGCGGGGATCAATCATGCGCCGATCACTCCCCTGGTCCACCTACATGATTTTTTTCCCACTTTCTCGTGTCTAACTCACTCGGGACTTGTTAATCACACGTGATAGATAGACAAGCGATATGGTATGTTTATTTTTCGTGAAGTTTATCGGACGTCATTCTATTTTTAACCGACTTCAAAAAAAGGTGGAGGTTATTAATTCGTCGGAATCTTTTTTTTTGTATGTTTCCCGATTACTCAAAGATGTCTGGATTGATTTGGAAAACTTTTATTTTATTACAAAGGGCATACCTACTTTCCAGGTGGTCCCATGGTCATCAGGTCAGCATTTGATGATGGGGTCCTGCAGAAATCGAGCGAGCTCTTCAAATTCTATGGTATATTTATATCGGTAATATTTTTTCTTTAAACATAGCTTGCTTAGTATACACATCAACATTCAATTGTGGGTAACGGTTATTAACTTAACGATTAAGCATGTTTAAAAACTTATTCTCAATAATTTCTTCAGCAAATAAACTTCAAATCGTCACTTTAAATCACAGTTATATTAACCGAAACAAAACGGGGGCGCTATAAAAAGATAAACAATAATTCTTTTTTATTACGCGCCAAAGTGGGAATCTCATTGTCGGCGAGGAAATAAATAATATCAGGAAGGAAAAAGAAAAGGAATAACACGAAATAAAATATTAAGATTCACCCAGGATTGGCATCATTCTGCGGTCGTCGAGGATTTCTTAAGGGGGCGCCCGAACCTACCTACATCTTTGAAAGTTAATGCCATTTGCATATCCGAAAAGTCATGAAATAAATCAGCCGAGACGGACAGTGGGGACGGCAATTCATTATGCCTTCCTTTTCTATGAAAAATAGCAATAATAATTAATATACTTGCATAAATAACTTATCCGATAATATGTGAGAATTTCCAAAAAAAAATCGTTTTACGTTCTAAAACGAAATTCAGTTTCAGCAACATAAAAATAAGAGTGACAAATGGTGTCGGGAAAATTTTATTCAAGATCACCGAAATAAGCTCCAAATCACTCTTCCTATTTGAAAATCCGCGAGTCGAGAGGGCTCACCTATGCGGATAATGTTGGAATCTGGCATCAAATTGCACTGTATTGTGCGGCAAATGCGAGAAAAACGGAGAAAGTGTTGGAGCAGCATTTACATAAGTTGAGACAGAGGGTCGCGCAATACATACGAAAATATTCAGGGCCGAGGTGATGAGAGCCCCCGGGCCGACTTGCATGCACAGCCTTTATGATGGGGAAAATATTTACAGGCGGTGCGAAAATGTTATATTTATGGAGCGGCTGAAAATAGTAAAGCCTTCGCTTGGCAAGTGTTGTGAAAGTTAAGCTTGATTGTTTTATGAGACGCAATACATTTTTATTAGAATTTATGGCAACTGTGGTGAATATTGTAATGTGATATCAGTCTTTTAACATAAAATATTCTGTGTAGAGTCTGTGAGCTCGTCAAATATGGGTTACGTTATAGAAACTGGACCTTAAAACGTGTAATATCGAAAAATGCAATGTATCCACGTGGTCGGTCACGTGGCCGGGCACTACTTTGTTTACAAACCAGCGAGACCGCTATCGATCGTGCAGGCGGCGAAGTTTTTATGAATTAACCGTCAAACAAGTAAAGAAGAACAATGAAAAACAAACTCTTCAAACAAAAATCGATGACAATCTGGGCCAAAAACTTTGTGGAACTTTGCCGGCAAAAAGATTTATATACTTATAAAAAACTGAGCGGGAAAAGAACTTTTCGAAAAACTTTAAATTGCGACCTTGAACCGCGCCAACTTTGTTTCGGATTACTATTAGTGAAGTCGGGAAGTTTTTAATAGAACGGGGTTGATATGCCGTTGATTCGTCTCATGCTTAAAATGCTCTTGTGTGGCTTAAATGTACCGCTGTTGTACTATATACGTAGTAGGTATCTAATTTAAGATCTATCATAATATTTAGGTATTTATTAGTCAGTATCACGAAGTTTTTCAATCTCTGCTTTTCGATGGAATATAATTATAGTATCATCCAAATAAATTGAGAAAATCCAAAAGTTTAGTAGCTGTTCTGATGCTGCTTAATATATTTAAGTACATTGAACACTGCACATAAAATGTATCTATCTATAGCTTAAGGTGTATGATGATATGGTGAAAAAAAAAATACGAAGACGAATGAAAAACAAGCAATGTGCAGGGTCTATCTGAACGAAGCGATTTCCCAACAAAAGACCTGACGAAAAAGTGCCTTGTAAAACAATACACCATCAACATTTCCATCTAAAAGGCATTTAAAAGAGGCAGCGCCGTCAATTGCGACAACGTTTCCTTTATTAACTGTTAACTAGGAGCGGGTGTTTATGTAAATTGTTATTGCTTTTTTTAAGAAAAACCTCGTTTGACACGTCGCTGGAGAGGTCGGCTCGTTATTACTGGAGATCGGGCCGCTCGGGCACAATGGGATTTTGAAGGTAAATAAGTCTTTAAAAGAGGAATAAGTAAATTAGAAGCGACAAGATAGGAATCTCCCCTATTTTTCCAAAGGCTGGGGCGAGAAAAAAAGCGATCGCCTTTGCTTTGGAGTAAGCTATTGGATAACAAACTATGGATACGGCACGGCATATATTATGTACTCTTTCTTCTAAAGATGCATGAAGTTACTTAGCAAGTGTCTAATATCCTTGTTAAGTTAGTTCAATTTCTGAAAATGTAAGGTCCTCTGGAACATGAGATACAACAATTTTACGCAGGCAAGAGAGCAAATAGCCTCCAGTTAACACGTAACGAATAATTTATAAAACATTTTATTGAACGAATTTTATTTAACTCATATTCATTATCCACAGAGCCTTTGTCCTCATAATTTACTGAAGACGTCACCCCTGAAGTATTAGGATACTAATATTTACTTTGTACCCACAGTATCAATTCACAATCAGCAGTTACTTGCTTCTCGCGGTTTATTTAGACAGCCTGTAGCATATTAGAACCCAGAGATCACATGAATGTTGAATTGTCAAGGAAACTGAATTCATTTGCATAGTTCCATAAGGACTGGTTCAATGAAGAATCCGTCACTTCACCGACACCGTTCGTGAATATAATATAAATGTAAAGTTAAATAAAACAGTTTAATAAATTGATAAGAATAGAAGCCCTCTCCGTAACACCTTATCTTAAAAAATGTTTTAAGGGTGAGTGCGGCGACACTCCTGGCCGGTATCATAACAGCTGCTGCCAGTGATACTGTCTCATTAAGCTATCCGCCATCTTAGCTGTGAGCGTTACATGCCCATGTTTTTAAATTATAATCGCGAGATGGATTAGCGAATAAATTGGGAGGACTTGCTTGCTTGTTAAAAATTGTTGTAAGCGAAATAAAATTGCACATTAAAAAAGTATTTTAATACATAATATTTATACAAAATATTTTTGTGCAGGAAAATATGATTTATTATTAGACTAGAGGATGCCCATGACTTTAGGTTTTTAAAATCTCGCGGGAACTCCTATTTTTCTTAAGCTTATCAAGCTCAAAGAAACTACACGTGTTTTTAGATTTCATTTATAAGATGTATTTCAGATTTTCTATTTTGAAAACTTAAGAGAAGTCACCTTCCAGCGCTCCTAAGCGCATCCCATACAAACGAAGTTTGATTCTTATTTTAATAATAAATATAAGTTTTTGAGTGAAATTTTGTATACACGCTCTCGTAACCAATATATGTGTCTATGGTTGTCTAGCAAACGGACTCAAAACTTCTCTCAAGTCCGAAATACATCAGGAGTAACGAATAATGATGTCATGCTTCTTTCATTTAAAGTTTAGATTAGAATTAACTTGATAGGTTTAACACCTATCTTATAATGCTAGCGACGGGTAATTCGCTTGTCTTTCGAAACATTTCATAAAGTCAATTTTTTTTAACAAACAGAATTCATCATATAAATAACTTATTTTCTATAAATAACATTAAACGATATTTTTCAAATGGCATCCTTATTACTTCGAGTTCAAATTAGCTTCGTTACCCGAAGGGCGGCTGAATGTGACAGACGTCAAAATAGACTCATTCCTTACTCATTCAAATTCGTATTAATCTGCGACATCCAACGATTTGATAAATGCTGGCAATAAAGACGTTGAATGTCGACATTCGTTTGTCAGTTACTTCAGCATTTTAGTGTTATTTTTTGCTGAACCGTCACAAAGCATTAGTCGTTTTCAAAATGGCTTGATATCCACGAGCTTGACGTAATCGTAAACTAAATTTTTTATGTAAATACATACCTACACGAGACTTAATTGTATTAGTAGAATGTGAACGCTTTTTTAAATAGATACTTAGGTAAAAATATTCGTAGAACTTTGAATACTGCCTAGGTAACGAAGACATAAAATCATAAGGCAAATTAGAGAGAAGCAGACGAGTTTATTCAATAAATTTTCTCCAGTGTTTGTGTATTCATACGGCATCGGGGAATAAAGTCAAAGATGCGTGCGTTCTTACGTCGCCTCGTTGAAGGTAATTTACAAATTACTCCCCGCTTTACAGGTCCCGCGACGAGCGACTTTCGCGAAGTCTGAAAATGATCTTACAAAGTGTAGGCTGCGGGGAGGTCGCCCGAGGGCTTCGAGGCGTGCTGTGTCGATAGAGTTTAAGAGTTATGCAAATGTTATGGACAACAAAAAAGTTAATGTCAATGATAAGTGCGCGCCCCGGGGAGCGATCAGGACGCAGTGTTCGAGCCTGTGTTGTGTAAACTTTATAATCTCTTTCAATCTTCTTTTTTTTTATTTTGTAAAGTGTCTAATAAAGGTAAATGAAGTTTCGTGCATAATGAGTCCCGAAGCCCTTGTTTGGCTTTATAGTCTTGTGTTAAATTAAGGCTGCTCTACATTTTTTTTGCTATTAAAATGTATTACGCATAAGCTTTACTGGGTGAGTGTTATTAATCATTTTCTCGAAGGTTCAAAAAAAATTCGATTCAATAATAATAAGCAAACAACCTATGACCATTTTATTCTACCCGACTCGTAAAGACCACTTGGCTGACAAATTGAAGCCTCCATTTTGCATCCGATTGTACTCAAGAGGCGCGAAATGACTCTAAAAAGTGCTCGAGCGGAGTACGTGGAATTAGGAAGAGGTCTCCGATGAGAGGGGTCGGATCCCATTAAAAGTGCCGGCGCTAGCAGGTGACTAGCTGCGGGTTAGTGGCGAGTCAACGAACTTCGCAGTTTTGCGCTAAGCCTTTACTGTGGGATGAATTTGAATTCATTGCGTAAATTCTAGCGCAATTAAATATGCATTAAAGCAATTACAAACGTACGGTAATCGATACGTAGAATGAATTAAATAAAATCCACATTTTCAACAAAAAAAAAAATTAAAACGAAATATACGACTGTCATAATAACTCAGACGAAAAATGTTTTTCATTTATTTTAAAGTTAAGTTTTGTGTTTTTTAAGTTATTAGCTGCTAATTTTACTTTTCACGAATGGCGCGTTTTTTTTTTCAAACCCATTCTCCCACATACTGTTTTTGTTGAACTCTAACAGAAGACTCGTATATGCTAATGTCTGAACATTCATTACGGCTCATAACAGAATCACGTTGCCGAGCGTCTATCGATCCTGCGTCTCATACCTAATCTTAGACTACCGTAGGTGAAGTTTTACATGCAAATGAATTAATTCTTCTCGTCGGGGTACTCGCGGTGCATCGTCGATGCCTCGTTGCATTTATAATGCGAGTTCATTACCTCGGTAGAGACTCAACGAGTGCATGAGCGCTCCGTAATGGCTTGGGAAGAACGTTCGCTTCAATTATGATTGGGATATTAAATTGTTATAGGTTTACTCGATATCTATCAGCGTGTTAGTATCCGCGTTTAATATAGAGATTATGAAAAATTTTTTAGTGTTCCTATATTTTTTACAAAATATTGTTTTATACGCTTGATATAAAACTTTATATTGCATCCGCCTGTAAGTTCTGTAGTGAAGTTAATAACGTGCTTTTCATCCACTTCTAAATATTGAAACTTTGCAAACTTATGTAACTCTGATGATAATACAATAATATGGAAGAGACTAGTTGGTATGAGAATGAAGATGGGAATCAAAGGGACTTGCTAACAATGAATCTATCAAGTATGGGCTCGTTTTGCTTGTCTTGGTAACATATTCTAACATATTAACCCTTTGGTAACATACTCTAATTTAGCTGGGCTATTCACAAAAGTGCGTTTTTAGGGTTCCGTACCCGAAGGGTAAAAAACGGAGCCCTATTAATGTCACTCGGCTGTCTGTCTGTCTGTCTGTCTGTCTGTCTGTCTGTCCGTCTGTCCGCCGGTCACAGGTCTCTAGCTCGCAGACGAAATGAGTTACAAACCTGAAATTTTGGTATTTAGTGTAAAACGTTAACCCAAAATCAAATATTGAATTAGAAATTGAATTAAATTATTTTTCAGGGGGGCTCCCATACATGAAAAAGGAGCCGGAAAAAAAATTTTTTTCTTTACCCTAGCTTGTGGGGTATCATTGTTTAAAGCTCATTAAGTAAAGTACAAATATATATTTTTTTAATTTTTATCTCAAAAAATAAGGGAATGGGAGGCCATCAAAGTTGTCAGTTTTAGACCATTTTTGTGACGGGGGCTATCTCAAAAACTAAACTAGTTGGGAATATGATATTTCAGTATATTATGTACTATATGCTCTATTTAAACAACAAATACTGAAAACAACGATTTATTTAATAGTTTATAAGCTGTGACCCAAAATAAACGAACATTTTTTTGGGTTTTTCTTTCACGGTTTGTTGCGATGTCTAGCTCGGAAATTAAATATTTCTTAGACCCAAAATATTATATTGTTCATAATTATGTACGGAACCCTGAAAGAGCGAGGCCCGACTCGCACTTGGCTGATTTTTTAAAACTATTATTTATTAGTATTGATAATATTAAGACTTGTGATAATTAATTATGTCTCGATTGAAATGTGCTTTATGTATTTTATATACATACATCGTTTTGTGCAAAAAGCAGCTTGAATTAACAGATTTTTTTTTTCTGAAAAAATGTTAAACGTACCTAATTATAAATCCCGTTAAAGCGGTTTAAGACATCGAGTCTCCTCTTAAAAATGGAATTAGGTTTTCCTTTTAAAAATTTATGGGGCATTGCGGTAAACACATTTTCCTTGAGGCATCGGGGCGCGTGTGCATTTTTAATTTTTATACCCGCCCGTCGGATGACGCGATGAATTTTTACTGAAGTGCCCTTTCTATCTTATTAGCGGGAGAGTTAATTGAGAAGCAGGTAGCGACTAGTTGCGGTGTCTATGAATAAATTTATACATCCATTTTGCCTCAGCTAACTACGATGATAAACAAGTCGCATTTCGTATAAACGCCTAACCAAAGGCCTATATACAAGAGAACTGAAACTGGCAAAGCACGTCGCTTACGCGATTCTCCGAGAAGCTTTCTGTATTTTGTTTTTTAACCCCCGACGCAAAAACGACGGGGTGTTATAAGTTTGACTTGTCTGTGTGTGTGTGTGTGTGTGTGTGTGTGTGTGTCTGTCTGTTCCCCTGTGGCGCTCAAACGGGTGGACCGATTTGAATGCGGTTTTTTTTGTTTGAAAGGTGAATTAGTCGAGAGTGTTCTTAGCTATGTTTGATGAAAATCGGTCCAAGATGGCCGCCGCTACAAAATGGCGGATGATATATTTTTTCACAACTCCCTTGATATGGGTATCAAATGAAAGGGCTTGACTAGTAGAATAGCACTATTGCAAATTCAAGATGGCCGCCGCCACTAAATGGCGAATGTCGGGGGTTTTTTAAATTTTCAATTTACACTTGTGTTCATTTAAGTCAGCTAAGAAAAAAATAGATAGGTATACTTTGTCACATCACTTTATCTTTTCTTCAGCTTTACGGGACCAATCAATGACATCAATCACTTTTCCCATGCTATACCTATATGGGCAAATATTTTGAACTCAGAAACATCATATCTTAAGTCACAGCTAATAAAACATAAACCCTTCCGATATGTTTATCGCGTCCGTGATTTAGCCTAAGAGAAATTATACCCTCTTCTTCCTAGAGAACGCTTATTTAAAATGAATAAATACTTATTATATCTTTCGTTTTTGCTTAAGTCAATATGCACTGTCAAAAAAAAGATCGCAATATAATTTCAGTGTCATCTTGAAAGACAGATTGTAAATAATTTTGTTTGTTTTGTTCACCACCGTAGTAACAGTTCAGCTTGCGATAATTTGTGATCTTTTAACTTCTAAGTGCTTTGTTGTGTGAAATATTTTGACTATTTAATATTTTAGTAATCATGATTTGTGTAGCCATTGGCTGCAAAAGTCCGCTCAGTGTATTACGTGAGAAAAATATGCGTTTATCTTTGCATCGGTAAGTATTATATTGAATTCTGATAAGTTATCACGTTTAGTTTATTATTATTTTGCTGTAGTCATAACGAATGCAATATTAAACCATTTTGATAAATTTATAATGACCGTATTAGAATTATATTTCTTTATTTTGATAAAATTTAATTTTTCATACGAGATTTCATGCCACTAGTGAAGCGCATTGTCATCTCATATCGATATCGATAGTCGTGTAGTATCCGACATATGGCAATAATTGAATGGTCTCAAACCACTTTAGTAAAATATTAACTACCCACACTATACTTCCGTGAGTTCCTTCCGTACTTAGAATTTTATTTCCGTGGAATTCTGACGTAATGTTACCAGCGATAAAACAATTCCCACAAAAAAGATAAAAAATTCAAAACTTACGTAAATAAAAATCAACTGCCGCATGTAGATATGATAAATGCCTGACAAACACTTCATGGTGATAATGTCATTCAACTTCCATTTTTGAATATTTTTTTTTCAATATGCTTCTTTTTTTTCTATTGCTGTTAGTGTGCACTTTCTAGTTTCCACTCTTGGTGTTTTCTATTTTAGGGCGAAACGACTAATATTACGCGGCATATAGCTTTTAAAGATGACAGGGAATTAAAGTAGTTTGAGGTAAAATCGTACTTCGTAGACGTCTACCCTGTTCTCCATACAAATAACTCATCTGCAAATGACAATGACAGCTGTCAGAATTCCACGGAATTAAAAATCACAGTGTATAAATGCGTGTATAAATGCGAAAGTGTGTCTGCCTATTTGTCTGTCTACTAGCCTTTCACGGCCCAACAGTGTAACCGATATTGATGAAGTTTTGTGCAGAGGTAGCTTACATCCCGGGCAAGGACATAAGCTACTTTTTATCCCGGAAAATTAAAGAGTTCCCACGAGATTCTTAATGGTCCATCCGCTTATACGAAATATGGTACAGAGGTAGCTTGCGTCCCGGAAATTTACATAAGCAACTTTTATCCCGGAAAAGCAAATAGTTCTTAATTATATATCTTATTTCACAAAATTAAAAAAAAACTAAATCCACGCGGACGAAGTCGCGGGTGTGAGCAACGTGTAGTATTTATGTATCTATATAATTGTATATAAACAGTGGAACTAATGCGTTTTGACGAGATAACTTGCATAGTAATTTAAACTTAATTCAAATGAAGTAAAATAAAAGAACAAAACACTCTTTTAAAGTATTATATTTCAATCTCTTATTACTTTGTTATTGAATCTACCACCATTTCCAAGGGGCTTTTGTCTTAGAGAAGAAATGGCGAAACAAACTCTAGAGCACCATCTTTTGAAATAATTCACATTTACAATCACATCACAATAACAATAAATCATCATCATCATCATCATCAACAAGTCATCAGGAAAAATCAACAGTTCCCGCGGGACTTTGAAAAACCCGATATCTATATCTACAGCTATAGGTAGATTACTATAGCAAACTTTCTTGAAAGTAGGTATAAAGGTTGGAAAAGGGAGCGGGAATGGGAACCGGAAATCCACGATTCCCTCTGGATTTGTTCAAAACCGAAATTCACCCGGGCGAAGCCGCGGGCAAAAGCTAGTTAGATAATAAAACAAGCTTGGAAAAGTCAAGCTAATCTTTTTATCTGTTAGCATTCTTATATGAAGTCATCTTAATCTGGCCTAGGTATGTACTCTTATTCAAGTAGGTACTCATGGCTTCACCTGGCTTGGCATGGCTTTTTTGATGAATCTTGACTAAACCAATCCTTCAACAATTTGTATCTAAATTAAATCATAAAGTTACCTGTAATATATATATGTAAATAATAATTATTAAAGAGTTATGAAAAAGTAAAATCATAGTCAATATTGTTCATATACTTATTGTACGCCATAATGTAATTTTTACTATTTACCCGACTGTTACCATATTCATAATACTCTCTTGTACCTACAAAATTACAATAAAAGTGATTTCTATTTCTATAATAATAATAATAATAATAATAAATACTCACACATACACACACGGTCGTCTGTTCCTAAAGTAGGCAACTTAATGCCTGTGTTATAGGTAACAGCCGACTGATAGACATCTATAATATAATAAAACTGTAACAGATCCAATTCTGTACATTGAAGTTATTTTGAAAATTTTTATTGGAGGGCACTCTATAATCAATACTGAAGCCAAAACTGCAATTTTTTTCATTTTTGTCTGTCTGTCTGTCTGTCTGTCTGTCTGTCTGTCTGTCTGTCTGTCTGTCTGTCTGTCTGTCTGTATCTTGGCCGCGCATCACGCCGAAACTACTGAACGGATTCAAATGAAACTTGGTACGATTTGAGTTTATACTCCGAGGTAGGACATAGGATACTTTTCATCCCGAAATTCGGCACGGTTCCCTTGGGAGAGGGGAAGAAAGTTAAAACGTGTATTTAGCTGTAATTCATTAACGGGTAGTTCGATTTCACTCATTCTTTTTTTGTTCGAAAGGTAGTACTTCAAGTATTATCCCGTAAATATTTCAAGGTCATAGGTGTTTTAGTTCAGAAATGACAGACATTTATTGCGTTCAAATAACTTGAGACCCGGATCTTTGCACGTACGGCTTATTTTAAACTGGTGTGCGTTTAAATTTATGTTTGTCGATCTGTCTATTAGTTCCAGCTAATTTCCGAAACGGCTGGATCGATTTTGACGGAACTTTCAATGGCAGATAGATGATGTTATAAGGAGTAACTTAGGCTACATTTAGTTTGGGTACATAAAATAATTATGGGATCCGATCCGATCCTATATAAATCCTATAAACACGCGAACGAAGTTGCGGGGGTCAGCTAGTATTTACATATAAATACATATATATTTTTAATAAAGGTATACATATATACATATTATTATAAATACACCCAGACTCGGAGCGGGAATCAAACCCGCGACCCCGGAGCGGAAGGCAGGGTCACTGCCAACCGCGCCAACGGGCCAGTCAATTTCCATAATTATTATCGATACCTACTTAAATTGTCATCCCTAGTTTATACTTGCTTAGGTCAAAACCGCACTGGTAAGACAACACGCGCTGATGCGACAGCGATTCCGTTAAAACAAACTCCTATGAACTTATGGGACTGGCCACATAACTTAAGCGACGTGCGCCATATTTTATTTGTTTAAATCATTCGTTATCTATATTCTATACATAATTATAATAAAATCGTAGAATTGCCGTATTTATACATTAAAGATTTTTGCAAAATAATAACTGGGGGATGTTAGGGATAAGTAATGGAACATAAAAAAGCTATTTTTCAAATTTTTGTCTGTTTGTCTGTCTGTTTATCTGTTTGTCTGTATGTTTGTGCGCGCATCACGCAAAAACTACTGAATGGATTGAAGTGAAACTTGGCACGATTTAAGTTCATACTAAGGAGTAACATATAGGATACTTTTTATCTCGAAATTCAGCATGGTTTCCTTGAGAGAGGGGATGAAAGTTAAAATGTTTACTTAGCTGTAATTCATTAACGCATGGTCCGATATCATTCATTCTTTTTTTGTTAGAAAGATAACCGGCTTATCTCTGAAAAGGCTGGATCGATTTTGATGGGACTTTCTCTGGCGGATGTTTACATTTTGATCTACCTAAACATCCGCCAGTGAAATTTTAACAGTTTTTAGCAAGGTATGAGCTCAAAGGAGCTTAGGAAAAACAAAATGATTCCCACTGGATTTTCAAAAACCATCCGAACCACGCGAACGAAGTCGCGGGTTTCCGCTTGTCTATACATATAATAAAATCGTAGACTTGCCGTGTCTGTACGTTAAAGAAATTTGCAAAATAATAACTAAGTAATGGGACGTAAAAAAGCTATTTTTGAAATTTTTGTCTGTTTATCTGTTTGTCTGTATGTTTGTGTGCGCATCACGCAAAAACTGCTGAATAGATTGGAAAATGTATACTTAGCTGTAATTCATTAACGCGTGGTGCAATTACATTCATTATTTTTTTGTTAAAAGGAAATACTTTAAAAATTGTTCCGTAAATATTTCAAGGTCATCGGTTTTGTAGTTCAGAAATTACAGCCATCACAACCCTCAGTATTCCATATTACTTGGAACCTGGCTTGCACTTGTACCTTTGAACATCCGGATTATCACGTGTTGCATTAAAATTTGTGTTTGTCTGTCTCCGAAATGCTGGACCGAATTTGATAGAACTTTCATTGGGAAAACCATAGTGATGGGAAAGAGATATTAAAAAATTAACACTCATTAGTATTACTGTATGTAGTTCCATTTTAATGCCCAAGTTCCTTTTTAGTGTCTATTGAAAATGTGAAGGTATTTACCTATGTACCTTGTTCAAGCTAGATAGTCTGTTTAGATATCCAACTTTAAATCTAACATCTTGATTTATTTCATAAGCCTACTTTCTTTTAAATAATATAAGAAACGAAATCTCAAAGAGAAATATGTTATAGGGGTTGAACAAATCCTTAAGTACACGTAGCCCACGTAGGGTACATTTTCTACTATTCGCAACACAAACTGACACAAGTTAAGTGAATGTTCCCTATCCCATTGTTCATCGCCGCCGTCTTTGAGGCCCGAGTCGCGATGTTGCGCCTTACCATGCGGCCTCGGCCTAAGTATATATAAGTATAACAGTTGAACTACATCAAACTGGTTATTTTTTGTTTAAAGTAGGACAACTGATAGTAGCAGACTTCTCTTTCTTTCTTATGCTTAAAATCGGTACAAGTGAGTGAGTCAAAGAGATGTTTGATTTCGTCTAAAATATCTCGTTTCCATAGCTACTTGTTCCTAGGATTTAGCGCCTCGCTTGGCCCCATTTCACGGTGTTCCGCGAGCGATTCCCAAATTGAATTGATATGTTTCCGCCAACGTGGCCGCGGCATTTTTAGACCGTATCGCGTATCATATGCGCGCCAAAGCGAGCAGAAAAATGGTACCGATAGCAACTCAGTCACTGATATTTATATCACGTATTTTTTATATAATCTGAATGGGTCCTAATGCTTTTTTTTTCTAATCGGTCTTTCTGCTTAAATCGAAAAGGGTCATAAATCAAAAATTCACTTTCTTACAGCAAAGCCATTCAAAGTTTCGGAATTTGTGTTTCGGAGTTGAACACAAAATATATTGAATACAAAACTATAGTTTTGTGTTCTTTCGTCAATGATAAGCATGTTATATATCGATAAAAGCGTATTTCAAAGTTGCATTTAATGATAATAAGAAATATATTCTAAGTGTTGCCTGGAAAGATACATATATTTGCAGATAAGACTCACATTGTGAGTAACGTTATTAACTGGACTTCATGTCAGTTACGGTCGATTATTTTGACTTCTAGGCATAACTTATCCGCGTACAAAAAAATATTTAAATTCAGTATATTTTGCATTTTGCTAACTCACTACTTTACAACAAAAATATATTTATTTTTAAGTTTTAGTTAAAGTCGTGAAACAACTAAATAGATGTTAAGGTATTTGTTAGTAGATACAGATACTTACGGTCTTACCATAACAAAAAAAATTAACAAATTCAACTAATGAAACTTTTAAACAAGTTTAGACATTTAAAAATCTGAAACTCTCAATCCAGTTTTTTTGAACACTGTACACGTAACACGACATGAAGTGTGAGATAGGGGTGTAGTAAAGAGTGCAAACGATCGGGTCGCAGTGTCAGACGCGGTACATTGAGAGCGTTGCCAATTTTGCATATCTCATACTGCCTCACAACCTATTAGCGATATTATAACCTTATTTTATTGGTGTCGGCTACAGTATGTTATGGAGTTTATCAGTTCACATAATATGTTAAAAAATATTTTATCTTCTTAGTATTGGGTATTAAGTTGATAATGGTTTATTTACTTTTGCTTTTTAGGCTTAACTAGACAGGGACCTAAATTGTCTAGGTGACTAACTTAAAGCTTTTAATTTTCATAGTTGCAGTGTAATTTGTGGTTACATAGATAAGTAGACTTTGTCGTCGTTTAAATAATTAATAGTCTTTTTTTATCGTATGTGAAGTTAATTTATAAAAAATACGCAATGAAGACCAAACACTATATCGGCAGACAAGTCGATAGTGTTGTGCAAAAATAATATCGATAGTTGAGGGAGTCCTCCAAACAAGAGCTCACCTTGCCCCCGCGACTGTATCAAAATGATAAAAACGTTGAGATCCAATAACCATTCATCCATCAAGTGTCAAGATATAATCTGGGACGGTGCGACTTGCTTAGCCCTTCGGGGAGGAATATAAAAATGCCTGGAAGATTTACAGGTTCGGTTGAGATATGGCGGATTCGCCTGCATTGTGGCCTCACAGCCCAGTGAAATACGGGGACGCTGTGGAGAACTCTTTGCGATTTATGTAGTGGCAAAAGCAGTAGTTTAAATTTTAATAAAATATAATCTTTTGGCCTCGTTTTGACCTTTCTAGTTCCACTCGTGGTAGCGTTAGATCTTATACGTCACATATATCATAGAAGAGATTTTTTAAAGTTTAATATTATAATTTTCTAATCTAATTAGCAGTTTATTACTTAATATTTAATCTCTCGATTGTAATTTTTTAAAATTGAAAAGAAAATATAAAATAACAGGCTGTCTATCTCAAAACATTTAAGACATTAATCAAATTTCGGTTTGAGGCTACCTAATTTTGTAAAAGTAAGGGCTTGGAAAAACAAAACGTGCGACGGAAAATTGTCTAACATCGCTTCTGGCTATGTGATCCAAATGCGCATTCTGCAGAGAGCGTTTCAGACCCGCGTCGTCACCTTGCTTCCTGCAGTTTATAGTGACATGTTTCATACAGTTCCCGGTATACTCAAGTCCTGTGGGTGATTCGCGTCACGCATCGCTGCCGTCACTTTGCATGTATGTCCAAATTATAAGAAAAATATGAGCTCTTATTTAATTCATTAGGTTTACTTAGCAACTAAGGACCACGCGTGACTTCTCTCGCGTGGCATTAGGAATTCTCTATCCCGCGGTAATTTCGAAAACTCTGGTGT
The DNA here is from genome assembly GCA_920104075.1 of Melanargia galathea. Taxonomy (NCBI): domain Eukaryota; kingdom Metazoa; phylum Arthropoda; class Insecta; order Lepidoptera; family Nymphalidae; genus Melanargia; species Melanargia galathea. Next base: position 7,072,999 of record OV049864.1, read on the forward strand.
TTTATTCCTTGTCTACATTATTAACGATATCTTATATGCATTTCAGCTTTCTAGATCCTAGAGTGTTGTCAGTGAGTGAATTGGAACTTTTCTTTTTGTATACTGTATAGATTAATATTAAAAGAAGTCGATGATTTCTATTACTTGAGAATAAAATGCCACCAGGCATAAAGAAAAGATAAACAAAACTTCATAAAAGATTTCTTGCACAGATAACATAACTAAACGCAGCAAAAAATCAGTTTGTATCTGGCATTCCGGGCCAGCGAGCGATTTAAATCTCTTAAGCTCCCGGCGACCGTCCGCAGCGCCACTCGAAAACTCACAAATCTTTCATAATCTCCCAAGATCCCGCCAGGAACGTTTTTCATAGTGGACGCCTTCTATACAAGTTGGGGGAGCGGAAAAACTATTCGAAAATGGTACAAAGTGTTGAAGAATGTGCGAGAAAAATTCTATAAAGAAAATATATTCTTAAGTCAATCAGTATTGGAAATATACTTAGTCAATTATTTTTACGGAATGCTACGGTCCAGGTTTTATATCTAAACTTATCCTATCACTTTGTTCCTTAATGTGAAAGTAAATAGATATGAGGAATTATTAACGAAACGGTTTTATCACTATGGTACCTATATATGTATAAACATGGAACACCTTGAATCGTACCAGTTCATTGTCAAGCTTCTGTTATTGTAACGCCTCAGATATTGATATGAGTTAAAACTTTAAAAGACAGGAGGAAATCTTCCAACCAGTAGGATATACTGGTTGTTACTATTGACGTTGAATATTTAAAGAAAACCAAATAAAAATACCCGTTTCCCAAAAACAATTCTTCATTCCTAAACCAACGTATCCACAAACACTTAAATGATTGAGTGGTTCCATAAGTAATGAAACGGATCCAAAACAATGTGAACAAATTTTTTCGTACACGTTTCTCATATTATGTTTACCTATACGTTACAATGCGGGCAGGTACAACCGGTATTCATAAGCAAATACAAGGCGAGGGACCCCATAATTTTTGGTTTGCATTTTTCCATCGCGACCGCGAACTCGATTTTCACTCCCAAGGGCGAACGGACGGACGGTCGGCCTCAAAAATATTAATGAAAATTTTTACATAAATTTATTCGACAGAGGGGCCTATGCGTCCTCCGATTCGATGGGGCCCGCGTCTGTTTTTTATTTATTAATTTAATGGTATTTTCGGTATAATTACGTAGCACAGGTATAATTCATTGGTTTCGGGTAATTAGTATTTGTGGAGCATACGTGGAATTTAATTTTGTTCATTTATTTACGTTCTATGGCGAGATGAATGAAAAAATATGTGCACTGATAACTCTGAAATAGGCCTTTGTTTCCTCTTGACCATAGCGTGTATCGTTAAGGTGCGTCCAGACTTGAACATTTCACCGAACCGAACAGCGAACATTTCGGCGAACTTGTTACGCTCAATGTGGACGGCGCGCTTGGAGCGCTTGAGATGGGTTACTGGGTAACAGTTCGGCGAAAGTTTCGCCGAACTGTTACGCAGTAATCCATCTCAAGCGCTCCAAGCGCGCCGTCCACATTGAGCGTAACAAGTTCGCCGAAATGTTCGCTGTTCGGTTCGGTGAAATGTTCAAGTCTGGACGCACCTTTATTAAATGCCAGCATTACACTATCTTGAAACAAATACCAGGAAGATTTTACAGCATGTAGAAACAAAAAATCAGCCAAGTGCGAGTCGGGCCTCACTCTTTCAGTGTTCCGTACATAATTATGAACAATATAATATTTTGGGTCTAAGAAATATTTAATTTCCGAGCTAGACATCGCAACAAACCGTGAAAGAAAAACCCAAAAAAATGTTCATTTATTTTGGTCACAGCTTATAAACTATTTAATAAATCGTTGTTTTCAGTATTTGTTGTTTAAATAGAGCATATAGTACATAATATACTGAAATATCATATTCCCAACAAGTTTAGTTTTTGAGATAGCCCCCGTCACAAAAATGGTCTAAAACTGACAACTTTGATGGCCTCCCATTCCCTTATTTTTTGAGATAAAAATTAAAAAAATATATATTTGTACTTTACTTAATGAGCTCTAAACAATGATAGGTACCCCACAAGCTAGGGTAAAGAAAAAAATTTTTTTCCGGCTCCTTTTTCATGTATGGGAGCCCCCCTGAAAAATAATTTAATTCAATTTTTAATTCAATATTTGATTTTGGGTTAACGTTTTACACTAAAATATACCAAAATTTCAGGTTTGTAACTCATTTCGTCTGCGAGCTAGAGACCTGTGACCGGCGGACAGACGGACAGACAGACAGACAGCCGAGTGACATTAATAGGGCTCCGTTTTTTACCCTTCGGGTACGGAACCCTAAAAACGAAACATTCTCTAATACTATCAATATCAAAGTTGACTGACCACTCGTAACATGCAATCATATTTGTAGGTATTTGTACTAAAGATATGTACTTCTGCATGTACAACCCTCTCCCTCAGTTTATTGGACTTCGTATAAAAAGCAAAGCATTCTTGGTTTAACCCTTCACCGGCGGCTTCAAAAGAACAAACGCAATATATCGGGGGTTCGGCTTAATTTGCCCGCTACCTAACTTTAACGCGAGTGCCCGCCCGAATGCTCCAAATTACTCTGCGATATTTTTAACGCCCGGAATTTGACCGTTTTAGGTTACGCGAACAATATTAGCCAGATTGTTGTAAGGGTACGACGATTAAGATTCTCGACCTTTACGGTTTCCGGGAGAAAATTTTCGATTAGCGAAAACAGTTGATTCGTTTCACTTGACTCGGTCGAGTCGCGGTTACCAATGATTTCGACTATATAAGGTTGAACAAAATAAAATACAAAACAGTAACTTAGAATTTTACTTATGCATATAGGGCCTGTTTCACCACCTAAGTGTTGGATAGCTTATTCACAACTTTTTCTTTGTCACTTGACATAAACTGAGAAAGTGACAAAACTTACGTTTAGGCTATCCGACACTATCAGAAGGTGGTGAAACAGGCCCTTAATCTTGCAATATAAACTCAATCAGGATTTGTCGCTACCTCTAATTACGTTATCGCGACATCTTCAATCGGAATATTTTGAAAGAAATGAATAAACAAAACAGGGGGGACGAGGCATCTTAATTTGCAGCGTTGCGCTTGGACTTACATTTTTTCTCCAAATGAATTACCCATCTTGGGGGACATTGGCTTCTTGCCGTGTTTACCGAGAGCTCCGAGGAGTCCCACTTTGTTGTTTAATGAAATTATCGGTTTACCGAGCAAATGAACAAAGCCAGATTTCGCCTTCTACGGCTCGGTCAAAAAAGGGAGAGGCTTGTTTTTGTTTTCCTCGCGGGCGCGGGCGGCTCGAATGGACTCCTTTGTGGTATTCCTTGACTCGGCGCGGTACTTAATCAATTATTATCGATTCGTTAATTCGAAATGCAAAGGGGATTAATGGAAATTCTGGACGTGGCGCGGATAAAAGCTTCCACGAAGAATGCTCAGACGGGATTATTATTAGATTGTAGGTACTTATCTTGTGTTTAATTACCTACTTCTATGTATTTGCAAATAGTATCTGAAATGATGTACGATGTTTCGTAAGATAGCACAGTTTAGAGAAACGTACACCTATATTTACTCACTTGTTCAATGAGTTTATAGTTTATGGTATATAAAATTGTTACTTAGGTATAGATAGACCACATTTTCTGTGAAATGGCAAAAAATGAAACTACGGCTGTCATCTTAGAATTTCATACAATTTGACTACAGGTTAGTGTTGTCCGTCCCTTAAACATAAAATACCTACCTAATTAATTATAATAAGAAAAATCTTTTCGGAAATTAATATAAGTAGAATCCGTAATTATTTCTTAGCATTAATGATGCCAAAAGCTATTAAAAGTGATGTCTGGAATATAATTCTGAAAATAAAGACATTTTTTGCAGAATCAGGCTCCGATTATTTCATAATAAAATCGAATAAATACAAGCGAGTATCTGCTGGTACAGTATTATCAAGTGCAACCGGTTTGAGAGCTGTTAAAACCCATTTAAAAACAGACTAAATTTATCATCAGTATACTTACGTAATATGTAAAATATACACATTAAAGTAACGATAATATATTAATGCGTTTTGGCGGGAGTGCATGTGATGCGATGAGTCGTAGTGAATCTCAGATTAGGATTACTAGTCGCGGGCGACTTCTCGTACCTCATAGTACGTACTGTTATGGGATTTTCGTAAATTTGTCGAATAAACGATTGTATGGCAATACTAAGGCGATACTAGCGACCTCCCTCAGTTCACAGATAGAATGGTCGCACTATACATCTATTGACATATTTGACAATTAAGTTTATATCCGTTTATGATTTGCTTTGCAGCGGCTTCATAGTCTGTTCATCTTATTCCGATGGCTATAAGCTGTGATAGCCTAGTGGTTAGGACGACCGACTTCTAATCGGAGGTCGTGGGTTCGATCCCGGGCACGCACCTCTAACTTTTCCGAGTTATGTGCGTTTGAAGTATTTAAATATCACTTAAATTGCTTTAACGGTGAAGGAAAACATCGTGAGGAAACCTGCATGCCTGAGAGTTCTCCATAACGTTCTCAAAGGTGTGTGAAGTCTGCCAATCCGCTTGGCCAGCGTGGGAGACTATGGCCAAAACCCTTCTCACTCTGAGAGGAGACCCGTGCTCTGTAGTGAGCCGGTAATGGGTTGATCATGACATAAATCTATACTATTGATATTTGCTGTTTGTTTACTCGAATAAGTTAAATAAAACAAGTATAAAGTTCGTAAACTTAAACCCGACTACGCAATCGAAACCCGAAATCGCGGGGCAAGTAGCTATTGGCGCCATCTTTTAAGTTCCAAAACTAAATAATAATAAACTTTTGCCGCTCGCACGTCGCTTCTCGATTTTTTCGTAGGTATATAAAATGTAGCCTATGTCAGCCGGACCATAACAAATAATTAATTGACACCTCATTCATCAAAATCGGACCAGTAGTTTAGGCGCTACGGTGGTACACACAGAATCTCATACTAAAATCGGCCACATACATACATACATACACAGACTGCTAAAATCATAACCCTTCCTTTTGGCTTTGCCGTAGTCGGGTAAAAAATAAAGTAATATGTTTTGAGTAACCAAACCTATTTATTTAAGTTAAATCGTGTTACGAGTAACTAAGAAAATAATAGCACTGCGTAGGTTACAAAAGGTGAAATGGAAGAGAGCACAGCCACCCTCTACGACACTAATGGCCGTTCCACTTAATTATATAAAGTACTTAAGTAAATGATAGCTAATCCGAGTCCGTAAACAGAGGTGTGACTTTTCACCGCCGAGGACAATCTGTCACTTCCATTTCCGGACCTTTTCTACCATTTCTTTATTGTTGCCTTTCACAGCGGAAGAATTCTTTCTTTCTTGTTTTTTTGTGCGCTGCCTGCAATTGTCACCCCTGTTGCGTTGATTAAACACAGATGTTTTTAGGGTTTTCGTGTAGGTTTTAAAGGACGATATAATATTATACATTCAATTTTAAAATTCTGGCATAATTTTATTTACGGACATTAAAAAAAATAGTGTATGTTTTCTGCAAATTTCAAGTTAATCCATACATTATATGTTTGATATGCGAAACTGATTCTATCTATCTGTGTGTATGACTGTCACCTTTTACGGCTCAACCTTTGAACCATGTTTGAGCCGGACATAGAATAATTTTTATCGCGGGAACTCAAAATTTCCCATGGAATTTTTATACCTTAAACCTTATTCTAAGTTATGAATTATCAGCTAGTTTCTGAACAAAACTATTTCGATTTAATTTTTGATATATTTTTCATTTTTTTTTCAAAATTTGATTATCTTGTCTCTTAATTCTTGCCAACAGTGCTGTAAATTTTTACCTCATATTATTTGATGAGCCTGTCAAATATTTCGATTCGAATTTTTTTTTTATCCATGTCGGCGTCGAACCAAATTTACATTTAAATAGAACATCTGCGGGCCCGTTCGACCCTCTTAAGGCCTCCATGGCGTTTTTCTTACCCGCTAATTTGTAAATCGCTTCGTAATATGGAAAAATTAAAATGCTGATGTCATATTTTACTCGCTATTTATATGCTAATCTTAGCTGAATGTCTTGAAAATAGAAGGGTGTCCTTGATTAAAATATCAATAGGTAATTTGTGCGAATCGTACTTCGTAGCAATCTTAGATTGTTCTGTCCACAGACTAAATTTGAAAGACGTGTGTAAAATTTCAATGACTTGAATGAATATATACGAAAGGGGGGGGGGGGGGGGTTGAAATATTTTATATTACACAAACCTTAGGTTATTTAATAATGTGAGTATATTATAGGAAAAATAAAATGTTATGATTCCTGTTACAGCAAGATACTATTGCTTAAAGAACAGTAAAGCAAGTTTAGTTTATTTCTTTGACACAGTTCTTATTGAACGAGAATAATTCATGAAACACTTTTGACTTAAAGCCCAGTCTTTACAAACGTCGTGATAATTATGTAAGTGGAAGAAACGCTACAACCGTTACAATGCGAAATTTCATCCAATATAACAACAGATGAGCTCTAATCTTGACGCTTACACCATTTCTCAAGGCGAAACATCACTGCAAATTATTTGTAGGAAGGGTTGAGGGAGCGTTGAACCTAATGCCGCAATATTCGTAAATTAAGAGCTTCGCAGCGAGTCTCTAAATATTATTTTTTATGTTAATAACCGCCCGATTGCGTTAATAAAGCTTTACATTCCGTAATTAGCCGCCATTGTCTGAAGCGGGACTGCAGATGAATTGAAATAATTTCAGAGATTTCTGAGAACGCTGATACATATTAATCTGTTTTATGGAAAATTTCGGGTAAAATGAATTGTTGCATGATTTAAAATTAGGTAGTTAATACAGTTTCAAAAGATATAATTAGTGTTTACTTAGATGGGATTATAGAATATTGTTTTAAATCTTTTCATCCTTACTCTAGTGATTGTTAATCTTAAGCTTTGTGTTTCTTTTACTATTAGTATTATGATGTAAGTTACAATTTATATTACGTAGTTGTTTGTTAAAATCGAACAGATTTTGGATAAAAAAAATTCTATATACCTTATATTATACATAAAATATTATTAACATATAACATAACCTTCATTAAAATATAACATAGTATTATTATGTGGTCCAGTCTTTCTCCAGCATCATCTTTTTCTTACGTTGTCTCAATTTTCGTATTCAAGCGTATGTTATTTCTTTAGATTAAAAAAAAATAGATTTTATATTTAGGTATATAATAGCACGAATATCCGACAATCTTCAACGCAACATCGGGTCCATTAATTAATAAATTAAACAATGCCTTAATTCCGCGGCTTGCTTGAGCCGCAGCGAAAATATTTGCCATGTATATAAATTCTCGCGGATGATGAAGACAACCCTTCAACGCCGGGCCGTCTTTATGGCTCTATTTGTGTATTTTAATTACTGTCATTATATGCTAATGACTACCATCCCTTTTTCTTATCCTCCTAAATGGGTTATTGCAGTCTTAGGTGGAGAGCTGGTAATCTGTAAAGTTATGGCTCGCATAAAGTTCGAAAAGTACAATAATGTGATGATAAAAATGTTGTTACGTATGTACTTTCACTTGGATTTTAAGTATAACTAATATGATTAGGGTTTAATTTAGACTTTATTATTACCTATTATTGATGTGTTTGAAGTCAAAAAATTAAAGAAAGTAAAATTTTATGTACTTCGGTACGAATAGTTAAAGGAGCAAAAGTCATATCATATCATAAAATATTCTGTAAAAAATTAACGTTGTTCAAATGTTGTAAGAAAGGCAATCCACTGGCTCTTAGTGCCCATATTTCTATATCGCATTTTTGTCGAATCGTCCCGAAGATTTAAATAATCATAATGGCATCCACCGGCTCGGAAGGATTATTCCTTTAATTTTTTTTAAAGGGCCGAAATGTTTTGATTAATTGTTTCGGTGCTGCTCGGAGATTTCGTCGGTAATTTGTTTTGTGTTATTAACGTGACGAGGAAGTCGTTTGGCGAGTCAGAAAATTAGGCCTCTTTATTTGCACGATCGTCAGAGCATCCGTTATTTTTAACGATTTGTGTTTTTGTGAGGATTTTTATTTAAACATAGGTATATTGTATTGACAATGACAAATGCGATGCTGAAGAAAAAAAATGGCAGAATTGAATTTCAATCGAGGCGAACAAGTGAAAATACACGTGCAAGTAAGAACGGTAGGTAAATAAATCATTTTCACCAAAATCCATTTCCATACAAATATTCAGTGCTTAGGACCGCGTCGTAGATGCAAATAAAGACGTCTTAACGACACATCTTCCCCGCTGAAGTCGCTGAATTCTTTTACATAATCATGTGTTGAAAATATAACGGCTTTTTAGCGAGGGGTCTGATAAAATCGTTCCGTATGCGACGTGCTTTGTGGATTATTATACTAACACTAGATGATGCCCACGGCTTCGCCCGTGTGGATTTAGGTTTTTAAAAATCCCGTGGGAACTTTTGATTTTCCAGAACAAAACGTAGCTTATCTGTCGAAACCCGTCCCCAAAACGGAAAATCCCGTGGGATCCCCACGATTTCGGAACACAATTCCTTACAGCATCAGGATTGAGGAGTTGGAATCCAATTTTTTTATAGAACAGGGTCGCAATGTTTCTCTATCGATTAAAAAAAAAATTACGCAAATCGGTTCAGAAATCTCGGAGATATCGGTGTACATAGGTAGAAAAACACAACTCCTCCTTTTTTGAAAATCGGTTAAAAAAGTAGCCTATGTTACTCCCTGGTTAATTCTCTACTTGTATGTGAAGGTCCCGTCAAAATCGGTTCAGCCGTTCCGAAGATTAGCCCGTTCAAACAGACAGACAGACAGACAGACAGACAGACAAAAATTTTAAAAACGTGTGATTCGGTTATGGTAGCGTTCAAATAACCATATGAGCTTAATATGAGGTAGTTATTTCGATATTACAGACAGACACTTCAATTTTATTTATTAGTATAGATGTATTTATCATAATCTTCGGCTGATTGGGGTGGGGGCATAGATTTTATCACGAATGCATTAGGATTAGGAAAATATTTTTGTAGGTATATGGTAACCTGAAATGAGAAAATATTTAATTTTTTTATGAAACAATAAATATTAGATTTTTATGTTTTTTTAAGACCCCTTAAATATACCTTTGACTTAATTTATCTTTTGCTTCTAGTCACATTAGGTACTTTATCGTAATTTTTTATCGATAGAGATTTTTAAAGTTATAAACAATCTTCAAAGGAAGAATCGTTCTACTGGACGTATCTTCACTTCATTATTATCAAGAACAGTTGTTTAAAAGTAAAAGTTTGTTTATATTTTGCTGCTTGCCAGACAGTGTAATATTTTGCGAGGAGGGGGGCTCGTAAAAATTAGGATTTCACGGCTTTCCTTTCGTGTTAAAAGCGTCTTCACTGCATCCACAGTCATTTTGAAGACATCGCCTGTCCGTATTTACCGCATCGTTCCTTTTTACGGAGTCGTTTCTTCGTGTTTACGACCGAGTCACCTATTTATTGTTATGTTGAAACGGGGTTAATGTCGTGTTTTTCTAAGGCGACAGGTTTGTAAAATTTGTTGACACTTTTAAAGTAATTGATACTACTTACTTCTTAATTAAAATGTACCTTCATTATTTTCCGCTCTGTTTGTCCAATAAAATTATAAAGTAGGCAAATGAGTTGAAGCACAAGTAGAAATAGACAAAATTAATTGCCTCAATAAGAGAACTAGACTTGTGCCGTAAAACATTACTTATCCTATGAAACATTATTAACATAAATTATCCTATGAAAAATATATTTGAGAAAACAAGTCAAAGAGTCACTTACGTTTCTAAACACAGAAACAGTTCATACGAGACGAGGTTTTTACTTACATATTTTATTGCCATTGAGAACCCAGTTCTGAAAATATATTCGAGCATGCGAGCGCCTAGCATGTTTCCTTGTCGCATTAGGCATAAGTAGTGCTCTCTCCTCACCCTATTAACCGTGATATATGCGACGATTCTTTTCCCAAATCCTCGAAACAGAAGGGAAGTGGTGTCATATCGCGCGCGTCGCTTGCCACCGATATTTTGCATGTGAGACCCGCTAATTCCATTGATAAATGATTTGCGCGGAATTCGGAATTGGGAGTTTTGCTGTTCTGCAGTTATCTCGCGTATTTGTCACGTTCTAGGATTAAGGTTTGCTGACGTAATAAATTGAATATGTTTTTGTATTTTTGTCATATACCTATTAGATACTACTATTTAAAGCTTAAAAACAACGATGAGGACTTTTAGTAAGCTGTCAGTTATTCGTTACAATTGGTCCTCTAATATATCATCAAAAATGTTTGGAAGTTTCGATAAAGATAATAAACATTTGCCAAGAAATTGTTTTGCTTGGATTTAGGTCTAGTCACAATCTTAGTCTTAAAATCAAAGCGAAAAATATTTGAATCAATATGCGTTCTTGAAAAGTACCTAACCAATCTGATCTGAAAATTGTTCTAAATATTTGAAGCCCAAAAAAGTTTCATGAGATTTTACTCGTATTTAACATAATTTGCTGGTTTGAAATTCGGGGAGAATTTAAGAACACGAAATGCACAAGCCTCCGAAGGTGTAGACCCCGCGGGCGATTTGCGAAAAACGTACTCGTAGGTATTCGCGATCCAGACTAATAAGAAGAGAACACGCGTCCCAAACGCGATTCACGTGTTCAGACAAAAACCGATGTTCCCCTCCCGAAGACACCGTGTGTGATGTATGCAAAAAGGGAATTGAATAAGGTGATTTTGTTCCGCGGGTCGCTCCCGCAGGAAAAGAATCCGGTAATGGCGAATACAATAAATTTTCATAAACAAATTGCGTTTTGATGGCGGCATATCGGCGCGCCGCGTTCCCACTGCCAATAAGGACTGATACGGAAACAATGCCGCGACACTGATTGAATGTCAATTTACGGTAACGGGCTTCACAGATTCTGTAAGCTTCGGCAAATTACAGGATGTTCACGTGTGTATTAACTACGGAGACATAAGATATTGTTTTAATAATTCAGTAGCCCGAAAATGTTTTATTTACTTACCTATAGGTACGGTATAACAATAACATTCACGTTTTTTACAGTACGTAGTTTTTAAATGCTTATAATATGTTTTGAAATTTTAATAAACCTAAAAACCTAAGACTTTTTATTGAAGAACATACGGAAAACAAACTACTTCAATGTACCTACTTACCTAAGAGTAAATAAAATGCATGTAAAAAAATTCTAAGGTTAATTAAGATTATAATTAACTGTAAAATATTTCATTTCAATTTCATTTTCTCATTTCTAATTTTCTAAAAAATACAAAATTTTATACAAAATCGGGTATGTAAGTACGTAGGTGTATAGTACTGCAGGAATTTATTGAGAAACAATCCGGAAACACTGATTGAATGTCAATTTGGCGACGCGTCACGTCGCCTTGACGATGCGGGAACGTCTCCTTAACACGCCGAGAGCGCTGATCGGAATATGTTATTTATTTGTGAAAAACCCCGCACATGGTATCGATACAAATTTAATAATGATTACGATTTCATATAAACTGGTGGTGTAGATTGCTTAGGAAATAAGTTACCTATTAATATCTTTTTCCTAAGCAACCCTAAACCTTACATCCATCCAGTCAGAAACTGATTCCAACTGGATGGACGGGCGGAAAGACGCAACTTACTTTTTCGTTGTTTTTATCAAATTGCATGCAATGTAGGTTAAGCTCTCTCTTTTTAAAAAAAGCTGTTTTTATTCCTTCTTAGAAAATAAAGTGGCTTGAATATATCGTTTTCTGGATTGAAGGGAACATACCTATACGGGTTTTTTAGAAAGAATAGGTAGTGATAAGAAATACAATTTAAAAGCATAAATTTAATGAAATGGTACAGACGTACGTTAAAATACGTCTAGATCTTTTAATTAAATCTACCCAATGAGATAATAGTATGCATGTTTTTCGATGTTACTCCCTAAATCTCTAATGACTTATTATGTCTACCTTCCGTTCTAACCGCCTGTAGGTACAAAATTAAGTCAGTAATATACACCTGTGCTTCGCCCCGACATTTTCGCGCGCATAAATCAAACCCGCGACCCTGCCGCGACGTCGTGAGCAGAGATCATTATTTAGCGCAATGGTAAGTTATGCGAGTTTTTATCCAGCAATTAGCTTTAGGATTTACAAAAAAAGCCAAAAAAAATACCACTTGATAAATGGTTGATGTTACGTACTTACAGCTTATTAATTTATTTATCTTAATATACGGGGTAGGTACTGTAGATTCTCACACATTTGTATGCATCTTTATATCTTGAACGTTGTTTGTTAATAACTCTAGCTCGAGTAGGTAAAAGCGTAGTTGAAAAATAGTATCTCTTAAATATAAGCGATAATGTAAGCTATGTGCGTTGAGAACTATTGCAAGTATTTTTTTATTTTTATCAGAATTCAATGTCAATATTTAAAAGTAAAAAGCGCAGGGGTGGCACGCAACTGATTTCCCAACATTAAAAATGTGTTTTAACAGCAGCAAGATTTTACTGCATCGCGTCACACAAAAATGTGACTCTTTTCTTGAGACGACAACGTGATAAAATATACAGAATTTGGCAATTACAAATACCTATTCTCATCTCAGCATCTCAGATTGGTTCGAGATTTTATCATCGTTTCTCTAATATATTATGGGGCTTTACCTGTGGCCCTCAGTGTAGAAAGGAGGCGCCACACTGAAAGAGTTTTGACTTGCAAAGTAGCTTGCGACATTTTTCAGGAGGGCGGTAATGACTGTGCGTTGTGTTCCGCACGAAGCTGAGAGTGGAGATAGATTTTCATTTAGTTAAAAAAAAATTACTCATATTAATGCCGATAGGTAAAGCTTAGGTTGGAAAATTAATAATTAAATGCAGCAGGTCATTAAAAAATCCGAGATACTGATAATGATCTGAGATACTCGTACTAGCGAATACGTAGCTTCGCAAACGTGCGTTGAATCGGCGTAATATACACATTCATAGGTTGATCGTTAAAAATCGGGTCTTAAGTTCTTAAAAATTAAAAAAATCGGTCTTATTGTTAGACAAAAGCGGTCGTGTTCATTCATTCATCATTGAGTTGTTTGATATCAATACTTGCAATGTTGTCAAGCTAATATCGTTCATATCACACAAACAGGGGCTTCTCATTAAACATTCAAATACCATTTCCTCACGTATGAAGGAAACGGGATTGTTACAATCCGTATTGTTTCAGATCTCATAACGTGTGTAGCCCTTTGACTCGGTATTTCCATACAGGATTGTATAACAAAACGATTCTGTAGCTACATAAAGCCGTCTCCACACTCGGCTAGCTCGGAGGCGCGTCACCTTTGATGCGCGTATGATTGCCCGCGCCCGCGACACATTGGATCTACTGTTGTCTTTTTCAAGTTTCGTAATAAGGGATGAGGGTGTATTAAAGCCTTTTATCCGGCTCGTCACGCCGGCACGTGGGGTCGGGAAGGGGTTTAAGGTGTGCAAACATTAGCTCTTTTACATTTTTGCAATTTCATCGACGACGCCTGACGACTGTTTACAGTTTGGAGCGGGATTCTCGAAGAAGGTTCTCGGATGACAACTTTAAAAAGGTTTCACCGTATGTAAACGAGGTTCAATTTTCGTTTACACATTCCATAGCTACTTGCGGGTTCCTAATGCGAGGTATCAAGCGATCCGGAGTGAAGTTAAGCTGACTATTAAGCCCGAGCTAGGCCCGGGGCCAAGTCTCATAGCCGCAGACTGCCTGCAAATCTTGACTGCATTCTCGAACATTCCAGAAGATGTAGCTCGGATTAAACGAGGCAGTATATTTAACAATTACAGTACGTTCGCCGACTCCCGCAGGTAAGACTGCATATTTCAAGAGCGAGACAATATTAGCCGCAGCACTCGGGCGGAAAATGAGACCGTTTTTGGTGCCTAATTTACAGTGCTCCTAATGTAGGGAGCATGTTCTTTGTACCTGCTAAAGCGCGGGCACATATCGTTTCCGTATAAACCTGGGATACGTTTTAAAATGCATTACCTAACCGTGCAGTTTGTGGGTTTGAATACTAAAATTCTTTTGGTAAATGTTTGTTTCAACACAATATGTATGGTTAGAAGATTAATAAATTATGCAATAACGAACTAAGGATTTAAGTTTTTTAAGATACAACTTGTGCATAGTGAAAGTAAGTAAACATTTAAACTTAATAAAAAGTGTTGGACAATACCATCATTGAGAAAACGCATAATATAGACATGCCGTGACTTGGGAAGTACCTACATACATTACCTGTTATCTGAATCTGCAATGTACCTTAGTATTAAATAATATTTAAGTCATACGATATACCGTTAATTGCCTACCAGTAAGAAACGGAAGACACCGCAGTGCCGCGAGCAACCGCAGCCAATCTAGCAACTATACAGCGCTTAAGCGATTCCCTATATATGAACATACTTGAGACATAAAGCGCCACTGAAGCGCTGTATTTAATAAATAAATAATTGTAGAATTGCTCATAATTCATTGGTATCTGAGACGCGGTTTCGCTGCATCCTGAAGATGCGGGCGATATCGCACAATCGTTTTGTCTCGCGGCGTTGCTCGCGGCACAATGGTTGGTTTCTAGCTTATAAATACTCAGATAAAAAGGGTTGGAGCAAATAATTGTGATGATAACAATAATAAGGAAGGCGCTAAATATTTTCATTTTTAAACATGCATACCGGTTTGAATAAAGTTGCTATTTCATGACTGAAAATCACTGCAATACATTTATGAAAATATTACCTAATCAAGTAAGAACATATTTGCTTTTTATAAACAGTCCTTTCGTCTTGCCGTAGATAATATACGTATTAGTTGTTGGTAGGTATCTATAAATCATAAACATAAATAACTTCATTATTCGCACTCCGCGGTTAGCTCATTATTCTAAAAGCACGTGAGGCACGAGACCCTTAAATATACATTCGAAACAGTGCTCTTAGCAACTTTCCCATAAGAGCCCATTATTTACGGAGCCACCGTACCATTAAGATTCTACACATATCTTCGAAAGGCGCTATGGTAATTACGGGTCGCCATTTTATCTCGGGAACTCTTCGCGATTAGAACTCGCGTGTACGCTCGGCTGCACGTAGAAATAACAAGTCCACGAACTAAGTTCGTTTCTGCGGAGCGTTCTGAAATTAATTCGGATGGAAGATATCGGGACGGCGCGATAGCGGGCTCCTTCCGCGCCATTTATTGCTCGTGTGGTACCCCGTATCGGTGAAGGGGTAAAGAATATCAAGATGTACCGAGCGCCAGCCGGAAGGCCCGCAAATGAGCTCGCCGACTTATCTGCGTTAATGTGGGTGAGGGTTAATTTCGACTTACATGAGCAATTTGAAGATATCGCCGAACTTACTGAACACAAGCTCCTCAATATTCATACATTCCTGGTACACGGCTTTGTTTCTCGCTCTATAATCGAGAACGCGGTTTTTAGTATTAAAGTTAATTTTAAGTTGCTTAAATATTCGCTAAGATTTCTCGTCTAGACAAAAGGAAAATATGGTGAGAGTCTACGGAGAAAATGAATGCGGCAAGGCGCAAACATGGACGGATGGTGAGCAAATACGTAGCGTGTATTAGGGAATGAAATTAAGTCTCAAGTGCAATCTCGTCATTGCATATTGTGGGTGTATAATACAGTAGGTGTAATTGTGTGCAAGGCGCCCACTAGGAGGAGTGCTGGAGGGAAGAGGCTGATCTATTGTCGGGCAGCCGCCGGCGCTCTAGATACCGCACGAAACTTGGACAGTTTGTAGATTATTTTCATTTATGTTATACTTATTTAAGCTGCCGCTTTCATAATAAAATCTTGCCGAGTCTTTTGTTAACCCTCTTTAATGGTTACTGGGTGCTTTTGTTCACTTTAATTAGTAATCTAAATAAGTATACTTATCTACCTATCTAATAAGAAAATCCATCTTCGATTTCCAATAGGTTCATTATTTAAAAATATAAGTAACCGAAGCGCCTAGCAAAATGAAAGAAAAACACTTTTCTTACTCCGTGGAAAATATTTATGAAGAGCATGAACGAAAAAATCAAATAAAACAAAAAGAGAATTTTTCTGTTGTCCCAACAAAAATTCCGTGACAGATAACGTAAAAGCCGATGTGGTAGAACGTTTCAGCGAAAGAATTTTCCCACGCTGAAATATTGAAGAAATCCGTTAAAGCAGCTCATGTAATATGCAGCGGGCGCGGGCGAGTGTGCGCTGCATACTCCTACACTAGGAGGCTGCGGACTGCTTTTCTGTAGAATTAATACAAGAAAATTCAAATAATTCTTACAATATTAGAGACCACTAACTTACGTAGTTGAATAGAAGTTTCAACTATGATTTACCTAGCTAGATAGAGCTTAGAATTGTTTACCTCTAAACGGAAAATGGACTATTAAACGCGGTGATCCAGACAATTGTGATTATTTTGAAATGCTATCATGTCATAAGTGGAGGGGAATCGAGCGTGAGGCGGTGCGAACACAAAAACAAAGAGGCCGACAACACTGTAAAAGCCAAAAAATTAGGCAACCCAGTCTCATCAAAAAGTAACGCTACCTAAGTACTATCTCGATTAGGATTCTTTGCGTTTAACTGATTTAATTTTTTTTTGTACAGAATACTTGGGAAAATTCACGGTCATCTCTCACACTACACAGAAACCGCGCTCCGAACGAGCCAACTTCGAACTTCACGTTTCCCGATTTTAATACGAATTTTACGTATTTTTATAATCAGCATTTTTTAATATGCCGCGCATATAAAAACCGAAGCTTCCTTTTGTTTTGTGTTGGCGGTCTTGTTGGTATTTAATAATAAATATTTTGAATGGAAGGCCCTACAAGAGACTACTACGATGATACCTACTAGGAAATTTAATTTCGTTATAAATAACACTAGGTACCTACAAGGCGTTATCTCGGAAACTTTTAACAGAAATCTCGCGAAGGCAAACTTCACGTTCGTTCGCTCAAAATATTTCGCTTCATTTTGTGCGATTTGTTTCTCTAAATCTGTTTGGGGTTGTGTACAAAACGTTTGCGGTCGGTAGGTGCGAGCTCAAAGGGCTAGTTCACACGGCGCGGCGGGCTCCGGACTGGGCGAGACGTGTCGGCCGAGGTGCGCCGACCGCAGTCTAGTGGATCTGGATAGAACTGGTTTTAACTTGGAGCAGACTTTAAATTTATAATTAGGGGCGATGTTTGTTGTTTTAACAGAGCTGCTGAAATAGATTTTGTTGTTGGTTGTTTAAGCCAAATATGAATAATTACTAGATAAAAAGAAAGGGATAACGAGAAAAAATATTTGCATATACTTAATATTATCTAATGCGTGGAACACTACTCGTGGAAAGAAAAAATAACATCTATTAGAAGAAATCCTAAATGACAAGACTGAAGCCCGATTCACACAGTGAAACATCAGTGTCGGCACAGTGAAAAATATTCTTTCACTAGCTGATCCCCGCAACTTCGTTCGCGTAGATATAAGTTTTTATATAAGATCGGATCGAATCCCATAATGCTTTTATGTACCTATACTAAATGTAGCCTAAGTTACTCCTTATAACATTGAAAGTTCCATTAAAATCGATCCAGCCGTTTCGGAGATTAGCTGGAACAAATATACAGACCGACAAACATAAATTTAAACGCACACCAGTTTAAAATAAGCCGTACGTTCAAAGATCCGGGGCCCAAGTTATTAGAACCCAATAAATGTCTGTCATTTCTGAACTAAAAAACCTATGACCTTGAAATATTTACGGAATAATACTTGAAGTATTACCTTTCTGACAAAAAAAAAATGAGTGAAATCGAACTACGCGTTAAGGAATTACAGCTAAATACACGTTTTAACTTTCTTCCCCTCTCCCAAGGGAACCGTGCTGAATTTCGAGATAAAAAGTATCCTATGTCCTACCTCGGAGTATAAACTCAAATCGTACCAAGTTTCATTTGAATCCATTCAGTAGTTTCGGCGTGATGCGCGGCCAAAATACAGACAGACAGACAGACAGACAGACAGACAGACAGACAGACAAAAATGAAAAAAATTGCAGTTTTGGATTCAGTATCGTTTATACAGTGCCCTCCAGTAAAAATTTACAAAATATCTTCAATGTACAGAATTGGATCTGTTACAGTTTTATTATATTATAGATAGAAGATACATTCACTATGAACGCGTTCACACCTGTCCGTATCATGAAGACGTAGTGTTTCAGTGTCAGTTAATAGATAATGAGATATTTTTCACTGTGCCGGAACTGCACCGGCCGTGACACTGATGCTTCACTGATATGTGCGAATGGGCCTTAAATGGGCGTTAATATTGAAAGAAATACACAACATAAAAACTTGCGAGGTGTCAAGGGTTATATTGTATAAAGTTATTATTTATGATTATTTATTATGTACAAAAAACCTGTATAGACTCAACAAAAATAATCGTCGCGACACCACACTGTTCAATGCGAAATAGAAAGACGAAACGAAAATATAGGAGAGAGAGAGAGACAGACAGAGAAACACGCGCACGCCGCACGGCTTACAACTATAGCATAAAGTGTCGTTACAACTCTTAATTTTTTCCGTCTAGCCCCCTTTCGCAACGCGCGATAAGGAACTTCGTTCCAAAAATTAGGAAAATTTTCTAAACCCTCGCTTTTTTAAAATGCGATACATTAGAATTAAAAGTATACCAGCGAGTTGTTATAAATAAAAGACGCAGGTATACTAACATGTCACCTTGTTTCGTATGCTAAATTACTTTTTAATTTTTTTTAAATTCATCAATAAATATTTGGTTCAACCTTAATCAAGTAGGTATAAGTACAAGTCTTAATATGAGAGAGTGTCTAAATAGAATACTATTCCAAGGTGTCGCTACTGTAAGTTCTTCGTTCCTACTTAACATAAAGGCACTGCACGAAACGGGAATAAGCAAAAGGAAGTGCAAACGGAGCTGTTTACGTGAGGGCTCTCGGCAAACACCTGTAAACGCCTTCGAGCGGGCTGTTTGTACTGTCCGCTCACGATTGCCGTGTACAATTAGCCCCAGTCTCACCTGCCAACTAAATACCATTCCGTTTGCACTATGAATGCTCCATGCCATTTGATTTTCTCTCTCGCCCGAGTTGAAATTTGTTTAAACACTCCACTAAATTTGCATTTCGATAGACTGAAATAAAATGTGAAGGTAAGCATTAATAAAAAAAAGCATTAATAAATAATTAAGCATTAATTGTGTATTTTAAGATACATTTTTAGGGTTCCGTAGTAAACAAGGAACCCAACCCTTATAGTTTCGCCATGTCCGTTCGTCTGTCTGTCCGTTCGTCCTCGGTTAATCTCAGAGAATATTACTTCTAGAAATCTGTAATTTGGCATGGGTATAAATATTAATCACGCCGACAAATTGGTGAAATAAAATTTGATGAATATATTTTTTTTAAGGTAGCTCCCCTACATGTAAAGTGGGGATGAATATTTTTTTTCTCGTCTACCCCATAGTGTGGGGTATCGTTGAATGGGTCTTTTAAAAATACTGTGGGTGTGGGAACATCATTTTTCGATTTCTAGATCCGTTTGTATAATATTATGTTTTAAAGTGCTAATTTTTATTAGAGTCAAGTCAAGATAGAGGGGGGGATCCCCTTCTATCAGCCAAATGGCAGTATATAGGAACTTGAAAAAATTCACAGCAGTAGTATATATCATCAATTTTAAAAGAAAACTATCATGGCTAAGTAGGGTTCACAGGTTAAGGAGTTATATCTGTTTTTCGAGGATTGTGACTACGGAACATAATATTTATTTACATTTGTTCTTTTAGCAATTATTCCGTTAATGAGCACTCAAAACAGTTACTGTATCGCAAACCTCGAGCTCAAATAGAACAGTATTATTCAGTTTGCCATTTTTTCGTTCTTATCCTTCCCTCGAAAGTCCTCCATCATGTTCGCAATGTTGACTTCTGGATGATACGACCTCTCCACTCGACATCGTAATAACCGCATGCAACAACCCTTCTACATCCATAAACCGGCAACAAATCTTGCCTCGGCATCTTTATATTGCGAACGGGACGATCTTTTAACCCAACATAATGGCAGGTTTACTGAGAGACCGTCGTAAAGTGTCCCGTTCGCGTGCACGGTCGCCCCGATGTCCGTGCGGGACCCTTCGAAATTTCACGAACTATTTCCCCGCACTAGCCCTCGCTCAGCTTTTTTGTCGACTTTATTGTCCGGATTTTCTGCTCACCTTTACCGTTATTGTGTCCGCCCGACTTCATAAAGGACCGGCTCACTATTAAGACCTCATAACCGTGGGAAAATTTCCGTCGGCCACTCGAAGTGAGCGCCTTTAAGTTTTCCACGTGAACGTGGTGAAAGAAATCACCCAAGCGATTAATTCAAGGAAACTTATAAAGCTTTTTTTTTTTGCTTTTATTCGCAAACTTTTTTTGACACACATTGTTAACGATTAACAGAATCAATTGTCGTTTATTGGGGTGATTAAATAAAAATCAGGCGTTGGTGGGCAGTCAATAAATCCGGCGAGGCAATCGAGTGGATGGGATGGGCGTGTTAATTGGTTGGGCGCCGTATCGGGAGCGTCCGGTGGAATCATTGCGTGGATGATAATTGCCTGGACTGCCTGCATAAATCCAACCTCACGAATTGTACGTAGGCATAGATTGACTGGAAGAAACTGTCAACTGGAAGCACATTAGCTACTATCGCCTAAGCGTGTAGACTCCCTAGTAGCTAAAGCTACTATGCTAAAGCGTTGAAAGCGACTCCTCCGTGGTTGCTGTGAAATGCTCATATTTCAGTTCAAATACCGTCCGAGTCTGAGAAAAAAAAGCGATTGCTCAAATGATAGAAGCTACTGCGTGGGTGTCTATAGCCTTTGTTTACCATTCATACTCTAGTCCTAATATTATAAAATGGATAAGGCTCGATTATTAATATATATATAGCTGCTCGTGCTGATTCATTGACTGACTCACTGATTGATCACCCCTCCTGTAAAATTTTGTATGAAAAATTTTTTTTTTACTAATGGTTTCGTATAAAGGACAAAAATTCATTCGGAACAAAAATATGGAGAGAGCTGATGATTGAGGATTTCAGAGACGAGCGACGGGCACGCTTAAGGTATTGAAGATAGGTGGGGGGTGCTCGAGCAAATGTCACTCGAAACGTCATCCAATTGGCAGTCCGCTAAAAAAAATTCAAAATGGCGAAAAAAAGATGGCCGCCATACAAATTTCGTCGGTCTCCATCTCGGAGGGTATAAAAGATGGAAGAGTGGTTTCTTCACAAAAGATGATGAGGATCCAAAGGTCTACTTGATGAATTGAAAAAAAATTCAAAATGGCGGAATTTATTTTTCCATAGAAAATGTATGGCGAATATTGAAGAGACTACAAGTTGTGAACTATGCAAGGCTTTAATGCGGTTTTTTGGAGAACTCTCAAAGAAAAATATGGGAAGACATGATGATTGAGGGTTTGGAAGTTGGTTGAGGAGCCCGGGCAGGGTATTGAAGATAGGTAGGAGGTGCTCAAACAAAAATTACTCGAAACATCATCCAATTGGCAGTGAGCTGAAAAAAAGTCCAAAATGGCGGATTCAAGATGGCGGCTATACAAATTTCGTCGGTGTCTATCTCACCAAGTATAAAAGATGGAATAGTGGTTTCTTGGCAAAAGATGATCAAGAACTAAAGATCTACAATTTGATGAACAGAAAAAAATCAATATGGCAAAATTTATTTTTTTCACACAAAATATATGGCGAATATTGAAGAGACTATAAGTTGCTGATTCATTGACTGACTCACTGATTGATCACCCCTCCTGTAAAATTTTGTATGAAAAATTTTTTTTTTACTAATGGTTTCGTATAAAGGACAAAAATTCATTCGGAACAAAAATATGGAGAGAGCTGATGATTGAGGATTTCAGAGACGAGCGACGGGCACGCTTAAGGTATTGAAGATAGGTGGGGGGTGCTCGAGCAAATGTCACTCGAAACGTCATCCAATTGGCAGTCCGCTAAAAAAAATTCAAAATGGCGAAAAAAAGATGGCCGCCATACAAGTTTCGTCGGTCTCCATCTCGGAGGGTATAAAAGATGGAAGAGTGGTTTCTTCACAAAAGATGATGAGGATCCAAAGGTCTACTTGATGAATTGAAAAAAAATTCAAAATGGCGGAATTTATTTTTCCATAGAAAATGTATGGCGAATATTGAAGAGACTACAAGTTGTGAACTATGCAAGGCTTTAATGCGGTTTTTTGGAGAACTCTCAAAGAAAAATATGGGAAGACATGATGATTGAGGGTTTGGAAGTTGGTTGAGGAGCCCGGGCAGGGTATTGAAGATAGGTAGGAGGTGCTCAAACAAAAATTACTCGAAACATCATCCAATTGGCAGTGAGCTGACAAAAAGTCCAAAATGGCGGATTCAAGATGGCGGCTATACAAATTTCGTCGGTGTCTATCTCACCAAGTATAAAAGATGGAATAGTGGTTTCTTGGCAAAAGATGATCAAGAACTAAAGATCTACAATTTGATGAACAGAAAAAAATCAATATGGCAAAATTTATTTTTTTCACACAAAATATATGGCGAATATTGAAGAGACTATAAGTTGGGAAACTATACAAGACTTTGATACGGTTCCTTTTCAAAATTTGTTTTTATGGAAGAACTCTCCTTCTGGCAAATGATTCGGAGAAAAAAATTTGGAGTGATGATGATCGAGGGTTTGGAAGATAGATGAGGAGCACGGCCAGGGTTAAAGATGCTGAAAATGATAGAAGAAGGTGCTAAAACAAAAATAATACTGAAATCCCCGCGGTCCGCTTTAGCGGGCCGCGCAGCCAAGCGCCCTACTAGTTAATATATATATAGCTGCTCGTGCTGATTCATTGACTGACTCACTGATTGATCACCCCTCCTGTAAAATTTTGTATGAAAATTTTTTTTTTCACAAATGGTTTCATATAGAGGACAAAAATTCATTCGGAACAAAAATATGGAGAGAGCTGATGATTGAGGATTTCGAAGACTTGTGAAGAGCACGCTTAAGATATTGAAGATAGGTGGAGGGTGCTCGAACAAATGTCACTCGAAACGTCATCCAATTGGCAGTGAGCTGAAAAAAAATTCAAAATGGCGAAAAAAAGATGGCCGCCATACAAATTTCGTCGGTGTCCATCTCGGAGGGTATAAAAGATGGAAGAGTGGTTTCTTCGCAAAAGATGATCAGAATCCAAAGGTCTACCCGATGAATAGAAAAAAAATTCAAAATGGTGGAATTTATTTTTCCATAGAAAATGTATGACGAATATTGAAGAGACTACAAGTTGTAAACTATGCAAGGCTTTGATGCGGTTCTTTGGAGAACTCTCAATGAAAAATATGGGAAGACATGATGATTGAGGGTTTGGAAGATGGATGAGGAGCCTGGGCAGGGTATTGTAGATATATGGGGACTGCTCAAACAAAAATTACTCAAAACCTCATCCAATTGGCACTGAGCTGAAAAAAAACAAAATGGCGGATTCAAGATGGCGGCTATACAAATTTCGTCGGTGTCTATCTCACCAAGCATAAAAGATGGAAAAGTGGTTTCTGGGAAAAAGATGATCAAGACCTAAAGATCTATTTTATGAACAGAAAAAAAATCAAGATGGCGGAATTTATTGTTTCACACAAAAAAGTTTTTTTCACTGACGGTTTCATATAGAAGACAAAAATTTATGCAGGGGAAAAATATGGAGAGAGCTGATGATTGAGGATTTTGGAGACGAGCGATGGGCACGGCCAGGGATAGAATATAGGTGGAAGGTGCTCAAACAAAAGTTACTCGAAACCTCATCCAATTGGCTGTCAGTTGAAAAAAATTCAAAATGGCGAAAAAAAGATGGCCGCCATACAAATTTCATCGGTGTCCATCTCGGAGGGTATAAAAGATGAAGAGTGGTTTCTTCACAAAAGATGATCAGGGTCCGAATGTCTAATTGATGAATAGAAAAAAATTCAAAATGGCGGAGTTTATTTTTCCATAGAAAATGTATGGCAAATATTGAAGAGACTACAAGCTGTGAACTATGCAAGGCTTTGATGCATTTCTTTGGAGAAATCTCAAAGAAAAATATGGGAAGACATGATGATTGAGGGTTTGGAAGATGGTTGAGGAGCAGCCCGGGCAGGGTATTGTAGATAGGTAGGAGGTGCTCAAACAAAAATTACTCAAAATCTCATCCAATTGGCGCTGAGCTGAAAAAAAGTCCAAAATGGCGGATTCAAGATGGCGGCCAAACAACTTCGTCGGTGTCTATCTCACATATAAAAGATGGAAGAGTGGTTTTTTGGCAAAAGATTATCAAAACCTAAATATCTACAGTTTTATGAACAGAAAAAAAACAAGATGGCGGAATTTATTTTCTTCACACAAAAAATCTTTTTCACTGATGGTTTCGTATAGAAGACAAAATTTCATGCGAAGGAAAAATATGGAAAGAGCTGATGATTGAAGATTTTGGAGATGGATGAGGGATACAGTCCGAGTATTAAAGATAGGTGGGAGGTGCTCAAAATTATTTGAAAAAATTACTTGAAACCTCATCTTACTGTCAGTGAGCTGAAAAAAAAGTCCAAAATGGCGGATTAAAGATGGCGGCCATACAAATTTCGTCGGTGTCTATCTCACTGAGTATAAAAGATGGAAGAGTGGTTATTTGGCAAAAGATGGTCAAGACGTGTTTACTTGATGAACAGAAAAAAACAAGATGGCGGAATTTATTTTCCATGCAAAATATATTATGGCGAATATTGAAGATAATACAAGTTGGGAACTATGCAAGACTTTGATACAGTTCCTTTTCAAAATTTGTTTTTATGGAAGAACTCTCATTCTGACAAATGTTCGGCGAAAAAATATGGTGATAGTGATAATGATCGAGGGTTAGAAATATGGGAGACATAGGTGGAGGACACAAACCCAAATATCCGAAAACAAAACCTCGCGGTCCGCTTTAGCGGGCCGCGCACCCACGCGCCATACTAGTTAATATATATATAGCTGCTCGTGCTGATTCATTGACTGACTCACTGATTGATCACCCCTCCTGTAAAATTTTGTATGAAAATTTTTTTTTTCACTAATGGTTTCGTATAGAGGACAAAAATTCATTCGGAACAAAAATATGGAGAGAGCTGATGATTGAGGATTTCGGAGACAGGTGAGCAGCACGCTTAAGGTATTGAAGATAGGTGGGGGATGCTCGAACAAATGTCACTCGAAACGTCATCCAATTGGCAGTTAGCTGAAAAAAAATTCAAAATGGCGAAAAAAAGATGGCGCCATACAAATTTCATCGGTCTCCATCTCGGAGGGTATAAAAGATGGAAGAGTGGTTTCTTCGCAAAAGATGATGAGGATCCAAAGGTCTACTTGATGAATTGAAAAAAGAATCAAAATGGCGGAATTTATTTTTCCATAGAAAATGTATGGCGAATATTGCTGAGACTACAAGTTGTAAACTATGCAAGGCTTTGATGCGATTCTTTGGAGAACTCTCAAAGAAAAATATGGAAAGACATGATGATTGAGGGTTTGGAAGATGGATGAGGAGCCCGGGCAGGGTATGTTAGATAGATGGGAGGTGCTCAAACAAAAATTACTCAAAACCTCATCCAATTGGCACTGAGCTGAAAAAACAACAAAATGGCGGATTCAAGATGGCGGCTATACAAATTTCGTCAGAGTCTATCTCACCAAGCATAAAAGATGGAAGAGTGGTTTCTGGGAAAAAGATGATCAAGACCTAAAAGTCTACTTGATGAACAGAAAAAAACAAGATGGCGGAATTTATTTTTCCATACAAAATATATGGCGAATATTGCAGAGAATGTAAGTTGGGAACTATGCAAGACTTTGATACAGTTCCTTTTCAAAATCTTTTTTAATTATTTGGAGAAAAAAATATGGAGAGTGATAATGATCGAGGGTTAGGAATATGGGGGAAGATATGTAGGTGGAGGCTGCTCAAACAAAAAATACCTGAAAACAAAACCTCGCGGTCCGCTTGCGGGCCGCGCACCCACGCGCCATACTAGTCTATTCTATATTTGCCATGTCATTGTCCTTGCATGTTTGTGAACAAATATAATCATCCATTCAATGTATCATAATAAAGAGACAGTGGTTTGCTGAAAACTAAATTAGTGCGGTAAACTCACCTTACATAAACTAGTTCGGTCACTTTCCTTGATATTTTAAAAGATTTGTCGTGTGCAATACTTTTATAAACTGTATTTAAAATTTGTGGTATGAAAAAGATTATCGCATTGAAATTCTCTATATCCTTGTAACACGGGAGAGGACCGCCGATGCATTCATGGTGTAGATCAACGCATACGATTACCCGTTTAACGCCACAGGTGGCGAATAACATTTTTCAGGACGGCCCATTGCCTGGGTCGGGTTTAATTCGGCTTTGCGTTTGACGATTTGCAGTTTGTTTTTATTGAAAGGCCTGAGAATTGGCCGTTTTAGGGTTTGGAATTTACTTACGTTTGGTAATGATTTTACCATAGGATTATTTAGTTTCCCTTTTTCGGCGAATTATTGAAAAGCGAATGTACATTTTAAAAGGCAAAATAGAGTTCACATGAGTCGTCAAATATTGTAAGTTACTTCACTATACCTATAATAGAGTCCAGTTCAATCAACTTATTTAATTTTTCCTTCATAAGGAGCACTTAACCTGGAGAAGTTCATAGTTATTGAGTACTTAATTTTAATCTTTATACTTATATTTAACTTATAAATTTCAATAGTAGTGAGTAGTCACTTAAAAATAATAATTGTTATGTTGACAGTGTCGATCGCTTTTCAGAAGGGCAGTTTTATTTATACTCTTTCCTAGAATTTTATTACGAGATTACAGATCGAGACCAATTATTAGCGTCAGTTTTGCAATTTTAAAAATGTTAAAAAGCATATAAGTTACAGGCGCGCGTAGAATATGTTTACAAAATAACAAGTATAAATTAAAAATTAAAAAAACCCCCGACGTTCGCCATTTTGTGGTGGCGTCCATCTTGGATTTGCATAGTGCTATTCTACTGGCCCAGCCCTTTCATTTGATACCCATATTGAGGCAGTTGTGAAAAAATATGTAATCCGCCATTTTGTAGCGGCGGCCATCTTGGATCGATTTTCATCAAACATAGCTAACAACACTCTCGATTAATTCACCTTTCAAACAAAAAAAAAACCGCATTCAAATTGGTCCACCTGTTTGAGCGCTACAGGGGAACAGACACACACACACACACGTCAAACTTATAACACCCCGTCGTTTTTGCGTCGGGGTTTAAAAAGGTAAAAGTAAGTGCTA
Organism: Melanargia galathea; assembly: GCA_920104075.1. Lineage (NCBI taxonomy): Eukaryota > Metazoa > Arthropoda > Insecta > Lepidoptera > Nymphalidae > Melanargia > Melanargia galathea. The sequence continues at coordinate 7,100,713 of OV049864.1, forward strand.
AGCAAATCACGTGTTACAACCGCACATTTACTTTTGACGGATGCTTGAAACTCTTTAAAATTCCACATAGGACCGAGTACCTTATTCACAGCAGGGAGGGGGCTTTAAATAATTATTGCTCGGCTGACAAATTGCCTGCAAAGCCTACGTGTCGTTGGAACAATTTGATACAATTTTCACCGCCTTTCCACGTACGGGCCGACAGATTTGCATATGTGCGGGGCGAGCTTATGCAAATATTTTTCTACGTACTGTTTACGTACCCCGGGAAAAGGAAACAGCGGGCGTTTTAAAAAGATTTAAACCTTTTGTCGGATCATTAAGTGCAAAACTAATTTGCTCACCTTTGAAATGTGTTAAACCTTTGTACCGGATAATTACAGTGGGGTAACCGTCCCCGTAACGTGATATGCAGATTTCCACGGGCTTGTTGAGTTTCCTGAAGACTTTTACTTTTATTTTTATTATTGCTCTAGAATATATGAGAGAATACCCGCCAACACGCATTGGAGCAGCGTATAGCGGTTCTAAGGTCTAAATCCCTCTCTCCTATGATAGAGGTGGCCTTTGCCCAGCAATGGGACGTTAAAAAGCCTGCAGAGAAGAGAGAGGAGGAGAGGATATTATGAGAGAATAATAAAAGAAATAAAAGATACCCGCGGTGAACGATCGTTATAATAGAGATTTTTTTAATTTTCGCCGTAGAAAGAGGGCGTAACTTCTCAGCGATATTGAGCATGTGGGAATCGTCGAAATTAAATTTTCTTTGTTTTCCTATTCTGTGGGCTGGCGTTATTAAATTTCCTTGTGTTTTTTAACAGAGGCGTATCATTAGATTGAGGGTTTCCGTCAAGAGGAAATTGTGGCGGCGAGGGGAGCGGCGCAGAGCACCTAAACATATTGAAAAAATAAAAATCCCGGCTACTTACGAAACACGAAGGAAATGTGGCTCTACAAAGTAAATAAAAAGATAAAAAAATTCAAAAATTTTTACTTTAATATTTTTATTTTAATAATGAGACCACAAGCAAGACAGAGGTGGAAATAGTTATTATTAAGATAAATTCAGGTGTCATCTAACAATGTTTAAAAGAAATAGTCTTTGAAGTTTTAATTCTTAAGAGCGAAGCTTTACATGTTTTTTAACGTTTGTTATATCTCTCTAAATATTTTTCAAATATATTTTTCGTAGGTAATGGTAAAATCTATTATAAGTTAAAAAATAACTAGCTCTATAAAATTATAAGAAGGTACATGTATATAAGTTCAAAAAACAACAGGAGCTTAACTTTAAGTTAATAACATTGATGTAGAGTTCCTTTCAAGTTGACTCCACCACGAAAAAGACGTTTGAAGTGGCCTCGCGGTACAAATATCGCCGCGACGAATTTCAACACTGGCTTTGGGAATTTCACCTTAAATATACATATTACATTACGTGAAATTGCCCATTTTTTCCACTCTCCACCCTAGCAATTAGGGTAGCTTGTGTATAAATATTGCATAGCCCTCATTAATGTGCGTGTTCGGCTCGGTACCTATATATTTTTATGGTTCGCTTTTTGGCCGGCGTCTATAAGAAACTGCGTCGTGGGATGTAATGAATAATTAAGACATGTTGAACAAGGAGAGTGGCAGTTGCTTTTCGTTCGGATTTCTTAAGAAATTGTAAAGCGGAGAAACATTAAGGGGTTTATATACCTACCTACCTGCGACTTTTTAGTGATCATGATTTAGGAATATAAATGTTTTCCATAAAATCGGGAAAATGTGAATAAACGTTCAATGTGGATGTTTGTTATAATAATATGTATAGAGTCATCCATTAAAGATGTCTGAATATTTTATTACAAATAAAATATCAATCGGAACAAAAATATAGGGAGTATCAATTAAAAAGTTACGAGTAAAAATAGTACTTACGCAATGGAAAATCCCTTCTGTATAAGATATTCAACACTTACCTTGATCGGAAGGCGATGGCAGTCGATGCCGTAATGATGCCTGAAATAAACAAAACAAAATTTTAATACTTCCTATAGGCACTTAAATATTACAAAAAGTAATTTAATAACGTCAATTTCGTAGTTGACGTTTATTAAAAAAAAAAAAAAACATTTATCACGCCCGAAAATTTCCTACATTTAATTAGTTCGAAATTAAATTTTTCGCATCGAATGATTAAAAGCCCGCCTTCCGAGATTGCATTTCGACAATTAACGCATTAAGACTTCTCTCTCGCCAATAAAGAGCAACTCTCTCTTAATTAACGGTCCCTGTTAAAAATTGAGTACAAATTCAAGTAGCAAATCCCCCCCAGCTAGGGGATCTAGTGAATGGCCCGTAATATTTTAGTTTGCTTGAAACAAAACGCGTCTCGGCCGAGGCGAGGGGCTGAGGAGTGAGGAGCTGTCACGTAGACACAATAAGCCTTTTAATTCGATTCGTCAAGACGGACGCAGGAGACAAAGGCCCGGAGTTATCATTCAATGGGGCACTCTTACCTTTTCTTATTACTTCGCTTCGGTTTTCTTTTGAGATGTCAAGGGCCACACATGAGACGGGGGAGCGTGCGATGAATCTTAAGATATTAACTTCCGATTCAGAAGTGAGAATACGACGATAATGTAGTTATTTTGTCGTCTTCTGACATTATGATAAAAAATGTAAAAATTTAAATAATGTACCTAAATAATCAAAATATTTATTGTGTCGAAATATTGCATTTTATTGACATAACAAGCGAAAACCCGCGACTTCTTTCGCGTGGTTATTGGTTTTTAAAAATCCCGTGAGAATCATTTTGTTTTCCTAAGCTCCTTTGAGCTCATATACCTAGCTAAAAGCTGTTAAAAGTTCACTGGCGGATGTTTTAGCTAGATCAAAATGTAAACATCCGCCAGTGAAAGTCCCATCAAAATCGGTCCAGCCTTTCAGAGATTAGCCAGTAATCTTTAAAGTATTTCCTTTCTAACAAAAAAAGAATGAATGAATGTGTTATTTAAAATAAGTCAGTGTATAACCATTTTGAAGTTGAAAACTACATGAACGATGGTTCGTGTTAATCTCGGAATGTATTGTAAGCTCATTGGTAAGGTGGTAATTGTAAGCCGTGTATATTGTGCACAGCGTTTCCATAAAATATCAATAACTATCATAAAATAAGTCTGTGTATAACCATTTTGTAGTTGAAAACTACATAAACACTCGTCCGTGTTAATCTCGGAATGTATTGTGAGCTGTAATATCGTGCGCAGCGGCGCCCGGAGTGCACTTGATCCCGTGTGCCGGCGTGACCCGACTGCCGATTCGCGGCTAACAGGTTTATTTGTCGCCACCGCTCTTTAAACTACCCCTGAATGTATCACTGTACATTGTCAACACTCGGACTGTGTACTTATGCTGTCGAATGAAACGTTTCTAGGTAAAAGTATTATCCTTTCAGAAGATTAAATAAAGAACTTATCTTAAAATCTTCTTGAGATCATTGTTGAAACTGATAATGTACATTTCTTTTATAATTTATCTACAAGTATAAGGTATAAGTATGAGATGGAAGCGGGCTAGCCTGGAAGGTATATGACAGTTTTTATTAAACCCATAGCACAAGAGTAGATAAATACAGAGGGAAAGCTTCTACAAGCGGCCCGCTGTAGGTGCACTCACACAAACCCATAGGTACCCCTAGTCGGATCCTACGTGACATCGTACCGGAGTGCCGGAACTCTAAATAGCTTGGTGGCACGTCTTTCCCAGTAAGGTGGTAGGTAGCCAGGGCCGATATCCTAAACCTAAAATCGTCATCATGATTCCTACGACTACCTTTTGATAATATAGATAAACTTGTGTTGCCCACTACTAGGTTGCGGAAAGTTGGAAAATCATTTGTTGGTAATTCTGTACGTTTTTATAATATGTTGCCAGAGAACATTTTGGATATGTCTCTCAATAAGTTCAAGGGTTTTATTAAACGCAAATTAATTGAAAAATCTTACTATAGCTTAAAAGATTTTTTTAATGACAAAAATCCATGGACATAGATTGCTCTAAAAGCCAACAGTTCAAATAATTTTTATGGCTATACCATATTATAAGATGGTGATAATAAAAAATAAATAAACCCGGCTGAGTTTGTTGTGGGCTCTTCTCAGACCAGGGCGCGTTTGGAACCCTCGTAGCTTTAGTTTTAAGTTTCCGTAAGTAATTATCACCATTGCCTGTTCCCAAATTGACGTTCAAAAAGTGTACAGTGTACCTACTTTGAATAAATGAATTTTGAATTTTGAATTTTTTTTTGAATTTTATATTTTCCTAATAGCCGAAACAGCTGATGCTTCGCTGACCACTAGTAAAATTTCACCCCGCATATCTCTCAAGCAAAAGTCTGCAAATGTCGTTTAACTAATAATTTAACACTACAATAAAACACAATGTGAATACATCATAGATCTTAATTTCAGTCGTCGCCCGCGATTCTCCATCGTAATTAACACTCTTGCCATTAGTGTAATTAAAGTTCTCTTTTCGCGAACATGCTTTTGTGTTATTAACGCGCTCGTTTAAGTTATTTAGATTACAGCTGATATCTTTAATTAAAATATTCATATGACAACGTTTAAATAAAATTTGAACTATCACCAGGACTACTAGGTAAGCATGAAATAATGTACACTTGGTTGGCATGGACACCTACGAAAGATGGGAGAGGATCGTGCTTTGAGGAAACTACTTTGTGCGTCCAGAAGCAAACACTGTTGAACTTTGTAGTGCTGGATTGATGAAAATTATAAATACCTGTAAAATCTGTAAGACCTTGGAAATGGCAATATGTCCAAAAGTGACCCAGGAGAGGCATCAGTAGTAGCTTCTAATGTCAGAGGCCTTGTGCCGACTTTGTACATAGTGGCAACGATGATCGAAATTCGAGTATCGATATACAATGACTTCAAGAGCAAAATGAACCCAAAGAATCTTATTTTAAAGTCATAATTCAGTAGCTCGAATATTTATTTTACAACATTACTGCTTGGGGTGCTGGCTGTTTTCGAATGCTTAATATATTGGCGAACTCAAACCTTAATGAAAACCATTTTAGGTCCATTTTACTCTGAAGTCACTGTTATTCGATCAATAGTATTTAGTAAAGTTTTCGAGCTTTGCAAAGTGAGACTAAGCATACAGGAGGTCAAGATTGGGTTGGATCAATCATCCATCAAAATATATAAATAATTATAGACAAATTAATTTAAGTTTGATCTCACAAGTCTTCTTGGTGGTCAATGACAACTAATCAATATAAATTGTTTCATGGATTCCAAATCGGGAAAAATGTTTATTTACACAATTTTTTTTATTGATGGTAAAGATCATAATAGAGAAGCCATAAAAAATATTTCGGCCGATGTCGCATTAATCACTCTGTAATTAAATGGCCGTTAAATCACGCTAATTGCGAACTCATAGCTCTTTTGTTTTTATTTGCGGCCCAATTTTTTGCACCACAAAGCTTTATACTGAATGGAATTCCTTTATTTGGCGCGGCCTGTTTACAAACAGCCACGATAAAGGATGTTTAAAATTATAACCAGAATATAAATTAAAAATAATTGAAGATAATGTTTTATAGGCAAAAAGGGTTGGTGATTATATTTTTGTAAAAGTTATAACTACCTAGAAAATGGTGTTTTCATTTAATTCTTTTTATTAACAGATTGTAAAGTATGGAAGTTTTTTGAGTATTACAACCACGTCGTTATCGTCAAACGATAGACGTCTACTACTGGACATCTCTTGATGAGACTTTCACATTATGCAGTTAGTAAATTGAGTACCTACTATTGGAATTTTTGTGCGATTGGTTTCCAATTAGACAATCACAATATAATATAGTTACGAGTAGGTATATACAGACACCATAGGTATATATTATACTCGTTACATTTCCATGATTCCTCGAGATTTAAATAGAAAGACAAGTCGTCTTGTATTGGTTTGATGGCTGTAAAGAAGTCTTTGATCGTGGTACAGGAAGTGGCTGCCTCCGGTTCCATTGTCCAGCTGGCGTCGACACGCTGTGGTCACCCCAGCCTCATCGACTTAATTGTTTTCTTTCACAAAGCACTCACGCCACAATGCATAATGACACCATCAATGCTTTGATCTTGTGATTGTGACAATGATTTGAGTGGAAATGGCTCGTCACGTTACATTTAAAAGGAGTTGGTGTTGTGATCCATTGCAACGTCTCGCGACACTAAGATTATGAATCCAAATGTGTTTCTTTGCTTCAAAATGTCTCAATTAATTACCCGAAAACCGATTAATCTTACTAATATTATAAAAGTGAAAGTGTGAATGTTTGGATATTTGGATATTTGGATGTTTGTTACTCAATCACGCCGCAACTACTGAACCAATTTGGCTGTTAAATTTTGAATGGAGATAGATTATGCCCTGACTTAAAACATAGGCTGCTTTTTATCCCGGAAAACTATTCCTGTGGGACTAAAATAGATATAAACTTCCAAAAACGCCATAGAGGGCGCTGACTGTTCTTAGACAGTTCTTAGACTCACAGTTCTTAGACTCACATAACACGTTATTGCAATAGTTTGCTGTGTTGCATGCATTGGCAACACATAGGCTACTTTTTATCCTGGAAAAATGCAGTTTCCGCGGGATTTTGAAAAACCCGAAATCTACTTATAGCTACAGCTATAGGTAGTTTACTATAGCGAACTTCCTTGATAGTAGGTATAAATGTTGGAAAAGGGAGCGGGAAGGGGAACCAGAAATCCCCGATTCCCTCGGGATTTGTTTAAAACCGAAATTCACGCGGGCGAAGCCGTGGGCAGATGCTAGTTGATGAATATTTGGCAGTACACTCTGTAAAATGGCATCTAGGCTAGGTTATTAATTTAGGGACACAAAAGGTTCTCACTTGAGTAACAACTTAAATCTACTTGAATAAACTCCCAAGCAAGTTCTAATTTTATTAGATAAATATATACCATATTGTCCGTTTCCGGTATGTATGTATGTGTGTCATAAGTACGTAAACTGATTAATGGCTGTTTTGTGTTCATGCCGGAGCATTACGTGGTAGAGCTTTGAGCAAGTTTACAGGCCGCTGTAATGTTATGAAACTGAAACGTTCCGAATCCTATGAAAGCGTATTCGTCCGCGCCCAAACTCTAGGACACGTGACATTCGGAACGGGCACAAAACAAAACACAAATTACGCGGCGATACGAGTACGTCCGTCTGTGTGCGGCGGTTTAAGCTGGCAGGCGCGGGTGTGTGCGTGCGCCTGAATTAGACGCGAAACTTTCAAAGTTTTCCCAAATTTCTGCCCCCACGCCCCTCCCCGGATCGATACGAGTCGAGCGAGTTCGCCTCGCATCTCTCCACCATGAAAATATCGGACAAGATTTCTCTACGCCCAGGACGTGTTTTGTGGCGATAATTACGAGCTGGTGTGTTGTTGTTTTCACGCATTCATACTGCGATAAAAGATAAGTCTTTATTAAAAGGAGGTCGTGAACGAGGTCTTAGTGGAGAACTTGGCGGATGTTGTGCGGTTAGTGCCTGGCGTTATTGTAGGAATCTCTTATTTGCGTCTTTAATTACGTCTTTAATTTTTAAAGTCGATAGAACTAAAGACAATTTTGACGATGTAAATAATACTTTATCTCAAGTTTCACACTGGTTTACTATAAATAATCTACTTTTAAATGCTAAAAAAACCAAGTGTGTCGAGTTTTTATTGCCCAATACAAGGATTACTAGCAACAATTTAAAGATAAGTGGTCAGCCATTGAAAACTGAGAACACAACTGTGTTCTTGGGAATAACCCTAGATGCAAAGCTTCAATGGGGCACCCATATAGCAACACTTGCTGGCAAGCTTAGCTCTGCTGCTTACGCTGTTAGGAAGATTCGACAGTTAACAGACGTAGAAACTGCAAAAGTAGTTTATTTTGCATATTTCCATAGTATTATGTCGTATGGAATCTTACTATGGGGTAAAGCAGCTGATATTGGAAAAATTTTCGTTTTACAAAAAAGGGCAATTCGCGCAATTTATAATTTAAAACCGCGGGATTCCCTTCGAGAGAAATTTAAAGAAATAGGTATTCTTACAGTAGCTTCTCAATATATTTATAACAACATAATTTTTGTTAAGCAAAACATTCACAGTTACAATAAAAAGTGTGAATTACACGATAGGCGGTTAAGAAATAGAGATGGACTAGTGATTCCTCGATTACGCCTCAAAAAGGTCCAAAGGTCGTTTGTGGGAATGGGCGTAATGTTCTATAACAAAATTCCACAACAAATCTTAGATTTGCCTTTACACAAGTTTAAGAATTCTATTAAAAGTGTGCTCATGAAAAAAGCATATTATACAATTGAAGATTATATAAATGATAAAAAAGCATGGATTTAATTTATTCGCTTTATACGCTATTATAACTTGAGGAGTATTCGATTATTGGTGTTCAATTCGATGCTTTAATCATGGGTAGCCTAAGTATGTCACGCTCTCTTTAAACATTTCTGTGGTGGTGTCGTGTGGTGCGGGTTGTTACGTTCCCTCAAATATGGTTGAGCGAAGCAATGGCTGGATCATGCGTCATGCTCGTGAACGGGTGCCGCCGTCGGAAATGGGGCTACTTTTGTCTGCCCTTCTTAACGTGTAGAATTGTAAGCACCATTCCGAACCAGTGGTAGATTCATTTGTCGATTCAAAAGCACTTGTAAAAGTTTATCCGAATAAAAAATATGTCTTAGACTTGCCTTTACACAAGTTTAAGAACTTTCTTAAAAGTATGCTCATAAAAAAAGCTTATTATACAACTGAAGATTATATAAACGATAAAAAAGCTTGGATTTAACTCGTTCCAGCAATGCGCGAGACGGCATTTCAATCATGTACATTAATAATAATAATTGTTATAATGTTATTTTTAAAAAGAGCAACCGCCGAGTTTCTTACAGGTTCTTCTCGGCTGGAACTGCATTCCGAACCTGTGGTAGACTCAATCGACGATTCAAAAGCACTTGTAAAAGTTTATTTGAATAAAAAACTTTTCTATTCTATTCTATTCTATTCTGCAGTGTGTGCTATTTTCTGGATAAACTGTTGCTTGACATGTTTATTTATAGCTTGCACTATAGTCTAGGTGTTATACATCCTTGTTAAACTTGAAATTTTATTATACAGGAGAGCCAAATAAAAAACCAAGATTGAAACTAGCTGACACCCACGACATCGCCCACGTGGGTTTAAGTTTAAAAATGTTACTGCATACAAATTTTACCACCCTTTTTAGGGTTCCGTAGTAAACAAGGAACCCTTATAGTTTCGCCATGTCCGTCCGCCTGTCTGTCTGTCTGTCTGTCTGTCCGTCCGTCCGTCCGTCCGTCCTCGGTGAATCTCAGAGACTATTAGTACTAGAAATCTGTAATTTGGCATGGGTATAAATATTAATCACGCCGACAATGTGCTGATATAAAATTTTGATAAATATTTTTTTAGGGTAGCTCCCCTACATGTAAAGTGGGGATGAATATTTTTTTCCTCGTCTACTCCATAGTGTGGGGTATCGTTGAATAGGTCTTTTAAAAATACTGTGGGTGTGGAAACATCATTTTTCGATATCTAGATCCGTTTGTAAAATATGAATTTTTAAAGTGCTAATTTTTATTAGAGTCAAGTGTCCCCCCCCCTCTATCAGCCAAATGGCAGTATATAGGCACTTGAAAAAATTCACAGCAGTAGTATATAAATAATCAATTTTAAAGTAAAACTAACATGGCAAAGTAGGGTTCACAGGTTAAGGAGTTATATCTGTTTTTCGAGGATTGTGACTACGGAACCCTACAAGCGCGTGGCCCGCCACGCGCTTGGCCGGTTTTTTTTTCACTCCTTAGGCAAGGATTATTTCCTTCTTTCAAAACTCAAATCTGTAGGTGCATTGTTTGTCGGTCAGCCAGTCAGATAGTCATGGTGTTTTATAGAAGATAGAAGAAGAAGGTTTTTAATATGTTTTTTATAATATGTGTCTATAATATCACAAAAAGCAGCTTGCAGTCATACTGTTTTACAGTTTTATTTGTTTTACAGTTTTTTATATGCAAAAGTGTTTTTAAAATCACAAAAAGCAGCTTGTAATAATTTTGTACACGTCGCCGCGTCCAAAAGCGACCCGTACCAACTGTCAACGCGCAAAACAGGAACGACAAGTGAAAATTGGGCGCAAGATAGCTCGGGCGTTGTTTGTCATTAATTGAAGGCTTTGCGATGATCTCGAGAGTTCCTCGAGGCCGGAGGGCGACACTCTCGGGAGATATCGGCTGGTCAATCGCGTTGACAGCGACCCTCCGGCTTCCAGTGGCCCGCGAGGTGGGAAAAACTACCGGCTGACACTACTTAACGAACGGGGCAGAGCCGGGAATTTTCTTGAGTGCTTGTTAATGTTTTATGGGCGGAACTTTTCAAAGTAGTCAATGGAATGACGCGTTAAGTGTACCTACATAATTTAACACGATTCCCTTCATGAGCGTCGATTCCATTTTTATAACACGTCTATGAGAGGTCAGCGCACCCTCGTGATGATGGACGTATCGATTCAAAATAAATTTTAATTCCGGGTTCACTGTAAAAGTCGGGGCGGTATAAAGTTATATGATTTATAACAATTAATATTTGAAATATTGACAGTATTAAGGGAAATGGCCGACAGCCGACAAATCATGTAAAAACCGCCCCGGAAAGAGGAAGCACTGGCCCGCTGCTCCGGGACTTTATTTGGAAATGGAAAGTCTGAAAAATAAACGACACCGAGAGCGGGGGAATGATTTATACGGAGCGGCTAGTGTACGCGCGCTCGATTATCGGAATGATATTTCTCGATATTAAAGTGTTGCCAAGAGGACCGTGGACAATATGACCCGAGGAAGATTTATAGGCCAATTCAATATGACGTCGACGGCCGTTACGATTATTTCATTATATTGTCGGCGCCGTAAAAACTGTTAGCATTTTATTTTATTGCTGGTTCGCGGGCGAATTTTTATTTCAATATTTTATTGCGTTGTAAAACAGGGCTATGGAGTTTTGCTTTGACAATTTCAGTGCATCGTTGGTTCGTGGCTCTGGAGTTGTTTCGACACAGCGGTTGGTTAACTAAAATAACGCGTACTTGTCGTTTGGCTTTTTTGGGACGTAGGTAAATGAATTTCTAAATATTATATCTGTTCATTTATAGTTGGCTGCTTTTTAATCATATGTATCAGTTAAGTCAGATAATACCTTTGTTTTTGCGAGACCTTGGTGAGTCAACTGCAGGGTTGGTGAATGAACGAAGGTTTTAAGAAAGGCATGTCGCATGATTTGTGTGTCTCGACGGGAACGTTATGTCGCGACCCATGTCGATTGCATGTGCTTTACGCAAAGAAAAATACATGAACTTTTTTTATTTTTATTGAATCGATTACTTGTTTAGTAATGTAACGGTACATAAGCTACGTGCCCAATACTTACAATGCATTTTTAAGGTTTTCCTTACAATGTAATAATGTAGCTATTTTTTCTTCTTCTATAAATTACAGATTGAAAGCAATGACATTGCATATTTTTTTGCAACCACTTCGTTTGTCAAAAGCATCATTTTTTTCAAATTGTTTTAAGCAATGAAAAACAGTTGATTCATTTCTGATAAAAAAGTAGCTTTATGCCACTCGTTGATTCAATGCCCACCACTAGTGGGATTGCATATGGCAAACCTCTAACATCGACAGCTCTTAGAATGCAAAAATTAAGTAGTAACAATATGCTTAAAACTAAATAAATTATCTATTAAAATAAAATGTCCAACGTTCACAAGACTGCTAACCCTACTGTATTCACATAGTCTTTCACGGTGTTGTAAATCCGGACAAGCGCTCCTGGCTTATTGAATAACAGCATGAATCACAGCGGCATGCTCCACTGCACACCCATACGCTCCAACTGAGTTCTTAACTACCCAAACTGTACACGCCAAAATGCCCTTTACCACTTTAGCAATAAATACCAAACTGCTAACAAAACTTTTATCTTTTCATATGTTTCTGCTTCCGGATACATTTGGTTTTAAGATCGAACGTCTTCTGTTACGCTGGATGCATCGCTTTCTATCCCGCTAATGCTATTGGCGACTTCCTTGAACACTTTTGTCATGATTATTGACATTAAAATATTATGAAGCTCTACCGAAACTCTATACATTTTATAATAATGAATAAACAGTTTATTCGGTAAAAACCTATACGGTTATAAGTTTTGATTTTGAAGAAGAAGCCAAGTCAAATATGTATGTGGAGTTTAGGGCCGGGATACATCACCACGAGGCGCACCGCCGCGGTTGCGTCGCCACCGTATGCGGCATCGTCGTGACATGGTACGGCCAAATGCAGAGAAATCAAATGACGCAATAGAATCAGTTTCTTCTTAGATTACATAATATGTAACAATACGTGTGACCTAGTTGCGACTATGCATATTATCATCATTTGTGCTGGTTTAAGCAACGCTGAATCAAGTTGGTAACCGGATGGGTGACTGACTTTGGAGGTGCGTAATAGGTTTCTTCATTTCCTCCGAACAGAGAGAGAACATTAGGCTTTCCCATTTATTATCCTGTACTTTTAGTCGAGTCGTGTGCGGAAGAATTTGGGATATTATTATCCCAAGAACTTTTTGACTGGCCCATTGGCGTGGTTGGCAGTGACCCTGCCTTCCGCTCCGGGGTCGCGGGTTCGATTCCCGCCCCGAGTCTGGGTGTATTTATAATATGTATGTAGGTATATTGTATGTATGTATACCTTTATTAAAATATATATGTATTTATATGTAAATATGTCTATCAGTCGGCTGTTACCTATAACACAGGCATTAAGTTGCCTACTTTAGGAACAGACGACCGTGTGTGTATGTGTGAGTATTTATTATTTATTTATTATTATTAAGAAATCCCCTACCATTATCCGATTAATGGAAAGGAGTCAAGACCCTCAGCAATGAGAAATTCGAAGCAGATTGAGGTATGGACAAAATGTAAAAAAATCACACACTTAACATTAACGATGTTCTTATGCATTAAGAGATGTTTCAATGTGCGAATACAGTACTTGCTCTGTTTATTCCATACAAATAGTACAAACCTTACAGTCATTCGCGCTGTAACTATTCAAGCGAGCGTGCGAAAACTTTAACAAGAGCGCAAGATAAAGCCGGACCGTGCATGCAACGCACGTCCACTCTTTACAAATTCAACACCGCCGCTGAGCCGCTCATATGACGCGCAAGTTTCACGCGATAAGTCGTAGCTCTACAATGAGCAAATCGTGAGTTGATTTCGCATTATGTAACAATCTCTAGTTCGCTTCAGTGTTCGCTGTTTGTATAATGGAGATCGCACATGGCCGAAAAATACGAAATTTTTCAGTATTTACAATGCAAGTGACAGCATAAAGTCGGTCTGTGCATGCAGTGCACGTCCACTCTTTACAAATTCAACACCGCCACTGAGCCGTGCATATGACGCACAATTTTCACGCGATAAGTCGTAGCTCTACAATGAGCAAATCGTGAGTTGATTTCGCATTATGTAACAATCTCTAGTTCGCTTCAGTGTTCGCTGTTTGTGTAAAGGAGATTGCAAATTATACTTGAGAGATACAAAAGAGGTGTATTTTTCAATTTTAAAATGCAAGTGACATGATTTAAGGCCGGACCACGCATGCTACGCCCGTCCATATCTTCTTATGACGCGCAAATTTCATACGATAAGTCGTAGCTCCACAGTGAGCAAATCGTAAAGTGATTTCGCGTTGTGTAACAATCGCAACTTTACTTTAGAATTCTCTATCTGTTTAAAGGCGATCGCACACATCACCAAGACCCACTAGATATATCAGATTAAACGTCACAGCTCACTTACACGACACGGCTCCCACACGGTAAAATAATGAACATTCAAATATAGCCTTAAAGATCGTGTACATAATCTTTACAAGATTAACATACAAGAGCAAACAGCATTCGGCAAACAGCTTGCCGCAACCTAATCATTCGATGGTTGACGTCTCGCTTATAAGCGCTTACTGCGCACTGCAAGCAAGCAATTGTTACGTTACGTACTCGTACGTTAAACTTATTGCTAGCCATCACCACGTAGATAGCAAGCTTTTTGCTGGCTAAGTCATGACTGCACCAACATTTGCTAAAGTCACCAATCATCATCAGTACTATGACATAATGATAACAATTTATCATCAGCATGCGCCCATTAGGGTAGACGTCGTCGTAGCTGATGACGTCACATGCATTTTCAGCTCACAAAAATGCGTTGCGATCGTCTTGTGTTATACGATCACCTTGAGTGTATATAGTACGGACAACGCTCGCTGGTTAGTTCATAATCTAGATACTAAATTCCGTCCAAGCGGATTCTAATTCGGAGAGCTAAGGCAAGCAAATAGTTTTGGATCTCAATCTGATGGCTCCGATGCTAATCCTCTTGCGAATTATACTGCCAGCGCTTTGCCACTATTCTATTTGGGCCAAAATGAGGTAGGTACATTAAATTTTATTTATATATACTCTTAAAATATATATATTTTTTAGATCATGAATAAATATTTTTATTTAATAAGATGGGGGTCATTTACTTTTACAGTAATCCATTTTTTATTTTTTCAAAAAATTATAGCCTTTAAATCAATAAAATAATTGTTGTTGAGTATTAGGTATTAAATTGTGGGATATTTTTAATTACTATTGCGATATTTTCTATGAAAAAACGCACTCTGTATTGATTTCTTTGCTCCCAATAAGTAGGTAGTTAGTAGCGATGTGGTTAGCTAGATTTATCTTGACTGTAGCACTAAATAAAGGGACGGATTTAAGCCGTTTATTATTTAATTAGCCTGCGGGAATCACGTGAGTCGCAAGTCGGCGCAAACTCCTACTACAGGGGTGACCTGTCTGATGCTCAAGGGGTCTGCCTTGGCCATGTGATGCGTCCAATTAATTAGGCAGAGCCTAGTAGGTGCCGACGTAGAACGTACATATCTTAGTCAGATTGTTTTAGACCTGTGTACCTACTGTAAGCTATTGTTATAGATACAAGAATGTGATTATCTGATTCTCAAGAATGAGTCAAAAGTTTGCCGTCTAAGACAATTTGTATTCAATGATTTTGTGACGGCAAATAACAGGAAATTCATTGATATTCGTTTGCATAGCTCTAATTAATCAAGCTACACAAAAGAGGATAGAATCCGTAGGTACACATTCCAAATGGACGCAAAAACAGGATGGCGAAATAATTTGAATACGTAACGAATCGGAGGGTAACGCACGGCCGAGCCATTCTTTAACTCACTCTACACTGGATAAAGAGCTAAACTTGTTTTTAAGGGATGACCGATCGTGGAAATTTATGTATCGCGAACAGTGCCGCCGGGCGAGCCCGACAAAAAGAGGTTTTGCGCAAGGGTAGATACAGGAAGACGACAGATGGTAGGAAGAATTATGCTCCCCGCGGGCTGATGAGGAAAATGTGATTGTGCGAACTTTTCCATGCCATGCAAAACGGACAAGCGAGACGATATACGCCGGACTCTCCGGATTCCGAAGGACCGATACGTCAATGTTATTTACACTTTTGAATTGTGATACCTCGCGTCGCGCACCAGGGGAGTGACGCCATTGTAAGGTGGGGGATGTTTTTTGAATAAGGTATGGGTACATTGGAAACTTTGGGTAAACTCCGGTTCGCTAGCTCAGCTAACGTATTCAAATTGATTCATTGAGCATCGATTAATGGCTGACCGACTCTGGATCATACTTCAAATGAAAATCTTGTAATAACATTCCCTATTTATGAATTCAATTACAGAATATTGGAATTCAAACTGCTTCGTTAGTCCAGTGGTTAATATTATATTCGACTGCAGATCACGAGGTCCCGGCTTTGATTCCCGGGTCGGGCAAATATATAATAGTTAGGTATTGGGTTTTTCTGACAAGAAAATATCGGTGCCAGCCCGGAGTTGGAAGTTAGCGGTCTCGGACAGTACGTTAAGCAGTCGATCTCGGTTATTATCACTATCATGTGACAATAGTCGTTAAAGCTCGCCAACCCGCATTGGAGTAGCGTGGCGGATCTAAGCTCTAAATCCGTCTCACCTATGAGAGAGGAGGCCTATGCCCAGCAATGGAACGTTAAAAGGCTGTAGTGGTGGTGGAATTTAAACATTGATAAGAGAGAGATTGATGGTTCATATTATGCTTACTAACAACGCAGAAAATGATGCCACTTACACGCCAAATTGTTATTTGGATAATCTGGGCAGCGATTAGTATACGCTCAAGAGCTTCGAGCATAGCCCAGGGCACTTATGCGAGGTTCGTCTAATATTTGAATCGAAGGCAATGTTTAGATAGGGTTAGTGGTATTTTATTGAAACACAAATGAGTGTTGGAGTATTCGGCGACCCGTGCGAGTGTGCTTCGAATAAAAGGGCCGCATTAGAATAATTTGCCTACAGAACGAGCACAATTCTTCACATGGAGAGGCCTTAAATTTCACTATTTTACATACTCGGGATTATCATATCAGTGCGGGTGTCGGCCCCTACGGCTAGCCCTACTTTTTGTTCCCGCACCCGACCTCTATCGGGTCTCCAAAATATTTAGTTGTTACTTTTTGTTACACCATACGTGAGCAGATTGTGAATTGGTTTGGGGTCTGTATTTCATTTTTGCGAGAGTTCTGGCGGATATTTTTTTGTTACAAAGCAAACAATTTCCAACAACTACCGAGAAATAACTATTCAATATTATTAATGATAGGTATTAAGTTATTAAATTAAGGTACTACTTAAATAAGGGATATCGTATTGAATTTACGTGCAATTCAAAGTAGAATTGAAAAAAAAATTGCATAGCATTATTCAGTCTGTTTAATATTATTTACGGTCGTGGCTTTGAATATCGAATGTAACGAACTAGCGGAGGCAAGGAACACCAGTTCACTTAACCCCGACAGACGAAGCCTCACG
This sequence comes from Melanargia galathea, assembly GCA_920104075.1. NCBI lineage: Eukaryota > Metazoa > Arthropoda > Insecta > Lepidoptera > Nymphalidae > Melanargia > Melanargia galathea. The sequence continues at coordinate 7,117,828 of OV049864.1, forward strand.
CGGAGGGTCGATCCGAGGTGGGCGAATTAGCTCAACTCTAAAACCTCAATTAAGTCTCGTCTACGCGCATTCAGATCGGCCACATCCAATTATCGCGGGCAACCTTTGTTTCGATTTCGGAGTGTCGGAGCCAGATCTACTCGTAAAATGTACATATATGCACGAAACTCATGCATACTTAGTTAGGTCTTTAAAACTATGCCTATAAGTAAAATAAAATTTTAAATAAAATTTAAGCGTCCATCTTTGATTTTGATATACTTAACTGGCTAACAGAAATAATAATTTTATTCTTAAGTATATGATTATTTCTAGGATAACAAAATCCAAAACATAGTTCAAACATACAATCTGTTGTCGATGTGCGATATATATGAAGCGCGTCGCAACCGAGGAACACGAGGGCGATGGAGGCAACAAGTTCTAGAATCATTCTTTTGCGCACCACAACCAAGCGGTGTGCGAGGTCTTTCTTTCCGCACGCTCTAAAATAGTGGAACCAACTCCCTCCGGTGGTGTTTCCACATAATTTCGATATGGGGTCATTCAAGGGGAGGATCAACAAATTTCTCAAAAGTCAGCAACGTATAAGTGGTTCCTCTGGTGCTGCAAATATTCATGGGCGGCGGTAATCAATAATTAACATCAGGTTAGCTCAGGCTTGCTCGTTTGCCCGCAATTTTTATTTAAAAAAAAAATCACATTTCTCGGTTCGCTTCACCTGTGGTCGCTTGTTAGGTCTGTTCAAACCTTAAAAAAATTGTTATTATTTTACTATTGCAGTTAACCTCTTTTTATTTCACAGCCTTTAGACGACACTGTTAGATATAATGCCTTCCCTTACGAGCGCTACGATCATACTTAACTGTATCAATGTGGTATCAGTAGATATTGGGGGTAGTTTTCTTTTACACAATGTCTAAACTAAAATGAAATTACAGGTCTAAATCTATGTCTATCTCTTTCAAAATGCTCCCTGCTGAAAAGGAATAGCATGTCAATTTAGTTTAGAGACTGTGTACAACAAATTAGCCACAACTATCTATCTAATTGATACAGTTAGATAAGTATTCTTTAACACGCCCACTCACTATTCTTAGTTATTATTAGGAAACTATTTTATTATTAAGTGTTCAATAAAATCGAACTCCCATTAAAATCCTCTACATTCCATCCGTTCACTAAGTTTTAATAATCTACAGTGTAGAACAATGCTTGACTTTAGCACTCGGAAGGGGGGTAAAAATACCTAGTCATGTGCTCACAATCACTTTACCCTTTGGTTCATCTTATCATTAGGGCAAGTTTACATGATGCACAGTTTTTTCTAGTTTTTTAATGGACGAAAAAAAAAGAATATTTTCTCATGTCGATGCGTGTATATTTTTTTAATGTAATTTAAAACTTGAGTTGTCCAATTTTTATGATTCTTTTTTTATTGGGTAGGATGTACCTCGATGTTGGTTCCATTTAAATTTAAAAAAAAAGTAAATCCCTAAGGAAAGGAAATAAAATATGGAATAAATTTGTGAATTGACGAGAGTGTACTAATCTTTGCGACTAATTAGTCGTCATATTGTAGACATGTTAGTAAATTACCTTTAGTCGTCATAAGGACGCGTAGAGCCCGGGGCGATGACGGATTGCGGCGCGACAGTCATCGTCAAATTAACACCCTTTAAGTGCGGATGTGTGTTATACACAATGTGACATAAGTCGATGGGAAGATTTAACACTACCCTCACATTGTGTGATGCTAATGTATAAATGAAAGAAAACATAAACAAAAAGCAGTAGACAATTGAACAAAGTAAATTTTAAAGTTGTAGGCCAATAAGCTTCAGCTTACTGACTCGGTGGTCAGACAAAATTAGAATGATAGATCTTGGTAAGAGATCATAATATATCACAAGATAACTTACTCACTGTGATCACAATCCTCAGACATAAAGGAGAGGAAGAGAGAGAGAGAAGTCAAAGAATTAAAGCAGTCAAATAAGATGAAAATGAGACTGCTGCCTCAATATTTCAGCAAAGTGGTAGTATGTATAAAAATCCATACTAATATTATAAATGCGAAAGTGTGTTTGTCTGTCTGCTAGCCTTTAACGGCCCAACAGTGCAACCAATTTTGATGAAATTTTGTTTTTTCAATTTTCAAGTTTTATTCATTGTAATTATGCATTTGTTTTATACATATCAATAGCCGACTTTCCTAACACTAAGCCAAACCAAATAAGCTAAGTCAACAAGTAGATAATCTATAACTAGAAATAAGGAGGAAAACATGCGTGTGGATGAGGAAACTGACATTAAAATACTGGTAATTGTGACTTAATTTGCTCCTTTCAAGCCACGGCTGTCTGCTCAACGATTTATTATTATCTGTTGCTATTATATTAAACACTTATGATTAAATTGGCTTCTAGAAGAATAAATCAAGTTTGGGTTGTCCAAGGTAGCTAAAGTTGTGACATAGTATTCTATATCTTGTTTTGCGCAAAAGCACGTATCTACATGATGTAAAGTAAAATTTTGCAGCCTCTCATGTATGTATGTATATATTTTGCAGTATGCTGTATGTGCTAGTGGTATGCTGAAACATTGACCGCTTTTAAAGAATATTTTATGCCCCCTTGAATCAAACCAATATTGTAGCTAATACCAATCTGTCTTAAATCTTAATGTAAAATACCAACTTTACAGAAAGATTTGAGATTACTCCTCTGCTATTTATAGACATGGTGATAAAAAGATTTTTTTTCCCTCAATTTCTTTAAAGATATTATTATTGGTTTCATTGAAATAATACCTATTGGTACTGTGCCTGTGAAATTTTGAGCCAAGATCTGTACGATACAAGGAATTAGTAATTAATTTAATTTTATTTCCCTCCCTTTAGCCATCGGAATTCTGCCAGTAATTGGAAAATTTATTGCAAGGTGTGCACCCAACGGCGTGATGTTTCACTTCTAGCGAATGATTTATTATGCTCCGAAACAATTTTAATTGCTCCCAGTGACACAGTGTAAACAACTATTCGATTAAGTTAATTCCATTACATCAAAGGCCCCGGCAATTAATTTAAGAGGCTCCTAAATAAGGTTTAAAATTCGCCGTCATTAGCGCTTTGGATTTAAGTAATGGTTCAAATAATCGTGGATATTTAGTATCAATACTGTAAGAGTCGTTGCGTTTTTGGGTTAGGCCGGTTTTCCTACGGCTGTCGCAGGCCAATGCGGTTACGGCTAGTTTTTTAGCGAGTATAGTAGGTATATGAATTATTAGAATATAATATAGGAATCGACTAGTCACTTAGTAGAAAATTGATCTTAGGCAATAACTTAGATCTTGTTTGATAATTAACCCCCGACGCAAAAACGACGTGGACGGGGTGTTATAAGTTTGACGTGTGTGTGTGTCTGTCTGTTCCACCGTAGTATTCAAACGGGTGAATTGATTTGAATGTGTTTTTTTTTGTTTGAAAGATGAATTAGTCGGGAGTGTTCTTAGCTATGTTTGATAAAAATCAGTCAAAGATGGCCGCCGCCACAAAATGGCAGATTACATATTTTTTTACAACTCCATCAATATGGGTATCAAATAAAAGTGCTTGACTAGTAGAATAGCGCTATACAAATCCAAGAAAGTCGCTGTCACAAAATGGCGAATGTCGGGGGTTTTTAAATTTTTAATTTATGCATGCTTACTAGTACCACGTGTCACGAGCGCAAATTCGAAATCAGAAGTATTTTGCATCCTATTATTTAGCTGCCGAAATCATGCTTGTATACGAAATAGCCACTTAACATGACATTAAAGCTCATAAAGAACAACTTTGAGCACGCGAGCATTAGTAATTATAATGAAAACTCGACCTCGGGCGATAAGATGTGCCGCGAAGCATGTAATAAGGATTCCCAACTCCATATGTATAATACCGTCCACGCAAATTCACTCATGCATCGCACTTATGAAGCTCCTCGAGCGAGGATTTGTTGAGTATACGTACACGGATGACCCGTTCCCAGTCTTATGGTGTTTTGTTTATGGCATTCAAAATGTTGTGCCGTCTTCTTCAGTGTATAAAATAAGTGGGCTTTTGATTGGATAATGAGTATATTTAAAAAAAAAAAAAAAAAATTTTTTACAATCAATGAATTCTGCTAAATATGAGGAAATATATCATTTGAATGCTTTTTAGGACTATAATTATAGAATCACTGTGTAAGTCTGTGTTTCAATATTTTACGAGCTTGGCTACTTAGTTCTTTGTCATTCTACTATTCGGTATACCTTATATACCTAGATTTGGGCTGTTGGATGTATCATGTAACTTTTAATATTCGTAGTTATAGATAGCTATAATAGAAATATTAATCTGAAAAATACTCAAGAGAATTTAAATGGCGCAGAGTAATTTTGGTAACGAGGCAAAGCTACGTAGTGTAGCTAGAGCGTAGAGTGCACTAATATCCAGTCGCCGGCTCTGAAAGTTTGTCAGCGCTATCTCTTTGAGCACGCCCGTGCTGTGAACGAATTTTGTGGATGAAATTAAAAAATTATTACCTACTCGTAGGATATGTAGCTTCCGTCGTTTTTTATTATTGAAGTATTCGCTGCGTTTGGGAATGGCTAAATTAGCAGAGAGCAGGCCATTACCCAGCAGTATGTTCGCGACCATTTCAAAATCCAATAAACCAATTTTGATGATATATTTCCATTATCGTATTTTACATACTCTCAGGAAGGTTTTTGTATATACAACACAATATCTATACTTCGACTTTTAATTGTATGCACTAATGTGAAGTTTCGTGGGTTGTCACTTTTTAACGAAAATAAAATAGGGATGGGGTACAGGTGATTGATTTGAATCATTCAATTATTTTATTCAAATTAAAGTTTATATTTTAAGTAATTATTATATTTTATGTACAAAGTGTACCTATATATATGTATATATATAAATACATATATTTTTAATATATAAAACAAAGTCTGGTTTGTTAGAACACTTATAACTCGAGAACGGCTGGACCGATTTTCATGGTTTTTGATTTGTTGTATTTGTCTTCGTCCCGAATAGCAGAATAACTGTTAAAAATATTGGAAAATTGACGAAAAAATAAAAGAAAAAACATTTTCCCATACAAAATGTTCATGGGTTTCGTAACTGTCAAACATTGAATGTTCATCCTGTCGATACGAAACTCTCTCACCCGTATGATGGGGTGACCATGATTCCGCATTAAAGACAAAAGTTGAAAAAAAATATCAAAAATCAGATTAAGTTCATAATCATCATCTATTTTTTTATTCAACTACAAGTTAGCCCTTGGCTACAATCTCACCTGATGGTAAATGATGATGCAGTCGAATACGGAAGCGGGCAGACTTGAATGAGGTATGCATACCCCTGATCAGTTTCTACACGGCATCTTACCGGAACACCGGGACGCTAAATCGCTTGGCAGCCGGCCGGCACCGCTTTGCCAGTAGGGTGCTAACCAGTCACGGCTAAAGCCTACCACCAGACCGGACCAAAATCAATTTAGAAATTATAAAATCCCAAATTGCCCCTGCAGGGAATCGAACCCGGAACCTCCCACTTATAAGACCTAAGCGCTCACCACTGCACCAGGAAGGTCAAAATCATCTAGAAAATTATAAGTAGATTCCAAAAATATGTAACTACTGTTCAATATATTTTTTTCTGAATAACTAGTAAGTATTCTTTTAAAAATATATTTTTTTTAAATAAAGGGGCAGCAGCATGTTAACTATGACAGATATCGTCCTTATTTACAACATAGTGTTATATTTGTATATATTTAAGTTATTCTTTTACTGCACTTTAACCCTTGTACATTAGTTTTTATTATATTTATTTTACTCCAAAAACAACCTAATAAGGCCAATGTGCCAAAGTGGCCGTTAAAATATGTAATTTTTTTATATTTTTACTCATCATATAGTGAAAGTTAAATTAAGTTGTTATCTCACACAATAAATATAAATTATTTATGATCTGGTTTTCAGTTCTATAGTCTTTACTCTTTAAAACGTATAGTTATGGACCCGTATTTAAAACGTATTGTTTTTTCTTAAGAAATACCTAGTAACAAAAGCAAGTTTTTTTTAAAGATCACAGTTTAATCAATAAAATTACCTAAAATTATACAAAAAGTCTTTCACATTGTTTGTTAGTAAAATCACAAATTAACAAAAAAAAAGTTTGCCACAAAAAGTCAAGACGACAAAATTAGTTGGCTTTTATACGTAGGAGCCATCGATTTACTTAGTAGATAAATAAAATTATGATGTTAATGAAAGAGTAACTTTGAACGAAACTTTTGTGAATGAAATTGAATGAATTGAACGTATCACATCACTATAGAAATGGAGTTGGCAACATTATTTTACGGAATGACATTAGGAAACGTCAGATTACTGCAGATAATTAAAAGTTGAACTATAGTTATAATTTTTATATACGACGTTACACGCATAAATATATCCATATGTCATTAATATTTTAGACGAGCGGATACCCGCGACTTCGTTCGCGTGGATATTGATTTTAATAATCCCGTGTATCATTTTGTTTTTCCTAATCTCCTTTGAGCTTATACCTTGCTAAAAACTGTAAAAAGTTCACTGGCGGATGTTTAGGTACATCAAAATGTAAACATCCGCCAGTGAAAGTCCCATCAAAATCGGTCCAGCCTTTCAGAGATTAGCCAGTAGTCTTTAAAGTATCTACTTTCTAACAAAAAAAAGAATGAATAAAATCGGACCACCCGTTAACGAATTACAGCTATGTACACATTTTGCCTTTCATCCCCTCTCCCAAGGGAACCGTGCTCAATTTCGGGATAAAAAGTATCCTATATGTTACTCCATAGTATGAACTTAAATCATGCCGAGTTTCATTTCAATCCATTCAGTAGTTTTTACGTGATGCGCGCTCAAACATACAGACAAACAGACAAACAGATAAACAGACAAACAGATAAACAGACAAACAGACAAACAGACAAACAGACAAAAATTTCAAAAATACCTTTTTTACGTTCTATTACTTATCCCTAACATCCCCCAGTTATTATTTTGCAAAAATCTTCAATGTACAGATACGGCAATTCTACGATTTTATTATATGTATAGAATAGATTGGTACACCGATTTCTCTAAGATTACTGGACCGATCTCGGTGTAATTTTTCCTAATAAATAACTCGTTGAAATAATATTTTAGTATTTTATATTATACTTTATACTTTAATATTTGATAATTGAAAAGCTGTGATAGCCTAATGGTTAGGACGACCGACTTCTAATCGGAGGCCGTGGGTTCGATCCCGGGGCACGCACCTCTAACTTTTCGGAGTTATGTGCGTTTTAAGTATTTAAATATCACTTGCTTTAACGGTGAAGGAAAACATCGTGAGGAAACCTGCATGCCTGAGAGTTCTCCATAACGTTCTCAAAGGTGTGTGAAGTCTGCCAATCCGCTTGGCCAGCGTGGTAGACTATGGCCAAAACCCTTCTCACTCTGAGAAGAGACCCGTGCTCTGTAGTGAGCCGGTAATGGGTTGATCATGATGATGATGATGAGGATACTTTAATACGTAAGTACCTACTAGGAGCATAAATCACTTTGTCTCATTACAAGGCTTTTGTACTCAATGGAATTAATCTCCCTGTTCCAAGTTCACCGCAGACAAGTGATTCCTATGTTTGACGATCTACAAAGATCTTTCACTGCTCGCAATATTGAAACTATTAGCGATCGATTGTTATTTGTACAGAAGGGCTTTGATCAAGTCTGTCGAGTAGGTAGGTACCTGCCGTGCTACATTATCTACGTACCTAATCGAATTTTTGAATGAAATCGAATTATGAAATGAAAATGATTAAGTGGTCAGTTGAAGGGTTTTTAAATAATTTAAATATACAACTGGCCGTAAAATATATTGTTTTATTTAAGATGACATGAAAACATTTAATTTGGGTCTGTTTAACACAGTTTATCACAACAGTGATATTATGATGTTTTTCTTGTGCCATAAAAAATAAATATGGGCCTTCGTGAAAAATAAAAGATTGCGTCACATTCCACGATTCAAAAAAGGTTCAATTGGACGGAAAAAACTAGCTGTCTTGTCGAATCGTATTAGATTCTGATTTATACACGGACAAGGACGAGGGTGGACGAGACTGCTTTCGGTACCATTCTAACTTGACCCGTCCTACTTTTTTTTACAACTCAAAAATAACTCGTCTCGAAAATCCTTTGGATACGAAAAACTAAGTTAAAATTTCGAAAAAAGTTTGTATAACTTAATATATACGTGACGTAATGAAATAGTAATTTTTCACCTCCATTTCTAAATTTTAGGGTTCCGTACCCAAGGGTAAAACGGGACCCTATTAGTAAGACTCCGCTGTCCGTCTGTCTATCTGTCTGGCTGTCTGTCCGTCTGTCACCAGGCTGTATCTCATGAAACGTGATAGTTATTTTAATACAAAATATTGACTCGTGTAAGTCGATACTTGTGTTACAGAAAATGTTAAGATCGTTACTGACTATAGGTAGAACGGTATTATAATCTTTATTCACGTGTCAAACGCGAGTAGTTGGCTAAGTCGGCTTGCATAGTATTAGGAAGCGAAGATTGCTCCATTCGGCCGATTGAACGCACCTCCCCATACTAACTTCCTCGCCATTTAACGCGAATAGCAGCAACAAAAGGATCCGCCGTGCGAAATAACAAAACTACCGATCTCTCGATTTCCGATGTCGGAATCGAATGTGAACGCTAGATTGTTGCTCACACGTGAATGCTGGATTGTTATCCGACGCAGTGGCCCTAAAGGTCTTTTGTTCTTTATGTGATACCGTTGCTGGAGATTGGTTGAAGTGATTCTTTTAACAGCAATTCGAAATGAATTTTCTGTTTCTGTGTTCCTCCACTATTTGCCTGTAAATGCAAACTATTTAAACTTATTTTGTACCTTGTACCTATGTCCTAAATGGAAGTAGAGAAGCATTTGGTAAAAATGGTTCTTTCCTTAGGGCAATCACTTAAATCTTACACATAATACTTTGTAGTAGAATCGATCTGTTATTAAGAATTATGATATGTTATAAGAAAGTTAAGGCCTGTCTTAGAATTAGGTAGACTTTAAAGCTCTAGATTGAAAAAGAAAATGCCAAGACTGTGCAGAAAAACGTAGACTCTTATAGAAATCTGACTACATTGCAGAAGAAATATTGATCATTGAAATGATGTGTTAGAATTATTTAGCAGACTTTAAAATTTTAGACAGAAAAGGAAAGAAAAAAACCTAGACTCTTATAGAAAGATCTCTTTCCCAAACTGCAGACCTATTACGTAAAATATTAAGTAATAAAGTTGCCGAAGGCGGTCTATTTGCAGTATTCTTAATAATTACTTCTTCCGATTTGTTTGCGTTGGGACGCAAGGGGGATATGAAAAGTGAAACAGGGAGAGTCAATAAATAATAACGCTAAATGCCCATCGGTGACCGGAGGGAGAGGACTCACTTCCGATACTTACATTTTAAATTATTATGTTGACAGTTGGCATATATAATATTATTTTATGTAATCTTTTAAAATATTACAAAAATATCGTTCCCCGACCATTTGGTTATTTAGAATCAAAAAGTATTTTCTATAACCGGCAATTCATATAACTGATTATAGTGAAAAATTCAAAAATTATATTCGAATATTGGTACGTACTTAAATGAATAAGGACAGTAATATTACGCACAGTAACAGTGAGGAAATTGTAGACAAAAATTAGTTTATTGTGTGGTTTGCAGTTAGTATTTAAGAAAGCTGTCTAAATATTTTAATCACAATTGATTACAAATTTACACAACAGGAATCAGTCCGAAACCAAATAATTATTTTGTTCACCACCAAATGCTGCACTGGTCAATGTGATGGAATCGTACGCTAATTATTTAGGATTTATTTTGTTAGGACAAAAGGACCCTAGCGATCCGACGACGCTTGGGTCAACTGATTTCAACTCAATTCATCTCCGCCGTTTTGGCTTTTAATAATGAAAGCTTTGGAACTTCAAACATTGGACTTTATGTAAATATATTTTGTACACGTGTAGTTACTGGAGAATATTGAGCTTTTGATATATAATATTTAGATTTTTAAAGAAGATGCGGAGTACAAATAATTCTTAATTTCAAAGGTACAAATAGGATTTTCTAAAGTGAATTTATAGTCGTAGTTCATAAGATACTAGAGAGAATTGATTGGCCATCCATCTACTCTAGCAGGCATAGCGTCTAAAAAGAAGCTCAATCTTCTCAAGCTTCTCTAAGAATGCTATGCTCAAACGCTATATTTGGATGATTATATTATGAGTGTCCAGAGTATCGCAAAAGTCATGGGCCAAAAGCCACATTTTTTACCAATAAGAAAACGAATTATCAAAATCAAGAACACAAAAAATTTATGAATACACTTATCTTTGCACTACAATATAAAATAGATACAGAAAACCCTATTAGAGTAATTTAAGTAGACCTGTAGTACTATGTGGAAAAATATTATATTTTGATTAAAAAAAAATCTTTGCTCGTATAGGAATGACACACGAGCTGTTGTGAGGAAGCGAAAAAAACTAATTTAAGAATGTTACAAAACCGATGTCACTTTACCAAAGAAACCAATTTAAAATCAATAGAAACATAGGAGTCTGTCGCGCATGAAGATGAGCCGTAAAGTATAGGCGGAACTTTTCCCATGGAGGGCATAAATTGGATTCGGAAGCAGATCACGTAACGGTTAAGAGTTCACAAAACTGTGCAATAAATCGGACGCGCGGAGGTGCGCCGGAGACAAACGGCGGATGGCGCCGGCCGCGGAGAGAACGGAGGCTGACATGACTGCAGGGGTAAAGGTATAAAAGTATTCCCCTCTATATAAATATTTAAAAGATTTTTAAATTTAATTGGTAGAAGATTTTTTAATGAATAATGATGTTAATACTAATGAAAATCGTGAATTAGTTTCTTTCGTAATTCTTAAGAAAATAATAATCGAAAGGCTTTCAGACACTGTCACTTTACAGTTTATAAAAACTGCACTATTCTGCAAAGTATTCGTAATAGGTAAGTATCTAGAATGCTGAGATGAATAAATGAATTATCACAGCTTTTCATACCTACCTATTTGGATGTGTACAATAAAGATCCGCAGACTTGTGTATATTCAAAATAATTATCAGATTATTTTACGTGTGTAGAAGTACATTAGTATTTTAGATTTGTGCTGTGTGCAATTTGCATAATAATATGCTCTACAGGTTGCCGTATTCTGCTTATAGATTTTCCACAAAGGGGCTGTTTGAAAGATAACTCGCGAATCGCGATACCGGCAGCAGCTCGCGGGCGGCAGAGCGCGTAACGAGCGAGTAATTCACGCCGATACAGTAGCTAAATTATCGGTTCCTTCGAGTAATAACTTCTCTGCACCCAATAACTTTATGAACTAAGAAAAAAAAAATTTAGTTTTTTTTAAGGAACTGAAACTGAAACAACGGCTTTAACTCACGTGTATTTTCGTCGGAGTGTGTCCGACTAGTTTTTTAGTTTTTGATATGAGAGGTTTTCATAGGTATCAGATATTCGTTTGAAAAGTGATTTTAAATTATGATATTGTGATGACAGGTTGCAAACTGATCTCAAAACTGTGCGATAGATTACATGAAATTTTCAAGGGCCACAGCCCGTACGTCAGGTTAACGTTAACCAGTAGGTAATGTTAAACGGAGTGTGCATCTTACATGTTTCCACAATGCACACTCACCCAGGTAATCTTCTTGGACAACCCAGCCTTCACATATTGCTGGCTTTAAACTATTACATGTCAATCGCCATTTTTTATTTATATCTTGCTCAGGTGTACCTTACACTGAACGAGATAGAAATAGAAAATGGCTGTTTAACATATTTTCTTATATTGATCGCAATATAAATTCCGTACCCATTAGTTATGTAAAAATCAAATCAATATTTCTAAAACTGCAAGACAAACTTTTAATTTTTACATGTGATTGGACACAAATATAAGTAAAAAGCAATATCCAGGATTAATGCCGCAGTTCTTACGACAATGTAAAGCTCCCTGTCTTTGGTTTTGATCGTTTATTGCCATGAAACTGTCAAAAATCGAAGAGTGAAGTGAGGCGGCAGCTATTTGCATGAATTAGCCGACATTTATGCCTCCGTCGAGACAAACCGCAGCGTCGCGGCGCCACCTGCCCGGGAATTATACGCTCGTTACGCGCTCCGCCGCGCTGCCTCGCGCCGGTGTCTTTGTGCCTTATGTTTTACTAGATGATGCCCGCGACTTCATCCGCGTGAATTTAGATTTTTTAAAATCCTGTAAAATCGGAAAAACAACTAGTTCCCACTAGCTGTTGTTGGAACGTAGTGTTTCCTATGTCAATTTCCGAGACGCAAGCTATATCTCTGTAACAAATGTATAAATCGGTTAAACGGATGGACCTTTGAGAATCCAGTGGGAACTGTTTAATTTTCCGGGATAAAAAGTTTTCCGGGATATAAGCTAATTTTGTACCAGATTTCATGAAAATCGGTTAAACTGTTGGGTCGTGAAAAACTAGCAGGTAAACAGACACATTTTCGCATTTATATTATTAGTATGGATTTAATATCGACCAGGTGAGAATATATAAAAACATAATTTATTATCAAGTGAGCATAAAAAGTGAATGTGCGGTGATCACTTGAATGCGCGGGCGTGGACATGGTGACGAGTGCGTCAATTTTTAATGAGTACCTACTTCGCGAAATATGTAGGTACGTGAACACTCACCACATGAAAAAAAATCTTTTAATATGAGTATGTTTGAAACTTTAAGGGAGCGGATCCACTATTGTATCTGTATTTTCACCTATAGTTCAATATTATACACTAGCTTTCCTGTAATTGGTTGCTATGTATGCAGTACGAGATATACTGAATAATATTATGAAGGAGGACAAATAGCTGAATCTGCAAAACGCAATTATACCTTCGCTTTATTCACACGTACGACTACACACGTGAACCGGACCACCCAATCGAATAGCAGAACCGCAATTAGTAAGCCATTGTACATTTCCATCGGCAATAAATCCTCGGATATAATAACCTTAACGCAACTCTATTAAGATCCCTTCGTCAGCACACAGTATCTCGAAGATGCATCTCTAGGTAATCCCATTTGAATCGCCTAATACAACTCCTTGTTCCAGTCGGGCTATATTTAGTAAGGCGAGGCAATCTAAGAGGTATTCAGCCTTCGGATCCGTCGACAAGTCGACGAAGCCCCACGTAGGTTTTAGTTCCCAAGGGCTTACGGAATTTTGAGACTATGAGTCGAGAATTCTGGATGCGGCATTTAGCGGATGAAAAACAAAGTACGTCCAACGACGAAATAAAGAATTTTTGCTGGCTTCTTTTAGTAGAAACAGCTTCTTGATAGAGTATATTTATGTCTTTTATAAGCACCATGAAATAGGCCTGATTTAAGATTTTAATTGTATTGTTGTTTATTAAGCAGTCATGCCAGTGCAGCCTAGTGAGTTTGGGTTTTAATTACGTAAAATAAAAATTTGAATAGTTTAGAGTGGTTTAGATATCAGTACACAAAACTCCACCAAAATTTTTAAATTGCATTGACAGACTCGAGCTTAGTGAGAACTTAACCGATCATTTTAAGATACATGAAATTTTTGTTAGGGAGACTTGAAATTGAAACCAAAAAAATTACATTTCACAAGCCACATCTACGTCGCATGCTTCGTATATCAAGGCTGCCCTCTCTCATTATTTACGAAGGACCGATGGAGTGAAGTGTGTGACAAGCGGCACGTACGGCCGCTAACGAGACGCTTTGTGACCATCTCGAGTGTGGTCATCTCCTGATTTTTTTTTTAATGGACAAATAATATTTGCTCTGAAATCCCGGAGGAGTGCCGCGCATTGTGCCTTTTAAAGTTTGGGTCACGCGAAACTAAGGGGGATTCAGTGGGAAGCCTCAAGTGATTTTTATTTAACGTGTGTTTAAGGAATGCATGGACAGTTAACAATGTTATTGCTATCGAACTATGAATACTGAAATATTTTCTTGCAATAAAATATATCTTGAGTAGGACTTAGGAGGTTACTACTAAATAGGTACCCACCTCGTATTAAGATGATCTTGACATACAAGAGTCATTTGCCTAAATGATGCCTAATTTAGCAAAGACTAGCTGATGCCCGCGACTTCGTCCGCGTGGATATATGTTTTGTAAAAATCCCGTGGGAACTCTTTGATTTTCCGGGATAAAATGTAGTTTATGTGTTAAACCGGGGCATAATCTATCTCCAAATTTCAGCCAAATCCATGCAGTAGTTTTTGCGTGATTGAGTAACAAACATCCAAACATCCACACTTTCACATTTATAATATTAGTAGGAAGTAGGATGATCTATGTCACAAAAATGTATCCAAATAAATTGAAAATTCAGAAGTAGTTATGATAATAATATAATCGAGGCTGAAAGTTCAAGGGTTCAAGGCAACTATATAATCGCGCAGACAGCGTAAAACCGTTTTCCTCCGATTCGCTCTCACAATAGCTCATTTGTTATAACCAACCTGATAGCGTGGAGTTATAACGACCAAACAAATTGAGTCGAGCCTTCGCCACCTCAGACTAATGTAATTCCGGAGTGCGCGCACCCAAGAATAGATATTTAGAGTGGATTGTTTTCGACAGACCGTAATGAAACTCTGATGCCGGCGCCCAAATCAGTTTCGGAGGTGAGGCGCGCCGCAGGGGAGGCGAGGCTACATTGTAATAAGACGAGGAATAACCTAAAATAAACCGGCGAACGCAGTACAAAGATGGACACAGTGGGGCTGCATGGCCCCTTACTGCTTAATTTGCCTACCGTAATTACTGTCCTCTCGGGTTGGGAAAGGACCCGGGGGCTCGACCCGGCCGTCTTCCAGGTTATATTGAACGCGTGCGGGCGCCGTGTGTATGTTTAGCAAATACTACTCCCTAGTCGTTAAGTATGAATACGGGTATGGACGAAATGTATTAGCTTAGGCTGAGATTCGGACCGTGTTTGCACAGCGATGATAGATTTATAGTAATTGTGTTATTAACGTTATGGGATAAGGGTTTTACGGACTTAAGTAATGAAAGCTCTCACCTAATGCTCGGATTTATAGTTGGTTTGCGCACGTGGTGCACGGTCACTTATTAAATTGGGAGGCTATTTAATAGTCGAACTTACATATTGAGATTTTAATTAAAGTAGTTAATATTTTTTATGTGTTGTATCAACAGGTATACTCTCACTTAAGGCTTCAGTATACATTGCACCAACCAATGTGGGAATTAAGTATGAGAAAAGATTTATTGTGTGACTGTAAGTAGGTAAGATTTTTCAAAATTATCATATTATTATCAGCTAATAACATTGCTGCACACAAGGCTGCACAATTTTTAACTTATAATTCCGTTTTCAAGTAGGTATAAAATCATTTGATGTTTGTATGAAAATCCCCAAATTTGGCAAGCCGGCCAACGATTCACGCGACAAATATCGACACGACCGTAAAGACCTATCTACTTGTTTTTACGGTCTCGCCGATAGCATTGGTCCGATGTTGGTAGGTTCTTAATGATTGTTATGATGATTTCGAAAATATTTTATAAAGTAAATTAGAAACTTTCCTACGAGCCCTACTTTTAATAGCAGATAATCTATATCTATACATATAATAAAATCGTAGACTTGCCGTATCTGTACATTAAAGATTTTTGCAAAATAATAACTGGGGGATGTTAGGGTTAAGTAATAGAACGTAAAAAACTATTTTTGAAATTTTTGTCTGTTTGTCTGTATGTTTGTGCGCACATCACGCAAAAACTACTGAATGGATTGAAATTAAACTTGGTATGATTTAAGTTCATACTACGGAGTAACATATAGGATACTTTTTATCCTGAAATTCAGCACGGTTCCCTTGGGAGAGGGGATGAAAGTTAAAATGTGTACTTAGCTGTAATTACATTAACGCATGGTCCGATTTTATTCATTCTTTTTTTGTTAGAAAGGAGACCTTACCTTTAAGATTAACCTTAAAGATTACCAGCTAATCTCAGAATGGCTGGATCTATTTTGATGGGACTTTCACTGGCGGATGTTTACATTTTGATCTACCTAAACATCCGCCAGTGAACTTTTAACAGTTTTTAGCAAGGTATGAGCTCAAAGGAGCTTAGGAAAACAAAATAATTCCCACGGGCTTTTTAAAAACCAATATCTACGCGAACGAAGTCGCGGGTGTCCGCTTGTAGTTACATAATCGAGTATTTTGATTTGTAGAAATTTTTTTTCTTCATATCTGTGGAACACGTGGATTATTTTGTTATTGAACCCACAAATCACTCGCTCGGTCGAATTTGAATTCACGCTTCAGCCCATACGTAAAGAGAAAATACAGTCCATTTTCTAAAACATAATTAACACTTTTACGGCGGCGGTTACTCGGGATGATCCCGTAATAACCTTGTTAACCCTGGCGCACCGACTGAGTCGGCTAGCCTTTTAACGACCCTGTACATGGGCATTAATCCGAAAGCTATCAGCCTTTGTCCTTTTCCCACTCCTTTAATACGGGATCGTGTCTCACGCCTTGCCCGAGCCGGGACCGCGCCTTTTAGTGCGAGGTTTTCGCTCGCCTTAACGAAGGGAAGTAGCGAAGGACCAAAGGTCGTCATTAGGGCAAGCGCGGTGTAAACAAGGTCCGAAGCGCCCGCTAATGGCCAATTCGTGCGTCCTCGAGGTGACCCCAGGTCTGTCTCGGGCCGTCGTAAATGGGCTTTTAATTGCAGTTTCGATAGAGCGCGCGCGGATTAGTTCTCCCGATCCGTACACTAATGCCTGCGCTGTTTTACACCGTGTTTACTGTTTATGTTGCGAATTCGTGACGTGTATTAGCCGAGATTATAATCAATCTCTGTGACGACGAGTCCACAGCCGCGGCGTCACCGCAGAATGTAGCGCGACACGTGTTCGTCGCGGGAAGTGTTCCCGCTCTTGTTCGGATGTGAAATTTAATTTCCGCCGTGCGGGATTCTCCGGGGGTGCAGGCGGTGAAGGGGCAAAGGGGGGGGGGGGGTCGCCCGCGAAGAAATATGCCCCGCTCTAAACTTTGTCAATTTGTTTGTGGAGCGAAATTAACTCGATCCAATCTGCGGGCGTGTCGCCGCGACCTGCGTGCCGGCGCGCGACGCCGGAGCACCGGCAGCGACCCCGTCATAATATTTCCGTCCCGCAAATGAAAGCAATACAAGAAAAGGTGTGCCTAGCCACGTACTTTTCACCGATTCAAATTTAACAATTTCTTTATAAATAGGTTTATATGCTGAAAATAAACTATAGTAAAAACAACTTTACATAATATTTAGGTACCTTCTTAGTTTATTTTCGTAAATGATTGAAAACGAAATACATGTATTTGTCATAATGTGAAAAGAATATCTAAGAATATTTTTAAGTCTATAAAAATTTAAATATAAACAAAACTTAATTCATACTTACTAATAAAATATTTGTGTATGATAGTTTAAACAATATACAATGTGAAATTCCTACCTAAATCTTTTTAAGCAATCGAAGGGTGGAAGTAATGAGTGGCAATAATTTTAGATCTAATCAACGCATCTGCGTTAACGCAAATTTACGAGGCCGAAATTTTTCCTCTTTAAATTACAGAGGCAACCAACCATCTGCGTAAAAGTAAAAATTCGCGTTTCCAACTTCGTTATCCGTATCACGGACGACTCTCCGGAGAGTGCGTTATTAAAATGTATTGTGCACACGCCTTCATTTTCGCGTCCTATATGAGAAAGAGCGTATAAATTAGTTAGTCCCAATATTTTCACCCTAAATATTATTCGAACGCGAATATATGCACGGAAATTGGAAGGGCGTATTATCAGATGAAGCGATATCTCAAAATCGGCCCCCGTTCGGCGGAACACTTTGGTATTCTTATTATAAGGTGCAGACATTTTCCGCGGCGGATTTGCATACGGACGCGACGTTCACAGGTGACGCCTGTAATTATATTCGCGAAGTTGCCGTATAGAGTTTATGTAAATAGAATAACTATTATTTAGTTATTTTTTTTTAAATGACAAAATAATATTTGGTTATTATCTACGTTAGTCCAGAACTTTGAGTATTATTTTTTAACTTTCACATAAATCTGTCGTTTAATATAAAGATTAACTTTTGGCAAAACATCATGATTTCGTAATTAAGCGATTTAAAGTAACTTGAAAACGGGTTTAGTACTTACCACGTTACGTAGTTATCGATAGCTAGTCAACTGTAGTCTGTACCTACCTTATTCGTACATACATAGGTTACAGCAGAGTTACCTACTTATTCAAGTTTGTTTAATATTATACAAATAATTATAAGCTGTATCAAATCGCTCACATTTCAAAGGATGCCTAATAAGTCTCCACGTAAATTTATTAGAAGCAAATATTGGCTGACAAATTAATAAATGGAGCTTCTTTTGAGACGTAAACGTCGCATCTTTAATTACGTCTTGTACAAATAGCGGGCGTGTTTAATCAGGGACGTATCTTTGCATGGAGCAAGAAGAAGCCATCGAGAACTATGGGCTTCGTATTTGTTTAAGAGACGGATAAATAAACTCCAGGGTTTTGTTGCGTGCGAAGACTGGTTTAAATAGAAATTTTGAAGAATAAGACTCGAGAAGTGCGGCATGAATCGAAACGTACATATATTAAAATACCTACGAAGAATATACATAAAATACAGGATTAAAGAATTGCAGTGTTTCTAAGCATTGTGATTAAGGGGAGTAGATAAACAGTGTTTGTAATTCCGAACTATTTTATTTATTTACCCGACTGGGTATATGACGTGTTTCACCTGTGTGTATGTATGTCCATTCCTATATCAGTTCGTAACTACTTAACGGCTCAACCAATTTTGATAAATTATACGTCATTAGATTTGTCTTGATGGCGCAAATGTTACTGGGTACATAAAAATCATAAAAAATCTAAATGGCGGATTTTATGCGCTTTAATGTGCGGGCTGAAAAAAATTTTTTTCTTCAAGACCCTCGAGTGGGGTATCAAAATAAAGGGCATTAAAAGGCCAGTACGAAAATGTATACAATCTATATGTTTTAAATCAGTTTGGAGTGACAAATCATGAAAAACAAAATAAATAACAACTACACTGTAAGTGGTACGGTGGTAGTTTATTAATTTTTTAGTTCGTTTTATAGCATGGCAGTCGGGTTTTTTAATTTTTAAATTAAAGCTTGTTTCAAGTATTTTTTTGTCGATTAAATAACATTTTTGAGATGTGAATAAATGAAACATTTAATAAGTAGAAAGGCTCAAGAAAAGCACTGAGTGGAATCGCTCGCGGCACACACTTCACATCACATCTAGTTGCCGAGTTGCAAAGTTGCAACAAAGGCTGGAGGAAACCATTAAGGCTCTTGACGCCAGCCGCGGTCGCTTCATTAGACGAGTAGTGGTTTATAACAGCTGTGTACTATTTTCAAGACGTAAATGTTATAATGGAGAGTTAATATAATATAGAGTAGGTAATTTTTTCTAAATGTGAGTTAATCAAAAGTGGACCAAGCGGTTAAGATCAAGAAAGCTGTGAGTTGTGTTCGGGTCACTGCGTGTAACCGAACACCGTATACTCAGCAATTTGTTAATAGCTATTTCATCTGCATCATCATTTCAATTTTATTGTTATCATTACACCCTCATCTCGTGGTTGGGAGCATGTTCGGGTCACTGCGTGTAACCGAACACCGCATACTCAGCAATTTACGCCATTGCCTCCTGCTCGCGAGAGCGGTCGGCAAAGACAGTACAATTCGGACCGGCCACGCGGAAAGTACTCCTATCATATCAAAATCATATCATTAATCAATACAAGTCCACTATCATCAATAATCAAATCTACCATTTACCAATACACCACAAAGAACTGCACCCCACAAGTTGAGTCGCTCGCATCATTTCTAAGTTGCGAAGTTGCAACAAAGGCTGGAGGAAACCATTAAGGCTCTTGACGCCAGCCGCGGTCGCTTCATTAGACGACTAGTGGTTTATAACAGCTGTGTACTATTTTCAAGACGTAAATGTTATAATGGAGAGTTAATATATAGAGTAGGTAATTTTTTCTAAATGTGAGTTAATCAAAAGTGGACCAAGCGGTTAAGATCAAGAAAGCTGTGAGTTGAGTCGCTCGCATCATTTCTAAGTTGCGAAGTTGCAATAAGGCTAGAGGAAACCATTAAGGCTCTTGACGCCAGCCGCGGTCGCTTCATTAGACGACTAGTGGTTATAACAGCTGTGTACTATTTACAAGACGTAAATGTTATAATGGAGAGTTAATATATAGAGTAGGTAATTTTTTCTAAATGTGAGTTAATCAAAAGTGGACCAAGCGGTTAAGATCAAGAAAGCTGTGAGTTGAGTCGCTCGCATCATTTCTAAGTTGCGAAGTTGCAATAAGGCTAGAGGAAACCATTAAGGCTCTTGACGCCAGCCGCGGTCGCTTCATTAGACGACTAGTGGTTATAACAGCTGTGTACTATTTACAAGACGTAAATGTTATAATGGAGAGTTAATACATATATAGAGTAGGTAATTTTTTCTAAATGTGAGTTAATCAAAAGTGGACCAAGCGGTTAAGATCAAGAAAGCTGTGAGTTGAGTCGCTCGCATCATTTCTAAGTTGCGAAGTTGCAATAAGGCTAGAGGAAACCATTAAGGCTCTTGATGCCAGCCGCGGTCGCTTCATTAGACGACTAGTGGTTATAACAGCTGTGTACTATTTACAAGACGTAAATGTTATAATGGAGAGTTAATATATAGAGTAGGTAATTTTTTCTAAATGTGAGTTAATCAAAAGTGGACCAAGCGGTTAAGATCAAGAAAAGCTGTGAGTTGAGTCGCTCGCATCATTTCTAAGTTGCGAAGTTGCAACAAAGGCTAGAGGAAACCATTAAGGCTCTTGACGGCAGCCGCGGTCGCTTCATTAGACGACTGGTGGTGTAACAGCTCTGTTATATTTTGAGACGTGAATGTTATAATAGAGAAAATATACGAGTAATTTTTTCGAAATGTCAGTTAGTCAAAAGTGGACCAAGAGGTTAAGCTCAAGAAAAGCTGTGAGTTGAGTCGCTCGCATCATTTCTAAGTTGCGAAGTTGCAACAAAGGCTAGAGGAACGAGAGTAAAGGAGAGAAAGAGTACCGTGCTTCTACTAATATGTTTGTATAAATTAAAATTAATAAACTTGACAAATAATACCCGTATTATTGAGAAAATGCTCAGTTTGTCTTTTCTAGTGAAGGCAGTTGAATAAATAGGTACGTTTGTATGTTCTTCCAGCCGACATATTGTTTAACTTTGCGGTTTATCGTACCTACTCGGACTGAAAAGTACCCTTTACAGTATACACGCCCCTGTATACATTTCTAAAGTTTATTGACAGAACATCTTACCAACGTGACCCTACCAAGAAGGGAAATCAATGTCGTACTCGTAATGATAGATTATCCGTTGAACGACGTGCTGTCTGATTGGCTTTGTTAGGCGAGCGCGTCTTCGGCCTCCGAGAGTGTAGGTACTCGATCGTACGGGCGACTAATTTGACAGATCGATGGTCACTCGCTGGTCGGACGGTGTGAGATCACCTTAATGACTTATTGTTTCATAATGTGAATTGTTGTAGGTACTAGAAGATTCTGCTCCATCTTTGTTTTATTTTTTTATTTAAGGATGTGTATTTTATGTATTTTATTTAAGACCTAATGTTTTGTTCAATCTTCATAATAATATAGGTAGACTAGCTGACCCCCGCGACTTTGTACGCGTGTTTTTTTGCTATAAACCTCACGGAGCCCGAGACCTTTCCAACGAATGCAAAACCGGGGAAATCGGTTCGTGTGTTCTGGAGTTATAGCGTCAGGAAGGAAAACCCGACTTATTTTTATATAGTAGATAAATATTCTGGTATATGTTTAATATTTCGTTCGCGTGGATATTGTTTTTTAAAAATCCTGTGGGAATCATTTTGTTTTTCTTAAGCTCTTTTGAGCTCATACCTTGCTAAAAACTGTTAGAAGTTCACTGGTGGATGTTTAGGTAGATCAAAATGTAAAAGTCTCATCAAAATCGATCCAGCCTTTCAAAGATTACCCGGTAATTTTTAAAGTATCTCCTTTCTAACAAAAAAAGAATGAATGAAATCGGACCACGCGTTAATGAATTACAGCTAAGTACACATTTTGACTTTCATCCCTTCTCCCAAGGTAACCGTGCTGAATTTTGGAATAAAAGTATCCTATATGTTACTCCTTAGTATGAACTTAAATCATGCCAAGTTTCATTTCAATCCATTCAGTAGTTTTTACGTGATGCGCGCACAAACATACAGACAAACAGACAAAAATTTCAAAAATATCTTTTTTACGTTCTATTACTTATCCCTAACATCCGCCAGTTAATATTTTGCAAAAATCTTTAATGTACAGATACGGCAAGTCTACGATTTTATTATATGTATAGAGGATTATATATCATTACTTAAATAAACGAAGTTAATTTTGATTTAAAAATAACGAAGCTAATACTATAATCACCTACCTAAATTCGGAAGACGTTGTAACTGCCTTGACACGTGACCCTTTGGCAGATGGGAAATCGATGTCATCATGATAGATTGGTCTAAGATCCCGCTATACAACGACCTTCACCGAGATGTTTATTTGATGAAGCGTATTTTATATTTAATTTAACATGTCAATAAATATATTGCATATGGGTTGCCTAGCAAATTTCAGTCCAGGATATGATTAATTAATAAATAAAAAATAAAAAAATTTTTTTTAACATTTCACCGGTTTGATTATTAGACAAATTCTATACCAATCGAAAGTATGATGCCCATAGAATATGCAAACGTTAGGTTGCTTATTCTTTTCCGGTCACAACTCTCGGGTAGCCAGGTGTAAACAGGTAAATCGATACTAGCATTTTGCACCGGTCTGATTATTGAATTAAAATTAAATGAAAATAAAGATGATTTCATTATGAATTTGTCTAATAATCAAACCAGTGAAATGTTAAAAAATTTTTTTTTTAAATTATTAATTAATCATATCCTGGACTGAAATTTGTCAGGCAACCCATATGCAATATATTTATTGACGTATTAAATTAAATATAAAATAAGTTTCATCAAATAAGCATCTCGGTGAAGGTCGTTGTATGGCGGGATCCTATACTAGATTATTATCCGCTGAACGACGTGTGCCCTAATTGGCTTTGTTAGCCAAGAGCTTCTTCAGCTCATAAGAGTACACTCAATGATGCGGGGGACTAATTTGATAGATCGACGGACGGTCACTTGCCGCTCAGGTGGTTTACAATACCTTAAATGCTGTTTTGTTGATATTAAGTACAAGTTTCGGATATCTTGTCTAATCAGTATGACAGAAATATCATTACAGGTGATTGTAAAATAATGCAAAAACATTAATGAATTTATTCTTAGGAACTCTCTAATTTTATTCCGTGATTTCATACTGTTCAAACCATCGATATCATAATCTTAGTATCGGTATATTTATTCGGTGTCATACTGATATCATCTAAAGATAAAGCCTAATTTTCGTAAGCCTGGCTAACATGCTGGCGTTTTCGTTCATGAATCTCGTGGATATATCGTTAGGTGACCCGGCATCTCTACATCGATTATATTATAGTCCAGACGTACAACGAATCGAAGGCTTTCTCGAACTGAGCGTCTATGCTTTCTGGTCTTTTTAACGCCCGACGCAAAAACGACGGGGTGTTATAAGTTTGACGTGTGTGTGTGTGTGTGTGTGCCTGTCTGTTCCCCTGTGGCGCTCAAACGGGTGGACCGATTTGAATGCGGTTTTTTTTGTTTGAAAGGCGAATTTAGTCGAGAGTGTTGTTAGCTATGTTTGATGAAAATCGATCCAAGATGGCCGCCGCTACAAAATGGCGGATTACATATTTTTTCACAGCTCCCTTAATATGGGTATCAAATGAAAGGGCTTGACTAGTAGAATAGCATTATACAAATCCAAGATGGCCGCCGCCACAAAATGGCGAATGTCGGGGGTTTTTAAAATTTTCAATTTATACTTGTGATAAACTGCCGCAGCGGATGGATGTGATCTATGGTATGAAGCCTTTTCGCAATTCGTCTTGTTCGCGAGGTGGAAGTCGTGGAACCTCGAGAGCAACTTATATCTGTAGACGTGGCTCAACAACTAGATTGGGTTTATAATTCTTCAGCAAATTATTATTGCCCTTTGTAAAGAACAAAACCACCACGTCTCTATGCCTTGCTTCTGGCGTTATGCCCTCGCGAATGACTGAAGTCGGATCATTGCGTTGTTTAATTTTTGAAATTGCGAATATTAATTATATCAACTCTTCAAGGCTGATTTACGCGCACTTGAAACCTACAAGAGCGATATTAGATGAGAATGCACGCGAGTTCACATATAACGAGTATGCAAATTAAACGTGTTTCATCTTGGCATTTTCACGGGAGCCTGTCACTGTCAGCCCGCACGTCTGTTTATTAACTTTTTGCTAATTAGACAGGCCCCGGGAGCGTTGCGAGTATGTTGGCATTTTTAATTACGCGTGATAATTTTAGCTGACGTTTCGGTTTTCCCATTTTACTGATTATGTGAATAACACTAACATTATAATGTTTTTCGTGATAAAATTCTGTTAGTGATATCTGGATTGCGTGTTACATACGTCCTCGTATGAGTATGAGCTGCGTTAAAGCAAAACACGTTACATTTCACTTGCGATCCCAGTTTTTACTTCACTACCTTTTAAAAAAATTTAAATAAAATGATTATATAAATGAACTATTTGAAATTTGAATGTTAGTGAAATCACTTAGGTATTAAAAACTTGAGAAGTGTCAAGGGACACCCAGATGGAACGAAGTTATAACTGGCTTGCTTTCTATAAGAGAGAGAGAGAGAGAGAGACAGACAGAGAAACACGCGCACGCCGCACGGCTTACAACTATAGCAAAAAGTGTCGTTACAACTTTTTGTCTTAATTTTTTCCGCCTAGCCCCCTTTCGCAACGCGCGATAACGAACTTCGTTCCAATATGCAAAACTATTACAAATTATATTAGATTTGAAATTAAAAATAAATAATAAAGCATTAAAATATAGTCCGAAAGAATCTCAGCCCATACAAAGGATCACTTTTAAAGCTTTACAATGCTTACAAATTCACATAGAGTTATTAATTTGTTAGTCGCACACGTGAAAAACGTCACAAATCAAATTGCGAGCCGAATCAAAACAAACAAAAGGAAGGGTAGATGCAATGTAATCACTTCGGACTGTCAAACACACTCAGGTAGTACGTAAGCTTACAGGCGCATTTAAGTTAAAATTTTCACTCCCCAGTTGCTTTTTACTAATTCGCCAAGTGAAAAGGGTTCGACGAAGTAATACAGTTTACTGCTTATTCAGTATTTATACGTCGGGGGCTGCCACTCTGGATGCAAGGAAAATTAGTAAAATTTGTACCAATTAACATTTGCTGATAATATAAAACACACGTTGCTAATTGAATGCAAGTGAAGTCGGATCTGAAATATTATATGAGGACCCATAGAGTTCAAAATATATGTAAACTGTGCTTCGTTAAAATGACACTTAGTTTGGAGTTAAAGAGGCGAAGAACATTGGAATAAAAAAAAGTCTAAATCAACATGTGAACATATGAACATATTATTGTTTTAGTAACAATAATATGTTCATATACTCAAATGTTGTTAATTTTGTCTATAAATTAACTGTAATCCTACTAATATTATAAATATGAAAGTGTGGATGTTTGGATGTTTCGATGTTTGTTACTCTATAACGCCGCAACTACTAAACCGATTTGACTGAAATTTTGAATGGAGATAGATTATGCCTTGACTTACTTACTTTTTATCCTGGAAAATTCACACAAAATTCCGTGGGGATTTTGAAAAAACTGAAATCTATAGCTACAGCTATAGATAGATTACTATAGCAAACTTCCTGTGAGTAGGTATAAAGGTTGGAAAAGGGAACAAGAACCGGAAATCCACGATTCCCTCGGGATTTGTGAAAAACCGAAATTCACGCGGACAAAGCCGCAGACAGAAGCTGGTTGTCTATAAATTAAAATTAAAATAAACTCATCCTAAAGTGTATGGTACCTACCTATAAGTAATATTTAACACGGAAGCTATTAAGCGTAAAATAAAAGAACATCGTATGATTAGAATCCATCAAAGTTAGATAGGCAATAAAGAGAGTAGAGCTATACAGTGCGTTACACGATTTTCTTGATGCAGGACACGAAAATAGGTTCTATGATGAGTACAGTACGATCTACATTAGCTTGTCGTTATTGAGGTAATAGATTTTATAGAAGGCTGTATTGTTTACGAACAGGATCGCATCTCCAATCGCGTGTAATGTATTTATGATTATTGTTTGAGCCTGTGATAGAAAAGTAGAATAAAATATATTCAAAGGTACAAGCCATATTAGAGAGAAGGGGTTAAGGGATTTCTGAACAGTTTCTGAACCATCTTGTTTGACAATTTGTGTAATATACTGCAATCAATAGTGGCGGAAGTAGGAAAATAACAGGTTTTATTTAATATTCAGGTTTTAAAATTTTTCAACAACATATTTTTTGAGTTATCAATTGTATTGGGTCAACACTAAAGTCAAATGGATTTTTAGTAATTTATACGACTATCATCTTTTCTTTCATTATTTCAGACGAGGCAAGGGAAATCGGTCTTAGAGTAACTTGAAACTAGGCTCGACAACTGCCTCGTGCTTTCAATGTAGGTCATAGAGTCTTGCAAGTTGCAAACTTTGTGATTCAACAGCTATTTACCGGCTACGTCAAACTCCGCGATTCAGTTGCATCGTAAACGATTTAGCAGCACTATTCAATTCCCAATATCATAACAGTTTTGCCTAAGATAACTACTAGTGAGAAAACGAGTAATGAAAAGTCACGACCTATTTAATAGTAAGGCATTACAAAAATTCACATAACGTAACGTAGAAATGTACTCGTCACTGTGCACCTACCCCCTGCGAAAAGTTTGGTAGGTAGTAAAGTAATAGAATAGAATAGAATAGAAAAGTTTTTTAGTCAAATAAACTTTTACAAGTTCTTTTGAATAGTCAAACGAATCTACCACTGGTTCGGAATGCCATTCCAACCGAGAAGAACCAGCAAGAAACTCGGCGGTTGCTCTTTTCCAAAGATCCTTGTTACTAGTGACTTACATTTCTGTAGAGAAAGCTGAATACATACGATATTATTTTCTTCGATGTATTCTTTCTTTTCATAAGCTTTGCGTTATAAACGCGACATCTTATTTATGCAGCCCTTACATAACGACACACGAAGATTCATCTGGCATCGGATCATAAGCACTCAGCTAAGTCTATTGACAAGCAAACCTTGTATATTAGCTGATGCCCTGAATATCGGAGGCCCGTCTTAATCCGCCGGTGGTGAGACCAAGCCGCTCCTTAATCCATCACGTAACCGGTACCCGTCGAGAAATCGTGTTACATCAACGAAAAATGTATTAGAAGGGGGGAGGCGGTAGACTCCCCCCGATCGGACAAACTTCGCTAATACCACCCTCTAACATAATCGCAGAGCCTTTTACGAGAGGAATTTATGGGGATGGTCCCGATTTCTTGCTGTATTTATGGCGAACGTGGCACTTACGTGCCGGCATGGCCGGGTAGTTAATTAGAGGATGCAAAAACTCTCAGTTAAATGCTTTTTCGCTCGAAAGTTGCTTTTATATTGCAGCTTGAAATTAATAATTTTGTTTATGTTTTTGAGTGTTAGCTGAAGTTCGTCTGAGATGTACAGGTTTATTTACACTTACATAGCAAATAAACCTGTTATTTTTATAGCTGTATTTTGAAGTCAAACATGATGAAAATACCATGAGCACAAAATGAAGGCTCTATATTTATTACAAAATTAAAAAATAAAATGAAATGATTTTGAGTATATTTAATCTCAGGTCATACTCGTAGCAAGAATTTTCTAATTAAATTGAAGTTAGGACGACACAGTTAGGACCATTCCTAGGTATTCATCGATTGGATGCCGCTTTGTATCGCAAACGTCAAAGTTGCGAAGTCTTAGGAAGTCGAGCTTCAGGTGATAATGTAGACGTACACCGCAGTTGCGACTGCCCGCAACTAGCTCAAATGCTTACATAAATTGTCGGTAAAGTAGTAGGTACATGGTACAAGTAATGAAAAGCGACAAGTACAGACTATTTAGATATTTTGGTAAGAAAGATACAGACGACCTTGTAGCGTTAGACACGCTGCGATGGCTTTGGATGATCCATCAAAGAAAAATGATCTAAGTATGTCTTTTTTCGGCGATAAATTTGCGGTTTTACTTCATTGTTATCATGACGTGATGGTGCAACTTTAGATAAAAACGCGCTTGCCTAGAATGGATGATCTCTATATCTATTATTTATAACAAGTGTAAATTGAAAATTTAAAAAACCCCCGACATTCGCCATTTAGTGGCGGCGGCCATCTTGAATTTGCAATAGTGCTATTCTACTAGTCAAGCCCTTTCATTTGATACCCATATCAAGGAGTTGTGAAAAAATATATCATCCGCCATTTTGTAGCGGCGGCCATCTTGGACCGATTTTCATCAAACATAGCTAAGAACACTCTCGACTAATTCACCTTTCAAACAAAAAAAACCGCATTCAAATCGGTCCACCCGTTTGAGCGCCACAGGGGAACAGACAGACACACACACACACACACACACACACACACACACACACACAGACACGTCAAACTTATAACACCCCGTCGTTTTTGCGTCGGGGGTTAAAAATAAATCTATATCTTATTGGTTTATATCTGGTATCGTACCGAAACTGCTGCAGGCAGAGAACCTGGCCTGGCATCAAAAATCAGGATTTAGGAGTTGAAACTCATGAGCGAAGTTCTATACAATCAGTTAAAAACAAGAGATAAAGTTCGTAAACTAAAAATCGCCTACGTTTAGTAATTAATTTAATATAAAATAATAGTTTAGTGTGTACAAGGCGCGGGGCAAGCAGCTCGTGGCGCCATCTACTGTGTTTATCCGAAACTAAACAATATTTTACTTTAGCCGCTCGGACGTCACCTCTCAATTTTTTTCGTATATAAAATGTAGCCTATGTCACCCAGATAAGATGTATAAAGTATAAAATTAAACAAAATATACATTAAGATAATATCACAAAATTGCATGCATAAGATATTTCGAAAACAGTTTCACATCCCAGCACATGCGGCACACGTAGCCGCAGCCGCGGACGAACTTCGCGGAACAAAGCCGCAACTCGCCTACTCCACTCTATAGCCTACTATAATACCTACTTGTTTAAGAATAGCTATTATAGAATCGTCGAATTCATTTCCGTTCCGTTTGTGACATACCGCTTAGTAGTAGTTTATACGAGATTGTGCGCAAAGAATGTCTAGCTGTTCAGTGCAGAAACGAAGCCAGTATTCTTAGCAAGATTCCATATGTGCATGACTTTTACAGATATTACTATAAAAATGGAAAAGCATGCAGTCATAGGTCATTAGATTAGGCTAGCTAGCTATAAGTTTAAATGTAACATTTAAATCAGAAAAAAATATGACGTAGAATAAACATACAGTCTGTATATTTTGTAGTGGGGCAGGGGCATTAACTGATTTGATGATTTGAGGTGACAAGTATAAATTGAAAATTTAAAAAACCCCCGACATTCGCCATTTTGTGGCGGCGGTCATCTTGAATTTGCAATAGTGCTATTCTGCTAGTCAAGCCCTTTCATTTGATACCCATATTGAGGGTGTTGTGATAAAATATGTAATCCGCCATTTTGTAGCGGCGGCCATCTTGGATCGATTTTCATCAAACATAGCTAACAACACTCTCGACTAATTCACATTTCAAACAAAAAAACCGCATTCAAATCGGTCCACGCGTTTGAGCGCCACAGGGGAACAGACAGACACACACACACACACACGCACGCACGCACGCACGCACGCACGCACGCACGCACGCACGCACGCACGCACGCACGCACACACGCACACACACACACACACACACACAGACACGTGAAACTTATAACACCCCGTCGTTTTTTCGTCGGGGGTTAAAAAAGAACAAAATAATTGAAATATTCATAATATCTAGGAACAAAGAAGAAGATACTTTTGTCTTAGCATGGTCTTAGCATAATATCTTTTATCTACTCTCATATCATAAAATTCCGAATATGAAATCAAAATGTGTCATATATTGGACTACTTTATTCACATACATCTATAATATTTAAAAAAAAAATTAAAAAAGTTCATTATAACACTACTTTGTTAGGAAATTATTGCAAAACAATGTTAAAAAATAATTTTTTCTACATTATAGTACAGGCACTGGGTTCTGGTATTTTTGAGCCATGCCGGGTGTTTATTATTATTATTATTATTTAATACTTTATTGTACACCAAAAAAACATAAATTAAACAAAAGAAACATTTTAAAAGAAATAGGTACAATAGTTAGTTTACAATAGTTAGTTAGTTTAATTTTGTTACTTACAATGATTATCCCGCTATCAAAGTTACCCTATTACTACTACTGCGAAAGTGTGGCGGTAGCAAGATGCGGCCAGAGGACAGAGTGTAGTGCTACCATAATTGACCATAGACGCACTGCACGCACCGCCACGCACCGCACATTCGAAATTGACAATTGAATTTTGGCGCCTATTATTTAAATTTTTAATTTATTATTTATTTACTATTCAGTTTTTGTAACTCAAAATTTTGCAAGTGATTTTTGTTGCGCGGAAAAATGTCTAGCAGTGATACTGAAGAGAATTTAACTCCACCAGACATTCTGGAAATAGCATCGGGAATGACAAATAATCTTTTGCCAGCAAAATCAAAGAAAATTTACGATAAATGTTACCAAGATTTTATGAGTTGGAAAATTTTGAAAAAAACCACTTCATTTTCAGAAAATGTAATGCTAGCATATTTCCAAGAATTATCAAATAAATTTAAGTCTTTGTCCTTATGGGCTAAATACTCAATGCTCAAAAGTATATTGAGTATCTACAACCAAATCGATATTATTAAATACACAAGACTGATTGCTGTTTTAAAAAGAAAATCGCAGGGCTTTAAGGGAAAAAATGCAAAAACGTTCTCCCCTGAAGAATTGAGTACATTTATAAATTGCAATATCCAAAACATGAATACTTATTATAATAAATAATTTTGTTAATTTCTTAGTCTTTTCTTTTATACGTAAGATACCTATTGATGAGCTTAGATAAAGTAGTGTATGAAACTCTACATAATTAGTTATTAAAACACTCGTGTAATACTATTAAAAAACTCGCCTGCGGCTCGTTTTTTAAACTAACACTCGTGTTTTAATAACCTCTATTATGCAACCGTTACATAAACTACTATTAAGACGTTAGCTGCTAGAGATATTAAAAGCTTGTCAAACGATTGTTGCACATGTGCACTCAGACTAAATTTTGTGTTTTTAATTAACCATACTTGCTTATTTATTATTGCATCAGAGGTGTATGTGACATACTTACCCATGTATTTTTCGAACGCACTTTTACACCAATAAAAATACGATGACTTAAATGAAAATTAATTACATTACCTACTTCTATAACTCTATCTCCTCAGCCTCAACCAAATCTTTACGCCTCAATTGATCTATTTTAAGCAAAATTAATTACTGGCTAGAGGATCGACTATAATAGTTTTCCCTGCGAAATTGTTATTGTGAGGGTCCCACTCCCACGAAATTGTGTCCGAACAAGAAAATTAGTGAGCGTAAAACAGGGTGTGAATTTGGAAATCAAAGAGCTGCAAAACTTATTCGGAGTCCATTGTGATGAACCATCATTTACGTGGTACTTACATATTATGTAGATATATTTTATTGAATTTGCGCTCTAATGTTGGCAGAAGGTAATTTCTGTTTATATCTGTAATATTCATTAAACTTTTAGTATTTTTACATGTATACGATTCTCGAATCTGCCTGTGAGGTTCTCGAGAGAGTTAAGGAAAGAAAAACTGGTTTTTCGAAAGAAGTACAGATATGAAACATACTTACTATTTTAATGTGTAAATGAGTAACAGTATAGGCAGCTAAGCATAATGTGCCCGAGAAGGAAGAAATTAAATATAAGAAACGTCTTTTCGGAGATACGTTACGAGCTACGTTAGGTATTCAACTATCTATTGTTAAATAATTCAGAAAAGTTAATGAAACCGTTAAGAAGGCATAGACATAATTTTCTTACAAAAGTCGAGTTATTTACCTACAATAAAATATTATTTTGCATGAAATATTGAAATACACGTAAAGATCGTTGTTGAAATATCTAGCTTAAAAGTCAAATGTGGTTTAACATGTGAAATTCGCTACGTTGGGAATATTGCAATGTATAGGCGCCTGGGGATACACGGATATTCGAAATAGCAGATTTATGGCCCGCCTTCACGAATAATGTAAATAGCATCTATAGATCAAAAGTTTCAAGTAACGTATGGCTATTGTCAGAATTATGGTAATTAATTAATACTATAATATAACGTGTGTAGTTGTAGCATGATATAATCTTCATCTTCATTCTGGGCAGGTATCCGCACGTAAACCACACAGGTCTGTTGTGCGTGATCGCCTCTTGCGTTGTAGTCTTCACTCCAGCCATCCGAGATCGCTCCAGAAGCTTAGCAGGCCGCCCAGGTTGCCAAGGACTTCTTGGAGTGAGGCTGGGGATCCTAGGTGGATCCTGCGTTGTTCGGTCACGCCCGTGCACTCTAGGAGCACGTGCGCTGGTGTTTCATCCGTCTCCATGCATGCTCTGCATAGAGGACTGTCTGTGACACCTATAATGAAAAGGTGTTTGTTTAGTGGGCTATGCCCTGTTATAAGTCCCACCACCTTTCTGAGTTTACCTCTGTCTAGGTGCAGTAGTTTGTTAGTTAATTGTTGATTTAGAGTAGGAAAGGCTTCCCTTGTCTGTCGGCAATCTGTGGCATTGTTCCAAAGTGTGGAATGTTCCTTGCGTGTTAATGCATGCAACCAGGTCTTGTACTCACTGAAAGGAATAGGTACCATGGGTTCCGGTCCTGCAACTCCCAGTGTCGTGGCCTTACGTGCTAGTTCGTCAGCTGCCTCGTTGCCCGGGTCTCCCGCGTGTCCTTTGATCCACCGTAAGGTGATATCATTGGAGACGGAGAGTTCTTCCAGGGCTTTGTGGCAGTCTTGTATGAGTCGGGATGTCGATGTGGTATTAGCCAAGGCTTTGAGAACGGCTTGGCTGTCCGAGTTAATGTTAATTTTAAAGTTTGTTACCTGTCTATTGGTCATTGCTATGACCGCTGTTGTGATTCCAGCACACTCTGCTTGGAAAACAGAGTTGTCCTTACCAAGTGCGTGGCTTATCTGAATGTTGAGTTCTTGGCAGTAGGCTCCAGCTCCTGTGCCAGTTCTGGTTTTGGACCCGTCTGTGTACACTTCAATAGTGTCCTGGGCTGGTTTCGGGTTTTTGTTTTCCTCCAAGTTGATTTTGTAGTTTCTTTCTAGGATAAATTGTTTGCTAGTTCTATCACATATCCATTCTAAACGGGGCTCTTTATTGATTCCCTGAGTTAGAATTTTAGTATGTGCTGTGTCATAGGTCATCCATAAACCCAGTGTTTTGAGTCTAAGGGCCGCAAGTGTTGCTTCTTCCCTAATGTGTAATTGCAGAGGTGTGATCCCCAGTATCACTTCTAGTGCTGTTGTTGGCGATGTGCTCATGCAGCCAGTGATGGCGAGGCATGCTTGTCGTTGGAATTTCTGTAGTTCTAGCTGGGTAGTGATAAGAAGTGTTCGCGGCCACCACACTAGTGCGGCGTATGTCAGTGCACTTCTTATCACTGCTAGGTAAAGCCATTTGATTATTTTTGGTTTTAATCCCCAGGTTTTTCCCAGCATGCGTTTGCAGTGATATAGTGTTATGAGTGATTTGCTGATTTTGTTATCTATGTGCCTTTTCCAGCTGAGCTTAGAGTCAAGGATAACTCCAAGATATTTTACCTCATCGGATAGTTGAAGGCTTGTGTTGAACAAGGTCGGTGGATTGTTTAGTTCGATTTTTCTTTTATTTGTAAAAAGAACCATCTCTGTTTTCTTGGGATTAACCGTTAGTTCATTTTCTTTACACCATCTCTCGATTAGTTTCAGAGCTCTTTGCATAATTTCATACAGTGTTTTTTCAAGTTTGCCGCTAATTAGGATAGTAATATCGTCGGCATAACCAATTGTGTAAAATCCATCTTTGTTTAATTTTGTTATTAGGTCATCAACCACAAGGTTCCACAGGATTGGTGATAGGACACCTCCTTGAGGACAGCCTCTCGCTACCACGCCTTTCGTTGTGCCGTTGATGTCCAGTTTTATAATTCTTTGTTCCAGCAGTGCTTTTATCCAGCTGCGTAGAGTTCCTGGTACATTATATCGGCCCAGGGCTTTGTCTATGCTGTCAAATGTGGTTTTGTCAAAGGCACCTTCAATATCGATGAAAATGCCTAAAGTTGACAGTTTGTTTTCAAGTCCGTGTTCTATCTTGGCTATAACTGAATGCAGTGCGGTTTCTGTTGATTTACCCGTACTGTAAGCGTGTTGGTATGGGTGTAAGGGTTTGTATTTTAAGGCTCCATCTCTAAGGAACCTGTCAGCCAGTCTTTCTAGCGTCTTCAGTAGGAATGATGTAAGGCTTATTGGTCTGAAGGATTTCGGCAGGGTGTAGTCACTCCTGCCTGGTTTAGGTAGAAAGACAACCTTCACTTCCCTCCAGGCCAGTGGTATATATTTGTATGCTATACAGGCTTTGTATATTGTTTCCAGCCAGGGTGTTATTGCGGTTGCACCCCACTGTAGTAGTGCCGGGAAGATACTATCAGTCCCTCCCGATTTGAAAGGGTGAAAGGTATCAATTGCCCATTTTATTCTGTATGGAGTGACTATTCTGTTTGCAAGGTCCCAGTCATCTTCCGTTGGTTGGGTATTTGTTGTAGTTGCCCAGTCTGGTGAATTTACAATTCTGCAGCCTGGGAAGTGTGTTTCAATTAGTGTTTCGCTTAACTCTTTGTCATCTTTGGTAAAGGTTCCATCGGCTTTCTTCAGTGAGCCGAGGGTGCGGGAGTTATCTGCTGCTAGGATTTTACGTATCCTGGCGGCGGTGTCGTTCTTTTCTATGTTCGTACAGAATTTTTGCCAGGAACTCTTACTTTTTTCTCTGACACGTTTGTTGTATTTATATTGGGCTTCCTTGTATTTGTCCCAATCGTGTTCTGTTCTGGTGTTCTTGGCTCTGTTGAAAAGATGTCTAAGATCCTTCCTCATTCTTTCCAAATCAGGGCCCCACCAGTTGTTTTTTGGGGTTAGTTTAGTGTTGTTTTTCCTTAATGGACAAGCTTGTTCATAACATGTTTTTATTTCATCTGTTAGTTTTGTTACATTGTTTTCTATCATATCGATATAATCTATATCTTGTGGTTCTGTTGTGCCAATCGTGTTGTTCAGCAGATTTTTGTATTTTAGTCTGTTGGTTTTCCTCGGATTTCTCTTCGGTATATGTTGAGTTTTAGTTAGATCTAATTCATAGCATATTCGCCTATGGTCGGAAAGCGATGGTTCATCGCTGACATGCCAGTTTTTAACCTGGTCTGCCAACGAGGATGTTGCTAGAGTTAGATCAATTATGGTTTGGTACCTGCTTGATACGAACGTTGGTTCGGTGCCAGTGTTTAAGATGGTGAGGTTAGTTGTTAGTAAGTAAGAAACAAGTTGCTCACCTCTATTGTTATTTCTTGTACTACCCCACAGGTTGTGGTGTGCGTTGCTGTCGACAGAGAGGATTATGTCTATGCCGTTGTTCTCACAGTGCATGATGAGGTCCATCAATCCTTTTGTTGGTATTTGGTCTTCAATGGGCATGTAGACTGATGCTATCACCAAGGGTTTTGGCGACGTACCGATGCCTTGTTGTATTCCGTTTTTTATTTGTACTGCTGTCAGATCTCTGGAACAGTATTGTGTTAGTAGTAAAGCTGTGATACAGCGTGGAATGTATATGCATGTTCTCGGTGGCTCATCATTGCTGTATGAGTATATCTTACCATTACAGCTTCCGAGCCCACATATGGTTTTGCCCCTGACCCACGGCTCCTGGATCAGTGCGATGGTCTCGGCATCCACCTCCAGCTGCCTGCGTAGTGTGGCCGTGGCTAGATGTTTATGCTGGAGGTTGGATTGAATTATTTTTATTTTTGAATCGCCCTCTGCGCCGGTGTTTGGTCGGCGGGGGCTGTCGTTTCTAGGGTGTTAGGCGTAGGAGGATTTTCCTCCCGCGGTTGTGGTTGGTCTACCCGAGGTTCCGCCAGCACTGCCTCAATGTTATCAAGTACAGTGCTTACAGAAGGCTCTGGTGTTTGGAAACGTTGGCTGGGTGGTCTGTCCACTTCCGAGTCCATTTCCACATCAAGTTCCCCCTGGTCTTCGGATGCTGAGTTTTGTCCGGGTGGTACATCACTCAGCCCCTCACTCGTGAAGAACTTGATGTAGATGGAGCCCGTGGAGTAGGCAACCTTCCTGCCACGTGCCAGTATTGTTGGCAGCTCCTCCTTTGGTATTCCTAGTACTAGGAAGACTCCTGGAGGGCTGCATGTTGATCTGCGGTAACTATGGAGCGTCCACCGCGATACGCCGTACCACGGGTTTTGGAAAGATAGGACTTGATGCAGTTGTCCTATCTCTCCGTCGTAGTCGGGCACATAGAGCCCAGACCTAACCCTCATCTGTATTTCGGTCTGGCGTATCACGGCGAGCGCAATTCCGTTTCTAGGAGGTGTTAATTTTGGTACCACGGTTTTCAGCCAATTTAGGGCTTGTTCGTCGTGGCACCACATTTTTAAAACACCCTCGCTGAGGAAGGCCTTTCCCTCAAATGCCGGAGCATAGCGGGTCTGG
This sequence comes from Melanargia galathea, assembly GCA_920104075.1. NCBI lineage: Eukaryota > Metazoa > Arthropoda > Insecta > Lepidoptera > Nymphalidae > Melanargia > Melanargia galathea. Next base: position 7,155,175 of record OV049864.1, read on the forward strand.
CCTGGTGCCAGGGGTTCAATACAGGCCGCGAATATCGCCTTCTGAATCTGTCCCTGTATGGCATTCGCCTCAGCTTGGGTTAAGTCAGTTCTGGGTGTAGTGCTAATGGCCACACTGAGATGCGATTGGGCTGCCTTGGCGTAGGAGCCTGTCGCATCCCGGTTCTGTCGATGCTCAGTGCGTGCCCGTTTATGTTCTCCTCTGGGTGAAAGAGTGTCGTCGAGCCTGTCCCTCTTTGTGGAAGGTTGGGTCGATGACGTTCCCGGGGGGTTTAGTTTTTTGGTCGCGTCTCTATTTCGCTTCCTAAAACGCGGATGTGCCCGCGTGTTAGGAAGGTCATGGGCGTTCGGTTGTTTGTTTGTTTTTGTTGTAGTTGTTGTTACAGTTGTTTTTGGAGGTCGAGCGGTGTCGTAACCTCCCAGGACCGTTGCGCCCTGCGTCTGTGCTAGGTTCCCTTCGGGGTCTGTGTGACCACCATAGTTCACCCTGCTCTTGACTGCAGTTTGCCCAGTCCCGGTGGTGGTGGTGCTCGACTCTCGCGGGGCCTGAGGGTCGCGGTCAGGGCCCGGTCTCTGCCCGTCCACTGATCCACCCGCGGAGCAGCCCGGGGTCGCGCCGGAGCGCACGAGAGAGCCGTCGGCACTAAGTGTCGCCCGCTCCCCGCGCACTCCCCCGCTCCCCCCAGCCGATCCACCGGCGGTCGCGGTCGGGCAGTCGGAGTCTTCCCGCTTCCCTCCGCCTCCAAACCCTACAGTGTCTGTCTAATAGCATGATATAATATTATAAGAGTATAACATGTAGAGTTTACGATAAGGTATTGTTTATATTATTTATCTACCATATTTTAGATAGTAATAAAACAAAAAAAATACCTTAAATAGGTATATTTTATTTTAGACTTTGTGTTTCTAAGCTGGAACTGTTGGAATGCTAGCTAGACTGGAAAGCATTGGTATATGCTCCACTAGAAGAACAGTCGACTAAACGAGATGCAGGGAGATGCTCGACAGTAGCAGAACAAGATCCTGTACTGTGGAGCCCACTAGTGGACATAGGACAGATTTCTTTCAATGAAAGTTTATTTTGAAATTTCGTAACGTGTATGAAATTGCTTCGATTTAGAGACTGAAGCGTTGGCCACAGTTTCGAAGAAAATAAAATTTTAATTAGATCATACCAAAGTTCACACAATACAGGTGTAAGTAAACTGCTCAGGGAAGGTAAGATTGACGGCTCATAAAATACAGAACCTGTATTCTGAACCGCGAAAGAATTAAGTATAAAATATGCGTACCGCGGGTGCACTTTGATTTATGGGCGACCTTCTTTAAATATTGTTTCGTGTATCTTAGGGTCTTAAATAGGTAGACACTGCTTCGTTCTGCTAAAACCTTTTATAAAGGAGAATGACCAAAAATCTATGGGTGTATAACCCAGTCGTTTACAAGCATGTTGTACGCACCATTTATTGCAGATTTACTCCTGATAACCAAACACACCATTTTAATACCTCTAGGACTTGTCGTTTTTGAATAAATCTAAGTTTAAGTTTAAATATGATTCTAGGTTATGTGTAGTTTATAATTGTTAAACTAGTAAGGAAAGCCGTGTATCGTTCCTGCCGATTTGTTCCTGCTTGTTTGTTTAGCGCGCACTATACTTATCATACCTGTTCAACGATATCCAATGCAAAAACAATAAACCATAATATAATTAATATTGGTCTCCGCTGCGCTACAATAAACATTCAAAATGTAAACATAGTAGACGTCACTAGCGTCATACACAACTAAAACAATGACATGTCACATTGACATCTTGAAATAAGTTTTGTTACACAAAATCAAGAAGGTTGTAGTTATATTATATTCCATTGCACAAAACGCAACGAAGTTAAAACAATATTATAACAAAATAATAATATTAATTATTACTTATTTACTTTAAGCGTATATTGTACGATTTACAACAAATAACAAATAAAATAATGTATTTAAATAATTAATATCCGTTCTATTTTAAATGAAATGATTTTTTTTAAATAACAAACCTCTTTTTATTTGGGCATGTAGGTATGCGTAAAATGTAATGCAAATGGTCGTCAGACTTAAACGGGAAGTTGAAAAAACGGTTTAATTCCTTTTTTATTACATTTTTTTATCGTGAAGTGTTCCATTAATAATTATTAATTTCCAAATTGTCATATATTCGTAAGATAATTTTTAATAAATTACATTTTGTGTAAATGTTTGGGTCAGGGGTGATCATTCTCCTTTAAAGTCAGTCAATATTTTTTGCTACCTACAACTGAAAGAAAAATACATAAAATAGATTAATTTTTTCAGTCGTGCATAATTACTAACTACTATACTCGTATCTATTATATCTATTATTAACTTTATTACCTTTTCTAAAGATGCCTTTTTTTGCGATAGCAAACGGTGAGGTAAGGTTCTTATTTTTTTAATTATAAATAGCAATAAATGTATTGTAAAATCTTAAACAGCCAACATTAAAACTAGCAACTCATTTCGTTTAGCACTGCATAAGTTAATTTGGTGTCTTCTCGCAGCCCGAATAGCGGTCGCAGTAAATCCCAGCAGACAAAACTGCCTCACCTGCACTCATTATATTTACGCCGCAATAATAAAACTTTCCAACTCTCTGTGAATATTGAATTCGTTGCGGCGTGGAGTGAGGCGGTCGCCTTAGTTATTGCCATCAGTTATGCAATATGCTCCGTAGGTTTTAATAAAGGCCCGAGCGAGGGCATTTTGAAAGTTTTCGTTTCGCGAAGGCGGACGGCATTGCTATTACGCCGACTGAGCCCAGCTCAGCTCGGGTTTCCGTGGCCTACTCCTGTGTGTCGCTCAGATTTACGAAATTTTGAGGTTTCACCTTCTAAGTTGCAATCTGATGTTGTAGGGTCAGCTGGAAATCAGCTTCAAAATTAAACTTCATCATCATCATCATCATCATCATGATCAACCCATTACCGGCTCACTGCAGAGCACGGGTCTCCTCGCAGAGTGAGAAGGGTTTTGGCCATAGTCTACCACGCTGGCCAAGCGGATTGGCAGACTTCACACACCTTTGAGAACGTTATGGAGAACTCTCAGGCATGCAGGTTTCCTCACGATGTTTTCCTTCACCGTTAAAGCAAGTGATATTTAAATACTTAAAACGCACATAACTCCGAAAAGTTAGAGGTGCGTGCCCGGGATCGAACCCACGACCTCCGATTAGAAGTCGGTCGTCCTAACCACTAGGCTATCACAGCTTTTTATTAATCAAAATCAAAATTAAACTTGCCCGTCAAAAAATCAAGAAAAGTGAGCTGCACAAGTTAGTATTCGTACTCACCTCCATGCAAGGTTAAAGGATCAAGTAGTCAAAGTTAACAAACCTAAGGTTAAGTTTTCCGTACTCGAAATCTATCGACTTTGTCGAGATGTGCACGAAGCACGAAGCAATCAACTGTGTAAGATTTTTGTGGTGTGAAATAAAAAAAAAATTAAATATTCAAAAGACCCGAACGAAATTCAACAGTTCGACAGAATAGCCCACAGTTATCAGACTTATTATTAGCTAATCATATTACTTATTTCAAATTTTGTTTGATTCAAAGATGAGTGCGAGGTACTTATTTCTTAAACATAGCTTAAGCTCTCCTCAACATATTACAACTATACATAATTTCCAATTAGTTCACCATTTTGTGCTCTTCAAAACACAAGCAAATCTATGCGATACCAATTTGAACTCTACACTAAGCTCGATATTTTGAAGCTCACGCAAATTAACTGTAAAATGCAACATGCATTAACTTATTGATTAGACAAAGTCGTCGTGACGTAAAGTGAAAAGTTACCCCGTCTCGTCAGACAAAATGGGATATCAAGCGCTCGTCCGTGCTCCGTGCCCGCTCCGAGCAGCCAGGTGAATACGGTAATGCGATATAAGTATACAAACTTTCGTGAATAATAAATCTTTGATAATAATAACAAAATTACCATAGGTGCTATATATTTTTTTTAATAATTGTATCATCAGTGAAATTATGTACTATCATATTATATACATGTTATATCAGTGTGTGTTTCATAATTTTACATACCGTTCTATATTTATGTATAAAACACACTGTATAAAATAATCTCGAAAATATACCTAAGTAATTATACAAGATATAAAAGAACTACGAAATTGGTTGTGAAAATTTTGTTTACTTAGGTAATTTAGAAAGCTCAGATTTATTGTTTTCAAATATTATGTGAATATTTATTAATTTTATTACTTACTAGCTGACCCCCGCGACTTCGTTCGCGTATTTATAGGTTTTATATAGGATCGGATCGGATCCCATAATTCTTTTATGTACCTAAACTAAATGTAGCCTAAGTTACTCCTTATAACATCACCTATCTGCCATTGAAAGTTCCGTTAAAATCGATCCAGCCGTTTCGGAAATTAGCTGGAACAAATAGACAGATTGACAAACATAAATTTAAACGCACACCAGTTTAAAATAAGCCGTACGTTCAAAGATCCGGGTCCCAAGTTATTTGAACCCAATAAATGTCTGTCATTTCTGAACTAAAAAACCTATGACCTTGAAATATTTACGGTACAATACTTAAAGTACTACCTTTCTAATAAAAAAAGAATGAGTGAAATCGAACAACGCGTTAGTGAATTACAGCTAAATACACGTTTTAACTTTCTTCCCCTCTCCCAAGGGAACCGTGTTGAATTTCGGGATAAAAAGTATCCTATGTCCTACCTCGGAGTATAAACTCAAATCGTACCAAGTTTCATTCGAATCCGTTCAGTAGTTTCGGCGTGATGCGCGGCCAAGATACAGACAGACAGACAGACAGACAGACAGACAGACAGACAGACAGACAGACAGACAGACAGACAAAAATGAAAAAAATTGCAGTTTTGGCTTCAGTATCGATTATAGAATGCCCTCCAACAAAAATTTTCAAAATATCTTCAATGTACAGAATTGGATCTGTTACAGTTTTATTATATTATAGATTTAGAAACATAAAATATACTAAAACATCTAAAATTTATATGGCAACTATTCGTTGTGTGTGATGCAAATTATACCTATTGAGAATGAGGGACGACCACTTTTAAAGTGGTTAAGAAGACTCTTTAATTTTTAAAGGTACTTAATTGAGTAAAAGATAAGCATCAAAAAGATGAAAGGAAGTTAACACATTAGTGAGAGCACCTGGGGAGGAAATTGCATTAGATGCAGCCACCAAACAGGGCGCGGCGCTGCAACCTCATCAATTTATTCTTAGGTGGTTTAGGCGCTGCACACGAGCGGTTAAAAAACGCGACTGAAATGTTTGAGTTAATAAATGTTAATAGGACAAAGTGGCAATGACAGCTTCAATCTTGTCATTGTCCGTTAATTTTTTGGAGTGTTAAATAGTTGTCACTACTTGAATAAATGTCAATACCGCCGGAAGCTCATATTTACAGACGTGACGACGTGACTACCTAATTATTATCATAAGATTTTAAACAATTTTAACATTATATGTCAAAACAGTGCAAATATCCATTTTTGAAAACAAAACGCACTCTTGAAAAATATTCAGATTCGTTACCTAAACATGATACTTAATTATAAAATTTGTATTTGATGATAATGCCTAGGAGTAAGAGTTAAAACAAGATGCACACTTTTTCTCTGAAACAGTCACGCTTATTCAGAAGTATACAATTTACGGAACAAATTCTATTTATAAAATAAAAATACCAGTCTTAAGTTTCAAACGCCAGTCTGCTTTATTAAACGCCAGCAGTCTATTTGCCTACGGGCGCATAAACACAAAGGTGCATGGGTGCATCGGGTTCCATGACGTGGAAGCCTTCAAAAGTTCCGCCGTTTGATGCCCGCACCGCGCTCGCGCCGCGGATGCAGGAAATTGAAGTCACCTTGCACAGCTCAACAATGCTTTGTTAAAGAACATCTAATTTATCTGTTCGACTTTCGCGGGATCTTGTTCGGAATTGAATATCGATCTTTCATATCCGCTGTTTGCCGCAGCCAAGCTTTGTATATTTCTACTATTACATTGCAGGCTCTGTTTGTGAAATCTAAAGATTTTATTTATTTCTGACTAGGTACTGAAAATTCAAAAAAGCTGTGATAGCCTAGTGGTTAGGACGACCGACTTCTAATCGGAGGTCGTGGGTTCGATCCCGGGCACGCACCTCTAACTTTTCGGAGTTATGTGCGTTTTAAGTATTTAAATATCACTTGCTTTAACGGTGAAGGAAAACATCGTGAGGAAACCTGCATGCCTGAGAGTTCTCCATAACGTTCTCAAAGGTGTGTGAAGTCTGCCAATCCGCTTGGCCAGCGTGGTAGACTATGGCCAAAACCCTTCTCACTCTGAGAGGAGACCCGTGCTCTGTAGTGAGCCGGTAATGGGTTGATCATGATGACTGAAAATTCGAAAGAAATTAACGTGACGTGATGCTCGTGATGAAATACTGATGTTGTCATTCATATTGAAATTTTAGTACTCAAAAATGCATTTCGTTCGGCGTGAGTGGCTCATGCGGATTACCGATGGTAAGTTTTCAAGCTACAGGTAAGTGTGATGATGGCAATTATTCCCGCAGGTCAATTGCGTAAAAGCTGCATCAAATGTTGCTGCAATCTCAATTGTCATGACTGACTGAATGTATGGTATTCTTGCTGCAACAATGCATTTTAGCCAATAGCGAGAGAGTGGCCAATCAGCGGTGAATGTGTCACGTCACGTTTTAGATCTTCTTCTGTTGGATGAAATACTTAAAAACACCGATTGCAATGATATCAACGCAATCATCAAAAACTCACTAACTACACGCACTTACTAGCTTTTACGTGTGACTGTGCAGTGTAAGTATAGATCGACCAGAATCTCATGAAAAATAGGAAAATGAAATTCCAAGGTTAGCAACACTACGGCCGCCCTAGCGATAAACAAAGCAACTGACATTTTTTGTGAAATTGACTTTTTGCATTAACAAAAGTTTTATGTCGAGTAGTTTTTTACCACAGTTTAATATTTCAAATAACTTGAACCGTTTACTGAAATTTAAATTGCCCAAACAAAGTAACTGCACTCACTAACCCGGAATATAAATGCAAAAATCAAGTAAACAACAAGCACAACACAAAAAAAAAGTAATTGGATGTTGATTACTTTGTTTTTGTATTTAAAATGCAGTTGCTTGATTTTTCGTTTCGTGAAATGATCCTAGGTATGGTGTTCTGAATGTAATTACTTTGTTTATCACTAAGGCAGCTGAGTTAACCTAGTGTTGCTTACTACAAAATTTAACTTCCCCATTTTTCATGAGATTCTGGTCGATCTATACTCTCGGCACGACATGAAACCGCGGTGAACGTCTTGAATCTTGTTACACGTATACGCCATTGTAAATATTAGTTCGCGAAACTCATCAATTTCGCGTCTGAACTTAATAAAATACGTGGCGCTTAATTGAAAATGAATACTGGCGTCGATGCGATCGATAAAATATTCCGCAGCCTTAATCCACGATAATGAAGCCGCCCTCGAAGGGTTGCTAGAGGGGCCCAAGTAATAAATGTTGCGTTCCAAATTTAAAATCAAAGTGCGGAATAAATTTTGATTAAGCGATTAGCCAGAGCCTGTGAGGTGTTTGCCTTTCTACGCACTTATATCGCTGAGACAATATACTGTGATAATCTCTTCGCTGTGGGAAATCGCGCGTCGCATCTGACTTCGAAAGTTCATAATTAAAAACAAACTTGTAATTAAAATTATTACTCGTGTATAAAATAAGAGACTAACGGCCTGTTTCACCACCTTCTGATAAGTGTCAGATAGCCTAAATGTAAGTTTTGTCACTTTCTTACTTTATGTCAAGTGACAAAGACAAAAGTTGTAGATAGCTATCTGACACTTATCAGAAGGGGGTGAAACAGGCCCTTAGTAACTCCGCGTTACCGAAGAAGATTTATTTAGTAAATGCATTTTTTTAAGTTGCTCAGGTCTCAGGTAGGCTATTCTACTTATAGCCATCGAATAAGTTGGATATACATTGCTGCTTTACTGTGTGAAATATAAACAGTGATTTCATTTCACACATTAAAACAGCAATGTATATCGAACTAATTCGTTGGCAACCATTTTCTGTTGGTAACTAAGTTCGTGAATAGCCCCACAGGTTATTGTCAACGTATTAGTTACGAGCATTTTGATTTGAATATTTGATTTTTATTACAAAACCTCAAACGTTCAATATTTTCAACCCCCGACGCAAAAACGACGGGGTGTTATAAGTTTGACGTGTCTGTGTGTGTGTGTGTGTGTGTGTGTCTGTCTGTTCCCCTGTGGCGCTCAAACGGGTGGACCGATTTTAATGCGGTTTTTTTTTTGTTTGAAAGGTGAATTAGTCGAGAGTGTTGTTAGCTATGTTTGATTAAAATCGGTCCAAGATGGCCGCCGCTACAAAATGGCGGATTACATATTTTTTCACAACTCCCTTAATATGGGTATCAAATGAAAGGGCTTGTCTAGTAAAATAGCACTATTGCAAATCCAAGATGGCTGCCGCCACAAAATGGCGAATGTTGGGGGTTTTTTTAATTTTAAATTTTTATCATAATATAGACAATAAAGTTTTAAATGTAATTCCCTCAGAATTAAAAAAGGGCAAAGGCATTAGGAATCTTCCTAATGCCTTTGCAAAAAGGGCAAAGGCATTATAGGAAGATTCCTAATGCCTTTGCCCTTTTCAATTCTTGCCCGCTTTAAAATAACATTAATTATCTGCTTGATATATATTTCAAGAACGTGCAAATGCATTTAGTGAAAAGCATTGTTTACCTTCTTCGAAGCAGACGGTATGAATCACAATCGCATAATCAACTCAAGACGTGCAGTGTATCATGAAGGTGAGATGGTGGTGAACTACTGGTTTTAATTTCATCTTCTATTATAAAATAGTAGTTGCACCGGTTATGTCGGTGAAATATACTAACTTCAGAATTACGTTAGTGATATAGCATTGCAGCTGGGTTGATTCGATGGCTCGTCTTTATTTACTTACTATATCTTTATTTTTATTTCTATCTATATCTATATTTCTTTATTTACTTAAGTACTACGTATACGTACGACTTTATTTTATTAATTTCTCTTACCTACTTATGTACTGTAAATTTCTGAGCTATGCTACGACTATGCGAGGCGAAGCATACAGCTAGCTAGCAAAGATAATGAATGATAATGAAGAAGAGATAATGAAATGAATTAAGATTAATAGTAACAGCAGCGTGGCACATCGAATCCGATTGGTGTATTTTTGTAACTGCGATGTATGACCGATGTTACTTACACATTTTATACTTCAACGAGCGGATACCCGCGACTTCGTTCGCGTGGATATTGATTTTAATAATCCCGTGGGAATCATTTTGTTTTTCCTATGCTCCTTTGAGCTTAAACCTTGATAAAAACTGTTAAAAGTTCACTGGCGGATGTTTAGGTACATCAAAATGTAAACATCCGCCAGTGAAAGTCCCATCAAAATCGGTCCAGCCTTTCGGAGATAAGCCAGTAGTCTTTAAAGTATCTACTTTCTAACAAAAAAAGAATGAATGAAATCGGACCACCCGTTAACGAATTACAGCTAAGTACACATTTTGCCTTTCATCCCCTCTCCCAAGGGAACCGTGCTGAATTTCGGGATAAAAAGTATCCTATATGTTACTCCATAGTACTAACTTAAATCATGCCGAGTTTCATTTCAATCCATTCAGTAGTTTTTACGTGATGCGCGCACAAACATACAGACAAACAGATAAACAGACAAACAGACAAACAGATAAACAGACAAACAGACAAAAATTTCAAAAATAGCTTTTTTACGTTCTATTACTTATCCCTAACATCCCCCAGTTATTATTTTGCAAAAATCTTCAATGTACAGATACGGCAATTCTACGATTTTATTAATATTAATATAATATAATATATTATACTATATATAGCTCAATTACCACTGACTGACTGACTGACTGACTGACTCATTGACATAATTGTTCTCCTAGAAAGAGACAGAAAACGATATAATTATGTATGGGAGATATGTTCGGGTGCGGGAGTCGAGTAGGGAAAAATTATGACATTTCGGAAAAACAAGATGGCGGCCGGCGTGATTTTTGTAACTTTTTTGTTTTCCAACCGATTTCGTTAAAACTCGCAGGTTTTTAAGAAATAAGTAAATGATTATTAGAAAAAGTGGAAAAAATAGGAAAAACAAGATGGCGGCCGAGATTTAGATTTTTAAAATTTTTGATTTTTCGACCCCAAACCGCGGCACCACAGCTCCGAAACGGGGTGATTGACCATAATATTTTTTTCCTGTTTCCGCCCACAATTACCCTTAATTTTGACAGAACGAGAGTGGTTTTTAAAAATTCAAGATGGCGGCTGTCGTGGCGGCAATTCTGTTTGAGGTACGAAAAAACCTAATTTTAAAATTCAAATTTCTCACAGTTGGCAACATCGGAGCGTTTCGACTTCTATGAAGCGATTGTATGTATAGACTCGTGGTATAAATTAGTGATAAAAAAAATACCCCACTTTTGGGGAAATTTCAAGATTTACCCCAAAAATTAAAAAATCAAAATACGGACTTTTTGCGAAATGCGAGTATGAGCGACTACGTGTTTTGCTTGTACAAATGACATTTGGGTATTTTTGTCATCGGGGACTGGCAACACTGGAATTTATCAAGGAAAAAGTGATTTTCGCGACATGGTCTTTTGTCAGGGGCAATCATTTCGCCTGGGTGCGAGCGAGATAAAAAATTAAAACGTCATCAGGAGCGGTATATACTGTACTTATTGAAAAAAATATAAAACTAAGTGAATTATTTCTATAAAATGAGTTGGCGGCCATTTTGTATTGTTGTCGGGTGTTTTTGAAAATTTTGATCATGTTTTTGAGGCAGTTGGCAACATTTTAGAAAGTTGACATGTATGAATCGATTGTGCAACTCAACCAGCAGTATCGAGATATGTACACAGTGTTGCCACATTTAGGGTAGTTTTTGAGATTTCCCCAAAAATTTCTTCCTGTAAAATTTTGTATGAAAAATTTTTTTTTCACTTATGGTTTCACAAAGAAGACAAAAATTTATTTCGAAAAAAATATGGAGAGAGCTGATGATTGAGGGTTTCGAAGACGGGTGACAGGCACGCTGAAAGTATTGAAGATAGGTGGGGGGTGCTCGCTCGAGCAAATGTCATTCGAAACGTCGTCCAATTGGGAGTGAACTGAAAAAAAATTCAAAATGGCGAAAAAAAGATGGCCGCCATACAAATTTCATCGGTATCCATCTCGGAGGGTATAAAAGATGGAAGAGTGGTTTCTTAGCAAAAGATGATCAAAATCCGAAGGTCTACTTGATGAATGGAAAAAAAAATTCAAAATAGCGGAATTCATTTTTTCATAGAAAATGTATGGTGAATATTGAATTGCCTTTGATGCGGTTCTTCACAGAATTCTCACTTGGGAAGCCCGCGAAGGGTATTTTAGATAGAATAGGGCAAGGGCAAAAACAAGATGGCGGCCGACGTGATTTTTGTAACTTTTTTGTTTTCCTACCGATTTCATTAAAACTCGCAATTCTAGAAGATATTAGGAAACGATTACTAGAAAAAGTAGAAAAAATTTAAAAAACAAGATGGCGGCTTAGCTGTAGTCTTTCAAATTTTTGATTTTTCGACCCCGAACCGCGGCGCTACAGCACCGAAACGGGTTAGTTGAGGATAATATTTTTTTCCTGTTTCCGTCTACAATTATACTGTATTTTGATAGATCGGGAGTAGTTTTTAAAAATTCAAGATGGCGGATGTCGTGGCGGCCATTCGGTTTGAGGTACGAAAAAACGCAATTTTAAAATTCAAATTTCTCACAGTTGACAACATCGGAACGTTTCTACTTCTATGAAGCTATTGTATGTACAGACTTGAAGCATAGATTGGTGAAAAAAATACCCCATTTTTGGGGAAATTTCAAGATCTACCCCAAAAATTAAAAATCGCAATACGAACTTTTTGCAAAATCCGAGTATGAGCAACCATGTGTTTTACTTGTGCCAATGACATTTGGTTATTTGTATCGTCGGGCACTGGCAACACTGAAATTCATCAAAGTAAATGTGATTTTCGTGACATGGTCTTCTTTCAGGGGCAATCATTTCGCTTGGGTGCGAGCGAGATAAAAAATTGAAACGTCATCAGGAGCTATATATCTCGTAGTTAATAGGAAAATTATAAACTATGTAAAATCTTTCTATAAAATGAGTTGGCAGCCATTTTGTGTTATTGTTGGGTGTTTTTGAAAATTTTGATCATGTTTTTACGGCAGTTGGCAACATTTTGGAAAGTTGACATATATGAGTCGATTGTGTGACTTGACCGGTAGTATCGAGAAATGTAAACAGTGTTGCCATATTTGAGGTAGTTTTTGAGATTTCCCGAAAATTTCCTCCTGTAAAATTTTGTATAAAAAATTTTTTTTTTTCACCAATGGTTTCTCAAAGAAGACAAAAGTTATTCAGAAAAAAATATGGAGAGAGCTGATGATTGAGGAACTCGGACACGGGTGAAAGGCACGCTTAAGGTGGAAGCTTAATTGAAGATAAGTGAGGGGTGCTCGAGCAAATGTCACTCGAAACGGCATCCAATTGGCAGTGAGCTGGAAAAATATTCAAAATGGCGAAAAAAAGATGGCCGCCATACAAATTTCATCAGTGTCCATCTCAAAGGGTATAAAAGATGGAAGAGTGGTTTCTTAGCAAAAGATGATCAGGACCTTCGGATCCTGATGACTAGAAAAAAAAAATTCAAAATGGAGGAATTTATTTCGGACCGACTAGGGACCGACTGCGGACCGACTAGGGACCGACTAGGGACCAACTACGGACCGACTAGGGACCGACTGCGGACCGACTAGAGACCGACTACGGACCGACTAGGGATTGACTACGGACCAACTAGGGACCGACTACGGACCGATTAAGGACCGACTAGGGACCGACTACGGACCTACTACGGACCGACTACGGACCGACTACGGACCGACTACGGACCAACAACGGACCGACTACGGATCGACTAGGAACCGACTAGGGACCGACTACGGACCGACTAGAGACGGACTAGGGACCGACTACGGACCGACTACGGACCGACTAGAGACTGACTAGGGACCGACTACGGACCAACTAGAGACCGACTAGGGACCGACTAGGGACCGACTACGGACCAGCAACGGACCGACTACGGATCAACTGCGGACCGACTAGGGACCGACTACGGACCGACTAGAGACCGACTAGGGACCGACTAGGGACCGACTACGGACCGACTACGGACCGACTACGGACCGACTAGAGACCGACTAGGGACCGACTAGGGACCGACTACGGACCAACTAGAGACTGACTACGGACCAACTAGGGACCGACTATGGACCGACTAGGGACCGACTACGGACCGACTATGGACCGACTACGGACCTACTAGGGACCGACTACGGACCGACTATGGACCAACTACGGACCGACTATGGACCGACTACGGACCGACTAGGGACTGACTACGGACCGACTAGAGAACGACTAGGGACCGACTACGGACCGACTAGGGACCGACTACGGACCGACTAGGGACCGACTACGGACCGACTAGCGACTGACTAGGGACCGACCGGGGACTTTTCGAGATTTCCCCAAAAATTTCCTCCTGATGTTTTAATATGTTATGTTTTTTTTTTTCACAAATGGTTTCACAGAGGAGACAAAAATTCAATCGGAGAAAAAATATGGCGAGAGCTGATGATTGAGGATTTTGGAGACAAGTGAAGGATACAGAAGGGTAGGGTGCAGCCCCATGTTATATAATGTCGAACGTCCCCGCGAGCTGCTTTAGCAGCTCGCGCACCGAGCAACTAGTTATTATACTATATATAGCTCGATTACCACTGACTGACTGACTGACTGACTGACTCATTGACATAATTGTTCTCCTAGAAAGAGACAGAAAACGATATAATCATGTATGGGAGATGTGTTCGAATGGGGGAGTCGAGTAGGGAAAAATTATGACATTTCAGAAAAACAAGATGGCGGCCGACGTGATTTTTGTAACTTTTTTGTTTTCCAACCGATTTCATTAAAATTCGCAATTATTGAAGAAATTAGTAAACAATTAACAGAAAAAGTGGAAAAAATTGAAAAAACAAGATGGCGGCCGAGATTTAGATTTTTAAAATTTTTGATTTTTCGACCCCAAACCGCCGCACCACAGCTCCGAAACGGGGTAATTGGTGTTAATATTTTTTTCCTGTATTCGCCCACAATTACCCTTAATTTTGACAGAACACGAGTGGTTTTTAAAAATTCAAGATGGCGGCTGTTGTGACGGCCATTCGGTTTGAGGTACGAAAAAACGCAATTTTAAAATTAAATTTTCTCACAATTGGCAACATCGGAGCGTTTCGACTTCTATGAAGCGATTGTTTGCATTGACTCGAGGTATAAATTAACGATAAAAAAAATACCCAACTTTTGGGGAAATTTCAAGATTTACCCCAAAAATTAAAAAATCGAAATACGGACTTTTTGCAAAATCCGAGTATGAGCAACCATGTGTTTTACTTGTACCAATGACATTTGAGTATTTTTGTCCTCGGGGACTGGCAACACTGGAATTTATCAAAGAAAAAGTGATTTTCGCGACATGGTCTTTTGTCAGGGGCAATCATTTCGCCTGGGTGCGAGCGAGATAAAAAGTTAAAACGTCATCAGGAGCGGTATATACTGTACTTATTGAAAAAATTATAAAACTATGTAAATTATTTATATAAAACGAGTTGGCGGCCATTTTGTATTGTTGTTGGGTGTTTTTGAAAATTTTGATCATGTTTTTGAGGCAGTTGGCAACATTTTAGAAAGTTGACATGTATGAATCGATTGTGTAACTCAACCGTCAGTATCGAAGTATGTACACAGTGTTGCTACATTTAGGGTAGTTTTTGAGATTTCCCCAAAAATTTCCTCATGTAAAATTTTGTATGAAAAATTTTTTTTTCACTAATGGTTTCACAAAGAAGACAAAAATTTATTCCGAAAAAAATATGGAGAGAGCTGATGATTGAGGGTTTCGGAGACGGGTGAAGGGCACGCTGAAAGTATTGAAGATAGGTGGGGGGTGCTCGAGCAAATGTCATTCGAAACGTCGTCCAATTGGGAGTGAACTGAAAAAAAATTCAAAATGGCGGAAAAAAGATGGCCGCCATACAAATTTCATCGGTATCCATCTCGGAGGGTATAAGAGATGGAAGAGTGGTTTCTTAGCAAAAGATGATCAAAATCCGAAGGTCTACTTGATGAATGGAAAAAAAATTCAAAATGGCGGAATTCATTTTTTCATAGAAAATGTATGGTGAATATTGAATTGCCTTTGATGCGGTTCTTCAGAGAATTCTCACAGAAAAATATGGGAAGACATGATGATTGAGGGTTAGTAAGATGGTTGGGGAGCCCGGGAAGGGTATTATAGATAGAAAAGTGCTGCTCAAACAAAAACAAGATGGCGGCCGACGTGATTTTTGTAACATTTTTGTTTTCCTACCGATTTCGTTACAACTCGCAATTCTAGAAGAAATTAGGAAACGATTAATAGAAAATGTAGAAAAAATTTAAAAAACAAGATGGCGGCTTAGCTGTAGTCTTTCAAATTTCCGATTTTTCGACCCCGAACCGCGGCGCCACAGCACCGAAACGGGTTAGTTGAAGATAATATTTTTTTCCTGTTTCCGTCTACAATTATCCTGTATTTTGACAGATCGGGAGTGGTTTTTAAATATTCAAAATGGCGGCTGTCGTGGCGGCCATTCAGTTTGAGGTACGAAAAAATGCAATTTTAAAATTCAAATTACTCACAGTTGACAACATCGGAGCGTTTCTACTTCTATGAAGCTATTGTATGTACAGACTTGAAGTATAGATTGGTGAAAAAAATACCCCATTTTTGGGGAAATTTCAAGATCTACCCCAAAAATAAAAAAATTCAAATACGAACTTTTTGCAAAATCCGAGTATGACCAACTAACTACATTTTTTACCTGTACAAACGAAATTTGGATATTTTTATCGCCAGGGACAGGCAACACTGAAATTTATCAACGAAAAAGTTGTTATCGCGATACGGTCTTTTTTCAGGGGTGATCATTTCGCCTGTGTGCGAGCGAGATGAAAACTTGAAACGTCATCAGGAGCGGTATCTCCTGTACTTAATGGAAAAATTATTCAACTTTCTAAACTAAATCTGTAAAATGAGTTGACGGCCATTTTGTATTTTATTTGTTTTGGAATTGATTTTGAACATGTTTTTGAGGCAGTTAGCCACATTTTGGAAAGTTGAAATGTATGAATCGACTGTGTAACTTAACCGGCAGTATCGATAAATGTAAACAGTGTTGCCACCTTCGGGGTAGTTTACGAGATTTTCCCCAAAAATTTTCTCCTGTAAAATTTTGTATGATTTTTTTTTTCACAAATGGTTTCACAAAACAGACAAAAATTTATTCAGAAAAAAAATATGGATAGAGCTGATGATTGAGGAACTCGGAGACGGGTGATGGGCACGCTTAAGGTATTGAAGATAGGTGGGAGGTTCTCGACCAAATGTCACTCGAAACGGCTTCCAATTGGCAGTGAGCTGGAAAAATATTCAAAATGGCGGAAAAAAGATGGCCGCCATATAAATTTCATCAGTGTCCATCTCAAAGGGTATAAAAGATGGAAGAGTGGTTTCTTATCAAAAGATGATCAGGACCTTCGGATCCTGATCACTAGAAAAAAAATTCAAAATGGAGGAATTTATTTCGGATCGACTAGGGACCGACTAGGGACCGACTACGGACCAACTAGAGACCGACTAGGGACCGACTACGGACCAACAACGGACCGACTACGGACCGACTAGGGACAGACTACGGACCGACTACGGACCGACTAGAGACCGACTACGGACCAACTAGAGACCGACTAGGGACCGACTAGGGACCGACTAGAGACCGACTAGGGACCGACTACGGACCGACTACGGACCGACTAGAGACCGACTAGGGACCGACTACGGACCGACTACGGACCGACTAGAGACCGACTAGGGACCGACTACGGACCGACTAGGGACCGACTACGGACCGACTAGGGACAGACTAGGGACCGAGTACGGACCGACTAGAGACCGACTAGGGACCGACTAGGGACCGACTAGGGACCGACTACGGACCGACTACGGACCGACTAGAGACCGACTAGGGACCGACTACGGACCAACTAGAGACCGACTAGGGACCGACTAGGGATCGACTACGGACCGACTAGAGACCGACTAGGGACCGACTACGGACCGACTACGGACCGACTAGAGACTGACTAGGGACCGACTAGGGACCGACTACTGACCAACTAGAGACCGACTAGGGACCGACTACGGACCGACTAGGGACTGACTACGGACCGACTACGGACCGACTAGAGACCGACTAGGGACCGACTACGGACCAACTAGAGACCGACTAGGGACCGACTAGGGATCGACTACGGACCGACTAGGGACCGACTAGGGACCGACTACGGACCGACTAGGGACCGACAACGGTCCGACTAGGGACCGACTACGGACTGAATACGGACCGACTAGAGACCGACTAGGGACTGACAATGGACCGACTAGGGACCGACTAAGGACTGACTAGGGACCGACTAGGGACTGACTAGGGACCGACTACGGACCGACTAGGGACCGACTAAGGACCGACTAGGGATCGACTACGGACCGACTAGGGACCGACTAGGGACCGACTACGGACCGACTACGCACCGACTAGAGACCGACTAGGGACTGACAATGGACCGACTAGGGACCGACTAAGGACTGACTAGGGACCGACTAGGGACTGACTAGGGACCGACTACGGACCGACTAGGGACCGACTAAGGACCGACTACGGACCGACTATGGACCGACTAGGGACAGACTAGGGACCGACTACGGACCGACTAGAGACCGACTAGGGACCGACTACGGACCAACTACGGACCGACTAGAGACCGACTAGGGACCGACTACGGATCAACTAGGGACCGACTAGGGACCAACTACGGACCGACTAATGACAGACTACGGACCGACTAGGGACCAACTAGCGACCGACTAGCGACCGACTAGGGACCGACTAGCGACCGACTAGGGACTGACTAGGGACCGACTAGGGACCGACTACGGACCGACTACGGACCGACTAGGGACCGACTACGGACCGACTATTTACCGACTATGGACCGACTAGGGACCGACTAGGGACCGACTAGCGACCGACCGGGGACTTTTCGAGATTTCCCCAAAAATTTCCTCCTGTAAAATTTTGTATAATTTTTTTTTTCACAAATGGTTTCACAGAGTAGATAAAAATTCATTCAGAGAAAAAATATGGCGAGAGCTGATGATTGAGGATTTTTGAGACAAGTGAAGGATACAGAAGGGTAGAGTGCAGCCCCATGTTGTTGGTACTCAAACTTCTTATCTTCGTCTTTATGCTCACGTGGTCAGATTTCTAAAAGCTTATATCCGAAACTATATGGTGAAGTCCCATGTAGTTGGTACTCGAACTTCTTATTTTCGCAAAGTCTGTTTGCTTACGTGGTCCGATTTTTAAAAGCTCATGTCTCCGTAACCATAGGGTGCAGTCCCATGTTGTTGGTACTCAAACTTCTTATTTTTGCGATGTCTGTGTGCCTAAATGGTCAGATTTTTAAAAGCTTATATCTATGGAACTATAGGGTGGAGCCCCATGTTGTTGGTACTTAAATTTCTTATTTTCGCGATGTCTGTGTGCTTACTAGGTCAGACTTTTAAAAGCTTATATCTCCGAAACTATAGGGTGCAGGCCCATGTTGTTGGTACTCTCGCAATGTCTATAATATGCTCACATGGTCAGATTTTTAAAAGCTTATATCTCCAAAACTATAGGGTGCAACCCCATGTTATTATTACTCAAACTTATTATTTTTGCGATGTCTATGTGCTTACGTGATCAAATTTTTAAATGCTTATATTATCTTCGAAATTATAGGGTGCAGCCCCATGTTATATAATGTCGAAAGCCCCCCGCGAGCTGCTTTAGCAGCTCGCGCACCGAGCAACTAGTAATATATATATAGCTGCTCGTGCTGATTCACTGACTGATTGATCACCCCTCCTGTAAAATTTTGTATGAAATTTTTTTTTTTCAATAATGGTTTCGTATAGAGGACAAAAATTCATTCGGAACAAAAATATGGAGAGAGCTGATGATTGAGGATTTGGGAGACGGGTGAAGAGCACGCTTAAGGTATTGAAGATAGGTGGGGGGTGCTCGAGCAAATGTCACTCAAAACGTCATCCAATTGGCAGTGAGCCGAAACAAAATTCAAAATGTCGAAAAAAAGATGGCCGCCATACAAATTTTGTCCGTGTCCATCTCGGAGGGTATAAAAGATGGAAGAGTGGTTTCTTCGGAAAAGATGATCAGGAGCCAAAGGTCTACTCGATGAGTAGAAAAAAAAATCAAAATGGCGGAATTTATTTTTCCAAAGAAAATGTATGGCGAATATTGAGAGAGAGAAGTTGTGAATTATGCAAGGCATTCAATTAGGCAAGGCAAGGATGCGGTTTTTTGGAGAAATCTCAAAGAAAAATATGGGAAGACATGATGATTGAGGGTTTGGAAAATGGTTGATGAGCCCGGGCAGGGTATTGTAGATAGATGGGACTGGGAGGTGCTCAAACAAAAATTGCTCAAAACCTTATCCAATTAGCACTGAGCTGAAAAAAAACAAAATGGCGGATTCAAGATGGCAGCTATACAAATTTCGTTGGTGTCTATCTCACTAAGTATAAAAGATGGAAAAGTGGTTTCTTGGCAAAAGATGATCAAGACCTAAAGATCTACTTGATGAACAGAATAAAAATCAAGATGACGAAATTTATATTTTCACACAAAAAGTTTTTTCCCTGATAGTTTCGTATAGAAGAAATTCATGCGGAGCAAAAATATGGAGAGAGCTGATGATTGAAGATTTTGGAGACGTAAGGAGCACGGTCAGGGTATTGAAGATAGGTGCGAGGTGATCAAACAAAATTACTCGAAACCTCATCTAATTGGCAGTGAGCTGAAAAAAAGTCCAAAATGGCGGATTCAAGATGGCGGCCAAACAAATTTCGTCGGTGTCTATCTCACTGAGTATAAAAGATAGAAGAGTGGTTTTTTTGGCAAAAGATGATCAAGACGTGGTTTACTTGATTAACAGAAAAGAAACAAGATGTTGGAATTTTTTTTCCATACAAAATATATGGCGAATATTGAAGAGACTACACGTTGGGAACTATGCAAAATTTGATACAGTTGCTTTTCAAAAAATTTTTTTTATGGAAGAACTCTCATTCTGACAAATTATTCGGAGAAAAATATGGAGAGTGATAATGATCGAGGGTTAGAAATATGGCAGAGATAGGCTGCTCAAACCAAAATACCCGAAAGCAAAACCTCGCGGTCCGCTTTAGCGGGCCGCGCACCCACGCGCCATACTAGTATATATATATAGCTGCTCGTGCTGATTCATTGACTGACTCACTGATTGATCACCCCTCCTGTAAAATTTTGTATGAAAAATTTATTTTTCACTAATGGTTTCGTATAGACGACAAAAATTCATTTGGAACAAAAATATGGAGAGAGCTGATGATTGAGGATTTCAGAGACGAGCGAATGGCACGCTTAAGGTATTGAAGATAGGTGGGGGGTGCTCGAGCAAATGTCACTCGAAACATCATCCAATTGGCAGTGAGCTGAAAAAAAATTCAAAATGGCGAAAAAAAGATGGCCGCCATACAACTTTCGTCGGTCTCCATCTCGGAGGGTATAAAAGATGGAAGAGTGGTTTCTTCGCAAAAGATGATCAAAATCCAAAGGTCTACTCGATGAATAGAAAAAAAATTCAAAATGGCGGAATTTATTTTTCCATAGAAAATGTATGGCGAATATTGAAGAGACTACAAGTTGTAAACTATGCAAGGCTTTGATGCGGTTCTTTGGAGAACTCTCAAAGAAAAATATGGGAAGACATGATGATTGAGGGTTTGGAAGATGGATGAGGAGCCCGGGCAGGGTATTGTAGATAGATGGGAGGTGCTCAAACAAAAATTACTCAAAACCTCATCCAATTGGCACTGAGCTGAAAAAAAAACAAAATGGCAGATTCAAAATGGCGGCCATACCGTCAGCCTCTATCTTACTAAGCATAAAAGATGGAAGAGTGGTTTCTTGGCAAAATATGATCAAGACCTAAATTCTACTTGATGAACAGAAAATAAACCGGTCAAGTGCGAGTCAGACTCGCGCACCGAGGGTTCCGTACTCCAGAAGTATAAGTACAATCTGTTTTTCATTAGTTTGTCTTAAAAGGTAAGGTGCTAATGAAGCTAGGCCTCTAAATTGTATGAGCGCTCATACAACTCAGAGGTCTATACTGTACTGTCTGTACTGTACTGAAAACTGTACTGTACTGTCTGTTTTGGATAAAAATCGGGTTTAAAAAGCATCAACAACTTTTTATCATTTGGTTTGTATTTTAAATTGTTTAGTCAACTCTCCACCACCACCATCACAGGTACAGCTTTTTTACGACCCACGGCTGTGCAAATGTCTCTTCTCTCATAGGAGAGGGATTTAGAGCTTAGAGCCGCCACGCTTCTCTAATGTGGGTTGGCGGGCTGTAACGAATATTGTCACATGATATTGATAATAACCGGGAACGACTGCTTAACGTGCTCTCCGAGGCACGGGGGTGAAACACCGCCAACTATCAACTCCGGGCTGACACTGAGAATTTCTTGATAAAAAGCCCTACAATAATTTGCCCGACCCGGGAATTGAATCCGGGACCTCGTGATCTGCAGTCGAATATAATACCCCTAGACCAACGAGGTAGTAAGTCACCTCTAGGAACACCTAATTTCACATCTCCGGTACCTACTTATCAATGTTACCCATGTCTACTGTATATACCCATACTACTCAATTCAAAAAATAAAAATAGATTCAATAATTTATTTATGATTTTAATCTGTGGTTTTCTACCTGTACTTTTTAGCAGTGCAAAGCTGTAAGAAGTTTTTATCATAGACCACGAAAAATAAGGTTTTTACTGTATTTTTTACTTTGTACGGATTAAGTACTAAAGCGACAATTTATGATAATTATTCAGAGAGCAAAAAGTGTCAAGATGATTTCGGAAATCATTTTGTTTTAATAATAATAGAACAAGATAAATGTAGTTCTTATAAAAAATAACATTACTTAGTTATATATATAGTTTTTAATTCTTATTAATATTATGTCAAACTTTTTAGAGGAGTTTGGCTGATGTTTTTTTTTTAAATCCGTAGACTGAAAAAAAAAAACAAAACAAAAGGCGGTAAAAAAAAATATGTTTTACCTTTCTTTCTACGTTGCATTCCTTCTGCGTAGAGTGATTTAATTGTTCTCAACATATTTTTAAAGATTTTCAATCTTAAAATATATATTAATATTTAATTACATATTTCAGACTGTATTAATCTATTAAATTAGTCTTAGTAATTAGTATTAAAGTTAAGTTACTATTGTTAAGTTAAGTGTTTAGCCGATTTCCTGGTAAGTGACAAAATTTTATTACTGAGATAGAATTATGGCGTCTTTTCTTCGCACCGTGCAAGTCAAGGAAACTGCTAATCTCGATGCACCTACTCGAGAAGTTCTCTTATATAATATTCCCGGTGACGGGAACTGCATGTTTTCAGCTCTGTCTTTTCATATATACGGTCATATAAACCGATCTCAGGAAATACGATCGCGTATAGTTGGAGGGATTGTATCGAACTGGGATCGATATGGCATGTTTACAATGCGTCGTGACGAAAGCCCGTATGTGTCAGCTGAAGAATATTGCAATGAAATGATGCAAAACGGAATTTACGGCACTACCACAGAATTGTCGATGGCAGGGGAAATATATAAAGATTATATGTTTAAACTGTATATAGATGGTGTTTATGCGCAAACATTCGGCACCGGACCTATAGAAAAAATGATCGGTTTTACAGGGCACCTCACGAGCGGTCATTTTGATGTTTTCATCGAAAAGAACGTAAATCAGGTCCCTTCACAAAATAGTAATTATAACGATATCCATTTGCCCAGCAGTGGGCAAATCTATAGGGCTGAATCTCCAACGTTTACGGAGTCACAGTCCTATAGTTTACATCTGAATAGTAATACTTTAAGCAATGAATCATTAATGACTATTAGTAATACAGAATGTTCTTTGCCAATTAGTAAGCATATACTGATAAATGAAAGTATAATATCTCCTACTTTCACGCAGTCGCAACCCTATTGTTTAAATGTTAATAGTAATAGTTCTGGCAATGTCTCATTAATCACCATGGTTAACGAAGAACGTTCTTTGGCAAGCGATGGGCAAATACTGATAAATGAATTTGCATCTCCAACTTTTACAGACTCGCAGCTTAGTAGGATAAACTATAGCCTTAGTCCATGTAAAGTCGTATTAGAGCAATTGCCTGTTGATAACCTACACGTAACAGAACGATTACAAAATAAAACTAATAGAAACGATATGTATCAACAAAACTGTAAACGTTCACGTGGTAGGCCAAAAAAGCAAGTAACTGTAGCTGAAAAAAAACGTAAGCATTTGGAGGCTGTTTTGCGTTACCAAAAACATAAGCCACAATCTCACAGGAAAGCCGTGCATCGGTATACAGCTGCACATCCCGAAGTGAACCAAGAGGCAGTACATCGATATACAGCCGCACACCCCGAAGTGCACAGAGAAGCTGTCCAACGGTATACTGCTGCACACCCCGACGTGCACCGAGAGGCCGTACAAGTATATAACGCTGCGCATCCTGAAGTAACTCGACAGGCTGCGTTAAGATATCAAAGCTTGCATCCTCAAACTCATCGTGAATGTGTTAGTAAATATTCTAAAACACATCGAGATGAAATACGTCGAATCAGAAATATTCCTTTAGAAATACGTGGGCTGGGTTTAACGGGTGCACTGAAAGGTAACGATTTAGATAAAATTAAACCGATTCATTTAAAATATTCTCTTATGTGTGAAGAAACTTATAAATGTATTTACTGCAGTGCAAGACTTTTTGATGAAGAAAAGTCTCGCACAAAGTGGTGCTGTGGACAGGGCAAATATAACGTTGACCCACTCGGACCACTAGATGCCGAGTTTTACGCAAACCAAAATTTTTTAAAAAACGCTAGAGCATATAATAATCTGTTCAGTTTTTCAGCGCTAGGTACAACTCACGGCTTTCAAAGACCTGCGGGTCACGGTCCTAACTTAGTGAAAGTTCAAGGGCGTATTTACCATCGCGTCTTTGATTTGGCTTATAGTGGTAGCACAAATAATACAGCATTATATATACACGACGGAGAAGAGCATCAAAGATTAGGAAATCAACAAAATTTGTGCCCCAATCTTATCAAGGAGATTTACGTGTACTTAAAAAATAATAATCCCTTGATAAAAGATTTACACTTATTAAATAATCACCCAAGTTCAGAAGCTCGATTAATTTTTCAAAACACAAGTCGACGTACTCATGGACCGATATTAGGAGATAGACCGGTGTCGAATGAGCTTGCAGGTTTGATTGAAACTTCAAACGAACATCACCCGCGAGCAGTAGTAATATGGAAAATTGGTGAAGCAAAACCACACACAGTACACTACTTACATCCCGCATATGAAGCGTTTCAGTATCCTTTACTGTTTCCTAGAGCTCCTGAAAGATATTCCATTGATATTAAAGATAAAGCTGGCAATAAACTAAGCCAAGTAAAATACTATCGTTGTCAACTCTTATCTGAAGAGCGGTTTGCGATCTTACGACGCCTTTCGCAAGAATACTTTGTTGACATGTGGTGCCGGACCGAAGAAGAGCGTCTACAATATTTCAAAGGTATTCAAAGCGAACTAAGAATTGCAACCCGACGTGAAATCGACGAAACGATCGCAGGTGAAGGCATACGACCCGGTAAAGTATATTTACCGGCGAGTCTTACGAATAGCCCACGTTATATGCAGATCAAGTACCATGATGCTATGGCCATTGTTGCACGGTTGGGAAAACCAAGCTTTTTCCTCACTGTTACATGTAACCCGAAATGGCCAGAAATAACCAACAGTTTATATCCCGGTCAACAGTCAACGGATCGCCCTGATTTGTGTGTGAGAGTATTTCAACTAAAGTTGTCAATACTGTTGAAAAAAATCAGATCAAAAGACTTCTTTGGTACCATTGTGTCAATTCTACATGTTATAGAATTCCAGAAAAGGGGTTTACCTCACGCACACATTACGTTCCGTGTAGAAGGAGGAGGGCCCATCGATAGTATGGATATTGATAAATTTATTCAAGCAACTATACCTCCACCGGAACAGGGACGACTGAGACAACTGGTTTTGCAACACATGGTGCACGGCCCATGTGGAACAGAAAGGTCACCCTGCTACGATCAAGCTGCTGGGAAATGTTCGAAAAAATTCCCTAAAAGTTACACTGAAGTGACACACGGATGAACGAGGCTCAGTACACTACAAACGTCCAGCTGGCGAACAGCCGGCAATTCGTGAACGAAATCAAACTTCAGTCACTAACAGGTGGATTGTGCCGTACAACCCGGCGATACTATTGATGATGGAGTGTCATTGCAATTTGGAAATTGCATCCACCTCCAAAGTGGTTAAATACCTTTACAAGTATCTGCACAAAGGTCCCGATCACGCAAAAGCGGGGGTGACAGAAGTATTCGACGAAATAGAACACTACGCTCAATATCGATATGTGAGCGCCTCAGATGCAATGTGGCGTCTATTGGAGTTTGACATCAGCTGCAGATACCCAACTGTTGTTGCACTACCGGTACATTTACCCGACGGAGACGCGATTGTTTTCCGTACCGGAACCGAGGCGCAAGCATCAGAAAATTACATGTCCAAATTGAAAATTTACATGACGAGGCCTCCAGATCCTGAGTTGGATGAATGTACTTACATAATGTTTTATGAAAGGTACAATGTCGAAACTCAGGTCCGGCCTAATCCAACTGTAAAAGTGTTGGCTCATGAATCTGGAAAATATTTTATTACAAAAAGAGTACGAGGCGAAATCGTGGCTCGAATTGTCTTTATATCTCCTACACTCGGTGAACTTTATTTTCTGCGAATGTTACTCATGCGTTATCCGTGCCGGAGCTACGACGAACTGCGAACTGTCAACAATATAATTTACGACACTTTTCAAAAAGCAGCGTTCGAACGTGGTATTCTGAACGATAACCAGGAGTATGAATCGGCAATAGAAGAGGCAGCCGGCTTCAAGACCGGCAAAGGTTTACGTCAGCTTTTCTTCGCACTTATCATGGACGGTGCCCCAGCCCTTCTGTTATGGGATAAATACCGTGATCATTTGTGCGATGATTATCACAGAGGATGTGAATCTGAAATAGAAGCCGCTTACGACCACGGCCTTAGAGACATTGAACAAATGTTACGTGCTCATGGTCGCTCGCTGTCAGATTTCGGTTTGCCAGACATAAGACACAGCATAACCGAGCTTGACAGAGAAACTGGAAGATGGAATGATGAGGCGACTGCCATATTAAATGAATGGGAGTCCAAATTAAATTCGCAGCAACGGGCTATTTATAACACAGTCATATTACTTACTGAAGATGATTGTGAAGATACGCACCCGGTTTTCATCGACGGTCCCGCTGGCACCGGAAAAACCATCTTGCTTAACGTGATTGCTGCAAAAATTCGTTCTAATGGACATATTGCCCTATGTACGGCTTCCACGGGTATAGCTGCACTAAATCACGATGGAGGTGTCACAGCACATTCAATGTTTAAGCTTCCGTTAGACTTTGAAGGTGGTAATGCAGTGTGGGGAATTTCGAACAACTCTCAAAGAGCAGCGTTGATCAAAGCAGCACGTCTTATCATTATCGATGAGGCACCAATGGCTCACAGGTACCTGCTTGAAACAATTGACCGCGGTCTCAAAGATCTAATGGAATGCAATACCAAACCCTTTGGAGGCAAAGTGTTAGTATTAGCTGGTGATTTTAGACAAATACCACCAGTGATAACAGGAGCAGGAGAACGTGACATATGCCGGGCCTCAATAAAAAATTCTGAAATTTGGCACTACGTTCAAAAATTCAAGTTAACTGAAAATCAGCGTGCAAAAGAAGACCCCTATTTTGCTAACTTTGTATTGAGTATTGGAGAAGGTGAAGCTGAAACAACTGAAGAAGATTTATTAATTTTAAAAAATATCAATTACGTAAATAGCTTGCAACAATTAATTTATATTATATATCCAAAGTACGAAGTCTGTGACCCAGAAAATATATGTAAAAGGGCGATTCTATCGGGAACTAATGAAAACATAAGAGATATTAATCAAAAAATACTTGAATTGATACCTGGACCAATGACTATCTGTTACAGTGCCGACACTACTGACCACCTGAATGACAACTCAGCTGAACGATTAGAAGGCGATGTTTTAAATTCTATCACAGCACCCGGTGTGCCCGATCATGACTTGAAACTGAAAGTAGGCGCGGTCGTAATACTTATTCGAAATATCAGTTTCACACACCGTTTAGTTAATGGTACTAAATTAATTATAGATCAAGTCTCAAAATTCACTCTGTTAGCGCATCACCCAAATAGTAGTGAGCCCATCGTCATACCTCGCATAACTTTTAAATTTAAAATAGGGCGAAACGGTGTAGAAATGACACGCAAGCAATTCCCTGTCAAGTTGGCTTATGCTATGACGTTCAATAAATCTCAAGGGCAAACTCTTGATCGTGTGGGAGTAGATCTAAGAAGTGATGTTTTTTCACATGGACAACTATACGTTGCTTTGGGCAGAGTGCGGCACAGTCACAATTTGCAAGTCTTGGTCCCGCCAGAAAGAGTTAGCAGAAATTACGCTCTTACTAAAAATATAGTTTATAAATCACTACTGACCTAAAATTCAAAAGAAAATCGGACAAAAACAGTAATATGTAAATAATATTATGTAATGTGTAATATAAGTAGGTAGATAGCGTTGTAATAGAATATACTTAAACAATATTATGTTCACTTTCTATACTTTTCTTTGTGTTATTATTATTTTATTTCAATATAATTTTAAATGGCTTAATATACCAAACATTAAATTTTCAATCATAATACCTTACTTTATTCTTACTTCACAAATACCCCCAGTCAGAAACTTAAGATGTTACAGTAATATAAGGGTTTTTTACTATAACACATCTGAATCACAGGGATCTTTTGTTTCATATATCAAAACATATTTTTAAATATGTAAGTCATTATTCTAAGATGTAAGTAGATATTTTTTTAATTATGCTGTTTTTCATATTTATTTAAGGATTAATGCTTAATAACGACACAATATTTGTTTTAATGTTTATTTTAAGTATTTATTTATGTATCGTGGAGCAAGGTGGCAAAAATATTTAAATTTTTGTAATATTTTTGCTAAATTGCAATAGGTCTCATTATTCAGGCATGCAGAATATTTTTTACCCGATTACGTTAAAGCCAAAAGTAACGGTTATGATTTTAGCAGTCTATGTACATATGTTTATAGTTAAATTTTAATTCTGTTTTAAATGTCTGTTAATGGGAGAACCACGTAAAAAAAAACGAGCTGATGCCATACCTCCTGGGTGGCTTGGAAACTGGCCCACTACACTTTTTATTATATTATAAAGTAATACGTACCTACACGAAAAAGTTTATACGTATTTATAATATAAAGAATTATAGTGAGCCAGTTTTCGAGCTACCGAAGCTAATTTCACTGTTTCAGATATTCATTTTGTTGCTAAGTTTCTTTAGTGATATGACTCCCAGGGTGATGTGACCTGAAGATGATGACTAAATTCTTAATACAATATACCTATACCTACTAAAAATCAAAACGGTTACACACCAAAGCTATAAATCCAAGCGGACTCCTGTTTCTGTTGTTTACTCGGTCCGTCCACGCGGTCCGCTTTAGCGGGCCGCGCACGCACGCGCCGTACTAGTTATATGTATATAGAAGATAGAAGATAGAT
Organism: Melanargia galathea; assembly: GCA_920104075.1. Lineage (NCBI taxonomy): Eukaryota > Metazoa > Arthropoda > Insecta > Lepidoptera > Nymphalidae > Melanargia > Melanargia galathea. The sequence continues at coordinate 7,184,550 of OV049864.1, forward strand.
GTAAATTCGTCCACTGGAAACGGAGATACAAACCACCACCACCACTACAGCCTTTTAACGTCCCACTGCTGGGCACAGGCCACTTCTCTCATACAAGAGAGGGATTTAGAACTTAGACCCGCCATGCTGCTCCAATGCGTGTTGGCGGGCTTTAACGACTATTGTCACATGATAGTGATAATAATCGGGACCGACTGCTTAACGTGCTCTCCGAGGTACGGAGGTGAAACACCGCCAACTACCACCTCCGGGCTGACACTGAGAATTTCTTGACAGAAAAACCCAGTACCTAACACAAGCTTTTAAAGACCGTAGAGGTGAAAATCCCTACCATAATCCAGGTGATGCACCTATGAGGACGACAAAATAAATGTCATAAACAAATTTTAGTACAACCAATCTATTTCTTAAATTCCTATTAGCTATACCTACGTGATAAATAAAAAGTATTAACAAGCGTAGGTATAGGTAGTTCCAGTCTCGCGGAATAGAGGTAATAAACTGAGCTGGCAGTTCATGAATAAAATCATAATGAATTTCAACGGAACATTATCGTCGCTTTAATCAAATATGGCGTTTGCATAAGATACCGATGCATCTGAGGGTCTCAGCTGCGGGAAGGAACGCGGATATAATTCATGATCTAAGGGAAATATGCAGTTCCTGGTTGGAACAGGTTTTTGGGTATTTGAATAAATAGCTGAATTGCAATTTGCACAGGTGTCCTTATGTAGTAACATTTTGTTAACCAACAGGAACACATTATCTACTGGTGGAGAACGGGGATAAAATTCTGTATTTTTATAAGGGTTTTTAGCTAGAATAACGCGGCCGATTGACGATAGAAATGCACTATTTCTATCATCAATGTACCGAATAAAATTTACGTTTCTTGTGGTGGACAAATAACAATTTAGAGACGACAGTAGAAGTTGAAAATGTTCTACGCAGCTAATGGTGATTAAGGCTGCAATCAATGACTGCCTATTTTGTAATAAGATAGTACATGCTATTGTAAGAAGATTGTTGATGACTGAAAAGAGAATGCTGATCATTCTCCTTTCGGTATCAATTCAGCTTTCGAATTTTTATGCGCAAAAGTGCATTTAAAACTACCCAGTCAAATACGAATCGATTATGATGATTTCAGCCTTATACTCGCGTATACTGTATAGTAAAGCTATTAACACTTTTCTGTCTTAGTTTGACAAGAGTACCTACTTAAATAATTTTCGTCGCAACAGTCTACCTCTTTGAGACAGAGCCCTATTTAGTATGGTGACCACTAGTAAAATGATAAAATCAGGACTTATGAGAAAAAAAAGTTCGAGAGTGGTATTTTAGCCTGTTAAATTGTAAGTTTCAGGTTACAAAGATGTAAATTGTTAACTGTAAGTTTTAAGTTACAAAGAGGTCTATTAATGTATTTATTATTTTCGACTAATAAACATATTTTTAAACAAACCTAATTGACTTCCTTCGATTTGCCAGTGTAGAATCAACTGTTTCCATCAGGTTCAATTTATGACCATTCTGGAATCTCTCAACTGTTGAGATTATACATATTGTTGAGTTGTGTTGAGCAGAGAGAGAGAAATTCAGCCTTCTAAATACGTTCTTATGCTGTTAGAGTAATATTAGGACTACATATGTACAATCAGAGCTTTTTTTACTTATCCCATTGAATATGATAAAATATATGTGATGACCCATGGTTCCTGTAATGGTATAGTGCTCCCACAACTCTATACGCGGAGAAGCATTGCGTGGAAGGCGGTGCGAGCCAATACCATAAAGGCTGGTGATGACTGATGTACCTACATCATCCTAGCAGCCACGACCACTGCCACAACACGACAAGAGTGCCTGCATGAGAAAAAGAATTAAATATAACTACTTGATATAAAATGATTTTTTTAATATTAAATTATTGTTTCATATTATGTTTACGATCTTTATTTGTGATAGAATAACTCCTAGAGAACTGGATGGTTACCTCAACCTTAACTAATAAGTCCCGCACTCCGGTTAATGAGTTAACGGCGTCTTGCAAGTTTTTAAAAGTGCAAAACTTCTCGCTCGCTGAACCTTTGCAACTCGGCTATTAAGTTACCTGTTCGGCACACTCTGCAAATTAAATATTTGTATTTATTCTCTTAAAACGCTGAATAAATTAATTCAATTTTAATATCTTTTCATTAGCCAACTTAGGCTGGGCAAAGTTTCAACAAGATTTTTGTGTACTAAAAAAATTAAAATCTAGAAACATCTAATGCAATTTAATTTATTCGTAAAACGCACTAGCTTTTACTATTAGCGAACGATCTTAACCCATAAATTTTGCCTGCATTTCGATAGTGAAAACAAAACATTTTTCATTCAACCCGTAATCCAGTAGCACGGGGAGTAACGAAGTTACCCGGTCCATTTTTCAATTTTCTCGGTACAACAGACCCCTCTAAGATGGACGCACAAAGGATACACCTAACCCTTCGACAGCCCGCGGCTCCATGCAAAAGTCAGATACTGTGGCCCGATTCCGTTTTATTGCTTCACGAAGAATTTGTGGGGTTCGATGTTAACATTAGCGATCAGATTTTTGTAAGAGTTATTTATTTTATTTTATTCTGAATCTCTAAGGTAGGTACAATGAAAAATAAGAATTTCATTTTCTTTGCTAAGGACGACTTGGCCTTAGTTCAGCCATCACAGCGTACGACATAATGTAGATCTATCCATTTATCATTTTGAAATAAATTCATGCAGTGTATCACATGAGTATTTATTAATTTACTCCTTTAAATGATAATTCAGGAATCATGGCTCCCATAGGATATTTAGAAATATGAGAGTTTCATATTAGAAAGTCTCGATCTAATTAAGTGGTAAAATAGTAACTAAGTAGATAAAGATTTTGAAGCTATAGAAAATAACAAAAACGGACAGAAATGGTGTACAAAACTACGAGTTAGTATTACAAGTAATAGCCCATGTTGAAACACTGAACGAATCTGTTTCTCAATTTGCACGTCCGTTGCTAATATTTTGTCAACTTAATTAGTTTAAATCCACGCGTTAGCGTTAGCACGACTGCTAGCCGTCTGCCATTGTGGTGGCATCCGTTTCCTCAGCATTATATTAAATTTTATTATCGCCATGGCCTAAGTAATGGGAATATCGTGTAAGGCGGCCGTCCGGAGCCCTGCGGCGTCAAGGGGGTTGAGTGGGAAGAGGGGGGGTGATTAAAATTTCGGCTACCGTTGATGACACAACACTGCAGAGGATTAATAGAGGTTTTATGAGTGGATTACATTACTTTGAGTTGCTCCCTAGTGCTGTGATTTTATTTGTGAGGCTAATTTAAGGACGGATCAAATGTAGATGGAACACTGGCAAGACAACTCATTTGAAGTAGGTTTTCTTAGTTTATCTGAATAAAAAATATGTCTTAGACTTGCCTTTACACAAGTTTAAGAACTCTATTAAAAGTATGCTCATAAAAAAAGCTTATTATACAATTGAAGATTATATAAACGATAAAAAAGCTTGGATTTAACTCGTTAAAGCAATGCGCGAGACGGCATTTCAATCATGTACATTAATAATAATAATTGTTATAATGTTTTTAAAAAAAAAAGAGCAACCGCCGAGTTTCTTGCAGGTTCTTCTCGGCTGGAACTGCATTCCGAACCTGTGGTAGATTCAATTGACGATTCAAAAGTACTTGTAAAAGTTTATTTGAATAAAAACTTTTCTATTCTATTCTATTCTATTCTTACGTGATTGTGGAGAGTTTATTTTCAAAAAGATAATAAAAAAACAGTTTAAACATTATATACTAAAGTAAACTGCGCTAAAAACTTGCTGATGTAATTCATTAAAACTCTCCAAGAGAGGCGTTTAATATAAATAAAAATAAATAGCCCAACGGAAGTCGTTAAGAACATTATCGGAGGAAAAACTATTCGGTATTCGGAGTACGGGTAAAAAAGAAAACTTTTGACTATAAAAACAGCTAAGAGGCTCTTAAGGAAAGATAAAGCTAGAAACAATCGTATTGGGCTTTGAGAAAAACGCTGCAACTTGGCTCATAAGCGAAAAAATAGCAACATTTATCAACTGCGCACTATTTTATATTCAATTGAAACTATTTTATTGCCCTAAACATTGTGTTGTATTGCAATTTAGAAGATTTATTTGTTTTAGGGCATAGCAAGATGCATTTATATGCCCTTAGAACGAGTATAGTTTTAGGTCTACTTATGATGTAAATGAATTAAAAAAATATTTTTAAATTAAATGTCATTGTTGTAAAATTATTTTTAATACCAAAATATCAAACAAAATCCCAATTTCTGATTTGGACAATCTCATATTTACAAATTTTACAATCCAGTTTCAAAATCTTTTTTTCTTAGGTAAATTATGTCTAATTTAATTTGGTATTTTTATAATTTAAATTTTTGTAATAATTTATGTAAAGAAACAAAAAGTGATTAACAAAAAAAAAAAAAACAAACTCGTTACTGGTGGGAGCGATACTTCGACTTCATCCACTTTAATTACTATATTTAAAGGAGTCGGGCGCATTAATTATTTCCCAATAAATCTTGAACGCAGCGGTAGCGTTGATCTTTCAAGTGTGAAGCGTTATTTAAAGGGCAGCTATATTTTTTCCTCACCCCCGGCCTAAAACTCACTTCGTTATATTTATTAAAACATCGCCCGAGATTACAAAGAACACGATATTTTTTTTTACACTAGAAGATGTGAAAACCAATTAAGGAGATAAAAAGAGAATCCAGCGAGGTGCCTGCATTAATTTCTTTTTTGCGGGGATTATTTTAAAATTGCATTATATTCTTGTTAAGACGCCGCCGCTCCCGTTTAATGATAGCACTACCCCGTTCTTTTTTAATTGCCTCGGGCTATTGCGAAATGAGTAATCGGGAGGTGCTCGGCCGTTTCTGCTGATAAAACTTTCCAATCTCGAAATCTAGGACTCGCGGCGATATTTCTGAATAAACCCACTTGCCTTGTGTTAAAAAAGGTACAACTGCCATACTAATTGCTGACACGAAAAAGTTCAACGTAAAAAGTAAATTAATTTTTTTTTATGTCGGTGTTATTGCATATATTTCAATCTGTACATTCATTTTCATTGCATTGCAATTTAATAATTGTAGTAAACAACTTCAATACAAAAACTGAAAACCAGACCTCACTCAATGAGGTTAGATTATTATCAATCGATTGAATGAAACCTGTAACATAAAAGCATAGAAAGGTTATCTGTCTTGTGAATTGGTGCTATATTTATGCCTAGTAGATAAGATTTGAGGTAGCGATAGAAATGAAGAAATAATTTCCACGCACATATATAAGCGATGGTATACTACGTGAATTCTGACAGGAACCGCTCAATTCGGCAGCCGTGATATAAGTGTTCACCAGAAGTGGTCACGATTACAACTGAAAGTAATTTTCAAAAAAGCTCGCAACATCTATACGGAAATAAACCTTCGCGATGGTGTCATAAGATTCAGGACGAGTGCTCTGGTAACATTGTAGATATAATTCAGGATATCGAATACAATGTTACGTTTGCAATCGTACGGGTTAATTTCGACGCTTTTATGTAAGGGATAAGGATGTTTTCCACGTAAATGTAAGTTGGTTCGACACAGTCTCGGTTTATTAGTCATCGATGGTGGCGCGATAGGCCGTGCCAGGCGCGGGCGGCGCGCACGCATGCACTGTCAACACTACCCTAATGAACGGCAGTTACACAACGCACGTGATCATGCTAAATGTCGCTACGCTTCGTGTAATTTTATAGTAATTTGTGCGTATTTGTCATGTAAGGAGAATTATGGCTCTATTATACGCATTATTGACGATAATGCTTACGATAAATTTTGGTGAAGACGCTTAAAATTCACTCGGTTTAGATTTAACGTCACGCTAAGTAAAATTACAACCGACGAAAAATAACTTGTATCATATTAACAAAAACGATATCTGTGCTCTTGATGATACTAAAAGATACACTATAATTCACTACATTCTAATAGCAGTAATAATAGAAGAGCAAAAGACAAAAATGAATCTCGATTGGTCTACTCTTAGGTTTAAAAGTTCACTAGCTCAAGTAAAATATTGAAGACGGTATTGTTTCGTGCGGCTGTCTGCAGAATCAAAATTGCCAGAATGATAGCCAACCTCCGGTAGGAGATGGCACCATAAGAAGAAGTAGTTCAGCACTTCAATTCAATAGCGTTATACTCGCCTTATTAATGAAATTGCATACACGCATGAGGCATAAGAATAAAATGCGAGCCAAGTCAGCAGCATCGGGGCAAGCCGTAAGAAATATATTGACCGACAGACTTATCAATGCACAGCTTAAACCGCTAAATCTAGCAAATCGAGATTTTGCATGCACATTTCCTCTATAACATAAAGGATCCCTAAGTAGCCCAGTCTAATTAGACTAAAAAATAGGGGTCAGGTTACAATAATTCCTACCTGGCTGAAAATTGGTAGGATTGTTCAAAACACTATTATAAATGAAATGTGAAAAGTCCTCATCGATCCGACACCTGGAAAAAAATTTACTCCTGGACACGCACAGTTGACTCACACTTGCCTGAAAATTAGTAGGATTGTTCGAAACACTATTATAAATGAAATGTGAAAAGTCCTCATCGATCCGATACCTGGAAAAAAAATTACTCCTGGACACGCACAGTTTATTCACACTTGGCTGAAAATTTGTAAGATTGTTCGGGACACTATTATAAAAGAAATGTACAAAGTCCTTATCGATCCGACACCTGTAAAAAAAATTCACATTTCATTTATAATAGTGTTTTGAACAATCCTACCAATTTTCAGCCAGGTGGGAATTACTGTAGCCTTGAAAGTCTAAATTGACTGGGCTATAAGGAACAAAGATTCACAATAACTAACAGCCGGAAGGTTCAGTTTATACTCGTATCTTATTGTATTCTTTTAAAATCTAAACTACTTACTACTGGTTTGCGACAAATGGTAATTATCATTCTTATTTATGCGACTGCAGCCGCGCCCGTGTTTCGTGTCACCGTCTTCGCTGGGACGAAATAAATCGTGCAAATCTTGCAGTGCAGTCATGTAGATAGCGATGCAATTAATGTTGGCTTTACCGATGTAGGTAGTCGTAATAGTGCTTCATTGCGGAAATATGTAGCATGTCGTCTTTATCTTACTTTCTTAAAAATGAACAGCTGTTGTCGCTGTGGTTGTCAACAGATGATGTCAGAGATGTCCACTGCTGGACATAGGTGTCTTGTAGAGACATCCACACGCCACGGTCTTGTACCGCAGCGGTTTGTTACGATTCGTTTGACGTCGTTGGTACACCTAGTAAGTAAGTGGTCTGCCAACATCACGCTTTTCGGTGTGAGGTCGCCATTCTAGCATCGTGGGACCTCAATGTCTATCGGTTGTTGGAAGGACCATACTTTTCTTATATTTTATATGCAAAAACATAAAAATAAAAATTCTTTATTTACTTTTTATGTACAACTTTTCATGTCAGCAACTGAGTAGTGTGGCAATTGTACATTTTTAACATAAAAGTGTTATCGTGATATTTCTGTAGGTATGCTTAGAACTAAATCAAATTTGGTACTTCCATTTTACGGGGCAAGTATTCACACCGCTGCACCACAAGCATCATCGCCATCACAAAGGCCTAATTTGTGGCTTAATTATAATATAAATTTTAAGGTTTATCTTCGGATCTACGAATGCGACGTCGGTTCCTGGCACGGAAGGGATCTCTGCGTGTTTGGCTCGACTCCGGCGGATGTGGCAATCGGGTATCTTGACGACCCGAGTCTATCAACGCTAGAATAGAGACTGGATTTAGAAACATTTATGGGAACAATTTTTTACAAAACTAGTTATTTTCAGTAGGTAATAAGTTTTTCGGTAAGCTTCAGATGTAAGTGAAAATAATCGGGATCAACGTATTAACGTGCTTTCCGCTTAATTTGGATCTCTAAAGTGGATCACCTATCCAGTTAATGGTTTGAGTCAGCGTTGCTTAACCAGCGCAAACCTACTGTCCAAACTAGGTCACTGGCAGTAAAATGGTAAACATAAAAAAAACAAGGCATTAGGTCATTTTCACAATAATATAGAATAGAATAGAATAGAAAAGTTTTTTATTCAAATAAACTTTTTCAAGTTTGTACTTTTGAATCGTCAATATACTGCAAGAGATAGAACTAGAGAGTGATACCTATTACCTTTTGTAAAATAAGTAGCAATATATTTATTTCTCCTTTTTTTGGTTTAATTGTTTTATACATGCTGTTATTCGTTTAATTCTATTAATCATTTGTTTAGTAGGTAAGTGATAGATGGTAAAAATCGAAATTAAATGTATCGAAATAATAACAACAATGCCAGAATCCGGAAATAAAAATAAAACCCGCAGAAAATCTCTAAACAATATTTCTTTGTAAATCATAGCGCCGTTACACGCCCACCCCTGAACAATCTATGTAATGAGAATTCATAAAACAATGGCCGGTAATTTACGAGACAGTGAAAAGTTGGACCACTCGCGTTTTACGTTGACTTAGTTTTGAAAATGTTTTTTCAAATAAATCTAAAAACTATATACCTACCTACCCATAAGAAAATCTGATAAGAAGGCAAATTAACTAACTACTCGAGTGTAACCTACTCTATACTATAATGTTAGCTTCCTTGGACATAGAGTCTGATCTATTTCGCGAAAAAATTATGTTTCTTAGTACGTAATCTATCATCTTCATTCAATATTAACCCTTGCTATGTAATGAATTTGCTCTAATGATTATAGCGTTGCGAAGGTGAGTGTCAATATTTTGTACGAGCGGATACCCGCGACTTCGTTCGCGTGGATATTGATTTTAATAATCCCGTGGGAATCATTTTGTTTTTCCTATGCTCCTTTGAGCTTAAACCTTGCTAAAAACTGTTAAAAGTTCACTGGCGGATGTTTAGGTACATCAAAATGTAAACATCCGCCAGTGAAAGTCCCATCAAAATCGGTCCAGCCTTTCGGAGGTTAGCCAGTAATCTTTGAAGTATCTTCTTTCTAACAAAAAAAGAATGAATGAAATCGGACCACCCATTAACGAATTACAGCTAAGTACACATTTTGACTTTCATCCCCTCTCCCAAGGGAACCGTGCTGAATTTCGGGATAAAAAGTATCCTATATGTTACTCCGTAATATGAACTTAAATCATACCAAGTTTCATTTCAATCCATTCAGTAGTTTTTACGTGATGCGCGCACAAACATACAGACAAACAGACAAACAGATAAACAGACAAACAGACAAACAGACAAAAATTTCAAAAATAGCTTTTTTACGTTCTATTACTTATCCCTAACATCCCCCAGTTATTATTTTGCAAAAATCTTCAATGTACAGATACGGTAATTCTACGATTTTATTATATGTATTATGAACTTAAATCATACCAAGTTTCATTTCAATCCATTCAGTAGTTTTTACGTGATGCGCGCACAAACATACAGACAAACAGACAAACAGATAAACAGACAAACAGACAAACAGACAAACAGACAAACCGACAAACAGACAAACAGACAAAAATTTCAAAAATAGCTTTTTTACGTTCTATTACTTATCCCTAACATCCCCCAGTTATTATTTTGCAAAAATCTTCAATGTACAGATACGGTAATTCTACGATTTTATTATATGTATTATGAACTTAAATCATACCAAGTTTCATTTCAATCCATTCAGTAGTTTTTACGTGATGCGCGCACAAACATACAGACAAACAGACAAACAGATAAACAGACAAACAGACAAACAGACAAACAGACAAACCGACAAACAGACAAACAGACAAAAATTTCAAAAATAGCTTTTTTACGTTCTATTACTTATCCCTAACATCCCCCAGTTATTATTTTGCAAAAATCTTCAATGTACAGATACGGTAATTCTACGATTTTATTATATGTATAGATAGACTGTCCGAAATACGTAATATTCGAAGCTGTTGGCCGATTTTTTTTTCTAAAAAACACGCGTTCATGATCTACTGATCATTTATTGAAGTGTGTGTGAATATATTCTGTTGCAGTGGCACATACATTTTCCGTCAGTGTACATATTAATTGCGGACGGCGGGAGGACCTCAAAATTTGGTAAAAAATATTTTTCGTGTTTCTATAATTATGTCTAACGGCGTGTGTCCACTCTATTTTTATTCCATGCTCGAGGCTCATGGGAGGTTTCACCTCATTTTATTACCATCACTCTATTTATCAAAACAGCGGCAACAAGGAAATTCAATATCGGAACATTTACACGAAATATAAATTAAAATTTGAATGGGCCCGTAATTCGACAATAAAACGCAGCTGAGCCGCGCCCCAATCAGATGGCGATCTTGATAAACGACCACCGTGAGACTGCACTCTTGTTACGGCATACCTATGCTGTGGAACGTGAGAAGGCGGAATGGAGAATTTATTGTTTTCGCCAAAAAGTTTGCTTTTTATAATTTAACTCCAGCCGTAACACCAGCATTGGACTGCTACAGCGTGACATTTGTTACCCAATCACGCTTCAACGGCTGTATGGAATTTCATGAAATGCACAGTGGTAGACCAAGACCTGGATCAACATATGGGATACTTTTTATCCCTGGAAAAGTGTTCCTGCGGGATTGATTGGCACTCTCTGACTGATGACTGTTGGAGCAAAAAAAATATCCAGATATTTGTCATGCAAACCTTAATCATCACATTAGCTCATGCGTGAAGTCGTTTTTCGGATGCACGAATAAAAATATTGTGTGCATACGGATGCATGGATAAAAATATTAAGGTTGCTCTCCTCACGCGCTTCTCAAACGTAAATACGCGTATTATTCTAATATATTTTGTCGAAACAGGTGTAAAGTTAAGCCAGATTTCAATTTACATCTCCATTATCTATGCCATAAAATAAAAAAAATAGTAAAATTATATTTATTTTGAAAGTTGTGACGCTTGAAAAATCACTATTTTTGGGCAAATTTTGAGGCAACTTCGTGCATAAATAAACTATATAAGAAACTAGAAAATTGAAAAACGACCAAAGTCATATCATAAGTTACTTCATAATAATTTCAAATGTCTTTAGTTCATGTAAAAAATTGCCAAATATTTGCTAAAATAGGCATAATCCCAAATCTAGATTTGCATCTTTTTACTTTGCCGTTTTTCACTAAAAATCTATCTCAAGCAAAATTTACATATTTAATTAATTTATTATTTATTTATGTATATATTTTTATTACTCTTCTTTACTGAAGACGTCTCACTCTCTAAATGCAGAAATCACTGTTTTAGACTCCACCCACCAACGATTTGTCGCTCCCATGAAGAGGACTCTTATGTTATGGATTTTCATTATTTAATGCTTGCATATTTTCAAAAGAAAAATATCGTCATTTGTCTTATAAACCCTTAATCATAGTTTTGCGATAATCGCAATAAAATTATCACAATTTTTATTTCCAGTTACAACAGGTACAACACACATTGAAAACAATAATTAATTCATAGTAATAAATAAAAAGGTACAATTAAGTTATAAAAATTTGTTAATAGTTAGATCAAGTCACAGATTTGTATTACTTTATGTATACATTTTCCGAAACAAGGTAGGTAGTTTGTTTATAATCCTTTACCTGCTGTACAATTTTTCTCAGATTTTAAAACCCACCGAAATGGTAGCATAAAAAATACACGGCAATGGCAATGACAGAATAGAAATAATTACTTCGTATCCCGGGCAAGGCAGCGGTATCGTTCTGATCGACGACGCAGTTGGGTAAATACGGTTGTCCTGCTCTGTAACGCACGACGTCCTGAGCGGAAAGTGGGACAGTTGAATGTTGCCTAAATAAAACATAACGGCTGAGAACACGAGCCATATTGCCTCGCTGGAAAAGTTTTAAAAAGTTTTCTTTGCGGACCCATTACAAGTACAGAGCTATGTGTGTGTGTGCGCGCGTTCGATACACGCGGTCGATAGTCCTATGATGTGCCGGGAGACAAAACTTATTTCCCATGCTGATATCAAAATAAGAAAATAAGAAACTCCAATTTCTGTATCATTTTCATGAAGTTTCATCCGCTTTGAAACGGGAAACCATTCGTTTTGTTAAAATTTTCATTCACTGAAATAGAGCTTTAATTTTTATCTAAATAAAAGTCAGGGATGTCATTATTTTAGAATCTAAACATAGCCAACATTCGTACAAAAAAGTTAGACTCCAATACAGTTAGTATTGGAGTCTAACTTTTTTGTACGAATGTTGGCTATGTTTAGATTCTAAAATAACGATAGAAATTAGTTAAAACCTTTACACTACAGGTTTATGTTTTAAGGATGGCAGAGGCATCGCTTTTGTATTACAACTTGTAGCCTGTGTAACTTGGCTGAATAGTGAATATATAAGAACAGATACCATCCTCTAATCTATTTCTATCTATACATATAATAAAATCGTAGAATTGCCGTATCTGTACATTGAAGATTTTTGCAAAATAATAACTGGGGGATGTTAGGGATCCTACTAATATTATAAATGTGAAAGTGTGGATGTTTGGATGTTTAGATGTTTGTATGTTTGTATGTTTGGATGTTTGGATGTTTGTTACTCAATCACGCCGCAACTACTGAACCGATTTGGCTGAAATTTTGAATGGAGATAGCTTATGCCCTGACTTAAAACATAGGCTACTTTTTATCCCGGAAAAGTATTCCTGTGGGACTAAAATAGATATAATCTTCCAAAAACGCCATAGAGGGCGCTGACTGTTCTTAGGTAAATCACGTTCACATAACACATTATTGCAATAGTTTGCTGTGTTGCATGCATTGGCAACACATAGGCTACTTTTTATCCTGGAAAAAATGCACAGTTCCCATGGGATTTTGAAAAACCCGAAGTCTATATCTACAACTATAGGTAGATTATTATAGCGAACTTCCTTGATATAAAGTATAAAGGTTGGAAAAGGGATCGGGAACGGGAACCGGGAATCAACGATTCCCTCGGGATTTGTTCAAAACCGAAATTTACGCGAGCGAAGCTGCGGGCAGAAGCTATCACACATAATCACAATACCAATCCTACTAATCCTACTATCCTACTAATCCTACTAATCCTCCTACTATCCTACTAATCCTACTAATATTATAAATGTGAAAGTGTGGATGTTTGGATGTTTAGATGTTTGTATGTTTGTATGTTTGGATGTTTGGATGTTTGTTACTCAATCACGCCGCAACTACTGAACCGATTTGGCTGAAATTTTGAATGGAGATAGCTTATGCCCTGACTTAAAACATAGGCTACTTTTTATCCCGGAAAAGTATTCCTGTGGGACTAAAATAGATATAATCTTCCAAAAACGCCATAGAGGGCGCTGACTGTTCTTAGGTAAATCACGTTCACATAACACATTATTGCAATAGTTTGCTGTGTTGCATGCATTGGCAACACATAGGCTACTTTTTATCCTGGAAAAAATGCACAGTTCCCATGGGATTTTGAAAAACCCGAAGTCTATATCTACAACTATAGGTAGATTATTATAGCGAACTTCCTTGATAGAAAGTATAAAGGTTGGAAAAGGGATCGGGAACGGGAACCGGGAATCAACGATTCCCTCGGGATTTGTTCAAAACCGAAATTTACGCGAGCGAAGCTGCGGGCAGAAGCTATCACACATAATCACAATGCCAATCCTACTAATCCTACTATCCTACTAATCCTACTAATCCTCCTACTATCCTACTAATATTATAAACTACTAATCCTACTAATATTATAAATGTGAAAGTGTGGATGTTTGGATGTTTAGATGTTTGTATGTTTGTATGTTTGGATGTTTGTTACTCAATCACGCCGCAACTACTGAACCGATTTGGCTGAAATTTTGAATGGAGATAGCTTATGCCCTGACTTAAAACATAGGCTACTTTTTATCCCGGAAAAGTATTCCTGTGGGACTAAAATAGATATAATCTTCCAAAAACGCCATAGAGGGCGCTGACTGTTCTTAGGTAAATCACGTTCACATAACACATTATTGCAATAGTTTGCTGTGTTGCATGCATTGGCAACACATAGGCTACTTTTTATCCTGGAAAAAATGCACAGTTCCCATGGGATTTTGAAAAACCCGAAGTCTATATCTACAACTATAGGTAGATTATTATAGCGAACTTCCTTGATAGAAAGTATAAAGGTTGGAAAAGGGATCGGGAACGGGAACCGGGAATCAACGATTCCCTCGGGATTTGTTCAAAACCGAAATTTACGCGAGCGAAGCTGCGGGCAGAAGCTATCACACATAATCACAATACCAATCCTACTAATCCTACTATCCTACTAATCCTACTAATCCTCCTACTATCCTACTAATCCTACTAATATTACTAATCCTACTAATATTATAAATGTGAAAGTGTGGATGTTTGGATGTTTAGATGTTTGTATGTTTGTATGTTTGTATGTTTGGATGTTTGGATGTTTGTTACTCAATCACGCCGCAACTACTGAACCGATTTGGCTGAAATTTTGAATGGAGATAGCTTATGCCCTGACTTAAAACATAGGCTACTTTTTATCCCGGAAAAGTATTCCTGTGGGACTAAAATAGATATAATCTTCCAAAAACGCCATAGAGGGCGCTGACTGTTCTTAGGTAAATCACGTTCACATAACACATTATTGCAATAGTTTGCTGTGTTGCATGCATTGGCAACACATAGGCTACTTTTTATCCTGGAAAAAATGCACAGTTCCCATGGGATTTTGAAAAACCCGAAGTCTATATCTACAACTATAGGTAGATTATTATAGCGAACTTCCTTGATAGAAAGTATAAAGGTTGGAAAAGGGATCGGGAACGGGAACCGGGAATCAACGATTCCCTCGGGATTTGTTCAAAACCGAAATTTACGCGAGCGAAGCTGCGGGCAGAAGCTATCACACATAATCACAATACCAATCCTACTAATCCTACTATCCTACTAATCCTCCTACTATCCTACTAATATCATAAATGTGAAAGTGTGGATGTTTGGATGTTTAGATGTTTGGATGTTTGGATGTTTGGATGTTTGTTACTCAATCACGCCGCAATTACTAAACCGATTTGGCTGAAATTTTGAAAGGAGATAGATTATACCCTGACTTAAAACATAGGCTACTTTTTATCCCGGAAAAATCTACAGTTCCCACGGGATTTTGAAAAAAACCGAAATCTCTAGCTACAACTATAGGTAGATTACTATAGCAAACTTCCTTGAAAGTAGGTGTAAAGGTTAGAAAAGGGAGCGGGAATGGGAACCGGAAATCCACGACTCCCTCGGGATTTGTGAAAAACCAAAATTCTCGCGGGCGAAGCCGCGGGTATTCTCTAGTAAGTAATAGAACGTAAAAAAGCTATTTTTGAAATTTTTGTCTGTTTGTCTGTTTATCTGTTTGTCTGTTTATCTGTTTATCTGTTTGTCTGTTTGTCTGTATGTTTGTGCGCGCATCACGTAAAAACTACTGAATGGATTGAAATGAAACTCGGCATGATTTAACTTAATACTATGGAGTAACATATAGGATACTTTTTATCCCGAAATTCAGCACGGTTCCCTTGGGAGAGGGGATGAAAGGCAAAATGTGTACTTAGCTGTAATTCGTTAACGGGTGGTCCGATTTCATTCATTCTTTTTTTGTTAGAAAGTAGATACTTTAAAGACTACTGGCTAATCTTCGAAAGGCTGGACCGATTTTGATGGGACTTTCACTGGCGGATGTTTACATTTTGATGTACCTAAACATCCGCCAGTGAACTTTTAACAGTTTTTAGCAAGGTTTAAGCTCAAAGGAGCATAGGAAAAACAAAATGATTCCCACGGGATTATTAAAATCAATATCCACGCGAACGAAGTTGCGGGTATCCGCTCGTTAAGCATAAAAAAACTAGCCTGAAAATAACGAGATACTGTCTTTTGTTTGATTAACATTGCTTTTGAGTCCTTTATAGCCTGTACATTTTTTTGGATGAAGAAATACTGAGGAAACTCCGAGAGTTAAAATATCCCGTTAATTTAAATCTCGTTTATTAAGTATTGTTCTTCAGTAAAAAATGCTGTAGAACTCAACTTCAATTTTTCAGAGCAGAATTTACCGTTAATCCATTCCATTTGAAATCAATTGAGGTCGTGTGACCTCAAACTGCGCCTGTGTGGGTAGACACGCGCACAGCTCCGCGGCACGTACATAACGAAAGTAGGTTTATTTCCATGAAAAAGTTTTGAAAATCGATGGCTTTAGCTCCTACGCTCCGAAACTTTTCCGTCATATAACCATAAATACCCGCTGTACGCTCGAGCCGTGTTTTGCTACACCAGTATACCTACGTTTAGCTATCGATGTCACAGTATTTAGTAGCATTTTAGATACTCTTTGTCTTATACTTCCGGAAATTTATTTTTCGATTAAACACACGATTTTGAACAGATGTAGAAGTATTCACTGTCACTCATCATCGAATACATTAAGTTATATTTTTAACCCCCGACGCAAAAACGACGGGGTGTTATAAGTTTGACGTGTCTGTGTGTGTGTGTGTGTGTGTGTGTGTGTGTGTGTGTGTCTGTCTGTTCCCCTGTGGCGCTCAAACGGATGGACCGATTTGAATGCGGTTTTTTTTGTTTGAAAGGTGAATTAGTCGAGAGTGTTCTTAGCTATGTTTGATGAAAATCGGTCCAAGATGGCCGCCGCTACAAAATGGCGGATGATATATTTTTTCACAACTCCCTTGATATGGGTATCAAATGAAAGGGCTTGACTAGTAGAATAGCACTATTGCAAATTCAAGATGGCCGCCGCCACTAAATGGCGAATGTCGGGGGTTTTTTAAATTTTCAATTTACACTTGTTCTAATGTTTCGTCAATAAGGGCATCACTTGAGAACGGTTAAACCGATTTATTTTCATAATAGTCCGGATAAGGTACCTATTTAGGAAAAGAAAAAATCGAAAAGTTTGTCAAAAAATTGTTAAATTTGGGGAAATTTAAAGTCCTTTGTGATTGGGATTTGTGTAATATCAAGACCATAATTGGACAGGACTACGTATGTCGGGTTACCTAGTTAAATTAAGTATAAATTTTTGAAACAAAATTCTGCTCTTACTCTCTTTTTTAACCCCCGACGCAAAAACGACGGGGTGTTATAAGTTTGACGTGTCTGTGTGTGTGTGTGTGTGTGTGTGTGTGTGTGTGTGTGTGTGTGTGTGTGTGTGTGTGTGTGTGTGTGTGTGTGTGTGTGTGTGTGTGTGTGTGTGTGTGTGTGTGTGTGTCTGTCTGTTCCCCTGTGGCGCTCAAACGGATGGACCGATTTGAATGCGGTTTTTTTTGTTTGAAAGGTGAATTAGTCGAGAGTGTTGTTAGCTATGTTTGAAGAAAATCGGTTCAAGATGGCCGCCGCTACAAAATGGCGGATTACATATTTTTTCGCAATACCCTTAATATGGGTATCAAATAAAAGGGCTTGACTAGTAGAATAGCACTATGCAAATCCAAGATGGCTGCCACCACAAAATGGCGAATGTCGGGGGTTTTTTAAATTTTCAATTTATACTTGTGCTCTATATGGACAAGACTGTATCATTTTCATAATGTTTGCTGTCAAAAAACTTCATTTTAATTTTTTTAATTTGTTAGCTTATTGTAGTTTTATGAATCTAAGTGTAGCCATACAGTGTATTCCGCAGAGGCAGCTGAGTAGACGTATCGTTCGGTCTGCGGTGGTGCGCCATCTTGAAAATATCTGCTTGATATATTATTGTTTATAAATAATGACTCCGCGACCCTCCCAATTTAATTGTGGCGTATCCACGAGAATGGCTTATTAAGCGGCCGGTTAATATTTCCTTATTGGGCTGTAATTAATTTCGTTAGTCAGGTGCTACGCCCACGGCGGTTATTCGGTGCTGTCTAAAGGGCTATTATCTCTGCATTATTTTGTCGTGGCCAATTTGTTTGAAACCTTTGACGGCTAGATCGGTTAATTAAGTCGCCTCCGTCCGACGTTGGGATCGTGCGCGGATTGTTTGGATTTTGTCCGGTTTTTGATGTTCTCGATGAAAACGATGTTTGAGATATTTTTTAAATCGTTTATTAAACGGCAAACCATTACAAAACCCGTAATAGTATGCCGTTCCTGGCAGCGTATTTTTATAGAATGTACTGGTTGCATTGTAACGTTAAATTTAGTACTGCAGCGGAGAGCACACTGTTTCTATAATCAATTCTGGATATACTTTGTTTTGAATTTAGTATTGACTAAACTCAAAAGAAAGTATATCTTTTTGATAGAAAGTAGGTTCAATATTCAGATTCATGCAATTCATGCATTCAATGCATTTATAGTTGAAAAATGAAAAATATTTTCTTACAATTTTTTTTTTTGATTACACTATAAATATAATTATTATGAAATTATATCCTAATTTAGAAACAAATAGAAATAGCTTTCACACACCTAACATATAGGTCTATAAATAATTACCTATACTGCAAACACACAGGCAATAACAACACACAATTAGGTATGAGCATCGAACTAGTTGAACAGCCGTGCAGAAGTTGTGGGCAAGGTCGAATTAGCGCCATGACCCCCGACTGCAGCCCTCTGGCTGGTCCAAGTAGTTTGCGAACAACTGCCATAACTCCGTAGGTACTCCGAAACTGGGTGACGGTCTACGGCCGTTGACTCCGAGAAAAAGTTCCCTTTAAATATCCACAACTTTAGTTTAGCAACTCAAATTTAGTTTGGTAACAAACGGAGTAACAACAAGTCGCAACAAATCCGTTGGAAAGTGGCGCGCGAGTCGTTTTCAAGTTTAGCAGACGATGTGCTGCTGCTGGGATCTGACGACGTAGACATTGCACATGTCACGCTTATTAACGTAGTATATTCTACATACAAATCTTAGGCAAAAACTGTACCTACTCAAATATTCTATCAAATATAATTTAAGTACATAAATAAATAAATATATTTCATAAACCTTACTATTCACGTTAGACATTAGGTTGTGAAAGTATACGTAATATGGAGTGAGTAAAAGAAATAAACAAAATAAACGTACGTACCTATTATAGTATTATTACGAGTAGGAATGATAATTAAAAATGAGCATCATAATTATGGAAATTGGTGGAGTCTTGTAAATTCGTATCTGCATTCGTATATACGATTTAATAATAGGAAAATATGTTCATCATAATATTATATGTATAGTGGGTATGTTTTATGTGAGGAATTGAGTTAATCGGTGAAGCTATACTATATGTATGCTATAGCTATGCTATAGATACTCTCGGCGATGTATCTTATGGCCATGGTAGGCATTTCCAGAAGCTAGCCGCTACTTGGTACGGGCCACGGGGCGAGGGGTAGGCCGTATCGATTGCCCTCTCTTTGCCCTCGATGTGACCTAAGAATTTTTATATCGTACTGATGATTTTACTTGATTGCATTAGTACTAGAAACGGCATCGATTTTACTTAAAAATGAATCATTTTTTCAATATACCTACATCATATATGATATTTGACTAAAAACAACGATAGTGAAAATTGGCTGGATTTTTGAACGAGGTGAGTCAGTGGCTGCAGAATGATCATCGAAACGTGTATAATAATGCAAAGAGTTGCGTAAAAGGCGCAGTTCCATTGTACAAAGGTGTTAGAGGCCCGCGTCGAGCACAAAGTCCTCGCCAGGACTGTCACGTCAGCGATGCGGTGGCGCGAGCGCGCATGCGCCCACCCCCTCTCCCCCTCGGACCCCAACCCGCAACACGGAAAACTTTTCCCTGACATAGGTATAAATATAAGAGCTCACCCGTCGGCAACACTTTTTGCCCCCCTCTGTGGGGTGGGAAGGCAAAACATTTGCCAGCCCGACTCGGCACTCCGTACACAGCGCTCTTCCACTTTTTCCTGTATATTGAAATGGAGGTACGGAGAAAAGAGTAGAATTTAGAAGCTGTCGTACAAATTTTAATGAGGAGTGAGCGTAAGGTGAATACTATGCCGTGTAATGAGCTGACACGTTCGATGGACATTTTGAAGCTCGAGTATTGTTTAGAGAGAGCTTAAATATATTATGATAAATTTTAAATCCTTATCCGTCCTAATTTCACACGGTTACAAACTTTAAACTAATAGGAGATTACTGTTAAAAGGGCTCAAATTAGATTTTCGTCGGGCTGGCCGTGTCCACTCGCACCTGCATTATAGATGGCGTTCCCTGGCTCGGTCAGCCGCAAGGCCGGTCAACACCTAGTTTGCGATAATCACAATTAGGCGAACCGCTACTTCATCACGGCTCCGCCACTCGATAACAAGGAACTCTTGTACTGAATGATTAATAACGCGAATCGCGGCTTGTTTGCATTTGGACCGTCCGTTGGGGAGGCTAACAAACTTATGAATAATACGCCCGAGTTACCTACAGACTTAGAGATAAATTGATTTTCTCAAAAACACGCTTCCGATTCGCCGTCGCAAGTCGCAACCCAAAATGTTCCCTCTACGTGGATTTTGTTAATTTGTGCGGGTTATTCAAACAGTTTGTCAGCTGACAGAGTGGCATATTTGAGGTCTGTTAGGGGTACATTCATCACCGTGCGGGTAGTTAGTGCATCGTCTGACCCGACGTTATCTAACTGGCGCAGCGACGCGACCTTAGTCCGCTTGGTGACTGATGACTTACCGTAATTAAATTTTATGAAGACCGGTAGTTGTTCTCTGGCTATGTACGATCATCTAGAACAGAATTTTAAGTTATAAAACATAGTGAAATTATTTTCAGTAATTCCGTGTATATAAAAACCGTGACTAAAAATATCTAGTGTTTTCGGTGCACTTTTGTTTTATTATTCCCCATATGAATTCAGTTTTAAAGGTCACGCTCACGTCACATTTAGATCGTCAAACCGCTAACCAAAGCCCAAACGTTTTGCCTACTGGCCCATACTCACTTACACATAGTAGTTCCTCTCAATCGGCCTCCAACCAGCCGTGAATAAAGGCTTTTTGGTATTTGAATCAACGTACTGTATGACGTCAAAGGTCTCTGATGTAGGCTCGCCTTAACGTTCAAAAATATTAATTAGGTCGACGATTTGTTTTAAAATAGAAACCTTTTTTCGTATTTATAAAATTGATTTCTAGACGTATACATGCAGAAAGATTTTTACGATGCCGCAAGTTGCGTTGCGGTATCCGTGCATCACTCTACTGTTGCGGCGCTGCGGCTGCTTTTCCTTCATAGAAAAATCCTTGACATGCCACAAGGTGCGCTGCCAAATGTCACTTGTCCAAAATAATCACATACGACGCCGCCAATAGGAGCGTGACACACAATCCGAGAAAATTACGTTTCAGACGCAACGCGTCCTGTGGCACCGCTCTAAAGAAATCGTGTTATGCCTGCACAAAATATAACTATAGGTATACAAAATTTTGAAAAGTGCTCAAATACGTATTTTATAGTCAATTTTATGCTACTCCATTTTACGGAGCTCCATCTAAAATTGGTATGTTTTTATTTTTGAATATTTCTATTTGAGAAAATCAAAATGCTCGTCAAAAATTAAACTACAACGCGAGCATCTGCATCGTTTAGAAAGTTAGATACTACAACCGAATTCAAAAATAGAACACGATATTCAAACTTTGCTTTCAGCCAGCTCGAGTCAACGCCATTTGTTGGGCAGAATTGAAATAGATTCAATAAAATTATTACAATCGATGTTTTCAATTCAATTCACTCTAATTAAAATTTGCGGTGTAGTACTTTTTAATTCATGTACTTAATTGTAATACGCTACGTAATACTTTATCGCCAGTGAGAATATTAATATGTACTTTTGACATTGCTTATCGAGTTCCATAATGGTGAAAATAAAGAAATCTTATTATTAAACGAGCGGATACCCGCGACTTCGTTTGCGTGGATATTGATTTTAATAATCCCGTGGAAATCATTTTGTTTTTCCTAAGCTCCTTTGAGCTTATAGGTACCTTGCTAAAAGCTGTAAAAAGTTCACTGGCGGATGTTTAGGTACATCAAAATGTAAACATCCGCCAGTGAAAGTCCCATCAAAATCGGTCCAGCCTTTCAGAGATTAGCCAGTAGTCTTTAAAGTATCTACTTTCTAACAAAAAAAGAATGAATGAAATCGGACCACCCGTTAACGAATTACAGCTAAGTACACATTTTGCCTTTCATCCCCTCTCCCAAGGGAACCGTGCTGTATTTTGGGATAAAAGGTATCCTATGTGTTACTCCATAGTATGAACTTAAATCATGCCGAGTTTCATTTCAATCCATTCAGTAGTTTTTACGTGATGCGCGCACAAACATACAGACAAACAGACAAACAGATAAACAGATAAACAGACAAACAGACAAACAGACAAACAGACAAACAGACAAACAGACAAACAGACAAAAATTTCAAAAATAGCTTTTTTACGTTCTATTACTTATCCCTAACATCCCCCATTTATTATTTTGCAAAAATCTTCAATGTACAGACACGGCAATTCTACGATTTTATTATATGTATAGATTATCTCAACATAATTACAGAATTTCTAATTAATTAACTTCCAATAAAATAAACCTGAACCTTTCTCTAGGTTTTAAAATTCATTATTTAGTTTTAATAATGATAAAATTATGACAATAAAAGTAAGTAGTTTGGCAAAAAGTACTTTCAGTCAATTAAGTACATTAATTGTTTATTTCTGTAATGTTTCATTTTAAACATGCCTGGGTTGGTGTTAGGCACAACTAAATAATTCGTGCGCTTTTCTATCAAATGAAAGTTATTAATAGATTGGACGTGTGGACTATAATTTAACAGCAGGCAGCCGAGGGTTAAACTTCTCTGAACTTCCTCATTTATTCACCGGGCGGCTACCATCAGATTGATAGGCCATGCACTAAAATTAGTCATGGTAATTTATTTAACACTCATGTAGAGGCAATCAATAAATGTTTCTTGACAAATAAAACACTAGAAAAATTTGTATTATTATAAAAATGTTCTATATAATTATAAAGTAAAGTAAACCTTTTGTAAAGCTTCAATACCTCAACTGTTTACCGTTTAGGGAGGAGGATCTGAAAGTTCATCATCACTTATCATCGTCATCACCATCATCAAATTCCACCCGTACCAACATACATTACGCTTAATTGGAGTTTTTTGTTGGAAAGAAAGATAAGTTGTATACCTACGTCATGTTTTAAAATATTTTTTATAGCAAATTAATTAATAATTAATAACATGTAACTTAATTTTTGAAATGGATTAATTCATCACAAAAATTATCCACATGAAATTTTTTTTTTATTGGAACGAAGTTCCTAATCGCGCGTTGCAAAAGGGGGCTAGACGGAAAAAATTAAGAGAAAAAATTGTAACGACACTTTTTGCTATAGTTGTAAGTCGTGGGATAGGATTAAGTCAACATTTTGGTGCGTCGCGTCGCCAGTGTATGTGAGTGGCGCAGCGGGCGAACTAACATATTATAATGCCGTGTAAAGTACGTATTATTTATTATTATAAGTATTATTTAACAATCGTTTTAGTAAAAAATATAGAAAAATTTTGGAACATAAAGAAGCGAACATTACACAAACACTACATATACATATGTAGGTGACATAATAAATCTTATCATCCAATGGTCTTCGCGTGCAACAAATAAAAGAATGACACGATATTTAGCGCGAGACGGCGCGCCGTTACTCAGTGGAGCTCAGATTTATTGGCGCAATTGACAAAGTGGCAAATGGGCCATTAGAAATTAGGAGTTCCACGACGCAACGGAAAAATGTACAGCGATATTTCCCGCTGTAAGCAAAATTGTAAGCAATAAATAATACCCGGCCTCTGGGTCTAAGTGAACTGCCTGGTTAAGGTAACAAAGATGATTTTCTCGATTTTCATTATTTTTATAGTGAACTAGCTGATGCCTGCTACTTCGTTCACATTAATACAAGTTTTAACAATTTCTTGGGTCCTAAACAGTCTCTTAGATGGTCTCTTAGGTTAAAAGGTGCGAACTGTTTGATTTATCGAGATACAAAGTCTCCAAGATGCAAGCTATCTCTTTGCCAAATATCATCAAGATGGGTTCAGCGGTTGATCGTAAAAAGGTAACTGAAAAGCAGATGCACTTTCGCATTAACAATATACAAGTGTAGATTTAATATTGTTGAAATCAATATTTTGTATAATTTTTTTATATTAACCAATCCCCAGTCAATGAAATTTTGTAACTAGACACTCTCATTAAAATAAGAATGAAACTTCGTCAAAAACGTGTCGCTTAAGCGTTTCGAAGAGAAGCGACTTTTTTCACTATTAGTTAGCTAACGAAAAATAGATTACATACCTTCGCTCCGAATCGATTATATCGAATACAATAATCGTAATAATAGAGTCGTCGCAATGGAGGGTGGAACTAATTCCACGAATGTTTTCAGACGATATCTTACGACATGTTTATTATCATTGTGTAATAAAAACGCGTCTAATGACTCGAAAAGATTCGCGGATTCGTTCGGGACTGTCCCACTATTTCATATATGGGTTAATAAAATTTTATGTACAGTTAAACTTTGTTAAACGCTCCGTCTTCGGAGGAATTAGACTTATAATATATCCCTTCCGAGTTGTTTACCTGTCGGATGTTTTATTGCAATAATAACAGTGTTTTAATATTTCGTTTTACGCTTATTATTCTTATTCATTTCTCGATAGCATAACGTGCGTAAATCATACTAACAAGTAGGTATATTAAAGTAGCTCAACGTTAGCTGTACCACAGAATATATTATAATAGTACTACGTATGTACTATTAAATATTCTTGTGCCGCTAGAGACGTTTTCTACACAGAAGTCTGTGTCAAAAATCCGTGTCTACCAAGACATCTTGTTTCTATAGCCAGGTTAATCGACGCTATACAGAGGCGGTTGCGCTATAATATAGGAAACTAACGTTTAATATAATTAATAATATTCTATGTAGTGTTTGGTAAAGTCAGCGAATCAATGAATATACAAAAAAATTTGGAACTTACAGTCGGAGTTACATTGGATATAAATAATATGATAAAACGCAGAAAAATGTCGTAAAACACTTTTCAAATGTAAATAACTTAGGTAATGTAACGACTTTTAAATGCAAGCGAAGTGAAGATTATAAAATCGTCTGCAAGCGCAACAGCGGCGTCGTGCATAAAGGGATTATCTGGTGGAGCGGGGCCAAGTAAACATATTATAAAAAAGACATTTGGATACGTCCTCGCATCCCTTTCTTTATACGTGGGATGTTTGAATTTTATGCTATAAAATAACTTAGATGAATAAAAAAGAGTTGTAGCGCTACATTACCAGTCGTTTTGGTTGAACTCACCTTATGTTAGCACTGAATCTTAGTCCCAGGTTGGATTTTGTGGCATACATAATTATTATTACCAACTTATTTAATACTAGCTTTTGCCCGCGTGAATTTCGATTTTTCAGAAATACTGAAGGAATCGTCGATATCTGGTTTTCGTTTCCGCTCCCTTTTTCAACCTTAATACCTACTTTCAAGGAAGGTTGCTATAGTAATCTACCTATAGCTGTAGATATAGTTTTTGGGATTTTCAAAATCCCGTGGGAACTGTGGATTTTTCCAGGATAAAGAGTAGCCTATGTTTTAAGTCAGGGCATAATCTATCTCCAATTAAAATTTCAGCCAAATCTGTTCAGTAGGTAGTTGCGACGTTATATTAGAGTAACAAACATCCAAACATCCACACTTTCACATTTATCATATTAGTAGGATTTCAACCCATTTGACTTCAAAAGCATAATATTATATTATAATAACCAAGAAGCAAACCCCAATATCTGTTGCGTAACATATTAAAGTTTCTATTCAAGCCATTGTTCTCCCTGAAAAAGCGAGGTAAACCGGAATTGTCGTATTATACGTAGGTATGCCCGCAGATTTCCCCTCGGAATCTTAGTTTTTGTGTGCACTAGCTGCGGCGTCCCGCGGGTGCAATGCGTCGGTGTCGCGAGCCCCGCGCCGCGCCCCGACTCCCGCTGTCCCGAGCTCACCCGTGCGTGCAGATAAAAAATAATTGCTTCCTTCGTTTTAAATTAAGACTTAATAAAGACTTTTTGGTACCTACCCGAGTCCGAAGAATCCCCTTTTTTTCTAGATGTAAAGTAAATATTCATTTGGCTCTAGACTGATGGAGGCGTGAAGACGATTTTCAGCCAAATTTCAAGGTTCCTCCGCTGTTCAACAATATTATGTACATTGAGAGAAAAATTATAACAACGGAACTCGGGTAAAATAATCATTGATCATGAATGCGCATCGGAAATTTCCATTAACACGTTTAGGAAAAAAAAATTTTGTTCGATCTATGTTTCTAAATGTTGCAGGAATTTATATAATTGTTAATCTATTAAAAACTCCTACGTGATACTAATTGTATTCTCTTAGTCTGAATATCGGTTTCATAATAAAAACAAAGAAACTAATTTACTTTTAAGATTAAAACCACATAACTGATGATATTCTTGTAGACATGATCAAACACAATCTCTAATTGAATTCAAAATAACTAGTACCTAGATAAAGGGAAAACTCGGTATTATTTAGCTCAAACCGAAAACAATGC
This sequence comes from Melanargia galathea, assembly GCA_920104075.1. Classification (NCBI taxonomy): domain Eukaryota; kingdom Metazoa; phylum Arthropoda; class Insecta; order Lepidoptera; family Nymphalidae; genus Melanargia; species Melanargia galathea. Next base: position 7,211,414 of record OV049864.1, read on the forward strand.
CAGACTACTGTTCTTACATTCTAAGTTCAATAAGTGAATATCGAGGCAGCCAGGCATTTTGAAATTAACATCTTAAAGCGAAGTTTCGAATTGTTAATCTACGTTCATTCTCCATTTGGTTCGAATGCAGCGGCGATCGGCTTCACAATGGGTGCATTGGATCGAATCAATACAGACTCATATTTTATTATAACTTCGGCAAGACCGACTCTATTGACTATTGTAGGTAGGTAGATATAGATACGTACACTCTCATGTATGCTACATTTATTACTTGCGTGTAGGTACGAGTATAATGCTGGAAACTGTTGGGTTTTAAATGTTCTGAAAAAATAGATCTATTTTTCACTAAAAAAGCTAACTAAGAACTTGCGTGGGAAAAATAATATACCTACTCAACATAGGTACTATTTTTATATTGTTTAAAAACTGCAATTTTAAATATTAAAGTATAGGTAGATTGTACCTACTTAGGTACTTGGGCCTTGTTTTAATTTTTAAATTTTAAAGTACAAAGTTTAATTAATAATCTTAACATTTCATTTTACGTAATAACTCCTGACGCACTCGAGGTAATTATCCGAGTGCTTCACATCGCTGAAACAACTTTGTAATCAAACAAAGTGTCGAAATAGACGGTGCGAAGTTTGCAACAAATAAGGAGAGTGCACACGTGCCCAATTCAACAAGTCAGGTTGCCGTTTCGCAATCAATCATAATCACGGCCTCTTTCACCTCGACTAATGGGCCACAAAATGGCGGGATGCGTTTAAAATCTGCGAGTGTTGGCAGCATTGGGAGGTAACCGTTCGGAAATTGAGCACAATGCGAGCCCGCCGGCTGATCCATCATGTGTCGCCGCAGCCGCACCTGACAAATGCGCACATTTGCTACGGTTTCCGAACGGTATTTTGCTCCGAAAACATTTTGCCATTCGATTTTCAAATATTTTTATTTTTATTTTTTTGCAGTAAGTACATATTTTTTTACCGTACTTAATATTATTATCATGTATTTATCAGGTATGTCTTTAAAAAATGCAAATTATTATTAAAATGTCGAATAATTTCTATTCGAAATTTGAATAATTTGCTTTTTTTTCATGTCAGCCGCTTTAAGAAATTGCACATTTTCTTACAACCAAGGTTAGTGTCTACTAGTAAGTACCTACCTAGTGCAAATCACACATATCTTTCATATTTTAATTTAAAACAAAAAGTAATGTAGATACGTAAGGCCCGATACTCACTTTGCTAAGTATTCTGTAGTTAGCTTTAGCTTCCTGTAAAGTGATCAGTAGGTACTAAACAGAATGGGACACGCATTTTTATAGACACTTCAGTGAAGTAATCACTACCATAGCACTAAACATTTCGAATTGTTTGTATCAGCCTTAACTCATAGAGAATTTAGATATTTAAGTATAAGAATTTTTTAATTTCTAAGCCACCTTGATCTCAGTGATGCGTTTTCCACGCCAATCAATAGCTTACCCGTAGAACGAAAAAATAACATTTATTAAAAAAATGGACGAGCCTTTGGTAACCAAAATTTCTGGCGCACATTTTTGATGAATGAAAATAAAATAATGAATTTATTGAAGTTTGAATGCATAGCCTTCATAGTGACACATAATTTTTCTGAATGTGTGTACATACTAATTGCAAATTGCAAATGTGGGTAGCGTGAAGACCTCAAAATTTAGCAGAAAATATTTACGGCGCACCCGTATACGTCTATATAAATTGAAAGGCGACTCCACTTACTCTGCGCTCGGTCCCATTGTGCGCTGTTATTTTAATTTTTTCCCGCGCGGAATGTCTTTGAGACTGTTGCAATGACGCGTGTGTAATATCAAGGTATGGGTATCGTCGTCGTTTGATGTACAAAGATTACGGTATTTGGAGATGAGCGTTGTATTTTTCGCTCGGAGAAAGAAAGAAGGGAACAATGAGAGCGTCGATTCCCCGCCCTGATCCCTTTTGTGGTGCACCGAGCGAAACGGTCCGTTTTGATGTGGCCTCCACTTTGCAGTGGTCGTCTGCAAACAATCTAATGGACAGGAATTGAAAACTGTACTTATTTGTTTGGGGAAACTTTTCACGTAAAAGAGCCCATGGATTTGTAACTACAGAATTCGAACGATTTAATAGTGGATAAAATTAAATCTTCCATATATTCTCATATCATCAGTGAATTAAAAAATAACATACAAAAAACCTGACTCAAGACTTGTTTTAACTAACCTAGACACAAATAAATAGATATTGCTAGAGGTTCTTGTTTTATTCCTTTCAAAAATAGAGTAAACGAAGTCTTCTTTACTATAGTTGTATGAATGCGCGAAGAATATTATTTGTCAACGAGATCCTCACTGCTCACTGCACGCCGCGCATTCTATACTTATTTAAGTGTGAGAAAAATCATGTCATGCTATGACATGTCACAACGATGGATTACTCAAATCACGCACACCTCAATAAAATGATCAGTGATCATGTTTTAGTGACAAAATGATGCTCATCTTTTGCGCAAAGAATCAGCCTGGCTGTTCAGCGCGGAAGTGCAGCTGGTATTCTTGGTACTTGCCACTATCTTCGCACTGACTTGTACCTAAATAGGGTACTTTCGTTAGTGAAAAATAAATTATGAAATTTGATAAAAATAAAAATTTATGTAGAAATATACTTAAATATTCTGATTTTGAGTCATAAAAGCACATGATTATTTTATTAAATTAAAATTAAAAGTCGTAATTTCCCATCTGTATATCACGTGACCTAAAACACGAGCCGCCTTGTTGTGACGTCATAATGATAGAAAATACTAATATTAATCTGTGGTCATATAAGCAAAAACTAATATTAATCTGTGGTCATACAAGAAAGATAGAACCTATGGAATCTAAACTCCAAACAAAAAAGGAATGTTGATATTTTTTAATATAGTATTATATAAATAAATATTTTCGATATATCTATATTTTTAAATATATCGATATCGGAGTTCGATATACCGAAAAAAATATCGATATTTCGATATATCAGCTTTATTTAAAAAATCGTAAGTCACTTCAAAAATGATTACACAGTTATATTATAGTCCAGTATCTTTATCAAACAAATTAAATTATAAATATATATATATGTGTTAGGTTATAGTTCTTAGTAATTATTTTATTAAAATAAGGTACAATATGGCCTGTTCCCGACACTTATCAGAAGGTAGTGCTTCTGATAAGTGTCGGGATAGCCTAAACGTAAGTTTTGTCACTTCCTTACTTATGTCAAGTGACAAGGACTATAGGTTGTGAATAAGCTATCCGACACTTATCAGATGGTGGTGAAACAGGGCCTTATACCAATATTTTTAAATGACGTTATCACGTAAAATATTCATCCGTAAGCCGACTTGACAGACAACTAATGATGTTTACAAAGATGTTTTAACATTCTGGAATTCGGCAGAACAGAAGTCTGGGTTACATGCAAAAGTTGTTGCTTCAGAGTACAATGAACTTTATGGTTTTTGTCTATATGACCATAGATTAATGATTAGTATTAACTATCATTATGACGTCAAAACAAGGCGGCTCGTGTTCAAGGTTACGTGATATACAGATTAACGATTACGACTTTTAATTTTAATTTAATAAAAAAATAATGTGCTTTTATGACTCAAAATCAGAATATTTAAGTATATTTCAATATAAATTTTTATTTTTATCAAATTTCTTAATTTATTTTTCACTAGCGAATGTACCTATTTATTACCACAGAGGTATCATCATCATCATCATGATCAACCCATTACCGGCTCACTACAGAGCACGGATCTCCTCTCAGAGTGAGAGGGCCTTGGCCATAGTCCACCACGCTGGCCAAGCGGATTGGTAGACTTCACACACCTTTGAGAACGTTATGGAGAACTCTCAGGCATGCAGGTTTCCTCACAATGTTTTCCTTCACCGTTAAAGCAAGTGATATTTAAATTCTTAAAACGCACATAACTCCGAAAAGTTAGAAGTGCGTGCCCGGGATCGAACCCACGACCTCCGATTAGAAGTCGGTCGTCCTAGCCATTAGGCTATCACAGCTTTATCACAGCTTTTTGTATCTACATTTCGATATCAAACTATCGATATATCGTCCAAAAAATATTAGTAATAAAGAAAAAGTAGCCCAGGTGAATGACTTTATCTTCACTACAATATTTAAGGCGCAAACTCCAGTGTTATATAGAATACATTTATAACCTTCTTGTATATCATTGTTACGTCATGAAATGGCTGACTTATTGGCTGACAGCGTTTTCGCGGCATTAAAAAATGTTTAAAATTTAATTTAATTTTATGGCATGAACGCGTGTTTATTTTGCCGAAATATATTTTTTGTGGCTTTTTATTAACAAAAACAACATTTTGAAGTGCTTTTTCAAACACAGTAGAATACCCTATTATGCAAGTTTAAAAAAGTAGACGATTAAAAGAAAATTTATGTTATAGTTATTGTATTTTATTTTTATGATAAATAGCACGTCGTCGTCGTCGTTATCAACCAATAGACGTTCATTGCTGGACATAGGTCTCTTGTCGGGATTTCCACACGCCGCGGTCTTGTACCGCTTGTGTCCTGCGGCTCCCTGCAATTCTTCTGATGTCGTCAGTCCAACTAGAGGGGGGTCTACCAACACTGCGTTTTCCGGTGCGAGGTCGTCATTCTAGCACCTTAGGACCCCAATAAGTAGCACACATTCCCTTTATTAATGTACCTAACGTCATACAAAACTTTCTCATACATGAATAACCGCAAAACAGCAAACATAATCAAAACTGAGTATGTGAGTTTTTCCAGCGCATGGACTGAGCGCGGAAGTTTCGCCACGAATGGTCGAATGGGCCTTAATGACCCGGGCCGGGCGCTGTGACGTACGAGTGTCCCGGGACCGACACAAATGCGACTGATTCGCACCCGGCGACCCCCGGGAACGGCGGCGGAAACATTATAAGAACTTATGATGAGTTTACACTCAGCAGATTGGTTCACATTCTCTCTATTATAGTAGCTCCTTTTATTTTGACGATCTCCTTGGTGCAGAGACGGTGGGACTGCCTAGGATCTTTTTATAGTTGGATCAGTTTGTTTTGTCGCGATTAATGAAACTTTAAAGTTTCCATTTTAGACTGTGTTTTTACGCTTTTTTAATTCTACCAGGTCCGAGGCTATAATTTTACTTTGAAATCCAAAATTTTACAATAAATAATAGTTCTACACAATTGAATACTACGCACGTAATGCGATGAACTAATAGGCGTTAGGGTCTAAGGGCGTTTGTGCACTTACTCGTTTTCGATTCGTTTTCGATTCATGTTCGTTTTTTTTAATGAACATCATAAAAACGGATACGAAATTCACGAATGACATTTGTGCACTTAATCGTGATTTCACTATACGTTTTAAGCATTTCGTAGATAAAACCGTGTTCATAATGTGTTCTGCATTTAATCGTCGTCAGCTTTTTGCCCTTTTCTTATACATTCGTAGGCGCCGGAGAATGAAAAAATTCTGGATACATCCTATAAACAGAAGTATTCAATTGACGATTCAAAAGTACTTGTTAAAGTTTATTTGAATAAAAGAACTTTTCTATTCTATTCTAGGAGCATTTATCGATCATCACTTATTGAGATATCATGAAAAATCTTTTTTAATAATTACAATCGAATGAATGTTGCTACTTTCGATATCATATTGTGCCTTAAAAGTAAAAGAATAGATTACTCGGCCATACACACGTTTTAGAGAATGCATAACTGCAGAAAAAATTATATTCAATGTACTCTGTGAAGAAATACTGGCAGTAACACTAAGGATTATGAATATCGCACACACCTTTCCGCACGCGTCCTTATTTTAAAACGATTCGATGTGAAAAGTTCACGAATTTAAAAACACGAAAACGAGTAAGTGCACAAGCGCCCATACAGTTATAAGGAAGGCTATGTCGAATCGTGTTTTCACGAAACACGAAAACGAATCGAAAACGAATAAGTGCACAAACGCCCTAAGGGCGTTTGTGCACTTACTCGTTTTCGATTCGTTTTCGTGTTTATATATTCGTGAATTCTTCACATCGAATCGTTTTAAAATAAGGACGCGAGTGGAATGGTGTGTGGAAAGAGGGCAGAGATGAGTCCTGATGTTGTGAGGTATTTGGAAAACATAGGTATTTGCATTTCTTGAATTCCAACAAAACATGATTCAACGCAGTTGATTATTATTAAAAATTAATACCTACTTAGTTTGGCATTAAAATAAATCGTTTGTTTCATTCAAATTAGTTTTACTTCGAGTAAAATACCTAAATATTGTAGTATAATCAAAATTTCCATACCTGTGGTTGGTAGTCAAAAACTATCAGCAAAATATGAACATTTCATAAAAAATATCATTTCTGATACTTAGTTGTTACTGTTTTCTTACAAGAGCGTAATGTCCACTTGGGATGTTCACAAAATATATGACGTATGCTTAGATAATTTTGATACTAACCGTACCGTGTGAAATATTCATAATCACTTACCTTAGTGTTACTGCCAGCATTTTTTCTGGAGTTATGCATTCTCTAAAACGTGTGTCTTGCCGAGGAATCTTTTTTTTATATGACACAATATGAAATCGAAAGTAGCAACATTCTTTCGATAGTAATTAAAAAAAGTTTTTTCATGATGTCATGTCATGTCATTAAGTGATGATCGCCTACGAATGTATAAGAGAAGTGCGAAAAGCTGACGACGATTAAATGCAGCACACATTATGAACACGGTTTTATCTACGAAATGCTTAAAACGTATAGTGAAATCACGATTAAGTGCACAAATGTCATTCGTGAATTTCGTATACGTTTTTATGATGTTCATTAAAAAAACGAACACGAATCGAAAACGAATCGAAAACGAGTAAGTGCACAAACGCCCTTACGGTGCTCGAGCGAAGTTCTTATTGTCCAGCAAAACGAGCATTGCGAAACCGTTTCGCTCCAATGGGGCCTGCGCCTAAGAAATATATCCAGCAGTAGAAGTCTGTCGGTTGAGACGACAACGATGTATCTTATGCTTTATATTCAACCTATTACTGGTTAGATACGATTTTCTATCAATAAAGCCTTCATTTGCGTTCATTATTAGTTACCTGGCAATCCCCTTCGTATCTTAGGAACTAATCCGTGACTCGGCGCTCGCCGCCCGCCACTCGCCACTGGTCACTTGGCTACCTGCGTTAATCAGGCTCACCTGTGTGCTTAGTCTAAAGCGGAGCACTCGAAAACGAACTCGAAAACTATTGATCGATTTCAGAGTAAAATAGACCTAAAATGGCTTGTATTAAGGTTTGAGTTCGCCAATACATTCAGCATTGTTCGAATGCTGTATGTATTGGCGAACTCAAACCTTAATACAAGCCATTTTAGGTCTATTTTACTCTGAAATCGATCAATAGTTTTCGAGTTCGTTTTCGAGTGCTCCGCTTTAGACTAAGCACACTGCTGACGCACGTCCTATTAGCGTATCCAACCCTTGCCCAGCCAGGATTGTATGATTGTGCCAAATCGGCAAGATAATGCCGCGTATTTACTTTGATTCTCGTCGTTAAAAGTTCGGGGGGCTGACGAGGGCCGTCGTTAGGGCCCTAATGGCAACCATTTGTCTTGTCCGGCCTCTAGTTGTGCCCCACTAATGAAATTATTGCCGCAACTATAGTAAAGGTTATAAATACCCCCTGAAAGGGCCCGAGCGGACGCCACCTTGTTTCGCACTAATGGACCGGTCAAACTGTAAACTGTGTTATCAATGAAATTACAATTAGTGTAGGGATAAAAACTACCGAGGGTCGGAAGTTGCATTTGCCATGTTTATGGTGGAGGATATGAAAGTTATGCGCGTTTCCCTTCATTAAAAATATATACTGACCCCGTACTGTATTTTAAGTACTGCACAGTTGTACACGTTCTACTATTTCATAACTATAAGTCTAAAATGGCGTAATGATAGAGTTTTGTTAGAGAGACTTTTCGAAACCCTTGAAGTGATAATAATAAATTATTATATGCATAAGTATACATAGGTAATAGGTATTTTCAAGCATTGTACGGCATCGTTAAGTTACTTAAACAACGCTCAGTCATTGCTTTTATATGTACTGCCTCGTTGGTCTAGCGGTTAGCACGTTCGACTGTGGATCACGAGGTCCTGGGTTCGATTCCCGGGTCGGGCCAAAAAAAAATGAGGTATTGGGTTTTCTGTCAAGAAATTCTCAGTGCCAGCCCGGAGTTGGAAGTTGGTGGTGTTAGATACACCCCCGTGCCTCGGAGAGCACGTAAAGCCGTCGGTCCTGCACCTAATCTCTCTCCGGTCGTGTCGCATTGGCGTCCCATCGGACTATGAGAGTGAGGGAATAGAGAGTGCACCTGTGTATGCGCACACACTTGTGCACTATAATATCTCCTGCGCAGATGGCTAGTCTCTGCCTCGGTTGAGATTGGCCACCGTGGCCGAAATTCGGTCAGGAGGACATTATTATTATATGTACTTATATTAAGTAGTTTACTTTCCCTATAGCCTGAATAAGACAATTTTTAAGGAACAATACAAAAGATACCTCCAAAAATAAATGATCAGTGATAAGGTAAACGTACGTCCGGTCACGTTGCACGCCAAATGACACTTGCGACGAGCTCGAGAGTGTAAACTTGGTCGATATGAACACAATAAAATGCGACATTCTCCTCAGTGTTTCGGTGAATGTGTTGGGCAAGAATGCCATCTGCCTCGGACAATCAAAACTTTGCGGGGACGGAATTTGCTGCTTAACGTCCGGCGTATTGCTTCGGACAGCCAGCGCAGTGACCCATGCGCTGTCTTGGCTGTTTCCCTCTGATATTTACAATATTTGCCAATAATGAAAACAAAATCCCTTCAGTCCGAATAGAAATTTCGTAGAGATTTTGCGTCCGATTTACTGAAGTTGCATGCAATTCTTAATGCTGTCACGGAGACAACAAGTACAAATTAAAAATTTAAAAAAACCCCGACATTCGCCATTTTGTGGCAGCGGCCATCTTGGATTTGCAATAGTGCTATTCTACTAGTCAAGCCCTTTCATTTCATACCCATATTAAGGGAGCTGTAAAAACATATGTAATCCGCCATTTTGTAGCGGCGGCCATCTTGGACCGATTTTCTTCAAACATAGCTAACAACACTCTCGACTAATTCACCTTTCAAATAAAAAAAACCGCATTCAAATCGGTCCACCGGTTTGAGCGCCACAGGGGAACAGACAGACACACACATACACACACATACACACACAGACACGTCAAACTTATAACACCTCGTCGTTTTTGCGTCGGGGGTTAAAAATACACTTGTAAGTACAGGACATATTATTTATACAGTAAAATCATTTAATCGTATCTACCTAATTGATGGAAACTAGAATGCAGGAGAGGCAGCATCAGGTTTAATCGATATTTCCTGGTTTTGCTTTTTACGAAAACACAAAACTATACATCCGAGCTAAGTCTACCTATTTACTTACACCAAAAAAAAAATTACGACAGCCTCTTTATTCAAAATACTTTTGACAGATTTTAGCAGTTTTTGGTTTTAACTGAGAGAGTTGTGACTGTATATTTACAGTCAGTTCATATTTACAGTCAGCGAAAAATTTCCAAGTCTATGGTATTCCATAGACTTGGAAATTTTTCGCTCAATACAGAGTAACATCACACTTCACACTAATATTATAAAGGCGAAAGTTTGTGTGTGTGTATGTTTGTTAGTCTTTAACGCCACAACTACTGAACCGATTTGGCTGAAATTTTTAATGGAGATAGATTATGCCATGACTTAACACATAGGCAAAAAATGCTGAAAAATGCTGAAAAAATTCACAGTTCCCGCGGGATTTTGAAAAAACCGAAATTTATAGCTACAAGTATAGGTAGATTACTCTAGCAAACTTCCTTGAAGGTAGGTATAAAGGTTGGAAAAGGGAGCGGGAACAGGAACCGGAAATCCACGATTCCGTCAGGATTTGTGAAAAACCGAAAATCACGCGGGCGAAGCCGCGGGCAAAAACTAGTGCTTAATAAATGCACTAAACAAAAGACGTCTGTAATGATCCATTTGTGTTATCCGTAATATTGGTGTGTCGGTAAATTAGTGGATGCATCGTTCGTGCCTCCTACAGATGAACATAAAATTATAGCAAGTGGCCGCACATGACGGCGTTACGTCAACTCGTTTGTACGGAGGGCGATTTGGTTGATGAGAGTGACGATACAGGATGTTTGAAAAAGATAAAATACCTATCAAGATTATTTTAAATAATCTTAATATTTTATCTTCACTTCACCGGTCACAACTCATAGGATTAGTAGTTTTTAATCTGTCTTTATAATATTTTATTTTGATTGCTATTTCGAAAAGCTTTTCCTCTTTTGCTATTTTTTTAGATTACTTTGATTTCGACTGAAAAATGTACCTATATAAAAGCAAGCTTTTATTTTATTTGTTTTAAATAATTAGGTTTATAAGATACTTGCAGTAATAAGATATACGATATGCTTATTATAACTATATTGTTATCTAATGATATTTTTTTAATTTCATAGAAAAATCACTTGTAATTACTCTCAAGAAACTCATTCTTAATATGAATGATATAATATTATGAATGAGAGTTCTAATAAGTTCTAATTAAGAAAAAAATACCATTAAGGCTAATATTTAAAAAAAATCTTATTGATATACACCCTGTATATAGTAAGTATTTCATTTCGCACATATTGCTGAAGTACAAACCATAACGTATTAAGTTAATGAGAGACAACGCGTCTCTTCTGGGGGAAATATTGGACGAGCACTACACTACCTACTTCATACACGGAATACGAATTTATTGTTTCATTAACACGGGATTATGTGACGAGCGAGGAGTTCCGCCACTATCACGTCTAAGTCCAAAATAAACAAACTTTTGTCCACCATATTTTCTTTCAAGCAAGCTAACGTTATTCTGATACCATTTAGTCTTGGGCGCTGGATTGCTAGTAAAGTAAAGTAAGTATGGTTTAGGAACGCACATAGAACAAACATACAAACATTCATTTTTATATAAGAGTTTTTTTGAGACATCATAATTAGATCAATAGTTTAGGAACGCATACAGAACAAATATACAACAGACAACAATCACTTTTGGATATATCAATGAAAAAATGGTTAAGCTTTAATTTATTATATTTGGTTTAATTACAAACTAACTGAAATATACACTCGTACATACATAGGAGACGATCGTTTCATAAATTAATATCTAATGTAACGGGTACCACGTTAAAAATGTTTGTTTGTTGGTCGATATTTCGGTCTAGTTGCATGGATCATGGTCACGACGAGACACACCGGTATGTACTAGTATGTAACCGACATTAGATTATGTCGCTAAACTACGAAATAAGCCGTAAATCATTAAATTAATATCATTATTATACGCCAAAAAAAAAGTTATAATAACGTGTAATATCGTAACGTCGAATGTCATTACTCATTTACAAAGCGCCTAGCTGAAGTGGGGTGGAATAGAACACACGGCTCGCTACTTTTTTATTAATTTACAAAATAAAGTTATAATCTTGTTAGCGTCCCCGCCGACTCCATTGTGACACCACGTTCCCGTTACCTGGACATTGTAATAGGATCAACTTATGAAACACTAAGTATGCGAACATCAAAAGCGTTTTACGGAATAAAAGAATACCGCCCCGCTAAGAGGCTTTTCATCTCGATTGTTTTGATTTTTAATTTTTTTCGTACACCGAAAACTTTTAATATCTTCATACTCTACCTTATTAATGAAATGTTTGAAATACCCACCCATATCTGTATTGGATTGTTAAATCTGTTTGTATAAGGGTGTGCTCGAGACGTAATAACATTCCAATAATTTGATAAAATAAATATGAGAGCCCCTCGATAGTGTACTGGAGAGCAATAAACATGACAACATCGCTTAGCCCCAACGGTTATGGAGCAAAATATTTGAGATCCATTTACCAAGGATATTAGCCGTTAAAGAGGTACTTGAAAGGCACTGGAGCCTTTACCTTCGGTCCCTTCGGGAGGCGCTTTCTCAAGGAGCCGAAGGTGTTGTACCCCATCCTAAATACGATCTAATTACGAAATAGTTTCAGTTCTTGATTTATAGATTAAGTTTAGCCGAGCCCGGGTCGCACACGCGGCGCGCTGGTACACCACTGACATATTAAAATCCTTTCTCGTGTGCCCTGAACCGATACGATCTGCTACATTCATTCATGTATTAAGAATTACGATAAATATTTTCTAGGAAAATTTGATAAACACACTAATTTATGATTAAAATAAATAAGCTTATGTAAGTACCTACCTATGTAATTCCAACTTTTTTCACTTACAGGTGGTAAAAATGTAGTCTTACTATCTTTAGCAAAAGCTACCTGTTCAATATGAGCAAAGTCAGTGAATAAATTAAGGTAGGATTAGACGTATAAATTATCAATGCACTACAAACAGTGGCTATACCGGGGTCTGTATCGGGAGGTGTTAAAGGAAAGACGGGACAATCTCAAGGCATTATCGGATTCCGTGGGTGTGCCGTTACAATGGATGTTCCTGACCGAGCCGAGCTTACACTGTGGGCCCAGTACTTTGTACCGAATCACTTCGAGTAGATTTATTGCAGAGTGTCCCCATTACCCCACTCTCCCCCCATATAAATCGTGGAATAAGTGTTGCCATATTTACCGGTGACGTATCGCTAATCATGGCGCCTTCTGCGCTCCAGTTGCGACTCGAGAATAGTAATTATTAATCCGACCATCGGATAACGAATCCTTGTAATTCATATTTTGAAATTTATCGCCTCACGGTCTTGGGTCAACTGTGATATTGTACTCTCACGCACATGTGACGTGAGTATATGGGTAAAGTTACTAATGAAAATTACTCAAGGTGTATGAAATTGTTTTCATACGCAATAAGTATAAGGGGAAATAAATTGTTGATGGAACCTTTTTCTGGAGAGGTTATAAAGATCCAAAAGGCACGATTTCTTGGATTGATACGATATATTATCGCTAAACTAGTATTTAATTTATAAGAAATATAAACGGGCATAAAACGGGTCAATTAAGCATTTCTAAAAAATACTCATAATTTATCAATCTGGATTACATTTTGAAATGTTTGTAATCAATCGTCTGTATCATTCATCAGCCAGTTTTACGGTGAATCGGACCGCGAGACCTATTTATCCTAATCGACTCTGACCGGACAGGTGTTTATTATCAAAATGTAATTAGAAAGCCCTCTCGAGGAGGTGATTTACTAATGGCAAGGATTATTTTGCCTTGCAGGGGCAAAGTGAATTTGTAATTGATTACTTTACTGGATACTTTAGCATTTATTTAATATTCTTATTTTTTCGTTACAATACTGATAATTTTGTGTTTTAATCAACAATCGATGTTTTATCTAAACGTTTTTAATGTGATATTTAAAAAAAGAATTTGAAAATCTAATAAAGGCTATTTAACCCCTTATTGCATGATTTTTTATTTTTTAATGAAAAAAATATATGTGGTAAAAAACAAGAAATTAAAAGACACGTATATCAGCATTTTCATGTTTATTGAAAAAAAAAAGGAAATTTACAGTTTTTCCTGTTTGGTACGTATTTGGCACAGTGTGCATAAAATACAAAATAAGTATTATAATCTTACATCTTACAATTTGCAATCACATTGTAATCTGAGTTAAAGAACATAACATTATATTGTATGGAACAGCATGAAACAATTTCTTTGGCGTTGAGACATAGACTCACTCTATTTCTAATTCGGTTTCATTTTTTTTCTAAAAATCCGTCCCTCCATCGAGGCTTTTCAGCCCTTGAAGCCCTCGTTGAAGAGGCAGCTAATTGAGATATTATCGTCGGGTTCAGAGTCAGAATTATCAGATTCTGGAATATATAGAGGTGGTAACAATCGGCATCTGTTTTTCCGATGTTTGTCATCTGATAGATCTATTGTATGGATACCTCCATAAAACTGACGTGGATCCATGTTACCAAGCTTTCTGTAATATAATTGGTAAATAAATACTCGCAAAACTATATAATATATGTTTATCAACAAATAACACATTAAATTTTTGTGCATATTGATCCAAATAAGGAACGAACGAACGAACATTTCTGCATGTTGTGCCAAATTTGATCCAAACAATTTATTACGAATAACTATTATTATGTCTATGTAAAATGATAAACACTTACCCTAAAATAATCTTCAGATGTTCTTTTCCCTGTTATATTTATTTGATAGCAATAACACGTAGTTTTATATTTATTTCATAATATTGAAATGAGAGAGTACGCGTTGTACCCATCGTAACGTGTTTGTCGACTTTGGGCGACGATTTAGTCCATAAAAGACACCAACAGATGGCGCAGTTCTAAATAATATGGAAATTCAATGGATCTTATTTGATACACTATGCACAAAATGACAAAAAAAATTAGCAATTCGAAAATACTGGTGATATTATGGTTTGGTTCAAATATGATCCACTATGCGGTAAAGGGTTAATAAAATTTGTTGTACAACAAGTAGTTAATACTTACCTAACAAGTTTTGGTATCCTTTCTATTCATCTACACGTATTTGACAAAGCTAATCAGCAAATATGTTCGCAACTGTTCAACTCACTCTATCTGAGTACTTAATTAATTAAAAGAGTCCTCTTAATACTTCCAACTCCAACCTACTCCATGTTTACCTGTACCCATGTTTGTGCGACTAACGAACGAGTTAAATCTTAATTATTTATTTAATTTAGAGCCATCGCCTCGTGTCGCCATCTGCCCAATCTAGTACCTAATGCACGCGGTCCCATATCCTTTGTCCTAACGCAGAATTAATCATATTCGGGATTCAATTTACATAACAAAATTTACACAAGACCCAATTTCTGACAATTATCAAATTAAAACGGACCGCGTAACGCGCTCACAGATAAGGAAATTAAATAAAAGATCCATATTAATGTGTTTAATGTGTAAAGTGTTAAGTAAATTTGGGTGTAATCGTGCTAAGCCTTTTTTCGGAGCGGTGAAAGCCGGGCTGAGAAAAATGCGCTCGGATTTATTGGCTTGTTACCGGGATTTAAAAAAGGCGGTCGTAGACGGAACGGGAATGTGCCCCGGCCCCGGTCGGCGCGTTTGATGCTTGAAAAAGAGCCACTTACTTGTACTGATGTTCATTTTTGCAATCGTTCAAATTTTTATGATTAATTTTATTCGCGTTGCAGTCTGTATTTATTTGTATCGGTAAACCTACTTTTTTCTTTATCCACGAGAAATATATTTGCCTACTGAAAAATATATCTGATCACATAAATAGGTAAGTAAATGGCTTGTTGTGTGCATAAAACTCATAGTACGGCAGCCAAGGAACAAATTTTTTTGTGATTAATAACAAGCTGAATTTTCATGAGTAGGTTCGTTTCCACGAGACGACCAACTTTTTTATTTATGAAAATTCTCGATGGAGGTCCATACTCGAGTGCGCAGGTGTTAAAAATTTCGATTCGCTCAGGTGGGAAATCGTTCCACTAAAGTAAGACTATATGGCAATTTCATTATACAAGTATTTATTAGGTTGCATCCAAAAAATCAGCTGGTTATCAATAATATTCTACAAAGTCCTCCACTCCGAATATTTCCAAATAATGTGGTTATAAAAATGATTAAACATTATTAATAACTAGCTGATTTATTGTATGCAGCTTAGTAAATACTTATATAATGAAATGGCTACATAGTCCTACAAAAGTGGAACGATTTCCCACCCGAGTGAATCGAAATTTTTAACACCTGCGCACTCGAGTACGGACCTCCATCGAGAATTTTCATAGATAAAAAAGTTGGTCGTCTCGTCGAAACGAACCTACTCACGAAAATTCAGCTTGTTATTAATCACTAAAAAAAATGTTCCAGGGCTGCCGGACTATCACGGAAGCGTCAAAATGTCAAAATGGAAGAAAGTTCCTGCCAGGAGTCATACACAACTCAGTCACATTCTATACATTCATCATCATCATGATCAACCCATTACCGGCTCACTACAGAGCACGGGTCTCCTCTCAGAGTGAGAAGGGTTTTGGCCATAGTCTACCACGCTGGCCAAGCGGATTGGCAGACTTCACACACCTTTAAGAACGTTATGGAGAACTCTCAGGCATACAGGTTTCCTCACGATGTTTTCCTTCACCCTTAAAGCAAGTGATATTTAAATAGGTACTTAAAACGCACATAATATAACACTATAAAAACTAATTAACATTCTATACATTAACAAGGATAAAAACTTAAGAGATTGGGATTTATTTTCTCCCTAGAAGAGATCGCTATTTAGCGATAAGACCACCTTGTTGTACCTACGTTTTAAGTTCTCTTTTCTATGTGGTGTTTTTTTCTTATGTGCATACATCGTATACAAAAAGCTCTTGGAAATACCTACTATTAGGTCTCTTATAAAGATACTAGAGACGTCCTGTGATTGCGGCAACGTCTACCCTGGCCCCTGATTGCTCATCAAGCATTTTAAGTGACTCTTAGAGGCCCTCGAGACACTCGGGGACTTCTTAAATATTCACACAGAGTAACTTCCGATCGCATCTTTCAGTCACGACTTTTGGAAACCAAATGTTATTAGTTTAATTGAACGTTTGCGCTTCGTAATCTTCGAGACGTCTTCGAACTTATTAGATGAGAATAATAATTGACGGAATGTATAGGTAGTAAGCTTGAATAATTTTATTTTACATTTTTTTAAATTTTATTTACACTTAGGCCAATTAAATTTGATTTTATCGATTCAAAATCATCATGGAACTATAGATGAACAAAAATCCAAATTTTGAAATTTATCGGGAATAGTAAATATAGGTAGATCATGAATTAATTGAAGTGTGCGTGAATTGTTTAAATGTAATAGCCCCAACCAAGTTAAGCAGTGGGACCAACAGGAATTGAAATTCCTCGCGGTCCCACTGAGAGGATCAACCAGTGGGACCACGAGACCGTAGCCAATTTTTCTGTGAGCGTTACATAATTTGAAATAAAATATTTTTCACGCACCCGTACGTCTAGCGCTCAAAGGCAACTCTATTAAGTACTCTAGGAGTATAACACTCAGAAGAGGTGAAAGTTAAAATTCCTCTCAACTTCTATCCCAGGCATCTGATATATTAGTCGGTCTGACAAAATTCTATAATACTCTTAAGTCGTATACATAATACTATGCAATATATAAGCCCCAACTCACACTCAGAATATCTATCTATATATACGTTCTACCTGCAGAGTTACAAAATTTCCACAGCATTTTACTTCACACAGACTTCGAACTCATAGGGCAGCCAGTCGTACCGAGGCACGGCCATGAATATTTTTCTCCAAATTTTTTCCCACTGTTTCGCGAGAGCGTAACGTCTTGTCGAGGAAGTGACAGCAATAAATGAGGTAAATTAATAAAGGGGAGCGGTTAGTTACAATTACGTTTTTAAATGTAAGCAAGCCGGCTCCTTGTTGCGCTTTGATTTTTCTTTTGCGACATGCCATTTGTCGACTTGATGCTGTGAAAAGAAAATGGGATAAGTGAAAAATCGGCAAATCGCTGCTTTTCAGTAGAATTTTCATAAAATATGACAATAATATTATTAATATCAATCGATATTATAAGCAAACCCAATCTTATTAGTTATTAGTGAAAATTAAAAAAAAAACCCCAATTAAATGAAGCTATGCAAGCTAAACTTTAAACCAAATAGTAAAAGACGTAGGGGGGCACTTCTCCCAAATTCTGGCAAAAGCATGTCACAAGCTGGAGAACGTAGGTTAATAAATACCCAGCGTTATGTAATTTTTTTTGTAGATACTAGACAGTGTCCTCTATACCTGCCATCAAGAAAAAGAAGATAAATGTGATGGGATCTGTGTTAAAAAAATTTTTGAACCTCTAATTTCTCACTACCATGACTGTCACATTGGGTCGTCGGACACAAACCCATTTAATTCGAAATTGAGCGGTTAAAAAATTCTTTAAAAAATATGGTCAATTAACGGATAACTACCCCTTAGAATAAAATAATCAGTCTGAAAATATAACTAAAAATAAATAAATTACAAGGTAGTGAAGTCTGTCACACGACTTTTTCATAATTGCCATGACCTGACACAAACACTATCACAATAATGATAATATATGTAGTACAACGATCATGATAAGATCAATTAACAGAGCATTGGTCATTCTAGCAATATGTTTTAAAAGAAAAAGCGTACTTCATAACGTTGAGAAGATAAAGGGAAATAATGTAGTAAAAATGCACTTTGTCATTTAGTCCTCCTCATTCATAGATATTTTGCCAGGCCTAAAGTACGCGTTATATTTTGTTGTTATTTATTCTTGTCATGTCAAATGTGTTTCTTTTTCACACGAGTAGCCTACAAAAATTTTACTGTGTTTCTAAATTTTTTAATAAATTAATAATTAGCAAATTTTCATTACCATGGTCCTAATTACCATAATTACCATGATTTTTTTAATTAATTTTAATAGTAAATGGGGGGTATCTCTCTCATTTATCATAATTTATGAATGGTTTTGATAATAATGACGTTACATAATTATTTTTAGAATTTTCAGATGTTTAAATAATTTAAATTATAGAAATTTGAAAAAAAAGTCAAAAATGACAAAAATACTGAAAACAAAGGAGTTTATAAGAAGATTAAGCATAATACAAGTGTGATATTTAAAATAATAGAAAAACTACCTAACTTGCTATGAAAATATATGAAATAAATATATATTTGGACTGAAATGACGACAGGACAACAAAAAATACAATGTAATGACAGTAAAAAATGGAAAATTAATAATTAAAAAAAAAATAGAGACCTATATCAGTATAAAAATACTAAGAAACTTGCTCTGATGTAATACCTACATAATGCCACAAATTGCATCCAAATCGGTTTGGTAGTTTCCGAAAAAATTGGGCTCACAATTTTACAGAAAAACATTTCCTGCTATGCTTCTGGTAGTCTATACTAGAATCATAAAATATATCTAAAATTATGCTTTGAGGTAATTTATAATCTACGTAGCGAATAATGAACTGCATTTGAATCTGCCCAGCACCATTTGAGGAAAATGAAAACATATAAACACATAAAAATAACATATACAATTTCTCTCCCCAAACGTATATAGCGTTTCCTTTCTGTTGTGGATACAAATGCTTTTTATTATAAGAAAAAAAATTATAATATGCACTCTTGATTTAAACTCCTTCTTGAAACTGATGCTAGGCACAACTAACTAACTTGTCATCTTATTAGGCCACAAGTTCATTCGGAGACCTACATGTTAGGAGGACACATAAAAGTTATAGAGCATTTGCTGAAGCTATTAAAAGTCTAAGAAAATGTTAGTCTTTGTTAAAGTTTATGTTCAGTGCCTTCTAATAATCAAGCATCTTGAAGTATTCTTCCAGCGCATTTTGAGCAAAGAGAGTCTTTGGTGGATTGCATTAACTTGTTTCAGATTGCAATAAAGCGAATACACAGGCATGTTCACCGTAGTTCCTACTATGAAAAGTATATCCGTTATCGATTCTAATGAGATCTTGGATATGAAAATCGTATCCAATATCAAATTTGCAAAGGTTTTTTGCCTCTCGCACTTTTAGCAAACATGCCATTTGAACTACCATGGAGCACCGTAACCAGCTATGTGATGACTCTGCCGAATACCAGACCGATTCAATAAACCTGGTACATTTTTGTGTTTGAAGAGTCATTGGCTCAATCACTAATAGAGGCAAAATTACTTTGTTTATGGCACTGACTCAAAGTTGCTTGTATCGGTCTTCTATAAAATTTGAAATGTGCTCTCAGGAACTTTACAAAATTGTTCCTTCTCCACCGTTCTACTACGGAACAGAGAGAAGCAATTTGTAGAAATTTTCTTGGAAAGTCCAACTCCACCTAGATTTCACCATTTTGTCTAACTGTCTGCATTCAAACAGATATTGAAGCTTTCTTGAATTGTACATCTTAACACTTCGATTTCAAGCTAATCTACTTGCGATCGTTGCATAGCCTAAGTTTCAATTATTTTAAAGCCTTTCTCATAGTGTGTAAAAGCGAGAGAAACGATACTAGTCATATTTGTAAGATGTCTGTACAATCTGCTATCATCGAATTTTTTGTTGTTATCAGTACCCTTTTCGAAATCAATAACATCGTGGAGTCTTCGTGGTATATGGTTTTTAATCGGGAATGTGTTCTGTCCACTTTTTTAAATATAAAAAAATTATGCTCCTGTTTACTTTCAATTATGCTCACACCACGCCTTTTTGGGTCTAAAATTATCTGTTTAGGTCTTCAAAGCTGCACACTCATTGCGTCCAGCAGCTCAGAGTCTTTTTCAGAGGATTTCAACATGAAACTCGTCCACACAAACATCCGGAACAGGTTTACTCTGGAATTTACACCTCAGTTGTTATGCTACGTAAAGTGGCTTTCAAGGTTCTTTGGCTGAATACTAATGGTTGTAACGCTCGAGGTCCTAAGTTTTATTGGTCAGCGATTTCCTAGACTTTAAGCAAACACCTTTTTCGGATACTTTTCTATGGCTTTCTAGAGTTTCTCATCACCATGATTAATAACAAATTACCATAGGCATATTCTAATCGCCATATACCAGAGATAATTACCATATCGCAATTTATCATTACCATGACCATCATAATTACCGAATTCGTTATATCTCCTAGGAAACCAGGGTACGATAAAGGCCTTCTTCATCACCGATATCAATTTAGGTACCCCTTTGAGGAGGTATCCTTAAATAATCAAAAATTAAAAAAAAAAATTTTTTTCAACCTCGTCACTTTTTGCCAGAATTTCGGAGAAGTGCCCAGGGCTGCCAGGGGACGTGGGCCGCGGAGGAGAAGGGAGTCAGATGGTCAACAAAGTTATTTTTTATTATTTATTAGCTATGTAGCCTGTAGATTCCAAAACTACATGATAGCTCACGCTAAGTTGGTATGGTCAGCGGTGTGGCTTGCGCATTAAGTTTATATCAAACTGCTTATTTGCATCTTGCGTTTTGACGACGGTTTTTCATCTGTGGATATTGAAGTCACTTGCGTCTTTTTCTTCGTTATTCGTCATTAAGCTTTGATTTCGCCGAGAAGCAAAGGGTTCAGAATAAAAATCGCGACCCTCCCAGAAAAATCGGGCTAAGAAGGGGAAAAGAAATACCGGGCGAGCCGTTGTTTCCCAGAGCCGAGGGTAACCAGGTAGAGCCAAATGAATTGCAAACAGCATTATTATTTCCTCAAGGAAGTCGTATATATTCGCGGCCTCCTTTATTTTAACGTTTCCCGCTTTATTCATTTTTTTTTCTTACCCTTTTTTATTGCCGACAACCTCGTAATATATTGTAAACGCACAGCGAGTGCCGGCTATAAACAACTATTACAAGTTAATAGGTTTTGCTACGGTGTTGTTGATATTAAGTATTTTAAGTGCAGAAAAGTTT
The DNA here is from genome assembly GCA_920104075.1 of Melanargia galathea. Classification (NCBI taxonomy): domain Eukaryota; kingdom Metazoa; phylum Arthropoda; class Insecta; order Lepidoptera; family Nymphalidae; genus Melanargia; species Melanargia galathea. The sequence goes on from OV049864.1 coordinate 7,233,134, forward strand.
TTGGCAAGATTTTTATAAAACGGGTAGATAATATTATGTAGATAAGCAAATTTTTATAATCGGTGAAAGGAAAGATCTATTCTGTAAATAAAAAAAATACTTGTTTTACATTTGATTATCCTAAAAATCAGGCAGATTCATATTTTTTTAGGTTCAGTAGAACCTACTAAGTAAGCACGTTTACAGCTTGGACTATATTATTATCCATCATTACGTGAAAAGCGAGGCGCTGATCTATTGTATTGTAATAAAATAAAAAAAAACTTAAATCTTTAGGTATTTAATTTCTGCATACGAAATTATAATTGTGATGTCGAAAATTTTGGAAAGTGTGTTATTAGCACATTTTCAATTTTTTTTCCAAAAGTATTCGTGGACGAGCGTCTATTTGACCTACTCAATCACCTGTTTACATTAATCTTCAGTACAATAGTTATAGAGAACAATCACGTTACCTTTCTAATTAGCCCTTACAAAGGTTATAGCAGTATAAGAACAAGTACGTTTCTTGGGTGAATAGTTCTCGTCGTAAAATCCGCTATAAAAGGGCGATAACTGCCGATTATGACCGCCTTAACAGCTCTCTAATAATGAATTGTCTTTAGTATAATGTTTGATCGTGATTGTACAAGCTGAGTCTTTGTTCTTCAATAATAACAATTATTATTATTATTATATTTTGCGTGTCTACGCAACGCAAAATATTATTACACAAAAAATATATTATATTTTGCGTGTCTATTAATACACGCAAAATATATTTTAAATATAGTAATTCCATTATTTTCATATTAATGAAAATAATGGAATTACGCCCCCGTGTACTTCTTATATTATTTATTTTATACCACTTTGGTTTAATACTACCAATATCAATACCAATGCATGTAAGTAACCAATGTATAGTTTCTATAACGATATGCTCTGAGGATAATAATAAATGCAAGTTTTAATAAAGTTATTAAGAACAATTACTTTGCGCAAACATGCTGAGGGTACAACGTCGAGTAAAGGCGCCTCTACACGTTGGCCAACATGATGGCGGATATGTTGGAAGGTGTTGGACGAGGAGTTGGTGTTAGCGTCCACACGTTGGAAGGTCGTTCAGTATGCTCCGGTTAGGGCCAATGTGCGGACGTGTACACTTTCACTTAAGCGAATTTACTAAATTGAATATTGAGACGTTAACAGCTGCTGCGGTTTAATTATTCACTGCATACCGCAACTACGTGAATGTGTATACGAAAATTGTATTTTTTTATTTTTGTGATTTTATTTCTTGGGTTCCACAAACAATTTTCGGCTTAGTAGGGCTCTATAAAGCAAAAAGTTTCTTCATTGGTCATTGTCACTGCCATTTTGTGGACATTATACTAGTTACGACGCGTGAATATAAAATTTAAAAGACGTGCATGCGTGCGATCACTCTGAGAGCTCGTAGCAAACTGAACTTGCTTCCAACGTGTGGATGGTGCGGCCAAACTCTGTCCCAAACCCTTTGATGTACCGACACGAAATGGATCTCGCGCCAACTTGCGGGCCATCGTTCCAACACCTTCCAACTCCCGCTCTACACGTTGGGCCAACATATTGGGCCATAAGATGGGCCAGCATGTTGGCGAACGTGTGGATGAACAGTAATAATAATTATTATTATCAAACTGGCACGCAGTTAGGTGTATACCCACCTATATACAAAAATAAACATTATCGGAGTCATACGAGTAGGTATAATATAGAGTAAGCAGAACAAAAATGGAATATGTTTCCTGTTACGAGTGTGTCTGTATCTCGTACAGGGGAGGTCGGGGATATATAAGGAATATATTCGAAGAGTAATAAAGCAGCGAGCGGAGCCAATAAACGTAGATTATCGGGAGTTATGATGCGATTCTCGTTAATGTGACACGACAATAGGCCGCGGGGACTCCCTCGAGCTGCTGCCTACAGCATGGAGATAGACTAAGATAATAGTTTAAACTATTTTAAAAAATCTCAGTTCACTCTATTTCTTACTAAAGTTCTTGCAGTTATACACTAAGGGCCTATTTCTCACATATACTTAAACTGACGAATTAAATAAACATTTTGTCATTTTGTGTATAAATACTATCTAATATAACGGCAGTAATTCTCAGTTAAATATTGTTTAGCAATTGAAAAATAATCCCTACGTATGTACCGCACATATTTGTTCCTGATTTATGATTTTTAAAAATATAAACGTAGGTACTTGTGAGTCGTTTAGTCGATCCAAATGAAAAGTTATTTTGCTACAAGTAAGTAAATCACTCATCAGTTTATTTAAATCTATACAATTATAAAAATGAACATAAAAGTAAATAAAATCAGCCAAGTGCGAGTCGGGCCTCGCTCTTTCAGGGTTCCGTACATAATTATGAACAATATAATATTTTGGGTCTAAGAAATATTTAATTTCCGAGTTAGACATCGCAAGAAACCGTGAAAGAAAAACGCAAAATAAGTTCGTTTGTTTTGGTCACAGCTTATAAACTATTTTATGAATCGTTGTTTTCAGTATTTGTTGTACAAATAGAGCATATAGTACATAATATACCGAAATATCATATTCCTAACTAGTTTAGTTTTTTAGATAGCCCCCGTCACAAAAATGGTCTAAAACTGACAATTTTGATGACCCCCCCATTTCCTTACTTTTTAAGCAAAAAATTAAAAAAATATATATTCGTACTCTACTCAATGAGTTCTAAACAATGATACCCCACAAGCTAGGGTAAGAAAAAAATTTTTTTTTCCGGCTCCTTTCTCATGTATGGGAGCCCCCCTGAAAAATAATTTAATTCAATTTTTAATTCAATATTTGATTTTGGGTCAACGTTTTACACCAAATATCAAAATTTCAGGTTTGTAACTCATTTCGTCTGCGAGCTAGAGACCTGTGACCGGCGGACAGACGGACAGACAGCCGAGTGACATTAATAGGGCTCCGTTTTTACCCTTTGGGTACGGAACCCTAAAAAACTATAAAGCATAAAGTACTTAAGTAGTAGTTTCGATTTACCTACAAATATTCTGAACTTTTAAGATTAATACAAGCCATCTCCATATTTATAACATAGCCTGAAGGGAACATCACTCCGAGCGTATACACAAAAAGTGCTCTGGTTCATGTTATGAAGTCAATTTATCATCAGCAAACCGAATAATTGTTCCCTGGAATTCTCCGATCACCTCAGATAAGCCTTTGATTAAACACACTATATACAATAACGCTCATATATACTGCCTGCTGTTTTATTAATTAGACATGAAATTAAACAACAGATTATTATTATTTTTTTACTTTTGTAATTATTCTTTATTATTATTGATTAATTCTAAGTTTGTTTTGACTAAACGTAATAGCATTAAAGCAGTTGCTTTACGTCTCTAAGTCTCTCTCGTCTAACGTCAGAACAACTGTTCTGACTTAGAGACGTAAAGATCTTAATACTGTTGGCACATTTTTTAAAAAATTTAAAAACAAAGAAAAACTTTAATTGATCTTTCCAAAAAAATCCCCATAAGATTTACTTACAGAAATTGTAAAATATTTCGTGCGAAATATTAATATATAAATAAAACATTAACGTTCCTAATAAAAATGAAAACAGCATTGAAATCTACTCAGAAGTTTAGAAGTTACAAGTGACAAATGCGCAATGCGACTTTGTTTTAGATACAGTTAAGTTACATTTAAACTTATTATTAACTAGAGAATGCCCGCGGCTTCGCCCGCGTGATTTTCGGTTTTTCACAAATCCCGAGGGAATCGTGGATTTTCGGTTCCCGTTCCTGCTCCATTTTCTAAACTTTATACCTACTTTCAAGGAAGTTTGCTATAGTAATCTACCTGTAGCTAGAGATTTCAGTTTTTTCAAAATCCCGTGGGAACTGTGGAATTTTTCCGGGATAAAAAGTAGCCTATGTTTTAAGTTAGGGCATAATCTATCTCCATTCAAAACAGCCAAATCGGTTCAGTAGTTGCAGCGTGATTGAGTAACAAACGTCCAAACATCCAAAATCCACGTCCAAACATCCAAACGTCCAAACATCTAAACATCCAAACATCCACACTTTCACATTTATAATATTAGTAGGATAAGACCATGGCGATTTTTCAATGGAATAAATTACAATGTAAAAAAATCAATCCCAAAAAGAACAAGCCAGTGGTTCCGATACGCAAACACTTCGACACTGAGTCAATGTTGACTTTGCCCGACCTCCCCTCGTATAGCGACAATAAATCGTATAAATAAATTACCTTTGTCAATCTAATATGATCGTATTTGTTGGTATTGACGACTCTTTCTTTAATCAATAGGAGCAGATCTATTGTTTTTATGTGATGCAACATTCATTTACCATTTTTAGCCAGAGTTCCCCATTAAACCCTATTAAATTAGTGTCCCAAGGTAATCGAAATGAATGCAAATCCTGCACAGGCAAACGTAGTATTGGACCCCTAACTAAGTGGATGAAAGATTTGAAGTAAGTCACTTTCATTGGACACATGCGGCACAAGATCTTGTTGTGTGGTTATTCTCACAAAAGACCCGTGTCTAGCATTGGAGATCTATCCACTGAGATGAAGATGTTGAGAACGAGAAGATGAGAAGAAGTTAGTGTAACAAAAAAATATACAACAGATTTACAAATAAAGATGTTTGCTAATAAGAATATAGTCAAACTGTCTATCTTACTATTTATACATCTGTGAGCAGAAAAACATCGACTGTATTTTGACACAGAATATCGAAGAGGAGAGAAAGCCCAAAAATTAATACCATTTATGTGGGGGAAGTCGGGGAATATAGATACCGGACGCAAACAGAGCGATACGTCGAGCAAGCCGTCGTAAAAAACACGTTAACATCCATTCACATTTATGCCCCTATTTGCGCGCGACCGCTGGTCCCGTACAAAGTAACTGATTGCCTCTACCGAACTGCGCTATTTGTTTTCATGTTGACTTTTTTTTACATTGTATGTGATAGATACGATTTGCGTCTCCCTTATCCATCAAACAGCCTGGAGGTGGAATGCGTAATTGCCTTGTTTAAGCAATATTGTAGATGCCCAGATGTTAACTAGGAGCTTGATTTTTTGTTTAGTTATTATATTTAATCACAATGAGGTTAAAAGTCACACGACATGCTACGCATGTTGTCTTGTCCTCTAAGAACTTTCGTCGTCTGTGGTGATACTGACGGTCTTAACACAAAAAAATAATAATATAAGTTAATCTGATACTTCGACTATAGAACTTACCAGAGAATTATTAACTAAACTTGTCATTGGAATAATTTGTTTTGGCAATCCATTTTCAGAAACTGATTTTTTTTTGTTTTTTTTTTTTAATGTATGTCAGTTTAGTAAGTATTCGTGGGCGTGTTTTATTTAAAGCAATGTACATAAATACAGATAGAATACAAAATCTTACAGCCTCTATTTTATACCCGTCCATTGTTACTTTATTCGTCGGCCGGGAAGGTGCTCAAAACAAAAGTTTCTCAAAGTTTTATCAGGGCGTCCCCCCAGGCTTGAAGGGCTCCTTTGACCTATTTAGAGAGATGATCCACGGCTACGCCGAGGAAAGATAATTTCATAATTTTTTCCAACGATCACTCCTTTGTAGAGACAGAATTTCCGATATTATGATCCAGTGGGATTTATTTGACGCATTTTAGTTACTATTGGCCAGGTTTATTTTTACACATCAGCTCTTCTAATAATTTTCACAGCTATGTACGATAATATCCTTTTTTTTTTTCAAAAAATCTTTTAAACAACGTGGTCAAATTTTAAACTTCAAAGCGATAAAAAGCGAGGTCTGTTAAGGCTGCTTTCGGTTACGAGTTTTAATAGCTTTACTAGTGTTTTTTTCTTGCATTACATAGCAGTATTGTAATTAAGGATTTATTTATTTATCCTTATTATTTTCTTCCCTTCGATCTCGTTCAACGTTGATTAGTACAGCCCAACTTTGTGATGGAAATAACTTGTTACTTCTATTAAGTAATTAGCCGGTATAAAGCGATGCTTAAGTAATGAAGCGTAATTATAAGAGAGGACACGTCTAAGGAGTAGAATAATTAAATCAATCATCCCTTCCCCGTGGTGTATAATCTTTTCACTGGAATTGAGTTAAAATTAAATACTCCGTCCGTTAATCTTATTCCGTCGATTATTTGAACCCTGTTTTGATCATTTCAATTTCGTGTACCAGGTCACTTCATCCTATTACATTTAATGGTTACATAGTACTTTATATAATTTAAAGGCCTTTATGATATTAATATATTTAGTTAAATGATAAAAAAGCGTGGATTTGACTCGTTCCAGCAATTGCGCAAAATGACAATTCAATCATGTACTTAACATACAATTGTTATATTGTTATTTTAAAAAAAGAGCAACCGCCGAGTTTCTTGCTGGTTCTTCTCGGTAGGAACGGCATTCCGAACTAGTCATAGATAAAATTGATAATTCAAAAGTACTTGTAAAAGTTTATTTTAATAAAAAACTTTCCTACTCTATTCTATTCTATTCTGACGTATTTGCACATATTTTCCTGTCTGTCGTGATTTGACATTTACCCAATAGTTGGAGATCCCGTCTTAGAAATTTATACCCTCATCTGTTATTTAAACGAATTATATGTCAAATGAAAAATTATTTTATTCCCAATCGAACTGTATTTGGTTGCCTGGTCAAAAGTGGTGCTAAATCATGGTTGTCTGGATTTTAAGATATAAAATTTTCTGTGCGAGTGTTGAAAGTACAGAAAAGTGTTGCGCGCGCAATTCCATTTGACAGACAAAGATGCAGTGAGGCAGGCGTGCACTCAGCAGGTGCTTAGTCTATACATAGATTAAAACCATAGACTTGCTGTGCCTGTCCATTAAAGATATTTGCAAAAAAATAAGTGAGAGACGTAAGGTATAAGTAATAAAACGTAAAAAAGCTGTTTTTGAAAATTTTGTCTGTTTGTCTGTATGTTTGTGCATGTATTACGCAAACACTACTGAATGGATTGAAATTAAACTTGGCATGATTTAAGTTCACACTACATAATAGCATATAGGATACTTTTTATCCCGAAATTCAGCACAGTTCCCTTGGAAGAGGGGATGAAAGTCAAAATGTGTACTTAGCTGTAATTCATTATCGCGTAGTCCGATTTCGTTCATTTTTAGGGTTCCGTACCAAAAGGGTAAAAACGGAGCCCTATTAATGTCACTCGTCTGTCTGTCCACCTGCCCGCCGGTCACAGGTCTCTAGAATTTCGGGATAAAAGGTATCCTATATGCTATTATGTAGTATGAACTTAAATCATGCCAAGTTTAATTTCAATCCATTCAGTAGTTTTTGCGTAATACATGCACAAACATACAGACAAACAGACAAAATTTTCAAAAACAGGTTTTTACGTTTTATTACTTAACCCTATTATATATTTTGTGTAATTCATTACGATAGATATAAAAATTGTAACCAGTTTAATGATCCTAATAAAAAAAACCCTTACGTCTCTCACTTATTTTTTTGTAAATATCTTTAATGGACAGGCACAGAAAGTCTATGGTTTTAATCTATGTATAGACTAAGCACCTGCCGAGTGCACGCCTGCCTCACTGCATCTTTGTCTGTCAAATGAAATTGCGCGCGCAACACTTTTCTGTCACTTTCAACACTCGCACCGAAAATTTTATATTTTAAAATCCAGACAATCATGATTTAGCACCACTTTTGACCAGGCAACCAAATACGGTTCGATTGGGAATAAAATAATCTTTCATTTGACATATAATTCGTTTAAATAACAGATGAGGGTATAAATTTCTAAGACGGGATCCCAGACCACAAGCGACGTGTGGTTTGAACTGCGAATATCTGAATTTATACTTTGGAATTACTTAGGCCATAACTGTGAGTTTACATATTATTTGAGCTCGTAAAAAATAATTTAATTTTGCTGATACCATACGAAATAAGTTATTCTGTTAAGTCTTTCAAACCAAAGTAACCTTTGTCTAGACTTGTCCATGTAGGATTCTCGCAGTTATCTACTTTTGTATGTAAATGTTGAATATAGGTATAAGTATTACTTTTCTAGATTTCTCGTTACAACGTTTTATGCTAATAGTATTTGATAGGTAGCAAAACGTAAAGAGATCGCTGTGCGGACCCCAGGGAGGGGAGGCTGCCAAACTTTTAAAGATATTATCCAAGAAGGGTTGAGGCAACGCTCGCGTCCTACGTGATCTCGCTCGCCATCTGTCTTTAGCCGCCTGGAATTTGTTTATATTATTTTCTTTTGTACGTATCGAACGACAACATCGATACGTACAATGTACATGTGCAAAATAGACAAAGTAGTACAAACTAGATTTGTTTGTAATCAAAGTAAATAGAAAAAAATCTGGCCAAGTGCGTTTTCGTACCTTAGAAGGAAACGTTAGAATACAAATTGTTGGACTGCCTCAAACACATATCCCTCCTGTTTGAGACAACATAGCCCTTATTGTAATAATATACGTATAATATCGTAATACAGAATAGCAAACTGCTCTTAGATAAGCTGTAAGTACCTAGAGGAGAACCAGATTCGAATGGTCGAATAACTGAAAATTCGAACTTCAACCGTTGAACTAGGCATTACTATCTATTAACTCTCTAGCATAAGCTTTTCACAATTAGCTTGAGGGGAATGAGAATTATTTGCCCTGTTTAATGAGAACATTTTCCTTGAACACAGTGAATCAACAAGTATAAAGTTCGTAAACTAAAACCCGACTAGGCAAGCGAAACCCGATATCGCGGGGCAAGCAGCTAATGGCGCCATCTGTTATGTCTATCCGAAACTAATAATTAATAATCTATAAAGCCGCGCGAAGGTCACTTCTCGATTTTTTTCGTATATGAAATGTAGCCTATGTCACCCGGACCATAGCAACGAATCAATAGACACCTCATTCATCAAAATTGGTCCAGTAGTTTAGGCGCTACGGTGGTACACACAGAATCTCATACAAAAATCGGCCACATACATATATACATAGACTGCTAAAATCATAACCCTTCCTTTTGGCTTTGCCGTAGTCGGTTAAAAATGTAGAGCGATCGTATAACATCGATGTCTGGAGTCCTCCGGAATTAATTTTGAAAATATTATTATTTCTGGGGAAAAAATGGAATACTAAAATTTGTAGTGAATTATGCAAACGTGCCGCAGCGCAGTAACCGTAAAAAATCGAGACATTTTCCTTGAGACGTCGAAGTGTTCCGCAGGAACTGGACTCACATAAATTTATCATTTTCCACTGCATAAAGCATAAATTCGAATCATTGGTCCTTCCTATTGAAGGGCCCCGTTATGCAGTGTTTGTTGTTGTTCGCAACTTTGTTCTTTCTTGTTCTTGTGTCGGCGTAATAAACTTTTAACCGAATTTCTTCGAAATAGTATTCGAACGGGTAAACAAACATAAATAGACTGACAGCAGTGTGCTTAGTCTAAAGCGGAGCACTCGAAAACGAACTCGAAAACTATTGATCGATTTCAGAGTAAAATAGACCTAAAATGGCTTGTATTAAGGTTTGAGTTCGCCAATACATTCAGCATTCGAACAATGCTGAATGTATTGGCGAACTCAAACCTTAATACAAGCCATTTTAGGTCTATTTTACTCTGAAATCGATCAATAGTTTTCGAGTTCGTTTTCGAGTGCTCCGCTTTAGACTAAGCACACTGTTCAAAATTAGACAGGAAGTTACAAACTCTGGAACCGTTTTATTATGTTCTCTTCAAGTTCAGGGACGAAAATAATTTTTGTGTTGAAATCGCAAAAATAGTTGCTCTCATTATAATAAACCTTTTTTTTAACTAATGTTACTTTTCTTATTCATTGACGTTGATTCTAAAATTGGTTTAACTTAGGACACAGCTAGCGTATAATGTAGCCATCTGTTTCTCTTCTGAGTATGAGTACAGCACTATTCGATGAAAAGTTTCAAATAAAAGTCTCCCCATTTCTCATATGCATGCTTATTGGTTCCTTAGAAATGTATGAAAGAAATATTGAATAGGTCCAGCTTCCACCCAATACATCCTCGCCTGAAGCAATACACTTCGCCGCCACTTGTCACCCGCACGGGTCCGAGGGTGGGATCTACATAAAAATATCCATATTTTAAATTTGATTTGAGGAAACTTCGCGGACAAATGTTTGCTATTGAAAATTGAATAGGGCAGTGACGTGACAGAAATTCAATGCATCAAACTCGAGCGCCGTTTCGAGGTGGAACCAAAACAAGGCTACATCGTAGCGCAGGCTACGTCGTAGCGCAGGCTACGTCGTAGCGCAGGCTACGTAGACAATAGCAGTTGTTGCAGCGAGTACTTTTGCCCAAATATCTTTGGTTATGTAGTCTCTTTTTCTAGGGCATTTCAGTTTGCGCCATCAAAAGAAAATAGATTGTAGAAAACTATCATTATTCAATATTAATATTCACAATTAATTTGACATAAGTAATATTATGTCCATTTGAAGCAAACCTACTCTCAATAAATCAGAAAATATTCGTTCGTTCGTTCGTTTCAACCAATGGACGTCCACTGCTGGACATAGGTCTCTTGCAAGGATCGCCACAGCACACGATCTTGTGCCGCCTGATTCCAGCGGCTACCAGCGACTCGCTTGAGATCGTCTGTCCATCGAGTGGGGGGTCTACCTACGCTTCGTTTGCTGGTGCGAGGTCGCCATTCAAGCACCTTGGGACCCCAACGTCCATCGGTTCTTCGTGCAATGTGCCCCGCCCATTGCCACTTCAGCTTCGCGACTCGATGAGCTATGTCGGTGACTCTGGTTCTCCTGCGGATCTCCTCATTTCTGATTTGATCCCGCAGGGATACTCCGAGCATAGCTCTCTCCATCGCCCGCTGAGTGACCCTGAGCCTTCTTATGAGGCCCATCGTTAGCGACCATGTCTCAGATCCGTAAGTCATCACTGGCAACACGCACTGTTCGAAGACTTTCGTCTTCAGACACTGAGGGATATTGGACGAAAAGACATCTCGAAGTTTCCCGAACGCTGCCCAGCCGAGTTGGATTCGGCGGTTGATCTCTTTCTCAAAATTGGACCTACCTAGCTGGACCGTGTGTCCCAGGTATATGTACTCGTCTACAATTTCGAGTGCTGAGTTCTCAACAATTACCGGGTGGAGCGGAACATGAGCATTAGACATGATCTTCGTCTTACTCATGTTCATTTTTAGGCCCACCTGTTGAGAAACTCTGCTGAGATCATTGAGCATTGTATTGAGGTCTCCCAGAGTCTCTGCCATCACGACTATATCATCGGCAAACCGTAGGTGAGTGATGTACTCGCCGTTTATGTTGATGCCAAGTCCACTCCAGTCCAGAAGCTTAAAGACGTCTTCCAACGCAGCGGTAAATAGCTTCGGGGAGATAACATCTCCCTGACGCACTCCTCGCTGCAATTGGATTGGCCTCGTAGTCTGGTCCTGTATACGAACTGACATAGTGGCGTTTTCGTACAAGCACTTCAGCGCTTGGATGTACCGATAGTCGATCCGGCATCTCTGCAGTGATCTCAATACAGCCCAAGTTTCCACCGAATCAAAGGCTTTCTCATAGTCCACAAACGCTAAGCAAAGTGGCCGGTTATACTCTTCGGTCTTCTGTATAACCTGCCGCAGCGTATGAATGTGGTCTATGGTACTGAAGCCTTTTCGGAACCCGGCCTGTTCGGGAGGCTGGAAGTCGTCAAACCTACGAGCGAGACGATTCGTAATGACTCTTGAGAACAACTTATAGACATGGCTCAGCAGCGAGATGGGTCTATAATTCTTCAGCAGGGTATTATCGCCCTTTTTGAAGAAAAGAACCACCACGCTTCTGTGCCATGCCTCTGGCGTTATGCCCTTGTCGATGACGGAATTGAACAATCGCTGAAAGACTTTAAGAACCGGTTTTCCACCTGCTTTCAGGAGTTCTGCTGTGATTCCGTCATCACCTGGCGCCTTGTTGTCCTTAAGTTGTTTGAGAGCCATACTAATCTCGTATAGACTGACGTCCGGGATATCTTCGGTATAGTGTCGGGTCAATTTGGCTCTGGGATCTTTAGCCAAATCTTCAACAGGCTTCTGTGTTGACGTGTAGAGCTGTCCGTAGAACTTCTCGACCTCTCTCAAAATCTCAGGCTTAGACGAAATGAGACTACCGTTGTCGGTCTTCAGTCGCGTCAACTGGCTCTGACCGATAGACAGATCTCTCGCGAACACCTTTGAGCCTTTGTTCCGCTCAATGGTTTCTTTGATACGTTCGGTGTTAAAGTATCGCAGATCGCGTGTCTGTGATTTAGAGATCTGTCTATTGATCTGCCGATAAGCAAGGGCGTCTCCTGAAGACTGCAGTCTCATTTCATGTCTCTGTTCCATGAGATTGAGAGTATGGGCTGAGAATTTTTTGGTTCTATTTCTACGGTGGGTCTTAAAGAACTTAGACCCGACCGCATGGACAGTTTCCACCAGCCTGTTGTTTAGTTCGTCCACAGAATCGCAATCTGCCAGGCAAGCGAATCGGTTTTGCAATTCGAGTTGAAAGCTCTCGGGATTCAGGATATGGACACGAGAAGGTCGGAGCGTTGACTTCATCAGTCTGGCCCTTTCAAGCTTTATGTTGAGATTCAATGTGCCTCTTACCATACGGTGATCGCTGCCGGTTTTCACCCTGTTGATCACAGAGACATCATTGAATACGTGCCGTTTGGTAGACATGATGAAGTCGATCTCATTTCTCGTAGAACCGTCGGGGCTCATCCAGGTCCACTTCCTGTGTGGCCGCTTCTCGAAGAAAGAGTTCATCATATAGAGGCCCTCTTTCTCCATGAAGTCGGCCAACATTTGGCCCCTATGGTTCCGTCGCCCATAGCCAAATTGTCCCACTTTCAACTCTATACCGCTTCGCTTACCCAGCCTTGCATTGAAATCCTACATCACAACATTGTAGTAGGTATTAGAGGCATGCATGGCTTTTGATATATCCTCATACATGACCTCTACCTCCTCGTCGGGGTGTGTCGATGTCGGTGCGTAGACCTGTATGACCTTCAGCGAATACCGTTTGGTTATTCTGAGTATAAGGTACGCTACCCTGCTCGACACACTTTCGACTTGCACAATGTTGTTAACGAGGGACCTGTGGACGATGAACCCAACACCACCCTGGGATTGTTGATCTCCCTCCCGGTAGTAAAGCAAGTTGCCGGATTTAAGGATTATCGAGTCCTCCCCCTCTCTTCGGACTTCAGATAACCCTATGACACCCCATTTCAACTTGCTCACTGCTTCTTCCAGCTCGATGATCTTTTCGTCGGTCCTCAAAGTGCGTGCGTTATACGTTGCCAGGTCCAGTCGTTGGGGTTGGCAGCGGAATCTCTTCCGGAGATTCTTGACACCCCCTGCCCCGCCGTTACCGTAACCGCTGCCAGAGCTAGGAATAGCGGGGCTGCCGGGGACTGGGGGCTGTGGCTTCATTTTTAAATCCATGTGCAAGGATATGCCCTTAATCGCCACGCTGGGCAGGCGGGTTGGCGATCGCAGGGCTAGACTATTGTACCGATGTCGCTGCTGCCCGACATCGGCCCTTGTCATTTTTGTAGTCTAGCCGATATGGAATGGTTATACCGCCATTTGTCGGTCGTCAGAGCCTCGTCTGTTGATTAGCAGGGGGCACCACGTGCAGGTGAGGTTGACAATTGGAGTGCTGAGATGGAGGTGCAATCCCTTACCCCCCAAACAATATAATAGAAAATATTGTTTGCACCCAATATTAATAAATGTTCTTAACTAATTTGTACAATGACATATGCGATACCACACACTAAGTAAATAGTCATGTCTGAGTCGCCGCTGATAATTTCAGTGTTCGGAACGAAGACAGGCGTCGCCCGCGGCGCTCTCCCTTCACTGAAAACTTTGGACGTTAGGCATACATCGTCGAGTCGTCTGAATAAGTGTACACATCTGCGCTGGCCGCAGAACAAGTTCTGTTACAGTTGCGGTATTCAGAGCCGTCATATTCATTCGTAAATTGCACTTTAGTAGGTTCATTGTAGCCTTAAGGCTGCTCTCCTCACGCGTTTCTCTATACAAACATATTACGCTTATTATTCTAATATTTGTAGCAATAGATCTAAAGTTAAGCCAGATATCAATTTATATTTCCATTATATATGCCATAAAATAAAAAAAATAGTAAAATTATATTTATTTTGAAAGTTATGACGCTTGAAAAATCACTATTTTTGGGCAAATTTTGAGGCAACTTCGTGCGTAAATAAACTAATATAAGAAACTAGAAAATTGAAAAACGACCGAAGTCTTATCATACGTTACTTCATAATAATTTCAAATGTCTTTAGTTCATGTAAAAAATTGCCAAATATTTGCTAAAATAGGCGTAATTCCAAACCTAGATTTGCATCTTTTTACTTAGCCGTTTTTCACTAAAAATCATGATATCTCAAGCAAAATTTATTTATTTAATTAATTTATTATTTATTTATGTATATATTTTTAGTACTCTTCTTTACTGAAGACGTCTCGCTCTCTAAATGCAGAAATCACTGTTTTAGACTCCACTCACAAACGATTTGTCGCTCCCATGGAGAGGGCTCTTAAAGATGGTGAATATTAATTATGTTTTCTTACATTCGTAAACTTACCAGAACCGGACTTGACATTTCTAGATACGATGTGAAGCTGTTATATTTTGTACTCTGCCAAATATATTATAATTTCATGAAAATTTTATGGCTTAGCAAGATGTTATAATTTTGATAGTCCAATTTCAAGCTACTTTATTTTCTTTAATATGTATGTTTAATATGTATTTATACCGTTCACATTATTCACGACAATATTTAAATGTATTTACACATTTGTAGAGAAAGCATCATAATATGTAATGTATATCTATTGTAACCACAGACCGAGTTCCATACTGTGGTCCTGGCAATTCTAAGGAGATTCCAAGAAGCGTCATATTTGTGGCGTTTGCTAATAGTATAGGATCCCGCCATACAACGACCTTCACCGAGATGCTTATTTGATGAAACGTATTTTATATTTAATTTAATACGCCAATAAATATATTGCATATGGGTTGCCTATCAAATTCCAGTCCAGGATATGATTAATTAATAATTGAAAAAAAAAAAAAAATTTAACATTTCACTGGTTTGATTATTATTAGACAAAATCATAATGAAATCATCTTTATTTTCATTTAATTTTAATTCAATAATCAGACCGGTGCAAAATGCTAGTATCGATTTACCTGTTTACACCTGGCTACCCGAGAGTTATGACCGGAAAAGAATAAGCAACCTAACGTTTGCATATTCTATGGGCATCATACTTTCGATTGGTATAGAATTTGTCTACTAATCAAACCGGTGAAATGTTAAAAAAAATATATTTTTTATTTATTAACTAGCTGACCCCCGCGACTTCGTTTGCGTGTTTATAGGATTTATATAAGATCGGATCGGATCCCATAATTATTTTATGTACCCAAACTAAATGTAGCCTAAGTTACTTCATAACATCATCTATCTGCCATTGAAAGTTCCGTCAAAATCGATCCAGCCGTTTGGGAAATTAGCTGGAACTAATAGACAGATCGACAAACATAAATTTAAACGCACACCAGTTTAAAATAAGCCGTACGTTCAAAGATCCGGGTCCCAAGTTATTTGAACCCAAAGAAATGTCTGTCATTTCTGAACTGAAAAACCTATGACCTTGAAATATATACGAGTCAATGCCTAAAGTACTACCTTTCTAACAAAAAAAGAATGACTTAAATCGAACTACGCGTTAATGAATTACAGCTAAATACACGTTTTAACTTTTATCCCCTCTCCCAAGGGAACCGTGCTGAATTTCGGGATAAAAAGTATCCTATGTCCTACCTCGGAGTATAATCTCAAATCGTACCAAGTTTCATTCGAATCCATTCAGTAGTTTCGGCGTGATGCGCGGCCAAGATACAGACAGACAGACATACAGACAGACAGACAGACAGACAGACAGACAGACAGACAGACAGACAGACAGACAAAAATGAAACAAATTGCAGTTTTGGCTTCAGTATCGATTATAGAGTGCCCTCCAATAAAAATTTTCAAAATATCTTCAATGTACAGAATTGGATCTGTTACAGTTTTATTATATTATAGATTAATCATATCCTGTGTGCTTAGTCTAAATCGGAGCACTCGAAAACGAACTCGAAAACTATTGATCGATTTCAGCATTCGAACAATGCTGAATGTATTGGCGAACTCAAACCTTAATTCAAGCCATTTTAGGTCTATTTTACTCTGAAATCGATCAATAGTTTTCGAGTTCGTTTTCGAGTGCTCCGATTTAGACTAAGCACACTGGACTGAAATTTGTTAGGCAACCCATTTGCAATATATTTATTGGCATGTTAAATTGAATATAAAATAGGTTTCATCAAATAAACATCTCGGTGAAGGTCGTTGTATAGCGGGATCTTAGATCATAAGTATCTATATAAGTTTAGATATGTCATCTAAGTATTTCTCATAATACAGATGGTAATAGTTCGACGCACAGTGTACAATTCATAGTAACATCAAAATCATACTGAATGATTCGATTAACCAACATTGCCTCAAACCTATGCCGTATTGAACAGTTTTTTAATTGATGATACACTTAAACATTTATGAGGTTTAAATAGATATAGGTACTTAGAATATATTAAGAAGAAAAAAGTTTGAAAAACTCAAGCAAAAATAGTTTACAAAAGTATACGGAATAAGCTAACCGACAAAACTTCGAACATCAGCTTTAGAATGTGAAACCTCGCAAATATTCCAGACGCTATGCAATGGTCCGTCCAGGAATGCTTATATCGTCTTAAAACTATCCCCTCTTGTTTCGTCTTAAATCCCGAGTTACGATGGCATTAGAAAACCAATTGCTCTGTGTTAATACCTTTACTAATACTTACTAGAGTATACAAACAAATACAAATACTTTAAACAAAACTGTTGTCAAAAAAAACTGCCGTTATTTTGAGATTATTTTTTATTTGAAAATCGATACCTGAGTTTTACAATAACAATTTTCGCACGCTAATCAAATGCGCTTGAGGCTTTACACGTATACATAGTAGGTATAATTAGAACATAAATTATATCTAGTTACAAAATAAACCTTTTATAGAAATGAATAAGGAAAAACTAAAAATGAATAATGAAAGCAGGAATAAGAGAAAGGAAAAAGAGACAAGGAAAACTGAAGTAAAGATAAATAAGATGAAGAAATAAAACCATTTTAAGAAATAAATTTATTTATTGATATTACCTATATCACTTGCGTATCATTTAGGCTTCATATTTATTTTCCTACAGAACAAAAATCATTATACATAAGCATAGATCAATAAACAGTATGAGTATTATAGCTAGTTTGTTATACGAAAGCATATTATTAAGATTTGATTTAAGATGCATCTAAGGCTCCGCAGAAGCGGTTCTCAATAATCCGCATGTAGCCTTGGATATAATTTATTAGATCAATATTGCTGAGGTCTTCGGAGGCGGGCCATAATGGTTATCGCCCGTTTAATTACGTACTCGATTCGAGACAATAGTTAATAAGAAACGATGCCTCAGCACTATTCGATGATTTATTGGCGCATATTTCCAACTTCCAGGGAGATTAGATGAACATTACACAAGATTACGAACAGTTTTGAATAAGGGGGGGATTAATTACATATTACAGTGAAAAGATCGTTGACCTGAAATGGGTATTTTAGAAATGTAGGTGTTATGTTATTGATAGTTGTGAGGTTGCATGAATATGCAAATAGATAAAATTGAAGTGTTTGTTTGCCTGTGAATATGAAATAACTGCTGAACGAGAGTACATACCAAACACGTTTGTTTGTCTATCTAAGTCTATATGTATGTTTGCCCGATCTAATCTTTGAAACGTCTGAACTGATTATGTCGAGTTTGTCTATGTTACTATATGCCTATGAACAGAGAATTTGAAGGGTGTTTGCTGGTTGTTTTGAATTTCCAGCGTGGCAAAGCTCGTGACTCAGACAAAACATCGTCGTGTTTCAATGACGCAAGCAGCCCAACTCTGCTTGCTCTTTTACGTTCATATTTCATTATTGCCCCATACATTTGTATAAACAACTATTGAGTAACTTTTTTTTTCTATAGGAATAGCGGGCAACTGAGCAAGCGGGTCACTATGATGTTAAGTGATTACCGCCGCCCATGAACATTAGCAGTACCAGAGGAACCACTAATGCGTTGCCGGCTTTTGAGGAAGGGGACTGGCTCTTCAACACACGGATGCTTTGCGCCAGATTACGGCTGAAGTGTGGTCGCTAGCCAGGCGGATTCGGGGTACAATCCTATCACAAAGCGGTGATACCATCTAGATTACGTTGTGTGGTATCAGGCACAACGACCCGTAGAGGGGACTGAGAGCGTCAGGGCCTCGTTAGCATACTGGCAGGGTGCACCACGCGCAGGTGAGGTTGACTTTGGCCACATAGATGGAATTCGGGCCACTTACACCTCAATAATTTGTTTGCTATTACCCCTTATTTTAGATTATTACTTTCAGAGATCTATTTTTGCGTTCCCAGTTTTCGTTTTCTATTCTATTATACTTAGTTGGGACAAAGACGACGATCCTATATTACATTGCATAAGGTGCTCTTTTTTTGTCGTACAGGCAAACTGTTGTTCTCGTAAGGCCAGACTAGGTAGAGAAACCCAGACTAATATGAAAAACTATGTACAACTCCAGTTTCAACGATATGTATTGATTGAATAATAAAATTCATTAATAATTATAGCATTGGAATTATATAATACTTACCAAACATATTTAATGCGCGAGCCGTAATTTAATTATGTACATTTATTTTTATCCTATTTTTTAAGCAACCGCCGAGTTTCTTGCTGGTTCTGCTCGACAGGTACAGCATTCCAAACCAGTGGTAGATTCACTTGACGATTTAAAAGCACTTGTAAAATATAATAAGTTGAATAAAAAACTTTTCTATTCTATTCTATCCTAATCAAGCAGTATAATCAAGATATATAAGTAAGTAGATACGTGTTACATGCCTTATCGTATCTAAAATCTCTTTGGCTCCAGAAGCGTCTTACCGCTTTGGTATACTATCAAAGATGTCGATTGAATATTCAAAGAGATCGGACGGCGTTATGTTGAAACTATCGTGTTGGCACACCTCACACTGGTAATTGATTGAAATTTATTCAGAGTAATAATTTAGACCGTCGATGGTAGTACAATCTGTCTTATAAAGACAGGGATGTACTTAGACTGTATACCACAAATTAACATCCGTCATTTTTTTAAGTCGACTGTTCGATATTATTCACTATGCATAATATCGCTGTTGTTACAATGTATTTAATGTTACAATATTTTTTGGTTTAAAAACTAGTAGGTAGGTACCCTACGTGTGGCAACGCATTGGGTTATTGGTCTGATTCAACATACAAAAAATATTATTTTTGCTGTTAGGAATGAATTTACGCCAACGGATAGCCAATGTCGTTATTTTTGTTTGAGTTAAGTTGGCCCAATGTGTAATGTTGTCTTATTTTTAGAAATTAACATTTTTATTTATTTTGTAAGTAGGTTAGATATTATTTCAACATTGTGCCTTGATTAATTTTACGATCTACTTTTTTACGAGTTAGAATTCATTCATATAACATTCATTCAAATACGCCTCTGGCACAAAATTGCAGATGAAATACCCTAAATAATTGATTAGCTTTTCCTTAAGGCCTTACAAGACCGGACATAAGCATTGGGCCTTAGATCAATACGCAAATGATATTCAAATTAAACAAGCCTTACATTTTGTTTTACATGATGGGGAACTAGATAAGATTGTGAACTAGATAAGACTGTGAAATTGATTTACAATTTGATGGGCATTCAGTAAATTTTCGAAGTAACTAGTTTGCTCCAAACTTAGCTTTATTTTGTGTGTGGTGATAATTATTGATTTTAGTATTTTTTATGATCGAGATAAAGTCTACTTTGAGATTATACCCGGGACAAAATAGGTCTGAAAACACCGATTTTCAAAACCGCTTAAATCGACAATTTTTAGTAATATTTTTTTATCCTAAAGTTTTTTTTTTCATAAGTGAAGTTTACTCATCTGTCTTACTTACAGACACAGTAAAAAAGTTCATAAAATAAAACTCAACTACTGTACCTACAGAATATTATTTTCTATAAATGTACCTTATTACTCTGCTGATAAACGAAAACAAATTTCGATACCTCTGGGCTCAAAGGGCGTAAAGCTCATTGTGCCTTAATGTGCTTTACGCCCTTTGAGCCCAGAAGTATCGATTTCCTTTCCTAAATAAAACTCATACCACCATGATAGATACAACGCACGTGAGAGCAATATGTGAAGATGCTCACATATTATGACACGCTTTATGTGTAAACAATTTAATAGTACCACCGCACTTGATAAAAAACGCAACTCTAGTGAAACGAAGAAAAAGAGGATTATCACTGATGATACTTTCCTAACTCATCTCTGCAGAAGAATAGGTAGTTTATTTTGAGTCCAACCAAGTGTAACTAAGTAGGAGTATAAATATCATTTTTTTAGTTGAGGAAGATACCTATACAAAAATTATGGACCGATTGTGTGTTTTAAAGAGTTTTTAATATTAGATATCTAAGTAATAATTTATAAGAAAAAAAATTATTGTCCTTTTTCAGCTGGAATTATTGCTCTTAGAAATTATTTTATCAGAATTTTTACAATAAGATGCTACTTACTTTAAATCTGAAAACCACTAACATACGAAGCTTCTTCAAAAATTTTAAGTGACGCCGCAAGTCGGTAAATGTAATAATTATAGTTAGTATAATTTTTAAAACGCGAAGTTTAAAAGCTTGTCAAAAAAGTTTACACAAGGCCATAAGTCAATATAAGCATAAATTGAGCATGGGCGGTTAAAAAGCCAGTGTAAAAGGAACTTTACCTATATCGGCGTTTGTAAAACGTTATGGCCGACGTCAGCTGACGCAGCGACGGACAAGTTTCTTATCTGTGTGCTTAGTCTAAAGCGGAGCACTCGAAAACGAACTCGAAAACTATTGATCGATTTCAGAGTAAAATAGACCTAAAATGGCTTGTATAAAGGTTTGAGTTCGCCAATACATTCAGCATTCGAACAATGCTGAATGTATTGGCGAACTCAAACCTTAATACAAGCCATTTTAGGTCTATTTTACTCTGAAATCGATCAATAGTTTTCGAGTTCGTTTTCGAGTGCTCCGCTTTAGACTAAGCACACTGAACTCTTGAGGACGTTGCACTCGTCATTGTGGAGGGGAAGATCAGATAGTGGCAAGTAGGTACCTACTTGTTTTTGATTAGAAAAATATTGTTATCGTTATCAAAGATCACTGACCGACACTCTGCCTTTATTTGAGCTGATATTTGTTTTATGCTTAAAATAACTCTCTGGAATAGTTGCTGTTTGATCTTAAACATATTGTGATGTTTTGTCACTTTATTAATTTATGCACGCATTACACAAAAACGAACATTCACATTTCAATAGCATTTGACTGGCCCGTTGGCGTGGTTGGCAGTGACCCTGCCTTCCGCTCCGGGGTCGCGGGTTCGATTCCCGCCCCGAGTCTGGGTATATTTATAATATGTATGTATGTATACCTTTATTAAAATATATTATATGTATTTCTATGTAAATATGTCTATCAGTCCGCTGTTACCTATAACACAGGCATTAAGTTGCCTACTTTAGGAACAGACGACCTTGTGTGTATGTGTGAGTATTTATTTATTTATTTATAATAGCAATTATTATTGTTAGTTGAATAGAAATAGATACTAATACCTATAAGTAACGATCAAAATTCTATAATAGGATACATAAAATATCGCTTGACCCGATTTCCACATGGACGAAACCAAGTTGTTCTTATTAGCTTCCAAGCTAATACGAATTATTTTAAAAAATTCACATAACTGTAAGTAATTAAGTTGTTACTGATATTCTCACGGTATTTTATCTTTTGTGTAGGTTCCTAATTAGTAACATTTTATTTTTTACGTCACCTTGGTAGAGTGAAGTTGCAAGTTATATACTGTACTATATTATGGGTTTTAGCTAATGCCCACTTAATACCCTGGTAATATACAATTCTAAACTAAGTATATATAAAAGTATAAAATAACAGGTAAAGGTCGACCAGAATCTCATGAAAAATACGGAAATGAAATTCCAAAGTTAGCAACACTATGGTTGCCCTAGTGATAAACAAAGTAACTGACATTTTTTGTGAAATTGACTTTTTTGCATTAACAAAAGTTTTATGTCGAGTAGTTTTTTACCACAGTTTAATATTTCAAATAACTTGAATCGTTTACTGAAATTTAAATTGCCCAAACAAAGTAACTGCACACACTAACCCGGAATATAAATGCAAAACCAATTAAACAACAAGCACAACACAAAAACAAAGTAATTGGATGTTGATTACTTTGTTTTTGTATTTAAAATGCAGTTGCTTGATTTTTCGCTTCGTGAAACGATCCCAGGTAAGATGTTCTGAATGTAATTACTTTGTTTATCATTAGGGCAGCCGAGTTAACCTAGTGTTGCCTACTACAAAATTTAATTTCCCTATTTTTCATGAGATTCTGGTCGATCTATACTTACTATGTTATCGATCAATGATCATTGTAAACAACGGATGTGAGGCATGATCAAAAATGAGTTATGTGACAAAATCAGAGATTTATTGCCTCTATGGTGTACCTCGCTACGTATTCAATAGATACAATAAATCTAGTACGGTGGAACACCTGATTTATAGGACAGGCATTTGCCAACCCGCAAGTGTACTCGGAGATATCGTCAGTAAAATGTGACGATAATAATGTCGCCAGAATTTGTGAAATTAAACATCGAAAAAGAAAACGGCAATCGTGTTTTGCCTTTATCTTTAAAAACGTTTTCTTAAACTTATACCTACATGTTATCTGACAAACATTCATTATCTACAATGAACTCTAATCCCATCTGTGATGAGTTATTCCAAGCACGTTTGTTTTGATCTTCAGTACACAATGCAGTGGCCGCCCCTCGCGTATTAAATTTGGTTATTAGCAAACTTTGATCGGCGGTGTTGACCCCGGCCGGAGTTCATCGATCCGCCGCGACTTTCACCCGGATCATAAACTGAGCCACCCACTTTCAAAACTGAAAAAAACAGTTCCCGACTCACTTCAAAACTAAGTCTTCCTAATCACGCGGCGCGAACAAAGTTCGCTGAAGTTTTTTCCAAGTTCAGTTAAACTTCATCGATGTGGGGATCGTTCACCCTGGTGGCTGGTAGGGACACTTGCATACGACTTCGTCCGCTCCTCGAGCCATTGAAACAAAATGTGGAGCAAGGTTGCCCAGATTACTTTCATGACGAACTTTTTACGGATCGATGCGGCAGCGGGCGTTAAAAGTTTACTACCCGCTTTTCCGGTGCGCTCGTAAAGTTTTGAACACGAGCCCACCGAGGAATATTTAATACGGCCATTCTAATTAGGCATCTGCACGTTGGTATATTTTATGTTATCTACGAGCGGATAGGTATAGGAGGTTGGCTTCATTACACGGACGCCTCGCAAAGAACCTTTATTTACTTTACATATCAGCGCCCGTAACTAACGAGCGCAGATACCTGCTCGGCATTCGTATTCACAAAAGGTTCTCTCCTACCTACGCCGGGCGCGAAATAGGAGGCGAGCCTGGAAGGAGGCATAAAGGAGAAAATAAAATAAAGACGGCGCCAGCGAGCGGATACGAGGTCCGCGAAAAAAGTACGAGAAAACCGGGCTTAATGGTGAGACGCAGGTGAGTTGGGCGGGCTCGGGTGGGTGGTTCGCCGGGATTGGTCGGCGCCGCCCAGCCGCGAGCACGCCCCGCTCCCCCCAGCCCCTCCACGCGCCCCCTCCCGCGGCCACCGGCTATCGCCACCGACCACCTACCGACCACCCGACACGAGCTATGCCTGTGTCGTGAATTAGTTTGCCAACTTTCTGTCTATGGCGGAGGCTTCAGAGATGTAAGTATGGACGACGGGCTGAATAATCGATAAAGGTGTTTATTGAAAACGGGTAAGGACGAAGCTCTTTATTGCTTCTTTATTATTAAAGTGGAGCTAAAACGGTTGATATGCTTTTACGCTGACTGGGCTACAGTCTGAACCTAATCTGTTGTAGGGTATAGATAGGTAAACGTTTTTTGTACTTAGTAGGTTTTTTGTACTTCCAAGTTATTTTTTTTTATTTTTTTTATTTATTCAAGTAGGTACAAGTTAGCCCTTGACTGTAATTTCACCTGATGGTAAGTGATGATGTAGTCTAAGATGGAAGTGGGCTAACTTGGAAGAGGTATGCATAGGTTATACCCCTGATCGTTTTTTTCGCGGCATCGTACCGGAACGCTTAATCGCTTGGTGGCATAGCTTTGCCAGTAGGGTGGTAACCAGCCACGGCTGAAGCCTCCCACCAGACCAGACCAGAGACAATTTAGAAATTATAAAATCCCAAATTGCCTCTGCCGGGAATCGAACCCGGGACCTCCCACTTATAAGACCACAGCGCTCACCACTGCGCCAGGGAGGTCGTCAAGTTATAAAATTCTAAATGTTTATCGACTAAGGATTTAACTAAATAACTGAAATATAACTTACTTATATCTACTTCGAGCCATGACAGGCATTTAAAGAATCGTAATTGTTAAAGTTTTTGAACACCAAATAAAAGCAAAGTGGGTTGCGCAAGTCTGTAATATTAAGCGTCAAATTTTAGTTAAAGTTCAACGAATTCTGACCTGTACTATCCAAAGTGGCTTTTTTTAGGTTAACTAAACCGTAACTTTACTTTGACCGCGTGATATGCAACACAACCTTAAGAACTTTTTTGAATCAAACGAAAATAAAAAATTGAGAAATATTTTTAAAAGCTATAGATATGTATATTAGCGATAACACTGTAAGTTTGAAAAAAAACTACTGTACTCTGATTTTTAATTCGGTGGAATTCAGACAGCTGTCATTGTCATTTACAAATGAGTTATTTGTATGGAAGACAGGGTTAACATCAACGAAGTACGATTTTACCCCAAACTACCTACTTTAATTCCCTGTCAACATAAAAAGCCCTAAGCCGCGTATTAATATTAGTCATTTCGCTCTAAAATAGAAATCGCTAAAAGTGTAAACAAGAAAGTGCACACTAACAGCAATAGTAAACAAAAGAAGCACATTGAAAAATTTATTCAAAAATGGAAGTCGAATGACATTATCACCATGAAGTGTCTGTCAGGCATTTGTCATATCTAGATGCGGCAGTTGATTTTTATTTACATAAGTTTTGAATTTTTTATCTTTTTTATGGGAATTGCTTTATCTCTGGTAACATTACTAAACGTCAGAATTCCACGGAATTAAATATCAGAGTATATATATACTTATATATCTACACACACAAAATGATAGATCCCTGAGATTCAATAGACAGCTGAGTGCGCTACCTGAGGGATGCATGAAAAATTGTGTAACTCTGTGAACATTTAATTCGGCTAGGTTTACAAATCTAACCAAACGAAGAATATTTTAATATTTATTTATTTGTTTTATTTATTTATTTATTTTAAATAACAAAAAAAGTTCAAAATACAAAAAAATACAATGAAATAGTGATTTCCACATTAGGATTCCCTGTGTCGTGGAAACCACTTCCTTCCTTAACTTATGAAACATATAAAAAAATAAATTTAACTAACAAAAACATGCGACTAAATCGTTCCCTGTGTCGTGGAAACCACTTCCTTCCTTAACTTATGAAACATATAAAAAAATAAATTTAACTAACAAAAACATGCGATTAATAGGTATAACTCAGTCCAATCTTCAGATATTTGTTTGCAACTCTTTGAACAAAAGTCGTGCATGAAAGAAGAAACAAAACCCACGTTTAAAACGGTCCTAGTTGACAGATATCGCATCAGTTCCGCAAATCGAAATGAACAGCAACACGGCACGCTCGCGGACACTCGGAAAAGAGCAAAAACCTTTGGAACAAAGAAAAAAAAACGCGAATATCCCCAACCATTGTTCACCGGGCACAATGCCTTTACGACACCGGGCAAATAACGTTTGGAAAAATGTAAAAAAGCCCGCAGTTGTGGGCTGCGAGTAAACACGTCACCCTTGTTGAGTTGATCTGGCCATTTGAACGCCCTGCGCCAAAAAAGAAGGTTGCCGAATTCAATTCTCGATATCCATTTTTGACGTTTCGTGATTAGAACTCAGCTTGGTCGTTAGCTGGACGCCCGAGGGGATGTTAACTTTGATTTTTCCTATTGATTTCAAGTGCGAATTGCGCGACAGACGGGGTTTGTGATTCACCTGGTCTCATCTACCTGCGTAGCAACTCGTATCTACCTTTAAACCCTACGGCACAACAAAACATTTCATACAAGGCTACTCTTGTATGATAATATGTTATGTTGTGCTCCTATACGTTTCAGTCGAAACGGAACGAACATTAACACGGAATCCGCGTTTTACTGTGTTTTGTGTAACATTGTTGTTTTTACCATCAATTTTGAAAATTTCAGTAGAATCATTTAGTTTGGACGGAGATTCAGCCGACTGCTATAAAAAACTCACCTATTGGTAGATTAACGAACAGCATTAATATCAACGTTATGATCTATTATTATAGCAACTAATAGTTATTGCAGAAGTTTCTAAGAAACTATTTGACCTGAAAAATGACGAGGTTGTATGTTTAATAGTAAACCTAATCATGCAACTCATACTGGAGCCATATTTAGGCACGGGAATCTGTGTATAATAAATTGTTTAAGATTGCAGTAGGAAAGTGCAATTAAATTTTGATATACTGACCTAAGTATTTGTTAGCAATAATAATACATCTCATGGGTGTCTTCGGATAGTCTTAGCGTAATAATAAATATATCATAGTTATCGTCAAGGGGCGAATTGGAGGGAAATAAAACGATGGCCCCCGGAAGGGTCGCGAAAGAAAAACGATTAATATTAACTGAAATTGTTACGGCCCTTTTATAGCCCGCTCATATTTTTACTGCGCCGTATCAAAGAGTTGAATTCTCAGTCTAATTTTATGCTCGTGAAATTCTACGATAATAAGTAGGTATAGATCGACCAGAATCTCATGAAAAATAGGGAAATGAAATTCCAAGGTTAGCAACACTACGGCTGCCCTAGCGATAAACAAAGTAACTGTCATTTTTTGTGAAATTGACTTTTTGCATTAACAAAAGTTTTATGTCGAGTAGTTTTTTACCACAGTTTAATATTTCAAATAACTTGAACCGTTTACTGAAATTTAAATTGCCCAAACAAAGTAACTGCACTCACTAACCCGGAATATAAATGCAAAAACCAAGTAAACAACAAGCACAGCAGCGTCGATGCGTAATGTGTTATTTCTTTATTTTGTTTGTTGAAGAGAGTGTACATTTTTGTGTACATTTTTGTAATGTAATGTAGATAATAATGAGTTAGGTACCATATCTAAACATTACTTTTACATTACTTTGTATTTACTTTTCATAATAAATTATTTTAGTCAGTAAAAGTTGATACTTTAAGAAACCTATCGTGTTTAACTATGTATAAAATAAGCATGCTTTTAATCAAACACTTCATTAATAGTGAAGGGAAAAAGACGAATTTAATCCAAAATTGCGGGCGAGAAAATGATCCCCTTAACGAGCGTGCAGTGCCAACGGTATTCTTACATTAAAATGTAAACATTACCCCTTTCGCAGCCCTTGTAGGACCGAATCGTAATTTGTCTGCGACATTGTACAGACGCAGACGGGCGTTCTGAATGCTCAAATATTTAAAGTTATTGTTATCAATATCAATTGTCTCGTTGGTCTAGTGGTTAGCATATTCGACTGTAGATCACGAGGTCCCGGGTTCGATTCCCGGGTCGGACAAATAATTAATTGTTAGGTATTGGGATTTTCTGTCAAGAAATTCTCAGTGCCAGCCCGGAGTTGGTAGTTGGCGGTGTTTTCACCTCCGTGCCTCGGAGAGTACGTTAAGCAGTCGATTCCAGTTATTATCACTATCATGTGGAAATAGTCGTTAAAGCCCGCCAACCCGCATTGGAGCAGTGTGGTGGGTCTAAGCTCTAAATCCCTCTCTCCTATTAGAGAGGAGGCCTGTGCCCAGTAGTGGGACGTTCAAAGGTTGCAGTGGGTTATCAATAAATAATCCACTGTTTTAAGTGTTCTGAGGAGTTGTTTAGTTTAATACTACTTACCTTCTCTTTTTTTTACGCACCAGACTCTACCGAAAATTAATGGTTTCACCCTCAGTGGCTTGTTTTGACCAAGCGTTATGCTAGATCATTCTGCCACATAAACAAAAATTGTGGAACCAAATTCCTTCGGCGGTATTTCCATTAAGCATTGGTATGAAGTTATTCAAAGGGCAAATCAATGAAGTCCTAAAATGCTGGCAACGCAGTAACGTATGCTACAGCACCACAGGATAATACGCTAATGATCATGGACGGCGGTAATCACTTAACATCAGGTGGCTCGCTTGCTCGTTTGATCGTTCAAGTAGGTATAGAGGAACTATTTAAACTATATTTATTCCGGATTTGATATTTTGATCAATATACTTTTCTCCGTCAGTAAAAGTTTAAAATTTACTTCTCCCACGTCGACTTCTCTGGAATAGCGCAAATTATTTGTGGAAGGTTGCGGGTTCGATTCCTGTCAGAGTCAATTTGGGAAATTATAATTCTTTGGGAAGTTGTCGCTGTGGCTTTAATTTTCTTGCTACTTGCAAAAGCTAGAAGAACGCTAGAACTTTGAACTTCGCACATCTAATCGTTTGTTTCTGAAGCTACACAGCGACTGCACATTTCACTCCGCACACATTCGAACGCCTGTCGAGTCGATGCGATGTTAATGGAGATTTGGCAAACTACGCTCAAACACAACAAAACACCAATACGCGAAGCAGCATCGTAACACTCGCTAAAACGCACGTTTTCGATGCCACGATCTTGAAACGCAAATGCTAAGAGCAGCTTGTGTGCGTTGATCGATCAAAATTGCGAATCGCGAATGCTAAAAGCAGCCGCGTGTGTGCGTTGGTCCTTATGAGGTGAGTCCAAACGCGACGTTTCAACCGCGCGTTTGCAGCAGACTCTACGAGCGTCTCATCTAAGTGTCAAGCACCTCAGAGCGGTCATCTCCATCCAGATCACTCCCCAGGGTCTCCTAGACCCCGGCAACCTGGATTTATTCCATTTGAATACCATCGTGGCAATGGTGCCTCTGCGTCGTCGAGTTTTATGGCTTTAAGATGTTTCTTGCTGTGATATAATTAAACAATACCCATCAACATAGGTATATGCGTAAATAAATATTTTAAACGCGTTTTTTTTGTAATGTTAATGATCGTTAGAAAAACGATATTGCAATAAATTAATAGCAATTTAGTAACCATGCAGTAGGGCATCGCGATGAATAATTGCAGGTATGAACTTAGCTGCTCTGCCATCGAGCGCCATGCCTCCATGCTACTGCTATGTTTGTATGTGCAATAGATCTCACAAAAATGCCATCTGCATAAGTTGTCGTCGCTGCATTGCGCGAATACGTACATTCTCGCACATTTATTGACCAACTGTATGATTATAAAACTGTGCCATTATGCTAACCGTGTCTGTGTCCGTGCTAAGTTTGTAGAGGCATAAATCTAGTTTGCATGTAAACGCGGCCCGTTCACACGTCTAGACGAAATTGGAATTTACATCAATTTAGTATATTTTGCCGACCATACGCAGCTACAGTTCTGACCGAACTTCTTTAGAAATAAGAAGTAACCTTGTATTTTGTAGATAGGTAAGGTCTTTCCATCCTTACAAGAAATCCGTTTGCGACATTGGATGAAAAAATACAAATACAAAAAGCAAAAAAACATGCAAAAAAAAAGAGTGCAAGTGGAAATTACTCATAGTGAAGGGACATTTCATAACGTGCTATAGAATGATTTACTGAAGATGAAATACTTATAATGAAGGTAGCTGCTTTTGGAGACCCAACAAACTGCCGTCCTGATTTATAATTTAAAATTATAAAATATTCAATTATAAAAATAAGTCTTTAGTAATAAATAAATTAAGTAAAAATAATATTAAAATATTAACAGGTATAAATTAAAAATTTTAAAAACACCCGGCATTCGCCATTTTGTGGAGGCAGACAATCTTAGATTTACATAGTGCTATGCTACTAGTCAAGCCCTTTCATTTGATACCCATATTGAGGGAGTTGTGATAAAATATGTTATCCGCCATTTTGTAGCGGCGGCCATCTTCGATCGATTTTCATCAAACATAGCTAACAACACTCTCGACTAATTCATCTTTCAAACAAAAAAAACCGCATTCAAATCGGTCCATCCGTTTGAGCGCTACGAGGGAACAGACAGACACACACACACACACACACACACACACACACACA
This sequence comes from Melanargia galathea, assembly GCA_920104075.1. NCBI lineage: Eukaryota > Metazoa > Arthropoda > Insecta > Lepidoptera > Nymphalidae > Melanargia > Melanargia galathea. Next base: position 7,263,899 of record OV049864.1, read on the forward strand.
CACACACAGACACGTCAAACTTATAACACCCCGTCGTTTTTGCGTCGGGGGTTAATTAAAATATTAAAAATAAATAATAGTTTAAAAAAACTAAAAAAACACGCTTTCTTATAGAAAACCAAACTAAAAAATAGAAAATAAATTTTAATAAATATAAATTAATAATATTGTGCATATAAAAAAAATGTATTTTATTTAAAAAAAAGCGTGGGGTGCTTTTTAGATATTATCGAAATGATAATCCTCTATACACCCACGCTTTTTTTTTTTAAATAAAATACATTTTTTTCATATGCACACTATTATTAATTTATATTTATTAAAATTTATTTTCTATTTTTTAATTTGGTTTTCTATAAGAAAGCGTGTTTTTTAAGTTTTTTTAAACTATTATTTATTTTCTACTTTTTAGTTTGGTTTATTTATAAAGCACTAAAAAACCATGTCACTTAAAATACAACAGATATTAATTATTAATAAATTATTTTATTTGTTTTTCATTGTAAATCGTACAATATGATTAAAGTAAATAAGTAGGTACTAATTAATAATATTAAATATTATTTTGTTTTAATATTGTTTTATCTTCGCATTCGTGCGTTTTGTGCTTAGATTGTAGTTGTGTGTGACATCTATTCTGTTTACCCTAGTTACAGTTAGTTACCGTGCGATTTTGAAAGTTTATTGTTTTTCCTTACCAACGACTTTTGATAAATGAACACAAACTCTTATTTTCCAAATTGAATAATGAAATAATCTTATGAAATTAGTGTATTGTCATCGGTCCTCGATAAATCTACAAAGTGTGAATGAAATCTGACCGTTTAAAGTGGGTCAAAATCGCGTTCAAAGAAGTCGGTTACAAACATACATACTGGTGAAGCTAATATAAAGCGTGTAAAAAAGAACATGTAACGCTTTGTTACAGCGTGCGGGGCCTAACTTGTTTCATTTGAATTACTTAGAGGCAGTTAAATCTACATCCTTATTTATCTACTAGAAAATCGAAGTTGCGAAGTTAAGCAAAGCGGTTTCTTAATTCCGTCTAACGGCTGTGAAGACGGTCGAATTCTTTAATTATTTAGCTCTAATGGCAGCCGGCGTGTCCTTTGACGTCGCCCGCTTTAATTTGAGATTCCTCCCCCAAATTAAAAATATAATGAGACTGAACTGTGTCGCCGTTAATTGGAAACCGATACGATAGGCATCTGAAAGACTTATATTTCAGTTAATGAGTGTTTAAAGTTAAATCAAAGTTTCAAAAAATCAGAGAAACACTTTACTTTGCATGGTTCACTGCATGGTTTCGTTTGGAGAGTTTCGGCTTACTAAGGCCCCTATCCCACTGGCGTTTTGCGAGCGTTGGCGTTTCTCCAACGTCTGCGAAGCGTTGTCGCGACGTTAACGTCGCGTTGAAGTTGCGAAGTCAAAGCGTGAACGGTTGCCATTATAGTAGGGGAGCCGAGGATCCTAAATGTGGATTTACTCTAGCGTCGTCGGGACCTAGTAGATTTTATAGATTAGTTGATAGGAAGAATAAAATGTTATATAAGATTTTCCATTTCAGTGGTGGGGAAAGCTTCTAGCTGCACGCTCTCATCTTCAATAGGTGATTTTTATAACTTCAGCTTGTGGAAATCGGCTGATTATATATTTTTTGTTATTTTTGCATCATTTCCTTCAAAATAGAAAACAATTCAACCACCTTCGAGGTTCGAGAAGGTCAAGATAATGTTTTTATTTTTTTTATTTTTGCAACTTTGTAACGCTCCCATTCTCGTATGTTACGTTCAAATAGTCTGATTTTTTAAATATACTTTTCTTAGCTCGTAATTAATCCACCATATCTTAATTTGGCGTTTCTGAGTATTTCTGTCCATCATTTTTTTATTTTGCGCGCGGCTCTATTTAAAGGGCTTATATATGGTAGAGGGTATTCAGTAGGATGCAAGATGCCTCGCCTCTCTTATCTTAATCTGATGCGCTCGAGTAAATCCAAAAATCCTCTCTTGGGCTCTCCTACTATTTGAGACTCTCAACGTTGACGTCGCGTCAACGCGACGTTGTCGCTGCGCAGACGTTGGAGAAACGCGAACGCTCGCAAAACGCCAGTGGGATAGCGGCCTAAGTATACACTCGTATATAAATGACAGATTAGTGCCATAACCCACTGGCACGACACGTCGCGCGCGGCAAGCCGCGGGTTGTCGCGCGCGATTTTATTTTCTATATAAACTCTATGCAAACGCTTGGCGCAAAACCCACTGGCGCGGCGCGATTTCGTGCCGCGCCAGTGGGTTTTGCACGTCAGTTTTACATAGACTTTGTTTAGAAAATAAAATCGCGCGCGACAACCCGCGGCTTGCCGCGCGCGACGTGTCGCGCCAGTGGGTTATGGCACTTAACGTCAATATTTTACATACAGTGCCACAAGTATAAGTTGGCGGTGGCGTTTTAGGAATTATTATTTTATTTTGAGGAATTAAATCGGCCATATTGAAAAGTCACTTTGAAACTTTGATACTTTGTCTTTGTTTTATTTCATTCCCTAACATCTCTGTCTAATCTAAAAATCAGATTTTTTTTTTGTTTGTGAAAGTAGTAGATGTTATAGGTATATACCTACTACAAAAAAAATCGAGAAGCGGCGTAAAATATTATTTACTTTCGGATAGACATAATAGATGGCGCCACTAGCTACTTGCCCCGCGTTCAATACACTAAATTACTAAGCGTAGTCGGGTTTTAGTTTACGAACTTTATCTCTTGTTTTCCAAAAGTGTCTTGTCCGTGGCAACATGTCAAATAAAAAAATAATATGTTGTGTTTTCATATAAACCGAATGCTACAAAGTATCAATTTGTATAACACGACGCAAACAAATGTATGTGATTCCGAGAGTTCCATTCATATTCATGGGACGGCCACATCTCGACCTCCGGCAAATAAAAAAACTGTAATAGATTCACAGAACAAAATCCATCAAGCTGACATTGGACGTTGCGGAGTTATTGTCACTTGACGTGTATACAGGATGCTCCTACTTGGGAAATCAAGTATGTCTTTTCGTACAATACACCAAACAGGCAGGTATATTTTATAACTAGCTGATCCCCGCGACTTCGTCCGCGTGGATATTTATAGGATCGGATTGGATCCCATAATCCTTTTTTGTACCTAAACTAAATGTAGCCTAGAAGTTACTCCTTATATCATCAAGGTATCTGCCATTGAAAGTTCCGTTAAAATCGATTCAGCCCTTTCGGAAATTAGCTGGAACAAATAGACAGATCGAAAAACATAAATTTAAACGTACACCAGTTTAAAATAAGCCGTACGTTCAAAGATCCGGGTCCCAAGTTATTTGACCCCAATAAATATCTGTCATTTCTGATCTAAAAAACCTAAGACCTTGAAATATTTACGGGACAATACTTAAAGTACTACCTTTCTAACAAAAAAAGAATGAGTTAAATCGTACAACGCGTTAATGAATTACAGCTAAATACCCGTTTTAACTTTCATCCCCTCTCCCAAGGGAACCGTGCTGAATTTTGGGATAAAAAGTATCCTATGTCCTACCTCGGAGTATAAACTCAAATCGTACCAAGTTTCATTCGAATCCATTCAGTAGTTTCGGCGTGATGCGCGGCCAAGATACAGACAGACAGACAGACAGACAGACAGACAGACAGACAGACAGACAGACAGACAAAAATAAAACAAATTGCAGTTTTGGCTTCAGTATCGATTATAGAGTGCCTTCCAAAAAAAATTTTCAAAATATCTTCAATGTACAGAATTGGATCTGTTACAGTTTTATTATATTATAGACTAGCTGACCCCCGCAACTTCGTTCGCGTAGATATAGGTTTTTATATAGGATCGGATCGGATCCCATAATTCTTTTATGTACTACTAACTAAATGTAGCTTAAGTTACTCCTTATAACATTAAAAGTTCCATTAAAATCGATCCAGCCGTTTCGGAGATTAGCTGGAACAAATAGACAGACCGAAAAACATAAAATATAAACGCACACCAGTATAAAATAAGCCGTACGTTCAAAGATCCGGGTCCCAAGTTATTTGAACCCAATAAATGTGTGTCATTTCTAAACTAAAAAACCTATGACCTTGAAATATTTACGGGACAATATATAAAGTACTACCTTTCTAACAAAAAAAGAATGAGTGAAATCGAACAACGCGTTAATGAATTACAGCTAAATACACGTTTTAACTTTCATCCCCTCTCCCAAGGGAACCGTGCTGAATTTCGGGATAAAAAGTATCCTATGTCCTACCTCGGAGTATAAACTCAAATCGTACCAAGTTTCATTTGAATCCATTCAGTAGTTTCGGCGTGATGCGCGGCCAAGATACAGACAGACAGACAGACAGACAGACAGACAGACAGACAGACAGACAGACAGACAGACAGACAGACAGACAGACAAAAATGAAAAAAATTGCAGTTTTGGCTTCAGTATCGATTAAAGAATGCCCTCCAATAAAAAATTTCAAAATATATTCAATGTACAGAATTGGATCTGTTACAGTTTTATTATATTATAGATGATGTAAAACTTAGAAAAATATTCAGAAAATAAAATTTTACTTTCAATATAAATGAAAATTGTATTTTATTCGTGATTGTGATTGTATTTTGGATCGAGATCCAAAAAAATTAAAATTAAAATAATTATATTATTTGATAAATGACAAGCTAGTCAAAAAGGTACATAGGTACTATTTTCTGTTCCTTTAAACTACGATAAATTGACAAAATACATATTATATTACATTATTTGCATTAGGTACTCTCCATTTCATTCGTATACATTTTATGTCAAAAGACTTGAAAGTAAACATCCTGTGTAAATGCGGTGCCTACACAGGCGTTGCAATATTTTGCCCACCTTTGGGGTCTCCGCATTATGCATAACTGATAAGGTCTATTCTGTATGCATACGATCCTTAGCCGCGGCAGTAATGACGTAGCGGCCCATGGGATTGTGCTACAGTTTTTGCTACGGCGTTGTTTCTCTTCTTAGTACATTTTTACCCCCCGACGCAAAAACGACGGAGTGTTATAAGTTTGACGTGTGTGTGTGTGTGTGTGTGTGTGTGTGTGTGTGTGTGTGTGTGTGTGTGTGTGTGTGTGTGTGTGTGTGTGTGTGTGTGTGTGTGTGTGTGTGTGTGTGTGTGTGTCTGTCTGTTCCCCTGTGGCGCTCAAACGGGAGGACCGATTTGAATGCGGTTTTTTTTGTTTGAAAGGTGAATTAGTCGAGAGTGTTGTTAGCTATGTTTGATGAAAATCGGTCCAAGATGGCCGCCGCTACAAAATGGTGGATTACATATTTTTTCACAACTCCCTTAATATCAAATCATCAAATGAAAGGGCTTGACTAGTAAAATAGCATTATTGCAAATCCAAGATGGCCGCCGCCACAAAATGGCAAATGTCGGGGGTTTTCAAATTTTTCATTTATACTTGTTTCTTACTATTTTGCCGGTAACTTTAGTATTGGCAAAAATAATGACTAAATTTAATTTTCGCAGTATTTTTTTCTAACTTTTTAATAAATAGTTAAATAAAATATTTTTATTAATCAGTAATTTATTTATTATTAAAAAATGTTAATATTTTTCTACAAATAGAAAACGTGGATACTACCACTACACCTATACTTTTTATATTTAAAAGTTATACTCGTATATTATTGCCTGTAAATATGAAAAGGTGAGGTTAACGAAATAATTATAGCGGATTGATTGATTGATAGTGATATGATAAGGAACTCTCTCCTGAAAAACCTTTTCGAGATACCACCCTGTTCATATTATAGATCAGCGATATTATAATTATATCTAAGTCCATAATAGTAAAGGTATAAGGTACGTAATCAGTAGACCGTGTCCGAAATACTTCTGACTTCTGAGTCCTTTGTACGCAGTAATATTTTAACGGAACAGAAAGGTTCCCAATTTCCAACACATGCCAATCACAAGAGCCGGTCCCTCATTCCGGATATTCAATTCCTGGACATGTCCGAACTGTCTCGGAACAAATATTTATCAGAAACCTGTAAGGAATACGCAAAACGATATAAACATATCCCGGGACAAACAAAATATCCCAGTGATGGATTATTGCGAGTGACCGCCGCTATTTCCTATTGGAATAAGGAATTACCATATGCGTCCTGTTGCTGGTGACCGACTTGCGTAGTGTGGAGATGGACTTTGTTTCGAGATTTTTTAACCGATTTGAAAAAAACCGGCCAAGTGCGTGGCGGGCCACGCGCAGTGTAGGGTTCCTTAGTCACAATCCTCGAAAAACAGATATAACTCCTTAACCTGTGAACCCTACTTAGCCGTGATAGTTTTCCTTTAAAATTGATTATATACCCTACTGCTGTGAATTTTATCAAGTTCCTATATACTGCCATTTGGCTGATAGAGGGGGGGGGGACACTTGACTCTAATAAAAATTTGCACTTTAAAACATCATATTTTACAAACGGATCTAGAAATCGAAAAATGATGTTCCCACACCCACAGTATTTTTAAAAGACCTATTCAACGATACCCAAGACTATAGGGGTAGACGAGAAAAAAAATATTCATTCCCACTTTACATGTAGGAGAGCTACCCTAAAAAAAAATATTTATCAAAATTTTATTTCACCACTTTGTCGACGTGATTAATATTTATACTCATGCCAAATTACAGATTTCTAGCACTAATAGTCTCTGAGATTAACCGAGGACGGACGGACGGACAGACAGACAGACAGACAGACAGACGGACGGACATGGCGAAACTATAAGGGTTCCTTGTTTACTACGGAACCCTAAAAAAGGAGGTTATCAATTCTACACGTATGATGGAACCGCAATATATTCATGTATGATGCTTTTCGAGCACTATCTATTCGAGCTTCCAAACAAATATACCTACATTATACAGTTTTATAAGTGTATGTATGTATAAATATTTGTTGACACATTTCTCTGAAACTATTAATCGGAATGTGCCATTCTTCTTACTGGCTTACATAGGTATTTCAACTTAGGAAACAGTGCAAGTTTCTTTATCAATCGGTTCAGTAGTTTTCAAGATATGGATACTTTCCCCTTTTCAGTTATTCTTTATTTCGGTATATTGAAGTCGATTTAAATTGCTTGTTTGACAATATAAAGAATTAACAGGATTTGTCCTTTTATGTTAACTGTAATATAATTTCAAAGCTTTGAATGCGAAGGAAAATTCAATCTTGATATACCTATAAAACAAAGTTGGGTTTGTTCGAACAGATATAACTCAAAAACGGCTGGACCAATTTTCATGGTTTTTGATTTGTTGTATTTGTCTCCGTCTTGAATAGCAGAATAACTATTAAAAACATTGGAAAATTGACGAAAAAATAAAATAAAATAAAAAAACATTTTCCCATACAAAATGTTGGTATCGAGTCCGATAACGGGATTCGCTCTCCACGTGCGAAGCTGGGGCGAGTCGCTAGTTTAATATATTTCTTGCCGGATTTATCTTCAAAACTTAAAAACTAACCGTCTCATTGATTACGTTATTTATGTATCTTATAGATTGACAAACAAACAAATGAAGGTTCAGTATATAATATATTAAACCTTCTTTTGTTTCTCTTATTCGAAATTCGAAATATTCTACATAAAGAATTAAATGCAAAGTAATGCAAGAATTAAATGCACTCCATACAATGCAAGCATTTGTAGCTCGCGCGCGGTCGGCGGCGTCACGACGCGGCGGCGAGCGGAGACCCTTCAGAAAGTTTGATAATAACACCACCAGCGCCGGCCGGTAATGTGACAGCCGATACGTCGCGAGCAGCCTCGCTGGACAATTTAAATTTCGAACCTTCATTTGTACCCACAGGCCACAGCTACATTGCCATTCCTTTATTCTTTTTTTTCCCTTATTAAACATTGATTTTTCTACCTCGTATAGGATTGAATATAGTTTCATTTTTGTAGTGCGTATATAATGTATTGCAGCTTTTTATAGATTTGTTAATCTATATAATTTATATAAAAATCAATATAAACACGTTTGTCCGGTTTTAATTGTATATCACACTTAGTTACAACAAGCGGACACCCGCGACTTCGTTCGCGTGGATATATATTGGTTTTTAAAAATCCCGTAGAATCTTGTGTTTTTCCTAAGCTCCTTTGAGCTCATATCATGCTAAAAACTGTTAAAAGTTCACTGGCGGATGTTTAGGTAGATCAAAATGTAAACATCCGCCAGTGAAAGTCCCATCAAAATCGATCCAGCCTTTTAGAGATAAGTCGGTAATCTTTAAAGTATCTACTTTCTAACAAAAAAAGAATGAATGAAATCGGACCACGCGTTTCTGAATTACAGCTAAATATACGTTTTGACTTTCATCCCCTCTCCCAAGGGAACCGTGCTGAATTTCGGGATAAAAAGTATCCTATATGTTACTCCGTAGTATGAACTTAAATCGTACCAAGTTTCGTTTCAATCCATTCAGTAGTTTTTGCGTGATGCGCGCACAAACATACAGACAAACAGACAAACAGATAAACAGACAAACAGATAAACAGACAAACAGACAAAAATTTCAAAAATAGCTTTTTTACGTTCTATTACTTATCCCTAACATCCCCCAGTTATTATTTTGCAAAAATCTTCAATGTACAGATACGGCAAGTCTACGATTTTATTATATGTATAGATATAGATTATTAGGTTCCGTTAAATCAATTTTAACTAAGTAAGTTGTTTTTCCTGTATGTACCCCTAAACCGAATTAAAACTATTGTGACCAAATTTTTGTAGGTTCTTCTGTGTACGCCCACGAATGTTCCTTGCCCAAAAAAATATAATGTGAATAATTGCGTGAAACTATGAAAATTAAAATATACTACCTTTTAGGTGTATATGTTACAGCCAAAGTAATAAATAAGGATATTATGTATACTATCCAGCTATTATAAATAATATCAACTCAATTTGGATAAAGTAATAATTGACACAGAATTATTAAAATTATCTAGCTATTATAAATAATATTCAGCTATTTTATATAATATCTTGGAAGACTTGGATAAAGTAACAAAACAAGGACTTATGTTTAACTGATCACCAGATATTGCAAAATATAACGTCAAATAAACAGTTTATACCACCCAAAAACATACTTAGTTACTTCTGCAACGGCTTTGGCGAGAAGTGCAGCCCCATCGCCCTTGCGTTGCAAAGTCCAGGCATTCACGCTCACCTCCGCAGCTTCGGCTTGCTGGTCGCCTTCGGCGACCTGCCTCATCCGTTACGGTTCGCACGGGTGCCTGCGATTTACTACGGCGGGCGGGGGCTGCTCTCCCTTCGCGCCTACGTCTTTACAAAAACACTCTAGGGGCAGGGCAGACAAAACTACGAGGTCTGTGAAATGAAACTTGACATAATTTAAGTTAATACTACTGAGTAACTTATAGGATACTTTTCATCCCGAAATTCATCACGGTTCCCTTGGGAGAGGGGATGAAAGTTAAAATGTGTACTTAGCTGTAATTTATTAACGGGTAGTTCGATTTCATTCATTCTTTTTTGTTAGAAAGGAGATATTTTAAAAATTATTCCGTCAATATTTCAAGGTCATCGGTTTTGTAGTTCAGAATTTACAGCCATCACAACCCTCAGTATTCCATATAACTTGGAACCCGGATTGCACAGGAACCTTTAAACGTCTGGATTATCATCTGGGATGCATTTAAATTTGTGTTTGTCTGTCTCCGAAATGCTGGACCAATTTTGACGGGACTTTCATTGGGAAAACTTTAGGATGGGAAATAGCTATTAACAAATTAATACTCATTACTGTAGTTCCATTTTAATGCACCATTTTTAACAGTATGAACTAAAAGGAGCTCGGGCGAAGTGGCAGGTATCCACTACTTCATTAATAATACTTATTTTCGTGAGGTACTTATCTCCTGAGAAATTACAACAGCTATGCCAATAATGTTTCTATCATCAGCTTTGGCACGGTCTACATCAGGAATTTTAGGCTAGGTTAGGTTAGGTTAGGATAGGGTAGTTTAGATTACGAGATCGTGGTGATCATACCACGCTACGAAGGAATGAGATGCGGGAGGGGAAGCAAGTCGGGCCGTATTTATCATTTTGACCAACGTTCACCTGCTACTATGAATAATGCCTGGTTTGACATAATATTATGAATAATATCTGGACAATTTAGATATTATTTATAATTGCCAGTCATTATGAATAAAAGCTAATTAATTACTTTGGCTGTAACATATATATTATGTACTAAGAAAATATTAAGTCAAGAAAAAATGTATTACGAAACATTTAGTGCGAACTGTTGCCTACTTTTGTGGTGAAAACCAAAACGCAATGATGTGGTCGTACAGTGATAAACGAGACATTCATGAGGTGTCACAGACAGCCGTGTGGGATCACACGTGTCATTACGGCGGTAATGCGGCGAAAGCTGCGGGCTCCTTTGGACCCGTCAACGTGACAATACTAAATTATTTACCCTAGATTATGGATTGGTCTCCACTCGCAGCGTAGCGGAGACCAAACCTTAAGGTTGCTCTGTTCACGCGCTTCTCCATACAAACGTATTACGCCTATTATTATAATATTTGTCGCAATAGATCTAAAGTTAAGCCAGACATCAATTTATATCTCCATTATCTATGCCATAAAATAAAAAAAATAATAAAATTATATTTTTTTTGAAAGTTATGACGCTTGAGAAACCACTATTTTTGAGCAAATTTTGAGGCAATTTCTTGCCTAAATAAACTATATAAGAAACTAGAAAATTGAAAAACGACCAAAGTCTTGTCATACGTTACTTCATATTAATTTCAAATGTCTTTAGTTCATGTAAAAAATTGCCAAATATTTGCTAAAATACGCGTAATTCCAAACCTAGATTTGCATCTTTTTACTTTGCCGTTTTTCACTAAAAATCGTGATATCTCAAGCAAAATTTATTTATTTAATTAATTTATTATTTATTTATGTATATATTTTTAGTACTCTTCTATACTGAAGACGTCTCGCTCTCTAAATGCAGAAATCACTGTTTTAGACTCCACTCACCAAAGATTTGTCGCTCCCATGGAGAGGGCTCTTAAGAACCCAGAAGTAAAGAAGAGTAGATACTAAAATAAATGAAATGAAATAAAAATAAATTAATAATAAATTAATTAAATAAATAAATTTTGCTTGAGATATTATCATGATTTTTAGTGAAAAACGGCAAAGTAAAATGATGCAAATCTACGAATTTTTTTATTTTATAGTAGGTATAGATAATAGAGATATAAATTGATATCTGGCTTAATTTTAGATCTATTGCGACAAATATTAGAATAATAGGCGTAATACGTTTTTATAGAGAAGCGCGTAAAAAGGGAAACCTTAATCTAAGTATTTACCGATGCCTAAATGAAAAATGTGGTCATATTCTTGTCTTGTATTTTATTGTATTTTGACAGTCAAAGACAGGGGTATAAGTTTACTCGTATATATATTGTGCTGGTAGAATGGTAATTAGTCACGTCTGAAGCCTCCCACCAGACCAAACCAGAGACAATTTAGAAATTATAAAATGCCAAATTGGCCCTGTCGGGAATCGAACCCGGAACATTTCATGCATAATACCACAGCACTCATCATTGCGCCTGGAAGATCGTCGAAAGACTGACTTGAGCAACCCAGTCTGCTTTTATGCTGTATTAAAAAATTGGTTGTCTGTAAAGTCCCTTTACGGACGATAATTTTACGTGATAAACGTCATAAGAAACCATTGTCTCTCTATCGCTTGTTCCGCGCTCTCGCTTGCATACTCAGCTAACATTGCCTCTCTATCGCTTGTTTCGCGCTCTCACTTGCACGCTCAGCTAGGCGGTACGTGACAAGGAGTCATGCTTTTTCAAAGACTTTTGCAAAGACTTTGCAATCGTCCGTTGTAAAGTCGGCATCTCCTGAAGATACTCCGGTGTCGGAGCGAAACGATCGTCGAGTTTATTTTGTGGTGAATTTGTGCGGTGTTGTGCCTACAAATTTGTCACTGTTAGCGGATTATAGTTGTGTACTGTTATACAATCAAATACAAAGTAATTTTGTATTTGATCATGGAATTCCGCAAAGTAACGCCTGCTTCTATTCAACATGCTTTTTCGTGCGTGCGGCCGGCGTTCATCGATTTATAAGACGTTATCACGTCAAAAAGCATGCCCAGAAAATTTACATATGTTGAGGAAATCAAAGAGTATTATAATCACTACTACGTTTTAGACGATTAGCTAACAGTCAACGATTAATTCTCCTCATCAAGACTCCGTCTTCATCGCAATATTACCAACAAATTACCAATCATTATCAAGCCTTCAAACCTGCCTTCGACATATTTGGGCGTCATAATCAAATAGATGTCATTACGTCAACAACAAAGGTGATTCAATGCGATCCGACAAGTCAGATGCTAATCATTCAACCCTTTAGGTCGACAAATCGGAAATTAGGGAGGCATGAGCGCTCGCGGGATAACCCCGACTTCATAAACTAAGGGTCTCTGAGACCCCGGAGACTCGGACCAACCTTGTCCTGTTTCTTTAAATATTTAACAATGTGTAAGCGACGTTTTACTTGAGCAAATGTGACATTTTACTAATATAACCTTTGCTGTGCTAAATAGAAAGGTATAGCAGACAAATATAAATTAAAAATTTAAAAAACTCCCGACATTCGCCATTTTGTGGCGGCGGCCATCTTGGATTTGCAATAGTGATATTCTACTAGTCAAGCCCTTTCATTTGATACCCATATTAAGGGAGTTGTGAAAAAATATGTAATCCGCCATTTTGTAGCGGCGGCCATCTTGGATTGATTTTCATCAAACATAGCTAACAACACTCTCGATTGATTCACTTTTCAAACAAATAACCGCATTCAAATCGGTCCACCCGTTTGAGCGCCACAGGGGAACAGACAGACACATACACACCCACACACATACACACACAAACACACACACACACACACAAACACACACACACACACACAGAGACACGTCAAACTTATAACACCCCGTCGTTTTTGCGTCGGGGGTTAAAAATAGATTAAGACCTCTTATCCTTAAGTTAGATAAGCAATTTCAGAACTTCAGATGCACTCTCCGTGTAAGTTGGCCGTCTTCAGACGATTATAGTATCGTATATCTTCGATCGTGTTACACGAGGCTCGCAGGAAGACCCGTTAGTAATTCGACTACTGGGTCTCGACTTAGTCACTCAACATAAACCGTATTAAAACTTTAATTAAATATTATAAAGAACAAAACAATTTATAATAAGTACAATAAGTTGCTTTCGGTCTCCAACACGATACAATTGTGTTCAAAATGCTTCATGCAGAAATAGGAGCGGGATAATTCTAAATTTTCTAGAAATAACATGTGAAAGAGTTACAAAAAATTCTCACCACGATGTGAAGCTTTTGCCTTAAAAGTGGGAGGTCCTAATTGACCACAATGTCAATTTGGAAATTTTTTTGTTCTAAATTATCTCAGGACTTTTATAGTAGGTGGTCAGTTGCGGCAAATCATCGCTTTACCAATGGTAAACCGTACCTCCAACCGATTTAACTTTTTGATACGATATGTGGAACTCAATTAGGGATAAAATGTGGAAATCAATTAGGGATAAAATGCCACTTAACCTTTTCAGGTTAGGGCACACCCACTTCATCATCACTTATTTAAAAAAGAGTAATTAGGATAAGTACCTACATCTTCAAATAGATATCTTGGATTGTAGCATCACAGTTATATCCTTGTATAAAATTAATACCAGTATAATCCAAGACTCAAGGTATAATCATAACACAAGGGATCAATAAGAGAAGACGGGTGTAATGCCAGTAATAAATAATTAAGGGCGAACCCAAACCACGCATTCCTTCCCAGATGACGACGACATCTTAAAATATGGCCACCCTTTCTTCAGCTGTTGACTTCGACCCTTCGCCACACACTGCTCAGCATAATTAATAAATGACCTACCCGGTCCCTTAAGCGCTGATGAACATACAACAGCCCTTGAGGTCATAACAATATACCTAATTAATATTCTCTTAAAAAAATTACGTGTGTAGTAACAACCCATGTAAGTAGGTAGCTATTTCTACCTAAGTAACCGAGTAGCGTAAGTGAATCTAAAAAATCAGGTAACCGAAATAGACTTTAAAATTGCGAAGTACAAGTATTTACTTCTAAAACCTCGGAATCTGACTCTTCAAATAACAATACAACTCATGGTACTTTTCTACATCTAAAATCGTAGAAACTGAAATGGCCAGTAAAATTCGTAAGACTTAATGCTCTGTCCTTTAAAATATATTCACGGGATAGTTACTTATACTCATTTTAATTAGCCTAAATGAATGATCTCCCATTTAAAACGAGCGTTACCTCAGGGTAATCTGTTGTAGGTAAAGCAAAAGGTACTCTCTAATTACAGCTAATCGCATTGCAGCAATTAAAACAAATAGCCGATAGTATCTAAATAGCACGGCCGGGGCCGCACCGCGGCTCTCCCATTAATTACTTAAATTTAATTCATATGAGACCCACGCACCACTATTTACATTCAAAAACCCACCCCGCCCGCATCTCACAACCCTTGCTAAACTTGTCAACCCTAAGACGCTAACTCCTAAGAAGAGTTTCTTTGATAGTGCGCTCCGGTGGCTTTGAATAAAGGCCAGGGTCGATAGAGTTTTGATCTGTAATTTTATAGCTTTGAGTCGGCCCCCAGATACGCGGTATAAGGATTGTGGCGTATCGAATCGGCTTACTTGTTTTTGTTAACGATAACCGCTAAGTTCTCCACCCGTACAATCATTCTTTGAACTTTAAACAATGAGGTGGTAATTTTGGGGACCTTTGTTTTAGTAAAGTTTAAATGACATAAAGGTTACCGCTGAGTTGCAAAATACAAACACTTCTTAAAGGTCTCCAATTAAAGGAGTCGGTTACTAATCTGATCTAGGTCAGGTTTATAAGGAGAATTAGAGAACATCGCAGGTAGCTCGGAAAGATCAAATGGTTTATCGAAAATGAAGATCACGTGTAAAGACTTCGTAGACCTAGTGAAATTTTCCATGCCCATAAACAGTATCGTTACTGACTGGTTGACTGAATGACAATGCACAGCCTCGGTCAACTTTGAAAAGAGATTTGTTTGGAGAAAAAATTCCTTTGGCACCGAGGAGAGGTTTTTTGAAAAATCCTAAAATTTTAAGAATTATTTTCTATATACTATACTCTATTCAAATAGAGTATAGAATAGAAAACAATTCTTAAAACTAAATCAACGGGAACGAAGTCGTGGACATCAACTAGTAAACTACTATAATATAAACAAAGCTCAGCATTATGTACATTCGAATTCGCAAAAAGAAAAAGATTTGTCAAATGACAAAAAGTAGAGATCGTTCCGTTCCCAGAGAGAAAAGGATTAGCCCTTATCGGAGCACGCGTAAAGCGGTGATACTTATATGAGTGCCCCTTTTATTGCATTATACGGGGAAGGGTTGCCCTCGGCCCTCCGTCTCCGAGTCTCGCGAGCACAGGAAGAATTTATAAATAAGTTAAGCGGAGCCCGCCTTATTCTTCGACTCGGCGTCTCACTTTGTTTTATCATATTTAAATTATTGTAGTCAGATGTGGAACGTGTACCTAATTGCTGTACTTTGTTAAGATAATGTACCTTTGGCGCGGCTCCACTTTTGTTTTCTTGTTTTCAAGCGGTATAAATTCACGGGAGGACGCCGCTGGAACGCCCAACTTTCGTGTTCTGTTTTTGTGAAAACGTTCCTTTGGGGTGGAATAAATATTTGTTATGCAGCCGCCTGAAGGTCGAAGGTTCTAAAAAAATCTAAAAAAACCGGCGAAATATAAATCACTCAATTATTATAATCGCTTTTCATTAGGTATTATACGCATTTTCATAAACATCGGGTGACGTAACATGGTCTTAACTTTTAGTCGGGCAGCCCTGGAACAAAATTTTTAGTGATTAATAACAAGCTGAATTTTCGTGAGCAGGTTCGTTTCGACGAGACGAACAACTTTTTTATCTATGAAAATTCTCGATGGAGGTAGCTAATCGAGTGGGGAGGTGTTAAAAATTTCGATTCGCTCGGGTGGAAAATCGTTCCACTAAATTTGTAGAACTATGTAGCCATTTCATTATACAAGTAATTACTAAGCGGCATACAAAAAATCAGCTAGTTATTAATAATGTTTAATCATTTTTATAACCTCATTTTTTGGAAATATTCGGAGTGGAGGACACTGTAGAATATTATTAATAACCAGCTGATTTTTTGTATGCAGCTTAGTAAATACTTGTATAATGAAATGGTCATATAGTCCTACAAATTTAGTGGAACAATTTCCCACCCGAGTGAATCGAAATTTTTAATACCTCCCCACTCGATTAGCTACCTCGATCGAGAATTTTCATAAATAAAAAAGTTGTTCGTCTCGTCGAAACGAACCTGCTCATGAAAATTCAGCTTGTTATTAATCACTAAAAATTTTGTTCCAGGGCTGCCCGACTATTTATATCAATAATAACAATTAAAGAAGCGATAACAAAACGCCCATTCATCAAATGTTTTAATTTAAGCACACATTTCCTCACAAATGCCGCGATCTAGTTAAGAAAACAATGACTTATTCATAATAACACAATATTTTCTGGTATAAATCATATTTAAGTGTTATTTCATTTCCTACAGACCCTCGTATGCAGCACACGCATCGAACGAATAAGTAATTGAAATTTGAAAGGAACTTTTGATTTTAGGAAAATGTTTTCACCCCACTCCTTGTGAAATTATTATGAATATCCGCTCCTTTGCCGGATAGGCCTGTCTTAATAAATGACTTGCCTTTCATGCTCCGGAAAACATAAGTATTCAAGTTTACCTTTTATGTTAAAGTTTACCTATTTAAGAAGTAATTCTTAATCTTAATATTCTTTAATAATTTCTTTAATGTACCAAGGTGGAATGTTTACACATTCTAATTACCTTGGTATATTTAAGTTAGAAAAAATGTAACGGTAGGTCAGAGAGCTGACATATACAAGTTGATGTCTCCCAAAACGAGCTCACCTTTACTGGTGAAAAAAAAACCCTCATGCTATCTCTCATTTCTAATCTGACGCAAACTTAATTGATTCCGTTATATTGCTACTTTTTAACCCCCGACGCAAAAACGACGGGGTGTTATAAGTTTGACGTGTCTGTGTGTGTGTGTGTGTCTGTCTGTTCCCCTGTAGCGCTCAAACGGATGAACCGATTTGAATGCGGTTTTTTAGTTTGAAAGGTGAATTAGTCAATTAGTCGAGAGTGTTGTTAGCTATGTTTGATGAAAATCGATCCAAGATGGCCGCCGCTACAAAATGGTGGATTACATATTTTTTCACAACTCCCTTAATATGGGTATCAAATGG
Source organism: Melanargia galathea (assembly GCA_920104075.1). Classification (NCBI taxonomy): domain Eukaryota; kingdom Metazoa; phylum Arthropoda; class Insecta; order Lepidoptera; family Nymphalidae; genus Melanargia; species Melanargia galathea. The sequence continues at coordinate 7,281,481 of OV049864.1, forward strand.
CTTGACTAGTAGAATAGTACTATGCAAATTCAAGATGGCTGCAGCCACAAAATTGCGAATGTCGGGGGTTTATTAAATTTTTAATTTATACTTGTAAGGTTATTATTTTTTGTTAGCCGAGAAAATATTTTAGTGAATCAAAACGTAACATATTTTCGCGCGAAACATCTTCATTCGCTATTAGTTGTTGCGTACGCATCATGGTGTATTGGCCACTGAATCACCAATGAAATATGAAGCCTGTATATCCTTTGAGTTTACAAGCGTTATTAGCCGGCGCTAGAGTACCTTTAGATTACCACATAATGAGGCACCGAAAATACGAACTGCTAGAACTCGTCATATAGGGCAAGATGCAAGGAAAACGAAGTGTGGGGAGAAGAAAAACACTTGGCTGAAAAACCTACGCCAATGGTTTGGAAAAAGCACCCGTTCATTATTCAGAGCTGCTGTATCAAAGATACAAGTTGCCTGAATGATCGTCGACCTTTGAAAGAAGAATGGCACTTTAAGAAGAAGAAGAAGATTACCTTTCATGCGCTTACGAATATTTTCGATGTGATTTACATACGTTGCAGTATGTCTGCTTGTTTAATAATATTGATGTTTTTCTCATATTATGACGAAACTTTTATGGCATCATCAAAATTATGTAAATAAGATAAATATTACGTCTTTGTATAATTTGGTGTGGTGGGTTTAGTGCATCTGATATGTATGGTCTATACATCGCTACATCTCTACTACCTACAGAGTTACTTTCGCATTTATAATGTTACGAATTAATGATTACGTAAATAAGTAACTCTGTCTGTATGTCTGTTACACCAATACCACTGAAGCGATGATATTTGGTACAGAGATAGTTTAAAACTTGTAGAAGGACATAGGCTACCTTTAGTCACGAAAAAAAGGCTAGAAGGGGTGAAAATAGAAGTTGAAAGGTTGTATGGGTCTATCATTATTGAAGATAAAACCATGAAGGCACTTAATAAGGGAATACACACTCCACGTAGACGAAGTCACGGGTAAAATGTAGTACTATACATTGTAGATTAGTATTGCATTGTCAAGTGTGTGACAGTACAAAGAGACAGAATGTCAACTTGTAGTATCGAGATTGGCTGTTCCCATTCCTCACTCACCCGAGGCGTACAAGATTGCCGATCAACCCTTTGACGACGGGTTACTTGTTAACAATGTTGTTAGACCTTTATTTGAATATATAGAGGATTGTTTCTCCATCTGATCTTATAAAGTGTCGTTAGAAATATTACGTAAATAACTAACTAATAAAATAACGCTATCACCCTCTGCAGTAGATCCCTCATAGCTTAAGATTATGATTTCCATCATGGCGAGTAATCTTATTTTCCTCCATCCACCAATGGTCCGTATGTCCATTTTCGCTGGACATACGGACATTCGGACCGCTCGCGCCGGTTGCCATTCTCATCGTTGGATACCTTCCACGTGGTCCTTTGGGCTAAAAACTTTTAAGAAAGTGCTTGATAAAAGCTGAAAGTGATTTCTCTTAATGTAACCTAAACACGATCCTACTAATATTATATTATAAAATATGTGAAAGTGTGGATGTTTGGATGTTTGGATGTTTGTTACTCAATCACGTCGCAACTACTGAACCGATTTGGCTAAAATTTTGAAGGGAGGTAGCTTATGCCCCAGGGACTGAATAACCGGAATTTAATGGTAGTTTTATTTAGCGGTAATGGGCCTACCCTTTTAATAAAAGTACCGAATTGTTTAAATACCTATAATTTCGGTACCGCTTCATTTCGGTACCTCTTTATTTCTGTACCTTTATATTTCAGTTTACCGGTACCGAAATAAAATTTCGGTACCGAAATAAAATTTCGGTACCGCTATTTATATCGATATTTTTATCTAATAAGGCTTTACTTTGATGTGCCGTTGAATGAATCCCACCACTTCGGCATTCTATATTCTTTAATATTCTTATTTTTAGATTAAAATTAGCATTTGGAATTTCTTAAAATCCTTACGTTTTAACAAACACAGGAACCGACGGGAAGCGGGGGACGCGCGGCGCGCGGCACGTGGTCAAATTCTTCACCCCCGCGCGCGCACCTTTTCGTATTTTTTCGGTACCGAAATCGCAAAGCGGTTAAATAAAGGTATCTTTTATAAAGGTTGAGATTTCGGTACCTATTTTGTACCGGTATGATAACGGTGGTATGTACCGGTATGCTCTACCGCTTTCAGTCCCTGTTATGCCCTAACTTAAAACATAGACACATAAACATTTTTATCTCGGAAAAGTATTCCTGTGGGACTAAAATAGACATAAACTTCCAAAAACGCCATAGAGACTACTGACTGCATAGAGAGACTGACACATTATTGCAATAGTTTGCTGTGTAGCATGCATTGGCAACACATAGACTACTTTTTATCCTGGAAAAATGCAGTTCCCACGGGATTTTGAAAAAACCGAAATCTATAGCTACTAGAATCTATAGCTAGTAGAATAAATAAAACTGCTAGCCGGACCGCTGACCAATTTTCTTGAGCTCTTGAGCTATAATGTATCCTTAAAGATACATGTGTGGGAACCAAATATGGGACTTTTGGGTATTATAACAGTAATAAAGTAACCCATAATATTAAGCATACTTTGTCGAATTTGATAAAAAGTTGATTTAAAAAGCTGTGATAGCCAAGTGGTTAGGACGACCGACTTCTAATCGGAGGTCGTGGGTTCGTTCCCGGGGCACGCACCTCTAACTTTTCGGAGTTATGTGCGTTTTAAGTATTTAAATATCACTTGCTTTAACGGTGAAGGAAAACATCGTGAGGAAACCTGCATGCCTGAGAGTTCCCCATAACGTTCTGTTCAAAGGTGTATGAAGTCTGCCAATCCGCTTGGCCAGCGTGGTAGACTATGGCCAAAACCCTTCTCACTCTGAGAGGAAACCCGTGCTCTGTAGTGAGCCGGTAATGGGTTGATCATGATGATGATGATGATGTCGAATTTGAGCACTTGCCTTAGAAGAAAAATTAATGACGATAATTACAATTGTAAATACATATTTTAAACATAATTACTACATTAACATGTACAATGTACATGTTAATAAAAGCTGTTAATAAATGCTATGCTATAGCATAGTAACGTGGAAACGTTGCATTCTCAAATCAGAGCACTTTAAGAACATTCCTAATTCGACCATTAAAACGCGTCGCAAGATGTCGGCAACACCAATAAACAAGAGTTGAACGCGAGCGCGAACGCCGAAAGTTTGGAAGCGCGCGGTGAGTGCAGAGGACCAGTAATGAGGGTTAGAAATTTCGGCACATTGCGGCCCAAACCGCAGCCGGCTTCTTGGCTTATTATTAATTCTGTAAGACGTGTCCCCGATGTCCAAGACGTGCGCCGAGATTCGAGACAAAAGTCACAAGGGCGGAAGGGACCGACCCCCCCGTACGTGTGGAGAGTCGACAAGTCGCAGTTGCAGGAGTGTGGGATTTACAGGTGGTTTTAATAACGCGGCCTCTAATGTCGCGGGATGAATACTTAATGGACGGATCATCAGCGGATTTGGCGGCGACGCGACGGTTGACTTGAGCAATAATAATGTGTATCTTTATTATCTTAATGTTCGCGTAAATGATGGTATCTCGCGTTGTACGAAATCTTGTTAATGTTTGAAAATCTGTTTAAGAATTCTGTTCCACATTCTGCTTATGAAGGCTGTGCTAATAGTAGGTACATTACGGTACGAGTGACTTAAATAGTATTTTAATACACAGCATTAGTTGGCGCCATGCATTAGTTGTCTATGCAGATTAAGAGTGAAGAGCGCTTTTTGATATTTTATGTATTTTTACAACTAAATGAACTCGAATTAAAAATTAAGTAGTATCGAATTTTAAAAACTTGAAAATTTTAGTGGTACAATTTAAGCTTCTTTAAAATTCAGTTAAAATTCTCGGTTGTATCTTTTACAAGACAACAATTTACTCACAAAGTGCTAATCCCTTTAAGATGGTTTCGTTGTAGGGAGCGCTTTCAAAAACTCGTTAGGTGGTTGGCATTCTGCGGTGGAGGGTCACGTCTTGCCGGCTGCTTCAAGACAAAATGTCACAACAACTTTATGATATATTGTTAAATTATAAATGACTAAAGATCCTTTGGTGATTAACAAGCTATATTTTAGGAAAAATTAAACCGACTGATATACATATTATATTGATACCAAAAAAATTTGAATGTTCCCTCGCTTTCTTCAGGATCCCATCATCAGATCCTGACCATGGGATAATCTGGGAAGTATACAAACTTCCCTTCAAACAAAACAAGAATTTTCTAAATCGGTCCAGGCGTCTTTGAACTTATTAAGTAGGTACATAAAAAAAAGGTTCCGTTTTATAATTTCCGTTCCGATTAAATAAAGTTAGTGTCTGCTGCTCTTATTAAGCTCAACATAAGCTTAACGATTATTTTCTGTCTGTCTCGCTGTTGGTTTGTCCGGGCTAACCTTCGCAAAGCCTGCACTGATTTTGATGGAACTTCTATAGACAGATGAAGGATTATACTCGACAGGACATGATTTAGGCTACTTTGTATCCTGCAAATATTTAGGGTTCCTGCGTGAAAAATAAGGTGATATTAGAATTTTCAAGGCCTAACCACTAAACCTGTTTTCTCGGGTACAGAAATACCTTCGTATCCCGGAGATGCTTGACTAAAAATAAGCTTGGCAAAGCACATCTACGAGTTTATACCTACGGATAGGTAACGATAAAATGTTATTTGAAAATAACAAATCTAAAGGGTACTAAATTTTTCTAACACATGTTCCTCAAGGAAGAATTGGCAATCAGTGATAGCGTGCCGTGCGGCGCGCATTGCAGGATTATCTCAAGAATTGGGCACGCGGGACCAATAGCGTCCTAAACGCGGACCTAACTCATTGGGACGTCGTGTTTATGGGTTCGCGTAATCGATGGCCATATTTTTAATGCTTCCTCTTTATTTTTCTCTTATTTTTTTTTTTGTTTTGTTTTATTTTATGATTCGTCTGTTCAATGGAATAAAATCGTAGAGGTCTACGCGTTATGTCATGTTTTCAATCCATGAAGTAGTTAAATGAAATAATTAAGTATGTAGTTTTATTTTTTCTGTGCGCTATTTCTTCATTGTTAAAGGTAATAATATCATCACTGGTTCAAAAAAATCATTGTTTTCCGAAAACAAACTAATCAGTAGATTGAAATAAAAAGACATTGGAGAATACAATTAACTAGGTATGTTGCAAAAATCCTTTTTTAAACTATTTTTTAGTTTTCTTTACGTCTTAGCGCTCGGCATAGGTCTCTTATGGAGGGTAGGGGTTTAGAGGTTAGACTCGTCACACTGCTCTAGTTGAGATTTGAGTCTTGAAAAAATCATGGTAACTCTTCAAATTTTTATAGTACCGTCGTTGTCGTCGTTGTATTGAAGTTGTATTTTTCCTAAAATATAGCTAGTCTACTTATTAAAATCTGTCTTCAATAAATAACAATAGCTCTGTAATATGTTTCAATCCAGAAGCCATACCCTACATACTTACATTTGTTGGTCGTCAGTAAATTACAGGCTTGAAGGCGCGAGGTGGCCGACACCGGAAGAAATATTGCCGACATAACGTATTTGTTCCGAATAGAGCTTGACCGCTGGACATATCGATATATTAACTGTCGATAATCATTATAATTAACGGCTTATCATTAGTGGCGAAGCCGTAAACCGAAAAAAATAATGTGGAATACATTATTTTGTTTAATGTATTTTAATGGACATGCCTTGTCAACGAAAATATCTTGCTGAAAATTCAGGATCAATGATCATTGCTAATCGAGGGTTGCTGTTGAAACTCATGTTGTATTTCCTTGTGTGTTTGCTTTCCTTACCTTAATCGTATTATGTGAGATAAAAATATGAAGTGGCGAAAAAATATGTACCTGAAAAAATTCAAACCAAAAATTATTAAAGAATTAAAGTGATTAAATAACGCTAATCTGAGAATGATGAAGCATTCCCTATAGCTTTTCTCGTGTTTTAAAAACTGCTTGTACACTTGTACAGTCAGGGCAATTTGTAACAGTACACACTTGTTTATTGATTTTATGTTTAATCCTTTTAGATCCTTCATAGCCAACTGGCAACAATTTTTAATTCACTATTCCTAACACAAAATAAACCAGAAAAGATTAAAATTTTATCGATAAATCACCTTGCAATCACTTTAACATCTCCCTGAGTGAACTGTTTAACAAATCGGCGTATAAAAGACCGGCTGACCGCCCGCTGAGTGCTTAATCACTTAACACTCGCCAGATTAACGAAAAATATATATAAGTATATCTCAATGCCCTCACTCGGTGATTACACGCTTCTAAACATAAGTAGTTCGTAATTTCTGTTAGTAGCTTCAAAAAGGAATAACGGTTCGCGCAAACACAGTAGGTATATTTAATTCGTTCATTTATTCGTCCTAGGGTGCTTCCAAGTCTAATTTCTGATCCGCAGGCTTATCGTCGATGTTTTATATTATAACTGTCTACACCCCTATAGCACACTTTACGTAGGTACTAGGTATGAACTTCAGAATTTTCAGAAAAATTTGTTATATCACACACACACACACACAGTTTGTGTGTGTGTGTGTGTGTGTGTGTGTGTGTGTGTGTGTGTGTGTGTGTGTGTGTGTGTGTGTGTGTGTATGTGTGGGTATGTGTGTTACTCTTTAACGCTGCAATTACTGAACCGATTTGGCTGAAATTTTGAATGGAGATAGATTATAGAAGTATTCCTGTGGGACTAAAATAGATATAGACTTCCAAAAACGCGATAGATGGCGCTGACAGTTCTTAGGTAAATGAGGTAAATCACGCTCACATAGCTCATTATTACAATAGTTACATGCATCTATAATCTATATGCATTTCCACTTTTTATCCTGGAAAAATCCACAGTTCCCACGGGATTTAAAAAAACCGAAATCTATAGCTACAGCTATAGGTAGATTACTGTAGCAAACTTCCTTGAGAGTAGGTATAAAGGTTGGAAAAGGAAGCGGGAACGGAAACCGCAAATCTACGATTCCCTCGACATTTGTGAAAAACCGAAATTCACGCGATCGAAACCGCGGGCAGAAGCTAGTATTTGGTAAATAATTAAAAATTACTGGACTGATTTACATGAAAGGCAATAAATTGAATTGAATTAAACTATTATCACAATCATTATCATTAAACAAATATTACAATCAGATATTGTAACATCTACACTAAAGTGTGTGGATAAGTAACTTTACAACTATATTTATTAAACGCAATAAAAACACCCCTTTGACAACTTAGTTGGAGATCGAATAAACTACGCAAACATCGTAAGAAATGCGCATCAATCCGGGCTCAAGCAAAGATTTACCCTTGTAAGGACATTAATTCTTACAGGACGCTGTAATGTAGACAAAACGAGCCGGACGAGGGGCGGCCTGCTAACAGTCAGCAAGCCGTGAAAAGAAACCCTTTTTCCGAGTGAAATATGTGTATGTGGACGTACCCTTAAATAAATATTTACTGTGGTGCTTATGGTGTCCCGTAATTATGAAATCATCTCCGATGTCTTTCTGTCTGTTTGTTGGTAGTTACTTGGTAGTTTTATTCAGAAATTAAAAATTGAAAATTACTTAAAGCTTTTACTGAAAAAGTTTTAATTTTTAATTTTAGCACAGCAAATTATTATTAAACATAGAGCATTATTATTGGGACATAGGCAAGTACGTGTCTATTAAAATGTTAAAAAACAAAAACTTCCAATGTACCTTCCAAACATGAAAATGTATAGAAAAAAAATGACGTAGCGGCTACGCACAACATGGGGCTACGTCGTAGCTCTACATTGTGCGCAGTGACGTATAGTCTGATTTTTAATTCGGTGTAATTCTGACAGTTGTCATTTAAAAATATAATGAGTTATTTGTATGAAAAACAGGGTTATCATCTGAAGTTCGATTTTACCCCAAACTAAAGTACCTGAAGTATCTGTGGGGCATTTGTCATTGATTTTTTTTTATTTAGTTAGTTTTGAATTTATTATCTTTTTTGTGGGAACTGTTTTATCTCTGGTAACATTAAAACACGTCAGAATTCCACGGAATTAAAAATCAGAGTATAGTACTTATTTTTTAAATGCATGATTAGTGCCTAGCGTTGTGTTTGTGGAGACTAAAAGTTACACTTTCAGTTTGAATTGATAAAAATAATGAGTAAGTAATATCTCCACTATCCTTACGTCACAACATTTAATGGAAGGTCAGCAGTATGTTTGCGCGGCCACTGCAGGATCAAAGCCATCGTTGGGCAAATAACGATTTTGCTCCGTAAATAAATACTCAAAGGCCAATTCGAATAGTTTTCCTAAGAATGCGATCAAGGGGCGCACTGCTATGGCTAACTAACGTTCACTAAATGGATTCGCTTTACCAGGTAGGAATTTTCAATAGATCTCAACTTTTCAACGTTCGATGACTTAAAACCACTTAACATCTTTTGATATAAAGAATTACAATTTTAGATCAAAACAATTATAAGTAGGTAATTGAATGTAAAGATAATATCTAAAACAAAGTTGAAATTATCAGATTAGTAAAAAATTTCAACTTTATGATTCGTTAAAAATATATTTTTGAAATAATAAAACCTCCTACCTTTATTTCTGATAGGTAAGTATACTACCTAAATAATAAATTGCCAATGTATAACAGATTGATAGAGTAAAATTTTGCATGTCTGGCTTAGGCGTTAGGCGTTAAAACATAAAGTTATTATTATTTATTATCTACCATGCATTAAATATTTTATGTATCTAGTAAAAAATAGACAAAATCGTATAACAAAGAAGCATTAGAATAATAAATGAAAAATCCTTTTTTTAATATTGAATATTGTATCCACGCCATCTATTCGCTCCATTAAGAACTTCGATAAGAAAACATTCCCTCTATCATCCTAAGCACTCGCCCTCTGTGAGGGAAATGCGTAACTTTGTAGAACTCAGGGTGAGTTTCGATGCCAGAATGAGAGAGGCCTCGAGGCAGCCCACTTGCCAGTCCAGTCAAGATTTCACCCATACGCCACATCACAGTGATAAGATGTTTACCTGACGTGTGTTTAGCTGACGTATTTAGCTAAATTAAAATCAGTGATTGTTCTCATTACAAGGCTACTTAGTTTTTAGACAGAAAGGTGAATGTTAAAAAAATGCAAATATTTTCAAAATTTGTTATAAAAATTGGGATTTTTATAAAATAAAACAAAATATTTCACTAACTAAAGTATAGTCTTAAAGTCTTGTGAAATTAAATTTTTCATCCTTAAGGATTAAAAATCAGCCAAGTGCGAGTCGGGCCTCGCTCTTTCAGGGTTCCGTACATAATTATGAACAATATAATATTTTGGGTCTAAGAAATATTTAATTTCCGAGTTAGACATCGCAAGAAACCGTGAAAGAAAAACGCAAAATAAGTTCGTTTGTTTTGGTCACAGCTTATAAACTATTTTATGAATCGTTGTTTTCAGTATTTGTTGTACAAATAGAGCATATAGTACATAATATACCGAAATATCATATTCCTAACTAGTTTAGTTTTTTAGATAGCCCCCGTCACAAAAATGGTCTAAAATTGTCAATTTTGATGACCCCCCATTTCCTTACTTTTTAAGCAAAAAATTAAAAAAATATATATTCGTACTCTACTCAATGAGCTCTAAACAATGATACCCCACAAGCTAGGGTAAAAAAAATTTTTTTTTCCGGCTCCTTTCTCATGTATGGGAGCCCCCCTGAAAAATAATTTAATTCAATTTTTAATTATATATTTGATTTTGGGTCAACGTTTTACACCAAATACTAAAATTTCAGGTTTGTAACTCATTTCGTCTGCGAGCTAGAGACCTGTGACCGGCGGACAGACGGACAGACAGACAGACAGACAGACAGACAGACAGACAGCCGAGTGACATTAATAGGGCTCCGTTTTTACTCTTTGGGTACGGAACCCTAAAAATCATGAAAAATTCACGAAGACATTATTTGAGACTGATTTCTAACCAACAACTGCCAACTTCAGGATCGTAGCACATCTCCGATACGAAACCATAGTAGCTAGAGCGAAACGAAACGAAATGAAAGTTTAAAAAATGACACACATTTGCCAGTACTTACTTCAGAATAAATTATGTGCATTTGCAAACATCGAAACTATCGTATTGTTTATTTCAAAAATATTTCAAAAGTAACTTGGTCCTAAACACTCTTAACTTCAACTTTATCACAAGCGAATAAATGTCAATATCATTTCTAAGAATAGACATCAGTGTGCTTAGTCTAAATCGGAGCACTCGAAAACGAACTCGAAAACTATTGATCGATTTCAGAGTAAAATAGACCTAAAATGGCTTGTATTAAGGTTTGAGTTCGCCAATACATTCAGCATTGTTCGAATTCTGAATGTATTGGCGAACTCAAACCTTAATACAAGCCATTTTAGGTCTATTTTACTCTGAAATCGATCAATAGTTTTCGAGTTCGTTTTCGAGTGCTCCGATTTAGACTAAGCACACAGTTCCCAGCCGTACGAGCAACGCAGGAAATGAGTCAGTTACGACTAGCATTGAATGCAGAGAGGACGTTTGCCACCACACTACACAAACACAACATCGTGGGATCATACAGAGCTGATGTAACTCCCAATGTGTTTTGATTTTCAATATAAGATTTTTAAGTTTAATTTGTTCTAGTTGATTAGCCCACGACTTCGTCTGCGTGGATTTTTTAGTCTGTTTTAAAATCCCGTGGGAACACTTTGGAATGTGGGAAGTTTTGGGATATAAAGTAGACTAAGTCCGTCTCCATGCAGGCTATATTTGTGCATCAAGATCCGTTCAGTGATTAAACTGTGAAAAGGTAACAGATGGACAGAGCTACTTTCGCATTACGCATAAATATTTATACTTTTAGGAGATAAGAATTAGGTTTATCTTCAAGGATGACGGATTCCCTCTGTTATCCGTTATTTCAACCCCTTCAAGCCTTTTTTGTCATGAGAAACATAGCAACGTCCTTCTTCAAGATCTAATCTAACTCTGTACCAAATTTCATCAAAATCTGTTCAGCGGTTTAGGCGTGAAAGCGTAACTGATACAGAGACAGTTACTTTCTAAGTTGTACAAGTGGCGTCATCGGTTAACTAAAATTAAAAGATACAACGAAAGTACAACTTTGATAGCTTATGTCTCGAAAACGTGATACTTTGGAAGATTTTATCCCATAATACCATACTACCAGTTGTTTGTATTCATGCCAGCTATTTAATTGGTTTATGCAGGTTTTATGCTTGACCGTTACTTTGAAAAAAAAAAAAGAACATGGCGGATTGGCAGATAGACAGGCTCCATACCAAAATATTCCCTTATTATAAAATATTTAAGAAGTCACAAACAATTATGGAAATGTGTGTACCTTTATTTCTTGCATGAAGTTGCATGAAATTTAAAAGGGATCTTTTCAAAAAATCCAAAATCGAGATTACGTTTTTGTCAAATTTGTCGTTATCGTGTTCTACAATGCAGTCTGAAAAAAAATAATGTCGGAATACTGATAATCTCGCAGTGATAAATAATTTGGTAAGAGCATCTCTATATCTATATTACCTCGATGCAATTCATCATATTCGGAAATACGAAGTTAGCCGAGGCACATTATTTAATTTGAAGTACTGTATACCTTTCGTTCCGCTGCAATTACATAACGGCGGCGGTGTGAAGCGGTATCAGATTGTACATCGATAATAACTACAGAAATCTCATCGCATACTGTTATTTGCGTGGCTTGTACAAATGTTTTATCCTTCTCTATCTGAGATAGTCAGATAGAGTCAACAAGATTTGGTCATATTCCACAGCGGTCTTTTAACCGGCCTCCGGTTTGATTTTTGTAGCGCCGCTGGACAACGGCAATAGGTGTTTTATAGAATTCTACGGCCTACGGCTCGTAGGCCGAAGCACTCGAGACAGCATTTCTATGTACTCGTAGGCTACGAGTACATAGAAATGAAGTTAAATTCTTATTCATTTTACAATGAAATTTTGAGATACTATATAGAAACTAATATCTTTATCTATAAATACATCTATCTATCTTCTATCTATCTATACCTAATATAATAAAACTGTAACAGATCCAATTCTGTACATTGAAGATATTTTGTAAATTTTTATTGTAGGGCACTCTATATTCGATACTGAAGCCAAAACTGCAATTTTTTTTTCATTTTGACTGTCTGTCTGTCTGTCTGTCTGTCTGTCTGTATCTTGGCCGCGCATCACGCCGAAACTACCAAATGGATTCAAATGAAACTTGGTACGATTTGAGTTTATACTCTGAGGTAGGACATAGGATACTCTTTATCCCAAAATTCAGCACGGTTCCCTTGGGAGAGGGGAAGAAATTTAAAACGTGTATTTAGCTGTAATTCATTAACGCGTTGTTCGATTTCACTCATTCTTTTTTTGTTAGAATGGTAGTACTTTATAATTGTCCTGTAAATATTTCAAGATCATAGGTTTTTTAGTTCAGAAATGACAACAACCCTCAGTATTGGGTTCAAATAACTTGGTACCCGGATCTTTGAACGTACGGCTTATTTTAAACTGGTGTGCGTTTAAATTTATGTTTGTCGGTCTGTCTAATTGTTCCAGCTAATCTCCAAAACGGCTGGATCGATTTTAATGGAACTTTCAATGTTATAAGGAGTAACAGGCTACATTAAAGGTACAGGTACATAAAATAATTATGGGATCCGATCCGATCCTATATAAAAACCTATATCTACGCGAACGAAGTTGCGGGGATCAGCTAGTGTATAATATTAGCGTTGAAGTTACACGGCCTTAAAAGTTTGTATGTACTTTCATACATAAATCTCGAAGCCCGTGTAACTATGAAACTAGATATATAATTATACGATTATTTACGGAAATCTGACAATGAGTTTAATTGAATTACATTGAAATGAAAATCAATCTTTGTTCCTATGCGGCATCCTAAATCTAAGAGATTAACTATTGACGGAGTTAATTTTGGCGCTTTTCTTACGAAAGTTTTAAAGTCCTGTTTTTATAGCAATGATGTTATTATTTCAATTAAGTATAATAAATAATTTGTTTCAAAATCTTTACCTTGATAGATGGTGCGGGGGGGTGTGGTCCAGGCGACGACCGTGCATTTGGCAACTGTAGCAAGTGGCGTATTGTGTAGCTCTCCCGACCCTTGCGTGACATTCTACGACAAAAACATAATATTTAACATAAAATATAACATAAGATAGTTTTCTATCTATTCTAATAAGTGTACTTAATTGATATAGGTTATGTCTGTGATTTCGAAATAACTATCTATTACAAGCGGATACCTGCGACTTCTTTCGCGTGGATATTAGTTTTTAACAATCCCGTGGGAATCATTATGTTTTTCCTAAGCTCCTTTGAGCTCATACCTTGCTAAAAACTGTTAAAAGTTCACTGGCGGATATATAGGTAGATCAAAATTTAAACATCTGCCAGTAAAAGTCCCATCAAAATCGATCCAGCCTTTCATAGATTAGTCAGTAATCTTTAAAGTATCTCCTTTCTAACAAAAAAAGAATGAATGAAATCGGACCACGCGTTAATGAATTACAGCTAAGTACACGTTTTGACTTTGACATATAAACAGACAAACAGACACACAGACAAACAGACAAAAATTTCAAAAATAGCTTTCTTACGTTCTATTACTTATCCCTAACATCCCCAGTTATTATTTTATAAAATTCTTTAATGTACAGATACGGCAAGTCTACGATTTTATTATATGTATAGAATATAGAATAAATTGTGTTCAGATTATTTGAACGATAGCATAACTGAGTGCTTAGTCTCAGTTTGGAGCGCTCCAAAACTTTATCTATACATCTATACATATTATAATAAAATCGTAGAATTGTCGTATCTGTACATTGAAGATTTTTGCAAAATAATAACTGGGGGATGTTAGGGATAAGTAAGTAATCTATACATACAATAAAATAAAACATAAAAAGCTATTTTTGAAATTTTTGTCTGTTTGTCGGTGTGTCTGTTTGTCTGTTTATCTGTTTGTCTGTTTGTCTGTATGTTTGTGCGCGCATCACGCAAAAACTACTGGCTGGATTGAAACGAAACTTGGTACGATTTAAGTTCATACTACGGAGTAGCATATAGGATACTTTTTATCCCAAAATTCAGCACGGTTCCCTAGGGAGAGGGGAAGAAAGTTAAAACATGTATTTAGCTGTAATTCATTAACGCGTAGTTCGATTTAACTCATTCTTTTTTTGTTAGAAAGGTAGTACTAGTATTGTCCCGTAAATATTTCAAGGTCATAGGTTTATTAGTTCAGAAATGACAGACATTTATTGGGTTCAAATAACTTGGGACCCGGATCTTTGAACGTACGGCTTATTTTAAACTGGTGTGCGTTTAAATTTATGTTTGTCGATCTGTCTATTTGTTCCAGCTAATTACCGAAACGGCTGGATCAATTTTGATGGAACTTTCAATGGCAGATAGGTGATGTTATAAGGAGTAACTTAGGCTACATTTAGTTTAGGTTCAAAAAAGGATTAATGGGATCCAATCCGATCCTATATAAAACCTATATCCAGGCGGACGAAGTCGCAGGGGTCGGCTAGTACATATAATAAAATCGTAGAATTGCCGTATCTGTACATTGAAGATTTTTGCAAAATAATAACGGGGGGATGTTAGGGATAAATAATAGAACGTAAAAATGCTATTTTTGAAAATTTTGTCTGTTTGTCTGTTTGTCTGTTTATCTGTTTGTCTGTTTATCTGTTTGTCTGTTTGTCTGTATGTTTGTGCGCGCATCATGTAAAAACTACTGAATGGATTGAAATGAAACTCGGCATGATTTGAGTTCATGCTATGGAGTAACATATAGGATACTTTTTATCCCGAAATTCAGCACGGTTCCCTTGGGAGAGGGGATGAAAGGCAAAATGTGTACTTAGCTATAATTCGTTAACGGGTGATCCGATTTCATTCATTCTTTTTTTATTACAAAGTAGATACTTTAAAGACTACTGGCTAATCTCTGAAAGGCTGGATCGATTTTGATGGGACTTTCACTGGCGGATGTTTACATTTTGATCTACCTAAACATCCGCCAGTGAACTTTTAACAGTTTTTAGCAACGTATAAGCTCAAAGGAGCTTAGGAAAAACAAAATGATTCCCAAGGGATTATTAAAATCAATATCCACGCGAACGAAGTCGCGGGTATCCGCTCGTTATAAAATAAAAGTACAGTATAAAGTAAAAGCTCAGTTTACTTCAGTTTTTGGCACCAATTAATCATCATTTATTTATCTCACCAAAACAATGCTAATTAACGAAAGTGTTTGGTTTAGAGGTTAAGTTGTGTATCTACAATTCTACATGCTGTGTAATAAAAGTTTAACTTGTTAGATTAAGTTCTACCGAAGAAGGTCTTTCAATGTTAGATTAAATTCTCAAAGCGAATACCTCAGAGTACCTACCTCTCGACAAAGTTACAATATTAGATACTCGTGCAACGTTATGCTAGAAAATATTTTCACCGAACAGAATTTGTGCAGAAACTCTGACCAAATAGATTTGAAACCACATTCATTTATGTTTAGAATCATTGGCAGAGACATGTTTTCAGAATTGTATAGGTACCACTATGAAATTTTGCTAAAATCATGTTGCTATAAAGCGAATGCAAATAGCTTAATAAGTTTCACGTGCAGGTATGCTTAATATAAACGGCTTAGTTCATTCCGAGTAATCTCTTTTGCTAAAAGCTGTGATAGCCTAGTGGTTAGGACGACAGACTTCTAATCGGAGGTCGTGGGTTCGATCCCGGGCACGCACCTCTAACTTTTCGGAGTTATGTGCGTTTTAAGTATTTAAATATCACTTGCTTTAAAGGTGAAGGAAAACATCGTGAGGAAACCTGCATGCCTGAGAGTTCTCCATAACGTTCTCAAAGGTGTGTGAAGTCTGCCAATCCGCTTGGCCAGCGTGATAGACTATGGCCAAAACCCTTCTCACTCTGAGAGGAGACCCGTGCTCTGTAGTGAGCCGGTAATGGGTTGATCATGATGATGATGATGATGAATCTCTTTTGAATTCAAACGTGATTCCGTTTCGTGGAAATGTTTTGCAGCCCTCATTGCAGCGTCGAGGCATGTCATACCTAGACCACTATAAAAACTCAACTTTTACAGAATTATCCTCGAAGAATCTTTTCATGTTGATCTAGAAGTCTAGAAGATGAGAATAATGCCGACCGCACATTTGGACCAAGCTGAACTTACCGCACAATTTGCACGCGCTGAATAAAATGCATTTCTCAATTTTCAAAATGGCATCTTCAGCTGGGCCAGCGTCGTAGTTCGATAGTTACAGTGCGATGATCGTAATCTTTGATGAACTGCCTCGTAGGTCTAGTGGTTAGTATATTCGACTGCAAATCACGACGTCCCGGGTTCGATTTCCGGGTCTGGCAAATAATTGTCAGGTGTCGGGTTCTGTCAAGAAATTCTCTGTGCCAGCCCGGAGTTGGTAGTTGGCGGTGTTTCACCGTACCTCGGAGAGCACGTTAAGCAGTCGGTCCCGGTTATTATCACTATCATGTGACAATAGTCGTTAAAGCCCGCCAACCCGCATTGATACAGCGTGGCGGACCTACACTGAGAAAAATGTCATTTTGGCGTAATCATAAAATATCGTGACGTTGGTCTAAAGCAAGTGCGTAAATCTAAAATAAGTTTATAATATGTCATGTTATGCTATAATTAAAACATATAAAGAACTAATCGAATTTTAATATACTCATCACCGTAAAAAACTGTCACATAAAAACAATATTACCATCTGTATTATGAACTATTATATAATAGGAAATTAGACACTTTCAGAGGAAATTAGATGATAGTTAGAAATAAGTTTATAATTATAAAACATAAGGAAAGTGTTGCCGTATATTATAAATATTTCATAGTATAATAAGAAGATCGTCTCTAATAGTACGCTGAAGTCACCATATTGTACTGAGATAGCAATAATGTGCCATATCACCTTATTTCTAGAGTAAGCATCAAGTTTTTTAAATATAAATCATAGTATTATTATGTGAATCTCGCTGTTCTGTGCTGTGCGTATCCATGCCCAGTTAGGTATTGTTTTGCTGCATATAATTGTGCCATCGTTGGTCGTGTCGCATTAGCGTCCCATCGGACTATGAGAGTGAGGGAATAGAGAGTGCACCTGTGTATGTACACACTTGTGCACTATAATATCTCCTGCGTCTCCTGCTTTTCGAGTCATTAGCAATTGTAGAAACAGGATCGATATGTGACATGGCTAGTGCGGCTGTGTTCAGTATTCAGTGTATGTTGTGTAGTGTTGTGTAAAGCGATCGATAGATGGCGTTGTATGTCGGTTACCTCGCACTGTCGAAATGTTCATTTGTCGAACATAAGTAGTTTCAAACTTACTGGATTAACTGTCTTTGCTCCTGTGCTTTGCTCATACCGGGAGTTTTATTTAATACACCCACTTTGAGGGACCACACCATGGCTTGATCATGGGTCTTTGCTCATACCGGGAGTTTTAATACACCGGACACCCACTTTGAGGGATCACCATCTGGGCTTGTTCAGGCTGTCATCAGAAATAAGAGGAAGTAATATGAAACACTATGAAATAAGAGTAAGGTATAATTAAATAGTAGGAAAAATAATAGGAAATAATCTGAGATTAGAGGAAGGCATAGATAAATTGTAGGAAAAACAATAGGAATTAATATTATTGTAATTCAGCATCCTACTAAAGTAGTAGGATCATCGTACTTTTTGGTGATATCAGTATACTCCGTACTTGACGTGAATTCATCGATCCGTTAGCTGAATTCACGGCATTTATGATTGCCATTTTTCTCAGTGTAAGCTCTAAATTTCTCTCTTCTATGAGAGATGAGGCCTGTGCCCAGCAGTGGGACGTTAAAAAAGCTTTAGTGGTAGTGGGATCGTAATCACCTCTTATTTAATAACTTATTCTCTCACTACAGTCCAACATGCATACCTACTTAGTTGCAGCAAGAATTCCATACATTCAGCCAATCGCAAAAATTGCGAGCTAAGCTAAGTTTTTCATAATACTAGTTGACATAACTATCGTGTTTTATTGTTCAATGTTTTCAAGAGAACATCAGAATGGCGTACATCCAACAAACTTGTGCTAAGTAGTTCTGCTTGTTCCAAGTTTCACTGACTTAGTAATGAGAAAGGTTTAATTAGATAGTCGAGAGGCTAGCGAAAACTAGACTACAACTTTGAAAGGTGATTCGAGGATTTATGTTAGTTTTACGTAAATGTATTTGTTTTTAGTTCACTAAGAAGTTATGTTTAATTAAAGTAATAATATAAACTTATTAAAAATCGTAAACTTGTATCGTCGTATACTACTGTATCGTCAAATTAAATATTTTTCTGTAGATCTCATCTAAAGTTGGGATTGATTTTTATTCAGATTTATTAGATTGGGACATTAGATCAATAAAATTATAATTCTGTGATTTTTCCGCCTGATATTTTTTAATCTTAACTGTTTGGTTCACTCCTGTGTTAATATTATGATCTCGAATGAAAAGGGTAAAGAAAAATAAAACTAAGTAAATAAGCAGATCAATACTATCTATCGACAATAATATTTATTTTTATCCGACATCGAAGCAACATAACACCCACTCTATTTCTATATATATTACTTGTATCTGCTACAGATATATAATATCTCTGTTTCAGTGGATACAAAAATACACGTGTATGAATATCTACTTTGTATAACGCAAAAATGGAGATAATATAGAGAGTCTGTGTTATGAGCTCCCGTAGATTCTTATTGCTGGGCCGCAGCCCACGGGAATTCTTGAAAAAATTCGAACAACATCATTCTTGTTTGTTATACTTTTGAAAGGGAAATAAATTTTGCACGAATTATTATTGCTCCGATATTTGGAATTTGAAAATAACAAAGAAAACGGTTTCTTTGTTAATTTCCTTATTTGCTTGTAAAAGCTACGTGTGGGTAGGTATATAGCTTCTTAGAATTTACCTTAGACTGCGATCTCTAGGTTTACCGTTTAGAGCGCACCGCAACTTAGGTACCTAAGGCACAGAGTACCTACAGAGGGGAAGCTTCTAGTAAGCGGCCCGCTGTAGGTACACTCACACATATGCGCATGTTTGTCACCAACTGTACCGGTTAGTGGAACGAGCGCGCGTCCGTGAACCGTTGGTGAGTATACCTACAGCGGGCCGCTTGTGGAAGCTTCCCCTCTGTAGATTTACTACTCGTGTGCCTAAGGTAGCGGCGCGCTCTGGGAGGGGTGACTGTTAGGTGCGAGAGGATAGAAGGTTAGATGGCGGGTGGGGTGGTAGTTGAAGTATTCATGCCCATAATCAATTTCTTGAGGGCATTGTACTGAATTATGTGATATTCGGATAATACTTCAGAAAAAGGATAAAACATATTTCGTTTACTCGATATACTCAATAATTACTATATAAAATGATTTTTGTTCCTGCACGAGATTGTTTTTTTATTATTATTATTGATTAACCAAAAAATAGTTCAATGACTTTATTACCTTATATTAACCTTTCCTAGAATTGATCCCAGAAATTTCGGCTGTGTTCTTTATTTCAACAATACTATATATTTTACACATTAAAGTAAGCTGTGATAGCCTAGTGGTTAGGACGACCGACTCCTAATCGGAGGTCGTGGGTTCGATCCCGGGGCACGCACCTCTAAATTTTCGGAGTTATGTGCGTTTTAAGTATTTAAATATCACTTGCTTTAACGGTGAAGGAAAACATCGTGAGGAAACCTGCATGCCTGAGAGTTCTCCATAACGTTCTCAAAGGTGTGTGAAGTCTGCCAATCCGCTTGGCCAACGTGGTAGACTATGGCCAAAACCCTTCTCACTCTGAGAGGAGACCCGTGCTCTGTAGTGAGCCGGTAATGGGTTGATCATGATGATGATGATGAATATTGGGCATTCGCATTTGTCGGCTTGTCTGAGCACTGCATTCTTCTAAACATAAATCTAAACTACGTACTAAGGCGGTTTGTAGACGAATCACATGTTACAATTTAAAAAAAGTTTAAGTTTATGGCAGTGACAAATAAAATATAAAACAATAAAAAGAACAAATTATAAAAATGTACAATGTAGAAAAAACATTAGGTACAATGTAATTGACTATACTTTGTAAGTATTATTTGTTAGTATTACAGGTATTATAACCTCGTAGGTTCGTATTTTTCCGAAAACTCAGTTGAAATAAACTTCCTGTAACTTAATTTACTTGTTCAACACAACGTAAAGAACGAGGAGCTTTGTGCCAACTTGGAAAAATCCAAGCTTTAAACAAAATAGTAACTAAACAAATTGTGCTCTTCATTTTTATGAAGCATTCTCAGTGAAAAAAGATTAGCTTTAAGTTAGTGATGAGAAAGATATGTAAGTGTAAGAATAGAGAACAATTTGTGTTAGTGCGACAATAAAATTAAGCGAAAGTACGAGAAGTATCGAAGTGAAAATTAAAAATGAGAAATCGAAAAGTGCTCATAATTGCGATATAGAATAGAACTTAGGTCAAATAAACTTTTACAAGTAGGTAGGTATACTTTTGAATTTTCAGTTTTGAATTTTCAGTTCAGGTTCTTAATGCCGTTCCTACCGAGAAGAACCAGCAAGATACTCGGCGGTTCTCTTTTTTTTTAAATGATATAAAAAGCTAAAATAAATTTTAATTCTCCAGGATTGGATCACAAAATCACGGTTTGAGTGAATAAGTATGACAGTTTCGTTATATTATTAGACTTAGTTAAATTATAGTAAGTTTTAAAGTGAACTCGCCATTCTGCCATAACTATTAAAGATTGTAGAGAGCTGATGCTTTTTCATGAATCAATAATATCTTATCATTACTTAAAAAATCAATAATCATAATATAATATTGTAATTAATTTTGTGTTGATTTAATTTCTATTTTAATTTAAAAATCTGGATAGTCTGAAACTTAGTTATTAAAATCATTACTTGTTGCTTTGTTTTGTATATTCGCTCAGAATCAAAAGATTATAGCGCAACTAATAAGATAAGACACTTGTCGTTCTCCTGTAGCCTCTCTTATCCCATTAAAAAACGTTTAAGCTTGAAAAATTATTCACAATGAGAAAGGTAAGCTAAAAATTGAAAAGATTCATATAACTTATCTTGCTCTATTTCTTGACTGGTTCAAAGAAAGTACTTTGAAGAATTTATTTATTACAAGTACACTACACAAGCACTCTCCGAGTACTCCATTTCGTATTCGCTCCGGCAAACTTTCAGTAAATTAAGTCGCCTTGCAAAATTTTATGCAAAGAATATTTATAGGTATTAGGTATTATACAATATACCTAGTAGACCAGTGTCGATAATTATTGAAACCGAAAAAAAATCACAGTAGGATGAAACCCATTGGAAAAGGAGGAGAATACGTTAAGCATGTTATTTTTTAAAGAAAAAAGCTGATATTTTGACGGATGAATTTTCGATTGAAAATTAGGGTGCTTTTTCGATATTAAGTCAAATATAAGGAGAAAAACTAAATATTTCAAATCAAATAAATTACGGTGTATTTGGGACATAAAAAATTAAGTTTTCACCAAATTCCGTGAAATAAAAATATTTATTGTAAAAGATAAAAATAAAAAACCAAAAACTTGGTTTTTTGAACTTTTCACATACATTTTGAGGTTATGCGAAAAAAGTGTAAATGCAAAAGTTGTAGATCTTTTTATTACCTACAACTTTGCCATTTGATTTTTTTCCATAGGACTTGTAGTTTTGCCGGAAATCGAGATAAACCGTATTTCACCATTAAAACTCCCCCCCTTCCCCTTCCCAAGCTCAGATCGCCCGTAAATTATTTTTCCTTTTATTTTTATAATATTTTCCTCCTTTTCCAATGGGTTTCATCCTACTGTGTTTTTTTTTTCACTTTTTATTATTTTTAAAGGTATCTACCCTGGTCTATAGTCTCTACAGTATTATAAAAATTGTAAACGTCTTTGTCTCGTTTTGTAGTTCGTGATTCGCGCAATATTTTATGGATCGATTGAGATAAAATTTTCGCAGTTCGACAGAATTATAGTAGTTAAATTTATATTTGCAAAACTAATCAAACCGTTATACTATAATTCGTAAGAAAACAACCACAAAACTTCACAAAATTACAAGATGTACCGCGACGTTATGAACTTCGGCCCACACGTCAGCATAATTTGCGTATACCAAGCTCCAATCTCAAAATCCACAGTACCGGTCCCAATCCAATGTGCGTGCAAATATATAATAAAATCCCAGGCCATATAAAAGCAATGGAAAATGATACGACCTTCATTAACGCGTTAAAAAAATTTCTTATAGACAAAGCCTATTATACAATTAATGATTTTTTGAATGAAAGTGAATGACATGACGTCCGTCTCCCTACTACAACTGCTGTGCCTGTACGGGGCTCCAATATACATAAGAACATTACCATGATTTGTTAAGATTTAGAATAAGAATCATTGTAAATAATATATATTGGAATGCATTTAATAAATAAATAAATAAATAATAAATAATACTCGTAGAAACCAAGATTCATCTGGATTTCAATAGATTGTAAATTCACGATTAAAAAATCAGCCTTAAGTCCCCATTAGTAATAATAATAATAATACGTTAACGAAAGGTTCCAAGTTACAAAACTGAATCCATGAAAAAAAAATAAACATTACAGAAATACGAGACGTCAAATAAAAAAGTTAAATTAAAATTAGAACGTTCCCCATTAAAAACTTTCCTTCGCCTCTTTTGCATTCTTGCCCATAACTTTGAAAACACGCTAAAGATTACTTATAGAAACCCGGTCAAGTGCGAGCTCGGATTGTTCACGAGAGTTCCAGACCAGTAACTAAGGAAAAAAAATATAAAGCGAGAGACTTTTTCATTCCATTTTGCCGTAATTATTCAATTTATGAACAGAATACACAAACATGAAGCAATAGTACTTAATTTTAATATACCTATTTAATGTTTGTTTGTTGGCTTTTCACTGCTGAATAATTGAAGTCTGATATTTGGCAGAGCCAATCATTGTAGAGTTATGTAAACTTGGGCTACTGTTTCATCTACAGCTATACTTTTAATCTTTTAATATCATAGCCCGATGCGGATTATAACATTTATTTTGAAATAATATTTAAATTATGGAGATAGATTATGCCCTGACTTAACACATAGGCTTTTTATCCTGGAAAAATCCACAGTTCCCACGGGATTTTGAAAAAAATCGAAATCTATAGCTACAGCCATAGGTAGATTACTATAGCAAACTTCCTTAAAAGTTAAAGGTTGGAAAAGGGAGCGGGAACGGGAACTGGAAATCTACTATTCCCTCGGGATTTGTGAAAAACCAAAATTCACGCAGGCGAAGCCGCGGGGAGAAGCTGGTGAAATCATTTCAACAGTTTGAAATATTATACAAGTTTGTTAAAGAGTTTGTATATTTTTTATGCGCCGTATGAGAGGTACACTAAACTACATAAAACTATTAAGCATGTTTTCTCTCACCGCAACTGGCAGTGTTCATAACCTAATTTCCTCTGAGCAAGCTTTATTTTCTATTCATGAATCGTGTCCAATAAAATTGAAGCAGTCTGTTTACAGTCGCATTGTATTGACATCTTGGGTGAGGGGGAAAATGTACGAGCAATTTACAAAACGCGATTTTAGTGTCGCGTCGGCGCCGTTTTATAAACCCAAATCTAAAATATTATTCATACAAATAAGCTTAAATTAACAATCTCATCTAGTCAGTCACTTGGGATTTTATGACGTAAGAAAATATATCTATACAAAATTGTTAACTTGTATAATGGCTAATATTTTACTATTTAAGTAGGTATCTACTGAGCATTGATGCTCTACGATAATTTTAATATGGATAGTTTCACTTTACTAAGAAAATAGATTTACCTAACGTGTAGTTTTTTATAGACCATCTGGTCGTAGAATAACTTCTTGGTTGAAGAATTTACAATGGTAAGTAGGTATGGGAAAATTACTCGACCCTAGTTCCGTGCAGCAACGCCCAAAGTACAATTAATAGCTCTAATGGTTGCCAACCTCCGGTAGGAGACGGTACTATAAGAAGAAGAAGAAGAAGAAGAAGAAGAAGAAGAAGAAGAAATTTTTATAGATCTCATTGGCAGCGTCTATTGTTGCCTATATTGGTGAGGGAAACACAGTTTCCTCCTGTCGAGTGGCCCACGATACCTCACTGCTTCTTTTCATTGAGTTCTTCATGTTGGCTTCCTTCACATATAATTTAATAATCACTTAACAAAATATACATGACACGTAGATGTTGATTTGGCTTTCGAATAAAATCAGGTCGTTCGATACAACACATCAAAGCTGTCACATTGCCAGAATGCAATACGTTGCGCATCTGGTTCAAGCCTAAAAGAGAGTTGCGTCCCTGAGGGCCATTTATTGTTCAAAGCAAGTAAAAAAGAAACGGGGCAAATATAAAGAGACAGTCATAAAGTCTCTCGAAACTTTCCCACTCAAACTAATTTCAACTTTAACGTATAAGAACAAGTTTCATTTTCGGTAAATCAAACATACTACTCTTAGTACCTTTCGTGATATGAGTTATTAAGGTTTATTCAGAAGTTAGTAGTAAATTCTGAACGTCGACTTCAATATACATACATAATGAAATCAGTACGTCATTATTTTAACATTTCCTATTACGTTTAGAATGTGTACCGTGAAACATTTTGCATTAAGTATAACACACTGTTACTGTAACAAAAAAGCTGTGATAGCCTAGTGGTTAGGACGATCCGACTTCGATCCCGGGCACGTAACTCTAACTTTTCAGAGTTATGTGCGTTTTAAGTATTTAAATATCACTTGCTTTAACGGTGAAGGAAAACATCGTGAGGAAACCTGCATGCCTGAGAGTTCTCCATAACGTTCTCAAAGGTGTGTGAAGTCTGCCAATCCGCTTGGCCAGCGTGGTAGACTATGGCCAAAACCCTTCTCACTTTGAGAGGAGACCCGTGCTCTGTAATGAGCCGGTAATGGGTTGATCATGACATGACATAACACACTGTTAATATTCATACCACCTTTATTATCATGGTTTTAATAACAAACTATCCAAGTAAATGTTTGAGTTGGTATCTTGAACTTTCGAATAAGATTTCGAACATCTAAAATATCGTCGTCTAGGAATAGAATTCTTCATTTATGCGTGCTATAGCTTGTAGTGTTAGACAGCTATCAAGTTGGACTTGTAATAACAAAAACTAACAATGTACCTACTCTTTCTTTGTTAAAACCTTCGCATCGATTAACATATACCTAGTCAGTTATACATATTAACACAGCTGCAGGGAACGCCATTTTGAAGTGCTTATTTCCATTATAACATTGTACTAACTACACTGAAATGTTCTACAAAAGTTCGCGTTTTGCTTCGTAAAGTCCAGAACTTTTAACTTGGCAAAGTACACCAACTCCCCAATTGGTATTACGCGAAAACAACATTTATTACAAGCGAGCACAGATTGAATTAGCTCGTGGTAGAATTCCGCTTACTACTTTGTTCAAATAGACGAACTTCAAGTTATCTGAAAAGTTATTTAACAAAGTTTCATAGCTTTCTTGACTGTTATTGAAGTTTCTACTTTGAGTAGTCGGGATTGAGTTAATTGTTGTTTGTCGGGAAAAGTTTTGTTAGGACCTTTGGCAAGCGAGGCTCGTTTGCGTTATCCCATCGAGAGCCGTGACTGTAGAAAGATTTTCCTTCTCTACAATAGACTGAGACTGGGACCGGTTACTGAAATGACTTTGTAATGGCGTCCTCAATAAAACGATCTTCAATATCGTGGTCTTTTTACTTTATTTATGGCCTGGAGGAGTTATTTCGACAAAATATTAGTTTTCTTCTTTCCATAGTAAAAGGTATAGGCAATAAGGCATAGGTGCCTATTTTCTTACTTGACTTAGAAAAATAACAATATTTTCGTGATTGTTTATTATGGTTTATTAATTTTGAAGCTTTAAGAGATAAAACATTGAACATAACACATTCAAAAGATTTATAATAAATAACGTGTTTCATATTCAAAGAGCAACTTAAAAGAAAACAAATGAGACAATTGGATAAGAAGCAAAATCAATGTAACGGCAAGGTCACTTCAGTCTTAAAATAAATAATTTTAAAGTAACTCATTTCCGGGAAACCTACATACAGTTTCTTTTGATCCGCGATTCAAAACAATAATTTCACTTCGTAGTAAGTAATGGCTCGTTGTTTTTTTTTTATTTTCATGCTATCCTATTTTGTATCGTAGAAAATGCTCCGATATCATTGTTTGTTTACGGATGAAATAGGTAATGAATACCTATGTATGCATGTAGGTGTATGCATTTCAAGTTAATTGAAAACCATTGTTTCAGATATTTTTAGTACTGTTGTTAATATTGGGAAGTTTTAAATTTGTAACAACCCAGCGCGCATGTATGTGATACTCGTTATAGGTACTTACGGCTAAAACTTTTCCACACACAACTTTGGAACTATGAAAAAACTAGTAGAACTAAGTTAACTTTTTATCACCTGTCACTTATCCGTACGCCCGGTTCACAAGCAAGGTCAAGACTTGATCGTAGCGTCCTCCTCGCGCTCGCTGAAGTAAACACAATTCACGGGAGCATCATCCGGGAAACGTCACGCGTGAAACACTTCAAAACAACATCTGAAATCTTCGGAAACACTCGCAAACCTCCAGAACACAGTCACTCACATGACAAAGCACCGGCCCCGGGTCACAAGAACGTATATCGACTCACGGCCTAACCTCAAAACATCTTACTGACACTCCGCGGCCCACAGGAATTAATAAAAAGTTTCTTTATAAAACAAGTGGGTTGTGAGCATGTTCCAAAATGGCGGAACTTTGCGTTAACTTCGGAACGTAGAGCGACGTGAAGTTGCGGGGTGCGCGTCTCGTGCCGCCCGCGGTACGATTGCGCAGTCACTGCTAACTTTTCTCATAACAATTTCATGAAAAAACTTGCGAGTACCCAGTTTTCACCGTGGAAACTTTTTGAGGTGCCCCAGGAAGTACTCTGAGTACGTGGGACATGTTATAAAGTAGTTTAAAGCGTGTCTACCGCGAGTTAGTGGATGAGATAGTCGTGTAGAACTCTCAAATCATGCCGCGAGTCGCGTAGCCGACGGGGGTTCGGACGGGGAAAATCAATAACTTACGGCCGACTCTCTCCGCCGCTCTCCGCGTTTAATCATACACTTTGTGAGCAAAACATTAAAACTTGTCCGTTTGTTTGGCGGAGGGAGACGATCGGCATTCGCGGGGCACCGGAGCGGAGCGGGCAGCGGGGCGGCGAGCGGGCAGGCCACGGGCGGAAAACTTGTGTCAGACCGCTCCGCGGGTTTCGCGAGTTTACTTGGGACAAAGTTTTGCGAGGTGTTCTTACTGAGAAGTACGATTTTGTACTGCAATGTGAGAAAGATTGGCGTCGACCGCTCCCCCTCCTAATATAACTTTGCTGCATTGTTATCGGCGGCCGCAAGATCAAATTAAAAGTTTGTTTAATAACTTGTAAAGCCGTTTATTACGTTCACGTCCTACTTTCGAATTCCTCCCTTAGTTACGATTGCCTAAGTATGATTTTTATGTTTTTTTGTGAACCAAGCCTTAATTAATTTATGATTAATATAACATACATAAATGTTATGTACCTAGCTATTTTTTAGATTTATCATATAGGTAACAAAATTGCTTGCTTACCAAATATAAATAAAATTGTTTTTATTTATATTTGGTTAAAATTGTGTTGTAATATAAATAATATTGTACTAAAAATATATATTTAAATAAAACATAAAAAAATTCTGTACTATTGTAATAAATTGAAATCAAAATTGAAAAGTCGCCCGACCGCTTGAAAGTAAATATAAGTAGACTAAATTGATTTAATTCTTTAAGTAGTGTAAACAAGTTTCGTCTAGAAATTGTTCATCTCCACGGGCCCCCAATGCCCCTCTTTGGCCGGCGATTATCGTCCAATTCGTCGTCAAACATGTTTGAAATGTAAATATAAGTAGCACGTTCTCAGGTTGATCTTTACAAATGTGCTCGTTCCGCTGCGAATAAATATTCAGCGATAGATCAACAACAACTGGTGTTTTGTGAAGTTGGCAAACAAGTCGAGCGACTAGTCGGACTTTCGCGAAGTAAAGTTAGTAACTAGACTCCCACCACCCCGGGGGTTGAGTATTAACAAGTACTTTACGAGATAAATAAAGTTAGCTTATAAGAGACTGTTGATATTTGTACGGATTTTTGTGTAAGTTGGAGAGGTTTATTATACAATTCTCATCGTGTATTTTAAACGAAACGTCGATTTAATTTAATAATTGTTTACTTTAAATAAATATTGACACGGCCGGTCTAATGTTTCTATGTTTCTACATTACAATGTACAAAGAATAGGAATTCAGGGAGTTAGTTCAGTAAAAAGTATATTTGTTATGTACATATCGATTATATGCACTCTTCGAACCAGGTATTTTGACTTTTGCTCAGATACGACTCGTATGATAAATTAATGTAGGCACCGATCCTCTCCTATAATAAATCTCTATGAAACAAATTATTCTTTAGCCAATAATCGAATAATAAAAAAATTCCATTTCGTAATATTTCTTTCTTTGGCCCACTTTGTCTTTGTTCGGAGTAAAGGTAGCCGGGAATCGAGTAACGCCTCGCTGGCGGGGAACAATAAAAATAATATCATTTTCGTTTTGTTCACGAGACCTTTCTAAGCAGCTGCTTCTCTCCTCCATATAGTATAAAAAAAGTTGCAACCCATGTGTGTGTTCGCTTATAACTTATAAGTGAGTTAACTGCCTCATTGATCTAGATGTTAACTTGTTCGGCTGCAGATCGTGTGTTCCTGGGTTCGAATCCCCGGTTGGGTCAAAAAAAAAAAAGAAAATTTATTGGGTTTTCTGTCATGAATTTCTCAGTAGCAGCCCGGAGTTGGGAAGATGGCTGATGTAGATAAACCACCATGCATCAGAGAGCACATACAGCTGTCAGCCGTTTATCCTACTTAACATTATAAAATTTATAATGTGAAAGTGTGGATGTTTGGATGTTTAGATGTTTGGATGTTTGTTACTCTATAACGTCGCAACTACTGAACCAATTTGGCTGAAATTTTGAATGGAGATAGATTATGCCCTGACTTAAAAAATAGGCTTTATACTTTTTATTATACTTTTTATCCTGGAAAAATCCACAGTTTCCGCGGGATTTTGAAAAACCCGAAATCTATATCTACAGCTATAGGTGGATTACTATAGCAAACTTCCTTGAAAGTAGGTATAAAGTTTGGAAAAGGAAGCGGAAACGGAAACCAGATTTTGAACCACGATTCCCTCAGAATTTGTGAAAAATCGAAATTCACGCGGGCGAAGCCGCAGGCAAAAGCTAGTGCATAATTGTATAGCGCAAAAACACGCGTACTCTCTATTTCTTCACTCTCATAATGCGATGGGACGCCAGTGCGACGAGGCCGAAGATAGATCAGCTCCAGCCTCCAATGGCTTTACGTGTAGGTACTTCGAGGCACGGGGTGTATCTTACACTACCAATTTCCCAACTCCGGGCAGCTACTGAAAATTTCTTGACGAAAAACCCAAAAACTTTTCTATTTCGACCCGGGATTCGAACCCAGGACCTCATGATCTGCAGCCAAACAAGTTAGCCACTAGGCCAATGAGGCAGTTAATGCTGAGGTAAGGTTTGAGGTTTACCTGCTTTACAACAGCACGGTTTCCCCTAAATAATGTGTTGGCATCATCGACGATACATCCCATAGACACCTCATGTTTATTTTAATTCTACTGAAACAATTCTGGCAACTAGCTGAAGTATGAAGGCGCGGGGAATCGCGTTCTGATTATCCCGACCAAGGTCAGTACTTACCTAGGTTGCGAAAAGTACACGGACTAGGGATGGGACACGTTTGATTAAAACACGATAAGTAGATACTTACCTACCAAACATATTGTATGAATGTTACTTTATTATTACACATTGCTATATTGCCCCTACCTCTACATCTACCTACCTCTACCTACCTACCTAGAGGTAGGGGTAGAGGTAGGGGTAGGGGTAGAGGTAGGGGTAGAGGTAGGGGTAGAGGTAGAGGTGAGAGGGTTGTCAGTCACTGTCAGTCATTCAGTCAGTCACTGTCAGTCACTGTCGGTCAGTCAGTCACTGTCAGTCAGTCAGCCAGTCAGTCACTGTCAGTCAGTCAGTCAGTCACTGTCAGTCACTGTCAGTCACTGTCAGTCAGTCAGTCAGTCACTGTCATTCATTGTCAGTCAGTCACTGTCAGTCACTGTCAGTCAGTCAGTCACTGACAGTCATTGTCAGTCACTGTCAGTCATTGTCGGTCATTGTCAGTCAGTCACTGTCAGTCACTGTCAGTCAGTCACTCACTGTCAGTCATTTTCAGTCAGTCACTGTCAGTCATTGTCAGTCACTGTCAGTCACTGTCAGTCATTGCCAGTCACTGTCAGTCACTATCAGTCAGTCACTGTCAGTCAGTCACTGTCAGTCATTGTCAGTTACTGTCAGTCACTGTCAGTCAATCAGTCACTGTCAGTCATTGTCAGTCAGTCAGTCACTGTCAGTCATTGTCAGTCACTGTCAGTCAGTGTCAGTCATTATCAGTCACTGTCAGTCACTGTCAGTCATTGTCAGTCACTGTCAGTCATTGTCAGTCAGTCAGTCACTGTCAGTCAGTCAGCCTGTCAGTCAGTCAGTCAGTCACTGTCAGTCACTGTCAGTCACTGTCAGTCAGTCAGTCAGTCACTGTCATTCATTGTCAGTCAGTCACTGTCAGTCACTGTCAGTCAGTCAGTCACTTACAGTCATTGTCAGTCACTGCCAGTCACAGTCAGTCATTGTCAGTCACTGTCAGTCAATGTCGGTCATTGTCAGTCAGTCACTGTCAGTCACTGTCAGTCAGTCACTCACTGTCAGTCATTTTCAGTCAATTTCAGTCAGTCACTGTCAGTCATTGTCAGTCACTGTCAGTCACTGTCAGTCATTGCCAGTCACTGTCAGTCACTATCAGTCAGTCACTGTCAGTCAGTCACTGTCAGTCAGGCACCGTCAATCACTGTCAGTCATTGTCAGTCATTGTCAGCCAGTCAGTCACTGTCAGTCATTGACAGTCACTGTCAGTCAGTGTCAGTCATTATCAGTCACTGTCAGTCACTGTCAGTCATTGTCAGTCACTGTCAGTCATTGTCAGTCAGTCATTGTCAGTCAGTCATTGTCAGTCACTGTCAGTCATTGTCAGTCACTGTCAATAATTGTCAGTCAGTCATTGTCAGTCACTGTCAGTCATTCAGTCAGTCACTGTCAGTCATTGTCAGTCAGTCACTGTTAGTCATTGTCAGTCACTGTCAGTCAGTCGGTCAGTCAGTCAGTCAGTCACTGTCATTCAGTCAGTCACTGTCATTCAGTCAGTCACTGTCAGTCAACCAGTCAGTCAGTCAGTCACTGTCAGTCAGTCAGTCACTGTCAGTCATTGTCAGTTACTGCCAGTCACCGTCAGTCACTGTCTGTCACTGTCAGTCACTGTCAGTCAGTCATCACTGTCAGGCAATCAGTCACTGTCAGTCATTGTCAGTCACTGTCAGTCAGTCACCGTCAATCACTGTCAGTCATTGTCAGTCATTGTCAGCCAGTAAGTCACTGTCAGTCATTGTCAGTCAGTCACTGTCAGTCATTGTCAGTTACTGTCAGTCACTGTCAGTCACAGTCAGTCATTGTCAGTCACTGTCAGTAACTGTCAGTCATTCAGTCAGTCACTGTCAGTCACTGTCAGTCATTGCCAGTCACTGTCAGTCAGTGTCAGTCATTATCAGTCACTGTCAGTCACTGTCAGTCACTGTCAGTCACTGTCAGTCACTGTCAGTCATTGTCAGTCACTGTCAGTCAGTCATTGTCAGTCACTGTCAGTCACTGTCAGTAATTGTCAGTCAGTCATTGTCAGTCACCGTCAGTCATTCAGTCAGTCACTGTCAGTCATTGTCAGTCAGTCACTGTTAGTCATTGTCAGTCACTGTCAGTCAGTCGGTCAGTCAGTCAGTCAGTCACTGTCATTCAGTCAGTCACTGTCAGTCAACCAGTCAGTCAGTCAGTCACTGTCAGTCAGTCAGTCACTGTCAGTCAGTCAGTCAGTCAGTCAGTCAGTCAGTCAGTCAGTCAGTCAGTCAGTCAGTCAGTCAGTCAGTCAGTCAGTCAGTCAGTCACAGTCAGTCAGTCTGTCAGTCAGTCAGTCAGTCAGTCACTGCCCAACGACGTGACGCGATTGTCGCGCGAATGCCTATTAGGACACCTATTCGAGATCAGTATGTTTGATCGCGAGTTCGTACGAGTAAAATTCGCGCGAACTTGCGATGATCGCGCATTCGCGTTGTATTAGGACAACGTCTAAGAGAAAAACAATTCGGTCTACGGCTTTATTATGTTCATACTATCGACAATAGAATAGAATTGATGTTGAACATCACTATCGTTCAGAAGGTAACTAATGAAACGAGATAAATACTTACGCGGCGAGTATGAATAAAAGAGATGCGGCGATAACGCGAGTAGATTTCAAGCTCCTCCTACTCTGAACATGACCAACATAAGATGAACCCCGCTATAAATTATTTTATATAAGATTATTTTGGTAAAATTAGTTTTACTGACTTATCGATGAAATGTTATGCTACCTTTCTTTACCTCGATGTTTGAGAGATTTTACCACACCATTTTACAAATCAGCAAGGCATCCTTGTAATATTTCATTCGCCAAAGCGGACGTGTTTACGGCGCTCAGAACTGGTCGATACTAATTCGGAATTTTCGAGCAGCCACTTATATAAGACTAAAAAAACTCAACTGTTACCTCACACCGCGTGCCTGTTATCATCCGTCTATGGGGTATGTCGTCGTTGGTTGGCATAAAGGATTCTCACTCTTTGAATTATACAGTGGATACTTACATTTATTATATATCGAATAATTTATTTAGTGTCTGACACGTTTTTGCTTTTGTCCCTATTTTATTGCCCACCTCAACCCTTTTCGAGCCGATTTAAATTATTTCGCTTTTAATACATATTATTCTTTTAAATGTTAATTAGTAACACCCTGTCACGAGATGGAAGATCCTGATGGCAGATATTGTTATGTTGGCGTAAATATAATTTTAACCCTTATTTATATCCTGTTAAATGTTAAAGTGCTTTAAATTTTTACGTTTAATAAATAAGTAACTATTTTAGTATTTAAAACCAGTAAATTACTGAGTTACTACGTAACTTTATTTTATAAAGTCTATACTTTTAATTATTGTTATAAACCCTAGTTAAACGGTCCCAATTTTTAATGATAACTTTCAACTTTAGACTAATATTAGGTCTACTTCTCTGAATTATTTTTACAAAATTAGATAATTATACTTTTTTTATTAATAAACAAACTTCATAATTATTGAGAATTGCTATGTTACTTATATATGTGCTATAAATGGCAATAACTCAACGATGAGATGAACTGAAAACAGACAAGCCGATTATTTTGGATTACCTATTATTATGGTTTAGAGACCCCGCAGACATACAATTTCAAGTTGGCCAACTAAATCGCAGAGTATACTCATAAGCACAGTGACTTATGACACCCCGCACATCATAACCAACTAAATCGTTCAACTAAATAATTGGACAACCATTGTATCAGAATCGAAATTCCCTTCCGATTTAAAAATTGTGAAAGCTCGCGATTTAGTTGTTCGATAGTCGGCCAACTTGAAATTGTATGTCTGCGGGGTCTCTTCATATTTATTTCTAGCACGAGCTCTGCGCTTATAGGGTACCTGTTCACAGAAGCGAAGCGGTAACCCACTACCACCCTGTATGGTCTTGTTTCCTAACTGGGAAACTTAACTCCTTAATCTGGCTCCAGAAAATTTACCTTAGGAGCAAGTTCTTATTCAGGACATACGGACATACTTCTAACGGTAACAGACTACGGCGTAGTTAGCGTGCTACGATTTTTACGATACGAAGTTTGACAAGAATATAACGCGGGCAATAGGAAGATTAATTTGTTCATTAACCAACAACTATATAAGCACTGAAAATTCAGGCTTCTAGGGTCTAGCTTTATCAACAACGAAGTAACAGGGGGTCGAAAACGGCCTGAATTGCTTCGGGAAAAGATAGTACGGCTGTGCCTTTGTTTTTGCTCGACTTGGCGATAATAAGTAATCTATCGCAAACATAGATTTATCAATCTCAAATATGATATTGTCGCTTCATTAGAGAGCTCTCCAGCTCTATGTATCAGTGTGTATGAGATCGTCGCGGCGGCCGTCGGAATCTATTAAGAGGATTACGTGCAGCACAAGACGAGGGTCGTTGCGTCTCATACGAATAATGGCATTATGTTACACCAACGCGCTGTCTATTTTAAAAAGGTCTTTTTTGGTTCTCTTACCGGTAATAGATACATATCTATTACCCGGTTAGAACAACCAAAGAAGAGGGTTACAAGAACTGCAAGAGAACCAGCCAAAGCGTTTAATTTTTTCCATCTTTATTACAATCAAGTAGAGAGTCTGCTTCAAGCTGATACGCGACATGCCATGTCTATATTTTGCCGGTTTTTGTAACGCTCAAAGGAGCCCGAACCATGGCTTAAGTGACGATGTATGAGCAGGATGAATAATTTGCGCCGCTAAACAATTTAGCGTTCTGTGTGCTTAGTCTAAAGCGGAGCACTCGAAAACGAACTCGAAAACTATTGATCGATTTCAGAGTAAAATAGACCTAAAATGTCTTGTATTAAGGTTTGAGTTCGCCAATACATTCCAATGCTGAATGTATTGGCGAACTCAAACCTTAATACAAGACATTTTAGGTCTATTTTACTCTGAAATCGATCAATAGTTTTCGAGTTCGTTTTCGAGTGCTCCGCTTTAGACTAAGCACACTGGTCAATGCCGCGTAGAAAGTGATCAGGGTTTTAATAAAAACTGCCTTATCTTTTCCTAGCCTGCTTCCACGTATAAAACATCGTCACTTACCAACAGGTGAGATCGCAATCAAAGGCTGACTCATAAGTGAATTTAAAAAAGCTATACAGTATCGTCGTTTTCACTAAGTTATTTTAAAACTTGGTCATATATTTTCTTACTATTTACTTTTTAAGAAAAAAATATTTTTGACTCAGATTTCAGGATTCAAAGGTAATAAAAGTAAAATAATTTATCTAGGTTGCGAAGGCTTCACTTCGGGTAACAAAGCCATTATTAGATTGACGAGGCGTTAAGATCCGCTATTTTTATTTTATATCACTGAATTAAAAGTAGGTATTGAAGGTGCTACGACAAATGCTACGTGGCTACACAAATGCTACGCGATAATATATTTGACTCCACGAGTGAAAATGGTTCTCCTTTATATGGTTCTCCGTTCTCCCGATATATTTTAACCTAATTTATTTATTCTTAAAATATATTCGTATATTTTACGCGAGCATGCAACAGATTATAATAAAAATAAAACACTATCTGAAAGATTTCATCAAACCTACTTACATGTATACAGACACCCACACGCGATCTTGTATTCCAGCGAATTGAATATTGTCTTCCAAGTTCCACCAACGAGGCAAAATAGATGCTATTTTGATAGCTAAATAGCAATTATTTATGAAGGAATCGATTTATACGCCAAAGTCTCTAGCGGACGGTTCGACGACTTCAACGGATTTATATTTGATATCTTGCAAAGGTCAGGTAGCAATCGCTTCATCTATAATATAATAAAACTGTAACAGATCCAATTCTGTACATTGAAGATATTTTGAAAATTTTTATTGGAGGGCACTCTGTAATCGATACTGAATCCAAAACTGCAATTTTTTTCATTTTTGTCTGTCTGTCTGTCTGTCTGTCTGTCTGTCTGTCTGTCTGTCTGTCTGTCTGTCTGTCTGTATCTTGGCCGCGCATCACGCCGAAACTACTGAATGGATTCGAATGAAACTTGGTACGATTTGAGTTTGTACTCCGAGGTAGGTTATAGGATACTTTTTATCCCGAAATTCAGCACGGTTCCCTTGGGAGAGGGGATGAAAGTTAAAACGTGTATTTAGCTGTAATTCATTAACGCGTTGTTCGATTTTACTCATTCTTTTTTTGTTAGAAAGATAGTACTTTATATATTGTTCCATAAATATTTCAAGGTCACAGGTTTTTTAGTTCAGAAATGACAGGCATTTATTGGGTTCAAATAACTTGGGACCCGGATCTTTGAACGTACGGCTTATTTTAAACTGGTGTGCGTTTAAATTTATGTTTGTCGATCTGTCTATTTGTTCCAGCTAATTTCCGAAACGGCTGGATCGATTTTGATGGAACTTTCTGGTGATGTTATAAGGAATAACTTAGGCTACATTTAGTTTAGGTACAAAAAAGGATTATGGGATCCAATCCGATCCTATATAAAACCTATATCCAGGCGGACGAAGTCGCGGGGGTCGGCTAGTTAAAGAAATATAATTAAGTCTATGAATACAATGTGACCTAGATTCACTTTAGTGTCGTATTAAATTTCCAGTTGAGCTAGTTTAGAAAAACATTTAAGTAGTTTTATTAGTTCCTCATTTTGATTCAGTCATGGTAGCAATTCATTAATGGCCTATTTCATCACCTTTTGATAAGTATCGGATATCTACAACTTTTGTCTTTGTCACTTGACATAAAGTAAGAAAATGACCAAACTTACGTTTAGGCTATCCGACACTTATCAGAAGGTCAAACAGGCCGTTAATCAAATAATTCGCTTATTCAGTACGTGTTCGATGAGAGGCATAATGGTCACAATTACTGCTGCCAGAGTTGTGCTCAACTCAAGCAATAAGATTCAGCCGCATCAAAAAATACAATGAAGTCCAGAAATGTCAGCCCTGACATGACTTCTGCTAACGGATTTTTATGGCGCACCCAATGCTGCTGACATCAATCACATTTTCAGTATTGGACAATTCGTTTATTGCAACTGTGTAATTTCTTTTTTACTTATTTATTGTGATGATCGTTTTATCTCAAATAGGTATAAGGTAAAAGTTATTTGATTTCATAAGGGCGGTTGTACTTTGTTACGAAGAAGAAAATTTGTTCGCGTTATTGATTCGACGATATCTTGTTACACTTCGGTGTAAGTACGAAATGTCTTAATCCACGTCAGCTAAATTATTTATGCATTTAAAAGGATTTACTCTTAATATGAGGTGTAGCGGCGCGGTCACGACTTGTCGGCTTCTATCCGCCGGTGAAAAGTTAATCAGGCTTTCTGTGATTAATACAAACTCAAGAGTTTTAATATCTACAGTAAAAGTTTACTGACACGGACCGAATCTTTTTTTTTGTAAGTTTAAATTCAGATCTTTTTCTGATTTATACTTCGGAAACTACTTCAAGGTATGATATAACTTCTAGATAACTCAGCTTGGCAAAGATGATATAAGGCCAAATTAAACTAATCTCCTCTCCCAAGGGAACTGTGCTGAATTTCGGGATAAAAAGTATCCTATATGCTATTATGTAGTATGAACTTAAATTACGCCAAGTTTAATTTCAATCCATTCAGTAGTTTTTGCGTAATACATGCACAAACATACAGACAAACAGACAAAATTTTCAAAAACAGCTTTTTTACTTTTTATTACTTATACCTTACGTCTCTCACTTATTTTTTTTTGCAAATATCTTTAATGGACAGGCACAGCACGTCTATGGTTTTAATCTATGTATAGACTAAGCATCTGCCGAGTGCACGCCTGCCTCACTGCATCTTTGTCTATCAAATGGAATTGCGCGCGCAACACTTTTCTATCACTTTCAACACTCGCACAGAAAATTTTATATCTTAAAATCCAGACAACCATGATTTAGCACCACTTTTGACCAGGCAACCAAATACGGTTCGATTGGGAATAAAATAATCTTACATTTGACATATAATTCGTTTAAATAACAGATGAGGGAAGCAGATCGAAAAAAATTGATTAAATTTTTTTGTGTTTAAC
Source organism: Melanargia galathea (assembly GCA_920104075.1). Taxonomy (NCBI): domain Eukaryota; kingdom Metazoa; phylum Arthropoda; class Insecta; order Lepidoptera; family Nymphalidae; genus Melanargia; species Melanargia galathea. The sequence goes on from OV049864.1 coordinate 7,319,958, forward strand.
ATCATAGGCACCAAATTTAGGCAGGCAACCAAAGTGCAATGTATCAATCTATGAATTATCTAGCATATAATCTCTATCAGAATTAAATAACAGATGAGGGTATATGAATTTCTATTACGGGATCTCCCACTATTAGTAAGGTGCGGTTGCTGGGGTTTTCCAAAACGAATAACTTAAAACTTTCTCGCGTACATCTTCGCTCCCCCTCTCGCTACGTAGTCGGGTTTGTTTCAGCTACAGGTTTACTTTACTCACAAAGCGCTTACTTTTAAGATAATTATTTCCGGAATTTTGAATTTTGGCTCTATCCTGCTGATTTACTGTGCAAAGGAGAAAAAAAAATGTTTTTAATGTCCAATCCAAATTCAAATTTTTTGGAAGGTCAAATTTAAATTTTTATGGTAACCTGGGTTTTGTTGAGTGAAATTGGTCTGAGACAAAAAACGGTTATCTGCGTTAATACAAGTTGTTACAGAGTTGGGAGCCAACTTCTATACTTTTATCTCAACTATAACGTAAGTACATAACATATAGGCGTAGTTCAGCTACATGGTTGACTTTGTTTTGACTACAGCAGGTAAAAGTCAAACTTAGATGAGATGACCTACTTTTACATTATTGTTCATGGATTTTCTTATATGTATTGTTATAATCACAACGATGAATCCGTTCTATATCTGAAATACTTAGTAAGAAAGTGTATCTTTTTTCACTCGTTTGTGACTACTTTACCGTACATATTATACGACTTTATAGGTACTTACATAATAAATACATACATAGGTACACATTACACATAATTTTAATAATGTTCAAACGAAATAGTAACAATTAAAACCGACTTCCTATTTGAAATTTTCACAGAGATAATTATTTTTCATTTCATCCCGGAAAAACAAAAAGTTCCCACAGGATTTTTTTTAATCGTCCCAGACGAAGTCACGGGCAAATGTTAGCTAATTATTTGTTTCAAAGGGAGTTTATCAATACACATCATACACACAGCATACATACACAGCACCTAAAGGTGCGTCCAAACTTGAACATTTCACCGAACTGAACTGCGTAACATTACCGCGAACTTGTTACTCTCAATGTGGACGGCGCGCTTGGAGCGCTTGAGATGGGTTACTGTATAACATTTCGGCGTAACAATTGTTCGCGTAACGAATGCCGTCCACACTACCGTAACTGTTACGCGGTGTTGACACGGTTACGCAGTTCGGTTCGGGGAAATGTTCAAGTTTGGACGCACCTTAACACAGCACACACAGTAATATAATAACACACACATCATACACAGCAACAGTAAATTTTTTGTAACTACATATGTAGATAAGTTTCTTGGATTTTTTTAATAAGGAATTTTAAACAAAGGAAACCACAGAGAACACCAAAACTTCCTTTCGTTTAGATAAAGTATTACGCTAAAGACCGCACCCCACAAAAGTTTCAATGCGTTGCGGGGCCTTGAACAAGAAGAATAACATTTTGTGGTTTTTCCTACGTAAAGAATAACTTGAAACTTTCTCGCGTGCGAAGAACCTACTCATACGTAGACCGAAACTGCTGTACTGGTTACCTTATCATCATCATCATCATGATCAACCCATTACCGGCTCACTACAGAGCACGGGTCTCCTCTCAGAGTGAGAAGGGTTTTGGCCATAGTCTACCACACTGGCCAAGCGGATTGGCAGACTTCACACACCTTTGAGAACGTTATGGAGAACTCTCAGGCATGCAGGTTTCCTCACGATGTTTTCCTTCACCGTTAAAGCAAGTGATATTTAAATACTTAAAACGCACATAACTCCGAAAAGTTAGAGGTGCGTGCCCGGGATCGAACCCACGACCTCCGATTAGAAGTCGGTCGTCCTAACCACTAGGCTATCACAGCACAGGTTACCTTATACTTAGTTATAATATGAAAATAGGTCTTTTATTTCTAACATAGAATTCCAGCTTCTTTAAACTCTTTTCAGACTCTTGTCTACAAGTCTATCTCTACAGTCTACAAGTTCTCTTTATTATCCAGTTAAAAAAAACACATTTAGAAAATACCAATCTTTGGATAGTGCAAAGACAAATGCAGCCAAACCTCGGGTCAATCCACACAACGGGTCACACCCCCGTTTGTCGCGTATTTCCCAGAAGGCCCATTGTCCGAACGGTGCCCGGTTCGATTCTTGCCTCGACAATCATATACTTGTAATTGGCGCTGAGAGATTTATTGCTCCTGTCCGGGTGAATCTTCACCAGCAAACGTTTTATCTAATCTTGCTGCTCATTATTTCTTGATTGAGTGCCTTTCCTTTTGTTTTGCGTGCAATATGGTTATTATATTATTGTTGCGGGAAGAGAATCATTGCTAAGCGCGTTATAACGGCTTTTATAATATTATTTTTAACTATCTATACATAATATTTATTTTCATTTGTTTATTTATTTATAAGATTGTGAAGTTTCAAAGAGATGAAATTTTATTTATGAAATTCATAAATAAAATTGACACATTTATTCGGCCGATCTCTTTCCTTAAAGTTACTCGAAGTACATTATGTGTTTTGGCACTACGATAAGCCAATAAATCAAGAGAGAATATAACGTAGTTAATTCACAATTAGGTAGCCTCAGATACGGTTCTGTAACATTGTTAGAGTTACAAGACTAAATATTAAAAATTTATATTATTTTTAACCCCCGAAACTAAAACGACGGGGTGTTACAAGTTTGACGTGTCTCTGTGTGTGTGTGTGTGTATGTGTGTGTCTGTCTGTCTGTTCCCCTGTGGCGCTCAAACGGGTGGACCGATTTGAATGCGGTTTTTTTTTGTTTGAAAGGTGAATTAGTCGAGAGTGTTGTTAGCTATGTTTGAAGAAAATCTGTCCAAGATGGCCGCCGCTACAAAATGACGGATTACATATTTTTTCACAACTCTCTTAATATGGGTATCAAATGAAAGGGCTTGACTAGTAGAATAGCACTATTGCAAATCCAAGATGGCCGCTGCCACAAAATGGTGAATGTCGGGGGTTTTTTAAATTTTTAATTTATACTTGTTTAAATACTCAAAAAATTCAGCAGAGCAAATCTGCCACTGTAATTCAGGAACTTAGGAAGTAACTTTTTCCACAACATAAACTTAAGAATATATATAATAGGTAGCCGAAGGTGGAAGTTGATTTACTTAAGTACGTACCTACTTGCAAAACGTAATAAATATTATGACTCGTCTCGGAGCTGAGTTACAAGAAACAAGCAATAATCACGCACTCATAAAAATCGATTCCACAGCTCGAATCAACTCTGCCATGATTTGTGCAAAAAGTTATAAAAGAACGAGAAAAAATAAATGAGCTCATAATAAATCCGCCTCGAATAAATGAACTGCCTAATCAGTGGAGAGGGAGAAATGGTATTTTTTGCACAATAAAAACAACACTTCTCTCTTCGTAAAAAAAACTCATTTTCCTTTATTGCAGCGAGCCTAATTTGAATTGAGTGCGATGCAGTTATGGCTCAAGAGAGTGGATAATTTTAAGTATCTGAACTCCGGGGGATGAGGAAAAATGTAGGAATAAATATAATGTTATTGTTCTGAACGGAAATAATAATAATAATTGGATTTCAGTCGCTATGACGATTTTAGAATTTAAACTACTTTGAATAGTAGGTACACAAGTACCTACTACTTAAGTTAATCAATCATACTCAGTTCGATCACGCTAATTCAGCTCATAATCCTTGCCTCGGATGAGTTGGTGGCATATCAAAATAAGCTTTAATTTAAACTAAACCGAATTTGAAATACCGAAATAAAGAATGAAAAGGAATAACAAATTCTTAGTTTAACTCTATTTTATAGGTGACCAAAATATAACTTTCACACTTTGACCAATAACCAGAGTATCTTTAAGTAGACACCATAAGTATATTATAGTGTCTACTTGTATTATAGATGTGTTTATTTCCTTCCAATAATCCAGCAAGATTATTAAACTTTATTCATCATCATCATCATTATCATGATCAACCCATTACCGGCTCACTACAGAGCACGGGTCTCCTCTCAGAGTGAGAAGGGTTTTGGCCATAGTCTACCACGCTGGCCAAGCGGATTGGCAGACTTCACACACCTTTGAGAACGTTATGAAGAACTCTCAGGCGTGCAGGTTTCCACACGACGTTTTCCTTCACCGTTAAAGCAAGTGATATTTAAATACTTAAAACGCACATAACTCCGAAAAGTTAGAGATGCGTGCCCCGAGATGGAACCCACGACCTCCGATTAGAAGTCGGTCGTCCTAACCACTAGGCTATCACATCCTGTTTTAAAAACTTTATTAATTAAACTTTATTACTTACTTAAATACAATTTTAATAAAGTGCGAAAAGTTGGTTAAGATCGCTGGGTTGGAATGTAACATGCTACTTTCGAGGCAGCCGACTGTTGGTACAGACGTCACATGCATATTCAGCACGGTCTATAGTCTATACCTGCACCTCTTACGCTTCTAGAAACTACTCAAGTCCCAACGTACTCTAGTTCTACGATGTGTCGAAAAAGAATCATTCGCTTATTTAATCTATAATATAATAAAACTGTAACAGATCCAATTCTGTACATTGAAGATATTTTGAAAATTTTTATTGGAGGGCACTCTGTAATCGATACTGAATCCAAAACTGCAATTTTTTTCATTTTTGTCTGTCTGTCTGTCTGTCTGTCTGTCTGTCTGTCTGTCTGTCTGTCTGTATCTTGGCCGCGCATCACGCCGAAACTACTGAATGGATTCGAATGAAACTTGGTACGATTTGAGTTTGTACTCCGAGGTAGGTTATAGGATACTTTTTATCCCGAAATTCAGCACGGTTCCCTTGGGAGAGGGGATGAAAGTTAAAACGTGTATTTAGCTGTAATTCATTAACGCGTTGTTCGATTTTACTCATTCTTTTTTTGTTAGAAAGATAGTACTTTATATATTGTTCCATAAATATTTCAAGGTCACAGGTTTTTTAGTTCAGAAATGACAGGCATTTATTGGGTTCAAATAACTTGGGACCCGGATCTTTGAACGTACGGCTTATTTTAAACTGGTGTGCGTTTAAATTTATGTTTGTCGATCTGTCTATTTGTTCCAGCTAATTTCCGAAACGGCTGGATCGATTTTGATGGAACTTTCTGGTGATGTTATAAGGAATAACTTAGGCTACATTTAGTTTAGGTACAAAAAAGGATTATGGGATCCAATCCGATCCTATATAAAACCTATATCCAGGCGGACGAAGTCGCGGGGGTCGGCTAGTTAAAAATAAGTTTAACAAACTTGGGTATTTTCTTTATGCCTTCAAAACTTTAAGTTACATTTAAGGAGAAGGAAGGGACAACAAGAAAACTGCGGAACTTTGAAATGGTGAAAGTTGGTACAATCTTTGGTGAGAAATTTAATTAAACATTCCCAGGGACGAGCGGCCAGTACTAATTGTGGCTGTCAACAGCAGCCCGGTCACCCTACAGGGCTATTTCATGTCAAAACAACTCCGCCGCTTCCGATACACCACTTAGTTTTACAGGAGACCGTTTCGGATTTGCCGGATGTAATTTTGAATCTGTGTTGGAATTTTTGTTTTCCTCCCTATCTTTTTTAAATTTCAGTAGATATTAGATGATGCCTGCGACTTCGTCCGCGAGGATTTTGTTTCTTAAAATCCAATGGGAACTATTTGCTTTTCCGGGATAAAAGTTGCCTATGTCAATTACAGGGACGAAGGCTACCTCTACAGAGGTACCAAACGTCAAAATCAGTTAAACGGATTAGTATGTATTTTAAATTTTTTGTCTTCCCGTGGGAACATGTTATTTTTTCGGGATAAAAAGTAACCTATATCCTTCCCCGGGATGTAAGCTACCTCTGTACCAAATTTCATAAAAATCGGTTGCACTGTTGGGTCGTTAAAAGTTAGCAGACAGACAGACAGACAGGGCCGGATTTAACCTTATCAGGGCCCCTAGGCAAGGCAATTCTCGGGGCCCCTTTCCTTTACCCTTGTCGTACTTTTTAAAATATATTTTTTCTAGTAGTTTTTTTAAATACTTCATAAATCGTAAACCGCAATTTGCTTCATAGATAATGTTACGGAACCCTTCGTGCGCGAGTCCGACTCGCACTTGGCTGGTTTTATTTCTCAACTAGGCGCTCACGTGGTCCCCGTGGGCCCCTAGTCGGTGCGGGGCCCCTAGGCAGTTGCCTAAACTGCCTTATGGATAATCCGGCCCTGCAGACAGACACGCTTTCGCATTTATAATATTAGTATGGATTTAGATAAACTTGTAAAAAAGGTCTGAAACTCGTAATATAGGATAGAAATCGTAGACTAAAATATTCGAACAGTTACATATTGCCAATGATGTTATACCTACATACATGCCTACAACGCTGAGACATGGTCGCTTTACGTTTACTAAGGACCTCATAACAAAGCAGAAATCACACATTGGGAGATGCAGAGATTCATCGACAAAGCTCAAGGGTAGTGAAGCTGAGGTAGCAATGAACGGGGCACTTAGTTTGAAGAACTTATGAAAGACTAGCTTCTGCCTGCGGCTTCGCCCGCGTGAGTTTCGGTTTTTCACAAATTCTACAAAGCTGTAGCTATAGATTTAGGGTTTTCCAAAATTCCGTGGGAACTGTGGATTTCCCAGGATAAAAAGTAGCCCATGTGTTAAGTCAGGGCATAATCTGTCTCTATTCTAAATTTCAGCCAAATCGATTCAGTAGTTGCGGTGTTAAAGAGTACCTAACAAACATGAACATACACACACACACACACACACACACACACACACACACACGCACGCACGCACGCACGCACGCACGCACGCACGCACGCACGCATGCACGCACGCACACACACACACACACACAAATTTTCGCCTTTATAATATTAAGTGTGATGGAGTTCCAAGGTGCTGGAATGACGACCTCACACTGGCTGTATTATCAGATTCCTCACTACTAGGTGGACCGGCAACACCGCAGATGAGTTGCAGGAAATAGTCAAAACAAACGGTATTATGACTGCGGCCGAGACCTATATGTCTAGCTGTGAACGTGAATCGATCAATGACGAGACCCTTTTGTACATTACGAGCTCTCCCAACCAAGACTCTTTTTGACTTCTTAATTTTTAAGCCCCGACGCAAAACGACGGGGTGTTATAAGTTTGACGTGTCTGTGTGTGTGTGTGTCTGTGCGTGTGCGTGCGTGCGTGCGTGTGTATGTGTGTGTGTGTGTGTCTGTCTGTTCCCCTGTGGCGCTCAAACGGGTCGACCGATTTGAATGCGGTTTTTTTTTTGTTTGAAAGGTGAATTAGTCGAGAGTGTTGTTAGCTATGTTTGGTGAAAATCGGTCCAAGATGGCCGCCGCTACAAAATGGCGGATTGCATATTTTTTCACAACTCACTTAATATGGGTATCAAATGAAAGGGCTTGACTAGTAGAATAGCACTATTGCAAATCCAAGATGGCCGCCGCCACAAAATGGTTTATTAAATTTTTAATTTATACTTTTCCATCTACGCAGGTAGTTCAATATTAAAATCATTAAAAAGAAATTATAATACCAAGACAAGCCAGCCTTTCATTATTTTTTTACTTTACATGCAAAATATCCACATTTACGATGTCAAGATTTTGTACGGGAGGAGCATAAAAACGCTGAGTGGCTTTCAAAAGGTAGTAAAAACGCCGACCTGAATTCAGTAACAGTTGGCAGGTGTGCCCTGGTGAACCCTTAAGGCTTGGACCCACACAAAGCGTGATTGCAGCGTAGCGATACACAAGAGCAACTCGGCAGGACATCATGACATCAGGACTTTATGACTTTACGATTTTTAATATAATACGTACCTACCTACTAGTTAATGCTCACGAGTTTGTCCGCGTGAATTTAGATTTTAAAATAATGTTCCTCTTTTATATCTACAAACTTTATTTAACTTTATTTACCACCCGCTTAGGGGACCTACTCAAGGAATATTTGTTTTAAATTTAAAAAAAATAGTAGGTATGTATAGACAAGAAACTGTATTAAGCAAGTCACACTGCAAAATCGCGATTCCTCTATCTCGCAGTGTAAATATCGCAGTAGGTAGCTACTGTTCCATATGTAAGTATTAAAAGTTTCCCGTTGAACACGTTTCCGTCACGCATAGTGTGGGTTCAAGCCTTTACCATCTAGGTATGTATTTGAACTTTGATGTAAGTCTACATGACAAACTTACTGGCTTAGGTAACATATGGCTTACCTACCTACATATTATTATATCGATCTATACTTACTAATAAATAAAATTGAAGTGTCTGTCTGTAATATCGAAATAACTACCTCATATTAAGCTCATATGGTTATTTGAACGATACTATAACCGAATCACACGTTTTTAAAATTTTTGTCTGTCTGTCTGTCTGTCTGTCTATCTGTCTGTCTGTCTGTTTGAACGGGCTAATCTTTGGAACGGCTGAACCGATTTTGACGGGACTTTCACATACAAGTAGAGAATTAACCAGGGAGTGTCATAGGCTACTTTTTTAACCAACTTTCAAAATAGGAGGAGTTGTGTTTTTCTACCTATGTACACCGATATCTCCGAGATTTCTGAACCGATTTGCGTAATTTTTTTTTTAATCGATAGAAAAACATTGCGACACTGTCCTACAAGAAATTTGGATTCCAACTCCTCAATCCTGATGCTGTAGGAGATCTGATCCCCAAAACTAATGGGATTTAGGCACTGTCGGTTATTTAAATTGATATTGGGGATACCAATTAGACTTTATTGTTGAATGACCTCGAGTAGGTACATGTCCAACTCCTCAACCCTGATGCTGTAAGGAATTGCATTCCGAAATCGTAAGGATCCCACGGCATTTTTCCGTTTTGTGGACGGGTTACTACTTACTACAGATAGGCTACTTTTTGTTCTGGAAAATCAAAGTTCCCACGAGATTTTTACAAACCTAAATACACACGGGCGAAGCCGTGAGCATCATCTAGTCAAGAATAAACATACTCGGGAATCGAACCCAGACTATTACCTACTTGTAACTGAATCGATACGGATTGCAGGATTGCCACACATCACACCATTGTCCATTACTTAAACCAAGACTAGTCAAAATAGGTACATTCGTCGCTGTTAAGTCGACACACGGTAAACATACGTTTGGTAGCCCAAGAATGGTAATTATCGACAACAGTTCACTCCTTGATAATTACTGACATGCTTTACTGCTAATATGGACTTTATGCAGCCGTTATAAGGATTATAGGTAATAAATTAATCTTAATAACACATGGTCGTCGCATGGGAAATGACCGAAAACCATTTAACCGTATCAAACATAGATGAGTAAATTTCTTGATGATTGGGGGTTGCAGGCTGTGATTTGGAAACTTCGATTTAAATAATTCAGGACATGTGTCACGCTAAACGTATGAGGTTTACAGGTAGTAAATAAAGGGTTGATAAGTGAGCCCAATAGAAATAGAATATTTACTAAAGTAGGTACCTACGTTATCTATCAAGTTACAGGCATGTACCTAGGTACCTAAATTAATGAAATTGATGATAGAGCTGTTGAACTATTCTTTTAAAATTGGCATAAATTAGCAAATTACCAAAATAGTAGGTATGTACCTACCTACTTAGCTACTATTTTAGAACTACTATGGTGAGGTCCAATGCCGGATGCCCTTAGAAAAATCTTTCAAAGGGTCTTTGATCTGCTATGGGTTTTTAAGTATAAAGTGGAAAAAAAAAACAATTCAATATTCAATTATACAAGTAACTTTTTGTAGAACTTGTGCGTTTACCGTATGAAATTTAATGTTTTATTTACGCCAATAGTCGATTACCGATTATCTGACATGGATTGTCTTAGTAGCAAAAGATGTAACGTTTTTTGTGTCATCAAGTAAATTCAATATACCACATCTTTTTTCTATCTTAATAAGTTTCACTCAAAAATTACGCTCAGGGAATGATGAGTGGATTTAAATATACGGGGCCCTTTTCGCGCGGGGCCCGTAACAGTTGCTACCTACTCTTACTACCTACGTGGTTAATCCCGCACTGGTGAGGTCATACGAGTAGCTGTTATCACAACATTACTAGGTAGGTACATATTTTAAAATAAAGTCCCCCGCCGCGTCTGTCTGTTTGTCTGTTCCCGATAAACTAAAAAACTACCTACTGAACGGATTTTCATGCGGTTTTCACCAATAGATGGAGTGATTAATGACATTATGAAGGTTTACTTGTAGAATTTGCTAAGGTTTTGTGTAAATTGGTTAAAGTATAACAATCATACCCCTGCGAAGCCGGGGCGGGTCTCTAGTATAAAATATTTCTGCCTATATATTTTCTGGTACAGCTTTTTTTCAAAGAAAAAGTCGTGGAAAACTTACCTAGGTGTTGTAATGGTAGTTCAGTGTCCTCCATTCATTTTATAAGGTTTACTTACTATCGAAGATAGAGATATGTTTTCTGTGGAGTCAACAAAAGCCAGCATAGGTACCATACACGTACAAATGTATGTAAGTAATATACCTACCCAGCTTATGGTGAGAGAACTACCACACTTGCCTATTTGTAACAAAATTGTCGTCGCCGCCGCAACAATTAGGCAACTATTTTATGCACAACTCAAGGCGAAGTTAGTGCAAGATTAGTGCGCGGTCTAAGTCCTAATTGTACATAATAACTGTCGGCAGCGAGGCATCCAGGCAGGCGGGGAACTTGCCTTGCGGTCTGAGGTCGCGCCCACCTTTGCTAACAATTTGAGGGATGCCAGTCACGTCGCCGCCTTTTGCCGATACCTCCTGCATTGTAGGGCTAAGTTTTAGATATTCTTAAACCTACATGCGTCGACTCACAAATGCTTCGATCTTATTTACCAAGTAGGTATTTAACCCAATTAACTTCTTACGAAGTGGGAAATGAAGGATTATTTTGTAGCAAAAATACTGCATCTTTCAGTACGTGTAAAAAGAGATGATTTAAGCTATAGGTATCTATTTACTTAATAAACGAAAAGAATAGGCTGATCAAAAAGTATAATATGCGTAAGTTAGTTAGGGGTAGATTATGTAAATCCTATTGGTCATGTGAAATTATGTAGATAGGTAGGTACCTATAACCTACTCTTCCACTTGAGACCTGAGAGTAAATAGCCGTGCCGCCAGTGACATAAATAATGATTATGTTGATTTTACGAATCTACTTAACTTACATGCATAGGAGCACTGCTTGTTACCTACGCATTTTTCCACCCCAAGGCAACACAAAAATTTAATGCAAGTAACCATCAAAACAAAGCGGGTTTATAGCTAATAGTTACGACTCTCATTATATCTATGCTGCAGTATCTCCCCTGCATCGGTTTACGACTTTTTAGTAAATCTCTGTCGAGGGTAGATAGCATTATTTTTACGGTCAACACAGGAAACCCATCTGACCAAGTTATTTGATTATGAATTACTTTTTCACTCTCAAAATCAAGTAGGTAAGTGATCAATCAGGACAAGCCTTTTTTATCTATACTCAGGCCCGGATCTAGGGGGGGGGGGGGGGGCAGGCCGGGGCCCGTGCCCCGGGCGGCAGAATCAGAGGGCGGCAAATTCAAAATGCTGAGTACAGCATTATCAAAATTTTGCGATGATTGAACGCGCAGTATAGTAGTAAAATAATCAATAGGTCAATTATGGCGGATTATCCTTAAGGCAACCTAGGCACGTGCCTAGGGGCGCGAGATTACAAGGGGCGCCAAAATTAAGTAAGCAGGTGCTGCAAAGTTAGCACTGCAGGTCTTTCGAAGCTGCAAACTTGGATTAGTACCTACCTATATCTACACGACTTTTATTGGTCCTAACAACATATTAAAAACTAGATGATGCCCACGGCTTCGCCCGTGTGGATTTAGGTTTTTAAAAATCCCGTGGGAACTTTTGATTTTCCAGAACAAAAAGTAGCTTATCTGTAGAAACCCGTCCCCAAAACGGAAAAATCCCGTGGGATCCCCACGATTTCGGAATACAATTCCTTACAGCATCAGGGTTGAGGAGTTGGATATGTACCTACTCGAGTTCATTCAACGATAAAGTCTTTAATTGGTACCCCCAATATCAATTTAAATAACCGAAAGTTTCTAAAACCCATTCGTTTTGGGGATTAGGTCCCCTACAGCATCAGGATTGAGGAGTTGGAATCCAAGTTTTTTATAGAACAGGGTCGCAATGTTTCTCTATCGATAAAAAAAAAAATTACGCAAATCGGTTCAGAAATCTCGGAGATATCGGTGTACATAGGTAGAAAAACACAACTCCTCCTTTTTTGAAAGTCGGTTAAAAAAGTAGCCTATGTTACTCCCTGGTTAATTCTCTACTTGTATGTGAAGGTCCCGTCAAAATCGGTTCAGCCGTTCCGAAGATTAGCCCGTTCAAACAGACAGACAGACAGACAGACAGACAAAAATTTTAAAAACGTGTGATTCGGTTATGGTAGCGTTCAAATAACCATATGAGCTTAATATGAGGTAGTTATTTCGATATTACAGACAGACACTTCAATTTTATTTATTAGTATAGAAAATCAGAACTAGCCGTTAGTTCAGCCAATCAGGGGCGCCGATGAGGTGCTGCCTAGAGCGCTGTCGACATCTAATCCGCCACTGTATTGGTACATATTTCAAACTGTTACAGGTCCGATTTTGTATTACATTGTAAATATTTAAAAAATTCTTTTGGATGGCACTGTATAATCTATACTGAACCTAAAACTGTAATTTTTCGTTTTTGTCTGTCTGTCTTGGCCACGAATCACGCCGAATCTACTACGCCAGTCAAATCTTACATTAAAATCGCAATCAAACGGCAAGTTCTGATTTTTTAATATGATGTTAGGACTACAGCTACCAGTAGTATTAATCTAATTTTGCATAAGTTACGTATGTACGCACAGGAACCCCATGGATGTGGCATATGCACTTGGGGAAGTGTACGATGGCATATACGCATCTAGATGCCAGATCAGATCCCTGAAGCTGAAGACATACACGGGTGCGGAAATCCCGAAAGATACAAATAACACCCTGTATCTGACCCACACCCAAAAAGAGAAGGCACTTCTGAAGGCCCAAGGGTACGGGGAGGGTTTTGGATCCCGTGTTAATACAATACACGAAGCCCAGGGACTGACTTTTGAGACGGTCGTCATTGTGCGTACAACGCAAGAAAAGAGAATTATCCACGACGAAGTCCCCCACGCGATCGTCGCGGTAACACGGCATACCACCAGCTGTGCATACTACACCGACGACAACACAGACGCGATCGCGCAGTTCGTCTCGAGGGCGGAAAGAGCAAAGAGTTTGGACATACGGGACTACAATATTAAAATGGCCATTCGTGACGGAAATGAGACAGTGGCCAGAAGCTTACTCAAAGTAAATGTAGAATAAGGTAGAATAAGATAGAATAAGGAAAATGAATAAGTAGCCCTAAGACATTATATGAGAAAAAAAAAAAAATAATAATAATAATAATAATAATAATGATAATAATAACAAAAAAAAATAAAAAAAAAAAAAATAAAAAAAAAAAAAAATAAAAAAAAATAAAAAAAAAAAAAAAAAACGATTACTAATAGCAATAGTTCTATTGTATATTTAATATTTAATTCTAATAGCTATAATTACCACTGCATTAGTTTTAAGGGAGAAATGTGAGTAAAAACAAAATAAATTAAATACAACAAATTAAAAAAAAAGGCACGGACACCAAGTCTGTGGAGCGTAGTTTTATTATAAAAAAAAAAAAAAAAAAAAAAATCTAATTTTGCAGCTTCGAAAGAACTTTGCAGAACTCAAAAAACCGCGAAATTTTTGCACTTTTTTTGGATTTTGCAATATAAGTCCTAATATAAGTCCTGCGTTTTCAAAAAATTGTTTCAATACTTTTTTAAACTTAAACTAAAATTGCTACAATTTAAGACTAGAACCAGCTTGAAAATTTAATATTTACTGAGATACAGCTCTTCAAAACTTGACAATTATTTCCAAAAAAGTTAAATTTTAAGGTTTGGTCAATTTTAAACTCCGATGTTGGGGAAAATACTCATTTTACAGGTAAAGTTATATGAAAAGATGTTGTAGTAAATATAATTAACTTTAATTTAAACATAAAACGACATTTTTAGGCCATATAGTTTATTTACAAATCCTAAAAATTCAAAATAAGTATTTCAATTTATTTAAAGCCTATAATTCTAATTTCTACCCGTAAAATGAGTAATATCCCCAACATCGCGGTCGAGAATTGTCCAAATCTTAAAATTTCACTTTTTTAGAAAAAAAAAAACAATTTTAGTCTACTTTCAAAATGTAAGTAACTATAGAAAATATTTAAAAAATAAAGCGTGTAAAATGGGTAGTTTATACTGGTGACCGATACTGGTGTATACCGAAAATATTGGTAGGGGCGGCATTTTTCAGTTTTTGCCCCGCCTCGAAAAAATTGAAGATCCGGGGCTGTCTATACTATATAATATGTATTAGTAGACATTACAACCTTCAGTATTGGGTTCAAATATCCGAATCTTTGAACCCGAACCTTGGGACCCGAATCTTTGAACTTACAGCTTATCTTAGACTGGCGTGCGTTTTTTATGTTTGTCTGTCTGTCTATTTGTTCCAACTAATCTCCTGATAAAAAAACGGCTGAATCGATTTTGACGGAACTTTCACAGGCAAGATAGCTACTTTTATTTTCAAATTTTACAAAAAAGAATTAAGTATGGGATCCGATTCGTTCTGATATAAAAACCTATATCAGCTTTTTCTATAATAAATTAAGAACCTTAACAGCCGCCGCACACTGGGCCACTAGTGGCGACGACTAGGGACCGGCCACAAATCGCGGAAGAGACTTTTCATACATTTTAAGTATATGGTACCAACTACCACCCCGCACAGTGCACACTGAGCGCTCGAGTGGCCGCGTTGGAGGTAAAAGAAAATGTATGAAAAATCTCTTCCGCGACTTGTGGCGGCCACTAGTCGTCGACACTAGTGGCCCAGTGTACGGAGGCAGTAAGATAGGTTTAATGCGTAAATGAGGACGTGAAATAACAGCAAGGTAAATAAGCAAACCACAAGAGGTAAATTCATGTCACTCAACGTGACAAATATTACAAAATATGAAATCGTATTGTATTGTCACGGGCTTTACAAACCGCGTCAATCAATGACAAGTTCGCAGACACGGCAGTCGGTAACGTGAAGCAATTTGTGTTCTATTTTGAAAGTCCCCCTCAACTTTATAATTGGCGTCGACTCCGTTATTAGCGGGACGAACAATGTTCCCGTGGAAACAGTGACGCGTGTGAACAATGCACCAACTGAAACAGGTAGCCGATGGTTTACGATCTCTGCTCAGACAGCAAAAGGTCCCGTTAGAAAGGCGTTAGATTCCTAGATATAATTTCAGTAATAGTATAGGATCCCGCTATACAACGACCTTCACCGAGATGTTTATTTGATGAAACCTATTTTATATTTAATTTAATATATCAATAAATATATTGCATATGGGTTGCCTAACAAACAGTCGGATATGATTAACTATTATTAAAAAAATAATAATTTTTTAAACATTTCACTGGTTTGATTATTTATTAGACAAATTTATAATGAAATAATCTTTATTTTCATTTAATTTTAATTCAATAATCAGACCGGTGTAAAATGCTAGTATCGATTTACCTACGTGTTTACACCTGGCTACCCGAGAGTTGTGACCGGAAAAGAATAGGCAACCTAACGTTTGCATATTCTATGGGCTTCATAGTTACTTTCGATTCGTATAGAATTTGTCTAATAATAAAATCAAACCGGTGAATGTTTAAAAAAAAATTTTTTTAATTATTAATTAATCATATCCTGGACTGAAAGTTAGGCAACCCATATGCAATATATTTATTGACATATTAAATTAAATATAAAATAGGTTTCAGCAAATAAACATCACGGTGAAGGTCGTTGTATAAGGATCTTAGACCATATAAGGTACGTAGATAAATACCCAGTAGTACCTACCTACCATTGTACACTGTACCATAGATAATACACTACTACCTGCTATAGATGCGAAAGGTTGAGATGTATTTAAAAGTTTTTCCTCCACCGTCTAAAGATGGCGTTAGTATTGAAACCACATTTAGATACCAAATAGACCGATAGATGGCGCTTTTCGTACATGTCGACCTTGGGGGCTCGGCTTATAAATAATTACTATTCAGGGTAAATAAATAATCCGTTTTAAAATTTAGATCGATTTTTCTTTAAATATATTTTGGAAAATAACTCTAAATTTTAAAACGGATTATTTATTTGTTTTTTAATTGAAAATAGTAAAAATGAAACACAAAGTATTTATTTTGTTTTATATTTTGTATGAATGTTAAAATACATATAAGCATGTTCTTTTATTAAATCATTTTTTTTTAACATTGTAAATTTACCTTTTAATATTTTGTTTACCTCCATACACCAACTGTGAAGTAAGTATTAGTTTAATAGTCAATGAAATAATGAATAGTTTAAGTTTAGAAAAATGCGCTTTACATTTAGACGTTTAAGTTTAGAAAAATGTGCTTTACATTTAGACAAGATATCAAAATTACAATATATTTTTATATCCTTGAGTTGTTAAACTTAACACACTCTTCCAAGATTCAAACTTTTCCTTGTGGGTATACTCCCATTTAGGAAATCTATGCAATGTACCTGAAAAAATGAAGAATTGGTCACAATCTTGGATGATATGGATATCATTGTATTTTTACGTGTGATTTAAGTACCTACATAAAAAATATAAAATTTATACAAACAAACTTACCATCAACAGTACACCCAAAATAAAATTCCGTTCCAATAGTTCCGAAGTTCCGATTTTTAGGCATTTTGTCAAGAAACCGAAAATAGATGCCAGGTATGTCGTATATATCAGGAAACAGAAATCAATTTGCAAAGTCGGGTAAAATCGTTTGGAGAAGAAATCACAGAGTCCATTAACAGTCCAAGTCATCATTATAAACAAAAACCACTATTAATAAAACAAAGAAAATGAGAAAACTAATAAATAATGCACTGCAAATAACCGTTGAAAAAGTTTGTAAAACTTCCGTTTTTGACACTTGATTTAATTGAACTTTGACAAGTGACGGATTAGATAAGCATCAGGCGAACATCCTGCCATCTAGTTTCACATTTAAACAATTTCTTGAAAGTTGTACCACCCCGGACGCTAGAGGTCACTCGTTTATTTAAAAATTTTCGACTTCGAATTTGTATGACAGTTTCATCCCCATGCACTGTACTATTAAAGTACTGATACTTGACTTCTATAATATGATCATTGGGTTCCTTCATCTTCATTCCCATTCTTCATTCGGGGGTTGGTAGACCCCCGACCCGATGGACAGACGATCTCAAGCGAGTCGCTGGTAGCCGCTGGAACCAGGCGGCACAAGATCGTGTGCTGTGGCGATCCTTGCAAGAGACATGTCCAGCAGTGGACGTCTATTGGTTGGGACAAAGACGACGACGATCTTCATTCTGGGCAGGTGTCCGCACATAAACCGTAGTCTGTTGTGTCATTAGGTCCCTAATATTTTTTTCTTGAATGAGTTTCCAAGCATATAAGTAGTAGAACCGGTTTTTTTTCTGTGCTGCAGAGTACATACGTCGATTCGCCCACCTCAGCATTGGTCTTAATATGGTCCATGGATTCGCCATCTTGGATAGCTCTGTTCTCGGATTTGAACTTAAATATGGACCATAATACAGCCTGGCTTTACAGTTATTAATCTGTTCGTACCTAAATTAATAATAATAAGAGTGAAAAGGGATAATATAAATAAAAGAGTCATGTTTTTAAATTTAATTTAATATCCATACATAAATGGACAAAACCTCATGGCTTCAGCAATGTCTTCATAATCGAACTAGTAAGTATAAAAACATTGGTAAAGTTACTTAAAATATCGAATAGAAAAATTATATACGAGGACCCTAATAAGGAATTACGCAATTAATACCTACTAAAAAACTTACACATATACGGTTACAATAATCTAATTCTACGTGTGTGTTGTTACGTTAGCGTGCATCTCCTAAACATTTTGATATCATTAATTTATTATGGAACACATTTTTTTGTTAAGATGCGTATACACTGTAGGCGTAAAAACCAAGTTTATTTTTGAAATAAGTCGATTACAACTTGAATATGGCGTAAACAGTACATTATGAAGAACCGCCACATTCGATATCGAAAAATACATTCTGAAGAAAATTATTATTGTTTTTGGCACGAACTATATTATATTGTATGTATAGTGTAAACGCACCTTAACACCAATTAAGTGGTGTTTCTATTGATTATTTATTTTATTATATTATATGATTTAAAAAACATCAGTTTATCGGCTCTATATCGCTAATTCTATCACACTAACAAAATTATAGTTAATTAATTTGTTCATTGTCTAATCGGCAACTATAAAAACAAAACGAAAGAGCAATTACATATTATATTATATTGTCATAAATAATATTTCGTATTTAATTATAATTATAGTAAAAGAAATAAATTCTCTTGTATAAAATGACGACTGTTGTTGCTACAATACCAATCTTGGTGATTAACATCTGAACTTATGCTATAATTCTTGCTGTAACAATACATTTTAGACAATAACGAGAGTTTCGGCCAATCAAAATTGAACCGTATCATCAAACCATAGCTTTCATTTTTCGACGCCATATCTATTTATAGCCAAGTTCCGGAAATTAACATCAGTTTGTAAAAGACAAAACATTTGATAAAAACTGCATTCACAGGTCACCATTCAAGACTGAATCAATTTCTGCGTTAACATTTGACCGCTATTTTTGCACGCAAATAGACGGTTCAACACAAATCGGTCTACTGCGGTTGCCTCGCGAGCCATATAATATGTATACTCGATTTGTATGAACTTGCCTCGCGGTCGCGGTAGTATGTATGTATTGCCCGAACAACTCCGAGGCAAATCCACAACGACCGAGGCAATAGCGTTGCTGCCTTGTTTAGACATATCTATTTAAGTTTTGGTTATTTTTTTGAGTTTACTCGCTCACAATGTGTTCTTTGCATTCGTGCCGTTTAAAACCCGAACTTGTATACAATCAGTTGTGTTAAAAGTTAAACAAATCGGAATAATCTTCTCTTAGAAACGCGTAAGTGACGCTGTTTCTCCGGCGCTTTAGACGTTTTTGTATTTGAGTTTTCACTTAAATCACGACTTCATTGTTACTTAAAATTAAATCATGACTTCATTGTTAGTGCGCGGTAAAAACGTTCTATGCACCGTGTCGGTTAAGCGTTTTTACGAGGATGGACTTGTTTACCTTTTAAGACAACTAAAGGAACACAGACTTTACCGAACTTATTTTGTTGCAATTAACGACTTTGTTATGTAACAAAAGCGACTCCTCATGCAATATTTCACATTTACTGTTTGTAAACGTTGTACACGAGGATGATTCCACTAATTCGGTTGGACGCAAAACTTAAATGGACAGGTCTGAAACTAATGTCATCGCTTTTACAACCCGCGGCACGTAAGTCGAGCGGTGACCTTCAATGCGGAGAAGTCGAAAATGAGGTATCTCGGGGTGTGAGGGGGTCGCGGGGAGGGCGTGGGGATCGTTCGTAAGCACTGATTAGCTTTCGCGGATCCCTCGTAAGCGCTGAATGGCTCTCCAATCGTACTGTGTCCCGCTCACTCGCACGATGCGCGCACTTGAAGGTCATCTGTCGACTTACGTGACGGAGGTTATCGTATGCAGAAAAGGATGTCACTACTTTTGTCGGTTTAGTTAATGAATCCTGTGAATCAATGATGTAAAACTCGAAAATAGTGAAAAAATGTGTGCGCGTATTCCAAAATAAACATAAATGGCATTCAATCGACAGTATAAAATACAATCCTTACACAATCAAACAGTCTTATGCATTGTTTTAATAAAAAAAATGTCATTCAGCGAATTACTTCAACAAATTACAAAAAAAAAAAAACACCACACACTACAAACTCCATAAATGCACGTACATTTAATTAGACGAATCGTACTCTCTATCGAGTTAATTAATAATTAATTTAAAGCCTATTCAAATCTTATTATAATGTAAACGATACCCTAGTTTCCGATTAACACGCATTTCATACGTTCGCGTACAAAACCCGATATAATCAATGCAGGGCGGTGTTATTCAATCGAATTTCCCTATATATGTAATTTCGATATTTTTTCCAAGTGTTATATGACTTGCTTTTTGAAATTAGCACCAATAATATTAAATTTTCTTCGTATTTCACAATAATAGTAAGATATAGGTAAAATATATTTTTGAAAACTCCGGCAGTTAGAGAAACGCAACAGACATCGAAACAGTGACAAAATATTTAGTGCCAAAGTTGCTTTTATACTCTGGGAATGAAAAATCATCGATTCTGCGAACGATAAATAAATAGATTTTTTATATATTTTTTTGTGACTGCGACAGTGATAAACATAACATAATATACAGTAGCTATCTGTTTTTAACCGTCTTCAATTCTGTTCTTTATCTAGATTTTATATATTTATCTAGATTCTAGATCTTACTATTATTTAGAAATTGCACATTTTATCTATGCTCTAAATTTTTATCGATTATGTCAGCTGCCTTTGATATGTTCAATGAATGTAATATCACAGAATTGAACAAAATTTTGCATGAAAAATGGCATGTTGTAACAATTTTTTGAGATCTTAATATTAAATTGCCGTGGGATAAAAACTTAAAATCATACTATTTTATTCGTATTAACAATAACTTATCAACGCGCGATTCAATTTTAAGTTAGATACATACTTAATAAAATCGTTTTATTTAGGTTTCAATTGGCTCCAACTATAAGCCCTTATAAAATATAATTTAAATATGACACTTTCGCAACAGGCAACTTCTGTTTGCGTTAGAACAAATTACTTTATTTTAGCAAACGCTGGAAATATTCGAACATTTTGTGTTTTATGTAAAATATAATAATAAAAAAAAACTGGCTTTATCGTGATAAAGTTATGTATCTACTTTAAAACATCATTCGAAATTAATATTCAATACATCGTTCAGCGTCCATCGTTCAATACATCGAAATAGATATCATTTAGCGCGAGAGCAAATGAGTGAATTCGTGAAGGTGTCAATTATTTAAATACAGTAAGGTCCTGTTTCACCACCTTCTGATAAGTATCGGATAGCTATCTACAACTTTTGTCTTTGTCACTTGACATAAAGTAAGAAAGTGACAAAACTAACGTTTAGACTATCCGACACTTCATCAGAAGGTGGTGAAACAGGCCGTAAAAGTTCTCTATCACACTGAATTAGTAAATAGGAATATACTCTGAATGCATTTTGCGGCGTACAATTTGACACCGAGAACTGAAAGTTTGTACATTTGACAGTTGCAAAATGGACACGATTTGAATATCGAGAAAATTCCGACCGCGGCAGACGACGACGCAGCCTCTTTACTTATTTCACGATTTCATAAATTTGTTGTTGCAACACTCGCCTTGTTGTTGGAATCTGTTTGTCGTGTCGTCGTTGGACGGTGTCCCTGTTGATCTTTTGCACTCGTCTTGTTGTGTTGTTGGGCTCTGTTTGTCGTGTCGTCGGTGGACGGTGTCCCTGTTGATCTTTTGCACTCGCCTTGTTGTGTTGTTGAGCTCTGTTTTTCGTGTCTTCGGTGGATGGTGTATTCAGAGGTGCGTGTCGTGTCGTCGGTGTATTCAGAGGTCCGCGTCGTGTCGTCGGTGGATGGTGTATTCAGAGGTGCGTGTCGTGTCGTCGATGTATTCAGAGGTCCGCGTCGTGTCGTCGGTGGATGGTGTATTCAGAGGTGCGTGTCGTGTCGTCGATGTATTCAGAGGTCCGTGTCGTACCAGGCGGCGACGTTGTTGTTGTCGTGCGGCGGCTCCGGGAACGCGAGGTCGGCGGTCGCGGCGCCGCCGCCGTCCGCCTCGCCGATGTCCATGTCCATACCGAACCCGCTGCCGATCTCTAGCCCCTGCATTGAGTCTATCGGTATCTGATCGTAGCCTGCAAGTTGAATGATAGTTTTAGTTTATTCGCAGACAATGTGGCTAATTCTGTTGTACACAATCTCTAAACCTAAACTAAATTGACAGGTTTAAAAATAGTGCTATCCCCTTCAGCAGGGAGGATTGTGAAAGAGACAGGAATATATTTAGACCTGTCATTTTAGTTTAGATTTAGAGATTGTGTACAACAGAATCGGCCACAATAAGGCCCTTTGTTAACACGCCGTGGAAACTCACGTTTAATATAAAACGTGGATAAAACGTGGCGTGTCAACAAGAGCCTTAAAATCCAAAGAGCAAGAGAGAAGTCTTTAGCGTTAGTACGAGTTATATGTCTCGCAAACGTGGATAGATTTCGAGTATCGAAACAATATAAAGACAAAGTGAAATGGACTTTAATTGCCTTGTTTTAAAACTCAAGACTCTGCTCAACTAGCGTGCCAAGCAGATAAATAAAGTCACTAGTACTGAACGTACGATTTTAAAATATTTTTTAAACATTTAAAGGATCTTTAGGTTCATTTAAATCCGTTAATGTGTTTCGATGATTCTTCGCGAATCTATCAACGTTGACGAAATGTTCCAACTCTTACTATGGGCACTGGTAAGTGGGATACTTCGCACGGACTCAAGCGGATAGTACCTAAGGCTCAATTTAGACCGCGGCGGAATGGAATGGAAGCGACTTTTTGCAACGAAATTGTACATAGCTAAATGAACTTTATGTCAATTGCATAACATACAAATTAAATAGGAGCCAAAAAAAGGTCTCGCGTCTTCCGCGGAATTCTCGAGAATTCCCGTAGCTACTGTCGGCGCCGTCTGTGGAATCCGCGGGAAGTGGCGCGAACGGAGAGTCCGTTGGGTCGGTCACAGCAGTGTCGTGCCAAGCTTTTAGCTGGAATGCGCGAGAATTCTCGAGCATTCCAGCGAATTCGCGCACCTTCCGCGTCATGAGGCGAATTTGACGCTTCGATTCCACCGCGGTGTAAATTAAGCCTAATACTTTTGATCGGCGTAATGCCTCATTTTTTTAAGTGTACATAAAAGTATTGTGTCGAATTTATAACAGAATTAAATGATTAAAAATGAAGCCATCCTTTTCCACAGATAACATTGAATTTGGAGGGTGGTAAAACAACAAAGCCTAAAGCTTAAAAACCCAGGCAGCGTTAACTTTAAACAAACCGTTGATTTCGTCTATAATTTAAACGGTTATTCTGTATTGGGAAATTCGTAAAGGTATGCTCAAACTACCATATCGTTCAGTATCCATAAACATGTTTCTGAAAACAATCATTCGCCGACAACTAAACATTAACAAAACATATTCACACTTCGGCACAAATTGTGTTGTACACAATTAAACTAAACTAAACTAACAAAAACTAAACTAAATTGACTGACTAATCTCGTTTAGAGATTTTGCACAACCGAATTAACACCATTGGATGCAGAACGACGTAATCACGAAGCTAAGTTATTCACACATACAAATCTACACCAAATCATGCCTCGAGAAAGTTTTATCAATCATTCATTATTAATTAGGTATAAACATAAAACATAATATTAATATTACAAGTCACGGCAAATAAGTCTAGCGTTGACCTTCAATGCGCAGAAGTCGAAAATGAGATATCTCGGGTGGTGAGGGTGTCGTGGGGGGATCGTTCGTAAGCACTGATTAGCTCTCGCGGATCCCTCGTAAGCGCTGATTGGCTCTCCAATCGTATTGTGTCCCGCTCACTCGTACGACGCTGCGCGCACTTGAAGGTCAGCGCTCGACTTACGTGCCGGGGGTAATATTACATAACACGATAAAATTAAATACAATACATAAGTAGAGTTAATAAAATATAATAACACCACAAAACAACCATACTAATAATATTCCCATCACCTGAGTTTAGTGATATATAGGTCCCGGATTAAGCTGCGTGTAAAGAAGAGAGAAACATATTTATATACACAACTTTACCACATTCGAATATTTGAAATACGATATAACACAATGGACATACATTTACACAGTGCTTCTATCGTCATACTTTTACATTGAAATATTTTTCTATCTATACCCGAATTACTAATTTCGTGGAATTCTGACGTTTCGTAATGTTACCAGAGATAAAACAATTCCCACAAAAAAGATAAAAAATTCAAAACTTATGCAAATACAAATCAACTGCCGTATGTAGCTAAGACAAATGCCTGACAGACACTTCATGGTGATAATGTCATTCGACATCCATTTTTGAATAATTTTTTCAATATGCTTCTTTTGTTTTCTATTTTTGTTAGTGTGCACTTTCTAGTTTCCACTCTTGGTGTTTTCTATTTTAAGGCGAAACGAGTAATATTATTACGTGGCATATGGCTTTTTATGATGACAGGGAATTAAAGTAGTTTGGGGTAAAATCGTACTTCGTAGATGTTAACCCTGTTCTCCATACAAATAACTCATCTGTAAATGACAATGACAGCTGTCAGAATTCCACGGAATTAGTAATTCAGGTATAATTACAATGTTAGTTTCTAAATAATATATAACTTTTTGGACACGTACAACAGAATAATATTTTTGGGCAAATTTTAAGTAAATAAACTGGTTTTACAATGTGGCTAATGTACACAATTTCTTAAAACTGAATTGACAAGTTGAAAAATATTGCTATCCTATTCCGCAGGGAGCCTTGTGAAAGAGATAGGAATAAATTTAGACCTGTCATTTTAGTTTAGATATTGTGTTAAAAAGAACTAGCATCAATCTATGTGTAGTTTTATTTTATTTCTAGTGAAAACTTCTAAGTACAACGTAGGGAAAAAAGTTAAAGCCTGGAATGTAGGAAAAACCTCGGCATGCTGCGGGAAACCAAAGTATTTTTTTCTTGGCATAGGCATGTACAAGTAATTGTATCTATATTGTATCAAAATCTGGTGATGGTTTTTCAATAAAATAAAACGTACATAATATTCTGTCGCATGTGGCATAAACATTCTACAATATGATAGGGGGGGGGGGGGGGGGGTTAGTAAACCAAGCGGGTGTGGTGTCGTGGTGTTCTTACCTTGCTGGTGGAAGGAGGGCCGCGTCCCGTACAGGCCCTCGTAGCCCTGCTCGGGCCCGAGCATGTCCTATATCGAACGTCATCTCTTATCAACACATCCAAAAACAAAAGTCGACAAGCAAGCGAATCGATTCTTAAAAAGGAATCACATTTAAAGTGTCATACTTTCTGGCAGTGCTATATCATTACATGACATTGTTATGTTAAATTCTGTTGAACATAAATACTAAACTAAATTGACAGCCCTAAATTTAATGCTATCCTTTTCGGTAGGGAATATTATGAAAAGGATAGCACTATATTTAAACCTGTCAATTTAGTTTAGTCTACAGACAGTACAACATAATTTGTACTATCATCCCTTATTGCATACTAGCGGTCCGCTCCGGCTTCGCCCGTGGTACATATATAGCCTATAGCACTCAAGGATCACGTACATATCCAACGGTGAAAGAATTTTTGAAATCGGTCCAGTAGTTCCTGAGATTAGCGCGTTCAAACAAACAAACTCTTTCGCTTTATTATATTACCTATAGATATTTAAAACAGTTTTTTGAACAACATCAGGAAGCTTCCTCATTGAATCTACCACTGGTTGATCCGTTGATCCGTTTTCACCTAAATGCTAAAAATATTGTTTTCCATTAAACATAATTATTAGTTCATTTTTATTTAAAAAAAATACATCAAAAACTTGCGATGATATGCCTCCACTAGAAAGTATGACACCATTCAAAGGCTGTTTGGCATATTAGGATCGGCTGTACAACTGAGAAACACAAATTAATGGCGGAATTTTATTTGGTCCTTTACCCGAATTAAAAAAAATACCCAACCAAGTGTGAATTAGACTCGCCCACCGAGGGTTCCGTAACTTCCATAAAGGAAACGTAAGTATAGTTAAAATTATTCCACTCCTTCAACAAGTATAAATTGAAAATTTAAAAAACCCCCGACATTCGCCATTTTGGGGCGGCGGCCATCTTGGATTTACATAATGCTATTCTACTAGTCAAGCCCTTTCATTTGATACCCATATTAAGTGAGTTGTGAAAAAATATGTAATCCGCCATTTTGTAGCGGCGGCCATCTTGGACCGATTTTCATCAAACATAGCTATAACAACACTCTCGACTAATTCACCTTTCAAACAAAAAAAACCGCATTCAAATCGGTCCACCCGTTTGAGCGGCACAGGGGAACAAACAGACACACACACACACACACGTCAAACTTATAACACCCCGTCTTTTTTGCGTCGGGGGTCAAAAACAAATTAGTCTCTTTTGTTTGGACCGCATACCCTATGTTTATAAAGAACTATGCTATTTAGAAAAAAAAACATCACAATAGTTGTCCATAAATCTAAATTACGTTTTGAAGATTAGGGTGGATGCGATGCAATTTAACAGAATAAAAACCCATTTTGAATGGTGCAAATAAAGCCCTTTCACAGACTTACTCGAAATCCCAATACCATTGTAAAATTCATTCAAACTAGTTTGTGGTTTAGCTAAATATTTTTTACTGGTCATGGCTACCAATGTAAATGCCTGGGCATTGCAAAATGCCTCATAAATGCTTTGCATGAATACGGGTAAACAACCAAAATAGCGCTATTAAGCTATTTCGTGATAGATTATTATTAATAATTATTGATCTGTATGTACTGCCATTCTTAATTTGCTCGTAGCCCTTTATTAGAACTAGGGAGACATTAATAAACTTGTAACATAAAAAATTAAATGCAATTGATTAAGGTCTGAAGAAAAGCTTGAAATTAATCAAAAATAAAGACAACAGAAAACATTTATTGTGCTTGTGTTTAGAATAGAATAATATAATATAGCAAATCAAGTTTTCCTGTAGGTATGCACAAAAACCGTAGTATGTGTCAAATGGGTAAATCCTCAGATCTCCGATGTAATGGCGACTCCATTAATCGCTTCATTAGCGATGTACGTTGTAAGTAGTCACGACCGAAGCCTCCAACCAGACCACTCAAGCGAATATAATTAGAGCACTTGTAATAAGGCTTAAGGGTTACTCAGCGGGTGATAAAGAGAGATATGAACCAGAGTTATGGACATAGCTCATCGAGTATTTTTTTTTAATTCCGAAGTAATTTGCGACGTGATTGCGAGAGCTATGTCGGTTTTCTGATTTACAGCTCTCTTTTATCTGGACAGGGCACATAGCTCGAAAAACCGACAGACACACGTCCCCAATTACCTTGGGAGCACCCGAGTATTTGAGCACCTTGGGAAAACCCGAGTATTCGAGCATTTTGGGGGCACCCGAGTATTCGAGCACCTTGGGAGCACCCGAATATTCGAGCACCTTGGGAGCCCCGGATTGCTCGATTGATGTGCCTACACCGGCACATCAGCGTCGGTAGGCCCCACCACTAGACCGACCCTGCACCGGCAAACGCAGCTTCAGAAGACCCCCGACTAGTTTGACGCACAATCTCAAGCGAGATCTCAAGATCGTGTTCTTACGGTCCTTGCAACGGTCCTACGTCTATCAGATGATGATGATGCATTATTGGCTTTTGGCAGGCTTTTGGCAATGGAGCTAGGTCCTGCTGTGGACGTCTTGACAGACGATAGATCATCATCTGATGATGATGATGCTGATGATGATGGTGGTGATGTATCACGTACCTGCAGGTCGGGCTGCATGGTGAGGTCGTTGGGCCACATCTGGTGGTCGTCGCGGAACAGCGAGTTGGTGAGCTCCATGGAGAGCCGCTTCTTGTAGTCGTGCGGCTTGTCCTCGGACATGCGGAACAGCACGGCGGCCGCGTACGTCGCTACACCTGCCGCGTTACCAACCAACAGCTCATACAATATGACGGCGAATAGTAATGAGGTTGTCATTACTATACAGTTAACGTATTACCCTGAATTTCATTCATGAACAAGTCATTTATTGGGTCTGTTTGAAGAAGCCGTCCGTGATTGGTTCGCTGTCGTATCACGTCATAATGCGCCTCTCGCATTGGTTACAGACGATTTCGTATAGTCTGCCGCACAAACAATAATCTAGTTACAGCAACTACTTTCTCTTATGCCTCTACAACCGTGTCGCTGTATAAGCTAAATACTTAAGGCTTATAACCCGCGTAATATAAGTCGACCGGTGACCTTCAATGTGCAGAAGTCGAAAATGAGGTATCACGGGTGTGAGGGAGCCGCGGGGAGGGCGTGGGGATCGTTCGTAAACACTGATTAGCTCTCGCGGATACCTCGTAAGCGCTGATTGGCTCTCCAATCGTGTTGTCCCGCTCACTCACACGACGCTGCGCGCACTTGAAGGTCACCGAGACAACACAAGGCGCTACGGCACTTGCTCGCTGTAGATGTATGGATGAACTGGGGCTTTAAAAACATGCGGTTAAAGTCCATTTTACAAAAAAGTTCTTACCTTCATTGCGAGAGTGCAGCAGCTCAGTTAGCGGCGCCGTGGCCCCTTCGGCCTCTATCATTTCGGCCCCTTCTTTGTCTGCAGCCAACTCACAGAGCACCCCGGCCGCCACACGCTAGAGTGGAAAATATAACATTACAGAATAAATATTGAGCTTCAGGTATACATCGGAAGCGATCGTATTCTACGTTCCAAAAACTCGATTGATGAAAATAATTTGGTCTTAAAAACACTCATAATCTCAACATAAGTTTTATAACGGAAATAAATCTGCATACCACAGCTAGGAATATCTGTTCTATATCTAGGACAATGTATGTCCAGTAATAGGTCAGTTTACATCCCATAGATGGGTCAGTGCATCCTTTACATGGGTCAGTGTATGTACGTCCTATAGATGGGTCAGTGTACGTCCTATAGATGGGTATTGTACGTCCTACAGCTGAGTCAGTGTACATCCTATAGATGGGTCAGTGTATGCCCTATAGATGGGTCAATTTACGTCCTACAGATGAGTCAGTGTACGTCTTATAGATGGGTCAGTGTATGTCCTATAGATGGGTCAATGTACGTCTTACAGATGAGTCAGTGTACGTCTTATAGATGGGTCAGTGTATGCCCTATAGATGGGTCAATTTACGTCCTACAGATGAGTCAGTGTACGTCTTATAGATGGGTCAGTGTATGTCCTATAGATGGGTCAATGTACGTCTTACAGATGAGTCAGTGTACGTCTTATAGATGGGTCAGTGTAAGTCCTATAGATGGGTCATTGTATGTCCTACAGATGGGTCAGTGCAATTCCTATAGATGAGTCAGTGTACATCTTATAAATGGGTCAGTGTTCGTCCTATAGATGGGTCAGTGTATGTCTTACAGATGGGTCAGTACATCCTACAGCTAGGTCGACTTACTTGTATGTTCTCAATCTCGTTGAAAAGCAGTTGCACGAATATCGGTATCACATTCTGCTGTCGGATCAGCGTGCGGTTGAGACTCTCCCGCGCCAAGATATGCAAGGCGCCCACAGCGCCCTCCACTATCTCCTCCATGCGAACCCCGTCCGCGTAAGCGCCTCCCGTGCCGCCGCCGCCGGAAACCGAACCGCGTTGCTGAAATACGACATTTTGTATTTATTTTGAGGCCGAAACAAGATGAAATTCAAAAATCAAAATCCGAATATCACTCCGCTTAAAAATTCCACTACTACTGACAAGCAAGCGGTTCATATTTTCGTATATAAATTTTTACCACTGCAGGGGTAGAAATAAAAAAATAATCTCCTTGGTGTACTTCTAGGGTACTCAAGATTAGGGTACTCAAGATAAGGGTACTCATTATCAGCATTACGATTTCAGGCTCACTACAAGAATGTGTCTCTTTGGCCGTTACCACACTGGCCAAGTGTGGATAGTTAGACTTCACACTGATTTGAGAACATTATGGACTACTCTCAGGCGTGCAAGTTTCCTCATGATTCCTTCACCGTTAAAGCAAGTGATATTTAATTGCTTAAAACACACGTAACTCCGAGAGGTGTGTGTCCTCCGAATTTCAACTCATTTGAAATCATAGTAAACGATGCTCACCCTCTGAGTGTCGTTGAAAGCGCGCAACAACAGCCGCACCAGGTGGTGCACGGCGCCGTGTTCGCGCAGCGGCGCGTGGTTGGCCGGGCACAGCGCCAGGTTACGCACCAGCCCCACCACCGCCTTCACCAGCGGCCAGCGAGACGGCGGCTGCAGGAGTTTCACGATCACCTGGAAACAGACCCAACATGAGATTTATAAATTTCGTGTGTCATATAGATGGGTCAGTGCACGTCCTATAGACGAGTCAGTGTACGTCAGAGTTGGGCAAAATTTAATTGCAATTAACAATTAACAATTGACAATTGATTAATTGTTAATTGTAAAATATCAATTAACAATTGATTAATTGTTAACTGTGACATTTCAATTACTGAAAAATACACAAACGGACGGAAAGTTTCGCGGCGAAATAAGTAAACAAGAACGATCATTTATATTGTGTGCAGTGTGCACCTACTGGTGCAGTGCAGACTGCAGAGAAACATGATTATTAATTGTTTACTATTACAACAATTAAAAATATTAGTTGCAATTATTTTAATTGTATCTTGCAATTAACATAAATTAATTTAAATAAATTAATTGCAATAGGCAACTAACAGATTAATTGCAAATTAAATCAATTGTGATTAAATTAATTTTTCAATCAATTACTACGATGATTAAAATATTAATTGATTAATGCCCAACTCTGGTGTACGTCCTATAGATGAGTCAGTGTACGTCCTATAGATGAGTCAGTGTACGTCCTATAAGATGAGTAAGTGTATGTCCTATGGACGAGTCAGTGTACGTCCTATAGATGAGTCAGTGTACGTCCTATAAGATGAGTAAGTGTATGTCCTATGGACGAGTCAGTGTATGTCCTATAGATGAGTCTGTGTATGTCCTTAGATGGGATGCAACAAAACCATTACATTTCTTAAATTCTTTAATTAAAAACAAGTCCAAAATGTAGTTTCTAAAAAATGTCAACAAACATGGGAATAGATATTTCTAAAAAGTATGCAATCTGAAAAGTTTTAAACATATAATGATAATGATAATGGTTTTCTAGGCATATTACACATATTTGTCAAGCCATGATTTCTTTTAAGCCAAATATGAATTTTTACAGCTCAAGCCTGTGCATGAAATCGAGTTCATTATCGAAGTGTTGACAACACAAGTACTGACCATGAAGAAATTTCATGGTAGATTTTTTTAGTTGCAATCAATTAAAGTCAAAGAAAATGATTTGGATCGTGCACACAAAAGAATGTAACTTAAGGTAATTTGTATTTTGAATTTAAAAAGTCTCTTTAAAGTTTTAAAATCGTATCTCGTTCAGTTGTTTAACTGGAAAATATAATTTCAAAAGGCACTTTAGACCAATAGAGGCATTAAATTACTCACAGGCAGCCCGTAATGCAGCCTGACAGCGTTCTGCGCCATCTCGCTCTCGACGTGACGCGAAGTGAGGTGACGCAACGCGCACACGGCCGGCTCGGTGATCTCCTCGCGGTCGCCGGCCGAAACCACGGTGCGCACTAGGGCATCGACGCCGCCGGCCTGGCATACTGTCACCTAAAAGAAAAAAAGTCAATTTTTCCCATCTGGCATACTTTCACCTAAAATAAGTAAATTTTTCCGCCCTGGCATACTGTCACCTAAAAAAAGTCAATATTTCCGGCCTGGCATACCTAATGAAAAAGCTGTGATAGCCTAGTGGTTAGGACGACCGACTTCTAATCGGAGGTCGTGGGTTCGATCCCGGGCATGCACCTCTAACTTTTCGGAGTTATGTGCGTTTTAAGTATTTAAATATCACTTGCTTTAACGGTGAAGGAAAACATCGTGAGGAAACCTGCATGTCTGAGAGTTCTCCATAACGTTCTCAAAGGTGTGTGAAGTCTGCCAATCCGCTTGGCCAGCGTGGTAGACTATGGCCAAAACCCTTCTCACTCTGAGAGGAGACCCGTGCTCTGTAGTGAGCCGGTAATGGGTTGATCATGATGATGATGATGATACCTAATGACACCTAAAAAAGCGTAATTTTTTTGTAACAGGTAACCTGAGGCCTCTTAAGAAACCTCAAGAGTCCCTCTGAGAGTGACGGAGAGAGCTATGCTTGGAGTTTCTCTATGTGATCAAATCAGTATGGTTTCTGAGAAAACCAAATGGGACAGATCTATCCACTGACTTATATGTGCTTACCTTTTCCATTTAGAGTAAAAAGACAAAGTACCTTGTTACGTTGGTTGTTGCATGTCAAGTTGGATAGTATGCCGGCAGCACAAGTTACAATGTTAACATCAGTGGAAGCCAGCACTTGCACCAGACTCTGAAGCAAACCTTCCAAACCTTCCACCTAGATAAAAAATTCATCATATAAATTCACATAAATTGAATTTAGATTTGTGAAAGTGACAAAATCATTTTTACTATAAGCTTCTATAACTTATAATAAAAATGATTTCATGAGAAAGAGATGAGAGATATAAGGTCTGAGCTTTGACTGGAAATAAGTTGCTTTTAACTAAGTTTTATAATTATATTTTACTTTACCTTGGTAGCAGCATCAGATAGATTCCTCAAAGTCCAGAGGCAGTTCTGGACTAGACGACCGCTGGGGTTGCCCAGATGCATAGCCAAGGCTTGCATGCCACCCGCCTCCACGATAGCAGGCTTGTTGCTTGAGCAGACAGACAGGACCTGGGGAAAATAATAATAAATAATTATCACAATCAATAATTATAGTTGACATTAGTTCTGCAAATGTGAAATTTTGGCTGGTGTCAGATTCAACCCGATGAGTTTTTTCTTAGTACATTATAACTGCTAACATAATTATGAATAATTGCAAGACTGAATAAACTGTAACTAAATAAAATGGTATCAAAATATCAAATTCTATGGTTTTAGTTGTGGTAAACCATAATAGATTAAAATACTAATAATATATCATTAGGCTTTAAGTGCAAACAGTTGCAATGTCATTTTTTAGAATAGCTTATCATAAACTTTACCTTCAGTACTCTTGATGTGGTCCACAGCAACTTCTCATAATCGTACGAACGCATGATACGGACCAACTCAATTGGACCTTGCGATGCTAAGATAATCAGCTTTGACTCCTGGTTCCCATATGCCAATATCTGAAGACAATCGGTAACAATTGCCAGGAACTTCACGTTATTCCTCTGGAGTAATGCCACCATCTTTTGAAGTCCACCCGCAAGACGTACAGCCATTTTAGAGCCATCTTGGTGCAGTAACAGGTTGTGTAAAGTTGTAATGGCATAGAACAGTACAGATTCCACTGGGGAACTTAAGAGTTTCACTAAAGCCGGTATTCCACCACTCTTGAAGATAGCGAGTAGACCTTGTCGGTGATGGGACAAATTATGCAAGGTTCCCACGGCTCCTTTAGTTGTTTCCAAGTCGTTGCTGTTTGATATGGCGCGCACTAAAGCCGCAACCATTTGCGGTGAATTCATAATCGCGTGTCGTGAGGCTTCCTTCTTTGACAGTTGGTGCACCATCATGGCCGCTTGAGATACTACCACTTGATCCTCGTCGTTCAATAGTTTGATCAACTCTGGGATGGCCCTGTGGGTATAAAAATAACAAATATTATATAATCAGCACTTTGGAAAAATTTTACAATTATTTCAACAGCTAATCATGTCTTTTGAGAATCATAAGATGTGTCTTTTGGAAGTTATGGTACCTGTTTGTATTTTGTATAGGATTAAGATAACTGACTGAGAATGAAACACAAAAGGTTATATTTGGTAAGGAAGATAACTGTATATTTCAGTATCTGTAAGTTGACTGTACTGGGTTACTCTGTGTGGGGCCTGGAGGGTTTGTCAATGCCTTCCTTGTAGCATCAACATCACAATCAGTATCACCTTGATAGTTGATAAGATTATCTGTAAGGTTCCAGACAAGTGCTGGATTTTGGTAGACTAGCCTGGATCTATCTTGGTAGACTGGGCTGGGTATATCTGTGTGAGGGTGATCCCAATGTCTCTAATATCTATGTCACACCCATAGAAAAATTTACCTTGTAGCCAAATCAGCATCATCTTGATAGTTAATAAGGTTGACAACGGCATGTTTCAACATTTGTGATGGTTCAGACAAGCGCTGGACCGCGGTTGGCTGGGCCGGATCTAGCTGAGTGGAGGGGATCTCAATGCCCTCCTCTAATGTCTCAGGGAACATGGCAGCGCGAACACGCTGGGACCTGGTTTGAGACAGCTGCTGATTCATATCTGAAAATTGTACAAAGTAGAACCAAAAAGTTGTTCTATATTATAAAAATATTTGCACAATAATAAAAGCTCAGTATGTAACATGTCTGACAAGTTTTTCCATTTAATTTTAAAGTTAGTGATTGACTGTGTGTGTGAATCACATTTATTTAACAAGAACTAGGTGCATATTAACCTGGAGGCAGTTTGTTAAAAACAAACCATTTATCAGTCTGTTTCATTAGACCAGCACTGATACTTTCGATCAAAGTAAACATTGCTTAAGTAGTGAAATACGAACAAATTTTCTCAAAAAAAAAAAAAAAAAACAAATTCTTACCATCCACTTGCTCTTGAGTAAACCCTTGGGCAAAACCCTGGTCCAGATCAAACATTAGCTGATCCCCTTCCATCTCATCATCTTCTTTGCCAGTGAGAGATGGCACCTATGTTGAAATTCAATAAATTTAATAAAATCTATAAAAAGAGTGAGGTAAAACATTTCGGATTCCAAGGTACTATTTAAAAATCTAAGGTACTATTTAAAAATCAATAGCTAATGCATTTACCTGAGTGGCAGCCCCAGAGTTGATGCCAGAATCCACCAGATATGAATTCTGCTGCCACATGAGTGTCTGCTGCTCCTTGCTTGGTGCCATTGGCACATCAGAACCACCATAATTGCTATGCGACACTGAAATTAATATATAACAATATGGTATATATGTTGGGAAATTCAGTCTTTAGTCAGTGGTGCTTCCAAATTGTTTTAAACAGATTTATTGTCTTGAAGAACTAACATAAAGTTGGAACAGGACTTTTTTGATTGATAAATACAAATATTTGAGCTTGTTTAACTTTGAGAGCACATGTTTTTACAGTTTGACACAGATAATTATTTGTTTCTGTAAAGCGTCTACTGTCTATATTTAATGTACTTATAGCACAATGTACTTAATATACACATAATGTACTTAAAGACATATAACAAGCAAAGCTTAAATGTTATTGACAACTATTGTGGTGTATATGAATTAAAAAACAGCAAAACTATATTACTATAACAGTTTTAAAATAGTACAAAAAACGTCACAGTATCATTGTTTTAAACGTAAAGTTTTAAGATACAAGGTAAGAATTTGCCTGTTTCTCACACTATTAAGTAATTACATGAAACACCTACCTATTCTAGTAGGCCTACTTATAAGCAGCACACTGTATCCAAGTTATAATTTACCATTATTGATCAGAATTGACCAGTTCTATAGTTATCTAGCACATTTCTATCTCAAATATACATGGCAATATCAATAGTTAACTCTAAAGTATGAGTCACAATCATGTTTTGAAAGTTACTTTAATGTTAGAAGTAGAACTATATACTGAGTGTAACAATTGTTTTAAATAATGGAATTATTCAAATACTTACTCGTACGGCTCTGCGACGATGGTATCTGATAACTCATGGTTTGGCGGATGCAGCAATGCACCCTGCGCCTATAAAAAAATAAACTATGAAAGGTTGATCATTACGCAGCCGTGTATCGATTTATAAACAATCTAACATTCCACTATAAAAGAGCATTGTTATGCACATAAACACTTCATTCTACACCTTCTTTAAATACAATTGAAGAATATCGAGGAATTAAAACAAAATAAACAAAGTAGGAACCCAAGTCGGATGAACTAAATACCACACCCGATAATAATTAGAATATGATTTATTTATTGTTTAATAAGGCGAACGATGTATATTTAAATTCAAAATGTTCACTATTACACATACCTTAAAAATTTAAGCCGCTCTCAATTAGTAAATCACTTTTTTCACACAGTTCAAGTAAATAAAAATTCAAGTGCTTTCTCCACCTTCACTAACCTGACATGACAATATGGCGGCGGTTCGGCAAGTTTCGTTTAAATTCGCCATTGATGATTGATGCGACGCTCTCAGTGTTGCTCTTTCTGACTTTGGCAATAATAATAATTCTATTCCTTTCTTACATAACTTCTGTAAGTTGGCCAACCTGAAACCATATTTAACGTTTCTTTCCACACATTAATTATTGGTGATCAATAATAAAATTATTATTGTTTGATCTATATAATATTAGTAAATATTTATAAAACAATTATTAAAATAGAATTAAGCCGTAATAGAAGTGACAAAAAAATAACAATTTTTACTCAGTTGGCTTTAACAGAAAAATAGCAACTAATTTTTTCGACTTCTATCTTGCCTTCTACTGTATAATTAAAGCCTTCTTTTTTTTTTTAAGCCTTCTGCTAAACAAGACCTCAACCTTTGATTATACACATGACCTCAACATTAGCCCAAAATATCCAAAATGATTTTTTTTTCTTTTTTCTTAAATTGTGAAGCCTCCCCTCCCACAAAGCTTGAAATATAATATTTACTTGAATATATTTATTGAAAATTATAGGTTTATTACTGTTTTACATGTTCAAGACACACGGCCGTGTATTCGAATAAGAAATTCTTTTATTCCTATAAGAAGTATCCTCGGATAGATATTTATTTACTTCAAAATTAGTTACTACTTATAATAATTAGTTACTAGTGTTTAGCGAAATGTTGCCCTCTAAAATCTATGATGGCACCATATGGCCCTGTCAATTACTTACCAGCGACCTCTTGGAATATTCCACCCCATTCCGCGCACCTACAACAGGTCCTACAATAGGTCCATATACCTCCTAATGCCATTTTTTACGTTAATAGAACTATAGACAGTAGAATAGCGTAACTGACATGTTTTGTAGCAATTTAGAACAACAATGGTTGAGCATTGGTAATCAATAAAAAACTAGGTTGGTATGATATAGTTAAAACAAAACGTTTAATAATATTAACTAGGTATCAATTATTATTACTACTTATCGTTTAAACTTAATTGCAGATACCTACCTAGTAATATTGTACCTAATAATGAAAAATGGCTTCAAGTCTTTTCAACATTTCAACGTACAGTAGATTTAATTTATCACAAAGCGAATCTGATATTCAAGTTTTCGTCAAAGAATATGGCTATCGTATAAAAAAGCAAGTGGCCCGGGAAGATGAAGGTGGCAAATCAGGTTTCGTTTCGTTCGCCGAAAAGAAACTGAGCGTAACGGACCTAACATGGCTTCAGGATAACCAAGAGAGATTTTTCAAAGATACCCCCAACGACAACATATTGAGTTTGAACTATTTGTCTCAGACTGGGTTCATTTGTTCCATGATATTTTCTCACGATGGCAAGTTTCTGATTGTTGGTCATTCAACGGGACTTGTACAGGTAGGCAGAATATCGTAAGCTCCTAATTACACGATTGCCCAAAAAAATGGAGTGTTTTCAGGGTTCATGTATTTATGTGAGTTTCTTATTCCATCATAACTTCTAAATGTCATAGCAAAGGATGTAAGTATTATGCCATTCTAACGATACCTACCTACCCCATATTTAAAACATTTGAACACTTATTTGAAAAAGTGTTTAAAGTTCAAATTCAAATAAAGCGAACGTATTTCCAAGTCTACCTGGCCGGTAAGCAAACCTGTGTTCAAATATGTGAGCAAAGTCCTTCAAAGTCTTTGTTCAAAATCACACACGGAAAAAGGTTTGAACTTCAAACCTTTTTCTGTGTGTGCGGACGGGGTTAGGCTAGGTAACAATATAATTACCTACCTAGTAGTACCTACTTACCTACCATTTTATATCCGCAAATAACAAAGACAATGATAGCGATATCTAGTAGGCCCCTGTGTCTATTTATCTCCTATGGATGAACAAAGGGAAATCCTCAATGAACACGCGAACAATATTCTGCATCACTACAAGAATGAAGAGTTTCCAAACATCTGGTATCCGATGTTCAACCGAGGGCCTAAAGATGAAAGGAAATTTCAAGGATGGGTGAAAGAAAACTTTGAGAAGTTCTTGAAAGGCACTCGTAACGGGATATTGTTTAATCGGTGGTATTGTTCCGAACTGGGGGCCATAACGGCATTGACTCACTCTCCCAGCGGGAGCCATATCATTGTCGGTCATGCATCGGGTATGATACAGGTAACTATACTTCGACTTTTAATTGTGTGCAGTAAAGTGAAGTTTCGTGGGTTGTCACTTTTTAATGAAATTAAAATAGGGATGGGGTACAAGTGATTGATTTGAATCATTCAATTATTTTATTTAAATTAAAGGTTATATTTTAAGTAATTATTATATTTTATATACAAAGTTTACCTATATATATATGTATATATATAAATACATATATCTTTAATATTGGTTACGCCAGAATTCATGTATTTTTTAGTTATTTTTAATTTCACGAAAATTCGAATGCGTTCCTTAAATTCCTATCCATCCTATACCCGAACACAGCACTGGATTGCTGCGATACGAAGACTCTGAACTGACTTGAAGATGCTTCAATGTTTGATTCCGATGATTTCACTTCAAACACATATTTTTAAACGTTTCTAATCCAAAGTTTCTCATTGGTACTTATATTCTTACGCGGTTTTTTTTTATTAGGAGGTAAAAATGTATCCTCAGCATGCGATGTGCTTGGCTGAGCATTCATTTCTTTGTTTTATTATGCTTAAGGGTCGGCATACCTTGAGCGCGTAGTCAAAACTAGGCATATAACGCTACACACAGAGCCACCGTCGGCGCACGCACACATAGATACATTCAGCAGCGGTACTACGGGTGCGCGCACTCGATTCACGGCAGGCGAGTTGCGAGCGAGTTCTTCACCTAGGCATACTTAGCTATCTTATTATCGAGATGTTTGTCGATATTATACCTACCGTGTAGTAAAATAACAGCTACTACTACTTCACTGACTTATTAATATTATTTTTTATGTATCTTACTCTCACGTCCGTGTACAAAATGTTAATATTATTATTATTAACCTATTTATTTCTAATCATCATGGGTTTAGGCGTAGGCGTTAGATTAAAAAAAAATCTAAATAATAGACACGGCTTTTGCAACTGAAATGTCTGCCACACTTTCATGATCAATGATCAACGTGAATTTACTGAAATGTGCGTTAATTATTTGTATTGATTAGGTCGTAGTAATATCTTATGGTTTTTGGCAGATGATGATGAGATGAGATGGCAGTGTAGGTATTTTAATTTAACATAAAGTATTTTTCGCGCATTAATATATAAGACATCGATTGTAAACTCTATTTTTTCTATGGGTTTAGGTATTAGGTAAATAGGTATTTCTTTAGGCCATTAAGGTATGGTTTAGTAAATGAAATTCAGATCTATATTTATTTTTAAAGTGGAAATTTTATAGGTAGCCTTTGCCTTTTATGAGTACTAGCTTCTTCGACACTGCGTCATAATTCCACGAATTTAAAGATTGAGTATCAAGTACTTTCAAGCAACATGGGGTTGTGGATCATAGTTTTGGAGATAAAAGCTTTCAAAAATAATGGTTGATAGCGACTGACCACGCGATCATACAGACAACACGAAAATAAATAGATTGAGTACCAACAACATGGGGCTGCACCCTATAATTTCGGATATGTAAGGTTTTAAAAATCTGACCACGTGAGCACATAGATATCGTGAAAATAAGAAGTTTGAGTACAAACAACATAGGGCTGCACCCTATAGTTTCGGAGATATAAGCTTTTAAAAATCTGACTATGTGATCACATAGATATCGCGAAAATAAGAAGTTTGAGTACCAACAACATGAGGCTGCACCCTATAGTTTCGGAGATATAAGCTTTTAAAAATCGGACTATGTGATCACATAGATATCGCGAAAATAAGAAGTTTGAGTACCAACAACATGAGGCTGCACCCTATAGTTTCGGAGTATAAGCTTTTAAAAATCTGACTACGTGAGCACATAGATATCGCGAAAATAAGAAGTTTGAGTACCAACAACATGGGGCTGCACCCTATAGTTTCGGATATGTAAGGTTTTAAAAATCTGACCACGTGAGCACATAGATATCGCGAAAATAAGAAGTTTGAGTACCAACAACATGGGGCTGTACCCTATAGTTTCGGAGATATAAGCTTTTAAAAATCTGACTACGTGAGCACATAGACATCGTGAAAATAAGAAGTTTGAGTACCAACAACATAGGGCTGCACCCTATAGTTTCGGAGATATAAGCTTTTAAAAATATGACTATGTGATCACATAGATATCGCGAAAATAAGAAGTTTGAGTACCAACAACATGAGGCTGCACCCTATAGTTTCGGATATGTAAGGTTTTAAAAATCTGACCACGTGAGCACATAGATATCGCGAAAATAAGAAGTTTAAGTACCAACAACATGGGGCTGCACCCTATAGTTTCGGAGATATAAGCTTTTAAAAATCTGACTACGTGAGCACATAGACATCGTGAAAATAAGAAGTTTGAGTACCAACAACATAGGGCTGCACCCTATAGTTTCGGAGATATAAGCTTTTAAAAATATGACTATGTGATCACATAGATATCGCGAAAATAAGAAGTTTGAGTACCAACAACATGAGGCTGCACCCTATAGTTTCGGATATGTAAGGTTTTAAAAATCTGACCACGTGAGCACATAGATATCGCGAAAATAAGAAGTTTGAGTACCAACAACATGGGGCTGCACCCTATAGTTTCGGAGATATAAGCTTTTAAAAATCTGACTACGTGAGCACATAGACATCGTGAAAATAAGAAGTTTGAGTACCAACAACATAGGGCTGCACCCTATAGTTTCGGAGATATAAGCTTTTAAAAATCTGACTATGTGATCACATAGATATCGCGAAAATAAGAAGTTTGAGTACCAACAACATGAGGCTGCACCCTATAGTTTCGGAGATATAAGCTTTTAAAAATCTGACTACGTGAGCACATAGATATCGCGAAAATAAGAAGTTTGAGTACCAACAACATGGGGCTGCACCCTATAGTTTCGGAATATAAGCTTTTAAAAATATGACTATGTGATCACATAGATATCGCGAAAATAAGAAGTTTGAGTACCAACAACATGAGGCTGCACCCTATAGTTTCGGATATGTAAGGTTTTAAAAATCTGACCACGTGAGCACATAGATATCGCGAAAATAAGAAGTTTGAGTACCAACAACATGGGGCTGCACCCTATAGTTTCGGATATGTAAGGTTTTAAAAATCTGACCACGTGAGCAATAAAGACATCACGAAAATAATGTATGTATGTATGTATGTATGTATGTATGTATGTATGTATGTATGTATGTATGTATGTATGTATGTATGTATGTATGTATGTATGTATGTATGTATGTATGTATGTATGTATGTATGTATGTATGTATGTATGTATGTATGTATG
This sequence comes from Melanargia galathea, assembly GCA_920104075.1. Lineage (NCBI taxonomy): Eukaryota > Metazoa > Arthropoda > Insecta > Lepidoptera > Nymphalidae > Melanargia > Melanargia galathea. The sequence continues at coordinate 7,361,912 of OV049864.1, forward strand.
TATGTATGTATGTATGTATGTATGTATGTATGTATGTATGTATGTATGTATGTATGTATGTATGTATGTATGTATGTATGTATGTATGTATGTATGTATTTTTTTGTCTGAAATCCAGAGGAATATCTAAAATTAAGTAGAACATACGTAACTAGGTTAACAAATTGTCACTCATGATAGTATACAACCTTTCAAACTTGCTAAGAGTGCATCTATTTAGTTAAAGTGTATGGTTGAGGCTGCCCAGTAGTATATTTAATATATTTTCAGTGAATTTTAATTTCGGTGGACAGCTTCTATCATTTCGGTGGCTACTTATATCATTTCGGTGGCTAGTTTTATCATTTCGGTGGCATCAAAATTTTAAACACGTATTCTCACGAGTTTATAAGACATATTTTGATGGCATTTAAGTAGAGCATAAACAATAACAAGAAGAATAATAAACCATAGTTCAAAGTTGAAAAAACTTAATAATAAAAAAGTCCACCGAAATTCAAGAAAAAACGGCTTTGTTGAAATTGCCCCATAAATTAAGATATCAGGTAACTATTTGGATCATTTATTTTAAAATTTTGTCTAAACGTTTTGTTTATTTATTTATTTAAACTTTTTCTGTCCACTGAACCAACTAAACTCTGGGGTCTATTTTGTCGCAATGCTTATAAAAGCTGCTTGTTTTCTTCTGCAGCCATAATATTTAAAGCATCATGATAAGCAATAAGTCTTGTAATTTTTTTGCCAGTTTTGTTATTTTTTCTTTAATGCTCGTGAACGTTTTCCCTTGTTTTCTTTAATTTTTTAGATTCTGCCAGTCTCTGAAGAATTTTTCACTTTTACTGATGATATATTTTTTTAAATGAATATTATCCCACAAATTTATGACTTCGCATGCCGCCCAAGTCGCATATTCACGAATGGTTTTCTTTTTTACATTTATCTATAATAGTAAAAAAAACAAACGTAATCCTTCACCAATGGATGGCAACCTTGAATGGTTTAATTCAGATAGTAATTGACCGATAAACCAAATGTTAGTTTGATTTCTAGTAGCTATACTGAGTCCGCTACTTACAGACGCCATTGCAAATTGAAATATGTTTATATGCCTTTTACAAAAAAAAAACGCGTGCGCTCGCGTTAATGACATTTAGACTGAAGTGCGGGACGCGCTAAATCTCGACTTACAGAAGAAAGAGGTACAGAAGAGGGGTCGGAGGAAGTGGGGAAGAGGAGTGGTTACCTATGCGAGTTTCCCTTGAAGTTAAAATGTGATAAAGACACTTAAATGAAACCATCACTTAAGCGGCCATACAACGGTTTTCGTCAAACTTTGACAACTGGTAGCGACCTCTAAACCGTAAAAAAAAAAATTAAAAGAAAAAAATCTATTTCATATTTAGATGTATATAATCGAATGACAATGTGCCCCGGCGATAATTCAAAAGTCGAAAAGTAAGGACCACCCTGGGTACATGTAATATTATTGGAACTGCAAAATATTCACATATTTCACATTTGTTTGTCCGCTGATTTCTCCAAAACTATTAATTGGATTGTAACCATTCTTTCTGTTGGCTCGGCTTTATTGGCTTACATTTATTTCAACTTAGGGAACAGTGCAAGTTTCATCAAAATCGGTTCGATAGTTTCCGAGATATGGATTGTTATAAGTGAGTTATCATATTCAGAGTGCGTAATGTGCTCTACAAATCTCGATTTCATATTCTTCGGATCAGTATTACTACACTGAAAACTGATATAGGTACCAAGAATAAAATTGTTCTAACACCCTGAGTACCTAACCTATGGTTGATTCAAAAATTATTCGTACTATTTTTAATACTTACTTTCGTTAGTAGTAGAAGTATTTTTATTCGGCATTGTATTCTTAACCAGATGCGTCACGGAAGCACGGGAGTAGTTCTGTGTACGTTACGAAACATCCAGTTTCCGTCTAAACCTGTCTACGCCCTGCAGTACAGTCGGCTGGAAGAGAGAGTATGCTACGCGGCCTGCACGGATGGAGCTGTATACCGAATTGAGATTCCCAATGTAAGACATGGCTTTCTCATTTTAAAAAAAAGTAATCTGGGCGCGAACCTTGACGTCCACAGGGCTAAGTTCGCTGTGGGAAGAATCCTAAATATTTTATTCGGCAAAATGTGGCTAGACCGATTTTGCTGAAAATCTAGTCGGTTTCAAGTTACGTACCTAATTATTCGTCGAATGAACTTTTTCCCATATGTTTTATTCGCGAGATCATCGAGACGAAAAAGAATTTCGAACGCACATACGTACGTACCACACAAATTAACGTCCACTTAAAAACTATAGCATTCTACTCTAGAAGCCTTAAAATATGGAGATATGTCATTTGGATTCACAAAATCGTCCCCATTAGATACAATTTTTTTCCCAATTTCCCACTGGGAAGTTAATAAACACGCCAAATTAATACTCAAAGAGCATTAAACCTTCACCAGTAACAAATTAAATAATAATATAATATGATTAAGTTTACTAATGACTAGCTTTTGCCCGCGGCTTCGCCCGCGTAAATTTCGGTTTTTTAAATGCAAGCTTAAAAAAAGAGTAAGTATCTACCTAGATAAGTATCTAGGTTTACTTAAGTTGGAATTAACGCCAGTACCTACCTACTAAAAATAAACTTGGGTAGGTAGGTAGTAGGTAGTTAGGTACTACCTACATATATACTACCAGTACTCTGTGCCGCGGTGCCGCGTGTGGCGGGCGCAGGGGCGCGCGGCTTCATAATATTACCGTGGCGCGGCGCGGCGCGGGGAGTTCCGTGCAGCGCGAGCGTCGGCCGTCGCGCGCAATACCTACAGGGCGTTTTTTAACATAGGTACTTACCGATTTCAACATAACTCCTGTTTTGAAAGTCGGTTAAAAAGTAGCCTATGTTACTCCTTGGTTAATCCTCTACTTGTCTGTGAAAGTCCCGTCAAAATCGGTTCAGCCGTTCCGAAGATTAGCCCGTTCAAACAGACAGACAAACAAAAATTTTAAAAACGTGTGATTCGGTTATGGTACCGTTCAAATATCCATATGAGCTTAATATGTGGTAGTTATTTCGAAATTACAGACAGACACTTCAATTTTATTTATTAGTATAGATTACCTACTTAAGTACTTATACTGGTCTTTTAAATAGATGGATAGTTCATTGGACGATCCCCCAGAGTACTGCATTCGAGCTGACCCAGCGCTGGAGTGCCTCAACACACAGTACTACGGAAGCCCAGGCATTGCCTCCTACTCTACGCCTTTTATTACTCGTAATTATTTACCCTTACCTTCAATATAATACATCTACAGCGGGACTTCTGGATCAAAGAAGTGAAACCACCTATTTTTCAGTTGATCGACATGTCGCTTCGCCGGTGAACCATTCCCCTTTTATAATAAAAATGTCGCGTACCCATTCCTTTCTCCACTAGCCACTCGTTCAAGGCATTTCAGTAGACATACATACAGTATGTGTATTGATAGATGACTGATGGCATTAACGAATATGAAGTCAGCAAATCTTTATGCACTCCATAGAAAGGCCAGCTGCACTTGCCCTAGGACTGATGGCCAACCAGTCGAAAATGGTTGTCGGCTACTCTGACACCTCCATTAAAGTATACGATATGGAGACTTTGGAGGTAAGACGATAACTTCTTAACTTTAGAGGTAAGACATCCTTATTAAATTCAAGTATCTAAACTACATATCAAATCTATCTAGTTTTTAGTAGGCAAGGTTTAGGTACTTAGTTATTCACAGGTAGGTAGGTTGCACGGGCGTCGCCACATATTTTCAATTTTATCTAGAACTAGCGGTCCGCCCCGGCTTCGCCCGTGGTACATAATATATAGCCTATAGCACTCAGGGATCACGTACATATCCAACGGTGAAAGAATTTTTGAAATCGGTTCAGTAGTTCCTTTGATTAGCGCGTTCAAACAAACAAACTCTTCAGCTTTATAATATTAAGTATAGATTTGTTAATTTCATGAAATGCTGATAATTTTGATGGATTGCAACAATAGCTTATTTATGGAAATATTCAAGGGGTAGGTATTGCTTTTCACAAACAGTAAAATCTCAAAAAAGGGGGGTTATAAAACCGACTTAATATTTTACACATTTTCATGATTTAGGTATAAAATACTGCGTAGAGTTACGCTTTAATAAAATTTATATTCATTGAATATTTTTGTTTATGGAAATATTCAAGGGGTAGGTATTGCTTTTCACAAACAGTAAAATCTCAAAAGTAAAAGGGGGTTATAAAACTGACTTAACATTTTCATGATCTACATATAGTAGGAGATCCCACCTTAGAAATTTCTACCCTCATCTGTTATTTAAACGAATTATATGTCAAATGAAAGATTATTTTATTCTTAATCGAACCGTATTTGGTTGCCTGGTCAAAAGTGGTGCTAAATCATGGTTGCCTGGATTTTAAGATATAAAATGTTCGGTGCGAGTGTTGAAAGTGACAGAAAAGTGTTGCGCGCGCAATTTCATTTGACAGACAAAGATGCAGTGAGGCAGGCGTGCACTCGGCAGGTGCTTAGTCTATACATAGATTAAAACCATAGACTTTCTGTGCCTGTCCATTAAAGATATTTACAAAAAAATAAGTGAGTGACGTAAGGGATAAGTAATAAAACGTAAAAAAGCTGTTTTTGAAAATTTTGTCTGTTTGTCTGTATGTTTGTGCATGTATTACGCAAAAACTACTGAATGGATTGAAATGAAACTTGGCATGATTTAAGTTCATACTACATAATAGCATATAGGATACCTTTTATCCCGAAATTCAGCAGAGTTCCCTTGGGAGAGAGGATGAAAGTCAAAATACACATTATGACTTTCATCCCCTCTTCCAAGGGAACTGTGCTGAATTTCGGGATAAGAAGTATCCTATATGCTATTATGTAGTATGAACTTAAATCATGCCAAGTTTCATTTCAATCCATTCAGTAGTTTTTGCGTAATACATGCACAAACATACAGACAAACAGACAAAATTTTCAAAAACAGCTTTTTTACGTTTTATTACTTATCCCTTACGTCACTCACTTATTTTTTTGTAAATATCTTTAATGGACAGGCACAGAAAGTCTATGGTTTTAATCTATGTATAGACTAAGCACCTGCCGAGTGCACGCCTGCCTCACTGCATCTTTGTCTGTCAAATGAAATTGCGCGCGCAACACTTTTCTGTCACTTTCAACACTCGCACCGAACATTTTATATCTTAAAATCCAGGCAACCATGATTTAGCACCACTTTTGACCAGGCAACCAAATACGGTTCGATTAAGAATAAAATAATCTTTCATTTGACATATAATTCGTTTAAATAAGAGATGAGGGTAGAAATTTCTAAGGTGGGATCCTAGACCAATAGGTATAAAATACTGCGTAGAGTTACGCTTTAATAAAATTTATGTTCATTGAATATTTTATTAGATGGTCTCTTACAAAATAAAATAAAATAGTTATTTACTCCTTTGGAATAAATACCACGGGGCTAGTACGAATGAAATACGTCAGGTGTTAAATTTATTGTTATTGGCTCTCTTTAGCATTTGCATATTCCAGTTTGTTTTGAATATGCATTACTTTGTTTGATGCCGAATAAGAGAAAACAAAATACAATTTTCATTAGAATATTATAAATATCTAATTTACAAAATGAGAATGCTAATAATATTAAAGTCTAGTATTATTCATTTCAAAGTTTTAATTTGATACAAAATCACACTAATATTATAAAAGCGAAAGTTTGTGTGTATTATGTATGTGTGTATGTTTGTTACTCTAAAACGCCGCAACTACTGAACCAATTTGGCTGAAATTTTTAATGGAGATAGACTATGCCCTGACTTAATACATAGGCTACTTTTTATGCTGGAAAATCCACAGTTCCTACAGGAATTCTATAGCTACAACTATTGGTAGATTACTATAGCAAACTTGAAAGTAGGTATATATGTATATATAGGTTAGAAAAGGGAGCGGGAACGGGAATCGGAAATCCACGATTCCCTTGGGATTTGTGAAAACCGAAATTCACGCGGGTGAAGCCGCAGGCAGAAGCTACTGAACGATTGATCCATTTTAACGAGGGCGAAGGTGATGGCAAATGCTAGTATATATCTCAGCAAAAAATTTTAAAGTATTACATCCTTTATTCTTTTTTATGAACAAGTCATAATATACGGAGGGATCTAAGAGCAAATCGTAATGTAACTAATGAAAAAATCAGAATGATTTGCAGCGAGAGAGATTCAAAGTTTACAAGGTCTCAAATTACTTACTGTGTAATGTGATTACAATAAAGTGTGTTACTTCCCATAAACCCGCCGGCGTAATCTCGGTTTACAGCCAATATCAGATAGGGTTTACGAGTAAAGCTTAGCTCACACCTACGAGACTAAAATTAAAATAATGTATCTTGCACAATGTGGATGCGATGGGGTGAAAAATCAGAGATGACGTTGACCTATTATGTGCAACGTTGCATTATTCAAATTTTAAGCATAAATTATCGCTTGAGTATACAGATAGAGTTATTTATGAACAAAATAATATTTTTTTTTTACAATTCAATTAGGAGAACCTGAAACTTAATATTTTTACTGAAATCTGACCAACCACAGATATCTATTAATTTTTAGATTGTGTATACGAAATTTTATTGAGTTTGTGGTTAATAGTAAAAGGAACAAACTTTGTTTGTATGGGGTACGCTAGAGAGTGCTCGAGAGAGACATCCTTTTAATAAGCTTTCAATGAATGTACCCGTCTACTTGTTAACCAATATCAGATAGTTTTACAACTGTAAAAGTTGGATCAGTTCGCAGTAGTCTAATCTCAACTTCAGAGAAATTTCCGGAAATCTCAAAGGCTCTAAAAACCTTGATTTAACTTTGAGGTTCTAAGCATAATGTAGAAAGTCCCAATTGAATTATTCGAGTCCTTAGAATTATACGTGGGATCAAAGGATGTTTCTGAAAACTCCGAGGCAACTGTTCACTTTATGATACCTAGTAAAGAGTTCGTAGAAATGGTGTAGCGCTTGCTGTAGCACTGCTACGAAATAGTTTAAATGTAATTATTATTATTTTCTATTCCGTCATAGTGAACGTAGTTAACTTTGATATCTAAAAAGCTCGCATTTGAGTCTCTTTATTAATCATTGTAAGAACAAGCAAGTTGGTAGGTACTAGTTTATGTGCGACATTAAAGTCGTGAATGTTCAGAGTAACCGTTTTCTATATTCGTCTATATTCTGTAATCTATCGATAATAAGTTCCTTAACAGCTTTTGTTATTTGTCAGAAATTATACGGAATTTTATAACAATAACAGAAAACAAATGTATAGATTACATATAGACTGAATGGACGTAAGACGTTGACGTAAGATTTCGTTGTTTCTGTTAGTGTGAGCGTAACTTTATTCAAAAGTCTTCAACCCTTGAGAAAGTAGGTCGCTGGTCAAGAATCGTTTTATCGTGTTACTGTGAGCCCAGATGATGCTGACGGACGGGAACACGTTACTTTAACTCCCTTTAGGCGATAAAGAATGTTACGTTTCTTATCCCATTATACTCTTGTAATATCTACCTAAATAGTATAGAACAAAGTCGCTATCAGAGTTTGTCTGTGTTTTTTTATCTTTAAGAAATTAAATTATAATGCTGGTTTTACAAAAAGAAAATATATTTAAAAAACTGACTCACACAATGACTGACCCATCAACGCCCTTGGACCTAAAATTGAAATTTTGCACAGATGTTGTTTTTTATACTGTAAACAATGAATAAGAAAATTCGGTTTTTTGAAATTCCCATGGGATATGAAATTTCTAGTTACACGCGATCGATGCCGCGGGCAGTCGTTAGTTTAGAATATCTAATGAGGAAGGTTCATATGTACAGCACATTCTATTTTCACATTTAATATCATAGAAAGGGTAAGCCCACATTTGCAAAGCTCTCAATTTTTAACCCCCGACGCAAAAACGACGGGGTCTGTGACGGGGTGTTATAAGTTTGACGCGTCTGTGTGTGTGTGTCTGTGCCACCGTAGCGCTCAAACGGGTGAACCGGTTTGAGTTACCGATTCGTCGGGAGTGTTCTTAGCTATGTTTGATGAAAATAAGTCCAAGATGGATTCTATTCTATTCTATTTCACAAATCCACCAATATGGGTATCAAATGAAAGGGCTTTAGTAGAATAGCATTATGCAAATCTAAGATGGTCGCCACCACAAAATGGTGAATTTTGGGGGTTTATTAAATTTTTAATTTATACTTGTTTAAAATGTGAAGGCGAAAACCGCATTGAAATCCCGTAAATTATAGTTTGGATGCATAGTCGGCAAGCAGTAAGACAAACTAAAACCACATCCAAACTACAATAATTTTGCAGCTAGCTTGTAGTCCAATACACACCGTCTACCAGAGCTTAAGAAGAGTAGATTTAATAAAATAAAGCACAGACAAACGCGGATTGCTTCTTTCATTTGTACTATTTAGACTTAATATCCACTGTTCACCCTTTCATCTTCATTACATAGATTTGCGCAAACCACAATGATGTCTAAACCAAGCTTAAGCGCGATAGGTAGCTTAGCGATTTTTGAAAATAATAGTGAACTCTTTGATAACGAATTTCGCTTATGCCAAAATAAATTCCCATTAAAATAAACTGCATCGTTTTAACAATGAACCTACCATAAATACTTAGATACCTATGCTCGTATCGATAAACTTTTAAATGTTTACGAACTTTCAGACAGATACAACGTATAAGGTTCAGAAGTTACGTCTACAGTTCATACCGAAGAAGCTACAGAGAATGCATTCGGGGCAAGTTTGCGCGCTGAGATGTCACGATGAGAAGCCTAACGTTTTCGCTAGCGGAGCCTGGGATAATACTTTAAGGGTTTGTCTCATGAGTTTTTAAGGTAGGTGGTTTTAATATAGGTATGAGTGTTTTTGAAGTGAAAACCTCCTTAGGCGCGTTGAGCACTTTTTGGGTGAACAAAAATCATGGAACTCGCGTCATCTCCGAAAGCTTTCCATGAGCTATATGTATATATACTGTGTATATATATGTGTACTTTTTGGGTGAACAGAAAGCGTGAAACGTCATTCGTCGTCAACGTCGCGTCATTGTCACCGCACGCTTCCCATGCGCTATATGATATGTATACTGTTTAAACTTTAATCCTTGATCACTTCTATCAGCTTTAAAGTTTAATCCAGTTTTCACTTCTATACGCAGTCCCCAAAGACTGCCTCGCATTTTTTTTTAAATATTAGACATGCTGAAATGACTAATATTCGCCTTTCCCCTATAAATAAGTATAAAGCTTGTGTTAGGAGTAGGTATAACAATAGTGCAATAGGTGGCATTTGAGTTGTCGACAATATCACGATTTTGGTATACCATGCATCCAATAAATAGAGATATCCAATGAATAGATACGGATAGAAACGTGCGTCACACGTGACGTGCTACATATAATTAATACCTTAAATTAAAAATCGTACATGCGTTCAGTTGTATGAATGCGAGAAAATTATTTTCTGCCAAGTTGTATATTATGTAAGTATTAAATATGTAAGTACACTGACAGAAAAATTATGTGTCACTACATAAATGAAACTGAAAACCGTATTAAACTCATCGATGTATAATTGAAATATAATTCGTTTTGAAATTAAAAGTATGTACATACAGATTTACAGATCAACGCGAATTATGACTTTGATTTACGTATCGTACATAATATATTATAGAGATATTTTTTATCGTTTTTCTATCATACATTCGTAGGTACCATTTTAGGAAGAAGATATTTACGAAACCTAAAAAATATTACTTCTTATTTTAGTGAAATATGATAATATTCGGCGCGATCTATTCAACGAAGAAAAACACTACCTTTATTTCATATTCCTTTGGCAGATCAAGTATATCCCATTTCAAACCGATTTGGTAACCTGTGATATTTTCTTAATAGGCACATGGAATATTAAGATGGTATTTTTTATGTTAGCGACCGAAATTTTCAATTTGGAGTTAGGTATTTCACCTACATTATAATGCACTCTCGCTAAGCTTTATCTTGAATATTGAACGCAATTCAGACGAAGTTTTTTTGATTCAGAAAAAAAATTATTTAAAATATTACTATAAAACATCTGGAACAAAGAGATGAACTATAAACTTTAAATATTTAAAGGGTTTCTTTTTGTTTTGACTCACGGAACTCTAAAAAACATTGTAACAATATACCAGTCTCTTTGACGCTGGTCTGTGGTCGACATTACTATTAAATTATAACGAGCTCTATTCCTGAAGCTCCATTCACATCGAGTTGAAAGGAGAGTTCATTATTATTTAATTGAAACACCGGCTTTAACTCACGTGTATTTTGTCGGAGTGTGCCCGACTAGTTTCGAGCCCATCCGGGGCCCTTAGTCATGAGCATGTTCGCGCGGCGCGGCGCAAATCAAACTGCGAGCCGATCGCGCTGCCGCGCGGAGGGCGCGCTGTGAGGGGGGCTGAGGTTGGGGGGAAGCTGGCTCCGTCACAGCTTCCGACGGTTCATGCTGGTCTTCATCGCTGACACCGTCGTCGTATTGGAGGCATGCCGAACTCACAGTGTCTGGTTCCAAATTTTGCGATCGCGTAGTATTGGCGTTAAAAAGCGGTTTCCACGCTGGTGGCAAAACCCATCCACTATCCCGATTGAAATTCGGGTTACGACTTATTTCGATCGCTTCTCGTATTTTCCGTGGTACTTGATGCTTTTCCCTGGATAATACGGTAGCCTTGTCGAAACGTATGTAGTGAGTCGTACCCGAATTGTGTATGTGTTCCGCTATTGCTGAACCATTGGTGTCCACATTTTTAACGCTACGGATGTGTTCCCTTACCCTCGTTTGTATGTTGCGACGAGTCTCACCAATATAATTCTTGCCGCAGTCACAGGGGATCATATATACTCCGGGAACGTTAAGAGGATCCCTGTCTTTGGGAGAGCGCAACATACTCCGTATTTGTCCAGGCGGACGGAACCTCGTCTTGACGTCGAATTTTCGTCGGAGATATTGAGCAATCTTGTCCGTCACTCCCTTTACATACGTTAAGTAAGCCGGTGAACGTTCTACACCAACTGGTTTCGGCTTACATGATGTCTGCGCCCATCGGGAACTCTGACGCCAATTGTAACCATTCAATTCCAAGGCCTGTCTGACCTGTCCCAGTTCTTCTTCTATGTAAGGCGGGTCACATAGATTTAGGGCTCGGTTAATAAGACTTCTCGGCACAGAAGACAGGTGCGACGGATGGTGATGGGAAGTCGCATGCAGGTATCTGTTGGTATGTGTGGGTTTCCGGTATACTTTGGTTTGGAAACTGCCTCCCGGCACCCTTATCACCATAACATCCAAAAAGGGCAACATACCATTCTTCTCTTCCTCAATCGTGAAGTGCACCTTCCTGTGTAACCCGTTCAGATCCCGGAATATATCAGCTAGGTCGTTTTTATCTACAATGGCGAACATGTCATCCACATAACGCAGCCAGAGTCGAGGTTTAGTCGTCATTTTCTCTATTAGCTCTCCTTCTACCCATTCCATAAAAATGCGGCAAGAATTATATTGGTGAGACTCGTCGCAACATACAAACGAGGGTAAGGGAACACATCCGTAGCGTTAAAAATGTGGACACCAATGGTTCAGCAATAGCGGAACACATACACAATTCGGGTACGACTCACTACATACGTTTCGACAAGGCTACCGTATTATCCAGCATCTAGTAATCAAGCATCTAGTACCACGGAAAATACGAGAAGCGATCGAAATAAGTCGTAACCCGAATTTCAATCGGGATAGTGGATGGGTTTTGCCACCAGCGTGGAAACCGCTTTTTAACGCCAATACTACGCGATCGCAAAATTTGGAACCAGACACTGTGAGTTCGGCATGCCTCCAATACGACGACGGTGTCAGCGATGAAGACCAGCATGAACCGTCGGAAGCTGTGACGGAGCCAGCTTCCCCCCAACCTCAGCCCCCCTCACAGCGCGCCCTCCGCGCGGCAGCGCGATCGGCTCGCAGTTTGATTTGCGCCGCGCCGCGCGAACATGCTCATGACTAAGGGCCCCGGATGGGCTCGAAACTAGTCGGGCACACTCCGACAAAATACACGTGAGTTAAAGCCGGTGTTTCAATTAAATAAAAATGAATATCACTCACGATAGTTTAAATGTTAAAAGAGTTCATTATAGTATGCTACTTATAACTAGATACCATTTGTGTATTTAGGCAGTAGTGAATCACTTTTTTTAATTAGGTGTACCTAATCAGTACGAGGATTATTTTTAACCCCCGACGCAAAAACGACGGGGTATTATAAGTTTGACGTGTCTGTCTGTGTGTGTGTGTGTGTGTATGTGTGTCTGTCTGTTCCCCTGTAGCGCTCAAACGGGTGGACCGATTTGAATGCGGTTTTTTTGTTTGAAAGGTGAATTAGTCGAGAGTGTTGTTAGCTATGTTTGATGAAAATCGATCCAAGATGGCCGCCGCTACAAAATGGCGATTTACATTCACAACTCCCTTAATACGGGTATCAAATGAAAGGGCTTGACTATCTATACGATGGCATACAGGCCCTTTTGAACGGTAAATTCATCTATTCATTTTGACTCTACCGTCGCTTAAGTATCTAGTACAGAGACTTTAATATGTAATCCATTTTACTTTCTGCAAGATATCATAAGATATACTACATAGTATAGTGATCGTCATAGTCGATCGTTATTTCTATTTCACATATCATATCTATTTATTACTCAAGGAAGAACGATCAAGGAACTCTAATATCGACAAGCCATTCTGCTGTAAGACATTGGGGAGTGTCTCACCCACGCCTTGCTCTACTTTAGTCGATAAAAGAGTTCGAAATATTCCACTAGCAACATGTGAACGCTCCCTGAACGAAACACAGCGGACAACGACCGCTCAAAGCGTTTCTGTCGAGATTAAAATATTTTGCTTAGCGGTTAACTGCTCAAATTATTTATTAAGCGTTCCTTTTCAGCGTTTAGCGTCAACAAAGAATCGTAACTCGGTTGTGCATTTTTAAAACGACTCTCCCACATACTTTTAATTTTTCGGGTGGTTTATTGCATACTGTTATTCTTTGTACGCGAATGCTTGTCTTTCTTTGATGTGGTGTGTTGAGTATTTCTACACGATTAGGGAAATCGTGTAGAAATGTTAATTATTCAATAATTTTGTGTCATACATAATTTAAGAGTAATATAGGGAGGTGAGGAGTAATCAGTAAATTCTAAAAGCTTCAGACGCCATTCAAAATCAAAGCTTCATCAGATCTATGAAATAAATTATGTTTTTCAGATCTGGGACATAAGATGCAAGGTCGGATGTGTGATGACTTTTGAAGGCGTTAATATCTGCGCTGACAGCATTGATTTAAATGTAAGTTAAAAATTATTATTTTTTAATTAAACATCTTTAAACATCTGTACCTAGGCGCTATGAATGGATTCTATGCTACTGTCACGTGGTAAAAAGAAAAGACAAGAGGTAAACTAGGTTTTTTTTATATTTTACTCCAAACATTATTAACCCTAGATAACTAAACTATATTCAGAGTTACATAGTAACTAAACATTCGTCAGGCGGACTACGCAATAAAAAACGTGAATATTATAAAAAGTATTTAACGAAAATAGGATAATATTACATGGCACTAAAGTTTGGTTTAATAGAAACTAATTATGAGAATTAAAGTAATAAATTACTATCTCATATAGCTCCTATATATGTCAACATTGTGTGAGTCACGAATAGCACTTTTGCATTTCATGCATCGATGTTTTATCATCCCACGAACCCTTTATGGACTTAAGTAACAATTTTTTTATCACAATTGTCACATTATGAACAGGAGATTCTAGGTTAGAAGAATCACCAAGAATATCTATTACCATGACCTTGATGTGACGCCGCAAAATCATCGTCTTTATTTGCTGCCATAGATAGTGCTTCCATCAGTTGGTCTACTGTCTTCATGACAAAATCGCGCCGAGACTTTGTTTTTTTATTATTTCTCAGGTTTTTCAAGATGTGAACAGCATAAGCATTGATTGTAGATAGGTTTAGCATATTATAAAAAGTAAAGGAATCGGCAAGTTGGCTGACAATACGTTGATTACCCTGGTTTGAAAGCTCGTTTCATCAATATCGCCCCATAACAAATCATCACAGTCTATAATTTAGGTTCTTTGTCTTTTACTTTGTTGTATGATGTAATTTTCAGACTCCAATAATTCACTAAAAAAATTGAATTACCTACTGCCATTGTCTTCCTCCAAACTATCCTCTGTCTGCAAAACTAAATTATCAGATCCCTTCATTAGATTCATCTTTCCTTTGTACTTCAAGCTACTGACTTATTTGCTCTTCTTGTTTTTTCATAGCCATCCATAAAAATTATTATAGGTATAAATCATGTTAAAAATTAAAATGATTCAGTTACAATAAAAAAATATTGAATATTTCGTAAAACTGCGTAAAATTTCATCTCTTTATAATAAATTTTGTTTAGGAATATTCTAATAAACATAATTTACATTTAATCTAAAAATAAACATTTTGTTTTGGAGTCTACATTTAAAAAATAGTCAAACAGTAATAGCACATACCTTGGCAAAAAACTTGCGTAGTAACTAAACTTTCGTCGTTCGGACGACGATATAGCTGTAACTCAACTCCTAATTATCGTTTAATCGAAATTGCATTACGTAATGTACTAATTACACCAATCAGGAAGGTAAACAAAGAGTGGCAGGCGGGGGACCAGGGGAAGCAAGAGAACTCAACTTTTGAGGGAAGGGGCGTCGTCGCCTGGACGAATGTTTAGTTATCTAGGGTTAAATATTTGAGAATGTTGGCTTGTCTAGTTCGGTAACACACAAAAAAGCACAAAGTCAGATAATTATTATTAATCATATTTTCATAAATCTTTTATTTCTTGACGTAAAGTAAAAATATTTTCAACTCTTTTGAATAAGCTATAATTTAGATTTAATGTTTATTTTAATTGTAATTGCTTTGATTCGTAATCAAAGCAAGCAAATTTTTAGTGTTTTATTCCTCTATCGATAAAGGAATAAAAAGGGAAAAATATGTACATATAGTATTTTTAGAGCCTATAGATAAAACAAAATTCACGAGCCTCTCTCATTAATTCTCGAAGTTTCTTCAAGAAGAACGAAAGTGGAATATTTTCTCATAAATAAGGATAACACAATTTGCGTATCAAAAACTCGCGCAGAAAAGTCTATATTATTATGCAATGTATTCGAAATAACGCTATTTGTGATTCATAGCCGGGAGCTAAGCAATTTAGGTTATAGATACTTTCGTTCTTCGCAATCTGATGTTATCACATCAACGACTACCATTATATTATCTTAAAATAAAATATGAAAGTCTGAAAATTTTCCGAATGACTTTTCGGAAATTGGAGAAATACCGATTTTTCTATTATACAGTGTGTCCGGGATCGAATTAGCGATATTTTAGGGACATATTCTACAACTCATCACCTCTCTGAAAATACCACTTATTAGGGCCTGCCCCCCTCCCCCTCCCAGGGACAGCCATTTCAATTTGGTGTGCGTTTTTGTGGGTATGTGCGCACAAAAATTGTAATAACTCGAAAGTCTGCTGATGCACAGGTCTTCAAATGACCTTATTCGATTGGATACAATATTCTCCATCACTAAACACCAAACAATAGAAAAAAATGTTAAAATAACTCGATCAAAAATGCTTCGGAAAAAAATTATTTTTTCAAAAATATTGAAAACTACAAGTTTATGCTGCATTTTGCAAAAACGAGGTCTTTAAGACCACATTATAAAGTAATAAATCGATAGCTTTTGAGATAAGCAACAAAACGACATAAAAATTTTGACTGTAAGTTACTTACTTCTGGAGATATTGGTAATTGTAAGTACTTCGTCCCCAAGCATGAATTACGAGTATTGAACCCAAATTTAAGATTCATCATTTTTTTACTACAAATAAGGTAAAAAAACTTAACTTTAAAATTTAATTTTTGTTAGTTATAAACTCAATAACTCAATAACTCTGATTTGTGTATGTGACACAAATCAGATATCCTAAAAACTAGGTTATTTCCGCCACAAACCGAAATTACCACCTCTGTTCTGTTAGCTAGTTGCTTCATGTTAGGAGGATCGTTGGATCATGTCCAAATACAATCTTATTTTATCTGCAACGGACAGGATCGTCTCCAATAATTCTTTTCTGGTATTTGGTACCATATAAAAGACCTTCTGCTTCATAGGTCCTCATAAAAAGAAGTCCAAAGGTGTAAGGTCTGGAGAATGAGGTGGCCATTCCATTGAATTGTTGCCACGTCCGATCCAAGGCGAATAGTTGACATCTAAATGCTCTCTTATGGCTATAATAATACCGAGTAGGCATGTCTTTAAACCTAGCAAAATTCACAAACCTGAATCACAAACAAAAATGAGTAATAACTTAAGTAGCGATCATAACGCCTCTTCGCCAGGAACAACAAAATAAAATTTCAGATATTTAAATTTTTTATACGAATTTTTAATCAGTTGAAGTAGGGGTTTGATCCTAAGTTTTAACCTCATTCACTGACTAATCAAAAACAATATTATTATTACCTGATCGCCCGAGGTATGCGATGGAAACCCACATTCGAATAACATAAGAACTTACGCGCTCGCGGTTAAGTTATGTTTAAATAATAATATCTCCTAAAGTAAATAACTTACAGTAAATTTTTTTATGTCGTTTTGTTGTTTATCTCAAAAACTGTCGATTTAATTACCACGTATATGTAATCTTAACGACCTCGTTTTTGCAAAATGCAGCAAAAACTTGTAGTTTTCAATATTTTTGAAAAAATAATTTTTTTCCGAAGCATTTTTGATCGAGTTATTTTTACATTTTATTCTATTGTTTGGTATTTAGTGATGAAGAATATTGTATCCAATCGAATAAGGGCATTTGAAGACCTGTGCATCAGCAGACTTTCGAGTTATTACATTTTTTGTGCGCACATACCCACAAAAACGCACGCAAAATTGAAATGGCTGTCCCTGAGAGGGGGAGGGGGGCAGGCCCTAATAAGTGGTATTTTCAGAGAGGTAATGAGTTGTAGAATATGTCCCTAAAATATCGCTAATTCGATCCCGGACACACTGTATACCTATTATGAAGACATTTAATATGTCTGGCCTTCCCGTCGGGGGGACCAAGTACGATTCCCGGCACACACCTGAATTTTTCGTGGCTGTGTGCGTTTTAAGCAATTAATATTAACGGTGAAGGAAATCATCGTGAGAAAAACTGCATACCTGAGAGTTTTCCATAATGTTCTCAAAGACGGGTGAAGTTTACCAATCCGCACTTGGGCAGCGTGGTGGACTACTTGTAGCCCTTCTCATTATGAAAAGAGATCCCTGTAATGTGGCGGTAATGGTTTGATGATGATGATGATGATGATGATATGTATGCAGCAACAATCGAAAAAATGATAATCGCCACACTCAAAAAAACATTTAATAGATTCTAGGTAGGTACAACTTCCACACTATAAAGATCGATAGCAAAAATTAATTAAATTAATCAAAAGTCAAGAGGATCGCGCAAATTCAATTTCAAAGTACCTAAAAAAACAACAATTCAGTATATTATGTTGTCTTACAACGTTATAAATTATAATTAGCCATCTCGTAACTTAAGCCTAGAAACACATTAAATTGGAGAAGCAAAAAATAAAAGTGCGATAAAAGAGTAGGTACGAATAAAACAACTTAGTTGACTTGGTGTAGAGGCAATAATGCTGATTGCTGTCTACTTGCCTAGTTTTTCACAATCTGCGGTTTGTATGGCAAAAACAGGAGGGTTTTTTGTCTATTGTCAGATGAATTTAGTGACTTTTTCTATGAAACCACATTTCACGTCTTGGCAAATGAAAAGAAATGTTTCTTAGGAATTTTTGTTTTTACGTGTTTCTTAGGTCTGGGCTGGATTGTTTGTAAAATTAAAATAAAAAAGTTTCTTATTATTTCAATGTATCGTTAAATTGTTTTTATTTAGTAAACTTTTTAAATGTTTTTTCGTTTCATTCTGGGAAGGTTTTTGTACTACTAGAACAAGCTATAATTTAAAAATTAAAAAAACCCGACTGCCATGCTAAAAACAAACTAAAAAATTAATAAACTACCACCGTACCACTTACAGTGTAGTTGTTATTTATTTTGTTTTTCATGATTTGTCACTCCAAATTGATTTAAAACATATAGATTGTATACATTTTCGTACTCGCCTTTTAAAGCCCTTTATTTTGATACCCCACTCGAGGGTCTTGAAGAAACAAAATTTTTTCAGCCCGCACATTAAAGTGCATAACATTCGCCATTTTGATTTTTTATGAATTTTATGTACCCAGTAACATTTGCGCCGTCAAGACAAATCTAATGACGTATAATTTATCAAAATAGGTTGAGCCGTTAAGTAGTTACGAACTGACATAGGAAACGGTCATTTTCTACGATTTATCACTCCAAATTGTTTCCAAATATATAAATTTATACATTTTCGTATTTGCCTTTTGAATCCCTTTATTTTGATACCCCACTCGAGGGTCTTGAAGAAAAAATTTTTTTTCAGCTCGCACATTAAAGCGCATAAAGTCCGCCATTTTGATTTTTTTTTAAATTTAGGTACCCTATAACACTCGCGTCATTGAGACAAATCTAATGACGTATCATTTATCAAAATCCGTTGAGCCGTTGATTAGTTACAAGCGGACATAGGAATGGACATACATACACACAGGTGAAACACATATACCCAGTCGGGTAAATAAAAAAATAACTAGAGATACTTTTGAGTTGTTTATTATTAATAATATCAATCCGAGTGAGTATAAAATAAGATATAGAATAAGACACGGGCATAAACTAGTTCATAATTTAAATCAGCGTATTTAATTTTAAGCAAGCCTTCCAAGAGTTAGGTAATGATGAAGCCGCTTTCATACATTTAACACATTACGGGGATTTCGCAAGATTAATCGAAAAATACGCCGAATTTTACAAAACTTGTAACGTGAAAGCCGGTGATAAATGAAGGCTCTTATAGAATTAGGCGTACCTACCTACTGTATTAATATATTATTTAACGGCCTGTTTCACCACCTTCTGATAAGTGTTGGATAGCCTAAACGTAAGTTTTGTCACTTTCTTACTTTATGTCAAGTGACAAAGACAAAAGATGTAGATAGCTATCTAATACGTATCAGAAGGTGGTGAAACAGGCACTTAATGTTTTAATCTTGAGTTATGTAATATGGATTAAGATTTGTCTTTGTTCCATTAGCTATATTTCCTAGTATCTCCCATTTTATAAGTATAGGGGGGGACTTATAAGACCACAGCGCTCACCACTGCGCCAGGGAGGTCGTCAGACTTCCTACCAAACCTACTTACTTAGATCAACGAATCATTCTTGTTGGATGTCAATAAGTTTACAAACAAATTCAACTGTTACCATAATAAAAATCATACCCGAGGTTTTATAAAGTAATTACTTCACGTTTGAAAAAAGAATCCCAATCGGGCAACAAAGCATCTCGGCAAGACGATTCTCCAAACAGGGGTTGGCCGTAGGCTCTCTACCACTCGTGCTATAGTTAGAAAACTCTTCAGATGCTTATAGAACTAAGACTGCGGGGTAGGTAGGTACTTTTAATTAAAAACAACCCGCCTTTGTCACGAACTCGGTTTCATCTACGGTATTGTACGCTCGTTATCAAGTTTGACGTTCCCTCATAGTTTGTTCAGAACCTTTGAGGTATGGGTACGTTATTTATTATACTTTTCATTAGTGTGTGCCCGTGGAGAAGTTGGCCGTTTCTCTGGGGATTATATTTTTTGCCTCGTCATTTTTATCTTCAAAATATCGTGCCTTGTTTTTATAAAATTTAATATTGTATGTAAAGGTCACAGTACTGGTACCTACTTTTATCTGAGAGTTTTGTTGTTCTTTCTTGTTGTGAGAGAGTTCTGCATGGCTAATCTTCTATATATATAAAAATCAATGCCACTTTTCGTTGTAATTTTATAACTCAAGAACGGGCTCACCTATCCAAACCAAATGTTTAGGCTTTGTTCGAACTATTTAGTAGATGGTTTATGTGAAGTTTGCACAAAATCGGTCGAGCGGTTCATCATTTATCATATTTTTCATTTTTATCAATGGGTTCCTGGATGGTTCGAAAACACAATTACCGGGTAGGTACATGTAACCCACCGGGTCTCGGTAGGTGACGTTCCGCGTTGATGTGGCGACCGGGCAGGACGACGCCTGCCCGGCGTATAAATTATCGAGACCGTGTAGAGTCGTGCAATGTAGTTTTAGCTAAGCAACGTTGACTGAAGTCGGTATCTGGATAGATGGATGCCTTTGGAATTATCTTGATATATTTGGAGGTCCCTCATAAGTCTTGCCTGGGAGCCCACCCTATTAATCTTTATTATCCCAAGAAAACTACCATTGTGTGATTAATGGAAAGGTATCACCGACCATAGCACTGAGAAATATATGTATGCTAGATTGGATGTCAACCACATAAAGAAAATGTAAAGGCTCACGTACAATCACAAACTACGAGGCAGTTAACTAAACTACAAACCAGGTCAAAAGTTTGTAACGTAAAATAATGTAGAATATCCTTGTTTAGAGAGACAACTGCATTGTCGGTAGTTGGCAGCCAACTGAAGCCCTCACTGTATGGGATTTAGTTGCCAAGAAAAAACTTCATACCGTCCGAGCGCAGAACAGACGGCCCGACGTCGACGGCGAATATATTTACACTTGTCGATACTGGAGATCTAAAGAGGTGAGTGAGAAATATGTATATTGATATTGCATTTCAGAACTGCAGTGCAGCTTAGTTTAGGCACTGCAGTTCTGAAAGAATCTTCTATAATCTCTTCTCTTAATAAAAATGTGGTAAAACAGTCTCGTTGGTCTAGTGGCTGGCTTGCCTTGTTCGGCTGTGCATCTCGAGGTCCTGGGTTCGAGTCCCGAGTCGGGTTAAAAATAGAAAAGTTATTGGGTTTTTCTGTCAAGATATTCTCACTAGCAGCCCAGAGTGTAGGTTTGCGGTGTCAGATACACCCCCGTGCATAGAGCACATACAATTTACAATGTACATAGTGCCGGTCCTCGGTGTCCTGCGCTTGATTATATCTCTTCGGTCGTGTCTCATCAGTGTCTCATGCATTATAATTTCTCCTGCACAGTCGAATAGTATCCATTGAGATTGGCCACCATCCCCAAAATTCAGGCGGAAGGAATTTTACTTGTAGTAACTAGCTAATTCAAGAAATAAATAGGTTAAGTACGTGCTGATTTTTTTTTATGGTAATTGTAAATTTTAAATGAATTAATTCCTCAATATTATTAGCTCATGGCATTAGGTACCATTTTGCCGCACGTAAAGCAATTAACATTTCAACATCAAAAACTTACTCAAACTTGGATCGAACCATTAGAATAATATTTGAACACGACCGCAGCCGACCTTACAAAGCAAAACTTTAGTACCTGCTTATAAAATGTACATAACAATGTTCGGAGAATTAAAGGAAAACAACCTCTCGAAAACCTTTGAAACCTTTGAAAATGATACCCATAATACAACAGTTTATTCTGTACTTTCACTCCAAACATTAGAACAAAGTACATACCTACGTGATAATATTATTGTAAAACTGGCTGCCCCTAGCCATTCCGTTGGCAAACACACTGATAAGGTAGTATTAGGTCCATTAGTGTCCTAGCCCGTGATATTTAAGTGGCCCGAGAAATGGTGGGTAATTTTGAGTAGTCGCTTGATTTAAAAATTTGATGAATACTGAACCGGCCTACTGAAATTGGCTGGTTTAGGTTTCTATATTCAGGTTGTATCTAGAAGAACCATGTTAGTAGCTTTCTACTCTTAACAAGTATCCAGTATGTATAAAAAATTCCACAGTTTGCTATACGTCGTTGTCATAGTCGTCGTTTCAACCGAGAGGCGTCCACTGCCGGACGAAGATCTCTTTCAAGGATCGCCATAGAATGCGATCTTGTGCTGCTTATATCCAATGGATGCCAGGAACTCGCTTGAGATCGTTTGTCCACCTAGTGTGAGATCTTCGTACGCTATTTTCCGATGCGAGATTGCCACTCGAGAACTTTGGAATCCCAACGTCTATCGGTTCTTTAAGCTAATCTCACGTATCATTACAAATCATTGCAAAGACTCTAGTTTAGAAAAACTGCAAACCTGAAATCAGTGGGGCTTCTTTAACTTAGTTACCAACAGTAAATGGTTGCCAACAAATTAGTTCGATATAATATTATATACATTGCTGTTTTAATGTGTAAAATGAAATCACTGTTTATATTTTTACACAGTAAAGCAGCAATGTATATCGAACTTATTCGGTGGCTATAATTTTCTGTTGATAACTAAGTTAGAGAAGCCCCCAGGTCAAAAGTTTGTAACGTAAAATGATGTAGAATATCTTTGTTGTTATTACAAACACGATAATGCACCAAAATAATAATCATCATTTTTAACCCCCAACGCAAAAACGACGAGGTGTTATAAGTTTGACGTGTATGTGTGTGTGTGTGTGTGTGTGTGGTGTGTGTGTGTGTCTGTCTGTCTGTTCCCCTGTGGCGCTCAAACGGGTGGACCGATTTGAATGCGGTTTTTTTGTTTGAAAGGTCAGTTAGTCGAGAGTGTTGTTAGTGTTGTTTGATGAAAATCGATCCAAGATGGCCGCCGCTACAAAATGTCGGATTACATATTTCTTCACAACTCCCTTAATATGGGTATCAAATGTAGAATAAACTAGTAGAATAGCACTATGCAAATCCAAGATGGCCGCCGCCACAAAATGGCGAATGTCGGGGGTTTTTTAATTTTTTAATTTATACTTATACAAATTGTTCACAGTTCAATCGCAAAGGCAAGTACGGGATAATCGGCGGCAGTGGCACCAATTGTGTTGAAATCATCAACCTCCATAACCGATACATCGCCTGCTCATACCCAGCCCCGGGCACTGTGCTGGCTATAACGAGCCACAATGAGAGGATCGCCTTCGGTGGAACCGCGCCCGTTTTGAACATCGTCAGTTTCCACGACCCCAAACACGAGAAATACAAAGCTGAATCTGAACCGGAGTCAACGCTGGCCTGAGCAAATTCGACACCCTAGGCAAATAACTGACACTGCATTCCTTGAAATAATTTCGTAATAAAATAAAACAAAATATGTACTTAATTATTTTCATCTATGGGACTTTTTAGGAAATATTCGAGGATTGATTTTGACGTTTAGCTAGTAGTACACGGTACTCAAGATAGACAAAAGTATATTCTAATAAAAATAATTGAATAAAAAAATATTTTTTATTTATTTTTTTATTAGAAGAGGAATGCCCGCGTCAGGTAAGCCCATATGCCCAACACTCGCCATGCTGTACCCCACAATTTCGAGCTATCCTACATGGATGGGATGGCCCTGGCCAGAATATGATTTGACCGTATGTCAAAGATCCAATGTTGTCGATGATCAAAAATCACAGAAGGCCCAGATCCACCATGTGCAGGTTAAATCAACGATTAGCAATGTGATTTATTCTCTTAGTCATGGTACTACATCGACATAAACCTTCTGATTGACATTACTTGTGTTTAATATTTTGAAGTTTAGAAGTTTTATTTATAATATAAAAATTTGGCCAACTTCAATTGTAAATAGAAGGTGAATAGTCGCTTCAAACGTGTCTAAAATTACGATCCTTTAAATGGGTAAAGGCTACAACATTATGCGGCAAGGCGGTAAATGAGTTACTAATTTATATATAAAAGATACATGTAAGTTACGTTACGTTTATATAAGTCACTGTGAGAGATACCTTGCTTTTCACATAGTTGCTCATCTGATTGTTAAAGTAAAGTTACGGTTAAATTACGCCACCGAGAAAAGCTACTTCGGATTGCGCAAGTCAATGCTCGTTAACTTTAACCACGCCTTTGACCATGAGATATACATATTGATTTGTACAACCCTTTATTTGCTTTGGACTTGGTAGACAAATTGAACTTTAACCGTAACATTACTTTAACCTACAGATGCGTAGACCCTTAGTAACAGGGTTACCAGAATTGGTTAATACCCCTTTAAAACAGCAACTCATGCTGTATAACAAAAGCCTTACATTTACATCAAATTAAGGCGACCTCGACTGCCAATCACACTACCTATCTACAATCAGCAAACACTTAGCTTGAAATTTATTTGCACGGTGTCCAAGTAGAAGTACTTTTATCAAGCTTAGCCTTAGACATAAATAAATGACCTAATTTCATTAATCGCACTGATAATAAACTTAGGTTTAACATATTATTTTTAAATGTTGTCTTATAAGACATCCTCACTTATTTTGAAAAAGGAATTTAAAGTGAGTTGAAAATCCGAGGCCGGAGGCCTGTAGACTACCGAAGACCTTCAGTTGCGCTACATTTATTTTGCAGCGGAGATGTGCCACAAGCCTCACTGAGTAGATATTCCCGCCATTCTAAATTCACAAGCAGATACACAAATTACCGCACAATTTTTTTTTCTTCAAAAAGAAGGGATGTATCTAATATAATATTCAAGGAAGGAAGAAGGGTCAAAGTACCTAACTTAATAATAATAATTTGAAGTGGCGCGCGCACCTGTACCTACATTATAAATTCGAAGAACTCTGAACTTTACGCAAAACGAAAAGTGGCTGCCCTATAAGTTACCCATCAGCCAGCAAAAGCGCCATCCCCTTTTATGCCACGCAAATAGCCCATCACGGTTAAAGGTAATCCGTTTTAATTTTGGTAAAAAAGAAATCATATTTTCGCTCGCTACAGCCCCGACTGGTCACTACAGCTCGTTTTCGCTACGTCATAATTTTGTGAACGTATAATTTGATGTTTTGCTCGAATTGGTCGGTGTTGCAATAACAATAACCATTCCAGAGGATGAATAAAATGTTAACATTATATGGAGTGTGTTGTATAAAAGTTGCTGAACAAGAGCACACATGGAGATAATTTGTCTGTGTTATGTTGTGTACCGTGTTTCTGCTAAATAGCCTCTCATTTTTTTAATATTGTATCTAAGTATAGATCGGCCAGAATCTCATGAAAAATAGGGAAATTAAAATCCAAGGTTAGCAACACTACGGCTGCCCTAGCGATAAACAAAGTAACTGACATTTTTTGTGAAATTGACTTTTTGCATTAACAAAAGTTTTATGTTGAGTAGTTTTTTACCACAGTTTAATATTAACTTGAACCGTTTACTGAAATTTAAATTGCCCAAACAAAGTAACTGCACTCACTAACCCGGAATATAAATGCAACAACCAAGTAAACAACAAGCACAATACAAAAACAAAGTAATTGGATGTTGATTACATTGTTTTTGTATTTAAAATGCAGTTGCTTGATTTTTCGTTTCGTGAAACGATCCCAGGTAAGGTGACACTGACTGTAATTACTTTGTTTATCACTAGGGCAGCCGAGTTAACCTAGTGTTGCTTACTACAAAATTTAATTTCCCTATTTTTCTATACTGTTTTTCTATACTTTTCTATACTGTTGATCTATACACATTACACATATTTTAAAAAGGAAATTATACATTTTTTTTTTCAATTTAAAAATCTTGTTGCCAAGCAAAAGGAAAACGACAAATCGCCTTTTCCGATAAATAAAATTTAGTTACTCGAGATTTTTCCTAGAAATAAGCATAGTTGGAGTATGTAGATCCAAAAGAAACTACCGAAACGAATAATGTGCAATAAATTTAAATAAAGAAATCGTTCTCTAACAGTGCGAACTGCGAACTCGTGTGCGGGGCGTTGGTGAACTTTCAACTTTTAGCCGCTTATGTACCGCCGGGGCTCCCCAACCTGCCCCCATTGGGAGGAGGCGCTTTCCGTACTTGGAGCGAATATTTACAGCGCAACCTAAATATAGCGTGCCGCTGCTCAGCTGGCACGGTGGGAGAGTGGGATAGGGGGCAGGCGGGTAAACATACCCCCCTCCTCTCCGGTACCGACGGAAGGCCATTCGGGCGGCAGCTTCGGAGGTGAGCGGACGTCTCTGCTAAATGCGGAAGTTGAATCGCGACCATGACCCTGTGTGGTGCTGGGGTGGACGTTCGCGGTTGCTATACGAGCTCTATCAAGGTTGCAAAATCAAGCTTGTATAAACCGCGGGCAACCGTTTATTTTTACACTACTATGATTAAACATAAAATGTTAAGACTATACAAAACTTCATAGGATTAGAACAGAAACACACATTGGTACATATTTTATGAAACACTTTTCCTTTGATATTCTAAAGAAGAAAGAATTCAACATCAAATTGCATATTTTAAATTCTCATATTTGAAATGTATGGGTGTGTTTCATTGCAAATGTGACCTAGTATTACTCTAAAAGGAAATATCTAGCATACGCTTACTCGGTTGCGGAAATCAGTGTGCTGACACATTTAATATTTTTATGGTAGAACGAGAACGTTTCCATTTGATTCTTAGTCGCACACATCATAACTTTTCTATACAAAGTGCGCTTTGCTTACGATGGTATACAGAAGTTGAGCTTTATATAGGTTGATAAAACTTGAGATTCTTAATGAAAAGAAAGAGAGTATGATGAGGATTTCAAAATGCTAAGAACTGTTCTCTTTTTAACCCCCGACGCAAAAACGACGGGATGTTATAAGTTTGACGTGTCTCTGTGTGTGTGTGTGTGTGTGTGTGTCTGTCTGTTCCCCTGTAGCGCTCAAACGGGTGGACCGATTTGAATACGATTTTTTTTGTTTGAAAGGTGAATTAGTCGAGAGTGTTCTTAGCTATGTTTGACGAAAATCGATCCAAGATGGCCGCCGCTACAAAATGGCGGATTACATATTTTTTCACAACTCCCTTAATATGGGTATCAAATGAAAGGGCTTGATTAGTAAAATAGCTCTATGCAAATCCAAGATGGCCGCCGCCACAAAATGGCGAATGTCGGGTTTTTTTTTAATTTTTTAACCCCCGACGCAAAAACGACGGGGTGTTATAAGTTTGACGTGTCTGTGTGTGTGTGTGTGTGTGTGTGTGTGTGTGTGTGTGTGTGTGTGTGTGTCTGTCTGTTCCCCTGTGGCGCTCAAACGGGTGGACCGATTTGAATGCGGTTTTTTTTGTTTGAAAGGTGAATTAGTCGAGAGTGTTCTTAGCTATGTTTGATGAAAATCGGTCCAAGATGGCCGCCGCTACAAAATGGCGGATGATATATTTTTTCACAACTCCCTTGATATGGGTATCAAATGAAAGGGCTTGACTAGTAGAATAGCACTATTGCAAATTCAAGATGGCCGCCGCCACTAAATGGCGAATGTCGGGGGTTTTTTAAATTTTCAATTTACACTTGTAATTTATACTTGTTATGAAAGTGTTATATTTTACCCAGTGTTTCGGAAAATTAGTTCTAAGTATACTCCGTTATAAATGAGGTGGAAAATTAAAAGAAAACTCATTTTCAACTGTTATACTTAAAGTACTTGGACTATTGTTGGAATTATTTCTAACGAAGCAAATGATTATATTTTTTGGGATCATTTTAAAACTACATTTTTTGTTAAAATTGTTCATGTAAGGATATTTTCGTTTATTTTTTTCAAATTACGCATTTCTATACATATAATAAAATCGTAGAATTGCCTTATCTGTACATTAAAGATTTTTGCAAAATAATAACTGAGGGATGTTAGGGATAAGTAATAGAACGTAAAAAATCAGCCAAGTGCGAGTCGGGCCTCGCTCTTTCAGGGTTCCGTACATAATTATGAACAATATAATATTTTGGGTCTAAGAAATATTTAATTTCCGAGCTAGACATCGCAACAAACCGTGAAAGAAAAACCCAAAAAAATGTTCGTTTATTTTGGTCACAGCATATAAACTATTTAATAAATCGTTGTTTTCAGTATTTGTTGTTTAAATAGAGCATATCCTACTAATATTATAAATGTGAAAGTGTGGATGTTTGGATGTTTGGATGTTTAGATGTTTGTATGTTTGGATGTTTGTTACTCAATCACGCTGCAACTACTGAACCGATTTGGCTGAAATTTTGAATGGAGATAGCTTATGCCCTGACTTAAAACATAGGGTACTTTTTATCCCGGAAAAGTATTCATGTGGGACTACAATTGATATAGACTTCCAAAAACGCGATAGATGGCGTTGACTGTTTTTAGGTAAATCACGCTCACATAGCACATTATTACAATAGTTGCATGCATCTGTATGCGTATGCACTTTTTATCCTGGAAAAATCCACAGTTCCCACGGGATTTTGATAAAAACGAAATATATATCTACAGCTATAGATAGATTACTATAGCAAACTTCCTTGAAAGTAGGTATAAAGTTTGGAAAAGGGAGCGGGAACGGGAGCCGGAAATCCACGATTCCCTTGGGATTTGTGAAAAACCGAAATTCACGCGGGCGAAGCCGCGGGCAGAATCTAGTAGTACATAATATACTGAAATATCATATTCCCAACTAGTTTAGTTTTTGAGATAGCCCCCGTCACAAAAATGGTCTAAAACTGACAACTTTGATGGCCTCCCATTCCCTTATTTTTTGAGATAAAAATTAAAAAAATATATATTTGTACTCTACTTAATGAGCTCTAAACAATGATACCCCACAAGCTAGGGTAAAGAAAAATTTTTTTTTTCCGGCTCCTTTTTCATGTATGGGAGCCCCCCTGAAAAATAATTTAATTCAATTTCTAATTCAATATTTGATTTTGGGTTAACGTTTTACACTAAATACCAAAATTTCAGGTTTGTAACTCATTTCGTCTGCGAGCTAGAGACCTGTGACCGGCGGACAGACGGACAGACAGCCGAGTGACATTAATAGGGCTCCGTTTTTTACCCTTCGGGTACGGAACCCTAAAAAGCTATTTTTGTAATTTTTGTCTGTTTGTCTGTTTGTATGGTTGTGCGCGCATCACGTAAAAACTACTGAATGGATTGAAATGAAACTCGGCATGATATAAGTTCATACTATGGAAAAACATATAGGATACTTTTTATCCCGAAATTCAACACGGTTCCCTTGGGAGAGGGGATGAAAGTCAAAATGTGTACTTAGATGTGATACGTTAACGGGTGGTCCGATTTCATTCATTCTTTTTTTGTTAGAAAGGAAATACTTTAAAGATTACTGGCTAATCTCTGAAAGGCTGGACGGATTTGATGGAAATTTCACTGGCGGATGTTTAAATTTTGATCTACCTGAACATCCGCCAGTGAACTTTTAACAGTTTTTAGCAAGGTATGAGCTCAAAGGAGCTTAGGAAAAACAAAATGATTCTAACGGAATTTTTAAAAACCAATATCCATGCGAACGAAGTCGCGGGTATCCGCTTGTTATACATATAGCTGTACATTCTTGACTAAATAGCTATTGGTCTAAGATCCCGCTATACAACGACCTTCACCGAAATGTTTATTTGATGAAACGTAAGTATTTTATATTTAATTTAACATGTCAATAAATATATTGCATATGGGTTGCCTAACAAATTTCAGTCCAGGATATGATTAATTAATAAATAAAAAATATTTTTTTTAACATTTCAGCGGTTTGATTATTAGACAAATTCTATACCAATCGAAGGTATGAAGCCCATAGAATATGCAAACGTTAGGTTGCTTATTCTTTTCCGGTGACAACTCTCGGGTAGCCAGGTGTAAACAGGTAAATTGATACTAGCATTTTGTACCGGTCTGATTATTGAATTAAAATTAAATGAAAATAAAGATGATTTCATTATGAATTTGTCTAATAATTAATCAAACCTGGGAAATGTTTTAAAAAATTTTTTTTTCAATTATTAATTAATCATATCCTGGACTGGAATTTGTTAGGCAACCCATATGCAATATATTTATTGACGTATTAAATTAAATATAAAATACGTTTCATTAAATAAGCATCTCGGTGAAGGTCGTTGTATGGCGGGATCCTATACTATATCATTTATTTTTATTATTAATATTTTAAAAGATATAGTAAAAAATGAACAGGTTAATTTGTTAGTACTCACGTAGTTTTACCTTCTCCATCAGATTGACATTCAGTGGCTGGACATTGGTCTCTAGCGAATAAGACGTTGTGATAATCTAACCCATGCTATGTTCATTGAAATAGAGTAGAGTTTATAGCATTTCTATCTTTATAATATTATGCTGCTTCATTCTTCCAATACAGAAGTTTCATCTTGCGGATAAATGTTATGAGTTCAATCCAACTTCATCTGAAAAGTTCGATCGCTATTTTTATCTTCTACGCTATCGTAGTTGTGATGAAATGTTATTCATACAATGTACATTGAAAAGTACACCGTTAATTCAAATGCTAAAATTTTAAATATTCGACGCTTACAAAATAAATGTTGAATAGTGTGACATTTCCGCGTGATGAACGCTGGGTAAGCATCGTAGCGAAGGCGTAGCGTTGTAGCGGCCGCGGCGTAGCGACGTAGAGGGGCTACATCGGGCACGGGAGAGGGGGCGGAGCTGCATCGATCCGCGGGCCGTGACCTTGACCCGGCCGCGTTCCCGGATGTGCCCCTCGCCTAGTTGCGCCATTGTCGCTTTATACAACTCCTAGCTTTTATTAGCTTCCCAGGTTTTATTTCGCTCGCTCTCGAGTTATTCCTGATTGCTGCGAGCATTATATGAATATTTACTTAATTACGAAAAGTAGATGACAGATGTGTTAATGTGTATTGAACAGATGAGGCGGAGAAGAGCTAGCAACGGCGTGGAGTGTTTAATTTTTCCAGGGAACTAAATTTTTTATATTATTTTTTATGTTAAAAATGTTTTACAAGTTTCTAGTCGGAAGAGCTACGTTTCCACACTAAATAAACGTCTTATTTCAACAAAACCCTTTCAAGTCCAACCTACAGCTGCAGCTGATCACAAAGAGCTGATAGGAAATTTTGAAAAGGTAGCTTAAAAATTATTAGAAATATAATGTTATTAGTATAGTGCCGTTACCAGTCTAGACAGACTGCAAAGCGACAACAAATTGCAGTACCACTGCAGTTGACGTAACTAAAGAGCAACTGCCGACCAATGCGCGTGCCAAATGTGTCAGTCCAAATGTAGTCCCCTAGTAGTCCCTCTGTCTAGACAGATGATGGTATTATACTTTAATTCCTTATCATACTTTTTTACTACTTCCTCAAAATTTTCTATCAGCTCTTCATATGGGTAGAACATGAAGAAAAGTCTTTTTAAATAATTCAATTCGTGTTTTGACTCTATCGATCTGTCGTTGAGTATATTCTATCCATGGAATGTAATGAAGACTCAAGAGTTTTTACTCAACATTAAAATGACATTAATTAAACATCCTCTGCCAACGGCGCATTATCATCTAGGCTATAATAATAAGCAAAAGAACAAAATGGAGCTTTCCACTTCTTAATTAGGTTTTATAATTAAACCTCAGGCATACGTTACGGATTATAAAATCTGCCGTCGCGACCACTGCGGCTGTGAAAATTTCGTTATATAAAGCTAGCTGTATGAGAGACAGTTTAGTTTAGTTGACAGACAGTGCATAGAGGACAAACTAACTTACATTGATTTTTGCATAATATATATATACGAGTAGCTAGTATCTCTTGTTATGCATTATTATCCTAAGAAAACCCTAGTCATTAAGTGATTAATGGAAGGGATCACGACTCTCGGTAATATGAATAAATTTCTCTTTATCTCTCTGATGAGAGATAGAAAGAGTTATATCTATAAAAGAGAGACTTTATGACCTTACTGCAAAGCATAAAGTAAACTTATTCCGCTGCAGCGTCTGTTTAAAACATACTTAATACACTTAGAATCATTCGAGGGAAGCCGGTATGAGGCTACAAGTTATGTTTTATACCATTTTATATTTTACTAGCGGTCCGCCCCGGCTTCGCCCGTGGTATATAATATATAGCCTATAGCATTCAGGGATCACGTACATATCCAACGGTGAAAGAATTTTTGAAATCGGTCCAGTAGTTCCTGAGATTAGCGCGTTCAAACAAACAAAGAAGCTTAGAAACATCCGAGAATGGACTGGGATAGCCAACGTAGCACAACTTTTCCGTTTGGCGAAAGATAGGAAATTATATGACGAGATGACGGTCAACCTCCAATAGTGGAGAGGCACGAGAAGAAGAAGAAGAAACAAACAAACTCTTCCGCTTTATTATATTAGTATAGATTTATTTAGAACTGTATGGGGAGAAACGATGTGTATTTTGTTCGTTTATTTACTAAGCTCTACACTGGGTAGGTACTTATTATTATATAGTTTTCTAACGCTCGTTTCTGATAGTGATTTATTGAATTTGCTCTCGAACACGTTCACGGTAGCTTTATGATATTTGCCATTTCCACTTTTGATTCGTTGCAATATTTCATTTTAAGTTTTGAAAAATTCATAGTTCTTTTAATAATTTACGAGTAGCAGATTGTTAGCAATGTTATTTTCAAATATTTATTAAAAATCCTCGTCATCTTGACTATTTAAAATTTACCTTCATAAATATTGAATTAGCACAAGACCATTTCAAATGGTTTGGGCAGCATAAAATATTTAATAACAGGACACGTCCAAAATTCAACGGATGTTCGAAACCGCAAACGGGTGAATTGTAAACGATACTGTTGTTCTTTAATTTTATTTTACTTAAAGCGTAGTTGATGCAGCAGCGGCATGGCGTAGGGCAGAGACGTGGCTTGGAGTTGGACATACATTCCTCATAGACTTTTGACGTGGCGGTAACCGTGTCATGTCAATATTTATAGGTAACTAGTATCTGCCCGAGGCTTCGCCTGCGTGAATTTCAAATCAAATCAAACAAACTTTATTCAAAATTGGTACACTGTACACTTTTTGAACGTCAATTTAGGAACAGGCAATGGTGATAATTACTTACGGAAACTTAAAACTAAAACTACGAGGGTTCCCAACGCGCCCTGGTCTGAGAAGAGCCCACAAACAATTTCGGTTTTAAACAAATCCCGAGGGAATCGTGGATTTCCGGTTACCATTCCCCTTTTCCTACCTTTATACCTACTATCAAGGTAGTTCGCTATAGTAATCTACCTATAGCTGTAGATATAGATTTCGGGTTTTTCAAAATCTCGCGGGAACTGTGGATTTTTCCAGGATAAAAACTTATGTTTTAAGTCAGGGCATAATCTATCTCCATTCAAAATTTCAGCCAAATCGGTTCACTAGTTGCGACGTTATAGAGTAATAACAAACATCCACACATCCACATTTTCACATTTATAATATTAGTAATGTCCTCCTGACCGAATTTCGGCCACGGCGGCCAATCTCAACCGAGGCAGAGACTAGCCATCTACGCAGGAGATATTATAGTGCACAAGTGTGTGTGCATACACAGGTGCACTCTCTATTCCCTCACTCTCATAGTCCGATGGGACGCCAATGCGACACGACCGGAGACAAATCAGGCGCAGGACCGACGGCTTTACGTGCTCTCCGAGGCACGGGGGTGTATATAACACCGCCAACTTCCAACTCTGGGCTGGCATTGTGAATTTCTTGACAGAAAAACCCAATACCTCGGATTTTTTTTTGGCCCGACCCGGGAATCGAACCCAGGACCTCGTGATCCACAGTCGAACGTGCTAACCGCGAGACCAACGAGGTAGTCGTAGTTATAATATTAGTAGAATAGGTAACAACCAAACTACCTAACTAACGCCATAGTTCATCATATTTATATACAGAACTCCGAGTGATGGAAGTATGATAGGGGGCACATTAAGTTTTTTTTTATCGGTACACTACCGATATTTTATTATTTTAAGTATTCTTACAACCCGCATTGGAGCAGTGTAGTGGGTTTAAGTTCTAAATCACTCTCCAATAAGAGAGAGCCTGTGCCCAGCAGCAGTGGTGGTAAGGTATTCTTAAATGTAAGTTTTGGAGTAAATAACATTTGTTTTAAAAGTTAGCGAATTGGTATTGCTTTTCAAATGGTCCTCTGAGAGCACTTTCCATTTTCCAATGTTAACGTTAAATTACGTGAAAAGTTAGAATAGAGGCTCTCTAATTTTGCATCTCTCTTGGGAAGACTTTTGCGACTATACCTATTATCTTCTTTTTCCACAAAATAAACATAATGGTCTGGGATCCCGTCTTAGAAATTTATACCCTCATCTGTTATTTAATTCTGATAGAGATTATATGCTAGATAATTCATAGATTGATGTATTGCACTTTGGTTGCCTGGCTAAATTTGGTGCCTATGATGTTAAACACAAAAAAATTTAATCAATTTTTTTCAAAAACAGCTTTTTACGTTATATTACTTATCCCTTACGTATCCCTCACTTATTTTTTTTGCAAATATCTTTAATGGACAGGCACAGAAAGTCTATGGTTTTAATCTATGTATAGACTAAGCACTTGCCGAGTGCACGCCTGCCTCACTGCATCTTTGTCTGTCAAATGAAATTGCGCGCGCAACACTTTTCTGTCACTTTCAACACTCGCACCGAAAATTTTATATCTTAAAATCCAGACAACCATGATTTAGCACCACTTTTGACCAGGCAACCAAATATAGTTCGATTGGGAATAAAATAATCTTTCATTTGACATATAATTCGTTTAAATAACAGATGAGGGAAGCAGATCGAAAAAAATTGATTAAATTTTTTTGTGTTTAACATCATAGGCACCAAATTTAGCCAGGCAACCAAAGTGCAATGTATCATTCTATGAATTATCTAGCATATAATCTCTATCAGAATTAAATAACAGATGAGGGTATAAATTTCTAAGACGGGATCTCCAACTATAATATCTTTGACGTCATTCCATAGCACGATGCAAATTTTATTCTAGTATGCCATGATTTTAAATGTTACTAACACGGTAAAGCTGCCAAGACCGTGCTACAACGTCCATATTATGATGTGCATTCTCATACTAATGTATGCAAATGAATACAATCTGGCGTGTGGGCTGCGAGTGGACTCTGGTAGAAGAGCTAATGCTAATGTCGCGATTGTGTATGAAATGCGGTAAATACTAGATTGTAGCTTAAGTTTTACTGTAGATATAAACTAAATGGGTTCTGAGCCATACGACGTAGGTTTTTAGGGTGAAGAAAACTTACTACAGTGTAGTGTTAAATGTTAATTAAGCGTTAAATATTTACTTACTTAAATTGTTATATTGTTATTTTTTAAAAGAGCAACCGCCGGGTTTCTTACTGGTTCTTCTCGGTTGGAACGGCATTCCGAACCAGTGGTAGATTCAATTGACGATTCAAAAGTACCTGTAAAAGTTTATTTGAATAAAAAACTTTTCTATTCTATTCTACTTATATTAAAAAACTAGCTGATCCCCGCGACTTCGTCTGCGTTGATATATGTTTTTATATAGGATCGGATTGGATCTCATAATCCTTTTTTGTACCTAAACTAAATGTAGCCTAAGTTACTCCTTATAACATCACCTATCTGCCATTGAAAGTTCCATCAAAATCGATTCAGTCGTTTCAGAGATTAGCTGGAACAAATAGACAGGCTGACAAACATAAATTTAAACGCACGCCAGTTTAAAATAAGCCGTACGTACAAAGATCTGGGGCCCAAGTTATTTGAACCCAATAAATGTCTGTCGTTTCTGAACTAAAAAACCTATGACCTTGAAATATTTACGGGATAATACTTGAAGTATTACCTTTCTAACAAAAAAAGAATGAGTGAAATCGAACCACGCGTTAATGAATTACAGCTAAATACTCGTTTTAACTTTCTTCCCCTCTCCCAAGGGAACCATGCTGAATTTCGGGATAAAAAGTATCCTATGTCCTACCTTCCTTCGAATCCCTTTAGTAGTTTCGGCGTGATGCGCGGCCAAGATACAGACAGACAGACAGACAGACAGACAAAAATGAAAAAAAAAATTGCAGTTTTGGATTCAGTATCGATTATAGAGTGCCCTCCAATAAAAATTTTCAAAATATCTTCAATGTACAGAATTGGATCTGTTACAGTCTTATTATATTATTATAGATATATATTATAGATATAGATTAAAAGCCCCGAAACATTTCTCCTGCATAATGGCAGATAAAGATAATTCTTGTGAAGTTAAGCTCTCTCTTTTTACCAAAACAATCCACCAATCTACAAAGTGGGTCCAAGCTATGTTGGTCCTATTTAATTACTATTTCGTTATTGGAACGAAGTTCCTTATCGCGCGTTGCGAAAGGGGGCTAGACGGAAAAAATTAAGAGAAAAAGTTGTAACGACACTTTTTGCTCGTTGGCGCGGTTGGCAGTGACGCTGCCTTCCGTTCGGGGGTCGCGGGTTCGATTCCCGCCCCAAGTCTGGGTGTATATGTATATATGTAAGTATATAAGTATATACTATGTATGTATACAATTATTAAAATATATATATATATATATATATATATATATATATAAATATGTCTATCAGTCGGTTGTTACCTATAACACAGGCATTAAGTTGCCTACTTTAGGAACAGACGACCGTGTGTGTATGTGTGAGTATTTATTATTATTATTTACTAGCTTTTGCCCGCGGCTTCGCCCGCGTGAATTTCGGTTTTTCACAAATCCTGAGGGATAAGTAGATTTCTGATCCACCCGCCCCCCGCCGCGCGGCGGCGTACCGCGGTATCGCGTGTGGCGGGCGCAGGGCGCAGGGCGCAGGGGCGCGGCGCGGGGAGTTCCGTGCAGCGCGAGCGTCGCGTCGGCCGTAAAATACCTATCAGGGCGTTTTTTAACATAGGTACTTACCGATTTCAACACAACTCCTTTTTTGAAAGTCGGTTAAAAAGTAGCCTATGTTACTCCTTGGTTAATTCTCTACTTGTCTGTGAAAGTCCCGTCCAAATCGGTTCAGCCGTTCCGAAGATTAGCCCGTTCAAACAGACAGACAGACAGACAAAAATTTTAAAAACGTGTGATTCGGTTATGGTATCGTTCAAATAACCATATGAGCTTAATATGTGGTAGTTATTTCGAAATTACAGACAGACACTTCAATTTTATTTATTAGTATAGATTATTGAACAGTGTGGTGTCGCGAGTTGCTACGCCGCACCGGGTAGAGTCCGGGTGTCCCTTAACACCTCTCAAGTTTTTTTATACTTATTAAGTACTTATTTATATACATTTTTTTAATTTTATTTGTACCTATCAAAATACAACAGAAACTAAAATTTAATGTGAATTCCGCAATTACAAAGACTCGGAAGACCATCAAATCGCGCTGACACAAACTCAATAACATCGGCTACATAATTGAAAAGCTTTTACCTTTTCTACTATTTTTTCCTTGTTCCCTTTTTTGTATTAGACTTTATTGTTATTGAAAATTTTGAAGGTCCATCTGTATTCCCTACGGGATAGAATTCTTGCAGTTTCTATTTATTTCATGGGATTTATATGTTCCTACTTGAAATGTAACGATAGGTTTTCTTTTTCGAAAAGTTACTAGAGACAATTCACTATCTGTATTCATCACATCAGCCTGAGAATGAACACTGTTGGACATAGGCTTTCCTTAAATGATATATTATGACCATACTGTATTCCGTCTTTTTCATCCACTTCTCACCCTCTCTATATTGTTTAACGTGCGGGGTGCCCCACACTGCGCTTTTTTATACGCGCGGTAACTGCTTCAGACGTTTTTGGCTCCACTGGCAGTCACTCCTACATAAAACATGTTGGCCTTGCCACATCAGTTTGCTAATGGCTTAGGCTGTGTTAGTCAACTTGACAACATATTCGACCTTAGTTTTAAGGAGTTACTCCTAACATAGCCCCCTCCAAAGCGTGTTGAGTGACTTTTTTGTGGATCAGAGTGCTTAGTCTAAGATCGGAGCACTCGAAAACGAACTCGAAAACTATTGATCGATTTAAGAGTAAAATAGACCTAAAATGGCTTGTATTAAGGTTTGAGTTCGCCAATACATTCAGCATTCGAACACAACGAGCGCCCCAAACAGAAATGTTGTAAAATACATATTCGAACTATGGAATTACGACTTTAAAATACTAGTATTTGAGTTCATTTTGCTCTGAATTCACTTGTGATTCGATCAATAGTTTTCGAGTTCGTTTTCGAGTGCTCCGATCTTAGACTAAGCACACAGGCCGCTTTTCAATTTCCTCGTTTTATTGCGACAAAATGTGATGGACACATTGGTTGAAAACTTTCGTGTTCACGCATTGAAGTATTGACAATGATGTAGGGCAATACACTATGCAATATATGAAAATGAAAAACAATTTTTCATTTGTGAAAATTTGTATAAATTATTCATTGGAATTCCAGGCTCTAAATTAGGAAAATCTGTTTCGACCGGTATCTCATTTGGGAGTAGGGTTTCCATTTTCCGCGCAAAAATAAGGTCGGCTACCTTTGTTATTACCAGAAAAAATATGACGCGCACCGGAAGGCAGTCCGCTTATACATTTTGTAGTAGATTCTGCAAACCATAAACATTTTACCGGATCGTACGTACCCTTCTGACGCTCGCCTTTTGATACTGCCGGCTTCACCTACTTTGCCAACACTATGTTATTGATCTGTGCTTAAATAATTATTAGATATATTATACTTAGTTATTATTTATTATCCACTCCTGATTCCTGCCGAAAAAATATGATAAATATGAAAATGTATTCATAAAGTATGTAACGTAACACAATGTTTACTAAGTATACCTAAATAAAGTTTTTTTGTACAGCTATAATAATATTGCTGGTACAAAGTAGTACCTATTTTGGGTTGTCGCCAAACATTTTTACATTCAATATTAGGTAATTTTTGCTCTCTGTTTTAAGCAATATGTTACTATGCACCCTCTGTTGAGTGCTCCAAATTCTAGAATCGCAAGCGCATAAACCAGATTTCGGTTCCAGATGAAACAATAAAAATATTTATAAGAATTAAAAATCTTAAATTGCTACAAAAATAATAATAACGCGTATATATGACAATCGTTAAAAAATATGGTGATGTATTTTCTGATTAAGTATCTTCTAATAAAAAATTCTTGTACCCAAATAAAATAAAGACGTCCGTCGGTTGCATCGAAGAAATAACGAATAACTGGATTTTTTTTATTTATAAGACTGTGGTCTTATAAATAAAAAAAAATACTATTGCTTTGTGGTCTTATAAATGCTTCTAACTATCCATTTAGTCAAATCAAGATGTCAGGATTTATTTTTCCGTACAAATTGTTTTTTTCATTGATGGTTTCATCTAAGGCACTTCGGAATATATTTCATAACGTCTTTGTATCCGTTTTACTTTGAGTAATAGGATTATGCGTCATTACTTCATTAGTTCCTACGTAGTATAAATACAGCCATTCCTGCGCTTATGAACGGAACTCAAACCATTGAACATGTCATTTTTATTTATAATAGGTACATTAATTTCCGTTCGTATATTATGTATACGTATATTTGCTTTCATTAAAATTAAACCTACATTACATTAAATGTAATCCCCTCTGCGGAGTTATATTTTGTCATACAATTACTGAAATAAATACGCGAGCTCTTTTCATACTGTGTAACTATATTATTCTAATATTATATTATCACTATATTTCTGTTTAGTTTATTAGATTACACCTAGAGGCGAAGTTCACAATATTACCAACACGTATTTATTTTGAGAAAGTAAGGGTCAGGACACATCAACAAATTGGCGCGGCACCGCTGCGCCTGGCGCCTGTATTGTGTGATACACAATACGTTGCAAAAACACGCGCACGGCACCGTAATTACTTCAGTTGATGCAGCGAAAGATTGCTGAAAATATGATATCGATATTGATAGAACAATAGAAAATAGATAGAAATGCTTTAACAGACATACATTTCGTCCGGTCTTTACCTGCAAAGAAACCGTTTCCATTTCGTTGTGTGATGCCTCTGCATTTCACCGCACCATGCTATTACGATGACGACGCCATACATTGTTGCTAATTCTGTTGTACACAATCTCTAAACTTAAACTAAGTATATTGACGAGTTTGAAAATAGTGCTATCCTTTTCCGCAGGGAGCATTGTGATATAAATAGGAATATATTTAGCCGTGCCATTTGAGTTTAGTTTTGACTAAGATTAATTTGAGGTTTGGGGATTATGTATAACAGAATTAGCCACAATGATGATGTATTCTGACCCTAAACTTGACACGTGGCAATCTCAGATTCGATCTACTTATACCACAGCTTATACAGACTACATAATTATACTAGTTTTTAAGTTATATTTTTGAAGTTTTTCAAGGTTTTTACTGACGGTGGCAACTTGCCAGCGATCTCTGGCTCTGGGAGAGCTTCAAATGCTATTCATACGTATTTTTAAAGAAATCTTGACACGAGACCTCTCAAGAAAACGTGATTCAACACGTGGAGGCCTAAGGCTACTTACAAAAACCACTTGGACGTTGTTTGACTATCTTTGACATAAAAGAGAGTAGGTAATTTCAAGGTCAGGTAATGGTAACTGAACAAAGCAAACTTTTGGAAAAAATATATTTTATAATAAAGAATTATCACTTTCCTGTTTAATCACCTAAGCTGTAGGTAAGCGCATAGAGCAACTCGCCGTCAGTGCAAATTAAATTGACCCACCGCGTCAGATGAGATTTAAAAGATTAAACGTAATAGAAAAAGAGGTAAAGAGGGGTACTCTATCGCCTTTGTCGGTGTATAAAAAAGTTTACCCGTTGTCCTACGTGAACGAAAAACGCGAGAACGCGACGCGAAAATAGCGAACAGCGGTAGTGGAGCTATCACTTGGCTTACGTTATCGCGTAGAAGTTTCTCTTTTTCTAAGGAGTCGCATCTCATCTCGTCGCATTTTTCGTTCACCTAGGACAACTGGTAAGGCACTCATCGCTGTCTGAGCTAACCTATACTTTAATGCGTTCATTGATTGAACTGTATTTATTTTCAACTGTGCTGTGCTGTAGTATAGTGGTTAGGACGACCGACTTCTAATCGGAGGTCGTGGGTTCGATCCCGGGCACGCACCTCTAACTTTTCGGAGTTATATGTGCGTTTTAAGTATTTAAATATCACTTGCTTTAACGGTGAAGGAAAACATCGTGAGGAAACCTGCACGCCTGAGAGTTCTCCATAACGTTCTCAAAGGTGTGTGAAGTCTGCCAATCCGCTTGGCCAGCGTAGTAGACTATGGCCAAAACCCTTCTCACTCTGAGAGGAGACCCGTGCTCTGTAGTGAGCCGGTAATGGGTTGATCATGATGATGATGATGTATACATACACAATGTAGTGTAATTATGTAGTCCATATTTTCGTTACAAAGGCACTATAATTCCAGGTGATTGCCTCAATTTACCAGCAACCGAGCGCTGATGTCCGTTAAGGGCAGGTTACACGTTGCGAGTTACTACTTTCATTGCAAAAATAGAACTCGCATGCCAGTAACTCGGTAAATCTTGCCGGTCTTGTCGTTTGAAATCAGGTAAAATTTTATTCCATTCTATGTTGATTACTTACCATGCCAGTTTTAGTTTTGTTTAGAATTCCATTTTCTATAAGTAAGTACTGTTAATGCATTTATTCATTAGCTTTCGTAGGTAGGTAAAATAAACTAAATTTATTGAAATTTTTTTACACTTTTTCTGGAAAAATGAAACAGTCTCAGGTATCTATTAGCTCATTTGTTATTCCGATTTGCAGTACTATTCGAATATATCACGAGAAAGTAAGTCAAGCAAACATAGTACTTAGGTACGAGTACCTCGTACGTACGGTATATTTTATTATTTACGTAAATAAAGTTGTCTGTTGTTCGAGCACACACGTAGGATATACGAAGGATTTATTATTCACTAAGGTAAATAATAAGTTCTATGTCGTTTGTCGTAATGTTCTTTGTTATTTGTTATTCTTTGTCGTAATAATTTAGTTTGTTGAATGCTTCTTCTCACCTAGTAACGGGCGTGGTTCAAAGAAACGATAAACGTAAGGTACTGGAATCGCGACTCAACACCAGAAATGCAGCATTCTAGACCCTCAGTAGGTAGACTAGCGATCTCAAATGAG
Organism: Melanargia galathea; assembly: GCA_920104075.1. NCBI lineage: Eukaryota > Metazoa > Arthropoda > Insecta > Lepidoptera > Nymphalidae > Melanargia > Melanargia galathea. Next base: position 7,404,377 of record OV049864.1, read on the forward strand.
CTACTAAGATCTTTAGAGCGTGCTCTGAATCTACTCAAACTTGAGACAGAGTTAAACAAGATTTAAACATGTCCCTAACATGATCTCATTTTGTGTCTGTTTCAGGTCTGAGTAGAGTGAGGTTGAGATCTATAGAGCGTACTCTGACTTTAATCAGACTCAAGTTAGCGTTAAAATGAGACAGATTTATATGAGGGATATATTTTTGTCCCGTTTTATCTCTTATCTTTGTCTTGGTCTTGAGTCTAAGTAAAGTCAGAGTACGTTCTACAAGACCACAGCCTTAGAGTACGCTCTACAGATCTTAGGCTAAGAGCCGCTGGATAACTCAAGCAGCACTGTGGAAATTCTTGCTACGATCGTCCAACTGTGAACATTTTTCGGTTGAAATAACGATGACGATGGTCTATAAAGAACTGTCCACCAACATCCAACAGTATGTAGAATGTTTATTTCGTTTTTGTAATTTCATAGCGGTAGTCGCAACCGTCACCGCGTACAGCGCTATCCTACCCAGAACTGGATGCAATAACACTTGGCGTTATTCCAAATGTGCCTGTGTACCTCTACGCAAATCGATAATCCTTCTGAGCGAAGCCGAGCAATTGAGAAAATTTAATTGCACTGAGAGACTTTTCCCAACCGGAAAATGCTTTGACGCTTTTATAAAATGATTTAGTAAGCTCTTCCTGAAACACTATTCTTAAAAGATTTTTGAATAGAATTTTAAATAAAAGAAAATAATATTTCATACGAGTAATTTTTTTTACGCAGTTCGTGCCTGCATTTCATACCTATCTATAGTAGGTACCTATCGCAACAAAATTCATTGATCACTATTCAATTGAAAATTTAATGAAAATGATAAACTTGTTTCTTGTGAGTATAACTGAAACTTATACTTTAGAAACCAGTTATTTTAAAAAAGAATTCGTAGAACGCCTATTGTCTTACAGACCAGTGAAAGGCAGTTACCGATGGACCGACTAAATCACATTTGCTATACAGGCGGTCCCTTTGCGTGACTGCACCATACTGTCTGATTAACAAGGAGAAGTGGCGAATGCTTGCGATCCCCATCTATACTAATAAATAAAATTGAAGTGTCTGTCTGTAATATCGAAATAACTACCTCATATTAAGCTCATATGGTTATTTGAACGGTACCATAACCGAATCACACGTTTTTAAAATTTTTGTCTGTCTGTCTGTCTGTCTGTCTGTCTGTCTGTCTGTTTGAACGGGCTAATCTTCGGAACGGCTGAACCGATTTTGACGGGACTTTCACATACAAGTAGAGAATTAACCAGGGAGTAACATAGGCTACTTTTTTAACCGACTTTCAAAAAAGGAGGAGTTGTGTTTTTCTACCTATGTACACCGATATCTCCGAGATTTCTGAACCGATTTGCGTAATTTTTTTTTTAATCGATAGAGAAACACTGCGACACTGTCCTACAAAAAACTTGGATTCCAACTCCTCAATCCTGATGCTGTAGGGGAACTGATCCCCAAAACTAATGGGATTTAGGAACTGTCGGTTATTTAAATTGATATTGGGGGTACCAATTAAAGACTTTATCGTTGAATGAACTCGAGTAGGTACATATTCAACTCCTCAACCCTGATGCTGTAAGGAATTGCATTCCGAAATCGTGGGGATCCCATGGAATTTTTCCGTTTTGGTGACGGGTTACTACAGATAGGCTACTTTTTGTTCTGGAAAATCAAAAGTTCCCACGGGATTTTTAAAAACCTAAATCCACACGGGCGAAGCCGTGGGCATCATCTAGTAACAAATATTTTAATGACGTGAAGAAAATCTCTGGAAACAGTCAGACGCAGTCACTCTACCGGCCAAGCGATAGCTTTTCGGTATTATGCCGACACCCATGTAGGAACCTACCATATTAATTAAACTGCCATACCTCTTTCAGGTTAACCGACTGCATCATCAACTAACACCAGATGAGATCTCGATCAAGGACTAAGTTATCTATCTTCTATCTATCTTCTTCTATATTCTTTCTATCTATACTAATAAATAAAATTGAAGTGTCTGTCTGTAATATCGAAATAACTACCTCATATTAAGCTCATATGGTTATTTGAACGATACTATAACCGAATCACACGTTTTTAAAATTTTTGTCTGTCTGTCTGTCTGTCTGTCTATTTGAACGGGCTAATCTTTGGAACGGCTGAACCGATTTTGACGGGACTTTCACATACAAGTAGAGAATTAAACAGGGAGTGACATAGGCTACTTTTTTAACCGACTTTCAAAAAAGGAGGAGTTGTGTTTTTCTACCTATGTACACCGATATCTCCGAGATTTCTGAACCGATTTGCGTAATTTTTTTTTAATCGATAGAAAAACATTGCGACACTGTCCTACAAAAAATTTGGATTCCAACTCCTCAATCCTGATGCTGTAGGGGATCTGATCCCCAAAACTAATGGGATTTAGGCACTGTCGGTTATTTAAATTGATATTGGGGATACCAATTAAAGACTTTATTGTTGAATGACCTCGAGTAAGTACATGTCCAACTCCTCAACCCTGATGCTGTAAGGAATTGCATTCCGAAATCGTAAGGATCCCACGAAATTTTTCCGTTTTGTGGACGGGTTACTACTTACTACAGATAGGCTACTTTTTGTTCTGGAAAATCAAAGTTCCCACGAGATTTTTACAAACCTAAATACACACGGGCGAAGCCGTGGGCATCATCTAGTAATATAATAAAACTGTAACAGATCCAATTCTGTACATTGAAGATATTTTGAAAATTTTTATTGGAGGACACTCTATAATCGATACTGAAGCCAGAACTGTATTTTTTTTCATTTTTGTCTGTCTGTCTGTCTGTCTGTCTGTCTGTCTGTCTGTCTGTATCTTGGCCGCGCATCACGCCGAAACTACCGAACGGATTCGAATGAAACTTGGTACGATTTGAGTTTATATTCCGAGGTAGGACAAAGGATACTTTTTATCCCGAAATTCAGCACGGTTCCCTTGGGAGAGGGGATGAAAGTTAAAACGTGTATTTAGCTGTAATTCATTAACGCGATGTTCGATTTCACTCATTCTTTTTTTGTTAGAAAGGTAGTACTCTATAATATATTGTTCCGTAAATATTTCAAGATCATAGGTATTTTAGTTCAGAAATGACAGACATTACAACCCTCAGTATTGAGTTCAAATAACTTGGGACCCGGATCTTTGAACGTACGGCTTATTTTAAACTGCCGTGCGTTTAAATTTATGTTTGTCGGTCTGTCTATTTGTTCCAACTAATCTCTGAAACGGCTGGATCGATTTTAATGGAATGTCAGATAGCTTTCAATGGCAGATAGGTGATGTTATAAGGAGTAACTTAGGCTACATTTAGTTTAGGTACATAAAAGAATTATGGGATCCGATCCGATCCTATATAAAAACCTATATCTACGCGAACGAAGTTGCGGGGTTCAGCTAGTAATATAATAAAACTGTAACAGATCCAATTCTGTACATTGAAGACATTTTGAAAATTTTTATTGGATAAAAAATTTTCTCTAAACTCTATAATCAATACTGAATCCAAAACTGCAATTTTTTCATTTTTGTCTGTCTGTCTATCTGTCTGTATCTTAGCCGCACATCACGCCGAAACTACTGAATGGATTCGAATGAAACTTAGTACGATTTGAGTTTATACTCCGAGGTAGGACATAGAATACTTTTTATCCCGAAATTCAGCACGGTTCCCTTGGGAGAGGGGAAGAAAGTTAAAACGTGTATTTAGCTGCAATTCACTAAAGCGTAGTTCGATTTAACTCATTCTTTTTTTGTTAGAAAGGTAGTACTTTAAGTATTGTCCCGTAAATATTTCAAGGTCATAGGATTTTAGTTCAGAAATGAGAGACATTTATTGGGTTCAAATAACTTGGGACCCGGATCTTTGAACGTACGGCTTATTTAAAACTGGTGTGCGTTTAAATTTATGTATGTCGATCTGTCTATTTGTTACAGCTAATTTCCGAAACGGTTGGATCGATTTTGACGGAACTTTCAATGGCAGATAGGTGATGTTATAAGGAGTTTAGGTACAAAAAAGAATTATGGGGTCGGATCCGATTCTACATAAAAACCTATATCGACGCGGACGCAGTCGCGGGGATCAGCTAGTCTATGAATAAAATAAAATGTTATTCTTCACTTTATAATAACACTAAAATTAATATTAATAATGATGAGGGCTCTTAGATTTCCACAAGCAGTTTTATAACGTGTAGAGAACAATAATAATTAATAGGAGTAAGAAACTGGAAAATGCTTTGATGCTTTTATAAAATAATTTAGTATGCTCTTCCTGAAATTCTCTTTGCAAAGTATTTGAAAGTGCTCCATCTTTTAACTGAAAGGTGCGATTTTTTCACTAACTTAAAAAATATATATTCTTTATCGTTTCATCAAATTCAAACCAATTCCGATTGCTATTTATTACTTAAAACATCACCGTTGCCATACCATTTTTTTGAAGAGATATCTTTGAAAATGGAGGACGGAACTCCCCAAAGAATAACTGAAAATCACACGCCATCAGTGCAATCTACATATTGTTCGGTGTATTTTATAGCACGTCAGCAACCAGTATGGCATATTCAATCCTGAAATCGATGCAATAACACTTGGCAATGTTCCAACGGTGTCTGTGTACGCAAATCGATAGCGCTTCACGAGGCATCGGGACTACTAGGAAAAAGGTAATGTCCTGACCCAATTTTCTGATCCTTTTATTGGTTGGCTAGAAATCGTTCCTTTTCCTATGTTAAATGATTTTCTGAGTACAACCAACGTTCCTAAGGTGGTAAAATTCCTATCAACCACACTTAAACCCTCCTTGCCCTACCTTTTAAAGTTGTTTTTGGCAAATCAATATTTTTCTTTCTTTTTTTAACCTTAGTTGAGTCAATTCATTTAAGTGCCTCGTTTGAGGCAGAAGCGCATCCATTGGTTGGATCCAGCGCGGTGGTGCATCTACGCCAATCACGCTGCTGGACAAAGCATTAGGTACCTCCTTCCCTTCCTGAAGTCATGTAAATCACAGTACCGGGAAGAACGGTCAGAGAAAGCAGATTTTAATCCGTATGTCACCGAGAGTACCTTGTGCAGTCGGGCATGTCAATACTGTTGATATCCATGAGGATTTCCTCCTGTCATAAAAAAGGTAGGTACCTCACGGAAACTGCAGCGCTTCGTGGGGGACCCTTCTTGTGAAGATTATTTTCATAATCAAATTGCATTGATACTCGTAAATAACGTATGCAAGGGAAAGACAAAACGTATAATTTTACTTTGTACTTCCTTAAAAGTTTCATGCTACAAGCGTCCAGAACTCCGGGATTGGTATCCTAATACGAAACCCAGGATTCGATACAATAACTTTTGTGCCTTTGGCCTATTGCCAATTGCACCTGCGTACGCAAAATCGATAGTTCTAGATTTTAACAACGCTCCTATCGTTCGGGAGAATCCATTTTTACTGAGATATTATTTTCGACTTAGCGAGGTTCTGAACGATGCGATATTATAATGTAGTGTCTAGTGGACATGAAACTACTTAACCTAGTATAATATCTTATTACTGATGACCCAGATAATATTTTTAATTATTTTTTCTAAGAAATTTATATGACTATAAATAGTTATTTACAGGAAATCGCAAGCGGCAAACCAAACAAAAACATGAGTGAAGAACAGAGTATGAAATCGTTACTAGAGACCTGTCCAGCAGTCATGGAGGTCTATATATTGACACGACAATGACGATTATCAAATACATTTAAGTAGTTTAACTTCATTGATTTAACTATGCGTATTTAGTTTATTACTGAGATACAAAACTATAATATTGCTGTTTGTTTGAAGCTAAAGATATGCGGGTCACGCACTTTCTCTTCTAACTACTAATAAAATTGAATAGAAACATGTCAATTCATCTCGGGCAATGTGAATTAGGCGCACGAATTGCTCAGTAAAATAACAAAGTTGGGCGAACTCCAAATGTGCCGTGCTGAAAGGCTTTTTTGTCGTTTCGTAGGTTCGACAACATGGTCACCCCTTTTTTCAGGGTTTAATAATAATACCTACTTGTCGGTCTTGTTTTTGATGGATTACATTTTCTTATCTACTCGAAAATCTTTTACAACCTATTAGCCTAAGTAGGTATGATTTTGCCATAGCGTAATTCGTTCGTATCTTCTCTAGTGTACATTCTCAAGCCAGCGAAGTTGTGCCGTTTCAGCCGGTCCAATGAAGGGTTCAGCTATCAGTTCTTCTATAACAGGAATCTTAAGATATTTTGTATGATTTATAGCTCAAAATCGAAAATCTTTCTACGAGTATATTATATGTAGAATAGCGTTCAAGAACACAAGAACACACACGTAAACACAAACAAGCACATTTACACGCACGACACGCTTACAGTTCTAGGTATAATAAATACGTGTAAATATAAATTGTTTCGTTTAGCTATTTGTATTATTACAATACTTTCACATATTTCCCAGATTACCCCGAGTTGAATCTTTGTTACCAACGTAGCCCACATAAATACCGAACAATATGAAATCCCGGAGAAAAACAGAAAACAGGCTACAGGATGTCCAATTTATCATTGCTTTTGTTACGCCATCGGCCGAGGAAGCCTTTATATACCACCATCATGCCGCGATATTTCCTGCCCTTAATATCGCCGCCTGCTAAACAATGTAATTTCAGCATGAAATGGAGGCAGATAACAAGACAATCTCAAAATTCATCCCGCGTAGGTTTAATTTTTTTTCACCGGTCAACGAACCTTTCTTTTGTAAGAAACAAAATTCGCCTCTAAGTTCGTAGAAGTAAGTACTAGGACTTTACCAAATTAACTGAATAAAATTAACTGTCGCTTATCTATCGGAAAAATAATTTTCGCCACGGCCTCAGCTTGATAGTTCATGAATCTTTTTAACCCCCGACGCAAAAACGACGGGGTGTTATAAGTTTGACATGTCTGTGTGTGTGTGTGTGTGTGCGTGCGTGCATGAGTGTGTGCGTGCGTGCGTGCGTGTGTGTGCGTGCGTGCATGCGTGCGTGCGTGCGTGCGTGTGTGTGTGTGTGTGTGTGTGTGTGTGTGTGTGTGTTCCCCCGTGGCGCTCAAACGGGTGGACCGATTTGAATGCGTTTTTTTTTTGTTTGAAAGGTAAATTAGTCGAGAATGTTGTTAGCTATGTTTGACTAAAATCGATCCAAGATGGCCGCCGCTACAAAATGGCGGATTACGCATTTTTTCACAACTCCCTTAATATGGGTATCAAATGAAAGGGCTTCACTAGTAGAATAGCACTATGCAAATCCAAGATGGTCGCCGCCACAAAATGGCGAATGTCGGGGGTTTTTTAAATTTTCAATTTATACCTACTTGTTTGTGTGAATACGATAATTTAGGAGGAATTCCAAAGGTTGTTAATTATTTCATCATCTATTATTCCATTTATACGATAGGTAACTTTGTTTATTTCTATCTTCATCCTTTGTTTAATATTACCGGTAAATACTTATATAGTAACGTATACCTATCATTTATAAGGACTGGCAAAATACTCGTAGAAGAGTCAATAATTCAAAGTTAAATTCAAATACAAAACTCCAGTTACGAGAACGGTGTTGTCTACAATTGCCTTTTTGGGGCTCCTGAATAAATAAAATTTAATGAAAATTAAGTACCTACCTATCCCTTTGAAATAATGAAAAATTCGGACTTGCAAAGTCTTAACAAGCAAAGAGGCTTGTTGTGGGCTTAAGGAGTTACGGAAAGCGATTCTCACAAATTCTATAGGTCGATTAAACTTTTGGAGAGTGATAACTTCGCTACAAGGCTTCCAGTAATGAGGGTCTGTCCGTTTTTTGTTTTTTATTTATTCGAAAATTAAAAAAGTTTTGGGATATTTTTGACGACGCCTACATGACGATCTCATCTCTAAAACCTTTTATTATGACATCCGCGAACCACTTTTTATGGTTCAACTAAGGAAATTTTAAATTTAATCTGTAGACGTGTAGGAATAATTTCTTGAAAACAAAATACCAACTCTACTTTTGTTGTGTAATTTTATTCTTTGGAAGATATTCTTTGTAAATTCCGCAGTATTTAGGGTACAATCCTGTAATTTTTTTATAATAATAGTGGACAAACGGGCAAGCGGGTCACCATGATGTTAAGTGATTACCGCCGCCCATGAACATTAGCAGCATCTGAGGAACCACTAATGCGTTGCCGGCTTTTGAAGAAGGGGACTGGCTATTCAGCTCGCTGCCGGAACGCATCGGATGCTTTGCGGCAGATTACGGCTGAAGTGTGGTCGCTAGCCAGGCGGATTCGGGGTAGAATCCTACCACAAAGCGGTAGTTACATCCAGTATACTAACTACTTAGTAGTTGTACTAAGTTTACTATTATCATGGTCAAGCAAATCCTTGAATATGTATTTATAAAAAAAAAAGTAATATCCCATTTTCCATCAAAATAATGGTCGCTCGACCATGCAAGCCTATTTTTTTTTTCAAAAATATAACATGACCTTGTTGACAAATTTACTGGATGACACAAATGTTTTCATCCCGACACATTTGGAGTTACGCCAACAATGTTATTTGATGGAACAATTCGTGTGCTTAACATACTAATGGCCCGACATGAATTCGCACTGGTCTTCTGAATTTTAATATCAGTGGGTATATAGAACGGCTGCGTAACCTGATTTACATTTGCGTACCCAGTTCGTTAGTGTTAGAGAATCAAATGAAATAATGGACTAAAATACACTGCTAGTAGCTAGGTAGGTATATTAATATACTACTGGTGGTATATAATATAAATCATTTGATAAAACAAGCCTTTTAGATGCCTACTGGTTGGAACACAACCATATTTATCTGTCTGTAGTGATATATGAGTTCATTTAAAAGGACTCAGACTCGTCTTTACATTCACGCATACTTTTCCAAAAATTCAAGAAAACTTGCCTCAGGGGAGACTGGGCATTAAATCTCCATGTAAGTTCAATAGAGATAATAAAATAATCTTATGCAGGATTGATATGAGCTAGGTAGGTTAGGTATTTATTAAGAACGAGCGGATACCCGCGACTTCGTTCGCGTAGATATTGGTTGTTAAAAATACCGTGGGAATCATTTTGTTTTTCCTAAGCTCCTTTGAGCTCATACCTTGTTAAAAATTGTTAAAAGTTCACTGGCGGATGTTTAGGTAGATCAAAATGTAAACATCCGCCAGTGAAAGTCCCATCAAAATCGATCCAGCTTTTCAGAGATTAGCCGGTAGTCTTTAAAGTATCCTCTTTCTAACAAAAAAAGAATGAATGAAATCGGACCACGCGTTAATGAATTACAGCTAAGTTTTTAACATTCATCCCCTCTCTCTAGGGAACCGTGATGAATTTGGGGATAAAAAGTATCCTATATGTTACTCCGTAGTATGAACTTAAATCATGCCAAGTTTCATTTCAATCCATTCAGTAGTTTTTGCGTGATGCGCGCACAAACATACAGACAAACAGATAAACAGATAAACAGACAAAAATTTCAAAAATAGCTCTTTTACGTTCCATTACTTATCCATAACACCACTCAGTTATTATTTTGCAAAAATCTTTAATGTACAGATACGGCCATTCTACGATTTTATTATATGTATAGATAGATGTATAGATAGAATATAGAATAGATATAGATATAGATTTGATAAAATTGCAGATAGTTGCGTCAAGTATTTTTTGGCTTACTGCTCATCCACACGTTCGCCAACATGCTGGCCCATCTTATGGCCCAATATGTTGGCCCAACGTGTAGAGCGGGAGTTGGAAGGTATTGGAACGATGGCCCGCAAGTTGGCGCGAGATCCATTTCGTGTCGGTACATCAAAGGGTTTGGGACAGAGTTTGGCCGCACCATCCACACGTTGGAGGCAAGTTCAGTTTGCTACGAGCTCTCAGAGTGATCGCACGCATGCACGTCTTTTAAATTTTATATTCACGCGTCGTAACTAGTATAATGTCCACAAAATGGCTGTGACAATGACCAATGAAGAAACTTTTTGCTTTATAGAGCCCTACTAAGCCGAAAATTGTTTGTGGAACCCAAGAAATAAAATCACAAAAATAAAAAAATACAATTTTCGTATACACATTCACGTAGTTGCAGTATGCTGTGAATAATTAAACCACAGCAGCTGTTAACGTCTCAATATTCAATTTAGTAAATACGTCCGCACATTGGCCCTAACCGGAGCATACTGAACGACCTTCCAACGTGTGGACGCGAACACAAACTCCTCGCCCAACACCTTCCAACATATCCGCCATCATGTTGGCCAACGTATAGAGGCGCCTTTACGAAAATGCTTTGTTGAAACCACTGTATATTTTTTATTGAAAATAACCTTCGCCTTTGGTAAGTAAAAAAGTAATTAACGTGAGAACTGAAACCAGTTAAGAATCAATACAAAATCAGGCATGTATTCCATATTGGCAAAGGACGCTCTGTTTTGTGAGATGCCAAATAAAAAATCAGAAAGGGTGAAAATGCTGGTTTAGTTACGAGTACGAACGTATCACATATGTACGTATCATATACGTACGTATCATAATATATATATCACACGAACCATCACAGCCGCCGGCCGTTTATTCAGTCACAATATTTATATATATTATGATATACAATCACAGATTTATTATATTAAATAGATATATACATATATAATAACGTGTAGAAGAATATCAGAATATATAAATATAGATCCAATCTACCATACACTTCTCGCAACCTATACGGCTAGTGCTCCGCTTAAAAGAAGCAAGGAGGATAATGAATGGATGGAATATGAAACCCGTTTCACCCTAACCTAACAAAGGTTTCGGGTAATGAAAATCGTTACCCGTATGTTGAACGAGGCCTAAATTAAAATTGGTATTAAGGTTACTGAATAAGTAACAAATAGGAAATGTGCCTGGCACCGATATTAATAATTATTATTATTGACCTATTTAATATGAATACAGAATAAAATTTCAAACTTGTTGGCTTTTCTTTAATTTTTACTTTGCTCTTGCTACAATGTGGGTTCCGTTTTCCAATATCAGGTAGAGAATCCTAAAAAGAGCAACGCAAATTAGTCTAGAAACCCCGGAGAAATCCCTGATAACGAGAAATAAAATAATAATAACTATTTAATAATAAAAAAATCTGCCTAAATTGAGAATATCTTTTTTGTAGTCTGTTGAAAAAAAAATTGTTTTTACTTGAAACATGGAAAAATTATGCCCCGTTTATTTTCATTTATCTCTGAAACTCACAATCAACGACGATGAAAAAGGCCATTTTCGATATATTTTTCGAGGTCAGGAAAAATTAAATATAAATGCCCGTAAACCGACATTTTGGGCCGTTATTTTTTATAATCTGTGTGCTTAGTCTAAATCGGAGCACTCGAAAACGAACTCGAAAACTATTGATCGATTTCAGAGTAAAATAGACCTAAAATGGCTTGTATTAAGGTTTGAGTTCGCCAATACATTCAGCATTCGAACAATGCTGAATGTATTGGCGAACTCAAACCTTAATACAAGCCATTTTAGGTCTATTTTACTCTGAAATCGATCAATAGTTTTCGAGTTCGTTTTCGAGTGCTCCGATTTAGACTAAGCACACTGCTTTTCGTTTGGCTATGGGAAGATCACTTTGCTTAGCGGGCGGCGATATTATGGGCAGGAAATAACGCGTAATAATGGCGTACATAAAAGCTTCCTCGGGCTATGGTGGAACAAAGGCAAATGATAAATTAGACATCCTCGCCGAGTGGCCTGTTTTCCCTAAGCTTTTACATTTATATATTGTGCCTCAATAGCGAAACGGTTAGGTGGACTGAGAACCGAAAAGTCCACGTTTCAAATCCCTCCGGTTGGACTATTGTCGTATCCACTCCTAGCTTGTACAAGCTTTACGCTTATTTGGATTTTGGAGAAGAAAGTCTTTGATAAATTTAATTTATCAAAGAAGAAAGTATACTATTTGTAATTTTTTTTATAAAATGAAAAAATTGTTCACTAATTTATTTATTCATGGATACAAGCTTAGTTGAAAGATAAAAGTAACTATAGGTATGATTTTCTAATCTTAATATTATGAGGGTTCATATTTTAGTCACTTCAAAAACGGTAGCTAAAAATACACGGCGAACTCAGTAGGTACCTCCTCCTTTTTTTTGTAACTCGGTTAAAAAGAAAAGAGCCTCTTTATAAGCCTTACCTTTTTTTGGCGGGTGATCCGGACCGTAGATCGACGAGGCGTACCAATACCAATTGTATCATCTTGTCGGTGACGAAAGCTGACTCAAGTACTAACATGCTGTTACAACAACTACAACACTGCCTACCAAGTTTGTAGACCGCAACCCTAGACTACAAAACCTAAAGTAGTTTTAAATTTCATCCAAAAAGAATAATTAAATAATTCACCAATGATCTCTTTGCACTAAGTCAATCACATTTTCTGTACCTACTCTATAAATGACGCTGTTGCCCACTTAGGAAGATTGTTCTTATGAATTATGTGAAAGTCGAAAGAACTTTTAATTACACAATTCTGGATCACTAAGCGCAATTTATTTGTTTACGCTAAAGCTGGGTAACGAAGAAATGGGACAAACAGAGAGAAATTCCCAAGTATTAAGTAAGTATAATATATCCAATTAGAAAATAGGAACACATGTACTTACTTATTAATGAGAATGAGTCCATGCTTTTGTTTGTACTTGGATACTGGTTCTTATTAAGTTGATATGTATTTAGACCGTGGAACTTATAAGTATGTACTTACCTATCGTTTTTTTTTTGTCAGTAAATGATAACACAAAGTTTTGATACAACACATTATTAATAATGTGTTGATCTCTATATCAGTGTGCTTAGTCTAAGATCGGAGCACTCGAAAACGAACTCGAAAACTATTGATCGAATCACAAGTGAATTCAGAGCAAAATGAACTCAAATACTCGTATTTTAAAGTCGTAATTCCATAGTTCGAATATGTATTTTACAACATTTCTGCTTGGGGCGCTCGTTGTGTTCGAATGCTGAATGTATTGGCGAACTCAAACCTTAATACAAGCCAGTTTAGGTCTATTTTACTCTGAAATTGATCAATAGTTTTCGAGTTCGTTTTCGAGTGCTCCGATCTTAGACTAAGCACTCAGGTTCGCTTTTCCTGCACGAGAAACAGTTCCTGTATCTACTTATATATAAACCATACAAATATATTGTAACAGTAACTCTGGCTGGCTTACACTATCTCTATCGTGGATGCTTGGGGGCTAGTTATAATAATTAAACTCATGTTTTGAGCCTGTCTGTCCATAATTTTGTAAAAAAAAAACAAAACCTTTTCATCCCTCAACGAAAATAGAATATTGTAGGTATCGTAAAATTAATCAAACTTTCCCCAATCTCTTCTCGGTGATTAGAAAAGTTCTCAAGTAATTGAAATAACGAGAAACTGGATCGGAGGCTTTGAACAGGAAATATTTTAAGCAAAGCTGTTTTAGTACAGTTTAGTCATTATATTTTTTAAATAATCCAGTCAAACTTTAAAAACCTTTAGGTACCTACTAGTATAGTGTGGGCAGTTTGTATAGAGCCAACCTCACACATGACGGCAGCACTGTGCGACAGCGTGTCAAACTCGGTTCGTATTTATTTTGTAATACAAGGGCCTGTATGAAGATATTCACTCTACGGAATACACGAACTGTAACTGTAAACACTGTGCTGCTCTCATTCTCTACAGTAAGACGTGCTTTATCCAGATCTATAAATAGCTTTCTAGTAGTTGTAATTGTTTTGTGTTGTTTTGTGGCTGTTGTGACGTGTTCAGTGTGACGTCTCGCAACTCTGCTGCTGTTAGAGCGATGTCACAAGATGCATTGCGGCACCGCAACGTAGTATTTTTATCGAATTAAATTCAATGCGGCTGGTGCATCGGCTGCGTGTTCTTCCGCACAAACAAATTATAGGTGCCTGTGGCACACCACAGATCTGTGTATGTGGCGCGCTGCAGAAACATGGCACCGACGCGACGTCGCAACGGGTCACAGTACCTCAGGGCACCGTGTGGCATACCACAAATTTTGCTATAAGTATGGCACACCACAGAAGAATCGCAGCAAAGTCACAATGCATCACAGTGCGACAACGCACCGTGTGGCATACTACAGATTTTTCCATGTGGCTTCAGCGTATAGCAGAAGAAATAAAACGACACCACAACGCGCCGTGTGGAATCGCCCTTACGCGTCGTAGCCCTCGCGCTTTGTGTGCATAAGCCTTCAATATCGTAGGTACCTACTTGTCTTTAATTAAAACCCATTTTAAACAACTACATGACATGTTGGTCGACAAAAACATTATATTACACTTAAATTCAATAAGGATTAAAAAAAGGTCAAAAGGGTCGTGGGCGTAAAGGGTAAAATAACCCTATCATAAAGGGCAAATTTAGGTTTAAAGGTTTTAGCAATTACCTACTAAATTAATTTGCATAATAAATGAAGGGATTCATTAAGTAATCCCAACATTCCATACAAAGAATTCCATACTTAAGTACAAGAACTTTTTGTATTTAAACACATGGACGACAGTTTAACTGTATTCACACCTGATGGCTAGATGATGATGCCTACTGAGGCTTAAGTCTAACGCAGAGACCACTTTATGTCTGAGACCGATATTAATCCGACAAGGGAGAAATGTAAGGAACAACGCTAACAGAATTCCATGGGCGGAATTTCGTTACAATGTAACATATTTAAATATTAGGTTCGCGCTAAATCCGCGCGGATGAAATGCTGAAGCAAACTTGCGAGGAATTCCGTTGACGTTACTTGGTAAGATTTAGCGAAGCTAAAAAATTCTAAGTCTATAGATTTATCTAAACCCGCCACACTCATCGCACATTGGTATTAATTCAAATGTTTACGATCTCTTGGTTCATCACTTGTTGGTGGATCACTTGGTTTGGTTTTCAAAAATCCCGTGGGAATCATCTTGTTTTCCTAAGCCCCATGAGCTCAAAGCTCAAACTGTTAAAAGTTCACTGGCGGATGTTTAGGTAGATCAAAATGTAAACATCCGCTAGTCAAAGTCCCATCAAAATCAATCCAGCCTTTCTGAGATTAGCTGGTAATCTTTAAAGTATCTTCTTTCTAACAAACAAAGAATGAATCAAATCGGACCACGCGTTAATGAATTACAGCTAAGTACACATTTTAACTTTCATCCCCTCTCCCAAGGGAACCGTGCTGAATTTCGGGATAAAAAGTATTCTATATGTTACTCCATAGTATGAACTTAAATCATACCAAGTTTCGTTTCAATCCATTCAGTAGTTTTTGCGTGATGCGCGCACAAACATACAGACAAACAGACAAACAGACAATCAGATAAACAGACAAACACACAAACAGACAAAAATTTCAAAAATAGCTTTTTTCCGTTCTATTACTTATCCCTAACATCCCCCAGTCATTATTTTGCAAAAATCTTTAATGTACAGATACGGCAAGTCTACGATTTTATTATATGTATAGAAGATAAAAAATTCAAAACTTATCTATACTAATGTATAGATAAGTTTTGAATTTTTTATCTTTTGTGAGAATTGTTTTATCTCTGGTAACATTACGAAACTTCAGAATTCCACGGAATTAAATATCAGAGTATATGTTAACAACCAGTAATCATAACAACATTTGACTATGCGTCTATCTCTTTCATTACCATTTTTTGGTTTCGCGGTGGAGATGTTCTACCGTCCTGAACATCCTGTAATAGATAATTGAAAGAAGAGACACCTACTTTTGTGGACCTATTAACGTTTAGGGACTTCTAATAGCCCAATAAAATATCACCTCACTTCCCACGACGAAATTCACATTCCTTACCCGTAATTACTGATCGATAATAATCAATATCTTAGCAAATGACTTGTCCTCATTTCTTTATCCCGAGAAAAACGTCTCAGTTATGTTTCATCACGACAATGAGTTCTATGCCATTCGATATAAGAGTTTTAAATGAACTAAAGAATGTGCCTTTTCCTGCAATTTGCTTTAATTTATTAAAGTTATTCAGCGAAATTCTTTCACCCTCTGTTCCTACTTAAATAACCTGCCTGTAGTACAATTATCATTAGAGTCTGCACCGTTGAAAAAAGTTAGTTTTTCTCTAGGTAAGTATAACTTTATTAAGAGTAGGTACTTCTTCCAACCGAATGCAAATTACGCCTGTGTACTGAATTTGCTACACATAACTTATAGGTTTGCGTTTAATCTTACTATTTGCGTAAGTAACTTAAGCAACATTTGTAAAACATATTTACAGATAAAAATATTTATTAAATATTTTTGTCTGTAAACATGTAGGCCAACTTGTTACGCTAGTGCAATCGTAGCCTAAAAGCCATGCTGGTATAGCCCTAATGCAGCGCGCACGGAAAGTAAACCGCCGACACAGCAGCGACCCACTGAGCTACATGTATCTAGAACAACCGAAGGTTGCCTACGAAGCATCGCGACCGGCCACGGATATTCTTGCATCTAATATCGAGCAATTATCACGAATAATTAGTTATAAGTTTTTACTGTAAATTCTCTTTTTTTTTAATAAATTAAGTACTAGCTGCATTTCTTTTGCATCCCCTGGCTGCCCTCAACATAATTAACTTGTGGCTCTTATGACAAATCAATACTACTGATTTGACAACCGTAAATTAAAAATTCAAAAAACCCCCGACATTCGCCATTTTGTGGTGGCAGCCATCTTGGACCGATTTTCATCAGACATAGCTAAGAACAATCCCGACTACTTCACCTTTTAAACAAAAAAACCGCATTTAAATCGGTTCAACCGTTTGAACACTATGGTGGAATAGAGACACACACACCACACACATACACACACACACACAGAGAGACAGAGAGAGAGAGACAGAGAGCTACAGACACACACACACAGAGAGACACACACACACACAGACATGTGAAACTTATAACACCCCGTTGTTTTTGCGTCGGGGGTTCAAAACGGACTCGTGAACTGGCATGTGATGACGTGATGACGTGCAAAGTGGTTGCTTCCATTGCTTTGCTTGATTGCTTCCATGCAACTTTGTCATTAAGTAATTTATTAATTTTAATTAAAAATAAAGTCAGAGCTATACCTAGGTGTCATTTTTTTTATTAATATTAACTGTGCGTAGGTAAATGTGTCATTTAGTAATAGTAGTATAATAGTAGTATAAATATAATAGTAGCATAAAGTCATGAAGTTTTCCCAAAAGTAAATTTTCATACTAAATGACAGATTCGTACACAGACATGAACTTGAAAAGTTACACCCAAGGCCCAGAAGACTAATTTGGAAAATTAATTATATTAAGTTTTCACAACAGACTTTGTTGTTAGTGTAATAGCTGAATCGCACAGGTTTCGCACTACTGGGCTTACCCATTGTATAGACTTAATATCCTCCTGACCAAACTTCAGCCACGACGGCCAATCTCAACGGAGGCTAACAGCAGTCAACTTAAGATACAACCCACAATATAAACTTTTATCTACACCCATGCTTTAAATCCTCTATTAAAGATTCTGAAACAGTTAGCTTATTGCCAACATTAAAACACCCAATGTCCTACTAACCATTACATCATCCAAACGGATGATGTTATTTTGTACTGAATTTCATAACAACACTCCTTTTTTTTTTCAATCCCTTCATGCGCAAAGAGTTTCAATATACAGCCACATTCATTGCTTGATGCGCGGTATCTGTATGAATTTCAAAAAAAGAACATTTTCGTTTACACGCGTTCTGACTACGTCGCGCGCCGTAAAAAAAATTAAGTTATTCGAATCCCCGCCATTTTTCCTCGATATTTTTATTGTTACAAAAAATGAGCGATTCAAGTTTTAATAGCACACCGCCAGATATTTTAAACGCTGCAAAAGACATTTACAATAAATTACTACCGGAAAAATCAAGAACGCGTTATGAAAAAACGTATCAAGATTTTATGAATTGGAAACTATCAAAGGGTTCATCATCATTTTCTGAAGAAGTACTTTTAGTTTATTTTCAAGCTTTATCAGAGAAATTTAAATCTTCATCCCTATGGACCTTCTACTCAATGCTCAAAAGTACACTGAGTATTAATCACAACGTGGATATCTCAAAATATTCAAAATTAATTACCTTGTTAAAACGTAAAGGAGAAGGCTATACAGGGAAGAAATCGAAAACGTTTTCACCTGATGAAATAAATAGGTTTTTAAGCCAAGCGCCTGATCAACTATATCTAGCAATAAAGGTACATTAGTTACTTACTTCATTATAATGTTATTTTTCTTGTGATATGATGAATAAATTACAATATTATTCTTTCAGACTGCGTTAATATTCGGAACCATGGGCGCATGCCGTCGTCAAGAATTATACGCTTTGTTATATACCGACTTACAGATAAATGAAACTGTAATTGTGGTCAATGTCAATAATACAAAAACCAAAACAAACCGCACATTTACTATTACGGGCAAATATTTAGAAATTTGCAAAAAATATATAGCATTGCGTCCGGATCCATGCAGCAATCCGAGTTTTTTTTTACAATACAGATCTGAAAAATGTATATCACAAAGGATGGGCATAAACACATTTAGTAGTTTGGGTAAAACAATTGCTAACTATTTACAACTTGATAATCCTGAGTTATATACAGGACATTGCTTTCGCAGAACATCTGCCACAATATTAGTAGATGCCGGAAGAGACATAACAAGTTTAAAACGGCACGGCGGATGGAAGTCTACATCTGTTGCTGAGGGCTACATTAATGACTCTATAGCCAACAAAATCCACGTGTCGAATGTAATTTCGAATTCCATAGAAAATAAAAATAGTGAAGTGGTAAATATAAATATTCCGCCGAGTACATCGGGATCGGACCTTCCAACATTAAAGAACATAATATTCAAGTTAATTTTAATAATTGCACTATACAAAATGTAAATTACTACTAAAATAAATAATTCTTTCATTAATTCTTAGTTTATTTGTATATTAGTAATGGATGATATTAGGTTACTACTAGGACTGGCTGTTTTAATGTTAGCAGTAAGCTAACTGTTTCAGAATCTTATAGAGGATTTATATTATGGGTGTAGATAAAGTCTTGTATGCAACTGTTGATAATTAGGTATTAAAACACTCATGTGATACTATTATCACACTCAGCTTCGCTTCGTGTGATAAACCCACATTCGTGTTTTAATACCCCTTATTACACAACAGTTGCATAAATAACTATTATCTACTCTCATATCTTAAAATCCCGAATATGAAATCAAAATGTGTCTTATATTGGACTACTTTATTCACATACATCTATAATATTTAAAAAAAAATTAAAAAAGTTCATTATAACACTACTTTGTTAGGAAATTATTGCAAAGTAATGTTATAAAATAATTTTTTCTACATTATAGTACAGGCGCACTGGGTTCTGGTATTTTTGAGCCATGGCGGGAAATTCGTGCGACCTCCTTGCAGTAGATGTGTGTAACTGTACAAACGCGTTAAACATTGTGAATTGTGTTAAATTGCAGAAGAGTAACTACTAAAAATTAAGTAACTACTAAAAATAACTACTAAAAATTAATAACTACATATTAAAAATTAAATTTTTGATAAGCTTGAGCTATTTTCCGATCCACTAATTTCTATAGGACATTAGGACTCCTCTACTACTATTAATTTCTCTATGGTAACCCAGGCTGTATAGTCAACGATCTTGGCCTGTCCCGAAAGGGACGAACCGAAAAAGAAGAAGAATCTCTATGGTAACAACTGAATTTTGGCGCCATACGCTAGTTATATTATTTAAATTTTTTATTTGTTACTCAAAACTTTACAAGACATGGTTTTTATTGTGCGGAAAAATGTCTAGCAGTGATACTGAAGAGAATTTAACTCCACCTGACCACCGACCAACAATCTTTTGCCAGCAAAATCAAGGAAAACTTACGACAAATATTACCAAGATTTTATGGTTTGGATTTTAAGATATGAGTTTAGATAAAGTAGTGTATGAAACTCTACATAATTAGTTATTAAAACACTCGTGTAATACTATTAAAAAACTCGCCTGCGGCTCGTTTTTTAAACTAACACTCGTGTTTTAATAACCTCTATTATGCAACCGTTTCATAAACTACTATTAAATGGATGGTAAAAACCACACTAAAATCCACTACGAAATTTAGAAGTTTATATTCATATAGTTACTCAGACAGATGCGTATCGCCATTTTTAACCCCCGACTCAAAAACGACGGGGTGTTATAAGTTTGACGTGTATCTATGTGTGTGTGTGTGTGTATGTGTGTGTGTGTGTCTGTCTGTTCCCTTGTAGCGCTCAAACGGGTGGACCGATTTGAATGCGGTTTTTTTGTTTGAAAGTGAATGAGTCGAGAGTGTTGTTAGATACGTTTGATAAAAATTTATCCAAGATGGCCGCCGCTACAAAATAGCGGATTACATATTTGTTCACAACTCCCTTAATATGGGTATCAAATGAAAGGGCTTGACTAGTAGAATAGCATTATTGCAAAACCAAGATGGCCGCCGCCAAAAAATGAATGTCGGGCGTTTTTAAATTTTTAATTTATACTTGTGTTATATTCTATTTAGAGTTAAAGTAGACCATAAAGGACAAAGGAGGCGTTGAGAAGGAAACTTTTTTCATTTTCAAATATATAAGTAATGCCTTTTACGGCAACGAGACAAATTCACTTCCAGCTCGGATAAAAACTCGATTTACATTTCAAGAAAGTGCTTCTTTATGGCCTATTTCAGCGTCATTCTGGCAATTCTAACTTTGTTTCGTACTAAGTATCTTTGTTGGGATTTTCATGATGCTGTGAAATGTTATGGTTAGGTATAACTAGGCAAATATCCATTACTTCGTCGTCGTCTGTTAGATTGCTCTTTATCAAACAGGTGGTGGTAGTACTCGTGGTAGCGATGGCGGTTCAGGTCTGTATAGGTCGGCTTTTCGATATACTCACACAATTTTTTGAATTCGATATAAGTCACAAATAAAAAAGTTATCACACATTAGCGATACTAATAATTATGGTCCGGCAGCCAACGAACAAATTTTTTAGTTATTAATAACAAGCTGAATTTTGTGAGTAGGTTCGTTTCGACGAGAGGACCAAGTTTGTTATCTATGAGAATTCTCGATGGAGGTAGCTACTCGAGGTGTTAAACATTTCGATTCGCTCGGGTGGGAAATCGTTCCACTAAATTTGTAGGACTGTGGCCATTTCATTATACAAGTATAACTGCATACAAAAAATCAGCTAGTTATTAATAATAATATTCTACAGCGTCCTCCACTCCGAATATTTCCAAATAATTAGGTTATAAAAATGATTAAATTTTTTTTATATATAACGCTTGAAAAACACAACTACCCTGTCTTTGCTGTCACGCAGTCGGGTAAAAGATGTGCAATCATGGACGCTTACAAAAACATGCATCCGTAGAGGCACAAACACCAATGGCGGTTCAAGGCTCCCCCACATAGACGCGTTATTATAGGTCGATAATATCGCATGCGTTATTGCGATAACTGTTTCCAGTACATTTTGTATTAGGATGGTTATGTAGTTACACACTGCTGCGATAATAACGCCGCAATGGAAGTAGGAACTCCTGCGATACTATCGTCGTCCGATACTATCGACCTATAATTACGCGCCTGTGTGGGGGAGCCTTTATTTAGGTCGCCTCGTCAATGCGAATATTACTTACCTAAGTGATAGCTGTCTGTTTCAGCAAGGTCACCAACATCACAACATGCCATCAAGCAAATAAATAAACATATCTGCTATCGATCTAGCGTTCCGGTACGATGCCGCGTAGAAACCGATCTCTTTAGCATTTGAAGTTTTTTTTTCTTCATCCACAACCTCCGATCATCAATAGACTTTGGAGTTCCAAGGTGGTAGTATGGTGATTCCGTTGTTCGTACTGTATAGTTGGATGTATCTGAACGGAGTGGCCAGAGGACATTATACGAGAGCCGCTGGAAACAAACGGCATACAATCGTAGAGTGTGCAAAACCCCTCAACGGACTGACGAATATATTCAACAGTGGAAGCACATTGGTTGAGCAGACATAAAAATGTACTCCTTTATTCGAAGTCGGTTGAAAGTTTGAAAATATGATTTGAGGATTAATTTTGAACGAGAAAATCATTAGGTACTTCTTGGATTTCATACCGACTGCTTTGCTCAAATGGTTTTCTATCAGAATACTTGTGTCCATTTTATGTGTCTATCGATAATAATAATAAATTAGTAGATTGTTACACAAGGGACGTAAGTAAGCTATTACAGAACAAGATCCAATTTGGCGCCAGTGCGAGCGCAGCTCGCATAGGGCGCTAATGGATCGCGTGCACCCGAGATATTTAGTCACACGAGCGAGCGCAGCGAGCGAGGGTGAATATAGTTCGAGGGTGTAATAGCTACTTGCAACCGAGGTAAGCATTCTACTTTATATCATTCTTGCGAGGTAAATAAAACATTGGTAATGCAAAATGAAATTTTAATTAGAATAATTAGCAAATTTAGAGAAAAAATAGAAATTAGCATAGAGTAAAAACACCACAATGACGGTGGTTTGTAGCTTTTTGACAGCATATTGAAATAAGAAAGCAAAACACATTCTGCCAAAGATGTAATTCCTTTCTTTGCACGCCATTTGTTGAATTCTTCGTAAGTTTTCACGTAGCGCTCTTTGGACTTATCCGGCAAAAGGTTTTGCATCATTTGTTCTGCTTCAAGCAAACAAAAATCAGGCTCTCCTCCTTTTTCATCATCTGATGAAGTGCTTGACATTGTTGTAAATAACTTAAATCCCTTTACGAAAAAACTTCACAAACTTTCAGATCAAATGAAATGCCGCCATTTCCATTTTTTTTTTTTTTCGTAAATAGTTTTCCATTTTTTTTTACGGCTCTGAGTTCCAAGGAGTTTTGCATAGTTTGAAATGTATGAAAATGAAATGCCGCCATGTTCAGTGTTTTTTTTTTTCAGTAAAAAGTTTTCTTACCATTTTATAAGAAAAGAGATTGTTTACCAAGGAGTTTTGCGTAGCTTGAACTGTAATGTGAACATTACAATTCAAGCATAGTGCGACGTAATGTTGCCTTGAATTGCAAACACCAACTTACAAGGAGACTTTCCACCATAGTAATCCCTAGTTACTGAGCAAGTATGATATAATAATTAATTGTTCACCTCACCAGACCAATGGCACAGCCAATGGTGCCTCGGAATTATCTCACTACGAGATTTATTTATGTCGTAGTAGGTAACTTACGGCCTGTTTCACCATCTAATAAGTGTCGGATAAACATAAGTTTTGTCACTTTCTTACTTTATGTTAAGTGACAAAGACAAAAGTTGTAGATAGCTATCCGATACTTATCAGAAGGTGGTAAAACAGGTCCTTAATCTCGTGAAATTCATCATACCACACTTATACAATTTATTACAAAAAGAACTTGATAGTCAATCAGCATTCAAGTTTTCTTTTATTTATAGCATTCAACTTTCGAGTAGAGAAAAAAATTTACGTTATTTTATTTTGTTACATTTACTCTAGCGGCACGCTATGATGGCCGGTTTGACGTTTGTCCGCTCATGAAGTTCCGTATTAATTGATAACGACTTTGAAGGAAATAATTGTATTACTTTATTGACGATAGTGATGTGCAGAGATTCATAAATTTTATCGAATGTAGTTTTAGGTTTAGGACTCAAAATTTATTTATTAAATTGATTTCTTAAATGTATACAAGTGTAGAAAAATCAGTTTGCACCATTTAAGGGGTGAATGTACTTGTGAATATGAACAATTTTCACTATGTGGACAAACCTCTGAAATCGCAAAAAAATATCAATAAATTTTTAAAAATGGAATCTAATACGATCGTCACATAGGATCGCTGGCTAGCACAACTACTACCTCCGGCAAACTCGCGTCAATGCTCAATGCAAAACAAAGCAGTTTCGAATTGACGTTGCTTCGAAAAGTATAAACTGTCAGTGCAATGCGATTGTGATATAGTTTTGACCTGGCTTTGGATTTCAAATATTGATACTGCATTACTGTTGACCCTTGCTCGTTAATTTGGACTCTGTTCAAGCCCTTTGTTGTGGATTTCGTCGATATGACCGAACGTACGCAGAGAACTGTTCTAAATAGTCAGACACGTGAGTTCGTAATACGCCTTCGTAACTATTTCGATCGTGAAGCTCAAAATGGAGGGCCAATTTTACCTATAACGTCAGTGGTTGAACGCGTAGCTGATGCGCTTAATATTGGACAACGAACTGTTAGACGGATAACTAAAAAAAAATATGGCGAGACTGGCACAGAAGAAAATAAACTTCACACACCAAAAAAGAGAAAACGAGCAAAACCAGTCGTAGGCATCGATAGCTTTGATGCCGATGCTATCCGAAGACATGTTTACGGCTACTATTTACAGAAGGAGTATCCAACAAGAAAAAAGTTGGTGCATTCACTGAAGGAAGCTGGATTATTCTTCGGTGGGGAAAGTTCTTTAACGAAGATTTTGAAGACCATTGGATTTCGATACAAAAAATGTAACAAACGCAAAATATTGATGGAAAGATTTGATATAGCGATGGCAAGGTATACTTTTTTACGGCAAGTGAAAGAAATCAAAAATTGGCAAAATGTTGTGTTCTTGGATGAAACATGGCTTAATGCTAACCATACTGTAGGCCGTTCTTGGAACGATGACACAGCAGCATCTACTTCCAAAGTTCCTGTAGGAAAAGGATCGCGACTTATAATTTGTCACGCCGGAACCATCAACGGGTTTGTCGAAGGTTCTCTCATGGCTTTTGCGTCAAAAACCACTGGAGACTATCATGAAGACATGAATGGAGAAAAGTTTACTGAATGGTTTACCTCAATGTTGTGTAGCCTCCCTGAACCATCTATTATAATTATGGACAACGCCCCATACCACTCGATGCAAATTGACAAGCCACCTGCCCAATCCCAAAAGAAAGCTGATATCGTCGCATGGCTTCGTAAAAATGGCGTAGATGCAAACATGAATATGTTAAAAGCGGAATTAGTACGTCTTTTAAAAGAAAACAAACCAACCAAGATCCGATACGTCATTGACGAAATAGCATTAGAACATGGGCACAGAGTTATACGGTTACCGCCTTACCATTGTGAGTATAATGCGATTGAGTTGGTGTGGGCTCAAATTAAGGGATATGCTGCAAGACACAATACAGAACCCCCATTTACCACAAAAAAAATGCTAAAATTATTAGAAGAAGCTTGTGAACATGTGACTAAAGGAGACTGGGAAAAGGTTGTGAATAGAACTGTTAAATTAATAAGGGAAGATTATGAAAGAGATGTGAAAATAGATAATATTATAGAAAACGAACATATAATTATTAATGTATGTGATGATAGCAGTGACGACAGTGAAAATAGTAGTATGGACGAATCTGATTAATTATGGCCTTTTGTGGCACCTTTTTTGGTATCTTTTGTATTCATATGTTTCTTGTGTGCATATAAAGTATGTATATTCATTTTCGTTCAAATATTCAGTTCGTTCAAATAAATTAAATAAACATATACATTTTTGTTTTATTAAACCTATTTAATCAGGTACAAAAACAAAACTTAATTGTTTTTTGTTCGAGAATAAATTGACATTCCACATCACTATTGTAATGTGTCAAACCGGCCATCATAGCGTGCCGCTAGTGTAGTGAATGAATGATAGTTTTCAGTTGTTTTGGCAAGGTCGCATTTCGTCACAATGGGCACGCAAATAAATAAACGTGTCTACTAGTCCATTAGGCACAATTTATGGTTCCATCGGGCAGCGCTAGACGAGTTTGGAATCTAGGCGAGATTTATGATGTTAGTTTGCTAAGCTAAGCTTTTTCCGATCGTGCCGGCATTGAGTAAATATGCCACTGATATTTTTAAATATGCAATGATAACGTAACCATTTTCATGAAGTATTAATATACAATTAACAACACATATAAACACAATATATGTATTTTCGGGATCCCGACCTTCACTTCGGGGAGTCCTCGGCAATCTGGACAGCATGTTAAGACTGCTAGGGCCTGTTTCACCACCTTCTGATAAGGGTTGGATAGCCTAAACGTAGGTAAGTTTTGTCACTTTCTTTATGTCAAGTGACAAAGACAAAAGTTGTGAATAAGCTATCCGACACTTATCAAAAGGTGGTGAAAGACTTTACCCTTAGACTTTACTTCTGGATTGAGTTTGGTTTACTTCTGGATTGAGCTTGGATGATAAAGTGGCAAAATCCAGTGGGGAGAGGCACTTCACACACAACAGTGCCGAAACCTGCCCAGATTGATGATTTTAGTACAATTTAATAACTCGTAATACAAACTAATATTATTTATTTATTTATTTAATATTTTATTTGTACACCACAAGTCACAACAGAATACAATACAGAAATTAATGAATACAAGAAGAAAAGAAGTAGACTACAAAAGGCAGCCTTATAGCTTAATAGCACTTATTATATTAAGTAGCACTTTACATTAAGTTTAAATGAGAATAACTATAATCTATTAATTTAATTTAATACGAGTATAATAGATTTTATGTATGTATATATATTATATATGTATAGTATATATTTGTATCATCACCCTTACAAACATAATTCAAACTGTGGCGATGTTTCTCTAAATACTATACGCTGCAATTGAACATAGGCAATCGAATCCGATTAACTGAAATACTTACCAGTTGAAGTTACAGAGCAAGGCTGTAAACAAAATGGAAGTTAACGGCACACGAGTAGATAGGTACAGAGAGCAAGCTTCATACAAACGGCCCGCTGTAGGTACACTCACACAAACACACTCACACAAACACACTCACCAACGGTTCACGGACGCGCGCTCGGTCTACCATAAGGTCTACCAACCGGTACAGTTGAGCACAGTTGAGTGACAAACGTGCGCGTATGTGTGAGTGTACCTACAGCTGGCCGCTTGCAGAAGCTTTCCCTCTGTACTTATCTACTTGTGTGTTAACGGGCTCGCGTCCTGAATACTAGGCACTACACTAGTCGGGTGAACCGTTCGCTGTTAGCGTACATCCAACACGCTCTTCAACGATTGTAAAGGTTCAGTTCTAAGCCTTTGTGGTTTGAGCTGAATTTTATTTGCATAACAAGACTAACACCACCTACCTATTTAGTTTGGTTACTTAGATAATATTCCTGTGATTAACTTCATAACGCATAATATATAATCACTAGATGATGCCCACGGCTTCGCCCGTGTGTATTTAGGTTTGTAAAAATCTCGTGGGAACTTTGATTTTCCCGAACAAAAAGTAGCCTATCTGTAGTAAGTAGTAACCCGTCCACAAAACGGAAAAACTCCGTGGGATCCTTACGATTTCGGAATGCAATTCCTTAAGCCGTCTACTCACTCGCGCGCGAACCGCGCGCGAAGGCGCGAAGCACCCGCGAACACGAGTGTAGATCCGATTCACATATTCTTCGCGGCTTCGCGACTCGTTCGCGCTGTGTTCCCCGAAAATTGTCGGTTTTTTGTCCCGCGACAAAGGGCTCGCAGGCGCGATACGCGACGCGAACACGACAAGACTCTACATTCGCGGGCAGCTCAGTCGCTCAGTAGCAATTGACACGGACGGTTGTGTTTTAATTTTTTAATAAAGACTACGATTTTGCGTGCAAAATGAGTATCGTCTGGAGCAATGAATGAGAACTATCGTTTATAGAATGTCTTCGTGCTGAGCCGGTATTGTGGGACATTAATTTGAAAGACTATAAAAACAAATTGAAAAGCCACGATGCTTGGATGCGGATAAGTACGGTGATGGAAATACCAATTGCTGATTTAAAAAAGAAAAAAGATTCTCTTATGTCAAGCTATAGGAGCTACAAGGGAAAAGTTAAGAAGTCCGTTCAATCGGGAGCTGGTGCCGATGAGATATATCAGCCTATTTGGTTCGCTTACGAAGCAATGGATGCTTTTTTGGGAGATAATCTAAAATGTAAAAAAAGTATGAATACGGTAAGTAGGTAACTTTATTTTTTATTAGTTAGGTACTTAAATATTACTTAAATATTTTGTGAATTCGTTTCTTATTTCTGTGGCGTTATTTGCTGATCGCCGAGGTACTCTTCTCAAGTTACGAAAAGCGGATGTATTTTCTTGATCTGTCCTCCATGATCCAGGTTGTATAAGTACTCCATCATCATCAAACATATCAATATATCCGGGTGGTGTATAGATATGTGAAGAAGTAGAACTTCGTCTCAAGAAGTTATGTAGTAGTATACAAGTATATGTTATAAGGCTAGCCTTTTGTGGTTGTAATGGGATTGGTTTTCTAAATACTCTAAATCTGGCCGCCAATATACCAAAAGTATTTTCTACCACTACCCGAGCTGAAGATAATCTTTTGTTGAATTCACGTTTTGCAGATCCCATGTTGTGCTGATCAGGATAGGGCTTCATTAAATGTTCTGACAGTGCAAAGGCTCCATCCCCCAAAAAAACGTAGGGCACATCAATATTCAAACCTGGTAAAGGATGCGGTGGTGGTAAATTTAAGCTGTTTGTGCACATCTTGTTCCATAAAAGACTATTTGTAAAAACTCCACCGTCACTTATTCTGCCTTGGCAACCAATATCAGCAAAAATGAAATTATATTGACTATCAACTAATGCCAGTAATACTATACTGTAGGTTCTTTTATAATTATAGTATACAGAACCAGAATTGAATGGACAGTCGAGAACAATATGTTTGCCGTCAATAGATCCAATCGCTCGAGGAAACTTCCTTGCAAATCCTCTTTCAATACGCAGCCATTCTTCTGGACAAGATGGTATCTGCAAAAAAGATAACAATAAAACCTTCATGTAAAAAACAGTATGTAGGTGCCTAAATGTATGTGTTTTTTTAGGAACGTGGGGTGCAGGAGCCTAAAGAAGTAAATCTCGAAGCTATTGAAGAGAATGTTGAAGAAATGAATGAAAATCGAAGTCAGTCTATTAACACCCAAAAAGACAGCGACCAGACAATCCGCCGACGCAAAATCTCTTCAGAACTGGTTGACGCAGGAAATGTCGTTAAAGACGCTCTTGCCACCTTCAAATCCTCGCTAAAAAGGAACCCATTACAGCCTATCCAGCAAGACGATGATTGCGATTTATACGGAAAACTATTAGCAAATAAGTTGCGAAAATTATCTGAAAAGAATAGATTGAAGTTGATGCACGACATTGACGGCATGTATTTACGATACCAATTTGATGACCCTTTAGTGATGACTCCATCGCCACCTAATTTTAATGAACCAAGACCGGGAACATCATCATCTACGCATTCAGAGCCTCCATTTTATTATGGGCAGGCGAATCAAAATACTTATTACCAAAATAAACAAGTATTATCAGCCCCACCTTCTAATATCATTATCCAATCCAACCGGCTACTTCATACACCAGATAACGAGTATCCTGTCCTTCATATACCAGGGAACCAAGATGCAAACACATTTGATCATAAGAATGATTTAGTTCAGACAGCTTTTGACTTAAGTTAAATACCTACTGAAATTACCGAATTTTGTTTTGATTGCCTATTGAATTTTGTAATTACATTTGGTTGATTTTACAAAATTATATTCTAGATTTTAAGTTTAGTTCCAAATAAGCATATTAAATTTATAAAATTTATGTCCTTACTTTTATTTCATCCTCTAACACTTAACATAGGGCATGGCAAACTTCTGGTATAAATTTTGATATTATTTGTGGTGAAACTTTGAACAAAAAATGAAGGCTTTCATAGTCGTCTCCTGTTGCTAAGTATCTCAGTGTTATAGCAAGACGTATCTGGGCAGGAATAGCTTTTCGTAATTGGGTGTCTTGTTTTGAAATTCGTGTTGAAATTTGACTAAGCAAATATTCAAAATCATTTAATGACATCCGGGAAAACTTTTTGAATTCCTCTGAAGGTTCTGCAACTAGTTCATTCAACTGCTTCTCCATAGTTGCACTGTAACAAAATACAAAGTTATCAAGTATCAGTTCCCACACCATAGATATGTGACAGCGGCATATAACATTTTAACTGTTATTAAAACTGTAATTTTATATAGTTAAAAGTGAATATATATTATTATTATATTTATTTCACCCATCTTGTACTACGTCTATATTCTAAACTACGAGAAAGCATAATAAGTTGGTACTTACCTGGTTCTGTTTCGGTGAATGGTGGTAATCCACCATCTCCGTTTTCTTTGCTTCTTTTGAATTGTTCGTTTTTTCTTTAAGGCGTAACTATAAATTGCCAAAGCGCAAAGTAGCCCCGCAGCTGCTGTAGTGGTTTCACTATCCATACCGACAACACAAGTATGTTGATTGATTGAGAAAAATTGGAAGATTAAAATATATTAAATACTTGGCGTGCATACGCGTCAAGAGCGCAAACTATACTGTGAGCCCGGCGCGAACCTCTGCGAGTGTGGACTGTTGGCAGTTCTTGCTCCAAATCGCGCCGCGCTTCGCGTCGCGATTCGCGCCGTGATTCGCGCGCGAGTGAGTAGACGGCTTTACAGCATCAGGGTTGAGGAGTTGGACATGTACCTACTCGAGATCATTCAACAATAAAGTCTTTAATTGGTATCCCCAATATCAATTTAAATAACTGACAGTGCCTAAATCCCATTAGTTTTGGGGATCAGATCCCCTACAGCATCAGGATTGAGGAGTTGGAATCCAAATTTTTTGTAAGACAGTGTCGCAATGTTTCTCTATCGATTAAAAAAAAAATTACGCAAATCGGTTCAGAAATCTCGGAGATATCGGTGTACATAAGTAGAAAAACACAACTCCTCCTTTTTTGAAAGTCGGTTAAAAAAGTAGCCTATGTTACTCCCTGGTTAATTCTCTACTTGTATGTGAAAGTCCCGTCAAAATCGGTTCAGCCGTTCCAAAGATTAGCCCGTTCAAACAGACAGACAGACAGACAGACAGACAGACAGACAGACAGACAGACAGACAGACAGACAGACAGACAGACAAAAATTTTAAAAACGTGTGATTCGGTTATAGTATCGTTCAAATAACCATATGAGCTTAATATGAGGTAGTTATTTCGATATTACAGACAGACACTTCAATTTTATTTATTAGTATAGATTTATCGATGTAGAGATAGGGTACTTAATTTTTCAGATATAGTGACAAACTGCACTCCACATTTCGTGTAGAGACTGCGTCCGAAGGACACTAATTGCTATTGTTCTTGTCCAGTAACCACTCGAGTGATTGAATTTTTGGTGACTGTCGACAATTATTATCCTCACAGTTTGGTTTTAAACAAAACTCTCTCACAGGACCAGCGTATCTAGCGGCGGAAACGCAATAAAAATCCCTACATCCTTTTCTAAGGTTAGCGCGTACATAAAAGCTATTTAGGCCTTTTAGTGTTTCTGTAAAAGGTAGAGAGAACGTAATCTGAGAGTTTCGGTTGTTTCCTTTCTTTCTGATTTTTTTGTGTTATGCTGCGATGATATCGCTTATGACTTGCACCACCATCGAGCCCGTCGAGCGCTCGCAGCATCGATCGCGCGACCCCTGACATTATGAAAGACGCGGCCGTTCACGGTGAGGGACGAGCGAACGAGCTCTAACGTCACTTCAATCTTGTACCGCGTAAACAGTTATTACGAGTACGTACCGCGTAAACAGCTAACGATAAATTGCTAAAGTTCGTAAACAATACGCTTAAAGTTTAGTAATGGCGTCGGTGGAGCAGCTGTTAATTTTATATTATTTCAATGGCACACAATTATGTCTCTACAATAATTAATTAGCTTGTAGATACAGATTGATAAGCGTAGGTATTGACTATTGGATAACAGCTGTAAGCTATCCCTAATTTTGTTTAAAATTCATTATTACAGGTACTTTAATTTTTTTTCTTATTAAAGGACTTGTACGGACTAATACGATTCTTGCTGAGCTATTTAGTAACAGTGAATATAATCCTGAATACCTAATACATTTTTAGAACGGAATTCGAACTACTTAAAAGGAGATAAGAAATAACATATTATTCACGATTAACATAATATTATTAAGCATTATTAAGATTGCTTTAATTTAAAATTAAGAATTTAACATACATGTCATATTATCATCTAAAACACTAATTACAGTCTAAACTGAAATTATCATTGCAAAAGCGTTTCAACCTCAATAGGAATGCCCAAAATGGTCCAGTTACTTATACCTACACAAACCGGCTCTGGATACCTATTTTATATGGGGAAGGCTTACCGAAATGGGTCACCCACACAACTGCAATATGACCCACACAAGCATCTAACGAGGCTCTACCACAGGCTCTACAGGCCTTTACACACGACGATTTTAAACTCACAAATGATATTGTGTTGGTGTTGTGTGTCCGGCCGTCATTCTTTTGCACACGTTTATGAATTAAACCTTTCAATCAAGTAAATTAATTGAAAATCAAAACCCAACTATATTATATAGAATGTATAGAAGATTATATTCACATGTACGTACACAACTTTCAGGTTGTATAATTTTTAAAGTGAGGATAATGGCTGTAAAATAATCTAGGAACAATCATCTTGATTTTGAATGACCTATTCAGTGATATGCTACTCAATATGGCATGAAATTGTTTTTTGTCTCTACCGCCATTTTGTATTTTACGGACATCGTTTTGGCCGATTTAATTAAAACAAAAAGTAACCATCGCATGGTTTTGACAAATTGATAAACACTTTAATGATTAAAATTCATCCAGATTTATTTGCGTTTGTTACGATACAATTTTAAACGGTACCAATATAGCAATCTTAATTTAGACATCATGGGTGTCGTGAGAAGCGTTTCTCCCGTGCGTTTGGAAAACATCGTCTGCACAGGCCTTACGACTCTACTATCTGAGTGCTTAGTCTAAGATCGGAGCACTCGAAAACGAACTCGAAAACTATTGATCGATTTCAGAGTAAAATAGACCTAAAATGGCTTTTATTATGGTTTGAAATCGCCAATACATTCAGCATTCGAACACAACGAGCGCCCCAAGCAGAAATGTTGTAAAATACATATTCGAACTATGGAATTACGACTTTAAAATACGAGTATTTGAGTTCATTTTGCTTTGAATTCACTTGTGATTCGATCAATAGTTTTCGAGTTCGTTTTCGAGTGTTTCGATCTTAGACTAAGCACTCTGTACGCAGCCGCGTACCTGTCTCTTTTACGATGACAGCAGGACGTTCTATAGTAGTACTTAAATGGCTATATTTAAACCGGCAGCATAATAGGTTCCTTCTTCAGCGGAATTAAATTAAGAACATGGTTGCCTATTATGCTTCGTGGAAGTGGTCCAAGTGAAATATAAAATTGCGTGAACTATCTAGGTGATTTTTTTCCGTAAGGTTGATTTTACTGGTCTGGTTCAATGTTTCTTTAGAAACCTATTACTAGCAAATAAGGTCCCAATACAAAACAAAGTCGTGTTTGTTCGAACACTTATAACTCGAGAACGGCTGGACCGATTTTCATAATTTTTGATTAGTTGTTTTTGTCTACGTCCCGAATAGCAGAATAACTATTAAAAAAAAATTAAAAATTGACGAAAATATAAAATAAAAGGAAAAACATTTTCCCATACAAAATGTTCATGGGTTTTGCAACTGTCACATATTTAATGTTCATCCCGTCGATGCGGTAAACTCTCTCACCCGTACCTACATAATTTTTCTGTACGTGTGTTTGTCACCAAAAGCTGTGATAGCCTAGTGGTTAGGACAACCGACTTCTAATCGGAGGTCGTGGGTTCGATCCCGGGGCACGCACCTCTAACTTTTCGGAGTTATGTGCGTTATAAGTATTTAAATATCACTTGCTTTAACGGTGAAGGAAAACATCGTGAGGAAACCTGCATGCCTGAGAGTTCTCCATAACGTTCTCAAAGGTGTGTGAAGTCTGGCAATCCGCTTGGCCAGCGTAGTAGACTATGGCCAAAACCCTTCTCACTCTGAGAGGACACCCGTGCTCTGTAGTGAGCCGGTAATGGGTTGATCATGATGTGTTTGTCACCTAACTCCTGTGTGTATGTAACAATGGGTTCCTGGATGGTTTGAAAACACAATTACCGGGTAGTTACAGGTAACCTACCGGGTCTCGGTAGGTGGCGCTGATGTCAGTATGTCACCGGGCAGGACGACATCTGCCGGGTCCGCTAGTATAAAGTTAAAAAAATCTTAATGTGATTGTGGATAAAGTTTAACTAACTAGGTAGTTAGCAAACACAACTGAACAGACGCAGTCGTAGGCTGAACTAGTATACCACAAGTGTTGTACACGTGTCGAGTCGCCCGCTTATTTATGCATGGAGTCGTATTACTTTCACGTCTCGAGGAAAAATGTAATCTTCGCTGATGTCATGGAAAATTGATCTTAATAATCCCTACCTACGCTTTACTGAAATACATTTCTTCTAGAAATGTATATCTTCTTCTATTCTATATACATACAATAAAATCGTAGAATTGCCGTATCTGTACATTGAAGATTTTTTCAGTGGGGGATGTTAGGGATAATTAATAGAGTGTGCAGAACGTAAAAAAGCTATTTTTGAAATTTTTGTCTGTTTGTCTTGTGTTGTGTGTTTGTGCGCGCATCATGTAAAAACTACTGAATGGATTGAAATGAAACTCAGCATAATTTAAGTTCATACTACGGAATAACATATAGGATACTTTATATCCCGAAATTCAGAAAGGTTCCCTTGGGAGAGGGGATGAAATTCAAAATGTGTACTTAGCTGTAATTCGTTAACGGGTGGTCCGATTTCATTGATTCTTTTTTTGTTAGAAAGGAAATACTTTAAAGATTAGTGGCTTATCTCTGAAAGGCTGGACCGATTGATTTTGATGGGACTTTCACTGGCGGATGTTTACATTTTGATCTACTTAAACATCCGCCAGTGAACTTTTAACAGTTATTAGCAAGGTATGAGCTCAAAGGAGCTTAGGGAAAACTAAATGATTCTCACGGGATTTTTAAAAACCAATATCCACGCGAACGAAGTCGCGGGGATCAGCTTGTTTAGTAATAAAAGTATATATGGATTGTTATTCTTCTAGAAATGTATTAGGTGAAATAGGTGTTATAAAGTTACAAAGAAATTGTTAGAAAGTAGGCAAAATCAGTTCTAACCTATTTTACCTACTTTTATCTTTGCTCATAATTATGACCACTGATGCCCGGGATTTAGGCCACATAGATTTTAGGTTTTCTAAAAGTCCCGTGTTCTTTTTTATTATAACAGGATATTCTTTGATTTTACGGGATGAAAAGTACCCTATGCCGAGGCATGAAGACGTGTATCGCTATGCCTTTCATCCAGATCAATTCAGCTGTTCAGCCGCGAAAAATTAAAAGATAAACAGACAAAAAAAAAAATATATGTTTGGATATTATGTGATGCCATAGCTAGTGGCGTAACTACAGGGTGGCATTTCGGCAAAATGCCACGGGCCCCGAGCCGAAAGGGGCCCCCGGCCCGAGAGGGCCGTGAGCACAGGAGTATCCTAACATTTAATATTACATCAATTTATCATCAATGATCTTTAATCAATTTAAGTTGCCAACGTTGTTAAAAATGTTTCATATACATGAAAACATTTAAGACTTTGCTAACATTTGTGACAAAATGTTAACTAACAATAATGTTTAATACTACATTTGTATCTGCAGTGTGGCAGCACTATAAGACGAAAATTGCATGACATTTTTTGTTTCAGAACAAAATGTTCATAAACTAACCAAAATGTTCGTCCATGCTCTTTAAATTAAAAGTTACTAGAAAAAGAACTTATTTTAATAGCGTTTTATGTACCTTCTTTACGTACTTAGTTATATGATTTACTAGCGGTCCGCCCCGGCATCGCCCGTGGTACATATTATATAGCCTATAGCATTCAAGATTCACATACATATCCAACGGTGAAAGAATTTTTGAAATCGGTCCCGTAGTTCCTAAGATTAGCGCGTTCAAACAAACAAACTCTTCAGCTTTATAATATTAGAATAGATTTTAAAATAAAATGAATACTTTATCGTTAGTTAAGCTTATTTTCGGCCTACTCGTGCTCATATACAAAACCCCGAAAGCTTTCAGCTCGAACTGCAGAACCGATTCGATTGCCTAGCAGATTGTGACTCTGTGAACGATCTAAACAACAGGCTGGTGGAAACTGTCCATACGATTGGGTCCATTTACTTTAAGACCCACCGTGCAATCAGAACCAAAAAGTTCTCAGATCATACTTTCAAGCTAATGGATAAGAGGCAAGAAATGAGACTGCAGTCTGCAGCAGATGTGTTTGCTTACCGGCAGATTAATAGGCAGATCTCTAAGGCGCAAACGCGAGACTTGCGTAACTTTAATACAGAATGTATTAAAGATACAATCGAGCGAAACAAAGGCGCAAAAGTCTTCGCGAGACATCTGTCTATCGGACAGAGCCAGCTGACGCGATTGAAGACCGACAACGGTAGTCTCACTCATTTCATCAAAGCCTGAGATCTTGAGAGAGATCGAGAACTTTTACGGACAGTTCTACACCTCAACTCAGAAGCCTGTTGAAGATTTGGCTAAAGATCACAGAGCCAAATTGACCCGACACTATGAAGATATCCCGGACGTCAGCCTATACGAGATTAGTATGGCTCTCAAACAACTGAAGAACAACAAGGTGCCAAGCGATGACGGAATCACAACGGAACTCCTGAAAGCAAGTGGAAAACCAGTTCTTAAGATCTTTCAGCGATTGTTCAATTCCGTCATCGACGAGGGTATAACGCCAGAGGCATGGCACAGGAGCGTGGCGGTTCTTTTCTTCAAAAAGGGTGATAACACCTTGCTGAAGAATTATAGACCCATTTTGCTGCTGAGCCATATCTATAAGTTGTTCTCGAGAGTCATTACGAATCGTCTCGCTCGTAGGTTCGACGACTTCCAGCCTCCCGAACAGGCCGGGTTCCGAAAAGGCTTCAGTACCATAGACCACATCCATACGCTGCGGCAGGTTATACAGAAGACCGAAGAGTATAACCAGCCACTTTGTTTGTGGACTATGAGAAAGCCTTTGATTCAGTGGAAACTTGGGCTGTATTAAGATCACTACAGAGATGCCGGATCGTCTATCGGTATATTCAAGCGCTGAAGTGTTTGTACGAAAACGCCACCATGTCAGTCCGTATACAGGATCAAACTACAAGACCAATCCAATTGCAGCGAGGAGTGCGACAGTGAGACGTCATCTCCCCGAAGCTATTTACCGCAGCATTGGAGGACGTCTCTAAGCTTCTGAATTGGAACAAACTTGGCATCAACATCAACGGCGAGTACATCACTCACCTGCAGTTTGCCGATGATATAGTTGTGATGGCAGAGTCTCTGGAAGATCTTAATACAATGCTCAACGACTTCAGCAGGGTTTCTCAACAGGTGGGCCTAAAAATGAACCTGATTAAGACGAAAATTATGTCAAATACTAATGTCTTGCTTCACCCGATAATCGTTGAGAACTCGGCGCTCGAAATTGTAGACGAGTAGGTATATATACCTGGGACACACAGTCCAGCTAGGTAGGTCCAATTTCGAGAAAGAGGTCAACCGCCGAATCCAACTCGGATGAGCAGCGTTAGGGAAGCTTCACGATGTCTTCTCGTCCAAAATTCCTCAATGCCTGAAGACGAAAGTCTTCGAACAGTGCGTGTTGCCAGTGATGATATACAGATGCGAGACATGGTCGCTAGCTATGTGGCAATGGGCGGGGCACATAGTTCGGAGAACCGATGGATGTTGGGGTCCCAAGGTGCTGGAGTGGCGACCTCGCACCGGGAAGGACAGTGTTTTTGCGCCCCCCCCCCCCTCCCCACTAGGTGGACTGACGACATCAAGCGAGTCGCAGGGAGCCGCTGGATACAAGCGGCACAAGACCGTGGCATGTGAACGTCGATCGGTTGATAACGACGACGACGAGCTACTTTATATTGAGCAGAAGGGGCCCCATCTAATTAATTTGCCACGGGCCCCCAACGGTATAGTTACGCCACTGGCCATAGCCGACCAATGCCTTATCTACCAAAGAACTGAGAGTTCTACTACTTAGTTACTCTGTTAGTTCCGCAAAGGAACTTAAAGATTGCGCTTTCGAGCGTCCATTTTGATTTTCTACAGTTTCTAAGTTCTATAGATCGTTTTAGGAATGTTTAAAACATTCTCTAAAGTGAAACAGCTAGTCGATTGAATGCTTCGGCGCTAATATCCACTACTTTATCAGCCAAAATTGTAAGCTAAACAAGATTTTGATTAGTAATGTAAAGTCCCCTTATTCCGTGGTATTTTCATAAAAACTCGAAAGAACGTCAAAAATTAAGCATTTACTACACCTTTCTGAAGAACTGGCTATTTTTATCAGATGCGTTATTTATTTAACTCTTGAAATATCCTAAAAGGACAACAATTACAACTTGATTTAAATGTAAAATTAAATTAAATATGAAGAAAGTCCGAATGCTCCAATTCCGAGGTAAAAATCCTAATTCCGAGGCAAATGGCTCCTAATTCCGTGGGTACAAAATACAAAGGGAAACGAGTAGAATGAATTCTACATGGTGTTCAAAATGAACTGTATCACTACATAGTATAAAACAAATTCTCTTTCTCCGTCCCTATATCCCTATGTCCCTATGTCCCTTTGTACGCTTAAATCTTTAAAACTACGCAACGGATTTTGATGCGGTTTTTTTTAATAGATAGAGTGATTCAAGAGGAAGGTTTATATGTATAATAACATCCATTAAATAGTGGAGAAATACTGTTATTTTTGAGGTTTCTAATGTGATGTCGTAAATAATTACATTTTTTCCGCTTACATTGCAAACGCAGGCTGAACCCTACGAGATTTATCAAAATAATGTACTAAGTATTGTACACATTGAAAAGGTCTACAGAAAACTCCGCGATGGTATTTGTCTATCTCTTATGGATATCCCACAATAACATTTTTTTGTCATTTACTTTTTACGACAAATAATGGCTAATTTTCGAAGCGATTTCAACCAATACAGCATTAATCCTTATCTAATTAAATACCTTAAATACATTGTTGATTTAATATAAATCCATATGGCCTTTTACAGCATATGATTTAAATGAATACTTTCGAAGATATTACAGATTTAAAAATTGCGGCGGCGCGGGCGGGAGCGTGCCTATGAGCGCGTCGGTGGCCGCGGTTCTCCAAGCTCAGTGTCGATAATTTTTGAAACCAAAAAAAAAACACATTACGTAGGATGAAACCCATTGGAAAAGGAGGAGAATATTATAAAAATACAAGGAAAAATAATTTACGGGCGATCTGAGCTCGGGAAAAAAGGGGAGGGGGGGAGTTTTAAGGGTAAAAAACGGTTTATCTCGATTTCCGGCAAAACTAGAAGTCCTATGGAAAAAAATCAAATGGCAAAGTTGTAGGTAATAAAAAGATCTACAACTTTTATATTTACACTTTTTCACATAACCTCAAAATTTATGTGAAAAGTTCAAAAAACCAAGTTTTTGGTTTTTTATTTTTAACTTTTAAAATAAATATTATTTTTTTTCACGGAATCTGGTGAAAACTTACCTTTTTATGTCCCAAATACACTGTAATTTATTTGATTTGAAATATTTAGTTTTTCTCCTTATTTTTGACTTAATATCGACTTAATTCTGACAGCTGTCATTGTCATTTACAGATGAGTTATTTATATGGAGAACAGGGTTAACCACATCTACGATGTACGATTTTACCCCAAACTACTTTAATTCCCTGTCAACATATAAAGCTCTAAGCCGCTTAATAATATTAATAGTTTCGCCCTAAAATAGAAATTGCTAAGAGTGGAAACTAGAAATTGCACACTAACAGCAATAGAAAACAAAAGAAGCACATTGAAAAAATTTATTGAAAAATGGAAGTCGAATGATATTATCACCATGAAGTGTCTGTCAGGCATTTGTCATAATATCTACATGCAGCAGTTGATTTTTATTTGCATAAGTTTTGTTTTTTTTATCTTTTTTGTGGGAATTGTTTTATCTCTGGTAACATTATGAAACGTCAGAATTCCACGGAATTAGTAATTCGGGTATAAGGTGAGATATAGTAAGTTCATTGTGGAAAATATCGTAAAAAGTCAAGCCGCCTGGGAGCTTTCATCGAAAACGCTGCCTAATCCCTGAGCGGGTAGTAGGTACCTACGCATAATATGCTCTACTACCCGTGCGAAGCCGGGGCGGGTCGCTAGTTTATTAATAGATTTCAAAATCAATTCGATACGTATGTAATTGTTTAATTATGTTTGTGTGTAAAATATTAATATATGTATATTATTAATATATATATAGCTGTTCGTTCTGATTCACTGACTCATTCATCGCCTCTCCTGTAAAATTTTGTATGAAAAATTTTTTTTTCACAAATGGTTTCGTATAGAGGACAAAAATTCATTAAGAGGAAAAATATGGAGAGAGCTGATGATTGAGGATTTCGGAGACGGTTGAAGAGCACGCTTAAGGTATTGAAGATAGGTGGGGGTGCTCGAACAAATGTCACTCGAAACGTCATCCAATTGGCAGTGAGCCGAAAAAAAATTCAAAATGGCGAAAAAAAGATGGCCGCCATACAAATTTCGTCGGTGTCCATCTCGAAGGGTATAAAAGATGAAAGAGTTGTTTCTTAGCAAAACATGATCAGGATCCAAAGGTCTACTCGATGAATACAAAAAAAATTCAAAATGGCGGACTTTATTTTTCCATAGAAAATGTATGGCGAATATTGAGAGAGAGTATAAAGTTGTGAACTAGGTATGCAAGGCGATTGATGCGGTTCTTTGGAGAAATCTCAAAGAAAAATATGGGAAGACATGATGATTGAGGGTTTGGAAGATGATTGATGAGCCCGGGCAGAGTTTTGTAGATAGATGGGGGCTGCTCAAACAAAAAATACTCAGAACCTCATCCAATTGGCACTGAGGTGAAAAAAAAAACCAAAATGGCGGATTCAAGATGGCGGCTATACAAATTTCGTCGGTGTCTATCTCACCAAGTATAAAAGATGGAAGAGTGGTTTCTTTGAAAAATATGATCAAGAACTAAAAAACAAGATGGCGGAATTTATTTTTCTACACAAAAAAAATTTTTGATGGTTTCGTGTAGAAAACAAAAATTCATGCGGAGGAAAAATACGGAAAGAGCTGATGATCGAAGACTTTGGAGACGGATGAAGAGCACGGCGAGGGTATTGAAGATAGGTGGGACGTGCTCAAACAAAAACTACTCGAATCCTCGCGGTCCGCTTGCGGGCCGCGCACCCACGCGCCGTACTAGTTAATATATATATAGCTGCTCGTGCTGATTCATTCACTCACTAACTGACTGACTGATTGATCACCTCTCCTGTAAAATTTTGTATGAAAATTATTTTTTTCCCAAATGGTTTCGTATAGAGGATAAAAATTCATTCAGAACAAAAATATGGAGAGAGCTGATGATTGAGGATTTCAGAGACGAGCGATGGGCACGCTTAAGGTATTAAAGATAGGTGGCGGGTGCTCGAGCAAATGTCACTTGAAACGTCATCCAATTGGCAGCGAGCTGAAAAAAAATTCAAAATGGCGAAAATAAGATGGCCGCCATACAAATTTCGTCGGTCTCCATCTCGGAAGGTATAAAAGATAGAAGAGTAGTTTCGTGGCAAAAGATGATCAGGATCCGATGGTTTATTGGACAAATAGAAAAAAAAAATCAAAATGGCGGAATTTATTTTTCCATAGAAAATGTATGGCGAATATTGAGAGAGAGAAGTTGTGAACAATGCAGGCCTTTGATGCGGTTCTTTGGAGAACTCTCAAAGAAAAATATGGGAAGACATGATGATTGAGGGTTTGGAAGACGGTTGAGCAGCCCGGGCAGGGTATTGTGGATAGGTGGGAGGTGCTCAAACAAAAATTACTCAAAACCTCATCCCATTGGCACTGAGCTGAAGAAAAACCCAAAATGGTGGATACAAGATGGCGGCCATACAAATTTCGTCGGTGATTATCTCACTAAGTATAAAAGATGGAAGAGTGGTTTTTTTTAGCAAAAGATAATCAAAACTTAATAGGAGTCAAATAGTGGCCTTGAAGTCACGTGGCCTTTACTTCCTTTTACAGTACCGCGAGCCTCAATAAATTCAAGGCGGTGCGTACGAATGTATGTTAACGACCTGTATGGTTAGTTCGAGCTTGCACACTTCGAAAACGGTACTAGATTTGAATATCGAAAAACTATAATATCAGAGCAAAATCAACCCTAATACTCTTTTAAAGTCATAATGTAGTAGGGTACTTCGAATATTTATTTTAAAAATTTCTGCTTGGGGCGTAGACGAATGGCTGAATATATTGGCGGACTCAAACCTTAAAACCAGCCAGTTTGGTTGCATTTCACTCTCAAGTCATGTTAGTCAATGTGTTTCGATACTCGAATTTCTATCATCGTTTCCCCAATGTACAAAGTCGGCATAAGGCCTCTGTACTCACTAGGTTAGCAATCAGCTGTTCGACAAAAATCTTAGATTTGATAACATGACAGGTTTAGGTATGACAAAGGAGGTAGCTTGGATGGGATGCCACGTGTGTGGATACACTGGCACTGTCTCACATACAGGTGACCTCCGTGGCGGCCGGAGCGGCAGCCACTAAGGCGGAAAGGGCTTTTGGGGAGGAGACCATGGGTTCGTAGGGCGAGGATGCTAGGTCCTTTTTTAAGGGCCTGTCATCCCGTCTCGTGGAGTCCACGGGTGACCGGAGGGCTGGCAGTATAATATTGTACTCTGTATTACTACTGTATAATATTGTACTACTGTATATATAATATAATATACTCCTACCTATCTAGAATGTGCCCCTGGCTGTGCCCCTCACCCATCTTTCAAACCTTCGATCATCATCACTCTCCGTATTTTTGCTCCGAATAATTTGTAAGGATGAGATTTCTTAAAAAAAAAAAAAACTAAATTTACATTTGTACAATCGTTTTTTTTAGCTCACTGCCAATCGGATGATGTTTCGAGTGATATTTGTTTGAGCACCACCCACCAATCTTCAATAGGTGCACTGGCCGTGCTCCTCATCCGACTCCTAAATCCTCAATCATCAGCTGTCTCAATATTTTTCCTTCGCATGATTTTTTGTCTTCTATACGAAACCATCAATGAAAAAAACAATTTGTACGGAAAAATAAATTCTGACATCTTGATTTATTTTCTATCCATTTAGTAGATCTTTAGGTCTTGATCATATTTTGCCCAGAAAATACTCTTCCATCTTTTATACTTAGTGAGACATCGACGAAATTAGTATAGCCGCCATTTTGAATCTGCCATTTTGGGGTTTTTTTCAGTTCAGTGCCAACTGGATGAGGTTTCGAGTAATTTTTGCTTGAGCACCTCCCACCTCTACAATACCCTGCCCGGGCTCCTCAACCATCTTCCGAACCCTCAATCATCATATCTTCCCATATTTTTTTTGAGATTTCTCCAAAAAACCACATCAAAGCCTTGCATAGTTTACAAGTTGTAGTCTCTTCAATATTCGCCATACATTTTCTATGGAAAAATAAATTCCACCATTTTGGTTTTTTTCTATTCCTCGAATAGACCTTTGGATCCTG
Source organism: Melanargia galathea (assembly GCA_920104075.1). Classification (NCBI taxonomy): domain Eukaryota; kingdom Metazoa; phylum Arthropoda; class Insecta; order Lepidoptera; family Nymphalidae; genus Melanargia; species Melanargia galathea. Next base: position 7,448,486 of record OV049864.1, read on the forward strand.
ATCATCTGTTGCTAGGAAACCACTCTTCCATTTTTTTACCCTCCGAGGTGGACACCGACGAAATTTGTATGGCGGCCATCTTTTTTTCGCCATTTTGAATTTTTTTCAGCTCACTGCCAATTGGATGACGTTTTGAATGACATTTGCTCAAGCACCCCCCTTCTATCTTCAATACCTTAAGCGTGCTCTTCACCCGTCTCCGAAATCCTCAATCATCAGCTCTCTCCATATTTTTGTTCCGAATGAATTTTTGTCTTCTATACGGAATCATTAGTGAAAAAAAATTTTTATACAAAATTTTACAGGAGGGGTGATCAATGAGTGAGTCAGTGAATGAATCAGCACGAGCAATAATAAGATAAACGTTTTAGAGTATGAATGTTTGCGTGACTGAACGCGAATGATACTTGGTGTAACTGAAACCATCCTGAAATATTGTGAGCATCCTGTATTTTATTTCTATACATACCACATAATTAGAGGCTCATAGAACCTTATTCCGAGGTAGTATTTCTATCCATACCACATAATTAGGGGCTCATAGAACCTTATTCCGAGGTAATACCACGGAATTGAGTTTTGTAACAAAAAACACGTTTCCTAATTCCGAGTGTTAAAAAAGAAAAGATTTTTCCATAATAAACAAATAATTTAAAGCTTAATTAGATTATCTTCGTAAATATGTACAATACTCTCTCAAAATTGCATCGAAACATGTATAAATTTAATTTTCTTTTAAATTAATTTTCTTTAGCTTTCCCATACAATCTATCAATAAATTACCTAAATAGGTAAACTTTGACACGGTATAGTTAGTGATTGAGACGCCAAAGTGTACCTCGTAATTAGGACTCTGTAACCTTATTGCCTATTTAAATATTCAAAACCGAAACAAGAAGTATTTAACATAAAACGACTCTAAAAATTGAAAAAGTTATGAAGTCTATGAAATCGCAATTCCGCGGTATACCACGGCGTTAGGAACCGGCTAAAATATTTGGCACCTAACGCCGAGGTATTTTCAAAACCTATTTTCACCTTAATTTCTTTACAAATATTCACAAAAGTTGATTGTTTTCGATTGAAAATATAGTCCTTCAAATATTCAAATCTAAATAAAAACAAATAAAGCTCAAAATTAACGGATAAACACTATTTAAAAAAATGTAGGTATTTCGTGCACGAGGTCCAAAATGTATGAAACATGCGTTCGGGCCGGCTGCTAGTGTAAAACTCGCCGGTTATTTTAAAACATATACATATAAAACCAACAATTTCGTCATTTATCTATGGAATGATAAACTATCAATTGATTAAGATATGTTGCAGTAAAATATTGCTTGGTGATCGGTTGAAAACGCTGTTTTTCTATATACCTCGGAATTGGGTGCCAATTTTAGAATACCACGGAATAAGGAGACTTTACCTTAAATATTAATATACCTAATTGGTATGTATACCTATAGAAAACGATGAGTATACCAATGTCGTTTTAACCGATTGACGTTCAGTACCCTACTGGACTGGAGTATCTGGAAGGGATTTCCACACTTCACGTTCTTGTACCATTTGTGTCCAGCAGTTTTTTGCGTCTCGTTTGATGTCTAAGTATTTATTAGGGTCATCGCACGTGTAATCCGAGCCTTGCCCACGCGTCGTATACGCCTTTCGTTTAAAATTTTACCGTACATGACACGATATAAAGTTCACATTTCAATGCTTTATCTTGAGTCGAGTTGGCGTTGAGTCGTTGCCGTGTGCGTCAGACCTTGTGCCAGAGAAGTCCTGGGTAATATAGAAAATCAAAATTATTTTCCAATACATTCGATATCAAATATAAGAGCTGCGAAGGTATTCGCAATAAATTGAATGGGGAAATAAATAGGAGGCAATCAGAACTCACGTCTACAGCCCCCACACACTGCTTTGATAATAAACGGAACGCATTATGATATAACGTTTATTGTTATTGCTTATTTAGTTATTACCTACTGGTTTAGCGGTACAAACACTCGATTTAATTTGCATTGCATACCTAATCAACCCAGGGAAAATATAAATTTTTGAGAAATTATATAACTAGTACTAGCGGTCCACCTCGGCTTCGCCCTCGGTCCATATTATATAGTCTATAACACTCAAGGATCACATACATATCCAACGGTGAAAGAATTTTTGAAATCGGTCTAGTAGTACCTGAGTTTTTTTTTTTAATTGAAAGATAGGCTTACGATTGACGACAATCATGCCTGAAAAGCCATGATGAGGTCTAAGTTGGAGCGCGCTTGCCTAGAAAATGCCTATTCACTCTTGCCTTGAAGGTACTCAGGTCGTACGAGGAGGGGAACACGGAAGCCAGTAGGTCGTTCCACACCCTAGCGGTTCGTATCAGAAACGTAGACCGAAAGCGTTTCGTGCGAGCTGACTGAACGTCTACCACATAGGGATGCCATCGCTCACGACTTCTCGCTGTTCTGTGGTGAAATGGTGAAAGAGGAACTAGGTTAAAAAGTTCCTAAGCACACTCTCCAAAGTATATCAGATAAAAGACCGATAGACAAGCGACATTGCGTCGGTGCTGTAGACTGAGTCGGTGCTGTAGAGTTGTTCAAACAAACAAACTCTTCAGCTCTAGGTATAATATTAGTATTGATACCTAGTAGAATTACAATAATTAGGGCTTGATTCACCACCTTCTGATAAGTGTCGGATAACTTATTCACAACTTTTGTCTTTGTCACTTGACTACTTAGTAAGAAAGTGACAAAATTTACGTTTAAGCAATCTGACACTGATCAGAAGGTGGTGAAATAGTAGTGTTCTTTGCTACAAGCCTTAGGGCCTCAGTTTATACCTCAGTTGGCTTAGACTAAAAAATTCAGGTTTCCAAAAAAAGGCTCGTCTCTGTATACTTAATATATACTTGATCGAACTTTTAGCTTCGATAGCTTCAGTTACTTACTGAATATTTATTTTATGTAACGAATTGGCGATTGAATAATGAATACGTTAAAATGTTGTTGTTGTTGAATGTTGAATTACGTTACAGGAAACCATTTAACACAAAAAGCCGACACCTAACGTTGTAAAGGTATTTAATTTACAACATCAGCAAAAGCTATTTGCAAACTAATTCCCTAATGAACAAGAATTTTGAAACAACAAATACTTAGCACTACGAATATGTTTCCACTATCTTGACGTATGTTTATCACGGAGCCCTCTCCATAAATAACATCTTCTCGGTACGGAATTCCTCTCGCATAGATAACTTATTCCCCAAAACCCTCTCTCTATACAATGACTAGCAAATAATTGCTGACTCTGTTCACATCAACAAGAAGGATTCTTCTCCTTAATTATAAAATCCTTCCTTTCTGAAAGCTATACTTTTGCTTCGATCTAGGTAACTTCTGTACTATTTATGGGAGTACTTACCTACTTATAAATAATCGCTACAATCTATAAGAACAAATACGGCGGCCAATCTTAACGGACGCCAATGAATAACGGATGACCAATCTTAGCTATCTACAACTTTTGTCTTTGTCACTTGACATAAAGTAAGCAAGTGACAAAACTTACGTTTAAGCTATCCGACACTTATCAGAAGGTGGTGAAACAGGCCCTAAGAGTTCAAAACGGCTAGTATGAGCAAAAGTAGATGATCCGGAAATAACTACCTTACCAGATAAAAGGACACGTGATTATTATTTGACACATTGTAAAAACTGTGATTATTGCAAGCAGCATAATCACTGAGTGTATAGCATAACTATCAAATTATATATGGAGGATACCTACCTTTAAGTTTAATGCTGAAGTGTATTTCTTTTCGTCGTAAAATTCTTGGAGATCCAGGCCTGAAATTCTTTAGAGATTGCCTGGAGGAGATCTCTAGGTATTTGTGATAATATCGCCCTTTGTACCAAAAGCGTTGTATAGTTCGTTCGGTAACTTAGTGTCGGTACAGGCGCAGGTGCTCTTAGTATTCTGCTTTTATTTTTATTACTTTTTTTCTGTTTGTAATATTTTTTCTATTCTAACAGAATCTCCGAATAGTCTGCCAATCCGCACTTGGCCAGCGTGGTAGACTATGGTTAAAATCCTTCTCATTTTGAGAGAAGACCCGTGTTCATGATAATATTATATTTTATGTTTATGGTTATATTGTAATAAAATACGAATATAAAAAAATATAAAAAGGAAAGAGAATTTTAATTAAAAAATATGAGTATGTATAAAACGCCAAACCCGCTTGTGCCGTGCACGCCGCGCGGCATGCTTTGAAGTCGCGGCGGCGTCTTTGGTAAAACACCGCGCGGCGGAGGCGGCCAGACACAAAGGGCGACCGTAAGAAAATGAACAGACTATAACCGTAGCGTTTAAGGTTTTACTTTCCAACTTATTATATTCTTCTCAATATGTATTTCAAATTAATTATTTGGGTTTTTGACTTGTCTTTCAAACAATTTGCTTATACGCTCCTTGTAGATATAGTTAATCTCGTTTTATGCGTTTTTTAAATGACCTCCAAAAACCGGCCAAGTGCATGGCGGGCCACGCGCAGTGTAGGGTTCCGTAGTCACAATCCTCGATAAACAGATATAACTCCTTTACCTGTGAAGCCTACTTAGCCGTGATAGTTTTCCTTTAAAATTGATTATATATACTACAGCTGTGAATTTTTTCATGTTCCTGTATACTGCCATTCGACTGATAGAGGGGGGAGGACACTTGACTCTAATAAAAATTAGCACTTTAAAACATCATATTTTACAAACGGATCTAGAAATTGAAAAATGAAGTTCCCCCACCCACAATATTTTTAAAAGACCTATTCAACGATACCCCACAATATGGGGTAGACGAGAAAAAAAATATTCATCCCCACTTTACATGTAGGGGAGCTACCCTAAAAAAAAATATTTATCAAAATTTTATTTCACCACTTTGTTGGCGTAATTAATATTTATACCCATGCCAAATTACAGATTTCTAGCACTAATAGTCTCTGAGATTAACCGAGGACGGACGGACGGACAGTCAGACAGACAGACAAACAGACAGACGGACGGACGGACGGACATGGCGAAACTATAAGGGATCCTTGTTTGCTACGGAACCCTAAAAAGGGGGAGATTATTCAGTGCGTATTTTTTTAACTAAGATTCAATATGAAGAATATAGCAATTGTGAGGACCAGTTTAGTGGGAACGTCGTAGAAGGTTCATATTACATTTTTTACTAATGCAATGATATTGCATAATTTACCGCGTAATTCGCTCATACGTCATATAGTCAGTTGCATCATCGGCAGTTGTGGTACGGTTACCGTCAAAGTTTGACCACAAAAAAAGCGAAAGGATCCCCAAAGTCAGTTTTCGTTAACTTTAAACCATCACCCTAAACCTTTGGAAAAGAAAATAAACAACGGAGAACGCCCCTCGTGAAAGTTTATAAAACACTCTTGTTTGGCATACAAATTGACAATCTCCGGTGAACGGGAACTTATATTGCTCTGAACTTGTAGTGAATTGACCTGAAATATCGGGCACGACTATGGTATAATACAGGGTATATCGAATACAAGCGCTATTATCATACTACCTGAACACAATCCAATACCAATAACCATTTGTCTTAATAATTACTTGGTATACATAGTATTAGGGGTAAAGTATTTAGTTTTTTTTTCCAAATCGGCAATGTAAAGGTGCGTCCAAACTTGTATTCACCGAACCGAACTTTGTAACATTACCGCGAACTTGTTACGCTCAATGTGGACGGCGCAGCGGACCGCGCTTGAGATGGGTTACTGCGTAACAGTTCGGCATAACAATTGTTCGCGTAACAAATGCCGTCCATACTACCATACCTGTTACGCGGTGTTGACACGGTTACGCAGTTCGGTTCGGTGAAATGTTACAAGTTTGGACGCACCTTAACGTGTACAGCTCGGGGTCAATGCCCCGCTTGTGGTGTAGGTACTGTAGAGCGAGGCGGGACGGGCGGCCGGCGGCAATTCTAAAAAATACGGGAAATATTTAAATTTTTTTTTCGCGTTTAATTTATGGTATCTTGTCAGTAATAATCACTACTATTACAATGTCATCGTTTCCGAGAGCGGTCACCTTAACAATATTATATCTATTAACGGCATTAATGGACAGACGCACCACGCTTACAATTTTATTACATGTGAATTGTGAGTCATGGCCCACATTAGACGCTCTAGGGGGTGAGAAGGTTCCCTTTTGTCTTTTCGTTTTTGACACGTCGCTTTGTTTGGCCCCCTGCCCTAATTTTCTTTGTGTCACGGTTTCAAATGCATACCTGTACTAAACTATACGTGACGACCGAAGTGGAAAATCTTCTACGTTGTCTCTGACGGTACGTTTTCTCCACATACAAGCAGCATGAAGTTATACCGATTGCTTTGAGTGCATTCACGATTTAAACGATGTTAGGTACATGGGGCGAAATGGACGCTTATAATAATATCTTTTCGTATCATGTCACCTGAACACACCGACAAACATGTTTGTATAGATTTGCCAAAAGCCAAGGCTGCGATATTTTACTTTTCAAATTTTTTAAATGTTTTTGTTAAATAAGATTTTACTAAGTATTTGTATGTATCTAAAGTTAGCATAGATAGACTTTTTCAGACGGAAATAAATCAGAGTATCTACCTACAAGCTGTGATAGCCTAGTGGTTAGGACGACCGACTTCTAATCGGAGGTCGTGGGTTCGATCCCGGGGCACGCACCTCTAACTTTTCGGAGTTATGTGCGTTTTAAGTATTTAAATATCACTCGCTTTAACGGTGAAGGAAAACATCGTGAGGAAACCTGCATGCCTGAGAGTTCTCCATAACGTTCTCAAAGGTGTGTGAAGTCTGCCAATCCGCTTGGCCAGCGTGGTAGACTATGGCATAAACCCTTCTCACTCTGAGAGGAGACCCGTGTTCTGTAGTGAGCCGGTAATGGGTTGATCATGAGTCATGATGATCTACCTACATAGACTTCGAAAATTACACAGAAGGGCATTTATTGACTCTTTAGAATAATCGTCAGATTTTTATTAATATCCCCAAACCACAGAATACATGTTAGTACAAACCAACGTGATTAGTCGAGCTACATACCACAATAGCATACGTGCAAGAGTTATAGGTAGGTCCACGGTAGGTCGGTACAACGTAAAATCAACAACGCATTCAGTAGAGCGTAAAACAAGGGGGGTGCAAAAGGGGGTGTGGGGGTGTTTAAAGTGCAAAGGTGCAATCAATGTTTCTATTTATAGCCTCTGCCCGGGAACGGCTCTACACGTACCTGGGGCTTTCAATTGTTACTTGTTAGCTACAAGCAGTTCCTAGTTACTGTAGCTTCTTTGTTAACAACAGGCCTAGAGAACAAACAAAGACATTTTCTGTTTTTATCGTTGATTGCTTCTTAATCTTACTTTTGCTCGGACTGATTATTTCTGCAGCGAAGGTTTTTAACGGAATTTTGGGATGGAAACCTTAATGACAAAATGTGAAACAAACGAACGATGTTGGCTGGGCAGCGCGTATTGCTGGCTATATGAGTGAGTGAAACAGAGTACACGAGTCATCTCGCTCGCTCACAAAGGCATTGGGCAATTGAGAGAGTCAGAAAATGTTTCGCTTCTGTAGGGCATCCTACGGCTCTTACACCTATACTACGGCTATATATACCTACACCTCATGGGTATTTTTGCAATCAGAATCATTTATTTCATGTATAGAGCAAAACTCTACCACTCGATTCGGAGTTGATATTCTACTTTTTAACCGAGTTTCGCAACTGAATGTTATACCCGATGGTGTTGCAGTGATTGAAGGTTCACTCTTAACTTAAAATAAAAACTTATAAAAATTAACTCTGAATTAAAAATAAACATTTTATAAAACTATATCTACTACTACAACTACAGTTTTTTAATGGTAGAAGTATCAAAATGTTAGCTGTTTATTATATTAGACATAATTCGCCATTTCAACGATCCCAATGCTTTTCGACAGTCAGTAACAATATCCATTATGTATTACCAAATCTATTTTAATACCATAATACGATCACATACGTACAAGCCTTCCAAGAATTCCACATCGCAAACTAATAAATACATGAATCGATACCAACAAATTGAAACAATACAATTAGTTTCTCATTTTTTGCGTCTTATCTCGGTGATCGTATACAAAGGGTATGCATCAATGATGTTAAGTCATCCGGATCAGCCTCAGTAATGGGTGTCCCCCAAGGCTCTATTCTAGGTCCATTCATGTTTCTGGTTTATATTAATGACTTACCACATTTCGTCAAAAATGCTTGCGATATTGTACTATTTGCTGATGATGCGTCTTTGATTTTTAAAGTCAATAGAACCAAAGACAATTTTGACGATGTAAATAATACTTTATCTCAAGTTTCACACTGGTTTACTATAAACAATCTACTTCTAAATGCAAAAAAAACCAAGTGTGTCGAGTTTCTATTGCCCAATACAAGGGTTACTTGTAATAATTTAAAGATAAGTGGTGAGCCATTGAAAACTGAGGACACAACTGTGTTCTTGGGAATAACCCTGGATGCAAAGCTTCAATGGGGCACCCATATAGCAACGCTTGCTGGCAAGCTTAGCTCTGCTGCTTACGCTGTTAGAAAGATTCGACAGTTAACAGATGTTGAAACTGCAAAAATTGTTTACTTTGCATATTTCCATAGTATTATGTCGTATGGAATCTTACTATGGGGTAAAGCAGCTGATATTGAAAAAATTTTCGTTTTACAAAAAAGGGCAATTCGTGCAATTTATAATTTAAAACCGCGGGATTCCCTTCGAGAGAAATTTAAAGAAATAGGTATTCTTACAGTAGCTTCTCAATATATTTATAACAACATAATTTTTGTTAAGCAAAACATTCAATAAAAAGTGTGAATTACACGATAGGCAATTAAGAAATAGAAATAGACTCGTGATTCCTCGATTACGCCTCAAAAAGGTCCAAAGGTCGTTTGTGGGAATGGGCGTAATGTTCTATAACAAAATTCCACAACAAATCTTAGATTTGCCTTTACACAAGTTTAAGAATTCTATTAAAAGCATGGATTTAATTTATTCGCTTTATACGCTATTATAACTTGAGGAGTATTCGATTATTGGTGTTCAATTCGATGCTTTAATCATGGGTAGCCTAAGTATGTCACGCTCTCTTTAAACATTTCTGTGGTGGTGTCGTGTGGTGCGGGTTGTTACGTTCCCTCAAATATGGTTGAGCGAAGCAATGGCTGGGTCATGCGTCATGCTCGTGAACGGGTGCCGCCGTCGGAAATGGGGCTACTTTTGTCTGCCCTTCTTAACGTGTAGAATTGTAAGCACCATTCCGAACCAGAGGTAGATTCATTTGTCGATTCAAAAGCACTTGTAAAAGTTTATCTGAATAAAAAATATGTCTTAGACTTGCCTTTACACAAGTTTAAGAACTTTATTAAAAGTATGCTCATAAAAAAAGCTTATTATACAATTGAAGATTATATAAACGATAAAAAAGCTTGGATTTAACTCGTTCCAGCAATGCGCGAGACGGCATTTCAATCATGTACATTAATAATAGTAATTGTTATAATGTTATTTTTAAAAAAGAGCAACCGCCGAGTTTCTTGCAGGTTCTTCTCGGCTGGAACTGCATTCCGAACCTGTGGTAGACTCAATCGACGATTCAAAAGCACTTGTAAAAGTTTATTTGAATACTAGCTGACCCCCGCGACTTCGTTCGCGTGTTTTTAGGTTTTATATAGGATCGGATCGGATCCCATAATTCTTTTATGTACCTAAACTAAATGTAGCCTGTTACTCCTTATAACATTGAAAGTTCCATTAAAATCGATCCAGCCGTTTCGGAGATTAGCTGGAACAAATAGACAGAACTACAAACATAAATTTAAACGCACGCCAGCTTAAAATAAGCCGTACGTACAAAGATCCGGGACCCAAGTTATTGGAACCCAATAAATGCCTGTCATTTCTAAACTAAAAAACGTATGACCTTGAAATATTTACGGGACAATACTTAAAGTACTACCTTTCTAACAAAAAAAGAATGAGTGAAATCGAATAACGCGTTAATGAATTACAGCTATATACACGTTTTAACTTTCATCCCCTCTCCCAAGGGAACCGTGCTGAATTTCGGGATAAAAAGTATCCTATAACCTACCTCGGAGTATAAACTCAAATCGTACCAAGTTTCATTCGAATCCATTCAGTAGTTTCGGCGTGATGCGCGGCCAAGATACAGACAGACAGACAGACAGACAGACAGACAGACAGACAGACAGACAGACAGACAGACAGACAGACAGACAGACAAAAATGAAAAAAATTGCAGTTTTGGATTCAGTATCGATTATAGAGTGCCCTCCGATAAAAATTTTCAAAATATCTTCAATGTACAGAATTGGATCTGTTACAGTTTTATTATATTATAGAAAAAACTTTTCTATTCTATTCTATTTACAATCATTCCCCCCCCCCCCCATTTCAACCCCATAAATCCAATATAGATAATTCGATACGATTTAAACCATCAATGTCGAAGTACTAGAACAGTAACAATTTGTAAGCGGGCAAACTACGTCATATCCGAGCTAGCTGTCCCTCTCTGCAATCCCTGGGAAACCTAGAAACCTGCACAATTCAAGGACTCCAGCAATCGATTTTGAGCTGTATGGCGCAGGTAACAAAGTGGCACGGACAGCCTGTTTGATTACATGGTATACCTATATGTAGGTACATAGGCTATGCGTATGACCTGTTGCATCGATTGCAAGTATGTATAATCAATACGAAATGCAGGGAGAAGAGCCGATTGCGAGATGAATTTTGTAGATTTTTTGGTCATCTTATCTGTCCAAATGCAGCGGATTTTTTAAAGAATATACCTACTTAAGCCATGTCAATCATATACTCCAATTTAAGCGTAAAGCTTGTTCTAGGAGTATCCTTGAGGTATATTTAAGTAAATCTTGTACGAATAATATTAACCGATGTATATATATATGTTTTAAATACAGTCATAACGTCTCTATTAATGTTGGGAATTTTAAACTACTTACCTGCGTTGTGAGTTTACTCAGTTAATTGTTAATGTGCAAACTAAACTACACCCTCAACTAACAAAACAATTTGAGCAATGTCAATAACTTAGTTGCTTATACTGTATACCTACCTACTTGGTTTATCTAAATTGTATCAACCACTGAATAAGTAGGTACCTAGGTATTCAGTGATATCAACAATGTCTTATGTTCGGGATTTCATTATTAAGTAATTATTATTATTTGTGCTTTTTATATTTAAGAGGAATTTATCTCAAGCAAGCCCCTTAGTTTTTATTTGAATATTAATGTGGCTCAAAGATTTATAAACCAAGACTTGTATATATATGTAAATCTTTCCGTATAGCATTCAAATTAGGTACATTTATTACGGGAACTACAGCCACAGATATTAGTTTCTAGGGCGTGTCTACAAAATTTCGTTGAATAAGCTTGGTCTACAAGTATAAATTATAAAATTTAAAAAACCCCCGACATTCACCATTTTGTGGCGGCGGCCATCTTGGATTTGCATAGTGCTATTCTACTAGTCAAGCCCTTTCATTTGATACCCAAATTAAGGGAGTTATGAAAAAATATGTAATCCGCCATTTTGTAGCGGCGGCCATCTTGGATCGATTATCATCAAACATAACAACACTCTCGACTAATTCACCTTTCAAACAAAAAAAACCGCTTTCAAATCGGTCCACCCGTTTGAGCGCCACAGGGGAACAGACAGACACACACACAGACAAGTCAAACTTATTTTTAACCCCCGTCGTTTTTGCGTCGGGGGTTAAAAATGGGGATCAAACTTCATTAGTATGTGGCGTGCTGGCGTGCTCCACAGAGATACTTGTCAACATAAGAATTTCAAATTTTCTTCACATCTTTTTAAAATTTATAAGAATGCTATAATATAAATGAAAAAACTGAAACAAAACTTTATTTTGTCATAAATAAGAGTCAATATCAAATATATAAGACTTTGGTGTCATGCCGTCGGGATCCTATCTGGTCTAAGGGTGCATTTTCGGCAACACTTATCTTTTGACTTTAGGCTACAATCAGATGTACTTAAAAAAGAGCACTATTGCATAAATTATATATCTATATTCAATTGCCTTTGTTCATTATTGTATAAAGTGTAACGGGAAGGGCCGTGGAAGACAAATGCCTAGAGCGGTTCATACGTTGGAGTAGATACAATACATGTAAAATCTATTTATAGGATTGAAATCTTGTTTTGTTTTACACCGGGTCTTGGTTGTAAAAATGGTCCTTAAGTAATAAATAACATCTGCGGGCTTACTAAAACTTTGCCAATGCCTCCAAAAGTGGTTGCCCTAAATTCGATGATTGATCGGCACGAGTACAAAATGTAAGGATAACAGAAGTGATGCGAGAAACTTTATGACGGTCGGGTAAATTCTGGTCATGTAACTACATATTATTATGTTGTAACATAGTTGTCGTTGGTAGATTAAGGGCTAGAGTAGTATAAATAATTTGAACATGAACTGTGTGGTCGGTGAATACCCGACTACATATTATAATTATTATCATGATTTCGATTTTTCTGGTGGCTACTACCTAAAATTAGTCATGGAGTTACCTAGTAGCGATTATATCGATAATGAGCATCGAAAGGATATTAGACTATTTATTAACTTCTTGTTATTCTAAGGGACTTTGTTAGCGTCTATGGTCATATGGTGTCAGGATTGAATGGTTTTCAAAGTTCATATTCTGCCAAAGCTCTGTTGAAAGTTCACAAGAAGTTTAATCACGACACTAAAACATAAGACCTATCTACTAGTTATATTTATCTAAGTGATTTTAAATTTAAGTTCCCTTTTTCATCCCACAAATGGCGTAAACTCGATAAGCAAAACAGGGTTTCAGTGTAATTACATTCAGGCTCTTAACAAGATGGTGGTTCAAGCCTTCCTCTTTCGAATATCATTTGACTTTCAACCCCTCGAATACGACCTTGACCTGAATCCACCCTAATTTTATCGTTAGCGAGCTATCGAATGATATCCTTAAAGAAATGTATTGATATCTAATCGTCTAAACGAGACTATAATCTTCGGGTTTTGCTGTAAACGTTATTTTGGAAAAAGCCTAGTGACTGAGTTCTATCCCGGCACGCACCTTTAACTTTTCCAAGTTACGTGTGTTTTAAGTAATTAAATATCACTTGTTATAACGGTGAAGGAAAACATCGTGAGGAAACCTGCACCTCTGAGAGTTCTGTATTTCTCAAAGTCATGTGAAGTCTACCAATCCGCACTTGGCTAGCGTGGTGGACTATGGCCTGAACCATTCTCACTCTGAGAGGAGACCCGTGCCCTGTTATAGTGGGCCGGTAATGGATTGATAATGCTGATGAAAAAATGGTATTTTGGACGCTATAAACTAAACTGATTAACTGCAGATACTTTTACAGGCAAGTGTAGGAATATAATACCTATATAGTAAATCTAAACATCTTTATTGATATTAAGGTAGGTTAATACATTTTCACAACCGCTGAACTGATCTTGATAAAATTTTGCAAAAGATACCTTATCTTGCATCCCGAAGATAGACATAATTAAGCTGGTTTTTTATCCCGTAATTAAATTGTTCCCACATGTTTTTTTTGTCTAATATAATTAGTTGTTAACGCCATTTACTACATACACGCATACATTTGCAATTCACACGCTCAACGCATACACAAATGTCATATTCCTTTCTTCCTATCTCCCTATCTCTGTCCTTTGGCTCAAAGAAGAAAGAGACAACGAAGGAAGACACCGCCATCTAATTAGCTCATTAGTCAAAATTTAACTCTCGCGCCGCGTACACGCGACGCCGCCGCACCGCTTGACTCCGCCGCTCCGCTTTTTATAGTGCAAAACCCTTGTGCTATTGTGAACTTTGAACTTTACAAAACCCGTGCTTAACCCAAGGAACTTTTTCAAACTTTTACACGCTCTGTATATGGTGAAAACGAAAGCACCGAACCAGTGCATCGAAGGCGCTTAAAGGGCAGTTGTCACACGTAAGTGAGCCGTCCTTTCTATAATCACTTTCATCACCATATTCTTGGTCCTTCTACCACGGATCCTTGATCCTTCTCCCTCGGATAATCCTTTTTATCCCGCTATATATGTAAATATACACCGCTAACCCGCTATTCCGCTATATTTCACGTACAAAACACGCCAACTACACACCGCCATTTTGTATTCATGTCCGTTAATACACAATTCTCACAATGACTGACAAAAACGACTTCGCAATCGAAATTCGTATTTTGGAAGCCAAGCAACAAAGTTTATATAAACAAATACAAAATTTATACGATTTGTCTCGCGATCTTTCGAACGATGCAGTACAAAGAAATTTCCTCATTCGAGTTAAATTCATAGATACCTTACGCCAGGATTACAACTCAGTTACGGAGCAGTTAAACATAGCTAATTTAAAAGCTAATCCAAAGGCTATAATCAATTTTGAGACCTTAGTAGCATTCGATGAATTATATTGTCATATTAAATCTGCCGAATCTGATGCTTTAACGAAAATATCTCAAAATTCATCGCAAAACCTAGATTTACTCAAAAAACTGCCTGCTTTGGAGCTGAGAAGTTTCGATGGCACGCCAAGTAAATGGACAGCGTTTTATGAGAATTTTAGCACACTTATCCATAACAATGCCAAATTATCTAACGCCGAAAAGGTGCAATACCTACTAGGGAAATTAACAGATAAAGCGCTGCTAGTTTGCTCAGGCATACAGCCTGTCGCCGCGAACTATGAAATAATATGGAATAGTTTAAAGGAAAAATATGAAGATAAAAGAACGTTAGCTTCAATGTACCTAGAACAAATTTTATCTTTCAAGGGAAGTCAAACACCCACGCAAAATTCTTTAGATTCATTCATTGAACAATTTTGTTCTTCGCAAGCCGCTTTGAAACGCTTAGAAATTGAAGATCTAGCCGATTTCATTTTCACCTACCTCGCATTGTCGAAGTTAGACAAAGAAACCGTAACATTATTCGAGCAAACGCATCGTAAAGAAAAAATACCTACTTTCGATTCATTAGTTCAGAACAAAGCAAAATTTATATGCTACGCAGTGCCTCGTTCACTACGGTGAAACCAAATCCACCGCCCGCGACGGTTAAACGAAATGTTAACCTACCCGCTTCTTCACGCAACGCTCCGCGGTCTTTCCATGTCAACAATAATTATAATCAAACCGCATCATTCACGCCGCCCGCTAAAACTCAACAAAAATGTCAGTATTGTAAAGATATCCATCCGCTTTTTAGATGTGAAAAATTTATGGAAAAAGATGCTAATTTTAGAAATCAATTTGTTCGAAACAATAACCTGTGTATAAATTGCATGGGATTTCACGACGTAAAACATTGTAGGTCACAGATTAGATGTTTTTGCGGAAAAATGCATCACTCAAAATTACATACACGCTCGGGGATCGAACCCGCCGCGTCCGCCGCGTCCGCCGTGAGCGAAGTGTCGACCAGCACATTGCCGCCGGCGCCGAAGGCGCGTGAGTCACCCGCCGCTGTGACCGCGCGCATCGATGCGCCAACCGCCTTATGCGCGAGTGACGCTAAACTTTCTTGCTCGCAAGTTAATTCAAAACAAACAACTGTGATATTACCTACTGCAGTGGTTTATGTTTATAATAATTTAGGAGAACGTTTTGAAATGAGAGTGCTCCTAGACAGTGGTTCTACGTGTCATATTATAACTAAATCATTCTGTGATCGCTTGAATTTAAAAATTAACGCCGCTCACTCTTGCATACAAGGCCTTGGTCGCACTGAAAGTCAAGTTCAAGGTCAAACTATTCTTACGCTACACTCACGCTTTGAAAATCGCTCCAGGTATACGATAAACGCTCATGTTATGGAAACCTTATCAGACAAAATTCCAAACAATTTTATAAATATGAATAATTTAAATCATATTAAGAATTTACCGCTCGCTGATGAAGGGTTTCATACGCCTACAGAAAACGATTGCTTAATCGGTAACGAATTATTCCCGTTTCTTTTAGAGAATCATAAAGTTACGTCTCCGCATTCATCCGTAGTCGGGGTGAAAACTACCCTTGGGTACATACTCATGGGGAAGGCAGATTGCCTTGCGCCTACATATATAAGGGAAAAATCCTTTCACACTTACTCAAAAACCGCTGATTCGAATTTAGAGGAACTTACAAAACGCTTTTGGGAATTAGACTCAGTTCCTAATAAAAAACATTTAAGTTCTGACGACGCCGCTTGTGAACGCCTTTTCTTAGATAGTTTCTCTCGCAATAAAACTGGACGATACATCGTCTCGCTTCCGTTCAAGAATGACCCTGCTGTACTCGGCAGTTCATTCGAAATCGCTAAACGCCGCTTACTAAGTTTAGAGAAAAAATTAAACGCGATACCCGAATCACGCAAAGATTACAACGAAACCATTTCGGAATACATAGCCAAAGGTTATTTAACTTTAATTAAAAACCCATTGCCAGGTCCGTGTTACTATATTCCGCATCATGCCGTATATCGTCCAGAAAAGATCTCGTCACGCACGAGGGTAGTTTTAGACGCTAGTTGTAAAACTGTAAACAACAATACACTTTCGTACTCGCTGAATGATATTTTATACACCGGACCTAACTTACAGACTAACATATTTGATTTGTTAATTAACTTGAGGTTATTTTCAATAGCTCTGGCAGCAGACATTGAAAAAATGTATTTTCAAATAAAACTTTCACCCGATGATCACCGCTACCAACGTATTTTATTTAGATTTGACCCGAATGATCCAATCGAAACTTACGAATTCAATTGCGTATCTTTCGGAATTTCTAGTTCGCCATACCTAGCTATGCGCGTGGTAAAACAACTCGCGGAAGATGAACGAGTACGCTACCCTAACGCCGCCTGGGCGACCGAACGTCATTTTTACATGGATGATTACGTCTCGTCCGTTCCTTCTTTAGAAGACGCAAAGGTTTTATATCACGAACTCGTTCAACTTTTCAATGCTGGTGGTTTTAAACTTACGAAATGGGTTTCTAACAGTACGCACTTACTACAAAGTATACCTACCGATTTACGCTCGCCTAATATCGTACAATTTGACGAAAACTCTATTACCGCGAATATTAAAATCATTGGACTCCAATGGGAGCCAAACGAAGACGTTTTTACTTTTAAAGTAAATGTACCTAACGAGTCTAAGTGTACGAAACGCATTATTCTATCGGTTACCGCTAGGTTATTCGATCCGCTATCGCTTTTGGGTCCCGTAACTGCTTTAATGAAATTACTCGTGCAGGAATGTTGGAAACTAAACCTAGATTGGGACGAAGACGCTCCTGTTAGTATCGAAAACCAATGGTCTCAGTTACAACGAGAGCTTCATTTATTAGAACAGTCACAGATTCCGCGCCATGTAGGTATTTTACAAACTACAAATAATATTTCGCTAATTGGATTCGCTGACGCTAGTGAACGGTGTTATGGAGCTGTTATATACTTGCGAATCAGCCGCTCTGACTCAGATAAAGGTCAAGTCACACTGCTTTGCTCAAAATCAAAAGTAGCCTCGCCTAAATGCAATGTTACTCTGCCGCGACTTGAACTTTGCGCGAGCCTTCTGCTGTCAAACTTAATCGTCGCAGTTAAAGATTCAATTACTCTAGCGGCACGCTATGATGGCCGGTTTGACGTTTGTCCGCTCATGAAGTTCCGTATTAATTGATAACGACTTTGAAGGAAATAATTGTATTACTTTATTGACGATAGTGATGTGCAGAGATTCATAAATTTTATCGAATGTAGTTTTAGGTTTAGGACTCAAAATTTATTTATTAAATTGATTTCTTAAATGTATACAAGTGTAGAAAAATCAGTTTGCACCATTTAAGGGGTGAATGTACTTGTGAATATGAACAATTTTCACTATGTGGACAAACCTCTGAAATCGCAAAAAAATATCAATAAATTTTTAAAAATGGAATCTAATACGATCGTCACATAGGATCGCTGGCTAGCACAACTACTACCTCCGGCAAACTCGCGTCAATGCTCAATGCAAAACAAAGCAGTTTCGAATTGACGTTGCTTCGAAAAGTATAAACTGTCAGTGCAATGCGATTGTGATATAGTTTTGACCTGGCTTTGGATTTCAAATATTGATACTGCATTACTGTTGACCCTTGCTCGTTAATTTGGACTCTGTTCAAGCCCTTTGTTGTGGATTTCGTCGATATGACCGAACGTACGCAGAGAACTGTTCTAAATAGTCAGACACGTGAGTTCGTAATACGCCTTCGTAACAATTTCGATCGTGAAGCTCAAAATGGAGGGCCAATTTTACCTATAACGTCAGTGGTTGAACGCGTAGCTGATGCGCTTAATATTGGACAACGAACTGTTAGACGGATAACTAAAAAAAAATATGGCGAGACTGGCACAGAAGAAAATAAACTTCACACACCAAAAAAGAGAAAACGAGCAAAACCAGTCGTAGGCATCGATAGCTTTGATGCCGATGCTATCCGAAGACATGTTTACGGCTACTATTTACAGAAGGAGTATCCAACAAGAAAAAAGTTGGTGCATTCACTGAAGGAAGCTGGATTATTCTTCGGTGGGGAAAGTTCTTTAACGAAGATTTTGAAGACCATTGGATTTCGATACAAAAAATGTAACAAACGCAAAATATTGATGGAAAGATTTGATATAGCGATGGCAAGGTATACTTTTTTACGGCAAGTGAAAGAAATCAAAAATTGGCAAAATGTTGTGTTCTTGGATGAAACATGGCTTAATGCTAACCATACTGTAGGCCGTTCTTGGAACGATGACACAGCAGCATCTACTTCCAAAGTTCCTGTAGGAAAAGGATCGCGACTTATAATTTGTCACGCCGGAACCATCAACGGATTTGTCGAAGGTTCTCTCATGGCTTTTGCGTCAAAAACCACTGGAGACTATCATGAAGACATGAATGGAGAAAAGTTTACTGAATGGTTTACCTCAATGTTGTGTAGCCTCCCTGAACCATCTATTATAATTATGGACAACGCCCCATACCACTCGATGCAAATTGACAAGCCACCTGCCCAATCCCAAAAGAAAGCTGATATCGTCGCATGGCTTCGTAAAAATGGCGTAGATGCAAACATGAATATGTTAAAAGCGGAATTAGTACGTCTTTTAAAAGAAAACAAACCAACCAAGATCCGATACGTCATTGACGAAATAGCATTAGAACATGGGCACAGAGTTATACGGTTACCGCCTTACCATTGTGAGTATAATGCGATTGAGTTGGTGTGGGCTCAAATTAAGGGATATGCTGCAAGACACAATACAGAACCCCCATTTACCACAAAAAAATGCTAAAATTATTAGAAGAAGCTTGTGAACATGTGACTAAAGGAGACTGGGAAAAGGTTGTGAATAGAACTGTTAAATTAATAAGGGAAGATTATGAAAGAGATGTGAAAATAGATAATATTATAGAAAACGAACATATAATTATTAATGTATGTGATGATAGCAGTGACGACAGTGAAAATAGTAGTATGGACGAATCTGATTAATTATGGCCTTTTGTGGCACCTTTTTTGGTATCTTTTGTATTCATATGTTTCTTGTGTGCATATAAAGTATGTATATTCATTTTCGTTCAAATATTCAGTTCGTTCAAATAAATTAAATAAACATATACATTTTTGTTTTATTAAACCTATTTAATCAGGTACAAAAACAAAACTTAATTGTTTTTTGTTCGAGAATAAATTGACATTCCACATCACTATTGTAATGTGTCAAACCGGCCATCATAGCGTGCCGCTAGTGTAGTGAACGCGTTACAATAAATAAAATAACCGCTTTCTCAGACTCCACGATCGCGCTGTCGTGGATCCGCTCACCGCCTCACAGATTTCAAACTTTTGTCGCAAATAGAATCTCCGCTATTAACGCTAATCTACCCGCTGAAAACTGGTATCATATTTCTGGAAAAGAAAATCCCGCGGACATAATTTCCAGACCAGTCATGCCTTCTAAACTTTTAAATAATACACTCTGGTTCCATGGCCCGACATGGATTTCGTCGCCCACCAACGAGTGGCCGATGAACGCATCTACCGCCGCTATAGACGAGCTGCCTGAAACAAAGAAGCTTGTCACTTTAACCGCTAAAATCTGTGATACTGAAACAGACGAATTATATACCGACTTATATAATTCCGCGAATCGTATGTCAAATTGGAACAAATTCCTACACGCATGGGTTTTTGTATTACGCTTTTCCAAAATTTTAAAATCTCACGGTGATATAACCGTCGCTGACTTAGATGCAACTGAGATGTTTATTTTACGCATTATTCAGAAGAAACATTCTTTCGATACCCGCAGTCCCGCTTTACGTAAATTAAACGCTTTTATCGACTCGAACAACGTCATACGTGTTGGCGGTCGATTATCGCAGTCGCAACTAGGCTATTCAAAAATGCATCCAGTTGTGCTTCCCGCTAAAGATCGGATAGTACATTTAATAGTAGATTACTTTCATAGAAAAAACGCACATACCGGTCCTTCTTTACTACTTGCAATGCTACGCGAAAACTATTGGATTATCGCCGCTCGCAATATGGTACGCAAACGCGTCCAAAGTTGCAACCGCTGTTTCAAATTAAAACCTAAAAATACATTTCCCATTATGGGAGATTTACCCCACTACCGCGTTAGCGAAGTAAAAAGCTTCGTGTACACTGGTGTGGATTACGCAGGTCCTTTTTATGTCACGCCTTATGAGGCCGGTACCCGGATTCGTAATTTTTTACGAACTTTTGAACACCATAGTGCTTTAGATATAATGATTACTTTAAAAAAAATTATCAGATATTAAAGATCAATCCTTTTTTAATGGAATGTTGGGAATAAAATATTAATTTTATTAAAAAACTAGATGATGCCCACGGCTTCGCCCGTGTGGATTTAGGTTTTTAAAAATCCCGTGGGAACTTTTGATTTTCCAGAACAAAAAGTAGCTTATCTGTAGAAACCCGTCCCCAAAACGGAAAAATCCCGTGGGATCCCCACGATTTCAGAATACAATTCCTTACAGCATCAGGGTTGAGGAGTTGGATATGTACCTACTCGAGTTCATTCAACGATAGTCTTTAATTGGTACCCCCAATATCAATTTAAATAACCAGAAGTTTCTAAAACCCATTAGTTTTGTGGATTAGGTCCCCTACAGCATCAGGATTGAGGAGTTGGAATCCAAATTTTTTATAGAACAGGGTCGCAATGTTTCTCTATCGATTACAAAAAAAATTACGCAAATCGGTTCAGAAATCTCGGAGATATCAGTGTACATAGGTAGAAAAACACAACTCCTCCTTTTTTGAAAGTCGGTTAAAAAAGTAGCCTATGTTACTCCCTGGTTAATTCTCTACTTGTATGTGAAAGTCCCGTCAAAATCGGTTCAGCCGTTCCGAAGATTAGCCCGTTCAAACAGACAGACAGACAGACAGACAGACAGACAGACAGACAGACAGACAAAAATTTTAAAAACGTGTGATTCGGTTATGGTAGCGTTCAAATAACCATATGAGCTTAATATGAGGTAGTTATTTCGATATTACAGACAGACACTTCAATTTTATTTATTAGTATAGATATTATTCAAATCTTAATTCTTGCGGAAGACGTTTACTGATTTTACGCTTTTGAGTGAAACTTTCGTCACACATATAAGTACTAAAAATTGTAGAAAGCGACTGAAAAAAAATACTAATATTATGAACACACCCTCAAAATTGGAATGTTGGAATTAGTTTTTCTATGTTTTATACAAAATTACTAAATAAAAAATAAAAACCGCACGTACGATTTATGAAAATTTAAGCATTAGATTAATCCCAATTTCTTTGATTTATCGCAATTTCACTAATAAAAAAAAATATAGCACGAAAGTTTAGGATTCATTTAGCTATAATTGTGAAAAAAAAAAATCCAGAAACTATTTATATGACCACAAAAAATTGTCAAAGTATCCTAAAATTTACAAATAAAATGGCACAGCAGACAGTACGAATGCCATACCGAGCTTAGCGCTCTTCGAGGGAGGACGTGTTGTTGCCCGACGCAGCTCACGCACACATGCAAAGCTGTGTAATGACTTGTCGTAAAAGTTACGTAAAAGTTATAGCGCAACCGACTCAGTTTGATGATTTGTGCATAGGTTTTATTTCATTAGTGGTCCGATCTGATCAATGCTGAGCTAATACATAGCTAATGCTATGTTTTGGTATAAGTATGTGTTGATATACATATGTACATATTGAAATGAAATATTTTTTGTATGACATAATGTTAAAATCTCATACTCGAAGTTCTTTTGGGATGAAAGAGGGGTTAATAGGGATGAGAATGAGGTGAATAGGAACGACTTATGGGTGAATAGGAACAGTTTTTTTTAGAACAAACTGTTACCAAAACTTAAAAAAGTCGACGCCATTTTGAAATTCTTTGTTAATTGACCGATTTCATCCAAAATCGATATTTAGAGCTCCCTGGGATCACAAAACAGGAAACTGTTACCAAAACTTAAAAAAGTCAACGCCATTTTGAAATTCTTTGTTAATTGACCGAATTCATTCAAAATCGATATTTAGAGCTCCCTGGGATCACAAAACAGGAAACTGTTACCAAAACTTAAAAAAGTCGACGCCATTTTGAAATTCTTTGTTAATTGACCGATTTCATTCAAAATCGATATTTAGAGCTCCCTGGGATCACAAAACAGGAAACTGTTACCAAAATTTAAAAAAGTCGGCGCCATTTTGAAATTCTTTGTTATTAGACCGATTTCGTTCAAAATCAATATCTGAGGATCCCTAGGATCACAAAACAGGAAACTGTTACCAAAACTTAAAAAAAGTCAACGCCATTTTGAAATTCTTTGTTAATTGACCGAATTCATTCAAAATCGATATTTAGAGCTCCCTGGGATCACAAAACAGGAAACTGTTACCAAAACTTAAAAAAGTCGACGCCATTTTGAAATTCTTTGTTAATTGACCGATTTCATTCAAAATCGATATTTAGAGCTCCCTGGGATCACAAAACAGGAAACTGTTACCAAAATTTAAAAAAGTCGGCGCCATTTTGAAATTCTTTGTTATTAGACCGATTTCGTTCAAAATCAATATCTGAGGATCCCTAGGATCACAAAACAGGAAACTGTTACCAAAACTTAAAAAGTCGACGCCATTTTGAAATTCTTTGTTAATTGACCAATTTCATTCAAAATCGATATTTAGAGCTCCCTGGGATCACAAAACAGGAAACTGTTACCAAAACTTAAACAAGTCGACGCCATTTTGAAATTCTTTGTTAATTGACCGATTTCATTCAAAATCGATATTTAGAGCTCCCTGGGATCACAAAACAGGAAACTGTTACCAAAACTTAAAAAAGTCGACGCCATTTTGAAATTCTTTGTTAATTGACCGATTTAATTCAAAATCGATATTTAGAGCTCCCTGGGATCACAAAACAGGAAACTGTTACCAAAACTTAAAAAAGTCGGCGCCATTTTGAAATTCTTTGTTAATTGACCGATTTCGTTCAAAATCAATATCTGAGGATCCCTAGGATCACAAAACAGGAAACTGTTACCAAAACTTAAAAAAGTCAACGCCATTTTGAAATTCTTTGTTAATTGACCGAATTCATTCAAAATCGATATTTAGAGCTCCCTGGGATCACAAAACAGGAAACTGTTACCAAAACTTAAAAAAGTCGACGCCATTTTGAAATTCTTTGTTAATTGACCGATTTCGTTCAAAATCAATATCTGAGGATCCCTAGGATCACAAAACAGGAAACTGTTACCAAAACTTAAAAAAGTCAACGCCATTTTGAAATTCTTTGTTAATTGACCGAATTCATTCAAAATCGATATTTAGAGCTCCCTGGGATCACAAAACAGGAAACTGTTACCAAAACTTAAAAAAAGTCGACGCCATTTTGAAATTCTTTGTTAATTGACCGATTTCATTCAAAATCGATATTTAGAGCTCCCTGGGATCACAAAACAGGAAACTGTTACCAAAACTTAAAAAAGTCGACGCCATTTTGAAATTCTTTGTTAATTGACCAATTTCATTCAAAATCGATATTTAGAGCTCCCTGGGATCACAAAACAGGAAACTGTTACCAAAACTTAAAAAAGTCGGCGCCATTTTGAAATTCTTTGTGATTGTACCGATTTCGTTCAAAATCAATATCTGAGGATCCCTAGGATCACAAAACAGGAAACTGTTACCAAAACTTAAAAAATTCAGCGCCATTTTGAAATTCTTTATTAGTTGACCGATTTCGTTCAAAATCAATGTTTGAGGCTGCCTGGGATCACAAAACAGGAAACTGTTAACAAAATTTTAAACAGTCAGCGCCATTTAGAAATTCTTTGTCTCAAAAAAACAATGCTTAGTACGATTTTCTAATATGATAAAAAGCGTGTATCGATTATGAACGAAATCGGTACAATAACAAAGAATTTTTTAAATGGCGCAGACTTTTTTAAATTTTGGTAACAGTTACCTATTTTGTGATCCCAGCGGAGCTCTAAATATCGATTTTGAACGAAATCGGTCAATTAACAAAGAATTTCAAAATGGCGTCGACTTTTTAAAATTTTGGTAACGGTTTCCTGTTTTGTGATCCCAGGGAGCTCTAAATATCGATTTTGAATGAAATCGGTCAATTAACAAAGAATTTCAAAATGGCGTCGACTTTTTTAAATTTTGGTAACAGTTTCCTCTTTTGTGATCCCAGGGAGCTCTATTCGACACTTATCAGAAGGTGATGAAACAGGCCCTTACATACCTAAATTTTAGATAGTAATGTCTTTAATAATAAACACATAAAATAGTGTTCTATGAAAAATAAATTATTTTCCAGGATAAAAAATAGCCTTTGTCTACCTTCGGGATGTAAGCCATATGTGTACTAAATTGCATCAAAATTGGCTAAACGAAAATGTGTAAATCCTGGGCGAGTCAACTAGTACAAGAAAAATGAATATAATAAAAACATCACGGTTTGAACACGAACAAATATTAGTTTAGCACCTACTCATCAAGTCTTTGGTAATAAAATATTATGGGTACTCGGGCCATTCTTGACAATAAATAAAAATTCGGTTACAAGAAGCAAATACGAATACAACAAGTGTTCCTGCAAGAATTGAGCACGTGCAAATTTTATTTATGACCTAAGATTAGCAACTGCATAGTAGATAATTGCACACCTGAGAGAACTTCTTTATCAAAACAACCTGTATACTTGAAATAACCAGATTAATCTATTGACCAATATAATAAGCATTGATCGTATAGTCTTTTGTTTCGTTGCAGCGTGATTGAAGGAGAAACCAGCAAACCAATAAACTAATAAACAAACACACTTTCGCATTATAATATGGGTAGTGATATAGCTGTATTTAATTCTTAGAGATGTTATGTGTAAGTATAAACGATTACACAACATCTTTATAATAATTATATACTTACCTAAATCGAACATTAAAAAAAAGCAAATATAAGATATACTAAGATCTAAAATTTTATTTTATTAGCGCGTTGAATTTGGAACGCAAAATATCAATATAGGTTAGTCCGACCGCTTTTAAGTATACCATGTCTTTGTGTGAGTGCAGCTTACGGTGCCATTGTGAGGTACACGCACACATTTAAAACTCGGGCCGAAACTCGTTAGCTCGGCTCGGAATACGGCCTCTTATCGCCGCCGTGGAGTTAAATCTACGAAAGCATATTTATGCTTATTTATTTGTCTGACTACAAAAGCGCTTCATTTGGAATTGGTCTCAGACTTAAGCTCCCCTCTATTTCTAGATGCATTTCGGCGGTTCATAAGTCGTAGGGGCCCCGTCTCCTTAATTGTATCCGATGGAGGCCTGGGATTTCGCGGGGCTGATAGAAAGCTGAAGGAGATTCATAACCTTTTGTCACAAGACAAATATTTGGACCAACATTTGGCAGACTTGCGTATACAATTTCAAAGAAATCCGCCTTACGCGCCGCATTTTGGCGGCATCTGGGAGAGCAATATCAAGTCCGTAAAAACGCATCTTGCAAGGGTAATAGGAACGCAAATCCTCACCTATGAGGAATTAAATACTGTCTTAGTGCAAATAGAGGGAATCATGAACAGTCGTCCCCTATGTGTGCTAAGTTCGGACCCATCCGAACCAACCGCGCTTACACCGTCTCATTTTCTAAATGTGACGCCGCTAAAATACCTACCGGCTGAAGACTTTACCGATGTACCGCAAAGCCGACTTAACCGTTACGAATTGCTGTCAAAATTGGTACAATCTTATTGGCAGAGATGGAGTCGCGAATACTTGTCCTCGCTCCAAGGCAGACAGAAGTGGAATAGTCCTTCTAATCCAGTTAAAATTGGTTGCGTTGTGATAATTCGCGATGATAACTTACCGCCGCTCAGTTGGCCTTTGGGTATAGTCCAAGAGGTTTACCCCGGTAGAGACGGAATTATCCGTACCGCAATGGTAAAAACGCGAACGGGCTCTTACGTCCGACCTGTAATTCGTCTTTGCCCGCTACCTTTGCAATAAAATTCGCTATGCATACCCGCTCCGCTTAGTTTTTAAATACTTTAATTAATTTTTCTTAGTTTTACTTTACTTACCGCTAGTTTTTATAAGTTTATAAAGGCTTTGTTGCTCTCAGAAGGTATCTCTTCAGCCCGGGGGATGATGTTAACGCCATTTACTACATACACGCATACATTTGCAATTCACACGCTCAACGCATACACAAATGTCATATTCCTTTCTTCCTATCTCCCTATCTCTGTCCTTTGGCTCAAAGAAGAAAGACAACGAAGGAAGACACCGCCATCTAATTAGCTCATTAGTCAAAATTTAACTCTCGCGCCGCGTACACGCGACGCCGCCGCACCGCTTGACTCCGCCGCTCCGCTTTTTATAGTGCAAAACCCTTGTGCTATTGTGAACTTTGAACTTTACAAAACCCGTGCTTAACCCAAGGAACTTTTCCAAACTTTTACACGCTCTGTATATGGTGAAAACGAAAGCACCGAACCAGTGCATCGAAGGCGCTTAAAGGGCAGTTGTCACACGTAAGTGAGCCGTCCTTTCTATAATCACTATCAAATAATCAACTTATTTGATCCTGGAGCCTCTGCTTCTGCCACATTGACACTCTCATTTGGGAAATACTTTGTTATTTCGAAGAAACTATAATTTTTAAAGTTCAATTAGTTTTCGCATGAAAAGGTACTACAGAGGACTTAGTGTAACTTTTCACGTAAACTAACGTGACGCGTGCGTTAGAGCGAGGCCGCACTGCGAAAATTATTCGCGCGGTTTATATTCCGCATTTTGATATATTTTTCTCGCGAATTTTAAATCGCATGTGCGTGCAGCTTCATACATTCCCATATGTCACAGAATTTTGCGAAAAAATTCGCGTGAATAAATTTCGCAGTGCGGCCTAGGCCTTAGCGTAAATCTATCATTTGGCATGGACAGCGAAACGTCGTGATTTGACATTTTCAAACTAGACTGAAAATTCCAATATTACTAAACTTCCATACAACTTCGTAACGTAACTAAGGTATGTAAAATATTTCAAACAACTCGTAACCTGACAAAACATTTTCAATCTAAAAATTTCATATAATCTTACAGGGTGCATCTCGGAAAAATTGCAGAACAGCTCCACAACTTTAACAATAACATTTAACGCTGGAACGGCGGTGGTATGAGTTGAAACTTTCCGGTATCGTTGGTCGATGCCGTTACAGAGATTGTCTTATTGTTTCTCTTACTACCCTCATATTTTTTTTTTGATATTGTCGAGGTATGCAACCTCTGTTAATTCGTGTGCGCTGGCCAATTACACCAGAAGAAAAGAGTTTGTCAATGAGAACATTTTAAGAATTCGAATTACGAAGCCGCAATCGAGAATTAGCTACGAGAGGAGACTTCAATTCTGTTTCTTGTACTGTGCATATACCTGAGTAATCTCCTGTCCGGACCGGAGCCCTAAAATCCTTTTGGTCCATTTATTGTTGTATTGTTTATCACAAAATATACGGAGTTATTGTATTCAAGATGTAGCCACTTGTTTGATTTCCGCTATTATAGGGGCCGATTTCTTATCTTATTTTAATTTAATGCCAAATTGCAGGAGCGGCCGGTTGTTCGATAACACGACTGGTCTGTCCAACGTGGCGTCCGTGTCTTCAGAAGGACACGTTAGTGTAAAGTCTATTGACACTAAAAATGAAATACTATGTAAGTATCCTGCTATTTTAAGGCCACCAGGTCCTGTGCGCGAGATTAAACACAACACGGTGCACTACATCCGAACAACGGATGGTCCGCCGGTTGCTTGTCGCCCGCGCCGCCTGGGCCCACAGAAGTTAGCCATCGCAAAGAAGGAGTTCGCAAGTATGGTTGAATGCGGCTCCGCCAGACCTTCCGATAGTCCTTGGTCTTCAGCTTTGCATCTGGCTCCAAAAGGTGAATCTGATTGGCGTCCGTGCGGTGATTATCGCGCTTTAAACGCGCGTACGATTCCCGATAGGTATCCTGTGCGTCACATAGGCGATTTTAATCAAAATCTAATTGGTTCAACAGTTTTCAGCACGATCGACCTTGTAAAAGCCTATCAGCAGATTCCCGTAGCAAAGGATGACATTTGTAAGACTGCTATTATTACACCTTTTGGTTTATTTGAATTTCCATACATGACTTTCGGACTCCGTAATGCTGGTCAAACATTCCAGCGCTTCATTGACGAAGTCGTTCGGGGTCTTAATTTCTGTTTTGCTTACGTTGATGATATTTTAGTTTTTTCTAGGGATCCGCAACAACATGCGGAACACTTAAATATTTTATTTAAACGCTTAGAACAATACGGCGTTGTAATAAATGAAAATAAATGCAATTTTAATGTTTCAGAAGTTCGATTTCTGGGTTACAAAATCAACGCCGCCGGCATAAGTCCGCCGGTTGAACGCATTAAGGATCTTCAGGAGTTTCCCTTGCCGAAGACGGTACAAGGTGTTCGAAGATTCCTTGGTATGGTGAACTTTTATCGTAAGTTTTTACCTGGTATAGCCCGGTACCAGGCCCCACTCATAGATGCTCTGTCGGTCATTCAAGGTAAAGGCGCTAAGCCGTTTACTTGGACGCCTGACTTAGAGCGTTCTTTTAACTCGTGTAAAGAGAGTTTAGCTAATGCTACTTTATTAGCTCACCCAGTCGCCGACGCTCGACTCGGGTTGTTTACCGACGCGTCTAATACGCATGTCGGCACGTGTTTACAACAATTAGTTGATAAGGGGTGGCAACCAATCGCATTTTTTAGCAAAAAGCTAACTGCAAAGCAATCCGAATGGCCTGCTTATTACAGAGAGCTTCTGGCAGTCTATGAGAGCGTGCAACATTTCAAGCACATTCTGGAAGGTCAACATGCCACTATATTCAGTGATCATAAGCCACTCTTATTCGTTTTTACTCAACGGCGTGAAAAACTTCCGCCTGTACAGTTAAATCAAATAATATTTATTTCACAGTTCACTACGGACATTCAGCACGTCAAGGGTGCTGACAACCTGGTCGCTGATGCTTTCTCACGCGTAGAGAGCATCTCGCTAGAAGACCATCTCGCTGCACTGGCGCACTCACAAGCTTCAGATGAAGAGTTGATGCGCCTGCGTGATGGAACATCCATGAAGTTAGACTTCATTACGGTACCTGGTACAACAATTAAGTTGGTATGTGATGTTTCCACGGGTAAACCCCGTCCGTACGTAACTCCACAGTTCAGGAGGAGCATTTTCGAAAAACTTCATAACCTCAGCCATCCAGGTATTCGTGCAACCGCTCGTTTAATTATGGATCGCTACGTATGGCCATCGATTCAACAAGATTGTCATATGTGGGCGCGAGCGTGTGAAGCGTGTCAACGTTCGAAAATTTCTCGTCATACAATTGCTCCGTTTACATCTTTCTCTTTGCCATCTGGGCGTTTTTCTGTAGTGCATGTAGACATTATAGGTCCTTTACCCTATTCCTCTGGCTATAAATATTGCCTCACAGCCATTGATCGTTTTACACGTTGGCCTGAAGCATTTCCAATGCCAGATATAACTGCGGAAACGTGTGCCAGAGTCTTCTTAGATGGCTGGGTGGCGAGATTTGGGTGCCCTTCTTCTATCATTTCAGACCGAGGTTCCCAGTTCAGTTCGCATCTCTTCGCGAAAATCGTTGAGTTGACTGGTGCGCAGCATCGCATGACGACAGCTTATCACCCGCAATGCAACGGTATGGTGGAGCGTTTTCACCGACAGCTCAAGGCAGCCATTGCGTGCCACGCAAATCCGCAATGGACCGAGGTATTACCATTGGTACTCCTAGGTATCAGGAGCGCATGGAAAGAAGACCTCGGTGCGTCAAGTGCTGAACTTGTTTTCGGAGAACCTTTGCGATTACCAGGTGCGTTTTTTAACCCGCCTGCTAACGATCGCGTTTCGGACCCGGCGTATTTTGCCGATAGACTTCGCGCGCATATGGCCGAGTTAGTTCCGACTCCTTCTTCGAAACATGGTAAAACAATTTTTTACATTCCGAAGGACTTAGCCTCTGCGGATCATGTTTTCTTGCGTCGAGGGGCAGCTAAAAAACCTTTTGAACAGCCATACACTGGCCCGTTCAAGGTATTAGAGCGTAATAAAAAAATTTTTAAACTTAGTATAAAAGGCAAACAAGTAAATGTAGCAATAGATCGCCTTAAGCCGGCTTATATTTTACAGCCTCATCAAGACGATTCGCCCTTGCAATCGTCACGTCCTTCTGTCACTACTCGCTCCGGTCGTAGAGTTCGTTTTTGTATTCCCTATCAAGCAGCTTAATGATTAACAAATTATTAATTTTTCTTTTTTCTCTTTTTTACTCCGTAGGGGGGTGATGTCGAGGTATGCAACCTCTGTTAATTCGTGTGCGCTGGCCAATTACACCAGAAGAAAAGAGTTTGTCAATGAGAACATTTTAAGAATTCGAATTACGAAGCCGCAATCGAGAATTAGCTACGAGAGGAGACTTCAATTCTGTTTCTTGTACTGTGCATATACCTGAGTAATCTCCTGTCCGGACCGGAGCCCTAAAATCCTTTTGGTCCATTTATTGTTGTATTGTTTATCACAAAATATACGGAGTTATTGTATTCAAGATGTAGCCACTTGTTTGATTTCCGCTACAATATTATCAATAGGTACTAACTTGATTTGTGTTCAAACCAATAAAGAAGTAAAGATAGAACGCTGAACTGAATCCTATTTTTTATGCGTAGTTCGAACATACAAACTAGTGCTGGGCATTGTTTGTGTGTGAGTGCGTTTATTTATTTGATAGATGAGCACGACAGGAGCACGATGTGGCACGACTATTGCCTTCACTTCAATCTCAGGACGTGTTCTATCTTAACTTCTATATAGTCTGAGGATGTGTGGTACTTTGTACTGTGCTGAGATTGTCTTTTAAAAGTTGGTAATCTGGGTGTTACAAAGAGCTTAATCATGAGTACTAAATAGTAAAATTTCTTCCGCAAAGGAAAACATTGCGGTGAAAACTGCAATAATAATTGTTCGAGCTTATATATGTAAATAAAAGAGACAGTTTCTTTGCCATAACCTCCCGAAATACAAAATATAGATAAATCAGTAAAACTGTGAATTAAACTTGGAATGAGGATCAAATTCAAACTCTACCATAGAAAATAAACTTGTATTAACAAACCTGACTGTCACATTATCTTCCTTCGTGGTCAGGTAATGAATCTGATAATGTTTTTTGGAAAATAATTCTGTCTCCTGGGATTAACTTACTTACTTACTTATTTACTCGCTATTAATGACCGACTCCTTTGTAGCTCATACATATAAAATGCTAAAAGGATCTGGCAGGAAATGGTAGGATTTCAAGTAAGAGATTTCAGGGCTTGTAAATAAAACTTACACTTGTTTTACAAACCCTTTTGTTTTACCAAAGACGATCACTTATGTGTTTATTTTTCAGATTTTTTGAGAATCAAGATATCAATAGAAAGATAAGAATCAATAGAAAGATATCAAAATTTATCAGATCTATATAAAAATTCAAACATTTCGAAGGAATCTATTCAAGTGTTTTGTTGATCTTTTTCATTTTATGGAACTTATTAAGAACGACGTAAAAAACCAAGTACCTAAGCCGTTTTTACAAGAACTTATTTTTCAGTTAGTTCATGAAATCTTTTTTTATATACTTATCTAGAAAAAAAACTTTGAATTAATAAGTAGCTAATCTCATAAAGTACTTAATTCAATGCATAAAATACAAGGCAAATTATGGGTAGTAAAAGTAAGTAAAAATTGGCCGCCGTACCATGGCCGTACCTATATCGATTTAATTGTGACATGATGACATTTGGTTCGAAAAAGATCATATTATTTACTCAAAATCAATTACTTAAAAGTAAAATTAGAGTCAATCTACGAGTAACTTGAATGGATTTTTTATTAGCTTGCCATATTATTATCAGAATATATTCCAAAAGAAACTAAATTTTTCTTGCATTCAAGTATTTATTGATATTCTTACACGCTGTACGCATTATGATTAATGCGTCTGAAAAGTTTACAACATGATGCCCCGTAAAGTTTGTGTAAACTATAAAGGTCGTAGAAGTTATCGAATAGCATTATAACAGTAGGCATTTAAATATAATATCAAAGCACGGTTGTTTAAATTATATTATTACTATTTTAGGTTTAGCCTACAAAAGGGTCATTATAATTTAATCCAAATTCGATTGAGCTTCCACTCAACAGATTTTGAAGAAGCTTAGCGCAAAATTCGAAGGTCTAAATTATTAAAAAGTTATTGCGTGATGCGTGCACAAACAAATAAACGGATTTTAAAATAAATACTTTCAAACTACAACAAGAACTGTAGGACAGTCTGTGAAATAATGAAACAACTTGTTGGCTTCACTGAGTAGATCTCATAGTATATATATTAGCCAAATTAAATAATTATTTTTAGACAAGGAAGAACACATGCCCGCTTCCTAGCACAGTCAGAACACGAATGAAAAATAAGACGATGCTGGTTCGTTACTTTAAAACAATAATGGAATTAATAAGTACTTCGTACAACGAATGTACTATGTACAATGAATGTTGTACGAAGTACCTACTTATTAATTCCATGAAAACAATATCGTTATAGGTTATTAAAAATAACGTTAAAGTATAAATTATTTTTTGTAACGTTAAACCAACAAGAATGCCAAGAACATCTAGGCAGGCAAGTTCTATCTCCCTGCGGCCTAAGTTTATATGCATCATCATAATTATTATCAACGCATTACCAGCCCACTATAGGGCATGGGACTCGTCTTTGAATGAGAATGGCTTAGGCCGTAGTTCAGCATGGTGGCCAAGTGCGGATTGGTTGACTTCACACGCCTTTGAGAACATTATGGTCTATGGAGAGCTCTCGGGAATGCAGGTTTTCTCATGATTTTTTTCTTCGCCGTTAAAGTAAGTGATATTTAATTGCAACGCTCATAGCTTCGAATAGTTAGAGGTGCCGGGGATCGATTTTGATACCCCCAAAAGGAAGGCCAAAGGTGGCCAAAGTCTTAACTAGGCTATCACCCCTTCACTAAGTGTAGATATATATTATAAGTACTTATCATATTTTTGTAAATTCTTCTTTTCCCAAAATGTCCAATCTTCTATAATATAATAAAACTGTAACAGATCCAATTCTGTACATTGAAGATATTTTGAAAATTTTTATTGGAGGGCACTCTATAATCGATACTGAAGCCAAAACTGCAATTTGTTTCATTTTTGTCTGTCTGTCTATCTTTCTGTCTGTCTGTCTGTCTGTCTGTCTGTCTGTCTGTCTGTCTGTCTGTCTGTCTGTCTGTCTGTCTGTCTGTCTGTCTGTATCTTGGCCGCGCATCACGCCGAAACTACTGAATGGATTCGAATGAAACTTGGTACGATTTGAGTTTATACTCCGAGGTAGGACATAGGATACTGTTTATCCCGAAACTCAGCACGGTTCCCTTGGGAGAGGGGATGAAAGTTAAAACGTGTATTTAGCTGTAATTCATTAACGCGTTGCTCGATTTCACTCATTCTTTTTTTGTTAGAAAGGTAGTACTTTATATATTGTCCCGTAAATATTTCAAGGTCATAAGTTTTTTTAGTTCAGAAATGACAGCCATTACAATCCTCAGTATTGGGTTCAAATAACTTGGGACCCGGATCTTTGAACGTACGGCTTATTTTAAACTGGTGTGCGTTTAAATTTATGTTTGTCGGTTTGTCTATTTGTTCCAGCTAATCTCCGAAACGGCTGGATCGATTTTAATGGAACTTTCAATGTTATAAGGAGTAACTTAGGCTACATTTAGTTTAGGTACATAAAAGAATTATGGGATCCGATCCGATCCTAAGTATATAAAACCTATAAACACGCGAACGAAGTTGCGGGGGTCAGCTAGTTAAAAATATATCTAGGTATATCTAACATACTGAAATATGTATTTCTTTTCCTTAGGTATAAAATATATTATAATATATCTGCAACGAATTATGTATGATCTTACATCTCGCATCCAAAAAGCTTTCGCCTTTCAAATATGGGCCATTATATTTGCTCCCACGTCATAAAGAGAGATTACTAAGGGAAATAGGAGTCGGATGTTCTAAAAATAGGATAGACATGAATAATACGCCACTTTCAGCCGATAAAATTCCCGCGCGATTATTGCTTTGTTTGATTAACTCCGTAAAAGTTATTTATTTCCTTAATGTACCTAACATACTTTATTTCCATATCAATAGACTTTTACAAGTATAAAATTGGAATAAAATAAATTTCGCATTTGATATTAGACTGTTTAGAAAATACAAACCGAATTAAAACTTCCTTCTTATTTATTTTTATTTATTTATAAGATACACCAACAACACTAGGTCTATAATAGGTGTACACAGCATTGCATATAGAGGCTCACATGTGTGTGTGTGTGTGTGTGTCTGTCTGTTCCCCTGTAGCGCTTAAACGGGTGGACCAATTTGAATGCGGTTTTTTTGTTTGAAAGGTGAATTAGTCGAGAGTGTTGTTAGCTACCTATATTTGATGAAAATCGATGCAAGATGGCTGCCGCTACAAAATGGCGGATTGCATATTTTATCTCAAGGCCCTCAATATAGGTATCAAATGAAAGGGCTGGACTAGTAGAATAGTACTATGCAAATCCAAGATGGCCGCCACCAAAAAATGGCGAACGTCGGGGGTTTTTTAAATTTTAAATTTATTGAAATCCTTTAATAGAATTACCTACTTAGGCGAATTGGCGCACTTTAATGCAAGTGCTTATCATTTTCAGAACAAGTTTCCCATCAGGGCGTGATTAATTATTATCTATCATCAAGCATTGGGCCTATCGCGTGAAAAAATTTAAAAAAAAAATTCGAAACAAGACAGCATTAATTTTGTCAACGTTAGAGTAGTTTAGAGAATTTTCACACCGATTGAGCACCAAAAAACAGATTGCACTTATCGTTTTAAAAGAACACGATCTTAATTAACTCGGTGGCCTCTATTTTCCGAACAGTCAGTATATTCAGCTCGAATGTAAATTTGTATAGCGGCTTAGCAAACATAAATTTCCTGGAGACACTTCAACCTAACCCAGTAAACTAGTGAAACACCCGGCAAAGGCCTCTGGGACGAGATAACGGCGCCTGAACAAGCTCTCCGCTTGATACACACTACTTTAATTATATCCACGTAAAGGCTTAAGACTCGTAGGCGACATTTGAAAGAGAAAATTATGGCACAGCTTATCACGACATCATAATAATTTACAACATGTTTTATTTGTTTGTAAGTAATCAATTCTGAATAATTAAAAAATCTTGTTAAATAAGTAAATAATGAGGTGGTTGTCTTAACATTTTGCATCTTACATTGAGTCAATGCTTTAAAACCATCAACATGGTAACTCAGAATGCTTTAAAATAAACTCAGAAATTTATAAAAATCTGAAAAGTCACAGATACCGATATTCGGTTTCAGAGCGTATCTAGAGAAGATTGGGTCACATAATAATTGCAAACTTCGTGTGTATGGAGCGCGCTCGTGAGAGCTTAAGGGACTACTTCTCTTTACAAGAAAAGCTGGTGGGGTTGGTGCCGCGTTTAATATTAAAGACCAACTCAGCTCTACTTAACGATTGTGAATTTATCCGAATAAATTCGAGGTAGCTACGATATTTCACGGCAGCCGAGAATTTTATTAAACACCTGGGTCCCGCCGATCCCTCAGGATCCGTTTGTTATCTATCCCTCGAATATAAAATCTCTCGTCATTGCTGCTAGCCTGGTAAGTGGGATATCTAATATTGGGGGTAATTCTATTTTACACAATCTCTACTAAACTAAAAAAATGAAAAGTATAACTCTATTGCTACCTCTTTCACTATTCTCCCTGCGAAAAAGAATAGCACGATTTTTAAGCCTGTCAATTTAGTTATTAGTTTATGGTAGAGATTGCGTACAACCGAAATACTATGTATTACACAATATGTATTTTATAGAATTTCTTGGGTAAACAAATATGTATCAGTTGTCCTCTCACTGTGTAAATTGCAAACATTATTTATACTGATACACTTTCTTCTAATCTATATATAGATCGACCAGAATCTCATGAAAAATAGGGAAATTAAATTTTGTAGTAAGCAACACTATGGCTGCCCTAGCGATAAACAAAGTAACTGACATTTTTTGTGAAATTGACTTTTGCATTAACAAAAGTTTTATGTCGAGTAGTTTTTTACCACAGTTTAATATTTCAAATAACTTAAACCGTTTACTGAAATTTGAATTGCCCAAACAAAGTAACTGCACACACTAACCCGGAATATAAATGCAAAAACCAAGTAAACAACAAGCACAACACAAAAACAAAGTAATTGAATGTTGATTACTTTGTTTTTGTATTTAAAATGCAGTTGCTTGATTTTTCCTTTCGTGAAACGATCCCAGGTAAGGTGTTCTTAATGTAATTACTTTGTTTATCACTAGGGCAGCCGAGTTAACCTAGTGTTGCTTACTACAAAGTTTAATTTCCCTATTTTTCATGAGATTCTGGTCGATCTATACCTACGCCCTTGATAGGATACGGAAGTTCGATTGCAATCGCTCCGTATAAAGATTTTATATGCTATAAAATCTAGGGTATATGAATAATTAAGTACATAAGTCGATAGCATCGCTAATCCTTTGTTCTAAAGCACTCTAAAGTCTTTGTACAATAAAATCGGTGCTTTTTTTTTCTTAACTGCTATTATAAAACCTATAAAAGTTTAATATTCTAGGCGAAAAGAACAAAGAAACTGTAGGTATTAAAACTTGACTTCGTTCTTTTAGTTAATGAAAACGGTGCCGAAACGACTAAATCCAGGACCTTTTGTTCCTGTTCCAAAAATTTATTGAAGCGTACATAAAACAATCTCGCTCAACGACCGCGGATTTCTTTTATTACACGTCCCGTATCCTTAAAGATAAAAAATATCGGATAAAGTGTTGGGCTTAATGTGTTGAAAATAACCCGGCCGTGTGCGATAGTCGCCGGGACAGGGCGGGCGGATTTTAGGGTTGTGACCTATTTCCATTCGCCGGTTGCTCCCCGGGCAGAGCTGGCGTTCTATTGACCCACATGTACGCAGGCTTTGACGTCAGAGCGCGCGATGACGTCACGTAGCTACAGGCTGCTCTTTGTGCACGTCCATTGTGTACCTAAAGCGTTTTCTTAATAAGTAGTGGTATAATTCAGTTCGGTTTGCTTAGTTCAGGGGAAAATGGAGCGTAGCATTATGATTAAATGGGGGCCATTACAATAATTAATTCCTTTGGAAGGATAATATTATTATTTAATCTTCTTTTAGGTGTCAGGCAGGTCATTAAACATTTATTTTCGTCTCCATTTTACTTTTATTTAGGTCATTAGAGAATTTT
This sequence comes from Melanargia galathea, assembly GCA_920104075.1. Classification (NCBI taxonomy): domain Eukaryota; kingdom Metazoa; phylum Arthropoda; class Insecta; order Lepidoptera; family Nymphalidae; genus Melanargia; species Melanargia galathea. The sequence continues at coordinate 7,486,840 of OV049864.1, forward strand.
TCACGGGCAGTAACGATAAAAAACAAAAGCTTGTTAGTGTATTAAGTAGGTATTAGAACAATTCTGAGCAAATTGAAAACAATAGCGATCTAGACGAACAGACGGCAGGCATTGTTTGTTGGGAATGAATGATAAATTAAAATGCTTCTAGATGTTCTCTGCTGGGAATTAAAAATAAAACAATTTTTTAGCTACTAATTAATTTTGAAAATCATTGTACACGGTAAATAAAAAAGCTTTCAAGTTTGAACCGTAAGTAACTGTTTTCAGAACTATAAACAACTTTTTTTACAGTACCTATCTCTCGAAATAAAAAAATTAGGTTGGGTTAGGTACATTCAAAGCAAAGTTTGAATGTTGCAATTTTGAAGTTTGATAGCATTTTGTTTCAATAAGACTTTAAAAAGTATTTAAAAATTCAAATCGATAATGTGTTTAAAACTATGCAATATAATATGATTATGAATTTATAAAGAGATTAATGAAAACTCTTGTTTTAAATATTTTTTTATTTAGAGCCATAGCGAGCCTATAGAGGGGCACTACCTATTTACTTAATTCTTCTATAGTCTATGTACCTCATATTGGTAACTACTCCGGAACAATGTAACATGAAGTAAGGAGAGGGCACAAGCATAGAAAATAGGGAACTGATGGCAAAAAAATCATAAACTCTTGCGAGAAGATAAAATTATTGAAGCTTTGATTATAAAAATCACTATAATCAACTCTTGGTATTCCATTTCCGCTGCGCTATTACCTAAATAAAAAAGCTGACCTAAATCGATTTTGCTCGCATCTGACACTTTCTCTACTTATGTTTCTTGACAAAACTTATAAATCACATCACTAGACTTCCATATCACTGTCTTACGGAACAATAAATCGTTGTTTTTGACTTTTATATTATATTATCATCATTTCACCAAAGACGACTGCCAAATGTTTTTTTACATAGCTTTACTTTTTTTAATATATTTTTTCCAAAATTTCAGGGCCACTTGGCTGTTGCCTGTCTACAATATGCCAATCATATGATACTTACCGTTATATATTGCCACCAACTCCACAAATCAATATAAATCGGTCGCATAAGTGATGTTACAGCCTTTTAGATTACTATTAAACACCATAAAATATTCTTGCTTCAAATTGTTCACGAATAAAAGTAATATGCGTTCCAAAATTACATGCCATTCAAGCTTTGAAGTTAGGCGTTTGGAACACGCAATAAACAAAACGTATAAAGGCATGGCTTGATTTATTTATTTGAATACCAGTCGAGGGTTTCTTTTTATGTTCGTCACACTTTCATCAAGATAGTGGATTTAATAAGTAACGAAAATAAAGATAAAGAAAGAAATATATAAAGAAAGACCTAAATAGAATGAAATGGTGCTAAAATATTTAAGGAAAAATAGAAATAAGAAGGTGCTATTGGTAATATTGGTTCAATAAAAAAGTATTAAGTAGCTGTACTTAATTTAATTTAAAAAATATAAACAACGTAATATAGTTTGTAATTAAATCCAAAGCTCCCAGGTAAAGCTATATCTACATAGGTAAATGTATTTAAACTTACTTTGAAACTAAGATAGATCAACGTCCTCATCCGTAGAGGTAGGTACTAACTCGTGTCGCATTGGGATTTTATACAGTTAGGTAGGTACTTGTATTTGCATCAATAAGATTTTATATGGAGGGATCAAAATTTAAGACGATTCTACTGTCTATGGATAATTGTTTTGCAGGTATAGCTAACGAACATCACGAGAATAATTAGGTGAATAATAGAATTTATTGGTATTTATATTTTATTTTTAACCCCCGACGCAAAAACGACGGGGTGTTATAAGTTTGACGTGTATGTGTGTGTGTATGTGTATGTGTACGTGTGTGTATGTGTGTGTCTGTCTGTTCCCCTCTGGCGCTCAAACGAGTGGACCGATTTGAATGCGGTTTTTTTGTTTGAAAGGTGAATTAGTTGAGAGTGTTGTTAGCTATGTTTGATGAAAATCGGTCCAGGATGGCCGGCGCTACAAAATGGCGGATTACATATTTTTTCACAGCTCCCTTAATATGGGTATCAAATGAAAGGGCTTGACTAGTAGAATGTTGCAAATTCAAGATGGCCGCCGCCACAAAATAGCGAATGTCGGGGGTTTTTTTAATTTTTAATTTATACTTATGTATAGATTAGCATCAATTACTGCAAGTTCAATTAACTAATACAGCAACTGTCATAAAAACGTACAAAATAAAGAGATAAAAACTTGTATTATGGTGGTATGTAATATGTATAAGCCGAAACAGTAATCCACAGCGATTTTATGCGAGGCGACGCGATGTCTTCTGAGCACTTATCCCTAATACAAGTCAACCATGTCGACTGGACGAGAGTATTTACACAGAGCATATAAAAACAGAGAAACATAAATTACATTTGAGTATTATTCGTAACGCAGCGGAATACAGAACTGATATTGGGATATTGGGAATATTTTTTTTTTTATTTCACAAGTTAAATATCAGGAATTATATTTACAGGAACTAAGTATTTATTATATACAAGAACTGAATAAAATTGTTCTATTTAATTTAAATAAAAATTACAAAAAATAAACACTGTCCAAATGATCGTCTAGACTCTAGATGAAGCCAATTAAACTTCGATATATATTATACTGTAGAGAAAAAAGTAGGTAATGTTGCCTTAATATCGAATAAATAACTGCACGTTGCACCCTTACGTAATATACGTGTCTACATGAAAGTATATTACTCCGCTTCAATTTGAAATATCCTTCCGAGTTCCGGAACTCGTTTATGATGTCAGTTTACCAATATTTTAGACACTAGCTTAACACAAGTCAAAAGATGATAGGTATTTTCAGGCGCTCTACCATAGGTTTTATCAATTTTGCTGCATTCTTTGTTTTTTAATCGACTTCAAAAAAGTCTGAGTATTCTGTATTCGACCCGTATGTATGTATGTATGTATGTATGTACGCAAGTATGTATGTCCACGATTTCAGGAAAGTTTCAGTAAGTAAATAACACACCTAGTTATCATTCTTATGTACGACATTACACGCATAAATGTACAAATATGTGACTAATATTTTTGATTATTAGTACACCAATTTCGCTGGGACTGTCGATTTATTTTTTCTTAAAAAATAGCTTATTATATTTTGTTCATAGATACTTAATATCTATGGTCGCATGATAATTTTCTATCTATCGTTATTTCAATAAAGCGAATATCTGGAGTAAAAAAAGAGCAGTTAAAAAGAGCTAAGCCTCTCTCGCTAATTAGTCTGTAGTACCTAGAAAGGGCGACTCCTAAGCAGCGTAAGCTCCGATGAGCTGAAAACTACGTTCGTCGCGAATGATTCGTTTTTTTTTCATTCGGCAACTAATGGATTCCAGAGTGAAACAAGCGAAAATAAAATTTCTCCGCTCAATGCTCCGAGTGATTTCTCTTTTGAAGATGGAATCCATTTTGTTTTTTAATCTGTTGCATTCGTTATTTTTAATTTGACTTCGCTGTTGAAGAATGTTTTGTATTGAAATGTAGAGCCTCGGTTGTCTCATTGCAAATACTTGAGTGGATAATATTGTGATGACTTTAAGTACTCATCTACACTGGAGTACAGGTACTGAATATTTGATACCCATCTCTCCTATTTGAAACAATTGAGCGGATGATATTGAGATGATTTCAAGCACTTCCCGGCTACATTACCTAGATAGTGAGTATACTTTCGGTACGCCACTCTCCAGGCATAGAAACATTTATAGGAACGCGCTTAGTTACTTATAGTAAATTCCAAAACAAAAAATAGTTTAACGGAGAATGCTGAGATCATTTTAAGTAGGTACTCCCAGCTACACTGGAGTACAGGTAGCGCGTCTACACTTGCCTATTTGAAATAAGGTCTTTGTTTAGAAGGACTAGGAACATTGATAGTATGTTACAAACAAAAAAAAATCAGCCAAGTGCGAGTCGGGCCTCGCTCTTTCAGGGTTCCGTACATAATTATGAACAATATAATATTTTGGGTCTAAGAAATATTTAATTTCCGAGCTAGACATCGCAACAAACCGTGAAAGAAAAACCCAAAAAAATGTTCGTTTATTTTGGTCACAGCTTATAAACTATTTAATAAATCGTTGTTTTCAGTATTTGTTGTTTAAATAGAGCATATAGTACATAATATACTGAAATATCATATTCCCAACTAGTTTAGTTTTTGAGATAGCCCTCGTCACAAAAATGGACTAAAACTGACAACTTTGATGGCCTCCCATTCCCTTATTTTTTGAGATAAAAATTAAAAAAATATATATTTGTACTCTACTTAATGAGCTCTAAACAATGATACCCCACAAGCTAGGGTAAAGAAAAAATTTTTTTTTCCGGCTCCTTTTTCATGTATGGGAGCCCCCTGAAAAATAATTTAATTCAATTTCTAATTCAATATTTGATTTTGGGTTAACGTTTTACACTAAATACCAAAATTTCAGGTTTGTAACTCATTTCGTCTGCGAGCTAGAGACCTGTGACCGGCGGACAGACGGACAGACAGACAGACAGACAGGCAGCCGAGTGACATTAATAGGGCTCCGTTTTTTACCCTTCGGGTACGGAACCCTAAAAATCAAGAGACCGCTACTTGTTTATGGAAACTAGCACGTGTCGTTATAAATGCAAAAGGCACAATAATACGCTTTCTCTCTATTCGCGAGCTTTTCTCAATTTTAAATTCTTTGTTTACTTGTCTCTCGTAGCAGGAAGACATCTAACTACCCCAACTGGGAATATGCTCGCTGGAAAATAATGGTACTGTGGTGACGTGAAGCAAAGACAGGGCTCACTTCAAAGACCGAAAATGTTATGTTTGTGCCATTGTTGGAATCACCTAGGTACCCATTATTTATTAGGTGAGGAATGGTCGTGATCAAGCGCACGATTAGTTTTATATGCTTGCTTATTTCTTGTAATAATAAAGTTCTATAAAAAATATTGACAATTTAATGGATTTTTCATTATTGGGAGACCTGATAACAGCATTTTAGTTTTATAACTATAGACCAGTGTCGATAATATAAATAATTAATATAATTCGAATTCCGGTTTTTTTAATTTTCTGAGAAGATTTACTACTGTAATATATATTTTTTTTTACACCATCGGAAAGTAGAGATTTCAACAAACAGAACGCACACCTACTTTTTGAAAAATGCTGATCATATTTTGACGGATGAATTTTCGATTGAATATTATTTTTATAATATTCTCCTCCTTTTCCAATAGGTTTCATCCTACTGTGATTTTCTTTCACTTTTTATTATTTTTAAAGGGATCTACCCTGGTCTACTAATGCAGTGTAGGTATACATATAACACTGCGTACTGTAGAAATAATTATTTTTTTATTTTTATGGTACTTTAATAAATAAAGGATTTGAAAAATATACGTACATATTTATGTATCTATCGATAGATGGATTTAATGGTTAAAAACTTCACATAACCCGATCTCAACCCTAACTTACCAACAACCTCATAAAATATCACACGAGTACATTCAATATTACCTAATTAAATCGTGAAATCGTATTGTTTAATTACTCGACCTTATCGGCCCATGTTACGGTATGTTGCAATAAGCCCATAACAAACACCCTTATCAAGCTAAACGAGAAACAATGTCACGTGGTCGCTGAAATGTTTCCTTTTTTCTCGATGTTCTTTTTTAGCACCCGCGCTTCACACTGAAGGCTATGAGGTAAACAGTCTATGTTAGTATGTAGTTAGTATGTAGTCTAGTTTTTGATATTTGATAAAAAAAAAAATATGTTAATACATTGGTTCCCTCAGAATTGCCAAACTATTTATATAAGGTTTCATTGGCGTCTGCCTAGCGTTAGCATAATGATACACATATTGTTATTGCATATAGCTATATGCAAGAAGGTTATAAGTATATTATATTCTATGTAGACACTGGAGACTGCGCCTAAAACATTGCAGTGAAGACAAGGTCATTGACCTGGGCTATTTTTCTCTCTAGTTTTTCTATACCTCACACACTCTATTTAAGTAGGTGAGAACGAAACAAAGCAACTCTAGACCTGTTCAAGGCCAAACTTTGCTTCAACGTTTTGTTTGGAGCTCAGAATCCATAGGTTCTATGATTCTAGGCTATGTGGCTATGTTATTAGAATTCTACATGACTTTGACAATTCATAAACATAAAAAAAAGTTTGTTTGGTGGTATTTCAAGAGTTAGTTGTGGGTAGTTTTATTCAATTTCTTTCGTCCTTAGGTCCTTAGGGATTGCAGTTCAAAACAAAAAATAAAAGCCGTTGCTTGTATTCCTTTGTATATTGCACAGGGTCTTGTATTCCAATTTGTAGAACAAATAAAATGGCTGATTTCATTCGATGTTAGCAATAAGCCGTCTACGCTACGTATATGAAAGATATTCTTACAAAATGCAGAAAAAATTATAAAAATATATTAAAATGTATTGTTGTTGTCAGTCTAATCACTATTTAAAGTTTAAACAGTTACAGACTGGTAGTAAACTAGCAACAATGAATTCATTTATTTACAAGTATAAATTAAAAATTTAAAAATACCCCCGACATTCGCTATTTTGTGTCGGCGGCCATCTTGGATTTGCCTAGTGCTATTCTACTAGTCAAGCCCTTTCATTTGATACCCATATTAAGGGAATTGTGAAAAAATATGTAATCCGCCATTTTGTAGCGGCGGCCATCTTGGATCGAATTTCATCAAACATAGCTAACAACACTCTCGACTGATTCACCTTTCAAACAAAAAAAAACCGCATTCAAATCGGTTCACCCGTTTGAGCGCTACAGGGGAACAGACAGACACACACACACACACGTGAGTGTGTGTGTGTGTGTCTCAGACACTTCAAACTTATAACACCCCGTCGTTTTTGCGTCGAGGGTTAACTAGCTAGGTATGTATTACTACTAACTGTCAATTGCCATTTGACTCAATAGTGTCTACCCAGAAGAGCCACACCACAGCGGCAATAATGTCGCCAGGTGTTATCTTATGTGAATTATATTCGCGCTTCAACTACCTGAAGTTGCGTTATCGCAGCTACAAATTACTAACCCGTTGTCCTAGGTAAACGACAAAAACTACGCGACGCGATCCGACATGACGCGATGAAAATATCAAACAGTAGCTGAGCCTTCACGTGGTCTACTTTATCGCATAGATAAACTTGTCATCTTCTATGGAGTCGTATCGCGTCGCGTCGTATCAAATCGGGTCGCGTAACATGTCTTTCACCTAGGACAACAGGTAATAATAATAATGACGTTACCGCCTTGATTATCTCGAGTAGTTGCATTATTGGCCGCAAGTCGCGACGTCATTGGTATTAATAATCACACTTTCCCGACAACTACGGAACGCGACTGCAAATTAGAATAAGTGTGAATACAAAATACGCGTTTTCATACACTTTTGTTACTGGCCACAATTTTGTCCCTGAGACCGAGAGGTTGATATACGAGTAGTTGTGGCACGTCTGAGCAGACACTTAAGAAATAAATTTTCTAGTCTAGGTTTTTTATGATGCTTATGTATTAAAAAATAATTCTCCATTTAAGATCTTACTGAGCGAAAAAAGGTATTTCTTTAAAACAATGATGTACTTTAATACTATATTTACGAAAAATAATTTTCTATCTAAAGTAACAAACAATCTTTTCAATAGATTTATTGATTACATCAAGAAAATTCATTCTTCGCTTGAAAAATTTTTGATTGGTTTCAATAGCAATATCCAAGCTCGAGTGAATTAATCGGATGGTTTGTAAAAAAATTAGCTGTGCTAAAAATCGAAATATTTATTATTTTCATAAAAGTGCCGTCCTTATTTTTGAAACAAAGAATAATTATGCTCTTAGGTATACATACTGTTACTATGAGATACAAATTATACTAATTCAGTTGTAAGCAATCTCTAAAATAAACTTTTACAGGTCTAAACATAGTGGTATCCCGTTCCCAATAATTTTCCCCATGGAAAAGGGTAGCATTAAATTTAGATCCCTAAATACTTTTCCGGTTTCCCCAATACCCTAGTCCACATAAACTTAAGATTCTATCCCATGTCGACAGAACAGTACAACTCTTAAAAGACAAAATTCCATGCAAGCATTGCTGGATAAACTGTTAATGGAAATTGTTATAGAAAGGCTTTGCTTGCAGGAATTCTATTGTTTAGTTTAGCATTCTATTGTAAAAACTAAAATTCTACACTACTAATAGGCACTAAAAGCAAAACTTCTATGCATTTCCTGTTGGTAAGTACGAGTGGTTATAGTCCGTTCGGTAACTTAGTGTCGGTACAGGCGCAGGTGCTCTTAGTATTCTGCTTTTATTTTTATTACTTTTTTTCTGTTTGTAATAATTTTTTTTCTATTCTAACAGAATCTCCGAATAGTCTGTCAATCCGCACTTGGCCAGCGTGGTAGACTAAATTCCTTCGTGGTTAAAATCCTTCTCATTTTGAGAGAAGACCCGTGTTAATGAGAATATTATATTTTATGTTTATGGTTAATATTGTAATAAAATACGAATATAAAAAAATATAAAAAGGAAAGAGAATATTAATGAAAAATATGAATAGGTATAAAACGCCAAAACCCCTTGTGCATGTACACCCCGCGCGGCATGCTTTGAACTCACGGCGGTGTCTTTGGCAAAACACCGCACGGCGGAGGCGGCGAGACACAAAAGGCGACCGTAAGAAAACGAACAGACTATACAGCAAATGTCGTGACGCGTGAGAAATGCAAATAAAACTGTAATTTTTATGTGAGGCTAACGCTTGGCATTGAACTTGTTGAAATACTTAGTACTAGATTATGCCCGCGACTTCGCCTGCGTGGATTTAGGTTTTTTTAAATCGTGTGGGAACTATTCTCCTTTCCGGGATAAAAGTTGACTATGTCTATTTCCAGGACGCGCAGACTACCCCTGTACCAAATTTCGTATATAAATTGGTTAAACGGATGGACCTTTAAGAATCCCGTTGGAAATCTTTAATTTGCCGGGATAAAACCTATGTCCGTCCCCGGGATGTAAGCTACAATTCAATAGTTCGAATATTTATTTTACAACATTTCTGCTTGGGCGCTGCTTGTTTTCGAATGCTGAATGTATTGGCGAACTCAAACCTTAAAGTAAGCCTTTTAGGTCCATTTTACTCTGAAGTCATTGTGATTCGATCAATAGTAAGTATACTATAAAGTTTTGGAGCTCTGCAAAGTGAGATTAAGCATACTGAAGTGAGACTAATCAACGCATGCGGGGAACGCAAGCTGCCCGTGGTGCCTCAAAGGTATGTCGCGGTGCGGCACTCCCATCCTTATCGCGAGGTTTGTATATTGAGAAAAAGAAAACAAAATAACACTATATTGTTTTGGTCTACGATATAAATTCTATGCAAACAATTTTGCATAAACCCTAGCGTGGATCAGCGCTACCAGTCTCTCAAATTAAACCTAAACAATTTCAAACAAATTGGTACAACTTTTAATCAAGTAGGTATAGGTACACTATTATTTATTTAATACCAACATTTCTTATATTAAGCTATGCAGTCTGTTCCGTCTAGTCGGAGTCTATATTTTCTATGCAAATGCTTTCATCTCACTGAAAGATTGTATTAACATATTCTTTGTTTTTTCTAAGGTTCCTTTAGAAAAACAACTGAGCAGAGCGGTTGATTTAATCACTTTGTTAGCAAGAGGTCACAGGTTCAATTTTTTCTATAGTCACGTTATGCTATGGTGCTATGTATGGACACCAAAAATATAGATAAAAATATAGAAGTTCTCTGCGTATACTAAAAAAACATCTATCTACAAAAACCATTTCAAGACCATTATGAAATGACGTAAGTAATCACGGCGAAATTCACATTAAAATGTATCTGAAACTATATCAGGGGATAATGAGCACAAAACATTTAAAGAAATTATAGGTAGGTACAACTGTACATATTCCTATACAATATTAAAAAAACCATAAAATGGTTTTCCTAATTTGTATCTTCATGATAAAAACGCAAGTTGTATTATTATTTTTCACTTTCATTCGTATCGTAACTATTACAACTTAGTTCTGATACCACACGAATATAACGCGACGTCAGTGCTAATAAAAATTTGTTAGTTGAAGGGACGTGCCACGGAATATCTCCGCATAAATACGTAAAGCAGTGGACAAACAAAACGTCCGATGATACCACGGCTAGCTCTTTGAGGTTGCAATACAAAGTTCTGTATGAAGGCGCGCTGCTTCCGTGCTCCACTGTATGTTACAAATATCCTTCCTTGAATATAACAAATCTGTCTAACATGCTCCCACGAAACAAGCCGCTGCGCATCCTGCAGCTGCCATAATTATACCCTTTAGGGAATTTGCTTGTTTGTTTGTTTGGTGCCGACTCAAAATTACATTAGTTTTGGAGTTTTTACTAAGATTAAGGTTTTCGGTTTCGGTTCTCAGTTTCGTCAGTTAAATTTTTTTTAAAGTTTTTAATATGCATTGCCTCATCTCTACTTACTCTTACTATAGGAGTTTGTTTACCCTTCTGTGCTGCTGTCAGGCGTCGCTGTGCCGTCGCACATTGGGTCTGTCTGTTCAGGGCTTCAAGTTTAACGACGCCGCCCGCGCCATCCAATCACCTGAGAGCTAATAAAATTTTATTTTTGCAACAAATGTACCGACGTCCTACACGTTTAAAATTCATTTTAGAACGCAATACTATTGCAGTTTTTAAATGAGTGTCTTTTTAATATTGCCTACACGTTCGTCGATTTGAAATTACCGTTTATAAAATATGCTGTTATTGATCCGTAGTAGGTAGGTACTCATTATACAAAGTTCTTACAACTCCTCTAAAGAGCAAGCATGAATGCTGAAGTTATAGAAAGCATCTTTAGAAAAAGTATCCGTACAAGTTCATTTTCATTAAGAGCAGGTTCAATTTTTGTTAAAAAAAAACTTAATGAGTTTTTTTAAATGCAGTTTCAATTTAACATTTAAATTGAACGGTTAAGGCGGTGGACTAAAATCTAAAAGATCGTTCAAATACCACCCATTGGACTACTTTAACTGACGTATACTACGACACTAAACACTTAACTATAACACAAGCTTTACGCTAGTTGGCGGGAAATGGGGGGAACATTTAACATTTTAATCATGTTTAAACATGGTCAGTATTCTCCTTTCAAAGAAATATTAGATCAGCCGCTGCCAAAGAAATACCTCACAAAACTACGAACCTTTAGGGGACTTAGAATAATTATTATTTGTGTACGAAAAACGAGATTATATCATAATATAGTAAATGACGTTGGATCTTCAATTAACTAACTTAACGAGTCATAACAAAGAGAAAAGGGTTAATCCGCCATCTTTATGCGGGCAAGCACCGAGTTTCACCGGCAGGATATTAAACGATATCCCACAGAACTTTGTTTTAGATTACAGAGTTGCTCGTCTCTGTAGTTATATAACGACTGAAGTATGAGGATTGGTATTATTGCTTAGATGCCTGGATCAAGGTCTTTACCAAGATCGCTTGAACGAAGAACTTGAACCACCACCGCTACAGCCTTGTAACACCACTTTTCCCACTGCTGGACACAGGCCTCCTCTCTCATAGAAGAGAGGGATTTAGAGCTTAGACCCGCATTAGCGGGCTTTAACGACTATTGTCACATGATAGTGATATATAATAAACGGGACCGACTGCTTAACGTGCTCTCCGAGGTACGGCGGTGAAACACCGCCAACTACCAACTCCGGGCTGGCACAGAGAATTTCTTGACAGAAATACTCAATTATTTGCCCAACACGGGAATAGAACCCGGGACCTCGGGATCTGCAGCCGAATATTATGCTCACCACTAGACCAACGAGGCAGTTACGAAGAATTCACGCGAGCGAAATCGTGTGTAAAAGTTAGTTTGGTATGTTTTAAACCCCAACAGTCGATTCTATTTTTAGCGCTATAACAGCCCTTGGCGCATAGGTCGTGAACGTTTTAATCAAGTATTGTTTATTTATTATTAAGTTTCATCAATTTATTACACAGTCTGCATGCACCGTCTAGCCGAATATACCCTCTCAATATTTTCTATGCAAATGTTTTTACGAGTATCCCGCGATATCCGACTTCAGCAATGAATTCAACAGCAATGTATTGCTTTCCATTTAGTTTTTGACGCGAACGAATATTTACTAAGATAATACAATAGCTTTATTGCCAGTTTTGAATTTACAAGCCACTGTGAAAACCAAATACACCTCTAGCAATGTAGCTGTGTGATTTCTCCACAGAAGAATGGATACTAGAAAAACATCAAATTATACAAATCAGTTTTCGTTTTAAATTTTTTGATGTGGATGTCTCTTTTCACTAACTCTAATTACTTACTCAACAATGTATGGATCGTGTAGTTTACGTTTTGTTTTGTTATGACCCTTTATGATAGATACAAACATATTCTATTGTATATGGAATGAAATGGGATGAGATGCGATAGGATAGGATGGAATGGAATGGAATAGAATAGAAAAAAAGTTTTGTTTTTTACTTACGTCGATCGAATCTACCACGGGTTTGATATGCCGTTCCTACGGAGAAGAACCAAGAAACTCCTACTCTTTTTTTAAACCAGAGAACTCTTTTAAAAAAAAAACCAGAGAACAATAATAGACGTATCTTTATTTTGTACATAATTAAATTGCCATCTCGCGCATTGGTGGAGCGTAATCTTCAATTGTAGATAAGTATAATATGCTTTTATGCTTCTAAGTAATATTTATAATCAAAATTGAAATGATCATGAAATAAAAGTCCGAGGTGAGGGGGCGTGCTATGAAATATCCACGTGTATGCAAACTTTAACGATGCACCGGCGCGGCGCGTGGCGGTCCAATCACCTCCAGAACCGATAAAATTTTACAACAGCAACAAATGTATTGCGAGGTTTCAATTTGTTTCACAAAATTATTGTTTAAAAACTTAAAAATTAAATGTATAAAATTAATTAAACCTATACCTACCAGAGGCAAATCTGAAAAGAATCTCTAATGTGAACTATTTGATGGGAACTCTACGAAAGACATCCCTTTTACGGAAAAATAAAAATTCTCTTGCAAAATCGGGGTTTCTAAATAAAATAAGTTTTCCATTTTTTTTTTTTACTTTTGAGCATGGAGCACTACTACCAGTATTACTAGCTCACGCAGTCCGGCTTCACATAAGTTTTACGAGTCTTATCTGAGAGACACTCCATCTTATGAACATTATAATAACAGACAGATGCGACGAGGTAACTTATACCTAATTATCTATAATCTATAATAATATAATAAAACTGTAACAGATTCAATTCTGTATACATTGAAGATATTTTGAAAATTTTTATTGGAGGGCACTCTATAATCGATACTGAAGCCAAAACTGCAATTTTTTTCATTTTTGTCTGTCTGTCTGTCTGTCTGTATCTTGGCCGCGCATCACGCCGAAACTACTGAATGGATTCGAATGAAACTTGGTACGATTTGAGTTTATACTCCGAGGTAGGACATACTTCGATCAAAAAATAAGGATTATTTTTTGATTTCACTCATTCTTTTTTTGTTGGAAAGGTAGTACTTTATATATTGTCCCGTAAATATTTCAAGGTCATAGGTTTTTTAGTTCAGAAATGACAGACATTACAACCCTCAGTATTGGGTTCAAATATGGTGGGACCTGGATCTTTGAACGTACGGCTTATTTTAAACTGGTGTGCATTTAAATTTATGTTTGTCGGTCTGTCTATTTGTCCCAACTAATCTTCAAAACGGCTGGATTGATTTTAATGGAACTTTCATTGGCAGATAGGTGATGTTTTAAGGTAGTTTAGGTACATAAAAGAATTATGGGATCCGTTCCGATCCTATATAAAACCTATAAACACGCGAAGTCGCGGGGGTCAGCTAGTTGTGTAATAAAAGTGCTAAGTTTAAGATCATTAACACCTAATGTTACGTGACAAACGTAACATTAGGTAATATCCATTATATTTCGTACGCTTCATTCTTTGATATAAATTTACACTGTAGTCCTCTTATTGTGCTGGCAACATCGCACGGTGTTCAGAGATAGATAAGAATTTAAAAAAATTTCCCCTTCCGCCGCATGGCGCTAGCGGCATCGCCGCTCCAGACCCCTCATTCTTTTATCGTGCGTGGCAACGACAACACGGTCACTAAAATAAACTTTATTTCAATTTAAATTAAATTAAATATTTATAAATAGTTTATTTAAAGAAAAGTAATATGCCCAAACGTGGTGCACAAGAAAAAATTAATTATTATAAAGCAAAAATTAAAAAATTGACGCGTAAACAAACAAGTAATAAAAGATATCAACGTGTGATATATTCTTCGTCCGAGTCGGATTCCGAAATAGATCTGGGTAAGTTTATTTAATTACTATTAAAGTGAGTGAAGTGAAGTGTTATTTGGAAAGTTCATGCGGCGAGTGTCAGTAAGCTTTCCTGGGGATTAACTGCGAGTTAATACGATGGCTAAGCAGACGCTCTAAAGAATAGACCTGGGGGTTGATTGCGAGTCAACACGAAGGTGCAAATCTGAGATTCTATACAGTTAATTGACAAATTATTCAATACTTTTAACAAGTATTTTTTCAACCTACCCTCAAAATAATTACTTTGTCCCTTGATCTATACATTAATGTTTAATATAATACAAAAACTATTTTACTCGATGGACTGATGTTTTTTCGATCTACCCTCAAAAAATTAATGTGATTTTTTCTTTGTTTTCCGGAAAGAAAACGGAACCCAGTACGATGTTACAATGCCGCCACGAGGTACTGAACCTCGTTCACCGACGCCGCCACCGTTGCAGTCACCTTTGCCACAGCGCTCGCCGTCCGCGTCGCCACCTCACGTACTACCGGATGAAAATATTTTACCGGCACAAGAGGTTGGCCAAGAACCTGAACTCGAAATCGATTCTGAATTACTAGAAGCTTTGGGTGATGCTTCTGAGGAGACCCCAGCTTATGGCCCTGACATTCATTGCAAGTTAGCACAACGCTGGCTTCCAATCCTTAAAAAAGGCTTGCCTTCCGATTCAAAGGGAAAGCTCTTAAAAGACTTTGCCATTCCTGATAACTGTAGGTTATTGAAAGCACCTACTGTTAACCCTGAGATATTAGCAGCTATTACAGACATCGTAAAGAATCGAGACAAAAAGATTCAAAATGAACAGGACCAACTTGGCCTAGGCATTACCGCCATTAACCGGGCGATGACAACACTCTTGACTCAGGGTGATAAAGTTCAAGCAATTAAAGTTTTATCCGATGGATGTCGAATCTTGGCTGATTTACACTATGCTCAAACGCAAGTTAGAACAAAGCTTATCACTCGCGGGCTCGATAAAGCCTTTCTTTCTCTTATACAAGAACAAGATCGAGATGAGACCCTTTTCGGTAAAGAACTCCCTGAGAAAATAAAGGCTTCTAAAGCCATTGAAAGACAGGGTCACCAAATAAAGAAAGTCCCGACCGCAAAACCATCAACTTCTACCACTCCTACTTCATCGGCAGGAAATCGTAATCGCTACCAGGGAAACTGGTCAGGCCCCCCTCGCTTCCAATCTTCGACCAGGGGGGGGCGGATAACGCAGTACCGGAACCAATATCGTCGCACTCCGCAGTCGACAGCTTCGAACGCGCCGCCGCAGACAGCGCGCCCGACGACTTCGACATCCAGCCACAGACGTGCCCCAACGCGACACTAACGCAGGTACATGCGGGTAGACTGGGTCACTATTACCATTGCTGGTTACAAGTTACAAATAACCCTATAGTGCTCGATTGGATACGTAACGAATACAGCATACCATTTTCATCGAAAGTTGCTCAGCATACAACTCCTAAAAATGTTTTTTCTACTATAGAAAAACAAAATATGATTCTCGCTATAGGGAATTTGTTACAACTTGGAGCTATCGCAGAGTGTAAACCGCGACGTGACCAGTTTATTTCTAATATCTTTCTCGCCAAGAAATCTAGTGGTGGTTATAGATTTATTCTTAACCTGAAACAATTAAATAAGTTTGTTGTTGATTACCATTTCAAAATGGAAGATTCTAGAACTGCATGTAAGATAGTATCAAAAGACTCCTATAGATCTGAAGGAGTCATATTTACTTATTCCAGTAGCACCTAAGCATCGTAAATTTCTAAGATTCCAATTTGAAAATAACTCGCAGACATCGACTTACGAGTTTACTGCTATGCCATATGGTTTGTCTTCCGCACCTCGAACATTCACCAAAATAATGAAAGAAGTAATTAGTCAACTAAGATATCGCGGTTTCAAATCTGTTATATACCTGGACGATATTCTTTGTTTAGGAAATACGTACAACGAGTGTGCTCGTAACGTTCAAGAAACTATAAAATTGCTAGAATGCCTAGGCTTTGTAATTAATTTTAATAAGAGCTGTTTAACTCCACAACAATGCTGTAAATTTTTAGGTTTCATGTTTAATTCCGTCAATATGACAATATTACTCCCTTTAGACAAACGTAATCGCATACTGCACCTAGCACAAAGATTCTCACGTTTAACAACCTGCACTATTCGTGACTTTGCACACCTCATCGGTGTTTTAACTTCCGCTTGCCCAGCAGTAAAATATGGGTGGGTGTACACAAAAATACTCGAAAGACACAAGTATTTAGCACTCAATACAAATCAAGATTACGATACGAAATTTAAACTCCCTAAAGAAATTTTACTTGATTTAGAATGGTGGACGAGAAATATAATGAGTGCATCACACCCACTCATATTTCAAAATTTTGAGTTAGAAATCTTCACAGATGCATCCAAAATAGGTTGGGGCGCTTATTGTAACAATAAGCGCGCTGGTGGAGGCTGGAAAATAGATGAAGGCGATTTTCATATTAATTATTTAGAGTTGCTTGCAGTTTTCCTGGGCCTGAAATGTTTCGCTCGTGAAATGCATAATACAAATTTACTTTTACGTGTAGATAACACAACTGCCATCAGCTATATAAACCGAATGGGCGGCATTCAATTTCCGCATCTCAATAATTTAACACGAACGATCTGGCAATGGTGCGAAAAGAGAAATATCTGGCTATTCGCATCCTATATTAACACAAAGGATAATGTTGAAGCCGATCAAGAGTCTCGTAAAATAAACCCCGATACTGAATGGCAGTTATCTGATGCCGATTTTACGCAGGTCGTAAATAACTTTGGCAAACCTGAAATTGATCTGTTTGCTTCCAGAACTAATACAAAATGCACGACTTACGTTTCCTGGCGACCAGACCCGGACGCTCTAACCGTAGATGCATTTACCTTGAACTGGAATTCCTTATATTTTTACGCATTTCCACCATTCCCCATAATATTAAAATGTTTACAAAAAATTATACAGGATGAAGCCAGGGGCATTTTAGTGTTTCCATATTGGCCCTCTCAGCCTTGGTTTCCGCTCCTTAATAGCTTAGTTACTTCTAAAATTATATTTTTCACTCCTAACTCAATATTTTCATCGTACTGTTCTAGCGCACGGCCACAAAACCTGAAGCAACTTACCCTGGCTGCAGCGAGGCTCTCAGGACGGCGTTCGCATCAAGAGGTACTCCAGTCCAAGCCCTAGATTTGATGATGGCATCTCTTTCTAAAAATACCTTGCTTCAATATAATGGTACATATAAATTATGGTGGGAATACTGTCAAGCTCAATCGCTTAACCCTTACGAAGGTTCCTTACCATCGATTCTGGTTTTTCTGTACGAGCAATTCAAAAAAGGTGCCGCTTACGGTTCTTTAAACAGCCATCGATCTGCTTTGTCCCTACTGGTAGGAAGTAAATTCACCTCTGATGATCAAGTAAAACGCCTGCTTAAAGGAGCTTATAAATTAAGGCCAGCGGCACCTAAATATTCTAGTATGTGGGACCCACAAGTAGTATTGGATTTTGTCTCAAAATGGGTACCTCATAAGGAACTCCCTCTTGAAAAAATTACCAAAAAGTTGGTGATATTGCTCGCTTTATCTACTGTACACCGAGTCCAAACACTTTCCCTTATTAAAATTAATAACATTAAAAGAAGCCCTTCTGGCATCCAAATTGGTATTGCAGATATAATAAAGACATCAGCTGCCAGTCGCGAGCAACCGGTATTGTATTTACCCTATTTCACGGAAAATAGAGCTATTTGTCCGGCGACTGCAATAGAAGATTATATAATAGCGACCAAAAATATCAGGTCTTCAACCACCATAGACTCTCTTTTACTGACATACAAACGACCCCATAGACCAGCCACCTCTCAAACGATTAGTAGATGGATCAAAGAGGTGCTCGGCGCAAGTGGCATAGACATTAAAACGTTTAGCGCGCATAGTACGCGACATGCCGCTACATCTTCCGCCCACGCTTGCGGAGTGTCACTGGACGTCATAAGAAAAGCAGCCGGCTGGACAAACCAATCACAGTCATTTGCTCAATTTTATCACCGCCAAATAATACCAGACAATAATTTTGCGACGTCTGTTCTGTCACCAATGCAAATCAATTAAAGCATAGGTATATAATAACATACTTAAAAGTACAATCTACAGATAATTGTGGTAATTAATGTATGATTTCATAAATAATAAATAATTTACATGTTAGAAATATGTACAATATAAAACTAATAAAAAAGGTGATTATTAAAAGGTTTTATTTTATTGCTCAAAATTTTCGACTCTAAACATCTACAGTGTAAATTTATATCAAAGAATGAAGCGTACGAAATATAATATGTGATCAAACGAACTTACAAGTGAAGTTCGATCGATATTATATGAGTACGCTTCATTCGAAGATATACTTAAATTCCCACCCGCCCAAAACCCCAGAAGAAAATTTTGAGTTGCAATGATAATCTCTAAAGAATGAGGGTCTGGAGCGGCGATGCCGCTAGCGCCATGCGGCGGAAGGGGATTTTTTTTTAAATTCTTATCTATCTCTGAACACCGTGCGATGTTGCCAGCACAATAAGAGGACTACAGTGTAAATTTATATCTTCGAATGAAGCGTACTCATATAATATCGATCGAACTTCACTTGTAAGTTCGTTTGATCACATATAATCACACGTTAACCTATTTATGACAAAAAATCCTTCATTTCTGCGTTTTCCTAATAAGTATAAAAAGAAATTGAAAGACTAACCTACACAAAAAAAAAAAATAGAAAATGGAAAATGCACAAGAAATTGAAAACACAAACACGTTGAGAGAACGTATCGCAATCCTTTGGAAATGAGGGCATGAATTTTAAAGAAACCAAATTGAAACAGCTTGTGGTGTTGAGCTAAATAGGCATAGAGAAGCAAATTTTATACAACGATGATATCGATATGATGATTACAAAATACAATATTAGCTTGTAACTAATAAACATTGTTAAAAACATATAACACCTATCTCTTTTAGGGTTTTTGTTTTATGTAGCGTAGCGTAGATGTGTTCGGCGGACGAATTACATTATTGAGAGATTACGTCATGATAAAATTATCAATTACGTTATCGATCAACAATCTGACTAGTTTGCTGAGTAGGTAGTTACTTCGCCACTTCGCTTTAGTGAAGAGGGACCTTTACTCTTGTAATATTAATACCTATATTATGATACACACTTATAGCGGCTTTGTTGACGAACCGAGTAAAAGTCCATCAAAATTTAAAAACAGACCAAACGCGATTTTACTAAATGACAAAAAGCACGAATAGACCCCTTGTCATCAGTCTATTACAATGATATATTAAGTGCAATGTTGCAAAGAGTTGCTTACTCTAATAATATAGCATCTCTTTGACATGCAGTAACGTAAGCTCCCTGCATTTCTGCCATCTTCATTTATCTCGTTTTGTTTGAACTCCTTTACAAATATGCAAGTTGAAACTGAAACCATGTTACTCCCGTAAAATGTACAAACAAGCACAGATTTTAAGTAGCACATTATAATATATAGAGCACATATTATTTAGAGGTAAAAAACCTTTTAAATAAAATGTAAAAAATAAATGCGTAGCCAAATACTGGAATCAAAATATGATAATTTATTGAAGAACGCTAAAATTAAATTATTACTAAAAATATATTTTACATGTTGTTGCAATTTCAATTATGAATGGTAAACATAAATATTATTAATAATAATTGAAATTGACATAATTAAATTAATTAATTATTAAACTATATCCTTGCACTAATGATGTACCTAAAATACTGCCTATATAAATGTAAGCATTTGGACCAGCGCGGCTCAATGAGTTAAAGAATCTGACTGGTCCCAGCAGTCTCGAACAAAGGGTGGTTCTTTAGGAGCAAATATTTGAGAACGATTATCTATATGTCCTCAGTCCAAATACACCCCAAAGGTGGTAACTTGAATAAAAGCAGTGGGAACCTCCCTCTGCACGTCCACATAGTTGTCCCGTTCGTGGTCCCACAGGAAAGACACGGCGTTGTTGTAGCTCTGAGCTCGCTTCTGACCGATGGTGACCACGCAGATGATACGGTAACGATTGAACTGTACCGCTTTCAGTTTTCGCATGAGCTCACCGGCTAAGCGGAGTGCCAAGGCGGGAGAATCCTGAAAAAAAAGAAAGTAAATGTATTTTGGAGTTTCATAGGTAAATAAAAAACAATCATTGATCCAGAGTTATATAAACACACTCTCAATGCCATATGGACTGCCGGCCGCCCACATTTTGAGTGTAGCGAGCCATTATCGGTTTTTGCATTTTAACTGGTAGCCATGTGGGTGGCCGAGATATCCAAAAATATAAAGGGCACGCCATTGTAATTTCGTCGGTTGGTCGCAAGCCGCCCACGTAGCCTGCAGAGAAAGAATTTTCTCCCGAAAATCATCACAGGTCTATCATAGTAAAAGTATGTCGAAGATATAATATATAAATCTATCTATACATATAATAAAATCGTAGAATTTCCGTATCTGTACATTGAAGATTTTTGCAAAATAATAACTGGGTGATGTTAGGGGTAAGTGATAGAACGTAAAAAAGCTATTTTTGAAATTTTTGTCTGTTTGTCTGTTTATCTGTTTGTCTGTTTATCTGTTTATCTGTTTGTCTGTATGTTTGTGCGCGCATCACGTAAAAACTACTGAATGGATTGAAATGAAACTCGGCATGATTTAAGTTAATACTATGGAGTAACATATAGGATACTTTTATCCCGAAATTCAGCATGGTTTCCTTGGGAGAGGGGATGAAAGGCAAAATGTGTACTTAGCTGTAATTCGTTAACGGGTGGTCCGATTTCATTCATTCTTTTTTGTTAGAAAGTAGATATTTTAAAGACTACTGGCTAATCTCCGAAAGGCTGGACCAATTTTGATGGGACTTTCACTGGCAGATGTTTACATTTTGATGTACCTAAACATTCGCCAGTGAACTTTTAACAGTTTTTAGCAAGGTTTAAGCTCAAAGGAGCATAGGAAAAACAAAATGATTCCCACGGGATTATTAAAATCAATATCCACGCGAACGAAGTCGCGGGTATCCGCTCGTAACAAATAGACCTGCTGGACAGTCAGCCAAAGAAGCCCGAGATCGATCAAAAAAAGTAAATACCGTTTGCCTGAAATGCCCTATTCAACGTAATATTTGTGGCCAATGTTACGTAGCAACCATAAAATTTTTCTAATACATAATGACAGATGCGCCTGCTCATATTGGAAATGTAATAACGAATCTCTTTTTTGGATATACACTGGAGTAGTGTCTGAAGATTGCGATGTCACCCTTGTCGAGATATCGAAACACTCGAACAGCTGACATTGAGCACGAGAGCGATGCTCCAGATAAGTTCAATGATACGTCGAATCGAATAATCCTAGCGTGTGATGAAATCCTGAGACGCTGGAACCATACGGCCTGTAATTATTTATTGATGGAAGCTATCCAGATTCCAGACATGGATAGAATCCCTGCTGACTTGAAAACCGCTGAACTATAAATGTAACAGAAGTTGCGGTAAATTTTTCCACTAAAAAGAGAAGTAAGTATCATCATCATCATCATGATCAACCCATTACCGGCTCACTACAGAGCACGGGTCTCCTCTCAGAGTGAGAAGGGTTTTGGCCATAGTCTACCACGCTGGCCAAGCGGATTGGCAGACTTCACACACCTTTGAGAACGTTATGGGGAACTCTCAGGCATGCAGGTTTCCTCACGATGTTTTCCTTCACCGTTAAAGCAAGTGATATTTAAATACTTAAAACGCACATAACTCCGAAAAGTTAGAGGTGCGGTGCCCGGGATCGAACCCACGACCTCCGATTAGAAGTCGGTCGTCCTAACCACTAGGCTATCACAGCTAAGTAAGTATGCGTAACTGAATTAGTTACGCATACAATCTCTAAACTAAACCAAATTAACATGTCTAATATAGGGATCGGTTTCTTGCTGTGAGTAAGTAAATATATCAGAATACTTAGTTAAAAATAATAAGTATCCTCAGTATATAAACCATGTGTCGTCGAGGTTTCATATTATGTTAACAAAAGAAAAAGTACGTAAACTAAAACCTGACTACTCATAATAATATTGCCTATAAAATAATAATTTAGTGCGCAGAAAAACGTGTATTCAACTGTGTACTTATGAAAGGAAGCGCGAGGTAAGCAGTTAGTGGCGCCATCTGTTATGTCTATCGGAAAATAAGCCGCACGAACAACTTCTCGATTTTTTCACATATAAAATCTAGTCTATGTCATCCGAACTATAACAACGAATCAATTGACACCTCATTCATCAAAATCGCCCAGTAGTTTAGACGCTACGGTGGAACAAAAAATTGGATACATACATACATACACGTAGACTGCTAAAAACATAACCCTTTTATTTTTGGCTTTGCCGTAGTGAATAAAAAATAAAAATAAAAAAAAAATAAAAAAAATAAGTTTTTCCGCAAAGAAAAGGCGATAGCACGAATTAACACCAATATTTGCCTAACCTGAACGTTATACTTATGGCCAGTCCAATGTTCATCCAGTAGTTGGTCAGTCATCATCTGCACCGTTGGCAGATGGAACTTGTAACTTGGGCCGAGTTGGTAAGTAGGCAAATAAGTGAGCACGGGGCGTTTGAATTCAATCGCGATCTGAATTATAAAACAAAACATTAACTTTGTTGTCGGTATCTAGACGCGCGGTAGCGCGGCCGGCAAGTTCCTCCGGCCGTAAAGCTATTTACACGAACCATTTCAAGCTGTTTTGATACTTATTACTGATAATACTGATGATACTTATTAGCTGAAAATGCAAAAACGTTGGAAATTCGAATATACGAAATTCGAAATATGAATCCTCGTGTAGTCCTACATGATGACCTCAACATCGTGTGCTGTCCTCGAAGTGAGGTTAGGTCATTATATGCCAAGAGCTTTGGGGTGCTTTGGGTTCCTAATATGGCGCACAATTATAGTCGGTAGGTACCTACTATCATAGAAAATCGCAGTCAAGCCCTAACTTCACTATCAATAAAAGCGGCTTGAGTTTTCTAACTAGATGTGAGCAATACACAAGGCATAATTTACGAGAAATTAAACCGACTTCAACACACTGAAATAAAGAATAACTGAAAAGAGAAAAGTGTCCATATCTTGAAAAATACTGAACCAATTTTGATGAAACTTGTAGTGTTCCCTAAGTTGAGGTAAATATTAGCTACTTAATAAAAAAAGAATGGTTAAATACAATACATAGCTATGAATTTTGTATATTTGTTTGGAAGCTCTAATAGATTAATTATCACATGTGAATATTGCGGTTTCAATAATATCACATACATACGTGTCGAATTGATAACCTCCTTTCTTTTAAGTCCGTTAAATAGCATTAAGCCCGTCTATAAAATCTATTTACCTGCGATGTTCTCTCCACAGGCCGTATGCCGGGGACCCCCGAGAATCCAAACGACTGTTTTCTGACCCTCAGGCGGCTCATCGATCTCGCCCCGAAATTTTGTGATCTGACCCCGGACTGGCTCTTCAGTTGCATCGTTGATACTCTCTTTGGTATTTGGTTGTTACTCTTTTTGGCGTCGATTTCAGACATTATGTATATTTTTTATGATATAACTTGGTAAATAATAATAGATTTTTTCCGGCGGCTTTTCGCAGTAAAATGTCATAAAAATGACAATGGCTGGTGAAGTCAAAACTGTCTGCTTGTCTCCTTTTTTTTTCTTTATTTCCAGATATTATGATAAACACTTGCTTCATCAATAAACACTTTTGACTCCGTTTTGACTCATAAATAATTATTCATGTCGTAAAGAAAGTATATTTACGAATAATGCGCTTCATTGAATTTCTGTTTCGATATTGGGTTTTGGGACTTTCTACACCAAATATTCGCTTTTCAGTTCTGTAATACGGAGATACCGACAGACAGTGACATTAATAGGATTCCTACCCAAAGGACTAAACGAAGTCCCGTTTAGTCCTTTGGGTACGGATCGTATAAAACGATAAAACATATAGGGGAGAGTCCGGCAGTACCGCCACCCTAAGGTTTATTTGGTATAAAATTAAAATCTCCAAAGTAATATGTTATATATTTGCTGATTTATGTAAAATAACTCATAATGTATAAATAAAAATAATGTAACATCAATATATTTGGAAAGAATCAAATTTATTAATAAAATCTAAAGACACTAAAAATTAATAGTAAAAAAATTGTCCTCCAGTACGGGCCAGAAACAAATACCATTTATACTAGGCAATAATCACATATTTTATTGGTTTAATAGTTCCAAAATGTTTGCGTAAGCCTTTTGCACCCAAATCTTGCAGTTTCCACACTGAATCCAATCCTCTTTATGAGATTCGAGGCACAGAGGGCATATTGTTTCTTCCTAAATCTTTCTTTGAAAAAGGAGCTAGTTTTCATTATTTTTCCTGTCTTTTTTGTCGGTATCGTTGCCTGATAGCAAAACATCCTTGCCTTTTTTGTTAACTTCTTTATCTTTAACCGTGAAAAGTTTACTAAAAGTTTGCTTATGGGCATTAGCCTATTGTCTAAATCCTTAATATGTTCTGCCAACACTTTTTCGTGTTCAGGCGAGAATGTGTCGTGGAAACGACCCATAGCAGGCTTAAAGCTTTATTATTTTTCTCTTTATAATTTTCAATAGCTTTAATTCTACATTTAAAGTCATTCTTGGTACTTTGAATCTCAGCCTGACGCGCATTCATTTCTGTGCCTACTTAAAACTTTTCCACGGCTCTATGCATTATGGCAGGTTCCCAGGTGCGCTTCTTTGTCTTCCTTTCACGTCCACTGTCATCATCTAACATATTTATGTACCTATAAAGAAATTAAACCATTTAAAATAAACTCAACCAGTGGCCGGTACTGACGGACAATTTCGTGGCCCGTACTGGAGGAAGCGAAATAAAATTTCGAGATCGCTCAATTATAAAATGTTACGTATAAAGCATCAATTAAAACATTATTATTGTAGCTATATAAATAATAAATACATACCACGATTAACTATTGTCGATATATTCCAATAATATTCAATTATCACCCCCGGTACAATACTTGTGTAACGAATGTCACCGCGCGCAACGCAATTCTTTGCACTAACAGTTAGTCGGTAGCTGACAGGTCGCCCCCGTTTTGGGCATAGACTTGTCAAAGTGAACTACTTAAATGGAGCTAATGGTGTCAGCGTTAGCTGTTATATAATCTTAGAAATAGCAACTGGCCGGTACTGGATGCCGGCCCGTACTGCCGGACTCTCCCTTAGTTCAAAAGTTAAAGTAAAGTTAAGTAAACAGTTACTAAACAACTATCCTTTTCAGAAAAGTTTCATCATTTCCTAACTATTGAAAAAAGATTCTGTTTCAAGTCCTATTCTTAGTGGCGATACTTAAATATAGTATGCTTATAATACTGTACCTATTTTTATTGGTCATCGATAAAATATTATGACAGCCTGCCCTTTCTCACCTTTCACAGTGGGGTGGCAGGTCATCAATAACCCTTAATAGATAACATCAATAAATCGCCTGTCCTATTTGTTTAGATGGCTACAAATAGTACCTATCTGTAGTAAATAAATGTGTCAACTCAAAGAAAAGCAGTTTTTTACTAAAAAATGATAAAAAATGTTTTTTTTTTGTTTTCTACCCGAGTTGATTTGTTATGGCTACTTCTCAAATGAGAATGGATTTGGTATCCACGAAATTTTAGTTTTCAGTAAATAATTAATATTTTTATCACAACAATGAAAAATATTGATACTAACTTACCTCAAGAATTCAAGCAAAGAAAATTCAAGGAAGAGCGCGGTTCTCTATTTTGGTAAATAAATTTTCGGGCTCGAGAATGAAATTTTTAAACCTACCCAAAAAATGTCCTTCTTGGATGCCATCTAAATGTATCTAAAATCGTACATGAAAAAAGAGGATACCAACGAGTACTTAGGTTAAATAAATAAATTTTGACTTTGTGAATTTGTTACCATGCTACAATGCTACAGACGAATTTATGTCGAAATTCCATTCGTCCGTTTCGTTGAAGTATTTAATTTATTTATGTGTAAATGCGAGTGAGTGCTAGCACGTGTACGTATGTACTTATTTACAATTATGATGGAATCATATTTATAACAAGTAACTCTATGTTCAGGTCTTGGGTATTTTGTACGACCTGAATAGGACTACAAATATCCCTACAATTTTCCGTGGTAGTGTTTGAAATATTAACTCACCACGAGTTGGATAAGGTCGCCCCTAAAGTTAACTAAAGGCAACACCTCGTACCGCAGCAGCTCAAGAGAAGATGTTGCTTAAACCTATACTATACTATATATAATATATACCATACTATACTATATATTAGAAGTAGGCACGCAATGCCATGAGGTAAATTTCACCGAGCCGTAATTTGTCCTCGCCCCGAACCATGCGTTTAATGGAGACGGACCACCAAATGTGCTAATTCGAGCGACCATGGTGTGCCTAAACTTTAATCGACCTGAGTATGAGGTATGTATGAGGTAGTTCAAATGAATACGAGGCTTTACAAGTACCAGTTCATTTTCGCACATAATACATGTTTGTATGGTACGAAATACGAAAAAAAAAGCTGTGATAGCCTAGTGGTTAGGACGACCGACTTCTAATCGGAGGTCGTGGGTTCGATCCCGGGCACGCACCTCTAACTTTTCGGAGTTATGTGCGTTTTAAGTATTTAAATATCACTTGCTTTAACGGTGAAGGAAAACATCGTGAGGAAACCTGCATGCCTGAGAGTTCTCCATAACGTTCTCAAAGGTGTGTGAAGTCTGCCAATCCGCTTGGCCAGCGTGGTAGACTATGGCCAAAACCCTTCTCACTCTGAGAGGAGACCCGTGCTCTGTAGTGAGCCGGTAATGGGTTGATCATGATGATGATGATGATGATGGTACGAAATACTCCTCGCAAAATGAACATCGGAGTTAAAGCTATTAATGATATGATTCAAAAGGAATTCGCTCTGCAACAGAGGGAACATTGTAGGATATTCGTGAAAATTTTTATTCGCAAAGCTTACAAAGGATTTTTAGTCAAAAGGCCACACACCTAGAGCTTTTGATACGTCATACTCGTACGTCGGTAAACCACGTCGTTTTTTTTGTATATGCCACAAGAGTGTGTTCTTGTAGTAGACTTTTGTTCTACAACATAATGCAGCCTCCAAGCAAATATTTGTCGAAATCGTTTTGTAAATATGTACGTATACGTAAGTACTTATATGTATGTATGTATATTGTATATATTGTATTAAGGAAATATAAGTGTCACATTTTTGCAGTAAGCTGGTGAACTTGATTTCGGGAAACAGCGCTTGTCTTTTGGTAATTAAAACATCGACTACTTTTAAATGATAAAGGTTGAGGTTTTCATGAGGTTAAATAAAAATAGGAAACTTTCAGATTTGAAACAATATAGATATAAAACAGAAAATCCACGTGAACCAGTGTGCTTAGTCTAAAGCGGAGCACTCGAAAACGAACTCGAAAAGTATTGATCGATTTCAGAGTAAAATAGACCTAAAATGTCTTGCATTAAGGTTTGAGTTCGCCAATACATTCAGCATTGTTCGAATGCTGAATGTATTGGCGAACTCAAACCTTAATACAAGCCATTTTAGGTCTATTTTACTCTGAAATCGATCAATAGTTTTCGAGTTCGTTTTCGAGTGCTCCGCGTCAGTAGCTATAATAATTTTTCTTGAACGATACGATGTGACCAACTTTTTGGAGAGCAACTTGCCGCAAATATGACTTCCCGCTTATTTACCTGAAAAGAACTTGATTGAGTTTTCCGCCGGAATTCGCTTTTAAGAGGATTTCTGCGAGAGTAAACTACTTAAATATAAAATACGAATACTTTACTTTGGTTTCCACAGTAGTTATTATATTTCATGTACAGTTGTTTGAGAGACGATATTTGAAATAAACTGGTAGAAAATTTACAAAATTGAGTGCGTAAACTTTTCTCTCAAAAACTTCAACTGTTCGTATTTTATATTTATTATGTTTCGAGTATTCGTGATTTCACTTCTTCGTGATCACTCTACACATATTCAGAAATTAGAAAACTAGTAAACCTGTAGACCAGAAATTCAGATAAGTTCCTTCATTGTGACAAGCAACAAGAAATCGGAACAAAAATATACTTCGAAAATTCGAAATAACAGTGTGATGTCGTTTGTCAAAAACTACAAAGCAAAAGTTAAATAACTACATGATATTATTAATGTGATAACGTTCAACAGAGAGTAGAGCCTTCTACGCAGTAGATATTATAGTACACAAATGTATGCGCATATACCAGCTGTTGCACTCCCATAATCCGATGGGACGGCATAATGACACGGCCGGGGAGAGTTCAAGCGCAGAACCGAAGGCTTTACCTTCTCAGAGCCAGGAATTAGGAAGTAACACCATCAACTTCGTACTGTGAATTTTTTAATAGAAAAATCCAAAAAAAAGTCTCGAACCAGGAACCTCGTGTTTCGTTGCTGAATTACAATTTACAAAAAAAAAAAAAAAAAGTTATAAACAAATTCATACACTCCAAATCAACAAATAAACTTTAAGTCAACGTGAAATACTGTGTCATTTTCAGTGCACCAACCCCTATAATAGAAATAGCATGCAAGCTGCAGCTATTCTCTTACGGGTACGACAATCGCTCGAGCCAAGCCACCGCGACTGTTGACCCGGGTGGTACGAAGCATGGCAGATTTGACCGATAACAGTGTGCCTTTATTCAAATCCGTCACGTTACTGACAAAGCTGTAGAAATACGGCAAGTTGAGCGATTGCGCACGATATCGTGGAATAAAACTATTTACCTTTCTAAATCTTTTGCTATCTGCAGGGCGTCTATTCGCGCACGGGAAGATCAGTTTAAATACTTAATTTATCGCGTTGGCTCATTATATTCCTGTTTGTGTCACCACTCTCTTATTAAACTAGTGATTGACAAGTGATGTGTACCGCCATAGTATGTGCTAACACGATTACTTGCGTTGGCGTTGAAAACTGGTTCTATTTTGGTCACTTCGTGTGAATACCTATGGACTTATAAATATATATTTTTTATTCGATGCGTTTGACGGTAACATCGCTTCAACGCCTATTGTGATTCCGACAAAAATATATCAAAAATTGGAAAATATCCTTGATTCGTCAAGGTAGATAGCGCGTGCGGTGCCAGCATAACTTTCCTAGAGGGGTTATTTATTACAAAATAGCTCACATATTTGGATGACAACGGGTTGCTGTGGAATGATGTAATCGTCACGGATAGGTACTCGCTGAAAGGGTTTAATGTACAAGCACATACAAAAGCATTACGTGTAATTACAGAATAAATTGTCAGGTTCAGTTAATATATAAAATTCTTGAGGTAAGTAACTCCACTTTTCTATCGCATTATAACTTCTTCCAACGGTTATTTATTGAAAAACTTATGCAATACGTAGGGTCTCCTCCATTTTTGAAGATGACAATAAACTACAACTACAAACAATTTATTATTATAGGAATGCGGGCAATGCCTATTATATTAAAACTAGTTGCCCCCCGCGACTTCGTTCGCGTGTTTATAGGTTTTATATAGGATCGGAACGGATCCCATAATTCTTTTATGTACTTAAACTAAATGTAACCTAAGTTACTCCTTATAACATCACCTATCTGCCATTGAAAGTTCCGTTAACATCGATCCAGCCGTTTCTGAGATTAGTTGAAACAAATAGACAGACCGACAAACATAAATTTAAACGCACGCACGCCAGTTTAAAATAAGCCGTACGTACAAAGATCCGGGTCCCAAGTTATTTGAACCCAATAAATGTCTGTCATTTCTGAACTAACAAACCTATGACCTTGAAATATTTACGGGACAATATATAAAGTACTACCTTTTTAACCCCCGACGAAAAAACGACGGGGTGTTATAAGTTTCACGTGTCTGTGTGTGTGTGTGTGTGTGTGTGTGTGTGTGTGTGTGTGTGTGTGTGTGTGTCTGTCTGTTCCCCTGTGGCGCTCAAACGCGTGAACCGATTTGAATGCGGTTTTTTTTTTGTTTGAAAGGTGAATTAGTCGAGAGTGTTGTTAGCTATGTTTGATGAAAATCGATCCAAGATGGCCGCCGCTACAAAATGGCGGATTACATATTTTATCACAACACCCTCAATATGGGTATCAAATGAAAGGGCTTGACTAGCAGAATAGCACTATTGCAAATTCAAGATGGCCGCCGCCACAAAATGGCGAATGTCGGGGGTTTTTTAAATTTTCAATTTATACTTGTTAACAAAAAAAGAATGAGTGAAATCGAACAACGCGTTAATTAATTACAGCTAAATACACGTTTTAACTTTCATCCCCTCTCCCTAGGGAACCGTGGTGAATTTCGGGATAAAGAGTATCCTATGTCCTACCTCGGAGTATAAACTCAAATCGTACCAAGTTTCATTTGAATCCATTCAGTAGTTTCGGCGTGATGCGCGGCCAAGATACAGACAGACAGACAGACAGACAGACAGACAAAAGTGAAAAAAATTGCAGTTTTGACTTCAGTATCGATTATATTATTATATATTATAGTGCCCTCCAATAAAAATTTTCAAAATAATTTCAATGTACAGAATTGGGTCTGTTACAGTCTTATTATATTATAGACTAGCTGACCCCCGCGACTTCGTTCGCGTGTTTATAGGTTTTATATAGGATCGGATCCCATAATTCTTTTATGTACCTACACTAAATGTAGCCTAAGTTACTCCCTGTAACATCACCTAGCTGCCATTGAAAGTTCCATTAAAATCGATCCAGCCGTTTCGGAGATTAGTTGGAACAAATAGACAGACCGATAAACATAAATTTAAACGCACACCAGTTTAAAATAAGCCGTACCTTCAAAGATCCGGGTCCCAAGTTATTTGAACCCAATAAATGTCTGTCATTTCTGAACTCAAAAATCTATGACCTTGAAATATTTACGGGACAATACTTAAAGTACTAACTTTCTAACAAAAAAAGAATGAGTAAAATCGAACCACGCGTTAATGAATTACAGCTAAATACACGTTTTAACTTTCTTCCCCTCTCCCACGGGAACCGTGCTGAATTTCGGGATAAAAAGTATCCTATGTCCTACCTCGGAGTATAAACTCAAATCGTACCAAGTTTCATTCGAATCCATTCAGTAGTTTCGGCGTGATGCGCGGCCAAGATACAGACAGACAGACAGACAGACAGACAGACAGACAGACAGACAGACAGACAGACAAAAATGAAAAAAATTGCAGTTTTGGCTTCAGTATCGATTATAGAATGCCCTCCAATAAAAATTTTCAAAATATCTTCAATGTACAGAATTGGATCTGTTACAGTTTTATTATATTATAGATAGAAGATGCCTCTCAATGCAACACAACAATAGAATCAGACAATAAATAGTCAAATATTTTTTATTAGATGTAACGCACTCCTAAAAATAGGTATAGGAGTGTAGGTGGAGAGTAGGTACATGAGTGAGAGCGGAAATTAGGTACTATTATAGTCACTAGTGGTATAAAATCTTGTTAATACATACTCGGAATAAACACTTAATATTTAAAGGTACCCCTACCTATATATGTAGGTAAAAAGTAACTAAATCTGAAGAAACCATACTAGAATCAGAAAGGTATTTAAGTATTACAAAGGGGAAATGTCAATTCTGCCGCTTGATAAATCTGCAATTTTTTATGCCAACTGATTTCACCGCGACCTGTCCTTTCCAGAAAACTCCCTTACAGAGGTTATTGCAAAATCGTCGCTTGTGAAATCATGCATTTTGTTGACTTGCTAGTACAGATAGTACAAAGTTTATAAAGATAACATAAAGATAAGCCAAGGGTGGCTGACATGATTATTTTATTGTGACTATCTATCTATAATATAATAAAACTGTAACAGATCCAATTCTGTACATTGAAGATATTTTGAAAATTTTTATTGGGGGGCACTCTATAATCGATACCGAAGCCAAAACTGCAATTTTTTTCATTTTTGTCTGTCTGTCTGTCTGTCTGTCTGTCTGTATCTTGGCCGCGCATCACGCCGAAACTACTGAACGGATTCAAATGAAACTTGGCACGATTTGAGTTTATACTCCGAGGTAGGACATAGGATACTTTTTATCCCGAAATTCAGCACGGTTCCCTTGGGAGAGGGGATGAAAGTTAAAACATGTATGTAGCTGTAATTCATTAACGCGTTGTTCGATTTCACTCATTCTTTTTTTGTTAGAAAGGTAATACTTTATATATTGTCCCGTAAATATTTCAAGGTCAAAGATTTTTTAGTTCAGAAATGACAGACATTACAACCCTCAGTATTGGGTTCAAATAACTTGGGACCCGGATCTTTGAACGTACGGCTTATTTTAAACTGGTGAGCGTTTAAATATATGTTTGTCGGTCTGTCTATTTATTCCAGCTAATCTCCGAAACGGCTGTATCGATTTTAATGGAACTTCTAATGTTATAAGGAGTAACAGGCTACATTTAATTTAGGTACATAAAAGAATTATGGGATCCGATCCGATCCTATATAAAAACCTATATCTACGCGAACGAAGTTGCGGGGATCTGCTAGTACAACAATAATGCAGTTGGTAATTGGCTGTTTTTTATCAATGGTACTGTGATCTCAAGACTTATAAGACCACACCACTCACCACTGCACCTGGGAGATGGCATGCATCTTATGCAGTACAGTGCATAAGATGCATTGTCGCAGTTATCATCATCATCATCATGATCAACCCATGATCGGCTCACTACAGAGCACGGGTCTCCTCTCAGAGTGAGAAGGGTTTTGGCCATAGTCTACCACGCTGGCCAAGCGGATTGGCAGACTTCACACATCTTTGAGAACGTTATGGAGAACTCTCAGGCGTGCAGGTTTCCTCACGATGTTTTCCTTCACCGTTAAAGCAAGTGATATTTAAACACTTAAAACGGACATAACTCCGGAAAGTTAGAGGTGCGTGCCCCGGGATCGAACCCACGACCTCCGATTAGACGTCGGACGTCTTAACCACTACGCTATCACAGCTTTCTTGTCGCAGTTATACTGTAAGAAAACCAAATAGTGACCGAGTATTCAGCCAATCAGAGCTGCCAAACTTCGGTCCAAAGCCGGGGCCCTATGTATTCAAACATTTTCATAAAACTTACGTAGGTACTATGTGACATAATGTTCTAGCATAAAAGCCTTTTAAACTTGAGCTTGACGTAAGCAGCTCAGGGTCAATGGCTCCGCTGCAGCGCTCGCTGCAAGTGCAATGGAGTGCATTCAACTACGCTATACTGGAGAATCTAGAGGTGTAGTAGAAACGCTTCAAGCTAGTGGGAATAACAGAATTTCATTAAGAGACGATGATGTAAGCTGGAATATTTTTATACTCGCCCGTTCATAATAAAAAATAGAGAAAATTTTAATATAAAGCAAGGGCAAGAGAATTCATTATTTCTATGAATGTTCTCGTTTATCTGTTCTCACTCACTCATTTGTTTGTATACGCTTTATGAAAAAGCACGAAGACAAAACTTTGGCAGTTAGAAAGTAAATTAAAATATGCAGACTTCGGGCGAAACGGAGAGCCCTGTGGAATTAAATAGGTGATCAGTAAAATAAGTACATAATATTACAAAATAAGTACATTTTTCGTTATGAAACAAACCAGAAGGTACTTTCCGAGCAAGCGTAAGTAGTATAAAATTCCGCTTTGTTTACTTTATATTTTATAAGGAACTAGCGACCCGCCTCGGCTTTGCACGGGTAGTAATTACCCGCTAACATTCCACCATACATCATTTTGATAAATCTCAAAGGGATTATTAGGCAGCGTTTTCGATGAAAGCTCCCAAGCGGCTTGACTTTTTTCGACATTTTCATAACAATTATCGTCATATATCAATTTTAGACCAAGATCCCAGTGCGATCTGACATAACTTATTTTGGGAAAGATGAAACTTTAGGCTCTCAGTAGTATCTCATTTGCTTTGAATAACTGCGTAATTGTGGAGTTCGTAACTGGGGTACCTACTTATGGAGATATCAAGTGTGAAAGGTAACTAAAAATAAGAGTAACTTAACTTACTTTCACATGGCTGATTTTTATATATATATGTCGGAGATTAACCATTCTCATCGACATCATCATTAGTGGTCACGGGTCTAGTGGGCGTCATCAGGGTTAAATGCAAGCACAAACAAAGTATTCAACGTTCCGTACAATTTAATCAAAGTTCTGCACTGTTAGGTATGAACCATTGATGTGTTTTTCACAATTATTATTATTACTGATTTATTGAAAATGTTAATCGAATGATACATCCGAGCAGCAGGTTCGCGTCACCAATCTCACTTTACCATTCTATCTGAAATCACACGATCCAACTCGATCCTAAGAACCACATTCTAACCAAGCCATTACTCGTCTCCTCGGTCCAACATTAAAGATGGCGACCCGACCCCACTCGAGGCACTCTCTACTCAGATTTGACGTATCACGCAATATAACATTTTGTCTTTTTAAATAAGTTATTATAATGAGTTTTTACATAATATTTAAATGCAATAAATCAAATTAAATTAAATAAAGATTTAGCAAAGTAACTGATATTTTTTGTAAGCAATCAACGATTAACTCTGTCTTCAGATGCTTCCTTCGATACGGCCATTCTGACCTTTCACACGTCCTCGTGTGATGTTGAGGCAAGAGGATCATCGTTATCTGTAAAGACAAAACAAACTTTTAGGTAAACCGTTCGGCTACTCCTGACAGAATGTATTGGTTAAAAATTTTTGCAATTCCTTAATTTGAATTCCAATAGCCACCACGCTCATCACTAGCCTCATACTTCATGCAAACAGTCGTCATGACGTAGTCACTTTGCCATTATCATCTAATTGGCCTCCTGACAAAGTAAAAGAGAATAGATGTAGGTATTTGTTGGTTAAATGTTTTTGTGCAGCAACTCTATCTAAAATTAATTCTTTACTAAGTACATAAAATATGCTCAAAACAAACTTCAGTTTTATTTTTATTTTTTATTACTCATAATCTGAATTCTAATAACCTCCACGCTGTTAATTATATCACTTCATGTAAACAGCCACCACAATACAGTCATATCCCTCGATAGATACCTCGGTAGATACATCGCCATTATCACATAATTGGCCAACTCGCCATTTAACAGCCAACTCGCTGTTATCACCTATCACATAATTGGCCAACTCGCCACTTAACATCCACCTCACCGTTATCACCTTATTGACTACCTCGCCTTTTAACAGCCACCTCGCCGTTATTACCTAAACAAACAGCCACCTCGCCGTTTGTAACCTAAACAAACGGCCACCTCGCCGTTTGTAACCTAAACAAACGGCCACCTCGCCATTTGTAACCTAAACAAACGGCCACCTCGCCATTTGTAACCTAAACAAACGGCCACCTCGCCATTTGTAACCTAAACAAACGGCCACCTCGCCATTTGTAACCTAAACAAACGGCCACCTCGCCATTTGTAACCTAAACAAACGGCCACCTCGCCATTTGTAACCTAAACAAACGGCCACCTCGCCGTTTGTAACCTAAACAAGCAGCCACCTCGCTGTTTGTTGCCTAAACAAGCAGCCACCTCGCTGTTTGTTGCCTAAATATCGGCCATTAGCGCGACAAGAACCTGTTGCTATTAAATGTAGCTAGATGTTGTGAATAAAACAAAAATCTTTACTCTTTATTTGCGAAGCATCGACCTTGATCCGCATTATACGCACAGGCGTCCCAAAAAGTGATAAAAGTGATATGGATGTTTTAAGAGCGTTGATTGCACTCTCTGTAACACTCACTGTATTAAACCTGTAAAAACTGATTCCAAGACTCCAATTTTGAGAGTGTATTCATACTATTAGTATTTTTTTTTTTCAGTCGCTTTCTACAATTTTTTTTAGTACTTGTATGTGTGACGAAAGTTTCACCCAAAAGCGTGAAATCAGTAAACATCTTCCGCAAGAATTAAGATTTGAATAAATTTTTTTAATGAAATTAATATTTCCATGACTCCATTAAGGAAGGATTGATATTTAATATTTTACAAATTTTTAAAACAAAAAATAATCGTTAAGTATATCTGAAGCACTACGGTGTTCAAAAGTTCTTAAAAAATCATGAATCAGGGTTACGGCCTCTTAATTCTCAAAGAATGCCTAAGTAACACATATTTTGTGAAAGCATTTACAAACACAAAAACTTACTCCTTTATATTACTTCTAAAACCTATGTGAATTTTATGATAAGGAATGCTATGGTTTGGTATGGGGTGTAACTTTATGTGTTATTTACTACTACATATTTGATTTATCTACTGTACAAGTCATCCAATTCTCGACGAATTTTCTAACATATTTTGAACTTGTAGCAAACAAATAGTATTCGTATGCTTTTTCTAAAGTTGCATTTATCTCAAATGGACAGTAAACTCCATAATTATGATCGCAAAACTTTTTGAAATTAAGGTTTTCACTTTTTTTTTACGAATTATTTGAAAAATTTGCATGCAACCAGTTCAAAGATAACTTTAGTTATATTAAAGCGTTTATCTTCTACACATCTATGAGTGGCATTAATAGTATTGTTCGCTTCAGGTGATGATTTCTCGGGAAAAGTCAGCATGGACTATTATTTTTTTTCTATACTGTATTCGAAACCAAAAGCTTGTCTTTTGTCACTAAAGAAATTTCCATCACACTAGCATACTCTATGAGTTAATACTACATGAGCTCTAGATGACTTTAGGAAACTGAAGTTAGAACCTAAGGATTGCAGAAGTCCTACCATAGGTATAAATAGTGTGTAAATGCATAAATCTGAATTAACAACTGCTATAGTGTCTCTAACTCATAAGGAGTCATATCGAGACTCCGTATCAGTAGTAAGTTTTAATTTAGTAACCCATAGGATGTCAATTCGCTGAAGTTCTCTAGAAGACCTTGTAACTCTAAAGGGGGATTGTTATTATTAAAACTGGGAGTTAACAACCGAAAGAGTGCCTTATGGCCTAGTGCATCTTACTAGGTCTTATTTGAAATGACAGTAACTATCAAGATTATTGAGGTTGCAGCCTTATACCTACGTTACAAATATTAACAAGAAAATACTTCACTGTAGTAAAGGCAATCGTTATGTGTACTGAAAACTCTAAAGCTAAGCCCTAAATTGCATCAAATTAAAATGTCACTAACTCAGAAAATCATCAGGTATAATGTGAAAAATAAAATTTATAAATCATGATACTTAACACATAGTAACCTAAGATGAAACTTGTAACTCACACAATACTATCACAGTAATGATTGCATATTTATTTCACCATCAAGTTTACGTGAAATATTATTTTTAAATAGAGATTAATCAGCACCAGAATTAAATCAAACTGAAAACTGCTCACCAAATTAAGTGATCATCCCAGTGAAAAGTTTCACGCTCCATATTATGTCCACTCGTTTCAGATCACAGATGTGGTCGCAGGCTGCATGCTGCCACGTGCAACTGGTCGCGTTTTCAAACACCGGTATTAAAAGTAACCTTCAACTGTCGTATCCGTATGTCACACGATGACTTTATCCATTGGCGTAAGGGCGCGACCCAAAATCAGAGTTTTCTGTTTGTCTCGTGAACGGGTGAAACATTTAAAAAAGATTTATAACTGTAGCCTACACGGAGAATGTATAGCTATAACCTTCTTGTAATTTATGTAGAATAAAATTTATGTGTCATTGTGGTGTCATTCGAGGGATTGTCAAAATGTCAATAAGAAAATAAAATATTGACTTTCGTGTTGTCAAGGCTTTTTCTTGTCGTCGTCTATTACTTCTTATTTTAATTAGGTAGAACATCATACCTAAATGACCAAATCAAACCAAATGTGGTTTATACCACAAGCGTAACGCTTTGTAGTCTAAGGACGCTTGCGTTTGATAACATTTAACGCTGGTCTCCGTAATCTTTGTATAACTCTGCTAATGATATGAAAATCTAAGGATATAAAATAACTACGTGTTGTATTTTACTATGGGTAGTTATCGATGTGATGTCTCGTGGTTCGACGATTAACGAACGATTAATTGACGATTCAAAAGTACTTGTTAGAAGCCCATTTGAATAAAATAAACTTTTCTATTTCTATTTCGATTTGCTCCATGTGAGCAAGTATTAGTGATACCACCATTTTTAGCTTAAGTAAAGCTATTTGCATATAGAGTTCGATTTCATCACATTACTAAGCGTAAGAACAAGTTTACTTCCCTGTATATTATGTCTTGGTAAGCAGATATCCATAATTGCTAGTCAGGCTCGGGCGTCAATGTGAATCTTCCGCTTCGGACAGCGTAATATACTCAGTCGCCGGCGGGTTGTGAAGCGCCTCCACGAGTAGTCACGCGCTACTTTACTAGGCCGTGAATAAAGTACGCCAACCATTGTTCTCTTCAATCGATCTGTTCACGTTTGGTGCCTGCACCGATCCCACTTCTGATGTCGGAGATTAACCATTCTCATCGACATCATCATTAGTGGTCACGGGTCTAGTGGGCGTCATCAGGGTTAAATGCAAGCACAAACAAAGTATTCAACGTTCCGTACAATTTAATCAAAGTTCTGCACTGTTAGGTATGAACCATTGATGTGTTTTTCACAATTATTATTATTACTGATTTATTGAAAATGTTAATCGAATGATACATCCGAGCAGCAGGTTCGCGTCACCAATCTCACTTTACCATTCTATCTGAAATCACACGATCCAACTCGATCCTAAGAACCACATTCTAACCAAGCCATTACTCGTCTCCTCGGTCCAACATTAAAGATGGCGACCCGACCCCACTCGAGGCACTCTCTACTCAGATTTGACGTATCACGCAATATAACATTTTGTCTTTTTAAATAAGTTATTATAATGAGTTTTTACATAATATTTAAATGCAATAAATCAAATTAAATTAAATAAAGATTTAGCAAAGTAACTGATATTTTTTTGTAAGCAATCAACGATTAACTCTGTCTTCAGATG
This sequence comes from Melanargia galathea, assembly GCA_920104075.1. Taxonomy (NCBI): domain Eukaryota; kingdom Metazoa; phylum Arthropoda; class Insecta; order Lepidoptera; family Nymphalidae; genus Melanargia; species Melanargia galathea. The sequence continues at coordinate 7,526,726 of OV049864.1, forward strand.
CTTCCTTCGATATATATAATATTGTAGAATATCACTCCAAACCACTACCAATAGTATTAGACACTTTCCATGGGCCAGAACTTTTATCAGACGATTTAAAGTGTGTGTGTGTCTGTTCCCCTGTAGCGCTCAAACAGGTGAACCGATTTGAATGCGGTTTTTTTGTTTGAAAGGTAAATTAGTCGAGAGTGTTCTTAACTATGTTTCATGAAAATCGATCCAAGATGGCCGCCGCTACAATATGGCGGATTACATATTTTTTCACAAATCTCTCAATATGGATATCAAATGAAAGGGCTTATAGCTTGACTAGTAGAATAGCACTATGAAAATCCAAGATGGCCGCCGCCACAAAAGGCGAATGTCGGAGGTTTTTTAAATTTTTAATTTATACTTGTTAAATATTTAACTAAGACAACTATCATAAATTGTAATGACCAAACATCCACTAATCACAAAAATTATTCAACCGTGAGTATGAGCACGAGAGCAGTTACCTTTCACACTTGATATCTCCATAAGTACCCCAGTTACGAACTCCACAATTACGCAGTTATTCAAAGCAAATGAGACACTACTGAGAGCCTAAGGTTTCATCTTTCCGAAAATAAGTTATGTCAGATCGCACTGGGATCAAGATCCCATCTAAGGTCTATTTGTTAAGGTTTTATAAATAGGTAGTAGCTATTGGTGAAAATCCGTTCAATAGTTTTTGAGGTTATCGCGAACAGAGAGACAGACAGATTCGGCGGTGGACTTTGTATTGTAATATGTAATGATATTTAATAAACGGCTCAATATTTTTTTATAGCAATTTTCCATGATACCCGTTTTCATCAAGTTATTGACCCGATTTGGGAACTTGAAAGCCAATCTGTATAATTATGTGTCCCGTTAGGAATAGGATACACAATGAACCCTCAGCGGCTGCGCAAAGGTCACTGAACATGAAAGCGAATTTATTTTCAGACTAATGAACATTCATACCTGAGGAAAGATTGAATAATATATAAGTTTCAGAGTAGATTTCGTCCCTCGGGGGCCGTAACTCAGCGAAATGCCCGGATTTCGGAGGGAATACGTGAAATAATAATCACGATTAGATTTGTACGTATTTTTTTGTATTTGTACGTACACAGCTGTCATTATAAGTCGTCTGTCACTGAAGTTTGATGCTTTTATGGGAATTATCACGCTTTGAAATATCTAAAGCCTAAATTAGGCGGTGCCCCGTTCATCGTTCATTTTTGCGATGAACGATACACGTTACGATAACTATGGCACACTGGCACAGTGCCTGTGAACCATGAATGATGAACGGTCGGTGTTTAGACGGTTCATTTTCGATGACTCATCGATGAAGCCTCGAAAATGAAAGCAAAAATCCCGAAAAATTAACCGACTAATTTGGGCTTTAGCCTTGGACCACCCGCTTGGGCCTTCGGCTCTTCATCGATATAAAATAGATCACTGCTACCCAAGCTACAAGCTACAGCTACCCAAAATTTTTTTTTTTTTTTCAAAATCTGGATATACCTAGATACTTAATACAGCGAGCGGTAAGAAGAAACAAGTCTTAATTGCAGCTGCAAAACTTTTGAATACAACTACTGTTATAGACAGACATCGAGGTGATAAATGTTCCATCTTTTACACTTTTGAATACGGAATACTAAAAATACGAAGCCTTTCATTTCAGTTTAAACTAACAGAAATACGTGAAAAAAATCGGAGCGAAACTCTCTATTCCACACACGATGCGAGCATAAAGGCCAAAGGGGGAAAGAATTGCATCGCACTGTATTGAACTATGCAATTTAAAGATATGATAATGTTAGTAACTACATGCTACTACACTGCTTCGTTACACCATTCCATATATTATCTCTCCCAGTTACTTTCAGTACCGTAAAACTGGGTAACTTCGCCCAACTAACCTAACTTTGCCCGACGCAGTACTTTTTACAAATGTTGAATAATCTGGAAAGATATTTTACTTACGTTTATTATTTAATCTGTGGTACAAAATTGAGTATATTTCTGGCAAAACTGCATAAGCAACTGTTACCAATTTCACTTCAGTTAGCAGTGAGCACCAGTCAAAGTTGATGGTATAAAAAGCGGGCCAAAAATAGTGTAAAAAACTTTTGTTGTAACTCGCTTGGTAATTGCAACAGGTAAGTAATTTTTAAACTACAGTTATTTGATATCAAATAAACGATATAGATCGAATAATCAGCGCGGAAGCTTTCTCAGTTTCAGAAATATGTTGGTGGGCAATGTTATATTGCTTTTTCGGACGCACATTTTATAACTTTGCCCACCAAAATATAGCCCTTAGGGTTGTCACCTGAACAGTAAATTTAAATTGACATTAACAGTTACTTTCGTTTACGTTTTGTTTATCACAGTTGATTTTAGAACTATCTCTGTTGTTATGAGAAAGTTTTTATTTCTACAATATGATAAAACTGTAACAGATCCAATTCTGTACATTGAAGATATTTTGGATTTTTTTTTGAGGGCACTATAATCGATACTGAAGCCAAAAATATTTTTTTTTTGTCTGTCTGTCTGTCTGTATCTTGGCCGCGCATCACGTCGAAACTACTGAATGGATTTGAATGAAACTTGGCACGATTTGAGTTTACACTCCGAAATAGGAAGGACATAGGATACTTTTTATTCCGAAATTCAGCAAGAGAATGAAAGTCTAAACGTGTATTTAGCTGTAAATCATTAACGCGTAGTCCGATTTCATTCATTCTTTTTTTGTTAGAAAGGCGGTACTTTGAAAATTATCTCGTAAATATTTCAAGGTCATAGGTTTTTTCTCATTATTCCTTAATACCTACCTACCTTAATAATAATAATTTTTGTTGATTTTAACAAACTGACTGAATATTTTTAATTTAATTTTTTGATGATTCCTAACTAGAATATTTTATTAAGTAGTATTAAGTTAAAATAAATTGATGTCAATTAATGCCTTCAACTTTACGTTGTTCATAAGCTGTTATAAAACAAACAGCGCAAAGTTATATTCTGTTGGATGACGGTCGCGAGTTAATATTGTCTTTTAATCTCCTGGGGATTGTCTGATTTTTCGGGATAAATAGTAGCTTTTCTCCGTCTCCAGGATGCAAGTTATCCCTAAACATCAAAAAGACAAGCGGGTGGGCCATGCAAAGGTTTCGACAGACAGACACTTTCGAGTTTTTTTATATTTAGTACTGATTTTAGTTTCTATTAGTTATAATTATAGTTGCCTTATAATAAATATACTAATTTATTTTGAATATTTTGTTTTTATAATCTGTTTTCAAAAATGATTATTTTATTTGTCAAGTCTACGAAATACCTATCATGTTCCTGCATGTTGAGTTGCCTACTGATACATTTTTAATACTCAGTTTAAAATAAAATTAAAGATTTTTATAAGCTTCATTTCATATTTGTTTTAATATTTTTGGTTTGAAATTATAATAACTTACGTATGTACCTTACCTTAAACCTGGTTAAGAATAAAAAATGACAACCCTAGCTTATCATTTTATTAGTATGAAAAGTTACAAAAAAATTATAGCAACTTTGCCCACTCAATTTTGGCAGATAATATGAACATTTAAATGTTTAGTAATAAGATCCTATGTTACATAAACTATTTTTCTATAGTAACCCTAAGTTTCATGATCTTACGGTTAAAAATACTGGAGTTATATAAGTTTTCCCAAAATGGGCAAAGTTGTAAAAAGTGATCAATTTTTGGCCCGCTCTCTAAATTTAGCTTTTTATCATATACATTTCCATTTGATTGTTATAGATTTTAATTATATGAAAAGAAGAGTACATTTAACAGTAGTGTAGCTTACAAACAAAGTAAAAGTAATAATAGTTTTTTAAATATTCGACATTGAACCAAAAAACTTAAGAAATTCGGGCCAAGTTACCCGGGTTTACGGTAACGAATGTATAGGTCAACCAGAATCTCATGAAAAATACGGAAATGAAATTCCAAAGTTAGCAACACTACGGCTGCCCTAGCGATAAACAAAGTAACTGACATTTTTTGTGAAATTGACTTTTTTGCATTAACAAAAGTTTTATGTCGAGTAGTTTTTTACCACAGTATATTTCAAATAACTTGAACCGTTTACTGAAATTTGAATTGCCCAAACAAAGTAACTGCACACACTAACCCGGAATATAAATGCAAAAACCAAGTAAACAACAAGCACAACACAAAAACAAGGTAATTGGATGTTGATTACTTTGTTTTTGTATTTAAAATGCAGTTGCTTGATTTTTCGTTTCGTGAAACGATCCCAGGTAAAGTGTTCTGAATGTAATTACTTTGTTTATCACTAGGGCAGCCGAGTTAACCTAGTGTTGCTTACTACAAAATTTAATTTTTCTATTTTCCATGAGATTCAGGTCTGCCTATAAAATATTTTAAATGTATTTATGTCAACAGCTATTTTACCATCATGATTATATTCATAAGGATGGATATACTCGTAATAATAATATTTTAAAACAGAGAAGAATTCATAGAGTTTTAAAATAATAGCATACCGAGCCCGAATATTGGATTCTAATCCAAAACTTCTTTATAATACCAGTTCCAACCAGCCTTATTTTAAACTAGCTGACCCCCGCGACTTCGTTCGCGTGTTTATAGGTTTTATATAGGATCGGATCGGATCCCATAATTCTTTTATGTACCTAAACTAAATGTAGCCTGTTACTCCTTATAACATTGAAAGTTCCATGAAAATCGATCCAGCCGTTCCGGAGATTAGCTGGAACAAATAGATAGAACGACAAACATAAATCTAAACGCACGCCAGTTTAAAATAAGCCGTACGTACAAAGATCCGGGTCCCAAGTCATTGGAACCCAATAAATGTCTGTCATTTCTAAACTAAAAAACTTATGACCTTGGAATATTTACGGGATAATACTTAAAGTACTACCTTTCTAACAAAAAAAGAATGAGAAAAATCGAACAACGCGTTAATAAATTACAGCTAAATACACGTTTTAACTTTCATCCTCTCTCCCAAGGGAACCGTGCTGAATTTCGGGATAAAAAGTATCCTATGTCCTACCTCGGAGTATAAACTCAAATCGTACCAAGTTTCATTCGAATCCATTCAGTAGTTTCGGTGTGATGCGCGGCCAAGATACAGACAGACAGACAGACAGACAGACAAAAATGAAAAAAAATTGCAGTTTTGACTTCAGTATCGATTATAGAGTGCCATCCAAAAGAAATTTTCAAAATATCTTCAATGTACAGAATTGGATCTGTTACAGTTTTATTATATTATAGATAGATAGATTTACGCCAAAAACCTTGTATTTTTCTCCACGGTACATATTCTATCTAGTCTTGTTTCAAGAGGAAATTTATGTTTAAAATACAAAATAAGCGAACAAAAATACACGGCAAAGAGCAAAGGAAAAAATAAACTTTGTATGTAAGCGACACCCAGAACGTAGTTTACTACTGAAACTAATTACGTGGTCAGCGCTCGCCTTCCAATTTAAAAACAACATTTCCCACTGTCTCTGAACTATGTGCCCCTGGTATAATTCACAACAACTTATACAACTGATGACTGTAAAAAACAGGGTTTTACTGTTTTATTTCAAAAAATATAAGTAACGCTAGTGACAAACTTTTGTGATGTGAATAAATATTTACTGCGCAGATTTAGACTGCGCGGGATTATACGGAGTACGCCGAGATTATACGCGCGCTTGCTTTACCCTAATGATACTGCGCAGTTTCATTATTCGTAACAAGAGCTGCTTATTGTACATTAAAGGACGAGTTCATTTTTCAATGAAAATTCATTAAAAAATCGTGGATGAAATATCAACTTCTATGTTCTCTTATATCTCAATCGAAATATGTTTGTTATACATCAAAATAAAATAGGAAGTCTTTTGACAATAGAAATGTTTATAGTACCTAGGTATTTGTATATAGAATGAAATTACCTTTTCCAACGAAATTAAGGTCAAAGGTTACGGGCCATTACTGTTACATTTTTTATTCAACAACTATTCAGTTGCTATTTCTGCTTCCACTTTATTTTCCATCAAAGTACTTTGATAACACCGCGACTTCAAAGGTCAGACAAACAATATACAACTAAAAGTACGTCAATAATCTATTACAACTAGATTATGTTATAGGAACCACTTTTTAAGAAAAATACATGTGGAGTATTATGATCCAACTATAGCAACTTTTTTTGATCCCCGTATAATATTTTCTTCTCGTTGTAGTTAAGAACGTAAAAGAAGGTATAGGACATAGGTATGGTACGTATCTGTTATATTATGTATCTATTCATCATCATCATGATCAACCCATTACCGGCTCACTACAGAGCACGGGTCTCCTCTCAGAGTGAGAAGAGTTTTGGCCATAGTCTACCACGCTGGCCAAGCGGATTGGCAGACTTCACACACCTTTGAGAACGTTATGGAGAACTCTCAGGCATGTAGGTTTCCTCACGATGTTTTCCTTCACCGTTAAAGCAAGTGATATTTAAATACTTAAAACGCACACAACTCCGAAAAGTTAGAGGTGCGTGCCCGGGATCGAACCCACGAACCTCCGATTAGAAGTCGGTCGTTCTAACCACTAGGCTATCACAGCTTTTTATGTATCTACGAGCGGATACCCGCGACTTCGTTCGCGTGGATATTGATTTTAATAATCCCGTGGGAATCATTTTGTTTTTCCTAAGCTTTTTTGAGCTTATACTTTGCTAAAAACTGTAAAAAGTTCACTGGCGGATGTTTAGGTACATCAAAATATAAACATCCGCCAGTGAAAGTTCCATCAAAATCGGTCCAGCCTTTCAGAGATTAGCCAGTAGTCTTTACAGTATCTACTTTCTAACAAAAAAAGAATGAATCAAATCGGACCACCCGTTAACGAATTACAGCTAAGTACACATTTTGCCTTTCATCCCCTCTCCCAAGGGAACCGTGCTGAATTTCGGGATAAAAAGTATCCTATATGTTACTCCATAGTATGAACTTAAATCATGCCGAGTTTCATTTCAATCCATTTAGTAGTTTTTACGTGATGCGCGCACAAACATACAGACAAACAGACAAACAGATAAACAGACAAACAGATAAACAGATAAACAGACAAACAGACAAACAGACAAACAGACAAAAATTTCAAAAATAGCTTTTTTACGTTGTATTACTTATCCCTAACATCTCCCAGTTATTATTTTGCAAAAATCTTCAATGTACAGATACGGCAATTCTACGATTTTATTATATGTATAGATATGTATCTAGCTTTTTATGTATCTGATGAATCTATTAATTACTAGTAAATATACACCCGGTTGACGGGTAAGCAAAATGTATGTATGTATGTATGTACTCGAATCTAGAAACATGCACGAGTGTGTAAAAAAACCCTCCGGATATCTGTTGCGGTGAGAGCTTGACTAAAATTTGATCAGTAGGTACTTTTTTAAATATGAATATCCTACTATAATATTATAAATGTGAAAGTGTGGATGTTTGGATGTTTGGATGTTTGGATGTTTAGATGTTTAGATGTTTAGATGTTTAGATGTTTAGATGTTTGGATGTTTGTTACTCTATAACGTCGCAACTACTGAACCGATTTGGCTAAAATTTTGAATGGAGATACATAGATTATGCCCTGACTTAAAACATAGGCTTTTTATCCTGGAGAAATCCACAGTTTCCACTGAAAAAAAACCCGAAATCTATATCTACAGCTATAGGTAGATTACTATAGCGAACTTCCTTGATATTAGGTATAAAGTTTGGAAAAGGGAGCGGGAACGGGATCCGGAAATCCACGATTCCCTCGGGATTTATTTAAAACCGAAATTCACGCGGGCGAAGCCGCGGGCAGGTGCTAGTTAAGCTAATAAAATAAGCAGCAAAAGAACCCCCTACCGGATTTTTTGAAAATTATTTATCCGCCCCATTGAATAAGCCCATATTAAAGTTTATTGGAAATACCACCACATGAGTTGGTACAATTCGCTTTAAAATTAGCAGTTATATTTTTATCCTAATTAGTGACTTTAGTATTAAATTAAAAGGTTTAAATATCTGTGCTCGTAATATTATGTATAATATAACACGACGTGGACGTTTTGTTAGCGGAATAGAATTGCCTCAACAAAAAGGACCGTTTCGCTCGCAAATTCTCTTATTTAGGAGAAACAGGGTCATAGGCGTTTGAGAGAGGCACAAGGGGATATCTCTAAAATACTCAGGTCATTGAACCCTCGCTTTATACGCACGAATTCATTTATCAGCATTTTATATCGGGCCGATATTATTTAATCAGATGAGATCGAACTTCCAAGGAGAATAACGATTTTGAGAAGGCAGAAATTGCTTTTCTTAGAATCCATATACACCTTTAAAATACAGGACTTGTTTACTCTCGGAACTTAACTAATGTAAAGCTATCTTCTTCCAATTATCTCAGAAAAAATAATACATACCTAACTACCATTCAAATGTACAGTACAACTGTACAAATCGAACGAGAATGGTTGAGACTTGAGTTGCTAATACTAAACAAGCCAGAAAGGATTAGATTTTCGATAGGACAGGAATTAAATCAGATCTTACTGGCCTCTGCGTGGAACAAGATAAAAATGATGGTGCAGTAGTGTACGAAAGTGTTCCTGCACCCAGCAAACCAAAAGACGAGACGGAACACCGTGGGGTTTTAGTTGGTAAAGTCCAACATTACCGCCGTGCTTCCCCGGGCACGGTGGTATCCATGATGGATAGAAGATATATTGGTTTCACGGTTCGCCGGCTGAACAAGTGGGCAACCATGTCAGGAAACAAGATGAAAGACTTTGACATCAAGACATATTTTTTTTTTCGACACAGATCTTATAGTCAACTGCACTAGTCAAGATTTCATTGAAAAATCAGATGGAAGAATTTAAAAAATAAGTTACCACATATAGGTAGGTACTCTAGTACCACTAGGTATATTGCTCTAGGAATATACTATAGGTAATAGGTATCTATAAGTAAAGGTATTATAACTGTAGTACACGACATTTTCTTGACTCACGTATTGCGTATCCACACTTTCCATCCGGAAATACAAAACAAAGCGCAAAACACCCACGGAGAAACTTGATCCAGAAACCCATAGGACGCCATGTTTATGACACTTTGACAGCTCTATTATAAACGGATGGTGAGACTACGTGTAGGCTCTAATGTATAGAGGTGGCTAAGCCATTAATTAAACTGTAACAGCGAATGAACAGGACCCTAATAGGACAGGACGTTGCAGCCTGCAGTAATTATCCTGGAACAGAATATCCGATAATTGTATGCTGTTGGGTGAGCGATTGTCACGACTATCGCCTCATGCAACACAGGTTATTATAAAGCTAGTTAGTATAATAATTCAGTGACGTTCCTACTTGTTGTCTATTGCATACCTATGTACATACTGTATCAAGTTAACTTCTGTTTTCTTCTCGAACTTAGCGTAATCTCCTCTAACTACGCTTAGTTAGAGAAGGAAAGAACTTGTAACAACCATTATAAGTATAATAAACCATAAATAAAATAAAATAAAAAAGCCTTTTATTTCTTGCAACATTAAAGTAAGTAAACTATTCTTAACCTATCTATAATATAATAAAACTGTAACAAATCCAATTCTGTACATTGAAGATATTTTGAAAATTTTTATTGGAGGGCACTCTATAATCGATACTGAAGCCAAAACTGCAATTTGTTTCATTTTTGTCTGTCTGTCTGTCTGTCTGTCTGTATCTTGGCCGCGCATCACGCCGAAACTACTGAATGGATTCAAATGAAACTTGGTACGATTTGAGTTTATACTCCGAGGTAGGACATAGAATACATTTTATCCCGAAATTCAGCACGGTTCCCTTGGGAGAGAGGATGAAAGTTAAAACGTGTATTTAGCTGTAATTCATTACCGCGTTGTTCGATTTCACTCATTCTTTTTTTGTTAGAAAGGTAATACTTTATATATTGTCCCGTAAATATTTCAAGATCATAGGTGTTTTAGTTCAGAAATTACAGACATTTATTGGGTTCAAATAACTTGGGACGCGGATGTTTGTACGTACGGCTTATTTTAAACTGGCGTGCGTTTAAATTTATGTTTGTCGGCCTGTCTATTTGTTCCAGCTAATCCCCGAAACGGCTGGATCGATTTTGATGGAACTTTCAATGGCAGATAGGTGATGTTAAGGAGTAACTTAGGCTACATTTAGTTTAGGTACATAAAAGAATTATGGGATCCGATCCGATCCTACATCAAAACCTATATCTACGCGAACGAAGTTGCGGGGATCAGCTAGTTACAATATATAATAATTCTTACGCACTAATTAAAATGTTTGCAAGAATGTTCTTTATTAGTTTGCAAGAACCCCTCCGCGGGTGAAGGCCTCCTCCAAAGAAACCCATCGTTCTCTATCCTGGGCTAATTGCATCTAGCTTGGACCAGCTGTTTGTATGATGTCGTCCGCCCATCTCGTAGTCGGTCGTCCTCTGTGGCGTTTCCCACTTGGGCCTCTCCAACGTGTCGCCCTTATGGTCCATCGCTCGTCTGACAGTCTTGCCACAACAACAGTCTTGTGGCAAGACTGTCAGTAACAACCATTAACGTATCAATATTTAAATTACTTAAACTAGCAGCAACAAAGACATAACCAAAAAGCCGTTCGTGTAACGTGCAGTATAGTTTGGTATCGTTGGATGAGTGAACTTTTCATGCAATATTTACGAGTGTACGAGGACTCGGAGTCGGTATTGTATTTTGTCGATGCGTTGGTCCGTGCAAAAACTGCCTAGCAACGAGAATGTATGACGACAATTATTTACAACAGGTAGATATGTTTTCACCTTTATTCAGTCTTGAGACTCTACTAGCAAATAGAAAAGCTATAACAAGTTAGGATTCCTCTTTTGAGTCGTATTTCGAGTCTTATTTATTAACCCCCGACGCAAAAACGACGGGGTGTTATAAGTTTGACGTGTCTGTATGTGTGTGTGTATGAGTGTGTGTGTGTGTGTGTGTCTGTCTGTTACCTTGTGGCGCTCAAACGTGTGGACCGATTTGAATGCGGTTTTTTTTGTTTGAAAGGTGAATTAGTCAAGAGTATTGTTAGCTATGTTTGATGAAAATCGGTCTAAGATGGCCGCCGCTACAAAATGGCGGATTTCATATTTTTTCACGACTCCCTTAATATGGGTATCAAATGAAAGGGCTTGACTAGTAGAATAGCATTATTGCAAATCCAAGATGGCCGCCGCCACAAAATGGCGAATGTCGGGGGTTTTTTTAATTTTAACTTTATACTTGTAAGCAATACGCTTACGCAATAGACGCTTCGTGTAACAAAGAAAATACCTCGGAATAATACAGAACGATTTCCGAAACCGAACTAATATCACACGACATTACTCTTATAAATTCACTTTATTCATGCATGAAAGGCGAGGTGTGCGTTGGAATTTGGATATGTCGCAGTTCGATGCTGAAATCAGACTTTCCCATTTTTGACAAGAATATATTATACCGTATTACTTTAAGACATTGGACTACTTTGAATAGTCCAGATGAAGGCGTTAATCAAGAAGCATTAGGTAGTTACTTATATGTAAAACATATTTCTTTAATTCGTGATGCATATTATATTTATACAAGTGTCGTCCCTATCGATTCCAAAAAAAAACTAAATATTGCTTTATTATTATTTATGTGCTACAGTATACAAGCAGAAATGGCCGGTGGTTAAGAGAAGGCACGGATTCTATGTCGATATTATGTCGCCTCTTTCACTTATATTTTTGCTTTGATCCAATATTTTACCAGAAAACTACCAGGACTGAATACACAATACCAATATTCGCGACTTTACTGTAACGTACGAGTATATATGTATGTATATGTACGTACATATATTACGTTAAGGTTTTGTTCAAAATACGAAAGAATGAAGAACGGCATGTATCAATGTCAGAATAAAGAAGCAGAACAGCTACGCCTAAGTAATTTACACGTATATTGGGGTTTTGGTATTATGTAAGAAAATATTGGCTGGCGCGGCAAATTCGCTATATTTTTGGCGAATCGTCTGTTATTTTGTAACCACCACCACCGCTACGCCACTACAGCCTTTTTTTAACATCCCACTGGTGGGCGCAGGCCTATTCTCACATAGGAAAGGGGGATTTAGAGCTTAGACCCACCACGCTGCACGCTGTCACAGAATATATAATAGTACTGCTGTTCCAATGCGCGTTGGCAGCTTATTTTGTAACACTAATAATTAATTTTATTCAAGAAAATAATTAACGTATATTAGCCATCAATTTATATATTCGAGGCGATTATTTTAGGGAAATAACATGATATACATTATACATATGTACCTACCTACTCGTATTTTATCGAAAATCCTGTTCGTACTTCGCTCACTAATTAGCAGCTACCCAAAAACGCAAGGTCAAAGATAATAATCTCTTGAATGTAAGCATTTTCAGGAGTAGGTACTTGGGTCGAGACAAGCGTATAAAGTATTCAGACTACAAAAAGGTAGCCCCGTACAAAAGTAAGTGGACAGTGGGCTGTGTACATACTTTTAATTTAGAGGTATTTTCTTGATGCCCTGAGTGACCTACCTACTCTACGTGATACAATATTTTATTATACAGTAAACAATACTTATTGTCCTTTAATCTTTATTGAAGAGAATAGTATCTAAGAGAATGTCTGTTTGTCTGTGTTCTCTCTTAGTACCTACTTAGCGCAGGTAGACTAACTAACATTTTGCATCCTGTGATACCAGAATCTAAATTTTTACATTTTAGAAACATTTTCGGTGATCTGCATGCTTAGTCTCAGTTTGCACAGCTCGAAAACTTTACTAAATACTACTGATCGAAACACAATGACTTCAGAGTAAAATGGACCTAAAGGTTTGAGTTTGCCAATACATTCAGTATACGTTTATATTCAGCGCCTCAAGCAGAAATATTGTAAAATAAATATTCGAACTATTGAATTGCGACTTTAAAATAAGAGTCTGGGTTCATTTTGCATTACATATTACAGTTTTGGAGGTGCTCAAACTCAGAATACCTATACACAGTTGCCTTTGTTAATCTCTTAGTACATAGCACATAGATACAACTAGGTACGTTTCGAAATAGATACCTACCTTCAATTAATTTTAGTAACAATTTCAAGGAAACATTTGATCCCCCTGTAGGGTATTATAGAAAATTATTTTCCATTCCGTCCCACCTCTCTCTCTACCGAGAGCTAACAATTTGCATAAATTACGGACCCTTCCCTCCTGAACTAAATTTCAGATAGCTCCAAACACACTTAAATTTATTACTATAACTCAGTAGAAATTGATTTGAGTCGCCTTGACGACTTTAGCTACGAAATTACAGGTAATTAATGTACCTGACATTAAGCACTTATTAAATTTTTATGCTAACGTAAAGGTAGAATTTATTGTACATAGTTTGCTCGTATAATTTTTTACTAGGAGCTATGGGATATTATTAAGGAAAATGGGTTTCGAATTAATGAAGCGTCACTATTTTTTAATTCTTGCTGAAAAATATTTTTCACTATGTTCGACATTCATTATTAGATAGAGGAAATGGTAGAGTCCTGCAATTATTATAAACATCAACAGTATCTATTGGCTGGCGCAAAAAGGAGTGATCTCGATGACTTAAAATAAAAAATAAAAACAAAGTACAGGAATTGTTACTTCACGTTTAGATTTGAAGGACAACATGAGAGTCGCACTAACGCGCATAACAGCTGACGCCCCCATGAAATGTATCATCATGATCAACCCATTACCGGCTCACTACAGAGCACGGGTCTCCTCTCAGAGTGAGAAGGGTTTTGGCCATAGTCTACCACGCTGGCCAAGCGGATTGGCAGACTTCACACAACTTTGAGAACGTTATGGAGAACTCTCAGGCATGTAGGTTTCCTCACGATGTTTTCCTTCACCGTTAAAGCAAGTGATATTTAAACACTTAAAACGCACATAACTCCGAAAAGTTAGACGTGCGTGCCCCGGGATCGAACCCACGACCTCCGATTAGAAGTCGGTCGTCCTAACCACTAGGCTATCACAGCTTTTTTTTTTGAATGAAATGTACAGAACAATCAATAATGAAGATATTTTCGCGCCTACTGCAGATACACCGTTGTAACTTATAAAAGTGTTCCTGTACATCTTATAGATTATTTCTATACAGTACATCTTAGACGATTCAAAAAACTTATTAGGAATATTGAAATAAAACATTAAGAATTTAAATTTGAATGAGCACGTCCTCAAAAGGCACTTTCACGCACGTTTCGGCATAATTTCTAAGAATATACACGTAGCCTGAGATACTCGTAGATTCTGTATCTTTGTACATTTTCACTGAATTTTTAGTAGGTACCTTCCAAATATTCCGGCAACATTTCACAGTACAGATCGATGGACGCCGTTCATCCGTTGAAAGTCACAAGTAACTATAGCCATTTGTAGAGGTGTGTGTGTGTAGCTAGAACCAATCAAACTCTGTTACATTGGCTATCATGGCTACAATGTCCGGCGAGCCGAGACAGGGTCGTGGTGAAATGGAAAATTAATTTCGATATAACTTTTAGGGTAAACTATGTAAAGTATAAAGTACAGCTTTACTGAAGACACACCACCACTACAGCCTTTTAACGTCTCACTGGGCACGGGCCTCCTCTCTCATAGGAGAGAGGGATTTAGAGCTTAGACCCGCCACGCTGCTCCTATGTGAGTTGACGGGCTTTAACGACTATTGTCACATGATAGTGATAATAACCGGGACCGACTGCCTCCGAAGCACAGGGGTGAAACATCGCCAGCTACCAACTCCGGGCTGGCACTGTGAATTTTTTAACAGAAAACCCAATACCAAACAATTATTTGCCCAATCCGGGAATCGAACTCGAGACCTCGTGATCTGCGGTCGAATATACTAACTACTAGACCATCGAGGCAGTTAGTCTTCCTAAAGACAGTGCGACTGAAATACAGACATCTAATTTCGCTCCAAATTCCGTTATATTAATTCGTAGTTGTGTTGATTACCAAATCGATTTTAACCATGTTTAAACTTTGTCAATCACTCTTGATTTAAAGGCGCCTTAGTTACGGATGGCTATTAAGGCTTGTGATCTTGAGCCTTTTGAAGAGTATTCTGGATGTTGATGAAGGTGTCATTGACAATACTGTCCACTCGGAGCCTCAGATTTAGTCATAAACTATCAGAAAACGAAAAAGTAAAGCGCTTCTATACGTATTAATATTATTATATCACGTCAAGTACCTACCTATATTCTATAGGTTGATTTTTAATTCCGTGGAATTCTGACGTTTCTTAATGTTACCAGAGGTAAAACAGTTCCCACAAAAAAGGTAATAAATTCAAAACTTATGTAAATAAAAATCAATTGCCTCATGTAGATATGACAAATGCCTGACAGATACTTCAGGTAGGTACTTTAGTTTGGGGTAAAATCGAACTTCAGTTGGTAATCCTGTTTTTCATACAAATTCTATTGTTAAATGACAACTGTCAGAATTCCACCGAATTAAAAATCGGACTATATTCGTAACCATCATAATCCGATCCATTCCATTTTTACCGTCAGTCGGGGATGGGATAGTGGCAATTCATCAAGTGTACGCCATCCGTCACTGTCGCGATGTCGCGTCGTGAAGCTCTGTAGCGGCCTTGTGAACGCGCCGATAAGAGACAATCAGAGCACAGGCATCGATGTACCTACAGCTAGTGTTACCATATATTCCTGTTTCCCTGGGATATCACAATTTGCAATTTTCGTTTTTCTAATACGAATTTCGAATTATACATCAGCCTGCTCGCGCCCTATGTCCAGCAAGAGAAGAGACCTATGTCCAGCTGTGGACGTCTATTGGTTGAGACGACGACTGCTCGCGCCCAGTGCTGGACATATAGACATTTTAGAGAAAGCTTGTATGAAGTGCCGGAAATGTGCCGCTATACCGAGCGTTACCGGTACGCAATTTCAACAAACGTCTGTTCCAGTGGCCATCGGAAGACTTTCAAATTATGTGTTATACACACATAATCGATAGATTTATTTTTTTGGTAAATTACTTATTTAGTCAAGTAGGTACTTAGGTAGTAGGCAGACGGTACCGCTCGTCAAGATTCTTTTTATTAATAATTTTATAAGTTGAAAGTTGAAAGTTTGAAATTTATTGAGCACAGAGAATTTTTATGGACATCAAAGTTTTTTCCAAACACTTTCCAGTTATCGTCGCTCCACCTTGCTAGGGGGTGCCCTACACTATTGTCAAGGCGCGGTGTCCGACTCTCACTTTTATCAAACTCAGAATCTACTGAATTATCAATTAATAGACTACTGTGGTCTGTGAGGTTTTATGAAAAAAAATATATATCTGTAGTATCCAAAATGCAACATGGCAACACTATTCAGGTACATTCAATGTATAGGTCGACCAGAATCTCATGAAAAATACGGAAATGAAATTTTTACCACAGTTTAATATTTCAAATAACTTGAACCGTTTACTGAAATTTGAATTGCCCAAACAAAGTACCTACCTGCACACACTAACCCGGAATATAAATGCAAAAACCAAGTAAACAACAAGCACAACACAAAAACAAAGTAATTGGATGTTGATTTCTTTGTTTTTGTATTTAAAATGCAATTGCTTGATTTTTCGTTTCGTGAAACGATCCCAGGTAAAGTGTTCTGAATGTAATTACTTTGTTTATCACAAGGGCAGCCGAGTTAACCTAGTGTTGCTTACTACAAAATTTAATTTTCCTATTTTCCATGAGATTCTGGTCTACCTATAAGACTAATGGGACAAAAGTACCGGAAGCCACAGAGATTCATACAAAATCTTTGTATTCTATTCAAAGGTGATACAATTTAGATAGGAACTCAATGTACTTAATTGCTTTTATAATAAGCACTGTGCACATAATGTTACTAAGTGTAACTAGGATGTCACAAAAACTGAACATCTAGGTATCTATACATTTCAAAAAATACATTTACAAAAAATACAATAATTACATTTTAAAAATATTAGACCAAAAGGAATATTTTACAAAGTTTGATGCATAACAAAATTATCTTGGTTCGTATTTTCACGAATTAAAATACAGACAAACGAATGCCAGGTCGTCCTTATTTTAAAACCTTTTCTCTACTTCTCTCCTTTAAAAAAAGCTCTGAAAACACTAATATAAGATAAACAAGCCTTTTAAAATTTCATCTGTGAATTAGCCAGCGAAATTGCAACAGAATCAGGGTCTGAAAAACTCCCACCGTGAATAGTTAACAAGCCCAGCCTCCCGGGATTCAGCTGAGGAGCTAATCCACTTAATTCTAGCACAAGATTCACAGCGAACAATAATTTAATGTTTTAATGAGCTTTATCTTTGTGAAGGCGCTACTTTACGAGATATATAATAATGTTAGAACATATGGTTACTATGTTACTTTATGCTCATGGTGTGACGAATTTTCTTCATAAAACTCACTAAGGAACTACATATATAACGTTTTAATGAGATTTAGGTACCTTTGTGCAAAAAGCTGTGAAAACGCACTGACAGAAAAAAAATACGCACCGAATTGAGAACCTCTTCCTTTTTGGAAGTTGGTTAAAAAGTGATTGCAATTAGAGAGCTTTGATTGATTAGATATACCAGTATATCTTACGAGAATAAACATGACAGGAAACCTTCCAGTGTCTATCATCAGAGTTGGAAACCCGGTTGGGTACATACAATTATAGTCCAAATACCTACTCCCTATTTCATCCCACACTTCTTACTCCAGATCCAAGCTCTTGTGAGTACGTAGGACTCCAGGCCACACTCCTCATTTACTCAGCTGCCCACACCTCACTTCACGCGAACTGGAGAAGAGATGTAAGGAGACAAATCTGCCGCCTACACTCTCGCAATTGCTGTCAACAAGAGTGAAAACGTAACTTGTATTTTTGGTGTATACTAGACGGACCTTTGTCAATAAATATAAAAAATTCAAAAGTTTCATGAATCTCTAACTATTTATAGTTAGAGATTCATGAATTAATTAATAGTTATGTAAATAATCCAACACCACTGCGCCCGAGAGATCGCTATACTACGTACACATAAATTAAACTTAAACACACTAAACTAACGTACATGCAAAGCAGAGTGGACCATTTGAACTATCTGTAAGCCGCATATCTGTATTTTATGTAGAGGTGTTATTCTTTAAAATAAAACATCCGTTGTTGAGTTCGCCTTCGAAACATAAGTATTATTATTTCGACACGTATGTAGATTTTACCAAGATAAATGATCATAAATGACTAGTTATACAATATTTTTACAACAAATTCTATGTTTGATTGTCCATTACATTGTACATGTCGTGTTTATAACAAATTAAGATAAAATAATAATCCATTCAGTTGTACATGTCTTTTATTTCTGTCACCATATTCACTGTCATCGCGTATGGTTTTTAATAACATTAATAATATTAGAAAAGGTTTCATATTAAAAAGATCTTAATACAACATCTCCCTTTTTTACTCAGGATACCTGACAGGAGGTCTAACCACACGACCATATGAAGTTGTATACAAAGATGGTTGTGGGGTCATTTCAGATTCCAGATTTTCATGTTGATCATCTGGAATATAAAATGGTACAATATTCAAAGGCTTAATATAAAATCTATTTCTTATAAACATTCTCTCATTTTCACTCATTATCTTATATGTTCTATCATAAATTTTCCCTTTAATTATCCCTTTTTTCCAGACTCTCCCTGTTTTAAATAATACATGCTCTCCGATCTCCAAATTCCTTAAATTAACTTTATTCCTGTTATAATAAAATCTGTCCTTTTCTTGTCTCTGAACTAAATTCCGCCTTAAATCCTTATCAACCTTAGGATTGAATGCCTGCTTAGTCATAGGAATAATTCCTCTTAATTTTCTATTAAATAAATTTTCCGCTGGAGATGCAATTGTATTTGAAATAGGAGTATTGCGAAATTCTAATATTGCTAAATATGGATCCTTTTTATCATACAAAGCTTTCTTAAGAAGCTTCTTTATTGCTTGCACCTCTCGTTCAACCATGCCGTTTGATTGAGGATATTCTGGGCTTGACATAGTATGCTTAAAATTATAACTCCTAGCAAAATTCCTAAAACTATCACTGGAAAATTGCGGTCCTCCATCACTAAAGAGCTCTTTAGGAATTCCATGCCGACTGAAAATCTGCTTTAATTTGTCAATAATGATTTCACTTGTGGTACATCTTAAAAAATCTATCTCAGGAAACTTTGAATAATAATCTATCACAATCATGTAATTACAACCATCTAATTGAAACAAATCTACCCCAACTTTCTCCCACGGTAACTCCGGTATAGCATGAGGTATTAAAGTTTCTCTTTTGTTATTATTGCTAAAACGTATGCATGTCTCACACCGTGAAACCATATCTGAAATTTCATATACCATTCTTGGCCAATACATCGCGTCATTTGCTCTTAATAGCGTTTTTGTTATTCCTAAATGTGGAAAATGTGCACGTGCCAGCATCTCTTTTCTTAATTCAGGTGGCACCACTAAGCAATTGCCCTTGAATATTAAATTTGATTTATACGTCAAGCTATCCCTAACATGCCAATATGGCCTTATTATTTCTGGTACTGATTTTTTGTGATCAGGCCAGCCCTTTAAAATTACATCTTTTAACAATCTCATTTCTTCATTTTTATCTGTTATACTCTGAAAATAGTTTAATTGTTTCTCGCTAATGTTTAATGAACCTATCACCATATCTATGTTAGCTTCTATATCCTCTTCATCTAACTTTATCTGCAATCTATCATTCACATCAAACGACCTGGATAGGGTATCAGCTATGTATAATTCTTTTCCTCGTTTATAAACTAATTGGAATTGATACTTTTGTAACTTAATTAACATTCGCTGAATTCGTGGTGAACAAGAATTCAATGGTTTTTTCATAATACCTATCAAAGGATTGTGATCCGTCTCAATAGTAACATGTCTACCAAATATAAATTGATTGAACCTCTCGCAACCGAATAAAATTGCTAATAACTCTTTTTCAATCTGTGCATAACGTTGTTGACATTCGGTTAATGCCTTGGATGCATAAGCAACTGGTAAACCATTTTGTAAAATAACAGCACCTAATCCATCCTTTGAGGCATCAACAGACAGAACTAAAGGTAACTTTTCATTGAAAAACTGTAGTACAGGCTTTTTAGTCAAAATCTTTTTCAAATCATTAAATGCTTTTTCATGTTGCTCTAACCAAACAAACTCTACATCTTTTTTTAATAAACCTCTTAACAATGAAAATAAACCCTGAAAATTCGGAATAAATTTGGAAACATAATTCACTACTCCTAAGAATCTTTCTAGTTCTTTTCTGTCTTTAGGACTTTTCATCGATATAATTGACTCTATCCTACTATCATCAAGAGTAACACCATTTTTACTTATAATATGTCCTAGATATTTCAATTGCTCTACATCAATCTTACATTTTTCTCTGTTTAGTTTCACGTTTTCTTGCCTAAGTCTATCGAAAACATGCTTCAATCTCTTATCATGCTCTTCTTTTGTTCGTCCCCATATTAATATATCATCAATATAAACATCAACGCCATCCAAATCATCTAGTATTTGACGCATGCGATGTTGATAAACTTCAGAAGCGCTGCATATCCCAAAAGGCATTCTGAGAAATTTGTACCTACCAAATGGAGTATTAAAACAACATAAGTCTGAGCTCGCTGCAGACAACTTTATATTCCAAAATCCATTCTTTACATCTAATGTACTGAAAAATTTAGCACCTGAAAGTCTACTAGTAATCTCTTCAAGCGTTGGCAACTCTAAGTGCTGCCTTCTTATAGCTTCATTAAGATCTTTAGGATCTAAACATAACCGTAAGTCTCCATTGGGTTTGTATACAATAACTAAAGAGTTAACCCACTCCGTCGGATGTGTTACTTTAGATATTACTCCCATTGTTTCTAGTTCCTCTAATTTTTTCTTCAACTTGGGTTGTATGGCAAGAGGAACTCGCCTACTTGCATGAACAACAGGAGTAGCATTTGGTTTCAATTTTATGTCATACTCTTCTTTCATACACCCTAAACCATGAAACAAATCATCATATTCAGATACAATACAGTTAGTCTCATCTATATTTTTTATAGGATTAACTAAGCACATTTCAACCGCTGATTGCAACCCTAATATATTACATGCTTTGTCTGAGTCTACTACATAAAAATCTAATACATAGTTTTGGCCTTCATATTTTATAGGCAGAGAGCACTTACCAATACAATTAATTACCTGACCCGTATATGTAGTCAGTCTGGCTTTTGACTGGCAAAGATTATTTTTATCTAAACCTAATGGTAACAACATGTTATTTGATAATACATTAGCTTGGGCTCCCGTGTCTACTTTCAATTGAAGAGGCACGTTGTTAACTCCAGCTGTAATTGTCCAGTCCTTCACGTTTCTTTTAAGTGCATTAACAAAAACTGCTCCAAATAATATAGTTTTTACATTCTCTTCAACATTCTCATCCACTGCATCATTATCTCCATCCTCTACTTCGTGAACAAAATGATTTTTACACTGACTTGAAAAATGGTTAAAACCACTACAGCGTACACAACGTTTACCATATGCTGGGCATTTTCTCATTGGATGATTATAGCCGCATCTTTTACATAGCTTTTTATCATTATTATTATTATAATTTTTCTTTAGCTGACCAGTAAAGTCAAATTTTGTCAATTTATTTTGTTTTTTATTAAATTTATGTATGTTATAGTCCGAATCATTGCTACTGTATGCATCATCCAGAGTACCAGGCAAAGTTATTTTCTCCAACTGCATTTTTGTCTCTTGGGATATACGACATATGTTAATAGCTTTATCTAATGTTAAATCTTTTGTACGTAAAAGTCTATCTTTTACAGTTGTGTCTGTAATTCCGCAAACCAATCTATCTTTAATCAAACTTTCTGTTAGTACTCCGAAATTGCATGTGCTGGTTAAGTCTCTTAGCACAACCACAAAATCTTCGTAAGACTCACCCTCTTTTTGCATTCGTGTGAAAAATTTATACCTTTCGTACGTTTCATTTTTTTCAGGATTGAAGTGGTCCTCGAACTTTTTTATGACTTTACTTATGTCATGGCGATCATCCGTTTTTTCAAAAGTAAATGTATTATATATTTTGATACATCTGTCACCTATTGCATTCAACAGCAAAGCTGTTTTTATTTTTGCGCTTTTCTCTTCATTGCCGGATGCAATTAAATATATTTCAAATTTTTGTCGGAAAAGATGCCAGTTTTCAGCCATTGGGCCCTTCCAGCTTATCTCTGTCGGTGGATGTATCGATCCATTATCCTTGATAGTTTTGCCCTTTTCCTCCATTATAAATCGTAATTATATATTTTTCTCACCTGTTTATTTATATTTTACCGACCGGCTGCGCCATGTCGTGTTTATAACAAATTAAGATAAAATAATAATCCATTCAGTTGTACATGTCTTTTATTTCTGTCACCATATTCACTGTCATCGCGTATGGTTTTTAATAACATTAATAATATTAGAAAAGGTTTCATATTAAAAAGATCTTAATACAACAGTACAATTCCATCAACATATTTTTATTGCGTTGATATGAAATACGGTCAATTCAATTTTTAGTTTACTAGATAAGTATTCATTTTGTTGCTGCCTCAGCGTTGGAAAGGAGGCTGTTGAGTTTAGAGTTTAGACAATAGCACCGCAGAGCGGTTGTGTGCCAAATTATGTGCTCAAATGGAACAATTGAAAGTGATTTATCATTACCGCTTATTGTAGCCGTGAGATATGGCCGACCGAATCGAAGATGAAAACGTTTATGATGTAAAATATGCTATCGGACCGAGTGGTGAATGATTAATGATGATAAATGATAAAGGTCTGAATAAAATTATGAAGATTCTTTAGTACTCTACCTTCTTTTTTTGGTTCATAATAACATCTACAGTAGGAGCTCATAATGTAAATAATTGAGAAAGGATTTTAATAAATACAATAGCTAAAATAAATTATTACAATACAAATAGATATCTAGGACTACAAGGTCCATGAAGTCCATCAAATTGCCGCTCTTCTGACCAAGTAAAAAAACTGGAAAAAACGAAGACAGAACAGGGTAGAAGATGATACTTGACAATGCCACGTAACGGCTGCACTACGGAAATGCGAATGCAACCAAGGATAAGACAATATAGCACATGTGCATTGAAAATCTCTTCTGTTCTTATAAACTCAGACATTTTAACTACAATCATACAATGTCAGGCCTGCAAAAAAAAATCCTAATTCCGATTTAGGACTTTGCTGTATAGTTAAATCTTAAGTTTTTAATTAGGTGATAGTTCTATTGATGCACATCAATAGACAGATAAGCCATGACGCCGCTCGTGCGGCAACATGATCAAGGATTTGTTTTTTATTTTCTTTTTTTTTTTAATTTATGCTCACTGTGTTGGAACGTTGGTAACGATTTGCATTATGTGAGCAAAATTGTTTTCTTTTATTTGAATAATAAAATAAGATTAGTAGTGGCCTTTTTCATTTGTACGATTATAATTTCCAGGTTTATTCAAAAAGTTCTTTTTACCAAGCCCTAAGAAATATTTTCTAATATAAGTATATGTAACCAATATAAAAGCCGGCCATGCTTCGCCGGTTAGTCTAATTAGTAAAATATTTTAGCGAACATACCTAGATAATACTTAATTATTTTTATCATATATACATATTATAAACCTCACAAAACGATTTGTAATTTCCGTTTTCTCTAATTGTGGTTGTTGCTCTATTAGAAACCATTAATATTCAATTTGGATATTAGAGTCCATTAATTATTCAGATTAAATTATTCAAGAAACTCGTACAACTGATTAATGTCGGTGGTATATTCAATTTGATAAATCTTATCTTTATCGAATTTTGCCCGACAGCGACATCGTTAATCCCACTCAAAAATTATGGAACCAACTCCCTTCGGAGGTGTTTCCACATAGCTTCGACATAGGGTTGTTCAAGGGGCGGATCAACAAACTCCTTAAAAGCCGGCAACGCATTAGTGGTTCCTCTGGTACTGCAAATGTTCATAGGCGGCGATAATCACTTAACATCAGGTGACCCGCTTGCTCGTTTGCCCGCAATTAATATTTAAAAAAAAAACGAACTATTCATAGCTTCATAAATCATATATGCCATAGCGAAAATGGACCTCAAAGATTACTTAAAATATTGTGCTAAATTTCCCCAAGATATTATTTATCATTTAAGAATATAGTAGGTAATGTAACTGAAAAGTACCTATTACTGTGTTAATTTAACATGTACCTACTTACTCAACAATTTTACCCATTAAAAGGCATTAATTGATAAGATAGAACTATGTAAAATACTTCAACTTAACTATACTACAATCATGCAATTTTTTTACCTTATCTTTTCGATATCTTATCTTATTTACCCTCAGTTTATTATCAAAATTCACAAAATAATAAAAAAAGAAACTATAGGCAAAATAATATATAAGGTTGGGTCGCCTAAGATCGGATGTGACATAAGAACGGATGCATCGAATTTACCGCAAATGAAGCAATATTTATCACGGGTGGCAACACAGTTTGGTCCGCCATTTTATTCTGTTTCTCCCTTCATTCCGCGAACGGCGCTGCGATAAGAAACATGCGTGCACTAGAGTTTGGAAAAAAATATGCCGTTTTTAGTGAAATTTTAGTGATCCGGTCTTTCCTCCAAAACTTTGTTTCGAAATTATGATAAGTATTTATCATTTTAATGCTTTTTAAGTTGAATTTCGCGTAGAATGAGCAAATACTCTATAGATTTGTATACTTTGTTTACGCCCAGGGCGTTTGTAAGCCTAGATCCGGACTTTCCTCCCCTTGCTGAAGATCGGACTATAATAATCCGACCTTAAGGCACTTAAAAAAAAGCAGTGGTTCTCAAAATATTTGGATCGAAATAAATTACTTACTTAAATTGATTAAAATAAATTGATACTGAATTACCGTTTTCGGAATAACAAAAAGGTAATTAGGTACGCATAATATCTTCTTATCTATGTTATTATTTACTTCCTATGTAAATGATGAATTTTTAGTTAAGCTATTATCTGTTTTGTTTTTAAGCAAGTTCACTAAGCTGACATGCTATGAAAAATGTAGAGTCTGGTCAACAAGATGTCCCTGATATGGCGCGGGAATTCTTCACGGAAATAAGTGCCTTCACTAAGGAATACTTGAGACATCATACACTTTAAATATATGTATGAGTGTAAAATTTTAATGATCTATAAATACGGAAAAAGACAATTTTTCCGTTTTTCGTGCTGGATTTCAGGGACAACTTTTACTGGATGGACTCTATTCTTTTGACATCTGTGAGTTAGGTGAAATAAATTAAAATACGGATCATGTAATCATGGTACCATCAAGTTCTCTTTCTGTTAGAATATGATTCTATTTACTCTAATCTACTTATTTGCATGTAATAATAAATAATAACTATTATTTCAAACTAGCGGTCGCCCGTGGTACATATATAGCCTATAGCAATCAAGGATCACGTACATATCCAACGGTGAAAGAATTTTTGAAATCGGTCCAGTAGTTCCTGAGTAAGTCATTATCTTAAGAAAGCTCCCCGGCTGAGTGTATAAAGTTTGAGAAACTCAATTTAGTTCTCGTTAGGCTGAGGAGGGAAGATCGGACTAAAAAACGCAAAAAAAAAAGAATTACCTGTCCTAGTCACACCACGTGGAATTATACTACGACTTTGTGTTACGTTATTGTCAACTAAAGAACGGATATTTTTCTTCTGTGCACTCTAATGCTGTAGCTACAGAAGTGAAATTAAGTAGTAGTCCGAACTTAGGCTTCACACGGGTTTCTTGAAAAGTAGTCAGAAAAAATATTCTGTCACTTTGAGGCGTGTCTCACACAATCTATTCCATCTATCAAATAAAATAAAAGGTGGATCAGATAATTGCTTTTATTGCTAATAACTTCCACTAATAGTTTATTTGGAAAATAGTTGTATTAAATGAAAAAAAAAATTATTTTGCAACACGGTCAAAAATTGACTCAAAAAAGTCCGAACTTAGGCGACCCAACCTTACTTATTTAAAACTTGGGACTAACTGGAAGATTTAAGCAGTAATTTTTTAACCTTAAATCTATTGTAACGAATATGGATCTTAAATATATCATATTATCTACACCTACCAACGTACCAACTTACTAAAGATAAGTACCTACTACTAAAATATTTCTTAAATATATTTAAAAAAAACTTCCAGGTCAACCTTTGAAAGTCCCCACTGACCCCAAACTTGGATAAACATCATAACTTAGGAAAGACACAATTTGATAATAATCTTATAAAGCCTGAACTATTCTACCATTGGGTACAGACTTCCATCTGATCTCTCCACAAACACATATTCCATGTCCTAAACCAACAATCTACGAGTAAGCTCAGGTCACACTGCGCTAACATATAAACTTGGGGCATACAAAACAGTTTGAACACCGCAGATTATTTGTCTGTGTCCCAAAATACTACGTTGTTTCTAAATCCTACTATCCTACTTCCTACTAATATTATAAATGTGAAAGTGTGGATGTTTGGATGTTTGGATGTTTAGATGTTTGTATGTTTGGATGTTTGTTACTCAATCACGCCGCAACTACTGAACCGATTTGGCTGAAATTTCAAATGGAGATAGCTTATGCCCTGACTTAAAACATAGGGTACTTTTTATCCCCCAAAAGTATTCCTGTGGGACTAAAATAGATATAGACTTCCAAAAACGCTATAGATGGCGTTGACTATTCTTAGGTAAATCACGCTCACATAGCACATTATTACAATAGTTGCATGCATCTGTATGCGTATGCACTTTTTATCCTGGAAAAATCCACAGTTCCCACGGGATTTTGATAAAAACGAAATATATATCTACAGCTATAGGTAGATTACTATAGCAAACTTCCTTGAAAGTAGGTATAAAGTTTGGAAAAGGGAGCGGGAACGGGAGCCGAAAATCCACGATTCCCTTGGGATTTGTGAAAAACCGAAATTCACGCGGGCGAAGCCGCGGGCAGAATCTAGTAATAATATTATAAATGTGAAAGTGTGGATGGATGTTTGTTACTCAATCACGCCGCAACTACTGAGCCGATTTGGCTGAAATTTTGAATGGAGGTAGATTATGCCCTGACTTAAAACATAGGCTACTTTTTATCCTGAAAAAATGCACAGTTCCTACGGGATTTTGAAAAACCCGAAATCTATAGCTACAGCTATAGGTAGATTACTATAGCGAACTTCCTTGATAGTAGGTATAAAGGTTGGAAAAGGGAGCGGGAACGGGAACCGGAAATCCACGATTCCTTCGGGATTTGTGCAAAACCGAAATTCACGCGGGCGAAGCCGAAGCATTCTCTAGTAACAGTATATTGTGTAAAATAATGGGTATATGAATAGGTAATATTTAGACCAAAATTTCTTTATCTGTGAGTCTTTGGAACTAACATAAGTCACTTAGAACTTACTTACTGATGATGCTAGCTCATCACAACGTACTGAGTAACTTACGTTGCCAGCTCAGTGATACCTATACCCTGATTTCTAATTTCGTGGAATTCTAAGGTTTCGTAATGTTACCAGAGATAAAACAATTCCCACAAAAAAGATAAAAAATTCAAAACGTAAATAAAAATCAACTGCCGCATGTAGATATAACAAATGCCTAACAGACACTTCATGGTGAGAATGTCATTTGACTTCCATTTTTGAATGAATTTTTTCAATGTGCTTCTTTTGTTTTCTATTGCTGTTAGTGTGCACTTTCTAGTTTCCACTCTTGGTGTTTTCTATTTTAGGGTGAAACGACTAATATTATTATTCGGCTTATGGCTTTTTATGATGACATGGAATTAAAGTAGTTTGGGGTAAAATCGTACTTCGTAGATGTTAACCCTGTTCTCCATACAAATAACTCATCTGTAAATGACAATGACAGCTATCAGAATTCCACGGAATTAGAAATCAGGGAATAGATAAAATGTCATTTAAGAATCATGCTTTTCAAGTTCCTAAAATTAATGCACGAAGGTCGTTTTTAAACGCAACCCATAGATTTAAGGTTCGCCTTCATGTAGCTTAATTAATGTTAATGATTTATTCATTTGTCGGTCTAATAATATCGCAAATTCCATCAAACTAAGTTGGGCGTGGTGGCCTCTGTCATTTGCGCACCTCATCCATATTCACGACTTAATTAATACAAATTACTTTGGATATAAATTATTTTCAGATTTAACCAAATTAGGGGAGGGGGTGAAAAGTTAGATAATTTTTTTTACAGTGTAGTAAGTTTCAATTCACTCGTAGTTACACTTATTAGTTAGATAGCTCACTCTTCGGAGATCAGAGTGCTTAGTCTAAGATCGGAGCACTCGAAAACGAACTCGAAAACTATTGATCGAATCACAAGTGAATTCAGAGCAAAATGAACTCAAATACACGTATTTTAAAGTCGTAATTCCATAGTTCGAATATGTATTTTACAACATTTCTGCTTGGGGCGCTCGTTGTGTTCGAATGCTGAATGTATTGGCGAACTCAAACCTTAATACAAGCCATTTTAGGTCTATTTTACTCTGAAATCGATCAATAGTTTTCGAGTTCGTTTTCGAGTGCTCCGATCTTAGACTAAGCACTCAGGAAAATCTTTCGAAGAAGTTCTATTATTGCCTAGGTAGGTATTTATTTAAGGTAAGTAACAAAAAGTGTACAAAAAAAAACAAAGAATACTACCTATTTCCTCAAGAGATATTTTGTAACGCTAATTAAAATATACAATAGATTTCCGAATTGATGTCTTTAATTAGGAGAGTACTTTTTGTTTTGGTATCAACCAGACCAAAACAAACTATCTCTACTTCAAAAATAAACAGATCATAAGTGGTTTGAGATTATTGCTTTCAAACTGTAAAAGTTTCCTTGATGCTAAAGTACTTTAAGCACCAATAAAGAAAATCAAACACAAAAAATGATATCAAGAAAAGAAAACGCAGTTCCCAAGGATAGCGGTGCTGTCTTAACAGTCATAATACAGCCATCATAGTTATCGTAATATTATATTACAAGCGGACACCCGCGACTTCGTTCGCGTGGATATAATATATTGGTTTTTAAAAATCCTGTAGGAATCATTTTGTTTTTGCTAAGCTCCTTTGAGCTCATATCATGCTAAAAACTGTTAAAAGTTCACTGGCGGATGTTTAGGTAGATCAAAATGTAAACATCCGCCAGTGAAAGTCCCATCAAAATCGATCCAGCCTTTTAGAGATTAGTCGGTAATCTTTAAAGTATCTACTTTTTAACAAAAAAAGAATGAATGAAATCGGACCACACGTTATTGAATTACAGCTAAATACACGTTTTGACTTTCATCCCCTCTCCCTAGGGAACCGTGCTGAATTTCGGGATAAAAAGTATCCTATATGAGTATGAACTTAAATCGTACAAAGTTTCGTTTCAATCCATTCAGTAGTTTTTGCGTGATGCGCGCACAAACATACAGACAAACAGATAAACAGACAAACAGATAAACAGACAAACAGACAAAAATTTCAAAAATAGCTTTTTTACGTTCTATTACTTATCCCTAACATCCCCCAGTTATTATTTTGCAAAAATCTTCAATGTACAGATACGGCAAGTCTACGATTTTATTATATGTATAGAAGAAGAAGATTAGAATATAGATTTATATACATTAGAAAGACGTTGAAAAATATAATCAAGACAGTTATGAAAATTTCTCCTAAATAGGCAAATAACTATACGATAAGTTGACGAAAACACCGGTTCCTACATGCGTGTTATCGTACAAAATTTTCCAACTCTTTCTAACTGAAACTACTCGTACAAATAGTATTCCACGGACCACCGCACGACACGACAAATTGCAGTAATAACCCGAGTGCCGTAACGCAGTGTTATTTTTTGTTAATAGAAACGCCTAAATACATATTATACTAGTACGGCGCGTGGGTGCGCGGCCCGCAAGCGGACCGCGAGGATTCGAGTAGTTTTTGTTTGAGCACGTCCCACCTATCTTCAATACCCTCGCCGTGCTCTTCATCCGTCTCCAAAGTCTTCGATCATCAGCTCTTTCCGTATTTTTCCTCCGCATGAATTTTTGTTTTCTACACGAAACCATCAAAAATTTTTTTTGTGTAGAAAAATAAATTCCGCCATCTTGTTTTTTAGTTCTTGATCATATTTTTCAAAGAAACCACTCTTCCATCTTTTATACTTGGTGAGATAGACACCGACGAAATTTGTATAGCCGCCATCTTGAATCCGCCATTTTGGTTTTTTTTTTCACCTCAGTGCCAATTGGATGAGGTTCTGAGTATTTTTTGTTTGAGCAGCCCCCATCTATCTACAAAACTCTGCCCGGGCTCATCAATCATCTTCCAAACCCTCAATCATCATGTCTTCCCATATTTTTCTTTGAGATTTCTCCAAAGAACCGCATCAATCGCCTTGCATACCTAGTTCACAACTTTATACTCTCTCTCAATATTCGCCATACATTTTCTATGGAAAAATAAAGTCCGCCATTTTGAATTTTTTTTGTATTCATCGAGTAGACCTTTGGATCCTGATCATGTTTTGCTAAGAAACAACTCTTTCATCTTTTATACCCTTCGAGATGGACACCGACGAAATTTGTATGGCGGCCATCTTTTTTTCGCCATTTTGAATTTTTTTTCGGCTCACTGCCAATTGGATGACGTTTCGAGTGACATTTGTTCGAGCACCCCCCACCTATCTTCAATACCTTAAGCGTGCTCTTCAACCGTCTCCGAAATCCTCAATCATCAGCTCTCTCCATATTTTTCCTCTTAATGAATTTTTGTCCTCTATACGAAACCATTTGTGAAAAAAAAATTTTTCATACAAAATTTTACAGGAGAGGCGATGAATGAGTCAGTGAATCAGAACGAACAGCTATATATATATTAACTAGTATGGCGCGTGGGTGCGCGGCCCGCAAGCGGACCGCGAGGTTTTGTTTTCAGGTATTTTTTGTTTGAGCAGCCTCCACCTATCTTCCCCCATATTCCTAACCCTCGATCATTATCACTCTCCATATTTTTTCTCCGAATAATTTGTCAGAATGAGAGTTTTTCCATAAAAAAAGATTTTGAAAAGGAACTGTATCAAAGTCTTGCATCAGTTCCCAACTTACATTCTCTTCAATATTCGCCATATATTTTGTATGGAAAAATAAATTTCACCATCTTGTTTTTTTCTGTTCATCAAGTAAACTACGTCTAGATCATCTTTTGCCAAAAAACCACTCTTCCATCTTTTATACTCAGTGAGATAGACACCGACGAAATTTGTATGGCCACTATCTTGAATCCGCCATTTAGGAATTTTTTTCAGCTCACTGCCAATTGGATGAGGTTTTGAGTAATTTTTGTTTGAGCACCTCCCATCTATCTACAATGCCCTGCCCGGGCTCCTCATCCATCTTCCAAACCCTCAATCATCATGTCCTCCCATATTTTTCTTTGAGACTTCTCCAAAGAACGGCATCAAAGTTACTATGCAAAGTTCACAACTTGTAGTCTCTTCAATATTCGCCATACATTTTCTATGGAAAAATAAATTCCGCCATTTTGATTTTTTTTTCTATTCATCAAGTAGACCTTTGGATCCTCATCATCTTTTGCGAAGAAACCACTTTTCCATCTTTTATACCCTCTGAGTTAGCCGAAGCCGAAATTTGTATGGCGGCCATCTTTTTTTCGCCATTTTGAATTTTTTTTCGGCTCCCTGCCAATTGGATGACGTTTCGAGTGACATTTGTTCGAGCACCCCCCACCTATCTTCAATACCTTAAGCGTGCTCTTCAACCGTCTCCGAAATCCTCAATCATCAGCTCTCTCCATATTTTTCCTCTTAATGAATTTTTGTCCTCTATACGAAACCATTTGTGAAAAAAAAATTTTTCATACAAAATTTTACAGGAGAGGCGATGAATGAGTCAGTGAATCAGAACGAACAGCTATATATATATTAATTATACTTAATTATATTATACTTAATGCATTCATTTTAAGAATCTATGGTTTTACCCCACGTAACTTTATGTTCCACAAGGGCTAAATTGCACGCATGCTCGTGTGAGTAATAACTTAATAATTCACATATTATCGCGACGCTTTTATATTTTTAATGAACTGCGACTTTTAATATGGTTTAAAAATTATTAGAAAATTATCATTTCTATGCACAGTTTGATTATGCAACGACAGTCGACACTAGTCGAGGGTTTGCGAATTTAATGAACGGCTACAGCTAAATGCATGCTGCTATTTTTGAAATCGTTATTCCCAGAAATACGTAGGTACGTAACTAAGAACTAAGTGCTCATACGCATTAAAAAAAACATTTGCATGTGTAACAGAAAAAGTACTGCCGTTCGTAGAGAACACAAAACGTCGTAAACTTACGGTTTTGGTACAAAACTGCGTTTGTTTACTTCGGCCACGGCTTTATCCGCCGCGCGGTTTTAGCCGCGCGGTTAGCCGCGCACGCGGTTGACCGCTAATGCGTATGAGCACTAAGGATCGTCTATTACCCGTGTCGTGTTGTGTATATATTAGTATCGTCACCGCAAATCGTGTCGTGCGGTGGTCCGTGGAAAAACGCACCAACGGTACCTACAGGTTACGTAGCACCAGCGATAACGACAACTTGTTACATAAAGTGGCCAGTGTGCTTAGTCTAAAGCGGAGCACTCGAAAACGAACTCGAAAACTATTGATCGATTTCAGAGTAAAATAGACCTAAAATGGCTTGTATTAAGGTTTGAGTTCGCCAATACATTCAGCATTCGAACAATGCTGAATGTATTGGCGAACTCAAACCTTAATACAAGCCATTTTAGGTCTATTTTACTCTGAAATCGATCAATAGTTTTCGAGTTCGTTTTCGAGTGCTCCGCTTTAGACTAAGCACACTGATAAAGCCGTGGCCGAAGTAAACAAACGCAGTTTTGTACCAAAACCGTAAGTTTACGACGTTTTGTTTTCTCTACGAACGGTCGTACTTTTTCTGTTACACATGCGAATGGTTTCTTTTTGTCTTTTTTATACATTATTGTTATTTCAGCTTTTATACTTTTATTCTGCTTCTTTTATGGATACATAGTGGAGTTTTATGATTTTTTATATAAAATTAAATAATTAAAGTAAAGGTCGACCAGAATCTCATGAAAAATACGGAAATGAAATTCCAAAGCTAGCAACACTGCGGCTGCCTTAGCGATAAACAAAGTAACTGACATTTTTTGTGAAATTGACTTTATTGCATTAACAAAAGTTTTATGTCAAATAGTTTTTTACCACAGTTTAATATTTCAAATAACTTGAACCGTTTACTGAAATTTGAATTGCCCAAACAAAGTAACTGCACACACTAACCCGGAATATAAATGCAAAAATCAAGTAAACAACAAGTACAACACAAAAACAAAGTAATTGGATGTTGATTAAGTACTTTGTTTTTGTATTTAAAATGCAGTTGCTTGATTTTTCGTTTCGTGAAATGATTCCATGTAAGGTGTTCTGAATGTACTTACTTTGTTTATCATTAGGGCAGCCGAGTTAAACTAGTGTTGCTTACTACAAAATTTAATTTTCCTATTTTTCAAGAGATTCTGGTCGACCGTAATAAGTAATATTTTAGTGATTTACCTACCTACTTATTTACTTCTTAAAAGTTAGGAGTATATACTTGTCAAAAGGGAATACTATGGCCGAAATTGCGCGTTGAAGATAGTATTATAATAAAGTATTATAATCAACCATTGTACAAAGAACCTTATCAAATTAATAAAAACTAATGCCCACCGGCCTCACCTTCATTAGTATAATCTGGACCGAACAGCCACTCTCTTTAGGAATTTATTATTATGAGGTTTATAAAATTGTAAAAGTAAACATGGCAAGCTTAAATAAAAAAACTTTATTTCAAAAAGACAATTAGTAACATAAAAAGGTTTATTAAAGAAAACTAATGAACGCTACTCTATGAAGTAGGTATGTCGAGACGAAAATTATAAAATCCAATGCATGGATAGTACATAACGACAGTCCCTTGAACTATTTAAGCAACGAATGGTTAAATATCTTCTTAAATATATTTCCTTTCAAATCAAATCTTTATTTAAAATTGGTAATTTGGTACACTGTACACATTTGAACAATAATCTATACATCTATACTCTATACATCTATACATTTATATAATAAAATCGTAGAATTGCCGTATTGAAGATTTTTGCAAAATAATAACTGGGGGATGTTAGGGATAAGTAATAGAACGTAAAAAAGCTATTTTTGAAATTTTTGTCTGTTTGTCTGTTTGTCTGTATGTTTGTGCGCGCATCACGCAAAAACTGCTGCATGGATTGAAATGAAACTTGGTATGATTTAAGTTCATACTACGGAGTAACATATAGGATACTTTTTATCCCGAAATTCAACACGGTTTCCTTGGGAGAGGGGATAAAAGTTAAAATGTGTATTTAGCTGTAATTCATTAACGCGTGGTCCGATTTCATTCATTGTTTTTTTGTTAGAAAGGAGATACTTTAAAGATTACTGGCTAATCTCTGAAAGGCTAGATAGATTTTGATAGGACTTTCACTGGCGGATGTTTACATTTTGATCTACCTAAACATCCGCCAGTGAAATTTTAACAGTTTTTAACAAGGTATGAGCTGAAAAGAGCTTAGGAAAAACAAAATGATTCCCACGGGATTTTTAAAAACCAATATCCACGCGAACGAAGTCGCGGGTATCCGCTTGTTAGAATATATATTAAGTAAATAGAATGCCAGAATTTCAATATTGATTTATGGTAGACTAGAGAATACCCGCGGCTTCGCCCGCGAGAATTTTGGTTTTTCACAAATCCCGAGGGAGTCGTGGATTTCCGGTTCCCATTCCCGCTCCCTTTTCTAACCTTTACACCTACTTTCAAGGAAATTTGCTATAGTAATCTACCTATAGTTGTAGCTAGAGATTTCGGTTTTTTTCAAAATCCCGTGGGAACTGTAGATTTTTCCGGGATAAAAAGTAGCCTATGTTTTAAGTCAGGGTATAATCTATCTCCTTTCAAAATTTCAGCCAAATCGGTTTAGTAATTGCGGCGTGATTGAGTAACAAACATCCAAACATCCAAACATCTAAACATCCAAACATCCACACTTTCACATTTATGATATTAGTAGGATAGTAGGAGGATTAGTAGGATAGTAGGATTAGTAGGATTGGTATTGTGATTATGTGTGATAGCTTCTGCCCGCAGCTTCGCTCGCGTAAATTTCGGTTTTGAACAAATCCCGAGGGAATCGTTGATTCCCGGTTCCCGTTCCCGATCCCTTTTCCAACCTTTATACTTTCTATCAAGGAAGTTCGCTATAATAATCTACCTATAGTTGTAGATATAGACTTCGGGTTTTTCAAAATCCCATGGGAACTGTGCATTTTTTCCAGGATAAAAAGTAGCCTATGTGTTGCCAATGCATGCAACACAGCAAACTATTGCAATAATGTGTTATGTGAACGTGATTTACCTAAGAACAATCAGCGCCCTCTATGGCGTTTTTGGAAGATTATATCTATTTTAGTCCCACAGGAATACTTTTCCGGGATAAAAAGTAGCCTATGTTTTAAGTCAGGGCATAAGCTATCTCCATTCAAAATTTCAGCCAAATCGGTTCAGTAGTTGCGGCGTGATTGAGTAACAAACATCCAAACATCCAAACATACAAACATACAAACATCTAAACATCCAAACATCCACACTTTCACATTTATAATATTAGTAGGATTTACAATTTGGATGGACATTATGAAGATGGCAATTTAAGAACTATTTCAATAACACTTAATTGGTATTCCGTAATTTAATATGAATTCTTTTGTGATTACATTTTTTTGCGTTAGGAACCAAAAAACAATTTTCTTTTGACAATAGATAAGTAACCAAATCTTTTTCTTGGTTGAAAAAAATATGAAGGTCATCTCATTTTTGTGAGATCGGGAAACGATTTGTTATTACGTTGTTTACAAGACACAAGACCACAACCTTCGAAGCCCTTCGTTTTTGCCGAAACGATTTCGTTTTTTCTCTACGGAACTAGTTTTAGGAAGGAGGAAGTGCATCTCTATCAGCCTTCGAATAAGTACGTAAGTGTACGTATAAGTGTTCATTTCATCACGGGCAATTAGACAGGTACGTCGAGTGCCACGTCCGATTTTGAGCAGTTGTTTTCACAATAACGCAAACAAAACTATTACTTTCGTGAGTAATCACACTAATCACACTTTACACTAATATTATAAAGGCGAAAGTTTGTGTGTATGTATGTGTGTATGTTTGTTACTCTTTAACGCCGCAACTACTGAACCGATTTGGCTGAAATTTTGAATGGAGCTATCTCCATTATACCCTGACTTAACACATTTTTATCTTAGAAAAATCCACAGTTCCCACGGGATTTTGAAAAAACCGAAATCTATAGCTACAGCTATAAGTAGATTACTATAGCAAACTTCCTTGAAAGTAGGTGTAAAGGTTGGAAAAGGGAGCGGGAGCGGGAACCGGAAATCCACGATTCCCTCGGGATTTGTGGAAAACCGAAATTCACGCGGGCGTAGCTGCGGACAGAAGCTAGTAGGTAATATACCGTTGTCGTTTTCATAATGCCCATAATAATATTGTAAAATTATGAGAGTTTGGAACATAATATATTACTCATTTTTCTTAAAAGAAAATGTAACAGAATTAATAACTTGACTGACTAAATTGACGTAGCCTAAATTGTTTTCTTTTTCATGAAGAAAACTTTTTCTAGAGTAAACTCGCAATTAGCGTTAAATATAAAATATCAATAAAATATATATCATAATATATACAATATGTACCTAACAATGAACTGCCCATTTTTTTAATGAAGTGCTCTCGGCGGTACTTACCTGTGTACTCTACTGCCCATGACCTTAATGAACCAAGTACCTACAGTGAAGGGACTGTTCTATGTTATCAATAAGTGAAGTGAAGTAATATGTAAATCAATAAGTACCAATTTTATTTCAATGCCTATTACCAATATTACCCTTTTTGTATCATCACAACAGGCACAATACTGTCAAACATAAAAAGGCAAAATTGAGCTTAAAATAAATTATTCAGACCTAAGCTTTAGTAAATAGTTTATTAATCACTAACCAATCACTTCTGTAAGGTTCGTTGTGAATTCAGTATTGCAATAGGACCTCCTTTTGTTGATTTAAGGTATTTTTATGATTATTGATCTGACAATTTTTAAAAAAGAGGAGAGACATGAGATGTAAGCGAAAAAGATAATGTTTGGAAGGACTAATAAAATGTAAAATGGTATTAAGAGAATGGAATAATAATAATTAAAGGAAATTATATAATTAAAGAGGATTTTTATTATATCTCAGAAGTGGGATGACAACGCCGATTTTATTATTTTGTTCGATCTCAAAATTCATCTTATTCGATTTGTCGAATTACTAATACAAATTTTATGTTTTCTGTTCGAGCTCTAAATAGTGCCGGGTGATGGGAATAAGGAGTCTCGACGTTTACAAACGCCTGCTGCATATAGACGGACGTCTCGCGGTGGATGATTCTAACACAGTAGTGAGACCGAGTCCTCCGCGAAGTGGTTACCGCAGCCGTAGTCGCAGCCGTAGCCGCGGTCATGTGAGAAGTCGTTCTCGGGAGCGTACGAGTAATAATAAGAGGAGTACAGGACTGCGAACGGGAGCAACAACGCGAGCGATTTTTGAGGATTGAAAAGGACTTAGACGTAGCTCGTGGACAATATTCAGCAGAACGACGACGTTATTCTCGTGAAGAATCTCGGGAATGTAGAATTTCTGGTTCCAGTCATCAGAACCGAAGGCTTAGAATGGACAGACCTGAAGATAGGACTAAGTCTACAAGATCATGTACCTAGCTTAAATTATTATTATTTTTTTTTCTTTTCTAAGGAGAATTTTGCTCAATCTTTGGAGAACATGCTGAGATGGAAAAGCAGATATAATGAACCCAGAATTACTTTTATGAAAACTACTTAGCTCTTATAAATCAATGCGATATTACTGGTAAGCGTGCCGCAGATTATATTATACATGGCACTCATTAACAACAAAACGATTAGATCTAGTGCACTTGCACTACGTTGTGAACATCTACATAAATTAATTAGAATTTTTGATTAGTAACAAAGAAGGATTTGGAGATAGAGTTGTTTTTAAAGATTTTTTTTTTAATGTATAACTGAACATTGGCTAAAACAGAATGAATACATGTTCAATTTTGGTGATCTTTAGGTTGGTGGTTCGTTCATCAGAACCAATGCTATTCATGGGGGCTGATTAATATTGTTGGACAAAAAAAAAATTAAATTAAAAAATCGAAATGACATTGTAAGTCTATCTGTTGTACGGTCAATAGAACTAGCGGCAGTTGAATTAGAGCAATTCATTGTTGTGTCTCTTTACAACCACTATTATCCAATTTCGGACTTTTTGACTTTTCTTTTTTTTGACAAAAACAATGAACATAATTTGCTCTAAAAGCCAACAGTTGAAATCATTTTAAGGCCATTTTGTAAGATGGTGATAATATAAAAAAAAACCCAGCTGAGTTTGTTGTGGGCTCTTCTCAGACCAGGGCGCGTTGGAACCCTCGTAGTTTTAGTTTTAAGTTTCGTAAATAATTATCACCATTAAAGTGTACAGTGTACCAATTTTGAATTAAGTTTATTTGACTTATCATGGCTTAAATGTCGATGATACTAGCATGGATGAAGATGACAAGGATGAGAGTTGGACTAGTTAAAGTTTTTGTCTATTTTTTTTTCCTTGTTGAAGTTAAAATATGACGTAATGTTATCACTGCTTAAGTTCGGTTTAGTTGACTTCGAATTTTTACTTTAGAGTTTGAGTTTATTAAGCCATTTTTTTTTTGTTGTTGTTATTATGAGAGTGATGAGATGATAAAATGTATAGTTTGACAAAAAGGAATACTAGAGATTAGTAGAAAACGTTTTTACATTTAATTTGTTATATTATTGAGTGGTGGCTTCTCAATTTCTTTAATGGTTGATAATATTAATTAATGGTTCATAATATGAAATATTCCTAAGGCACGTTTGTAAGAATTGAAACGTAGGTATTTCGTATGTTATCGATAATGATGTATGTAATATTGATTTTATTCTATTGATTCTATTGATATTCTATTGATTTTATGATGATTTAGTGGATTTAAATGGTGAGCATTAAATAAGATGGATTAGCTTCGTGACACGATTGCTGTGGAATGATAAGATTGATAAGCATATCTATATTACCATTGTAATACAGAGTAAGGTCATTCACATAGATTGGTTTGAAAGGTTGTTACATATGATTGTTGCATTTGGCGTCAATAGAGGGGTTGATGTCAGTGCAATAAATATATATTATAGAGAGTTATTAAAGATAGAGTGAACATCAATAGACGAGTTGATGTTAGTAAAATAAATAGATATATAGAGTTATAAAAGATAGATCATCAATAGACGAGTTGATGTTATTGAAATAAATATTATATAAAGAGTTTTACAAGTCATCAATAGACGAGTTGATGTTAGTGAAATAAATATATAAAGAGTTTTACAAGTCATCAATAGACGAG
This sequence comes from Melanargia galathea, assembly GCA_920104075.1. Classification (NCBI taxonomy): domain Eukaryota; kingdom Metazoa; phylum Arthropoda; class Insecta; order Lepidoptera; family Nymphalidae; genus Melanargia; species Melanargia galathea. The sequence goes on from OV049864.1 coordinate 7,566,862, forward strand.
TTGATGTTAGTAAAATAAATAGATATATAGAGTTATAAAAGATCCATCATCAATAGACGAGTTGATGTTAGTGAAATAAATATATAAAGAGTTTTACAAGTCATCAATAGACGAGTTGATGTTAGTAAAATAAATAGATATATAGAGTTATAAAAGATAGATCATCAATAGACGAGTTGATGTTATTGAAATAAATATTATATAAAGAGTTATACAAGTCATCAATAAACGAGTTGATGTTAGTGAAATAAATATATAAAGAGTTTTACAAGTCATCAATAGACGAGTTGATATTAGTGAAATAAATATATAATGAGTTTTATAAGTCATCAATAGACGAGTTGATGTTGTTGAAAAAATTTTATATAGAAAGTTTTACAAGATAGATCATCATTATACAGGTTGATTTCAGTGTAATAAATGTATAGAGAGTTTTAAAAGATAAAACATAAAATAAATGGTTGATGTGAGTGAAATAAATACATAGAGAGTTTTAAAAGATAAAACATCAATAAATGGTTGATGTCTGTGAAATAAATGTATAGAAAGTTTTAGAAGATAAAACATAAATAAATGGTTGATGTGAGTGAAATAAATACATAGAGAGTTTTAAAAAAATTCTGTGAAATAAGTGTATAGAAACTTTTAAAAGATGAATCATCAATAAATGGTTGATGTTAGTGGAATAATTAATATAGGTACTATACAGAGTTTTACAAAATCGAGAATTAATAGACGGGTTGATACTAGTGAAATAAATATATACAGAGTCTTGCAAGATCGATCATCCATAGATGGGTTGATGCCAATAGAATTTCATTTTATTTCAATGGTTTGACTGTTACGATAAAAGATTTTAAAATTAAGTACCTACAGTAGAGACAGTCTACTTCTAACAAGCATACGATATTCAGGTTTATTTATAATAAGTATTACACTGTTTGTTGTATTACTGTGATGACGTATGGAGCAGAAACGTGGACACTGACGGTTGGCCTTGTCCATAAATTAAAAGTCCCTAGCGCGCTTTGGAGCGAGCTATGTTGGGTGTTTTTTTTTCTCAGGGATAAAATCCAAAACGAGAATCTTCATAGGAGAACCAAAGTGACCGACATAGCTCAGAGGATCAGTGGCGGTGGACGTCTACAGGCTGATGGATTGGATTAAAAGTATTACAATTGAAAATCAGAAAGGTCAAAACTATGGCCATCAAAGCTCTAGTATCAAATGAAATTAATGAGTGGGCAGATGAAAAAAACAGAGACAAACACAGTCAGTCGAAGATAATTGGAACCAACTTAAACTGGAAATAACTGACATTAACTTAATTTTAATTTTGCTGGTCTTAAATTTGTAGGTCAGAATAGAAGTTTCAGAGGTAATAGCGAGGAGCGAGGTCTCATCGTAGAAATGGTGAGTTCATTGAACGAATTGGATGAAGTGACAACAATGGTCGCTGGATAGTGGTTAGCAGTAGACGTGTATATGTAAATGAATTAGACGTATCAGTGAAGGAAAAGGAGAGATTGGTCATGATAACTTTCATTAATTGAAGGAATTTAGAGTGATGAAAATAGTAAATAAAGTAAGAGATGCAAATGATTATGATAATGAAGAATTTTATGACAGTATTGAAGATAATAAAGAAGATGATCTGTGATGATGACGGTCTTGCAGAGAATGAACAAGGAGTTGGAAGTTCTCACTGCAATCAAATGTAGGAAGCTGCAATATCTTAGGCACATCACGCGTCACGAGAAGTACCGATTATTGCAATTACTAATACAGGGCAAGATTCAGGGACACCGAAAACCAGACGATGTTCTTCCTGGCTCAAGAATCTCCGCGAGTGGTACGGGATGAGCACGCGATTATTGTTCCAAGCGGCGGCATCAAAGATTAAAATAGCCTTAATGATATCCAAACTTCGTAGAGGAGACGGCACTTGAAAAAGAAGAAGAAAGAATATGAGAGAATGAAACTTAGAGTTGAGGAGGTAAAGGAAACAAGTCGACCTAAGGGAGAAAAAAGATTGCTTGAAAAATTTAATGATCATGTTGTTTATGTGAATGTGTGCCGGAGAAGAAGCAATAAAAGTTCAGAAGCGCAATGAAAGTTCAGAAGCAAAAAATGGAAAAATGCGATGAGATGAATAGTTTGAAACAAAATGAAACGTGGGAAATTGTTGAGGAACCAATGGATGAAAATGTGCGAAGCAAAATGGATTTTTAGGATTAGGGTCAAATGGGAGATACAAAGCGGAAAGTGGCAAAAAGGTTTTAAACAAACTTATGATGTGAAATGAAGAAATATATTTGCTCGTGGAACAAGATAGTAATAGAAGAGGAAGGAGAGTGATAACTATGAAAGTTGTCAATGTCAATTGCATGTGTGGGAGGTTATTTAGAAAGTATGGATGTAGAAACCGTTTTTTTTAAATGGAACTATTAAATCTGAAGTTTCACCAGATGGTTATGAAATTGTGATAAGGTCCACAAGTTGAGAAGGGCTTTGTTTGGGTTAAGGCAGAGCCCGAGAGATTGGTACGAGTATTATAGTGAGTTTATGTGGAGCATAAGGGCAAACTATGATTATTGTCTGTAAACAGGATGTATTAGTGGTTAAAAAGTTTACATGTGGATAATATTTTAATATGCTTAAAATGAATATATGATTTAAAATATGAAGCAAATAGGTACTCAGTAAGAGATTTCGTATGAAAGACTTAGGAAAAGTGAAACAGTAGTTGGGAATTGATATTGATTGTGGTCCAGAACTGAATAAAATTAATTTGGTTCATTGTAGGTGTATAGAAGGTATAGCAGAAAAGTTTGGCAAAAAAAAAGAAGGTTTAGAAGAATAAAGGATTCTGAGAGGTTTGAAACACCCATGGAACAAAATTTCTTAGTAGAACTTTTAATAAAAGTTCTTTATAATGTTTATGTATTTTCCGTTGATATTATTACTTCTCAAAGCATTCCATATAGCTGAGTGTATTATCCTATCGAAAGTTTTGGAATAGTCCACAAATGTTATATAAAGTGGTTTGTTGAATTCTTTAGATTTTCCAATTATTTGTTGTATGACATATATGTGGTCAATTATTGTGGAGTAATGTGGTCGGAAACCGACCTGTTCTATTCGTTGGTTTTTGTTTATTTCTGTTGCTATTCTACTCAGAATGATTGATGAAAAGAGTTTATAATTGTGGATAATTTCTGTTGACCTTTCTCTGTTCCCAGTTGTATTTTGTTTCTCTTGTGCTATTTCTTGTTGTAGTTTTCTGTATAGATCTGAATAGAAGGCCGATGCACATTTTACTGTTTTCTTATGTAAGAATAACTGAAACAGATATTCAAAAAGACTAACAGAGCCATCAGATTATGATAGCCTTAGAAGAACAGTCATTGAACGAAATTTTTTTTAACACACCGAAGTTTAAAAGAGCTTATAAAGAGCTGACAACTCACAAAAATTGGATGCAATGTTTAACTGATGGAAGCAAAGTGGCTAGAGACAGGGAATAAAGTGTTATTTAGTTACTTGAACATATATATTATGTAACCGATACTGATACTGAACTGAAAGGAGATGTGTTAGAGTGAGGTTCGTTTGGTTTCGGTAAAGAGAATAAAATAGATGATGTTGTTGTCATATCAAGTATCGAACATGTCATTGTCTTTCTAATCATGTAAATGTGTTGCATTTAAGCATGGTTTACTATATAGTATAGTTGTCTCACATTGAATACTGAAGTATTAATGATAATAGTAAGTATCGCGGTATATACTCCTACTTTAACATGACGAATGTAAGGTGTTTACCGGATGTGTATGAGGACATACACGTTGTCAGGATGGACGAATGTAAGGTTCGTTGTGAATTCAGTATTGCAATAGGACCTCCTTTTGTTGATTTAAGGTATTTTTATGATTATTGATCTGACAATTTTTAAAAAAGAGGAGAGACATGAGATGTAAGCGAAAAAGATAATGTTTGGAAGGACTAATAAAATGTAAAATGGTATTAAGAGAATGGAATAATAATAATTAAAGGAAATTATATAATTAAAGAGGATTTTTATTATACTTCCTTATGCACTAGTAAATCAAATACCGCGATGTGGCAGTGATTTCTGCTTGTCACGGCGGTTCAATTAATCACGTCGCTTGAACCGGCTACCCCCGTGACCTGAACGGGGAAATCAATAGGCTGTATCTATAATTACATGACGTATTTGTGCTTCAACCCCTTGATTTTGTTACAAGGCACGCCTATAAAATGACGCCTAACTATAAGTAATTTTAAGAAATTATATTTACTTAATGTGGCCAATTCTGTTGTACACAATCTCTAAACCTAAACTAAAATGACAGGCTTAAATATATACCTATCTCTTTCACAATTCTCCCTGCGGAAAAGGATAGCACTATTTTTAAACTTGTCAATTTAGTTTAGGTTTAGAGATTGTGTACAACAGAATTGGCCACATTAACTAGCTAAACAATGTCAAATAATGATCATAATATTGTTGGATTTAAAATATTTTTTTAAAGATATTTTTGTTTATCGTACAAACTATGTACTTGCTCAAGATACCTCAGTGCCTCTCACAATATATAGTTATCTAAATGTACTTTATCAAAACCTGAAGATTTTGGCCGTGAGATGATTTATAATATATCTATTGTGCTCAGAGGTATTTTGGCGTGATTTTGATGATCATCTTACCAGAGTGAACGCATCACACGCCAGTTGGCAATGAAATGAGCAAAAATATTAAATTATATTAGACAATAGAATAATAATAGACAAAAGAATTCATGTTACGATTTTGGAAATTGTAATTATGTAGCTACAAATATTAATCACCGTTTCCGATTAAAATTAATAGATTCAAAATTTTGGAGCAGTGTTTGGAAAACCTGTCTATAAAATTGTTTCCAATTTGTGTCAAAAGTCGACACAAAAAATACCTATTAGGTATCATATATTTCACAGCTTTAGCAAACTTATATTTAAATAAATATTAATTTATTTAAGTCATTTAAGTCTTTTTTATTTAAGTCATCCAAAAATCGCTAAACATTCCGTATGTATTATACATATAATACCCTTTTGTCATTCCATAATGTAATCGTGACGTGTTAAGACCCTTAACACGAGCACAATACATGAAACAGACATCAATCCATTATCTGCAATGTAGGTCAATACATCAGAACACCTATATAGATCGCAATAACATATCGTATTACATAATGCTAAATGTAACTTTATAGCTCTCTGTACATATTTTCTTCATTATTATTAACGTCGCATATTTTTTAAACCAGCGACATCCTCGATATCGATAGCCTGGAAATTTAGTTTTCCTCAAGGGCAAGTACAATTGAAATTACTGAAAGACAATAAGAGACACTTCCGCGTTTATATCTATCAAGCCTTGGTCAGACAAAGTACATATATGTAGTGATTCTGTCGGATTGTATGTCACACGACTACCGACTGATGCAGCATCACAAGTGAAAATTGTATCGTGAAAAATTACATTAGCCAGTGAATTGTGTGGCATACCACGGATTTCCCTTTGTAGGACGCCGTAGCGTAGGCACGCGTAGGCGGAGAAACAACCACGCTGAACCGTGCTCTGTGACTAACGTGTCTCTTCGCATTGTGACGTGCTGCCACGATGTCTGTTGTCACGCGATGTGTCTGACCAGACCCTTAAATGGAGTTGGATATTGATCTACTATCATAAAACTCTAAGATAATTTTATCTGATCAACTGTTTCAGAGTAAAATAACTTAAAGCGTTCCGTGATGGTGCTGTATTGTTTGCTTGTTTCCTCTGCATATCTATCAGCAGCGGGCTTCCGGCACATAGCGTATGCAGCTTAATGTACCATAAAGATTTGTTTGTTTAGGCTGAATAAAGCAAAATCATTCTGTTTTCCTTGTGTAACTTAATTAGGAATTAAACTCAAGATAAGCCCACTTAAAATTAATCATCCAAAATTGCCATTATAAGTCTGAAAGAAAAACTCTCCAAAATCCAATATCTATTTTCATTCACAAACATTTTTCCTGAAATAAACGACGCATTGCCAGAAATTCCAATAAAAAAGTGAGATTGATTCGGGATAGAATTCACTCGAATATAATGAAACGAATTCCCTTTGGAGGCCCTTTCTGTTATGTTATTTACATTTATATGAAATATAAATGGCTTTGAGCTTTAATCTGAGCACAAAGGAAGCGTCTGACATATTTTTAATATATTTCATTATTTGTATCATTATTGTAATAAAGTTTTAATCTACTTCAGGCTTATTGGCATACCGATTGAAAGATGAAAAGTTGTAAGTAGATGGGATCTAACGTACGCTTATGTACATACAATAATATAGCCATAGTAAAGTTTAAATCCACTATTTAATAATATTATAATTATTATGGTAAATTCGCATTCTTTTTGCTACTATTACTGTCTACATACATTTAAAAGTACCTACTTGTAAAAGTTTATTTGAATAAAAATCTTTTCTATTATATTCTACATGAAAATGTGCAAACTGTCTTCGTTATACTTAGTTGAAGAAACAACGGTTTTCCTTCATATACGATAGGTAGTTTTTCTCAGGCATGTCGCAGAAAATTGGCCTTAATTCGTTTAGTTGTCTCAAATTGTCCATTACCTTGTTAAATCGTTTCTATATTAGATATGGATATTTGTTTCGTGTTCGTTTTCTTATTTAGGTTTATTTTCTGCTTCTTACGTTGAATAGAAAAGAAATTCTACTCATTTTATAATTTAAAACTCGATGTAACATTTTCCTACTAAGATTATAGTAACAAAAATGGTTTATTGTAAAAATTCCACTATGACTCAGTCTCCTTCCAGATCTCCAAATTGAACAACAAAGATAGCGTCTTATAGGTTATCTTAAGTTTTATCATAAAGATAACAAACTACTTTTACTTTCTAGTTTTCAAACTGTTTGTGTTACACTTATTGGGTTAAATCTTCTACGTACACAATCTATATACCTTTTTTTTTTTGACGTAGTGGAAACCTTTTATAGGTACCCCCGTTCTGCGGCCGAATGCGGCAGAACGAAGGTTATTAGGGACTCCAACCGGGTATACCCACTAAAACCACCACGGCATGACCCTCATGCTGTCTGTGCTGGACGCCTGGGGAACCCAAAGTATGCATCCCAGGTGTCCGGCAGCCGCCCCAGCTGGGGCTCCCGCTCGCCTCTGGGCTGTCCCTCCAGAGGCTCGCGCCCTCCCGTAATTTTTTAACGAGGTTTTCTTCCTCCCGCGATGGGCATCGCTGCCCCCCGCCCCGGGGTGTCTCACCCCCAGTTTCATCCGCAGTGCCCTCTGCTAATCAGAGGGACACGCGGAGAAACCTCCCTCCGCCAGGTCATTGGCCATGGCTAACAATATCCCCGAAATTATTAACCATGTTACCGGGGCGCACCGGCCCGAATACTGCTCTTCCCCTCGGACGTATCCAAGAGGACCAGCAGCATCCAGGCACACTTGGAGGTTACCTGGCTAGCACCCCACAATCTATATACCTATATAAAATTCAAAGTCCTGACTGACTTACTGAGTTATCAAAACAGCTTTTTCTTAAGTCAGAAACTTGAAATTTTAACAGTAAGTTCCTTTACGACGTGGATATAATTCACTAAGAAATTATTATTGGAAAGTCCAACCCTAAGGGGGTTAAATAAAGAATAAAAGTTCATTTTTCAATTTATATTCAAGAAAATGGCATTTTGACTTAGTTAAAAAGAAATAAAACCGGCCAAGTGCGAGTCAGACTCGCACACCGAGTGTTCCATACTCCGGAAGTAAAAGTATTTAATGTAACTATGTTATCACACATCCTTTCCTTTCCTTGTTAACAGTAAAACTAACTTTGTTTGTAGAGGTTTATTGTACTATAGAACGTTGATTTTATTTTTCCTATAAGATATATACATAAACTTCTATTGACCATAATTATTTCAGACTAGCTGACCCCCGCGACTTCGTTCGCGTGTTTATAGGTTTATATAGGATCGGATCGGATCCCATAATTCTTTTATGTGCCTAAACTAAATGTAGCCTAAGTTACTCCTTATAACATCACCTATCTGCCATTGAAAGTTCCGTTAAAATCGATCCAGCCATTTCGGAGATTAGTTGGATCAAATAGACAAACCGACAAACATCACACCAGTTTAAAATAAGCCGTACGTTCAAAGATCCGGGTCCCAAGTTATTTGAACCCAATACTGAGGGTTGTAATGTCTGTCATTTCGGAACTAAAAAACCTATGACCTTGAAATATTTATAGGACAATATATAAAGTAGGGTAGACTGGGTACGGTTGAAACGGTGGACGGTTGAAACAAAGCGAATATCTCGACACCGTGTGTGATGAGGTTGATGGTTACAAGGGAAGAACGAAGCGGACGACAAGTCCAAACACGAATTTTGGTGTTGTGTCGCCCTTCGCGCACTGTACGTACTTGTAGATAAGAGGCCTCATTGTGTTTTTTGACGTAAAAGTAAGTATTTTATGTTCGTACATTTTTGCAATTATAATGGTTTTATTATAGTTAGAGTACTGAGAGTTTTGTATCGTTTTTATTGAAGTTTGTAGAATATGGTTGTATGATTAATGTTTATTTAAATTTATTATTATTCTTACTGCGAACAATTTTATACCTAGAAGGGGGGTTGGGGACAGTTGAAACATTTTTTGTGGGTACGGTTGAAACAATTTATTTATTTTATTTTCTTGTTTCGAAGATGACAAAGGGAGACTACGAGATGTCAAGCTGACTTATCGACGTACAAGTAAGCATAAGAAGGTGTAAAAGCCGGATCTTCGTTAAGAACAGCGGCAGCAAAGAATGGACTGAACCACTGTTCCCAGTTGAGGTATACAATGTAGGTAAACGAGATGCGACTGGTGGCAATGAAAATCAAGAAATGAGATATAAAGCTCACAATCGAGTGTTTAACCAGGAACAAGAGCGTGAACAATCTAAATATTTAATTAGATGTGCAGACTACTACTACTACTACTACTACTACTACTATATTTATGCCTAACTAAAAAGGATGTCTAACTAAACTATGCTAAACTAAAGGATAGGTATATAACTAGAAAGTCGTAAAATGTTATTAGACGATGAATAAAAAAAAAGGTTCATTTATTATATTTTGTATTATTTGTATTATCTTAATAAAATATCTAAATAAATTAATTGTGTATATTCTTGAAAATTTAATATATGTACACAAAAATATCGATAAATTTAAGAAAAAAAGTGACTTTCATAACATTAATCTTAGAAATAAAGATAAACTTGTGTTGCCCACTACTAGGCTGCGAAAAGTTGGAAAATCATTTGTTGGTAATTCTGTACTTTTTTATAATATGTTGCCAGAGAACATTTTGGATATGTCTCTCAATAAGTTCAAAGGTTTTATTAAACGCAAATTAATTGAAAAGTCTTACTATAGCTTAAAAGATTTTTTTAATGACAAAAATCCATGGACATAGATTGCTCTAAAAGCCAACAGTTCAAATCATTTTTATGGCTATTATACCATATTGTAAGATGGTGATAATAAAAAAAATAAACCTGGCTGAGTTTGTTGTGGGCTCTTCTTAGACCAGGGCGCGTTTGGAACCCTCGTAGTTTTAGTTTTAAGTTTCCGTAAATAATTATCACCATTGCCTGTACCGAAATTGACGTTCAAAAAGTGTACAGTGTACCAATTTTGAATAAAGTTTATTTGATTTGATTTGATTTGATTTTGATTTGATTTGCATGTGTTTCAATTGACCCCAGGCACTGTTTCAACCGACCCTGGCATGGGGACGGTTGAAACAGTTTCCCATTTTTTTAAGATTTGATTTTACACATAAAATACAACACAGTGAACGCAAATAACATTGCCCATTCGTAGACAGATATGTGGTCTTTTATTTGATATATTTCTTTCAACGCTCGCTTAACTATTCCCGACGAAATGGACGATTAACGCTAAAATGTTTCAACCGTACCCAGTCTCCCCTACTACCTTTCTAACAAAAAATAATGAGTGAAATCGAACAACGCGTTAATGAATTACAGCTAAATACACGTTTTAACTTTCATCCCCTCTCCCAAGGAAACCGTGCTGAATTTTGGGATAAAAAGTATCCTATGTCCTACCTCGGAGTATAACCTCAAATCGTACCAAGTTTCATTTGAATCCGTTCAGTAGTTTCGGCGTGATGCGCGGCCAAGATACAGACAGACAGACAGACAGACAGACAGACAGACAAAAATGAAAAAAATTACAGTTTTGGCTTCAGTATCGATTATAGAGTGCCCTCCAAAAAAAATTTTCAAAATATCTTCAATGTACAGAATTGGATCTGTTACAGTTTTATTATATTATAGATAGATTTTGCAATTGGTTTTGATGTTGATAGTTTTAATAGTTACCTACTGAAATAATCAACTGTGACAGACGGACAGACGGACGGAGAAAGTCTCACCATAAGGGTTCCATTTTTACCATTTTGGTATGGAACCCTAAAAATACTTATTTCAGGATTTTCAAAAATTCCACCCCCACAGATAACATTAATTAAAAATAGAGCATATAAATGCTATAGCCTATTTATTTACTTAATTTTTATTTTTACACGCTTTATATTAGCTTCACCTGTATGTATGTTTGTAACCGACTTCTTTGAATGCGATTTTGACCCACTTTAAACGGTCAGATTTCATTCAAATTTTGTAGATTTATCGAGGACCGATGACAATACACTAATTTGATAAGATTATTTCATTATTGAATTTGGAAAATAAGATTTTGTGTTCATTTATCAAAAGTCGTCGGTAAGGAAAAACAATAAACATTCAAAATCGCACGGTAACTAACTGTAACTAGGGTAAACAGTAACGTAATTTATGTAGATTGCAAGAACTAGATTTGAACTTACAAATGTAGACAATTAATTTCTTAAAGGGTTTAGCCGTACTTCCATAGGCAAACTGCCTTTTATAGGAACCTATATCGTAACCTATGTTATATTGTAGAGGGTACTAATAGTAGTTCATTGAGGAGATATTAGCTCTCTATCTTAGTTAATTAAGGAGCTATTGAAAAAAATGTGTCCAGAGACGACTTGTTTTCAAAGTGATATATCTCTGTTAATTTTGAAGCTAGGTAAATAAAACAAATTCCAGTGTTTATGGTACACTCTACAGTTTATTTTATAGTAATTTTCTATAAGCCAAGCCTAAATAAAAATATGAAAAAATTGCAAAAAAAAATTTTTTTATTGATTTTTATCAGATTGGCTAAAGTTTCCACTTTGAAAAAAATATATAATAATTGTCTATATCTTGCCTAACAGCACGCTAAGTTTCATTAAAATCCTAAGGGTGCAACATGTGGAAAAAAAATAATTAAAGTAAGTGGACCACCTTATGACCACTTTGTTAGCGCTTTTAAATTGTATTAGATTTTAATAATCTTTGAGAAAGTAGCGTTTTGACAGCTTATAAAAAGTATATTAGCGGTTGGTGGTATCACTAACCTATTAAAGTGTGTTGTCGATTTACTTATATAGTGACTAGATTATCAAAGTACCCGCCGCATGCATGTTCCTACATGGTCACAGTGCAAAGTCGTAAAATGCTCTCGCTGTTATTATTACAGCCGTTTTACAAATTCATAAGTCAGGGACATATTGTTTGTTTATTTTAAAAAATATATGTAACATAATTATAATAAAAAGCAATGACCTAAATAAAATATATCGACTAGGCTGGGAAATGTTATAATTGCGGCTTAATATTCCGGAAGATTTTCTCGGTAATCTATGACTCAACGTTTCTAGATCCATGATCTGCAATTATAAGATTGTTTTAGCAAAATAGTTAGCAAACCAAGAGGATCATCCAATTCGATTTTCATTATCCTAGCATCGTTTGGTCAACATTGTCTGTCTTTAAGTAGCTTCATTTGAGGAACGTTATAATTGAATGCATTCAGTTATAACGTTCAAATGAAGTGCATTCATCTTCAATTTGCAATGTTTTCTTTCGTTTTCCAGTCTTCCGCAATATTAAGCCACAATTATTACATTTTCCAGACTAGTCGATATATTTTATTTAAGTCGTTGCTTTATTCACTGATTATTTATTACAAGCGGACACCCGCGACTTCGTTCGCGTGGATATATATTGGTTTTCAAAAATCCTGTAGGAATCATTTTGTTTTTCCTAAGCTCTTTTGAACTCATATCATGCTAAAAACTGTTAAAAGTTCACTGGCGGATGTTTAGGTAGATCAAATTTTTGTAGATTCGATTTTGATCCGCCAGTGAAAGTCCCATCAAAATCGATTCAGCCTTTTAGAGATTAGTCGGCAATCTTTAAAGTATCTACTTTCTAACAAAAAAAGAATGAACGAAATCGGACCACGCGTTATTGAATTACAGCTAAATACACGTTTTGATTTTCATCCCCTCTCCCTAGGGAACCGTGCTGAATTTCGGGATAAAAGTATCTTATATATTACTCCGTAGTATGAGCTTAAATCGTACCAAGTTTCGTTTCATTTCATTCAGTAGTTTTTGCGTGATGCGCGCACAAACATACAGACAAACAGATAAACAGACAAACAGACAAAAATTACTTTATTTATATATTACTTTATTTTTACTAAAATTAATTAAAATAGCTTTTTACTAGGCTTTTTACGTTCTATTACTTATCCCTAACATCCCCCAGTTATTATTTTGCAAAAATCTTCAATTACAGATACGGCAAGTCTACGATTTTATTATATGTATAGATAATATATTACATATATTTTTAAAAATAAACAAACAAATATGTCCCTGAATTAGGAATTTGTAAAACGACGCTAATAATAACAGTGAGAGCGTTCCACGACTTTGCACTGTGACCATGTAGGAACATGCTTGCGGCAGGTACTTTGATAATCTTGTCACTATAAAAGTAGATCGTCAACACACTGTAATAGGCCAGTGATACCACCAACCGTTAATATACTTTTTATAAGCTGTCAAAACGCTATTTTGTCAAAGATTATTAAAATCTAATACAATTTAAAAGCGCTAACAAAGTGGTCATAAGGTTGTCCACTTACTTTAATTATTTTTTTTCCACATGTTGCACCCTTAGGATTTTAATGAAACTTAGCATACTGTTAGGCCAGATATAGACAATTATTATATATTTTTTTCAAAGTGGAAACTTTATTAAATCTGATAAAAATCAATAAAAAAAACTTTTTTTTGCAATTTTTTCATATTTTTATTTAGGTTTAGCTCATAGAAAATTACTATAAAATAAACTGTGGAGTGTACCATAAACACTGGAATTTGTTTTATTTACCTAACTTTAAAATTAACAGAGATATATAACTTTGAAAAAAAGTCGTCTCCGGACACATTTTCCTGAATAGCTCCTTAATTAACTAAGATAGAGAGTTAATATCTCCTCAGTGAACTACTATTAGTACCCTCTACAATATAACATAGGTTACGATATAGGTTCCTATAAAAGGCAGTTTGCCTATGGAAGTACGGCTAAACCCTTTCTCCCGCTAGATATCGAAGCCGGGACCCTGAGTCCCTGAAGCAATATCTTACTCACAAGGTGACGGTGCATTTCTGCGGCGGAGATAGATGTCACACACAACTAAAATCTAAGCACAAAACGCACGAATGCGAAGATAAAACAATATTAAAACAAAATAATAATATTATTAATTAGTACTTATTTACTTTAATCATATTGTACGATTTACAATAAAAAACAAATAAAATAGTTTATTAATAATTAATATCTGTTGTATTTTAGGTGACATGATTTTTTTAGTGTTTTATAAACAAACCAAACTAAAAAGTAGAAAATAAATAATAGTTTAAAAAAACTAAAAAACACGCTTTTTATAGAAAACCAAACTAAAAAATATAAAATAAATTTTAATAAATATGCTTTTAAGTTATATTTAAGTTGTACATTTAAGTTATATTGCTAATGCTTTTAAGTTATTATCGAAATGATAATCCTCTATACACCCATGCACCCCACGCTTTTTTTTAATAAAATACATTTTTTTCATATGCACACTATTATTAATTTATATTTACTAAAATTTATTTTCTATTTTTTAGTTTGGTTTTCTATGAAAAGCGTGTTTTTTAGTTTTTTTAAACTATTATTTATTCAATTTCAAAACCACCTCAAACTAATGTGCAACTAATCTTTCCCAAGATTAAAGTAGCAAAACTTAACTAAAGCGGCGATTCAACCTACAGCACTATTCTCTAATACTTTGTTCATAGTTGACTTCACCGTCGAATGGTGCGGGTCAATAGATTTGGCCTACATTTTGACTAGTTCCGGGTTCTATTTCCTGCTGGTTAACTCAAGAAGTTTTCATAAAATTGTTCAGATCTAGTCTGGTGAGAGTTTTATAACTTTTTTAGTTACCACCCTACCCACGAAGCCATATATCTAAACAATAAATTATAGCGTTTTGCGTTGATGAAGGTTGAAAAGCAATAATTGTGGCCATGTTGCTTACTGCTACAATCTTTCTAGGTTACTTCTTTCTCAGACTACATTGCATTATCATGGTATAAACGCAAGCGCTTACACGCTAACTCATCAGTCATCGAATAATCATTTCACCGCTGCCTCAGCGTTGAAAGTGTCAATTAGAAAATAACTCTACTGCAGAAAACTTGTAAATGGAGTTGACAGGACAAATCTTCAGATATGTAATACACTAACTCCTCCTAGCACACTAATGCTCCAGCTCGGAAAGTTTTGAGGACAAATGACAAATTTCGCAATTGAAAAAGTCTGGTTCAAAATTAGTTTTGGAACTAATTTCATACGTTATACTTATACGTATTACTCGTAAGTCGTGACAATATTAGCTTCTTAATTTAAAGATGTGTGCAATATATTTCATATATATATCTTTTTGCTTTTTAATTTAATTTTCATAACAAAACGCACGAACAAATAAAAATTTTTACTCTCCGACGCAGAAATGCACCGTTATCTTGTTGAGCAAGATATTGCTGCAGGGTCCCGGCTTCGATATCTAGCGGGAGGAATTTAGGAAATTAATTGTCTACGTTTGTAAGTTCAAATCTAGTTCTTGCAATCTACATAAATTACGTGACCAATTGTGTTTTTTTCACCTATTATTTAAGTCTATTTATTAACCTAATTATTGCCCGCGGCTTCGTTCACGTAAATTCGATTTTACCCCTTAGCCCTCATACTACGCATTAGCGGTTGCGGTAGCGGTGCGGTTATATTTTTATATGCAACCGCTACCGCAACCGCTAATGCGTACGAGCGCTTAGTGCGTACAAAATGAGCGGTTGCATATAAAAATATAAAAAGCGGCTAGCCGCACCGCTACCGCAACCGCTAATGCGTATGAGGGCTTAGAGGTTGAATTTACAAAAATGCTTTCTTAGCGGATGCCTACGTCATAATAGCTATCTGTATGCCAAACGACCAATTAAATGGTTTGAGCTGTGCGTTGATAGATCAGTCAGTCAGTCACCTTTTCCTATAGAAGTAAGGATGATAGGTTCGTGCCATAGATAAATTCATTATTCTATGGTTCGTGCAAACTCAGCTGCAGTAGCCATACACACATTATGCTAATTACCGGAACCGTTTGTATTGCTCATGACGGTCGCGCGAGGTCACCCGACCATCATTGTTTAGCATAATTTTCTGTTATTATTTCAAAGCAATACAATATGTTGAGGCATTGTCGCAATGTCATCTGCGAGATCCCATATTATGATAATAAGCACATCAAAGTAGTTAAATACACGCGCGTCAAACTAAGGACTCCTTCTTTTTCAGAGTGCTTAGTCTAAGATCGGAGCACTCGAAAACGAACTCGAAAACTATTGATCGATTTCAGAGTAAAATAGACCTAAAATGGCTTGTATTAAGGTTTAAGTTCGCCAATACATTCAGCATTCGAACACAACGAGCGCCCCAAGCAGAAATGTTGTAAAATACATATTCGAACTATGGAATTACGACTTTAAAATACGAGTATTTGAGTTCATTTTGCTCTGAATTCACTTGTGATTCGATCAATAGTTTTCGAGTTCGTTTTCGAGTGCTCCGATCTTAGTCTAAGCACACAGAAGTCAACTAAAAACATAAAAATATTAGGAAAGTCCATCAAAGTGATATTTTCTAAAAGATAAAATAGGTAGGTACCTGTACGTTATCAAATTATTTTGTACACTCTTTCGGAATGAGCGATTTTGTTTCGCGATAAGCCCAAGGGCTAAGCTATTACGTTAAAAGCCACGAAAAAACGCTCAACAGTAATTGCGGGCGCAAAGATAAGAGAATTTTAAATTTCGTCCCGCCATTTATAGCTCTTCGGTGGGCCTTTTAATATAATTTGAAGTAGAAATGGAAGAGATATAACCGAAAACATGTATATCAAGACCTAGCTGATTCCTGCTACATCGTCCATGTGGATTTTTGAAATTCTTTTATTTTCCGTACTAAATCCTATTACTATGTCAAACATCAAGATCGTTTCAGTAGTTGATCTGTGAAAAGGTAAATAGACAGATGCACATATTCCCTTCGTCCCTGGTGCAATGGTAAACGCTGTGGTATTATAATATGTGGAAGGTCCAGGGTTCAATTCCCAGTTGGGGCAACTTTGGAATTTTATAATTTCTAGATGGTCCCAGGTCTATTAGGAATTGAGAAGCTTTCCTCCTCCTCCTGATCAACCCATTACCGGCTCACTACAGAGCACGGGTCTCCTCTCAGAGTGAGAAGGGTTTTGGCCATTGTCTACCACGCTGGCCAAGCGGATTGGCAGACTTCACACACCTTTGAGAACGTCATGGAGAACTCTCAGGCATGCAGGTTTCCTCACGATGTTTTCCTTCACCGTTAAAGCAAGTGATATTTAAATACTTAAAACGCACATAACTCTGAAAAGTTAGAGGTGCGTGCCCGGGATCGAACCCACGACCTCCGATTAGAAGTCGGTCGTCCTAACTACTAGGCTATCACAGCTTTTTGTGAGAGAAGCTTTAACTGTGGCTAAAGGCCATTTACCACACTTCATGCAAAGCTGTACCACCAAGCTATTAGGCATCTTGTTAACACGCCGTGAAAACTCACTTTTTGTATGAATAGCGCCGTCTACGGCGCGCCGGTTCCTGCGTTTTCCATATAAACGTGAGTTTTTACGGCGTGTTAAAAAGAGACCTTAAGCTTTTCGGAACGATGCGGCGCAGAAACCGATCTGGGGGGTTATTCTGTAACTTAGATAGCAACTGAAGATAGTTGCCAACGAATTAGTTCAATATACATTGCTGCTTTACTGTGTAAAATTATGAAAACACTTTATATTTCCCACAGTAAAGCAGCAATGTATATCAAACTAATTCGTTGGCAACTATTTTCAGTTGCTAACTAAGTTACAGAATAACCCAGCAGGGTGTGGGTTTAATTCATCTGCCTCTCCTAATTTAGCCCGCTTCCATCTTAAACTGTATCGTCACCACCATGTAAGATAAACACTAAAGGACTAACTTGTTATCATTTTAAAGAAGAAAGCCGACAAGGTCGCGTGCAACAGCTATACCTAGTATTCTAATAAATAGGATATTCGACGATATATTTCTTACGAGTATAAAATAAAGAGGCAAATCTGAAAAGACACCGAATGCGCACATTCTAATTTAAATAAATGGCACGCCTAAAGGCATAAAAGCTTTGAGCCATATAATGTTGCCATGTTATTTATATAATACCCACTCTCTGTTTCTATATTGCTGAAACTAAATAAAAACGAAAGCCTTTCATAAAACAAATCTAATATAAAATATTTGAATATATTTCTCTATAATAGACATTTTAATCAACTTTTATATTATAATAAAAGTGGTTTCGACATACTCTAATTAAATCGCAATATGGACTCTACATAATTATACTCAACTTTAAAATTAAAAATCCTTTTTGATTCACAACAGATTTTTGGATTCAAGATTATTTTAAATATTTTGGCGTAGATACTTTTATTTATTAAATACCGATAAAAATACTAAAAGACTTTAATTTCTCAACTGCTAGCAATTATTAAGATCTGAGATGATATATCAAAGAATACTACATAAAATAATTAACATCCTTAAAATTTTTTCTCCAAACAAAGACGATCGACCGGTTCACGCGGTTAGTTTTGGTAGATAGTACGAAGTATTTGAACGATACGCGAGCACGATATGGTTTACAGGTGGGCAGGTGGGTGCCCCTGGTCACCTGATCATGATGACAGTCAATTTAAAAACTACATCAGCCACTGGTCTGCCTGCCCAAACAGTTGGTACCGCCAACTCACTAGTGTGAACCAAAAGTGCCGGCACGAGTAGTCCGCCGCAGCGACCGTATTTAACATACTACAATAAAGATAGAGTTTCTAGGAATAGATATCGCACCAACAGAACAAGGCTCTACACGATTCTAAACAAAGACTACAAACGTGTTATCATTATAAAATATATGAATCAAAGTTTATGTATGTTTTTAGTTACGCTGAATGCTATGCTACACTATTGAATATATTGAATAGGATTATGTCCACAACGCAGTGATTAATTAGTTGATACGCAGCAATCGCCTTCGTAACCCTTCGCTACGAGAGCGTAGCTCCTGCGATTGCACGCGCCCAATCTTACGGTAACGTCCTTAAACTTGTCAAGTGTATCAGCACGGTAGAGTGGGCAAGTGCAGCCCAGTCCCCGTGACCTACATCCGACGACCCTCGCTCGGGAAGCTGCTAATTTCCACCATCACGACGTCACGCCGGGGGGGTGCGGGGCGGAGGGAGGGGGGCGACTCGCTGGCTGCCTGAGCCTCGCTCAGATCAGTCCGCCGCCCCACTCCGAAGAGCACGCTCGCGTCGGTCGCGACTCGCGTTCGCGGACCACCAAACATCTCACAAAACGCCTCATCGACGAGTCCTGTGACCGAAACAATTATATTTTTTTAAAGTGTCGTGATTTTTTTTATAACATCCCCCAGCTGTGACCGAAGGCTCGTGGAGTAGAGGCTCGGGTGGGGCGCGTTCTGCTGGTCTGCTGACACACTGGCTCAGTCGGCCGCCGGTCGCCGAGTGGCAAGCATCGATTTTCCTCACACGGCTCTACGAGGTACGTATCACGTGCTCGTATTTTCACCGCTGCTATTTCCACACGCCGCGTATTTTCGAACGATCTGCTTAGCGTTCAAGGCCGCGTCTGTTTGCGTTGGAGTTTACGTTTTGTTGTTTTGATCTATTGTGTGAATGTCGGACAATGCGCTTATCTGCGGCGGGCACGAGAGGAAAACGAATCGCTTTCATGGTTTCACGATCTTCAGGGCGCGCTTAGAATATGTAATGCGATAACGCGCTGTTACCAAGGTTGCGGTTTATTCGTACTTGTCCACGATGCAACGTGTCGTAATTTACTTTCAGTGTGGGTAATGTGTGTTATTCGTATAAAATAAAACCAGACAAGTGCGTGGCGGGCCACGCGCAGTGTAGGGTTCCGTAGTCACAATCCTCGTAAAAAAGATATAACTCCTTAAATAAAAATAAAAATAACAAATTTATCAAAATTTTATTTCACCACTTTGTCGGCGTGATTAATATTTATATCCATGCCAAATTACAGATTTCTAGCACTAATAGTCTCTGAGATTAACCGAGGACGAACGGACGGACAGACGGACGGACATGGCGAAACTATAAGGGTTCCTTGTTTACTACGGAACCCTAAAAAGCATATTAGAGTATAGGAAATGTCAGTCGTTTTAAGTAATATTGTATATAAGATATTGTTGATAAATATATAACAGTCTTGATCATGACCTACAGGCAGTAACGATCTAAATATTACATTTGTAATGTGCTGTACGCAACCTGGCATTCGTTCAAATGGTATTCATTCAGACGACACAACGACAGTGTGATTTATATTCAACCTATTCATAAATTAATCAAACAGTTTTCAAGAAAAGAAACTTCTATGGAAGTGTTTTTCTCATTTTAACAACATAGATCCAAGACACACCATGCTTTACTAATCACTTAACATTTTCCGATAAAGCTTTTTCTTAGATATTAAGTAACTCTAGCTTCTATCATCTTTGTAGGTACCTACATCTTTAATTACTACCTACCCTCATCCCCACATATCGCGAAATTCCAAAACTCTATTATTAAAATAACCTCACGTCGACAATGGTAGAGTTTCTCCTTTGTATAATTAAGAAATCTGTTATCGCAGAAAACTCTTTCCGCCTAATTTCACGTCTCTACATTTCCCAAACGCTCGGCTTTACAGTCTCTACGCTCATGAATTTTCACAGCTACCACAACTCTGTTCGTTTCTATAAGATCTACAATCGCAAGGAAAAGTGGCAGGGAGAAGGAGGCTTGGTCACAGAAGTATATAATAAGGCTGAAAAATTTACGCAAATGGTTTGGAAAAAGCAGCAGACCAATAAGTATTTACAGCAGCGGTTTCAAAAGTTGAAATAGCTAAATGATTGCCAACCTTCGCAAGCAGACGAGACGCTCGGAACAAAACATGTTATAGGTATTGAATAGAAGCAGGCGTTACTTTGCGGAATTCCATGATATTATACAATGAACACAAAATTACTTTGCTATAATCCGCTAACAGTGACAAATTTCTAGGCACAACACCACACAAATTCACCACAAAAACTCGACGATCGTTTCGCTCCGACACCGGAGCATCTTCAGGAGATGTCGACTTCACAACGGATGATTGCAAAGTCATTCAAAAGTCAAAAAGATTATAGGTACATAAAATTTCAATCCTTTTGATCACTAACAATTCAAACTTCTAGCTTTATCCACAACGAAGTTGGGAGTTGGAGTCGAACAGAGGGTCCAAAATTTCCTTAATGTCTTTGACAAAAGAATAGTACCGCTGTGCCTTTACTTTGTTTGTGACTGCTCGACTTGGCGATATCAAAAACGCAAAATTTGTAAATACATCCGGTAAATTTCCCTTCTCTACAATTACCAAATGCTTGGCTCCACAGACTTTCTCAACTTAACAATCGTGAATTTTCATTCCACTCACGAACTCATAACAACAGCAAACTGTTATCTCTACAATGTGCATCTATTGTCCCCAGTAATGCCCCCAGAAATGGGTTACCGACATACTCGTCTTTAACCCTTGCTCTACATTCGCGAGTACTTAATCCATCGTGCATTTTACGTAACAATATCTTCAGAATTATACAGTCTTGTACATTTTAGAGGATAGAGACTACCATAATTTTTTGTATAAATTTCAAAAAGAGATCATGTGTTCGATATAATGTGTTTACTTATCTTTCTTTTATATATATATATATTACTTAGTTCATCAATTATCTCTCAAACTCAAACAGATTTCAATATAGGTATTTATTTTATAAAATTATGATTTTTATTAATTTTTATTAAGTACGAAAGTTATTTTATAAAATGGTTTACTATCTGACCATAATTTCCATTTAATATTTTTGGTAAAAATGCAGTCATGAAAATCTCCGAAGATTTAACACGGAATTTTGTTGTTCAACAATTATGTATGCATATATTTCGTTATCAGTGCAAAAGTATGCATTAAAAACCGTAGTTAAAACACATTAAAAATAAATATCAACTTGTTTTCACTTCGGTTTAGGTTTATTAAATCATAATTTTTTCAAGCATCCTATATTGTTAAGACCACAACTAACTTTAAAAACTAATTATAAGCACTGAAAGCTAGGTTTTAATTAAGAAACTTAATTAAAACTTTAGATAAGCCATTTCATTATTTAAAACAACACTGAAGTTTGATTAATTAAGAACTAGGCTGAGTAGTTCTTCTCTAACAAAATAGACAGTCTTGATGATTAAACGTTGAGTTCTTGATTGATTTATGGTTTCAACGCTATTAATATTAGATCTACCTAGACCCAGACACATTATATTATAAAACTTTTCCTATAGGACTTGGAGTCAGTGGATTTGTGAAGTTCATTTATGAATGATGATACAATACGTACGCCACTTATTGTTTTCATTTTATCTCTCAACATTTTATACTTTCCACTTTTTAATAACAAAACTCTCTTTATTTATTTTTTCAAAATAGATGTCAATAGCCGTACAATTGAAATGGTTCAAGTTCAATGTATTTTAAGGAGTTAACTGTGTTTTAATTTTGTTGAAAAATACAGTTTTACAATTTTTTTCTATTTACTTACAGCACAGTGAAGTAGGTAGTATTTTTTATTGGATTCTTATCGCATAAACCTATTGCTCTGAAACGTAATCGCTTATTATTTCTATGCGACTCAGTTTACTGAAGATGTAGGAAGGTATATTTTAAAGTTGTATAGTAAAATACTTGTTTACTCACTATGGCTATTCTTAGAAATACATAGATAGAGAAAGATTTTCATTAAACGTTCCCTTAGTATTATTAGAATCCTGTGTCCCACTACGGTCGAGATTGCAGACATTATACCTAGCCTACTCTACTCCAAGCCGCTTTATGTCCAGCTCAATCTGATTTATGTTGCTTTGTGAAGTCGATCTTTCTTGTATCATCAAGAATATTACCTTTCGCATAATGTTTACATTATCCAGTGTCGCTTTCTATGGCTCTTAATAATACATAATAGTGACCTTCAACAATATACACCCAATATGTTAAAATATACAGCAAACTATGAATCTAGTAAGTGGCATGCAAAAGTAATAAATTCGAAGAAGCTCGAAATTATTAGTACAAGCAGAAGTTCAAATGTTTTGTCATATATTTAAAACCGAGTTTAAAGTGAAATCAAATCGTTCCATTAAAATACTTCTTTCTATTCCGTGTTGGCATGTTTCCAGTCTTGACATCTATAAATCATGCACGGCAAGATGTAGGCATCATGTAATTTTCTCGGCTGCCATTGGAATACCTCGTTTAAACCCAAAATCTCGTGTTACAGATCCGTCTGTTTATTGCTTTGTTTGTTTGATCTTTTGGTGATAGTATACACCTATGCCTCAACATACTTGTTTTCTATTTCTAAATCCTACATAAATCCTCCTAAAACATAAATTACATTTCCAATAAACATTAGAATGGAGTTATTTTCCACATGCCGATAAGCTGACTACACGAAAAGAAACAAAATACAAAAATTGACCCTCGATATGATGGATTGGTGCTCAAGGGATAAAAAACGCAAATGATGACGGCAACATCTCAGATGGGCAAAATATGATATTAATTAGTCTGTTGCAGGAACTGCTTGGCTGAGAAAGGCCAGAGACTTCTAATGCTTTGGAAGGGTTGGAGAAGGCCTATAAGGGAATACAACTGTATTTTTTTTTAATTATGATAATTTTAGTAAACCTCAGTAAATAAAGGCTTTATTTATTTATTTCTATTAAAGACCCTAAATAGGCTTACATCCACGTTTTCTATTACAATACTCCCAAGAACTGATAGTGAATCTGCAGCATTTCCTAATATCCCTATATCAAGACATTGATCTCAAGTCAAATCCCAAGTTAAATCGTGCCATTAATCAACATGCTAAGCGCGCTAAGTACAGTTAGCTTAACGGTCATGGCCCATATCCCGGGGCTTATCTGGGTCAATAGGTTTTTCCATGCTCTCATAATATATTGTAGCATAATATTCCAGAGCTAGTATGCTCTAGTTGGTGCAGAAATATTAAAATTTGTTGTACAATGTTTTGGAAAGCTTTGGTTGAATAACGTAAAACGTCCTCTATACAAATCTGGACTGGTAGCTTTTATTTCAAGTAGGCTACTTTTATCTTTTTCAGACACTAAAATTGTGATAGATTGTTGCACAATTTAGAAGTAGACCAGGAGTTCTAATTTAAATCAAATCTCTCTTTGATTGTTACAAATTAATTTAACCTAGTAACTAGAATTTCTTTAAAGTGATTTTCGTTATAGTACCTACTGACTGTATTTTAATCGTTAGGAGCCAAGTTTTTCAGTAGATAAGCCCCTCTATACTGTAATACGGTTTGCAATAGGGTAATAGTGATTAACCTCGTACAAGAACATCCGGTTTATTTCCATCGCAAAATTCTCGACCGTTAATGCCTCTAGGCGGTATATATGAACCTCAAGTTCACCTCGAACGAAATGCAAAGGTCAGATGGCAATCGGAATATGGCAATTAGTAACTTCATTGTAATAATTAACAGTTCTTCATTTAGTATAGTTTGAGTTACACCATAAGGAATAAAAAATGTTTTTACTTCATTTCTCATTTTTAACCCCCGACGCAAAAACGACGGGGTGTTATAAGTTTCAAGACGTGTCTGTGTGTGTGTGTGTGTGTCTGTCTGTTCCCCTGTGGCGCTCAAACGGGTGGACCGATTGGAATGCGGTTTTTTTTGTTTGAAAGGTGGATTAGTCGAGGAGTGCTGTTAGCTATGCTTAATGAAAATCGGTCCAAGATGGCCGCCGCTACAAAATGGCGGATGACATATTTTTTCACAACTCCCTTTGATATGGGTATCAAATGAAAGGGCTTGATTAGTAGAATAGAACTATTGCAAATTCAAGATGGCCGCCGCCACAAAATGGCGAATGTCGGGGGTTTTTTAAATTTTTAATTTATACTTGTTTAATCCAATTTACATCCAAATTCAACCGATCAATCGACAAAGATAAAGATGACAGTTACAAGTAGGTATAGTATGATGATCGCATTCATCGATTGACCGATACTTTCTCGCTTTAGGCTTAAATGCAGCAAGAATACCATAAATTCAGCCTGCACTCACCAGATTCAGATTATAGCAATGATTGATGCAGCTTTTTCGCAACCAATTAAGCTGGTACGTTTTTCCGGATTCAAATGAGTGATCCGATAATTACTCAACTTAACTGTACCACTATACCACTAACACCACTACAGCTCTTTAACGTCCCACTCGGCATAGGACTTCTCTATTATTGGAGAGAAGGATTTAGAGTTTACACGCACCGCGCAGCTCCAATGCGGGTTGTTGGGCTTTAACCACTGTTGTCACATGATGATGACATTAACCGAGACCGACGATGGCCTACCGTACTCTCCGAGGCACGGGAGTGATACACCGCCAACTGTCAACTCCGCAATTAGGTCTATAACAGTATAATTGCAAATTGCACAGCAAGGTGAAAATATAATTATAAGTCTAAGTGGAAGTAGTAGTAGAACCGCTAGTAGAACCGCTCATTTCTCCAAAAGTTTTTTCTCCACTGGGCCACTCTTGTATAATCACTTGCCCAAATATATAATTGAAACGCGAGAACTTCCTTTATTTAAGAGAAAATTAAAAAAAACTACTGTTAGAAAAGACATATTATTCGATTAATGATTACCTTGTAGAGAAGTTTTAGTTTTATTTTAATTTTTGACATTTGTAATACTATTATTGAAATTTTTATTTTATTTTGTGACTGAGTATTTAATATGACTAATTTAAAACTTATTAATTTAATTGAAATTATCAAAACTATGTACCTACACTTTGTTAGGTACATCATAAAATATTGCATGCCAATAGGCAGAATTTAGCTGTAGGTACCTTTTTGTTTTTGTAACATCTCCACTGTTTACCCATATTCGCAATAAAGAAATTTGAATTTGAATTTGAATACCGCCAACTGTCAACTCCGCAATTAGGTCTATAACAGTATAATTGCAAATTGCACAGCAAGGTGAAAAATAATATAATTATAAGTCTAAGTGGAATACTTTTTCTTTTGGTCTATTCGCTACGGAATAGGATAAGAGTACAAATCTTCGCTGTAGGTTGACGGACGTTCAGTTCACGTCACAACAATTTATTCATTGAGCGTATTCGAAGTGATTAGACCACGAAACGATGTCAAGGTACAAGCAAGGTTCTTACCGAAAATCAATTGTTACGATGGGTGTAAGTTTACTATAATTTGATATGCGCCTTTGTATACAGAGACAATACTAGTTATTGTAAAGTAGGGAGTCATTGTGGTATTCTGGAGAAATTTTCAAGACAACTAGAATAATATTAAGTACAAGCGGACACCCGCGACTTCGTTCGCGTGGATATATATTGGTTTTTAAAAATTCCGTAGGAATCATTTTGTTTTCCCTAAGCTCCTTTGAGCTCATATCATGCTAAAAACTGTAAAAAGTTCACTGGCGGATGATTAGATAGATCAAAATGTAAACATCCGCCAGTGAAAGTCCCATCAAAATCGATCCAGCCTTTTGAGAGATCTTTAAAGTACATATTTCCTTTCTAATAAAAAAAGAATGAATGAAATCGGACCACGCGTTAATGAATTACAGCTAAGTACACATTTTGAATTTCATCCCCTCTCACAAGGGAACCGTGCTGAATTTCGGGATAAAAAGTATCCTATATGTTACTCCGTAGTATGAACTTAAATCATGCCAAGTTTCATTTCAATCCATCCAGTAGTTTTTGCGTGATGCGCGCACAAACATACTGACAAACAGACAAACAGACAAAAATTTCAAAAATAGCTTTTTTTACTTTCTATTACTTATCCCTAACATCCCCCAGTTATTATTTTGCAAAAATCTTTAATGTACAGATACGGCAAGTCTACGATTTTATTATATGTACCTATAGATAGATCAAATTGGACAAAATATTATATAACTACCAATAAATTGAGCCACATAACTACATGAGATAGGTACATGAAGCATCATTAATCTGTTCCTAAAAAAACTTATTCTACCGTTAATAATAATTGTGAGTCATTAATCAATGTCCTTTCCTTTTGGTCCACTCTTACCTTCCCGTTCCCTTAACTCACGCAATCGCATTACTCGAGGCTTTTTCCTTCCACTTTCCTTTTTTAGTTTTTCAAGGCAAATAATACGTACTTTTTCCTTAAGAACGAAATCCTTATAACTGTTTCTAATATTGTTTGATTGATATTCACTCAATTCATTGAAACCTCAATAGTTCAAAGATTAAGGGGAGAACTGATAAGAAAAGGTCGTGCGTCCAACCTATTCATAGGACTAACGTCGTATAAATGGAGAAGGTTAAATAATTTTGATTTTTAGCACTGCGTATTGAAAATTTAAAATACATTATGTGGAAAAATTATTTCGATACAATGATAAATAGTTTCCGAGATAATATGAAATTTCACTCGCTGCGTGTAAGTAGGTAGGTAGTAGTAAAATTAGGATTAGTAGTATAAGGATTGACTACTTAAATAAATAAAAATTACACAAAAATGAATTACTGTTTCCGACTAAAACTAAAATATCAAAATTTTGGAGTAGTGTTTGGAAAACTTACTTAAATTGTTTCCAATCATTTCTCTATTTCATAATGAACTTTGAAAAAAAATTCATAAAAAAAACATATTAACTATATTATATTTAAATATGCTATTTTTTTTAAATAGGCTTACCAAAATCCCATAAACTCTCAATGTTTTGTTGATCAGTCTTAATCTTAAATACATAAATGTAACAATAAGAACAATATTAATATGTAAATATGGCTGTAGCTAAAAAAATAACGATACAATTTAGTAACGTGACCAAAATACCGATGTTGAAGTTACAATTGCGTTATTTGAGATCCCCGATAAGCACGCGATACAACTATTTGCTGAATGGAATTACGACTATATCGATAAATGATGGCTACGTGAAGACAGACAGACTGTACTGTATCGATTGCTGTTAGTTCAAAACAACGTGTGTTGAATTTAAATTATAGATGAATTTCGTACAAGCCAAACTACAGGATCGGAACCTACGAAGATGGCTCTCCGAAGCACCTGTACGGAATAGGATTACGAATAAGATAAATAGCTTTACTTTATTAGAACATTAGGGTCGGAGCATACTAGCGCAAAGTCGAAGTGCAAACCAAAAAAAATGGCATATTGGCACCTATCTCCACAAAACGAGGCACAACGAGTTCGTACGAATGCCCACCAATCTGTCACGCGCACTCGCTCGTTTTTTTTACCTCGATAGAAATTCGAAGTAAAAAAGACGGTGTCTTGTTACAAATCAAACTTCTCTCCACAATAGAGATAAGTGCCAATACGTCGTGAAAACTTTTTGGCTGACGCTTCGATGCGCATCGACTCTGCGCTAGTACGCCCCGACCCTAAGACCCTGTAGGCTGACGTAAATGAATTATTATTAGTCTCTCGAAATTGTTATTTAATTAAAATTCATCACCGTTTCTGTGCTATTACGTTTCTATTCATTCCACCGCTCTGAAAGCTTCGCCCTATTAATTAATACGTTGAGAGAAAACGAGCCAACTCTGACATAATACGAAATGAAGTGGTTTCAAAGCTAATGCCAACATAAATGGAGGATCCGTAAATACATTTGACCGTTTAGAGATATAGGAGGAATTTCCGTAGGAGAAATTTGAATTAGATTAGATAAGGAATAAGGGAATTGGGGTGTAAGTGGCCCAAATTCTACCTATGTGGCCAAAGTCAACCTCACCTGCGCCCGGTGCACCCTGCCAATATGCTAACGAGGCCCTGATGCTCTCAGTCCCCTCCATGGGTCGTTGTGCCTGATACCACACAACTTAATCTGGATGGTATCACCGCTTTGTGGTAGGATTCTACCCCGAATCCGCCTGGCTAGCGAACACACTTCAGCCGTAATCTGCCGCAAAGCATATCCGTGTATTCCGGCAGCGAGCTGAAGAGCCAGTCCCCTTCCTCAAAAGCCGGCAATGCATTAGTGGTTCCTCAGGTGCTGCTAATGTTCATGGGCGGCGGTAATCACTTAACATCAGGTGACCCGCATGCTCGGTTGCCCGCTATTCCTATAAAAAAAAAAACATGAGTGCATTATTTACTACCAGTTTACAGTTTAGTTAGATGATCACCGATGATATAAGCAACACTCTAGACTGTATAAAATATTTTTTTCCATTAATCAGGTAAAAGTTATTTGTCTGGCATCATTATTCTAACACGTCTTTGCATGTAGTCGCGTACAAACTTCGGTATTTCGTTGCCTACTACAGCGAGCTACTTTTCTTAGTTCTCCGTCTGGATAGTCTAAGATTATCTCTTATTATCTCTCTTATGAGAGAGGTGGCCTGTGCCCAGGAGTGTGACGTTAAAAACAAATAAAAGGCTGTTGTGGTGTTGGTGGTGGTGGTGGATAATATTATAATGTTAAGGGGTATGTGTAAGAAAAACTATAAAAAGTTTTAAAAAGCTAATCCTAAATTTCATTTACCGCATAATAGCGTAATGGCTGTCTATTATAGCGTTATTAGCTGTGTACTTAAAACTGCAGTTATGACCTTGTGGTTATTATTAACTGCTCCACTGCGCTACTTGCCGTACCAAACAGTATTTACATGCACTTCGTTATCTCATTTCCCTTGGATATTATTAAAACTGCCTGTCGGTCTAATAGATAGGTTATTTGACTGCGGTTCAGTCACGGGTTTGAGCTCAGGGTTGGGCAAAAAAAAAGATTATTGAGTTTTTAAGTCAACTAATTCTCGGTATCAGCTGGAAGTGCAAAGGTGGTGCATGTAGCACGTAGCACGCAAGAAAAGCACGTCTCTTGCGTGGTCAAATATTCGGTCAGAAGAAAATTATTATTGATATTATTTTTCAGATCAGAAAAAACCTACTATATTTATATTTTTATCGTATTTATATGCACTTATTTATATGTGGGTACAGAATACAGATACACCATTCAATATTTCAGAAAGTGAGTACATACTGAAAAGTGCGTTGTTTGGTGGTTGGTGTGCATTCAACTAAAGCGTTATTGTATCCCTTGAACTCCATCAAAAGCGGAACAACCGGTAACTGTCCGGAACGTTACTCCGTTGCCAAAAACGTGGATGGTATTTTGCCATTCAACTGGCATGTATTCAATACTGGGACTTGGAAGCGAATATTCTGCTTCTATTCGGTTACAGTTCCAACTTTATTATCATGTGTGTTCACTGTTCTTGTATACTGCATCTACTTAAACTAATTAACACTGACATTATAATTAATGATGTTTTATAATTTTATTAATCTGTGAATAGCTACACCTAATCGAAACAAGCTATAATTTAAAAATTAAAAAAACCCGACTGCCATGCTGAAAAACGAACTAATTATTAACAGTCTATATTGATGTTCATGTATTAAAGTATAGCGCGTTTAAGACCAATATTAGCGCCATCTGTTGAACACTGGAAACTTTAATAAGGTCCTTCATAATATTATTGTATTATTTTAGTGTATGGCGATTTAAGGTTAAATTATTAGTGTTACAATAATTGATGGGAAGGGGGGAGGTGTAGGGGGGATTATGTGGAATGTAGGAGAGTGGAGTGGGAAGGGATCTTAAATAAATTACCACCAATTTACTCACAGTGTAGTTGTTATTTATTTTGTTTTCTATGATTTGTCACTCCAAACTGATTACAAACATATAGATTGTATATATTTTCGTATTTGCCTTTTAAAGCCCTTTATTTTGATACCACACTCGAGGGTCTTGAGGAAAAAAAATTTTTTCAGCTCGCACATTAAAGTGCATAAAATCCGCCATTTTGAATTTTTATTAATTTTATGTACCCATTAACATTTGCGCTGTTAAGACAAATCTAATGACGTATCATTTATCAAAATAGGTAGAGTCGTTGAGTAGTTACGAACTGACATAGGAAACGGTCATTTTCTGTGATTTATCACTCTCAACTTATTTTCAAATATATAATTGTATACATTTTTGTATTTGCCTTTTAAATCCCTTCATTTTGATACCCCACTCGAGGGTCTTGAAGAAAAATTTTTTTTCAGATCGCTCATTAAAGCGCATAAAGTCCGCCATTTTAATTTTTTTTTAATTTAGGTACCCTATGACAGTCGCGTCATGAAGACAAATTTAATGACGTATCATTTATCAAAATCCGTTGAGCCGTTGATTAGTTACACGCGGACATAGGAATGGACATACATACACACAGGTGAAACACATAAAGGTGCGTCCAGACTTGAACATTTCACCGAACCGAACAGCGAACATTTCGGCGAACTTGTTACGCTCAATGTGGACGGCGCGCTTGGAGCGCTTGAGATGGGTTACTGCGTAACAGTTCGGCGAAAGTTTCGCTGAACTGTTACGCAGTAACCCATCTCAAGCGCTCCAAGCGCGCCGTCCACATTGAGCGTAACAAGTTCGCCGAAATGTTCGCTGTTCGGTTCGGTGAAATGTTCAAGTCTGGACGCACCTTAACCCAGTCGGGTAATAAAAAAGAGCCACATCTTGACATTAACATCAATGTATCTTAACAATTTACTATAGAGACTATACAATCACTTTTCGCAGCTTTTCATCAATATAAAAAATTGCATGAACATGAGGGGAAGATTATTATTATTTATGCGAATTTTCTATACCTATCTAAAATTAGGTATGCACCTAACTAAAATTAGGTATATTTAGATACCTACGGAATTTACACGTAAGAAACTTGGCCATAATTTGTTCATTATTATAATGAGAACCAACCGTTGTTACGGCTAATGAGCATTATAATTATAGATTTTAAAAATATCTTTATACAATGAACACAAACTGTTAGCGGATTATAGCAAAGTAATTTTGTGTTCATTGTATAATATCATGGAATTCCGCAAAGTAACGCCTGCTTCTATTCAACATTTAAAAAATATCTTTTTTTTTACATACTTACTTATTAAATTTTTAATTATTGTGATGTAGTCACAGTCAACCCGCGCTGGAGCAGCGTGGCGGGTCTAAGCTCTAAATCCCTCTCTCCTGAGAGAAGAGGCCTGCGCCCAGCAGTGGAACGTAACAAGGCTGTAGTGGTGGAGTCACAGTCATCATTACTACTAACTAGCTGACCCCCGCGACTTCGTTCGTGTGTTTTTTTTTTGCTATAAACCTCACGGAGCCCGAGACCTTTCCAACGAATGCAAAACCGTGGAATTCGGTTCGTGCGTTCTGGAGTTATAAAAAAAAAAAAAAACTCACACATACACACACGGTCGTCTGTTCCTAAAGTAGGCAACTTAATGCCTGTGTTATAGGTAACAGCCGACTGATAGACATATTTACATATAAATACATATATATTTTAATAAAGATATACATACATACATAATATTATAAATACACCCAGACTCGGGGCGGGAATCGAACCCGCGACCCCGGAGCGGAAGGCAGGGTCACTGGCAACCGCGCCAACGGGCCAGTCAATACGGGAGTTTTAGCGTCAGGAAGGAAAACCCGACTTATTTTTATATAGTAGATTAATAACATTATAGAATCTTCTTATGGAATTTTTTATATCAAAGCTTTGCCAAACTAGTAATATTTAAAGCAACATTTCAGTACTTTCAATGAGACCAAAGCAGTTCTTTAAACATCGGCCGTGGTTATTATAAATTTGGCAAACACTTCATCACGTACCGAGCTATCGCTATGGAGATAAAACGTGACTTCAGCTAAGTTTGTATCTTATTATATTAAGGTTGTGTGTCGGAATATTTACCTTACACTGAGGTAATAAAAAGAACATAATATTAATGCTCCATTAGGACACAACTCTGTCGCATCTGAAAATTCTTAAAAAGAATCTCTCTGTTAATTGGTACCTACTATAGTCGAAAGTGGTCTTCGCGCAGTAAGTTATAAAATTGTCTATATCCAAATCGATCCGTGGAATAATATTTATCGAATGAATAACATCAGCGAACAGATACGATATGCGTGAATGTATTGTACTGCTGTTATTGTAGCAGATTTTATTATATGAAGCAGGGGAACTCCACTTAAAAACTATATTTATTCGAAAAGCTCTTTTGTATCATTCACATTAAATATTATGTTTTTCATTGTTAGGAGCTAATGGTTATAATGTGGTCCACTGCGGCTGAGGTTTACCAGGTAGAACTGAAAAAACGAGATTATCGTTTATCGAGATAAGGCATAAAATGAGTAAAATCCAGTTCAGTGCCTACTAGTTTATTAAATTAAGTTAGATATAACCAATCGGTGACAAGTACTAGGATATTGAATGATGAGATGTGTTCATGGCCTCGAAGCGCATCCGTCACTAGTCACTACTGTAACGAGTAAACTTCTGTCGATTTTGTACTAAGATCGTATTTTATCACGTTGTCGTCGTCGTTTCAACAGACAGACGTCCATTGCTGGTTTTAGCTCTCATGCAAGGAATTTCACAGTTCTTGTGGCCCTTGCGACTTCCAGCGACTCGCTTGTGATCGTCTGTCCGTAGAAGGGTTTCCCATGAGGCGACTACGTTTTCCTATGCGCAGTTGTTACTCCAGTACTGATCGGACCCCAACGTTTAGCGAAGTTTATCGATTCGATCATATTTCGCGACTCGTTCAGCGTAACTTGTGCCAGATACTTCTTTGATAATATCGATTAAAGTGTGTTGCCAAAACTAGTTACGTACTTTATTATTTATTTGCAAATAGTTTGCAAAGCTTATCTTTACTCAAAGAAGTGACGAAACCAAATAATGAAAAGACACTATGGTCCGTTTCAATAGAGTTGAGCTAAAATGTAAACTACCACACCTTTTTGCTAAAAAATTACAGAATGGATTGAAATGAAACTTGGTACGATTTAAGTTTGTAGTATAAACTTAAATTGTTCATTTCAATCAATTCAATCGTTCGTTTCATTTCAATCCATTCTGTAGTTTTTTAGGAAAAAGGTGTGTTAGTTTACATTTTAGCTCAACTCTATTGAAACGGACTATATATTATTGAATATGACGTGATACCGTGCAATTATCGAGAACCGAAAAAAAAAATATATAAATTTTTTTTCAATCATGCATGCAATGATTCGATGGATCATGATGATGATTGATGATGGATGGATGATTGAATGGTCGTGTTATAAACACTTATCAAAAGATTATATTACTCACTGGTTTTCATCATTGTTAGAAAGATGATATAATTCAGGGGGGGCGATTTTTACAAAACGCATTAATATTAATTAATCTCTGGCGCTGAAAATGTTCATTGGCGGCGACATATTTTGGCATCACATGACATTGATTCTTGCGTTAATATTTTTCATGTAATGAAAAAATATACAACATACAAAGAAAAACACCCCTAAAACGAATGCAACATACCGTATTTGTATACAAAGCTATAACTAGGTGCACGATAATTCTAACTAATGTTTTTCACCTTCGCCGGGTCGCATGCACCAACACTTATGTATGTGTGATGTACCTACTATGTCCGCTAACTGCTTACATAACATTAGCTCCGAAATTATTACCTACTGTTACAGGCACACGCATGAGTAATTTTCCAACTAGAATTCACAATTATCCACAGATGTTACTGATAATTACCGAGACCAACTGTTCCACGTGTTGTGAGATATGGAGAAATAAATAGACAGATTTATGTACTGATCCGCCTCTCTGGTTCGGTGTGTACGGACAGGAACATTCATAAATCATAACCCAAGATTTATTTAAATGTCGGAGGAATAACTTTACAGAAAACTAAGCCTATTCTCCAACGGAAAGATTAATTTTCGACACCGATACAATTAATTGCGTCAGTACCTCAATTTCTGTGAAAACTAATTTTCGATAAAATACGCGTGTTTGTGCCTCCATTGAAATGTGTGCGCTACAACTTCGGTTGCGTCTGAATTGAAAACTGATTTTATTTTGGTCACCGCGTGGTACATCTGTAAGCCTATTATGGCTTGCAGGTGTACGAGTATACATATATTATCATATTATGTAATCTAGTTCGATTTTAGAATCACAAAGCTCGAACATTGTGATGTCACAGCATACGAGTGCTAAAAAAATGTGAACGCCGTAGTAGGTAGTCGGTACACGTATTCAAAGTGACGTCCTGCTTTTGATGGCTGCTTTTGTCTATCTAAGCCTTTAGAACATATACCAAATATCACCTACAGCCCTTTTAAAGTCCCGCAGCTGGGCACAGGCTACAGAGCTCTTATTCAGGTCTGCTGCTCCAATGCGAGTTGCCTGGCTAGAACATACAGACATTATAAAACTCATTGTCAAAAGTTAAAAAAACATTGATAAAAAATATATGTACCTACCTAGTTCCACTGCAGTAAGCGCGTCACACACATTACAGTCACAACGGGAAAAAGAATGAATAAAGGCCTTGTCACGTCGAGATCAACCGTGCGTGCCAAATACAGATTTCGCTTGACGTTTTACAAATCCCGGCATTACGGCTGCGGAATTTCGCAATGCGAGAGGAATTTATTTCTATGAAAGATAGGTTACCTATATAGGTGAAACATTTAAACATAATTGTCTGCCTTACACCCTTAACTTAGCGTAGAGTTTGTGCCAGAAGATACGATAATGGTTCATATTGTAATAATTTTCGAGTTGAAAGTGATCACTGTAAAAAATCGAAAATATCAAATCTTATCTAAATTAAATTTTCGTTAAACAAGTGTAAATTAAAAATTTAAAAAACCCCCGACATTCGCCATTTTGTGGTGGGGGCCATCTTGGATTTGCATAGTGCTATTCTACTAGTCAAGCCCTTTCATTTGATACCCATATTGAAGACGTTGTGATAAAATATGTAATCCGCCATTTTGTAGCGGCGGCCATCTTGGACCGATTTTCATCAAACATAGCTAACAACACTCTCGACTAATTCACCTTTCAAACAAAAAAAAAACTGCATTCAAATCGGTCCACCCGTTTGAGCGCCACAGGGGAACAGACAGACACACACACACACACACAGACACGTCAAACTTATAACACGCCGTCGTTTTTGCGTCGGGGGTTAAAAATAGTGATTTGAAAATAACATCATCCTACAGCCCTCTACAGGGCACAGGCCTCCTCTATTTCGGGAGAGAGATTTAGAGCTGTGACCCGCCACGCCGCGCTGCTCCGAATCGGAGTTCTAATCTCGTGATCGACACGCTAACCGCCAGACTACCGGGTCTTTGGCAATACGAGGTAGATATGAAACATTTGTAGGAATCGGCCGGCAGTCGGCACAGAGGATCCCTGTCCGCATCACTGCCAACAGTGAATGGAGCCGTGACACTGGGCCGGTACGATGCCAACCTTGCCGCTCGATGTATTTTTAACCAGTTTCAGAGAAGGAAGTTCTTATTTTTAACCGACTTCAAAAAAGGAGTTTCTGTATTTGACCCGTATGTATCCTACTAATATTATAAATGTGAAAGTGTGGATGTTTGGATGTTTGTTACTCAATCACGCCGTAACTACTGAACCGATTTGGCTGAAATTTTGAATGGAGATAGATTATGTCCTGACTTAAAACATAGGCATAGGCATACTTTTAATCCTGGAAAAATGCACAGTTCCCACGGGATTTTGAAAAACCCGAAATCTATAGCTACAGCTATAGGCAGATTACTATAGCGATCAGCGAGCAGATTACTTCCTTGATAGTAGGTATGAAAGTTGGAAAAGGAAGCGGGAACGAGAACCGGAAATCCACGATTCCCTCGGGATTTGTTTAAAACCGAAATTCACGCGGGCGAAACCGCGGGCATTCTCTAGTGTAAGTATATAATATGTAGGTATGTATGTTCGCGATTATTTCAAAAACCAATGAACCGACTTTGATGATTTTTTCACTATAGTAATACTTTCCGGAATGTTTTAGTGTATAACACACCTAGTTATCATTCTTATGTACGAAGTTACACGCATAAATGTACCCATATAATATGTCACTAATATTTTTGATCGGTAGGTAGGTACCTACACCGATTTCTCGAAATTTTGTTGGGCTTGAGCAGCTATCCCCAAGACCTTTAATTTTAACAAGTATTTATAACCTATTTATACGCAAATGGTATGTTTTAACACCTCAGTAGCTTAACGGTTAAAGGGGTGAATACGAATCTAAAAGGTCAATAAACCTACCATATTATTGCAGCTACTTAGGCTATTGAATTTTATTTGTCATGTTTAACGTGCCTAAAGTGCTTTGAAAATTAATATCACCATAGCCTTTTTTAACGTCCCACTGCTGGGCACAGGCCTCCTCTCTCATAGGAGAGAGGGATTTAGAGCTTAGACCCGCCACGCTGCTCCAATGCGGGTTGGCGGGCTCGGGCGGAAAATTAATATGCCGCACTATAATTAATATATAAAAAAATTAACATGAACTCTTGCATAGTGATTTTTGTTTAAAGTATTTATTGTTTTTAACTGCCTCGGTAGTCCAGCGGTTGGCATGGTGGACTGCGGATCACGAGGTCCTGGGTTCGATTTAAATAAATATGAGGTATGTATTGAATTTTTCTGTCAAGAAATTCTCAGTGCCAGTCCGAAGTTGAAAGTTGGCGGTGTTCGGTGTTAGATACACCTCCGTGCCTCGGAGAACAAGTAAACCCATTGGTCCTGCACCTGATCTTTCCCCGGTCGTGTTGCATTGGCGTCCCATCGGACTATGAGAGTGAGGGAATCATAGATAACAGAAACAAGGAATAGAAAGTATCTATGTACTTCTATGCACTATAATATTTCCTAGTTGGCTAGCCTTCGATCGGGAGGACGACATTATTTTATGTCTATGTTAGGTAGTTATCTATACTAATAAATAAAATTGAAGTGTCTGTCTGTAATATCGAAATAACTACCTCATATTAAGCTCATATGGTTATTTGAACGATACTATAACCGAATCACACGTTCTTAAAATTTTTGTCTGTCTGTCTGTCGGTCTGTCTGTCTGTCTGTCTGTCTGTCTGTCTGTCTGTCTGTCTGTTTGAACGGGCTAATCTTTGGAACGGCTGAACCGATTTTGACGGGAGTTTCACATACAAGTAGAGAATTAACCAGGGAGTAACATAGGCTACTTTTTTAACCGACTTTCAAAAAAGGAGGAGTTGTGTTTTTCTATCTATGTACACCGATATCTCCGAGATTTCGGAACCGATTTGCGTAATTTTTTTTTTTAATCGATAGAGAAACATTGCGACACTGTCCTACAGAAAATTTGGATTCCAACTCCTCAATCCTGATGCTGTAGGGGATCTGATCCCCAACACTAATGGGATTTAGGCACTGTCGGTTATTTAAATTGATATTGGGGATACCAATTAAAGACTTTATTGTTGAATGACCTCGAGTAGGTATGTACCTACTCGAGGAGTTGGGCATGTGTCCAACTCCTCAACCCTGATGCTGTAAGGAATTGCATTCCGAAATCGTAAGGATCCCACGGAATTTGTCCGTTTTGTGGACGGGTTACTACTTACTACAGATAAGCTACTTTTTGTTCTGGAAAATCAAAGTTCCCACGAGATTTTTACAAACCACACGGGCGAAGCCGTGGGCATCATCTAGTAACAAATAATTGTGTTTGCTAGCAAACGAAAAAAACCGACTTCAATTACATCGACAAGTAATACAATGTATGTAGACGAAAAAAATTAACAAACGCACTTGTCGTCACTACGATTGTCGAAAATTCCCCTCGATTTCTCTGGGATTCCATCATCAGATCCTGGTTTTCTTATCATGGTACAATCCTTGGGATATCTCCTTTCCAACAAAAAAGAATTATCAAAATCGGTTCATAAACGACGAAGTTACCCGCGAACACACATAAAAAAGCATATATACGGTCGAATTGAGAAACCTCCTCCTTTTTTGAAGTCGGTTAAAAATCAACTCAACAATCATAACC
Source organism: Melanargia galathea (assembly GCA_920104075.1). Lineage (NCBI taxonomy): Eukaryota > Metazoa > Arthropoda > Insecta > Lepidoptera > Nymphalidae > Melanargia > Melanargia galathea. Next base: position 7,605,781 of record OV049864.1, read on the forward strand.
TCGTGCTTACTGAATTATGAAGTATGAATTAATATTTGTTTTTTCTCTACAATGTAATATTTTGTCGGTCCACGACAATGGCCGTCTATTATTATCTTTCGTATTACGTGATTCAGCATAACAGTTTCGTAATGCGAAAGGCGTTTCGTTTAACCCATAAGCTCTAATCAATGGCGACCTCCCGCACTGACCTTTGGTGGAAAGGTCGATCCCATTTATACATACACATATAGTTTACCTGTGATATCAGTTTTACCTCGTTGAACACCTTGGGCTCTTATGCAAAACATCTTAACGTAATGAATTATCTTATATACCTACTTGTATGTATAAAACTGGCTCGTTGGTCGACTGGTTAGCATATTCGATAGATCACGGGGTCCCGGGTTCGATTCCAGGGTCGGGCTAATAATTGTTAGGTATATTGGGTTTTCTGTCAAGAAATTCTCTGTACCAGCACGGAGTTGGTAGTTGTCGGTAAGTATCTCACCCCCGTGCCTCGGAGAGCACGTTAAGCAGTCGGTCCCGGTTATTATCATTATCTAGTGACAATAGTCATTAAAGCCCGCCAACCGCCGCCGCATTGGAGCAGCGTGGCGGGTCTAAGCTCTAAATCCCTCTCTCCTATGAGAGAGAAGGCCTGTGCCCAGCTGTGGGATGTAAAAAGGCTGTGGTGGTGGTGGTGGATGTATAAAACAGTACTGTGAGTGGCAGATAACGTTCAACGATTTGTGAAGATAATTAATATTCCTTCAGTTACCTAGGATTTTTTAATCTAAATCCACGCGGATTAAGTTGTGGATATTAACTAGTAGGTACCTATGTTCACAAAATAATAAGCATAATATACCTATTTATTTTATTCTCTCGTACCATTGATTAAAATTTTACCAGAACTGACATCAATCCACGATATAAGTTGAAGTAGGTATACAGGCAGTTATTTAGAAGTGAAAATAGAATTTAAAATATTCATTAAATTATTCAAAAGTACTTATGCGAGTTGAATAAAATTTGAATGAAAAGATTTCAATTCAAATTAAATTATAAATGTTCGCATACACCTCTATACTATTTTAAATTCGGTTATGCATATCGTCTTGCAGTACAAACTGATAAAATGAAATTAATTAATATCGAAAGTGTTTATAATAAAATCCTACTTAATTTTTACTTAATCAATAACGTTATTAAGTTATAACTAGGTAACTATACCTAGGTTATACCTATAGGTATTTTGTTTTCAAAATCATATTATGTGCAGTTTCTTAGACGATACTAATCTAATAATAAATTACTCATCTATATATTATATAAAAATCAATGCCACTTTTCGTGGTAATTTTATAACTCAAGAACGGGCTCACATATCCAAACCAAATGTTTAGGCTTTGTTCGGACTATTTAGTAGATGGTTTATGTGAAGTTTGCACAAAATCGGTCGAGCGGTTCTTCATTTATCACATTTTTCATTTTTATCAAAGGGTTCCTGGATGGCTCGAAGACAATTACCGGGTAGGTACAGGTAACCCACCGGGTCTCGGTAGGTGGCGTTGATGTCGTTATGTCACCGGGCAGGACGACGTCTGCCAGGTAATACGTAATTTTGGAAAAAAAAAATCTTATCAATAACGTTATACATGGTAGATTCATCTGACTATTCAAAAGCACTTGTAAAAGTTTATTTGAATAAAAAACTTTTCTATTCTATTCTATTCTATACGTTGTTGACTAGTCTTAGTAGGTATCTAAGGTTGGATTTAACTCGTTCCAGCAATGCGCGAGACGGCATTTCAATCATGTACATTAATAATAATAATTGTTATAATGTTATTTTTTTTTTAAAAAAAAGAGCAACCGCCGAGTTTCTTGCAGGTTCTTCTCGGCTGGAACTGCATTCCGAACCTGTGGTAGACTCAATCGACGATTCAAAAGCACTTGTAAAAGTTTATTTGAATAAAAAACTTTTCTATTCTATTCTATTCTATTCTATTCTATTCTAAAAAATTTCACAACAATAAAATTTTGGAAAAATATGTTTAGACCGACCAATGTTTTCTCGCACGCAACCATATTATGTGGTATTTCAAAGAGTTAACGATTAAGGCGCTACAATGCTACGATATATTGCAGTGTGACGTGACGCGATTACCTAACAATTGGACAATTAACAATTGGACGATTCAATCTGACGATTAATAACAAAGTAGCAAATACAAAACAAGACTCGTCCGAATACTCGTCCGTGACATTCACGAGGTCGAACATTGTCAGTGAAACAAAGGCATCACTCTTGCACAGGGTTGCCGACGTCTTGTCAAATATTTTAGTGTAAATATACATTTTGCAATAAATTTGTTGTTACGACCTCTTTGTGTGCAATGCCGCTGCAGTTTTTCTAAGCTGTTTTCCTAAGCTGCTTAAGCCGCCTTTTGTCGGCCTCTTTTTTTCTGTATTTTTATAATATTATGTCCTTAGTTTTTTAGTTTTACGGTGTATGTACAAATAAATAAATAAATAAAACGCTAATATTTTAGATAATGTGGCTAATTCTGTTGTACACAAATCTCTAATCTAAACTAAAATGACAGGTCTAAATCTATTGCTATCCTTTTCCGCAGTGAGCACTATGAAAGAGATAGGAATAAATTTAGACCTGTCATTTTAGTTTAGGTTTAGAGATTGTGTACAACAGAATTGGCCACACTGTCATACTTAAAATCAATTAGAAAAACATGACTCTAATACGTAGGATACCAAATTCAGGATAGTATTTTTAAAGATACCATGTAACTAAAAATCTCTTATGTGCAGGCATCACTGCGAACTACCCTAACTTAATTTTATCTCGACAGATTTTCATGGTTAGCTCGCACTGTTATTTGTATGCACTGGAAGCTCTTCTACGGCCCCGGAGCTTCAGTGGTTTAGGCTGTGCGTTAATGATCAGTCAAGAAAGCTACTTTATATTATTATAGATTTATCAGATTTATATTTTATAACCTGACAAGAAAGATAAAAACCTTGCTCCAGGGCACTTTCGCTTTTTTCATTGCAGCACTATTTATAGCCATCCGCGTGAAGTTTAAATGACGTTTAGTAATGTTCACAAATGACGTTTAAAGTTAGTAGATACCTATTACTAGTAGAAGAAATTAGTTATTTATTTCTCCGCAAAACTGCTAGATCTAGGTTCTGATCAGGTTATAAAAAATCGTCGTCTTCGTCGTCATTAACCCATAGACGTCCACCGCTTGTAGGGACTTCCACACGCTGCGGTCTTGTGCCGTCTGTATGCAGCGACTATCTGCGATTCTTTTGATGTCGTCGGTCACTTAGTGGAGGGGGAATCCAACACTGAGCTTTCCAGTGCGAGGTCGCTATTCCAGCTATTCCAGGTTCTTCAAAAATAGTACATAATAATAATTATGTTGTTAAATAATTATTAATTAACAATCAGTGCATGCGGCAGCCCTGGATGTTACGTTTTAAACCACGATGACAGCAGAGTGGGCACGTCACGCGAGCTGACTTCGTGACATCACAAGGTCGCGGAGCGTGTGACTCGAAAAATAGTCTTTTCTTTTACACTTACCTAAATTATGCAAGAAGGCAATAATTAAATTATTATTTCTTTATAAAACACGTATAAAGATTAAGTTATGAAACTTGTACTAGGTATTATACCTAGTGATGCGCAGTTTTATACACTAATTTATCTAAATTCATATATATTTATTAAAAAAATTGAACTTAAATCTGCCTCGTTGGCCTAGTGGTTAGCATATTCGACTGCAGACCACGAGGTCCCGGGTTCGATTCCCGGGTTGGGCAAATAATTGTTAGGTATTGGGTTTTTCTGTCAAGAAATTTTCTGTACCAGTCCGGAGTTGGTAATAGGCGGTGTCTCACCCCCGTGCCTCGGAGAGCACGTTAAGCAGTCGGTCCCAGGTTATTATCACTATCATGTGTCAATAGTCGCTAAAGCCCGCCAACCCGCATTGGAGCAGCGTGGCGGGTCTAAGCTCTAAATCCCTCTCTCCTATGAGAGAGGAGGCCTGTGCCCAGCAGTGGAATGTAAAAAGGCTGCATGGGCGTCGCCAGGTAGGGGCAGGGGAGGGCAGCTGCCCCCCCCCCCTAGAGATTTGAAAAAATATAGGTATGCTATATTTATTAAACTTGGCGCATATGGAAACGAGGTCAATGAAAAATTCTAATTCGAAAATAAATTAAGAGCTCGTAACCAGCTTCAAAAGCTCTGGACTGTACCAACAATACTTTGTACTTTTCCCATACTATAATATCATCAACTTGCCCCCCCCTTGGCCAACGGCTGGCGACGCCGTTGAAAGGCCGTATGATGGTGGAACTAAAATATCCTTAGTCTAGTTATAGTCTCCTGGCGGTATGCGATCAGTTTGATACAGTTTTAAAAAAATCTTTAATTAGAATGAATGCGGTGCGAATTTTCAATTAATTACGATTTTATATAAAAGAGTGGGTAGGTGTTAGCCTTCAGGCAGCTTTAGTTTCATTCGCTTGGTTTCACTAATCCTATTTATAGGTTACACGTACCTATTACGGAAAGGAAATAGGAATCCATCGGTAGGCAATAGGCAATTCAAATTATTTATTGGGGCCATAGGTCAAGTACACGGCGATCCCTTATTAAGTTCTAGATATAAATAAAGCGTAAGTATATTATACAATAAATTATATTTACATAATGTATAAAAAATAAAATCTAGGTAACTACGTTTTCTGATATGTATTCATTCAAAAATGTAACAATAAGTTTTATGGAAATCATTGTGTCATTTACTTGTACAACGGTAATTCGTACGTCGCGTTGCGTTGGCACGCAATACTCGAATCATATTTAGCACGAAATTAAGTTTTATTTTAATGTTCTGTTGTCATAGAACATGATTATTTTAGTGCGATTACTGCACCTAATAAATTTAATAAACAAGACATATAAAATTTTAAAAACACTCGACGAAGAGCTCCTTGGTGGCTTACAACGGTAAACAAAATCTTAAAAACTGCTCAAGGCTATTTACTATGTAATGCAAAAAATCGTACCAAAATCGGCTCGGTAACTTAAAATCACGATTGTATTGCACCCTCGTAGCCTGTAAAACATATCTTATAGAATAGAATAGAAAAGTTATTCATTGAAAGAAACTTTTTCAAGACGTACTTTCGAATCGTCAATTGAGTCAAAAATGTGAATAATATAAAAAGTTAGAATCACATTCATCTTTATACAACACTAACAGTAAAATTCTCTTCAAATTCGTTCACGTTTATTATGTAAGTTTTGTTCGTTATGAATTAACCTAGCTCGTGAAGTGTACTGGAAATCCACTTAGAAGTTATATAATCAAAGCTTTGTACAATTTGAGAAAAGACCAAGAGGAAAAAATAATATAATGGCATTCAATACAGACGGCAAAAATACGATAATAACGATTTCGATCGATCGCATCCATCTATTCGAAAACATAGCGAAGGAAATGAGGGTAAACATTACAATGTGCCCTGAGATCCTACATCAATCAAGTTTTTCCCATCCCTCGGGACCCATACGGTATAAATGGATAGCATTAATCTTTTCCGCAGGGCCACGACCTTGTTGCATAAGCGAAAACATGGGTAAAAAACAAAAATCAGCCAAGTGCGAGTCGGGCCTCGCTCTTTCAGGGTTCCGTACATAATTATGAACAATATAATATTTTGGGTCTAAGAAATATTTAATTTCCGAGCTAGACATCGCAACAAACCGTGAAAGAAAAACCCAAAAAAATGTTCGTTTATTTTGGTCACAGCTTATAAACTATTTAATAAATCGTTGTTTTCAGTATTTGTTGTTTAAATAGAGCATATAGTACATAATATACTGAAATATCATATTCCCAACTAGTTTAGTTTTTGAGATAGCCCCCGTCACAAAAATGGTCTAAAACTGACAACTTTGATGGCCTCCCATTCCCTTATTTTTTGAGATAAAAATTAAAAAAATATATATTTGTACTCTACTTAATGAGCTCTAAACAATGATACCCCACAAGCTAGGGTAAAGAAAAAATTTTTTTTCCGGCTCCTTTTTCATGTATGGGAGCCCCCCTGAAAAATAATTTAATTCAATTTCTAATTCAATATTTGATTTTGGGTTAACGTTTTACACTAAATACCACAATTTCAGGTTTGTAACTCATTTCGTCTGCGAGCTAGAGACCTGTGACCGGCGGACAGACGGACAGACAGACAGACAGACAGACAGACAGACAGACAGACAGCCGAGTGACATTAATAGGGCTCCGTTTTTTACCCTTCGGGTACGGAACCCTAAAAACGAGCGTAGACACAGTTCGACCATTTTAATGTTACAACGAGTATAAATTAAAAATTTAAAAACCCCCGACATTCGCCATTTTATGGTGGCGGCCATTTTGGATTTGAAATTTATCATATTGTATAGTATTCTACTAGTCACGCCCTTTCATTTGATACCTATATTGAAGAAGTTGTGAAAAGATATGTAATCCGCCATTCTGTGGCGGGCGGCGGCCACCTTGGAACGATTTTCATCAAACATAGCTCAGAACACTCCCGAGTAATTCACCTTTCAAACAAAAAAAAACCGCATTCAAATCGTTTCAGTCGTTTGTGTCACAGCGCTACGGTGGAACGGACGGACACACGCACACACAAACACACTATTTCAGTTTTTCATACTAAAACATGGTATAACATTGTTGAAGGATTTGTCGTTGTGCTATTGTTGATGAATCGTTTGCAGCTTAATAAAACTCGTAGCCCATCGGTTATAGACGGACGCAGTTTGCCCCAGTTTCCTTGAAGACGCCGTTTTATCGCCAATGTATCTTTTTATAAAAAGATCGCTCGTCAAGAAAAAACTGAGCTCAACCGCCGACTATTAATCTGACAACCGCGATTAGCTTTTCACTGCGAAAGCTTTTTCTTTGTTGTTATTCGAGAACGTAAAGACCTTTACGTCAATCTCGATAATGTTACAGAAGACCTTAAAATTACGTAAGTTATTATTTTTAGCTTGTCGGTGTAGTGTTTTATTAGCCTGGGACAACTATTATAAACTAAGGGGTAGGATAAGTTTATTGTAGTGCAAAGTGCTGTGCTTCTTAAGCCGAGCCTGGCGGCTTAACTAACTTGGAAAACTAACTAACTTGGAACTAACATCAAACTAACTTGGAAAAACGACACCGGATCCAACTCCGCACTATTTCTAGCCCTGCAGGTAGGCCGAGTGAGAGAGTGAGAGAATGGTCAAGTGAACAAGCTATAATTTAAAAATTAAAAAACCCGACTGCCATGCTAAAAAACGAACTAAAAAATTAATAAACTACCACCGTACCACTTACAGTGTAGTTGTTATTTATTTTGTTTTTCATAATTTGTCACTCCAAATTGATTTAAAACATATAGATTGTATACATTTTCGTACTCGCCTTTTAAAGCCCTTTATTTTTATACCCCACTCGAGGGTCTTGAAGAAAAAAATTTTTTTCAGCCCGCACATTAAAGTGCATAACATTCGCCATTTTGATTTTTTATGAATTTTATGTACCCAGTAACATTTGCGCCGTCAAGACAAATCTAATGACGTATAATTTATCAAAATAGGTTGAGCCGTTAAGTAGTTACGAACTGAAATAGGAAACGGTCATTTTCTACGATTTATCACTCCAAATTGTTTCCAAATATATAAATTTATACATTTTCGTATTTGCCTTTTGAATCCCTTTATTTTGATACCCCACTCGAGGGTCTTGAAGAAAAAAATTTTTTTCAGCTCGCACATTAAAGCGCATAAAGTCAGCCATTTTGATTTTTTTTTTAATTTAGGTACCCTATAACACTCGCGTCATTGAGACAAATCTAATGACGTATCATTTATCAAAATCCGTTGAGCCGTTGATTAGTTACAAGCGGACATAGGAATGGACATACATACACACAGGTGAAACACATATACCCAGTCGGGTAAATAAAAAAGGTGGGGTGAGGCGAGGCAAGGTAACATTTTGTTTTTGACATATTCTTATTTTAATTTTTTGTATTCAATATTTTTATTTTTATTTGCAATCAATGGACAAGAAGCATAGCTTCTACCGACAGTCCCAAAACTGTTCATTTTATTTATTGATTCTACTGCTGAACTAGTTTTAAGCCTATTTGTGCTATTCATTATACCTATATAATATACATAATACATATGTATATGCTTTTTACACAATCTTTTGGGAAAAAATATTATCTTGTAGGGCATGATGCAAGAAAGATCTGTGAGTATATGTTATTTGATAAAACACATTAAGTAAAGCACACTATTCGCAAACCTATTTTAATTTAATAGGTGATCAGAAAATTGATGAAACATAGCGTAGCTCAGAATATTTTCGTCTTCACTGTTATGTACGATAATTTAAAAAAGTTTCGATTACGTCGTGTGGGTCTCGCATTACGTTACAAAGTTGAATACCTAATAATACTTATACTCGAAAGTATGGTTAATAAATAATGCATGTAATTAACATGTATTTTACAAACATACACATAAAATGTGAAGCATGTAACTGACTGATTTTCTTGTAAATATTCATGATGACGCAAACTCGACGTCTTTCTGATCGATAGACTGAGTAAACACTGACTGAGTCTATTAAACTGATGGATTTCTTTAAGTACTTACCAGTAGAACATAAAATAAACGGTATTTGGTTTTTCGTCAAAAAATTCTCAGTGCCAGCCCGGTGTTGGTAGTTATTTCACGAGATTTTAGAGATATTTCACCCCCGTGCCTCGGAGAGCACGTAAAGCCGTTGGTCCGGGTTATTATCACTATAATGTAACATTAGTCGTTAAAGCCCGCCAACCTGCATTGGAGAAGCGTGTCGGGTCTAAGCTAAAAATCCTATAAGACAGAAGGCCTATGCCTAGCAGTAAGAAATTTTAGGGCTGTAGTGGCTCGTGGCAGGCAGTTACTTCGACTGCATAGATTTAATTCTGAAACATTCAACACTCAGATAAAATTTCAAACTATAAAAGGAGTTGGTAGTTTTACTCGGATAAAATTTTTTTTTTTCGGTCAGATCACGAAATTGATATACAGAATTAGTTCGCAACAAACTTACTTCATTAGCAAAGTTGGGCAATAGTAAAAGAGCGCCGTAAGTAGGCTAAATACTTACTTGAATTACAATTAGATATCTCCGCTATCTTATCTGAGTCAAATTCTTAATTGCTCAGATTCGCGATCCCTTCTAAAATCAAAAATTTTAGACGTGTTCTTTGGATATCGTAGTGAAACGGTAGGCTCCAAGACATACACCCAAACTATTTAGATATATTGAGGTGAAATTAATTTAACCCTCTACAAAAGTTACGCATAAATTCAAATTGAAATATTTCAGTCAGTAGGGTCGGTCAGTTTGCGGTATTTAATTAGATTGTTATTAAATATTCCTCTGACTTTTTGTACGTGAAAAATAAAGGCTATTTACAGTTTTAATTTTTTTAATGTATAAATTAACTGGAACTGACATCAGTGTCCGTCTGTTATCTTGCTTAACCACTAACTAAGCCCCTGCTTAGTGTGTAGGGTAAACTTTCTTTGTATCGGACTTATAATATTCAAACCAACGATTCAGTCACCGAAAATAGCTTGTATGTCCATAAGGTGGTATAGACAAGATTTCGCAATTACGTTATTGCGTCAGTCCCTTGCGATTATAAACTCTACGTCACAAGTCAGAGAGATTATTTCCCCATACCGACGCGACGCCTGGCTGCCTCCCTTCGACCGAGACCCACTGCCTAATGCGAAAACTTTGACGTCATCGTCCCATATTACACGGTTGGAAATAAAGGTTGGTTCATACCGTTCGACACAGTCTCAAAATTTTTAATGACTTTTTCAATTGTCATATTGCTAATTGGTTTAAGTATACACTAAGTTCCAAACAAAATGATTTAATAAGCATAATATTGAAAAAAAAAAATATTCAGTGCGTAAAATGCGAACTAAAAATAAAAACAAAACCTAAACTTTATGAATCGCACGGGTATGAGGAATCGATAAGATTAAACATAATTTAATCCATCCCAACGGGATGCTTCGATGGTAAAAATAATCCCACATAAATACCGTATTTTAGGTACTATTGCGCAGTCGGAAAAAAATAGTGCACAAGCTTAATGTAGGTAGGTACCTCACTTTTTTATATTATGTTTTATATGCAACATATTATGACCGAAAATATAATAAAATTACTTATAACTTAATCTTTTTATATTTAAAATACTATAACTACAACAAATAATAAGTATATTTAGATTCTCTCAAAAAGTTTGAAATGTTACAAAAATATGAAAAATACGACTTCACTAAACTAATTGTAAGTGTGAAAAAAGTTTTCATAAAATAATGTGAACGCACCTTTATCGACCCCGCTCTATCAAACCACAGTTTTCAGCGGCATGTGTTCGGTTGTAGCGTTTTAATGAAAAATAAAACGCAATTTTCTCGTTTCATTTCCGAGCCAAACGTGCAACTTTTATTTCGTTGAAACTACATTGTTTAACGTTACTACTTTGAATACAACTAAAACTTACTTTATCTTTTTTAACGACATTAAATAAAAGTTTACTATTTTGGGGTCTTACTGGCTACCTAAGAGACGAAATCGTATTGAGACTACATCTTATCTTACTTAGACACTAATAATATTTACGTATTAGTTTAGTCGTGTGATTGATTGCGCCCATACGTACTGTTTTGTTTTGCATTGCATTAAGTATAATTAAAACTAAATAACGTTAAAGTTATTGGACTGTGACAACGAAACGCTGGTTAAAACCAAATAATTCCGCTGCAGACGAAGCAAATTAAAATCCTTCTTCAAAGTCTAAAGTTTCTAAACGTCGTAAATTTTCCGACGAATACTTAGCTTACGGGTTCACAAGTGCCAATTTAAAGGGTGAAGAAAGACCTCAGTGCGTCATATGCTACGAAGTTTTGTCGAATGAGTCGATGAAACCGGCCAAACTTCGACGTCATTTAGAAACGACGTCATGCTTTAACGGTGAAGGAAAACATCGTGAGGAAACCTGCATGCCTGAGAGTTCTCCATAACGTTCTCAAAGGTGTGTGAAGTCTGCCAATCCGCTTGGCCAGCGTGGTAGACTATGGCCAAAACCCTTCTCACTCTGAGAGGAGACCCGTGCTCTGTAGTGAGCCGGTAATGGGTTGATGATGATGATGATGATGAAGATAATAATATTTTTTTTTAATAATAAATTTAAATAATAATATTTTTTTTTCATTTAGGGGTCCTTGGCATTATGCTCGATTTCCTTAGGGGTCCGCGGCTGAAAAAGGTTAGGAATCGATGCTCTAGCCGAGTCTTTAGCGCACGGATCTGAAGTCCACCGCATTTCTATCCCAAGGAAACCTCCACCACTATGCGATTAATGGAAGAGATCACAATCATCAGAAACGAGAATTACTGCTCAAAGACAGAGAGTGATTCGGTTAAATTTTACCAACACGTCATATCGATTGTATCTTTTGCCAACGCGTCATAATATCGTAATGTACCTTTTGCCAACGCGTCATATCGTAATGCATCTGTTGCCAACGCGTCATAATCGTAATGCTGATTGCTGAATTGTTGTTACATGGCTTTGCGTATTGGGTGGTAGGATTAACTAAGCCTCCCACAGTAAAAATAGACATTTATGTATAAGCCAATTAATAAGTAGAAGGTCGTTTCCTATATTAAACTATTAGGAAATAAAACATAGGCTTTCTTTATGTTTGTTGGTTTGGCCTTCATTCACGCCGCAACGGAACTAGTTTTCGAAGTGATTTTTTTAACCCCCGACGCAAAAACGACGGGGTGTTATAAGTTTGACGTGTCTGTGTGTGTGTGTGTGTGTCTGTGTGTGTGTGTGTGTGTCTGTCTGTTCCCCTGTGGCGCTCAAACGGGTGGACCGATTTGAATGCGGTTTTTTATGTTTGAAAGATGAATTAGTCGAGTGTTGTTACTTGTTAGCTATGTTTGATGAAAATCGATCCAAGATGGCCGCCGCTACAAAATGGCGGATTACATATTTTATCACAACTCCCTCAATATGGGTATCAAATGAAAGGGCTTGACTAGTAGAATAGCACTATGCAAATCCAAGATGGCCGCCGCCACAAAATGGCGAATGTCGGGGGTTTTTTAAATTTTAAATTTATACTTGTTACACAGGTAAAATAAAGACCCTACTGACATAGGATATTTTTATCCCGGGAAAACAAAGAGTTCCCGCGGGATTTTTAAACACCAAAGTCCATGCTGACGAATTTGAGGGCAAACGCTATAGTGTGATTATAATAGAACTGTAAGCATATAACTATCAAGCTCGTCCTCATTTCTCAGGCCGTTATATAATTTCATAAATTTAAGTGCCCGTACCCTCTGGATAAATATTCATTTGTATTGACAATACCCACATTGAGGGTAAACGTCAATCACGATATGTAAATATTATCGTACGTATTTTACTCCGCTGTAAATTGTATTGCCTTGAATGACTATAATAAACTTGTCATGAAACATATGAGGTGACTATAATAAACTTGTCATGAATATCCTATATATGAATATGCTACAATAAGCTTCATAACAATTGCTGCTACGTATGTAATACGCTAAATTGCGTAATACACCAAATTGATATGCGCAAGAGCAAATAAATTGTTAGATTTAAATTTACTGTTTCAAACTTTTAAATACTTTTACCAAACTATTTTCAGTTTTCACCGCCTGCAGCGTATTTTGCCTCATATTTTCCTGATCCTAAGGTTACTGGGTAGAGATCGCTACTAAACGACAAGGCTGCCTTTTGTATTCTACTTCGGTTTGTGTATCGATTTTTCTCTGACTTTTCCTTTTATGGTGTACCTACACATCTATTTCCATGGAATCTCTCATATTATAAAACAAACTCCCCCGCCGCGTCTATCTGTCTGTTTGCGATAAATTCAAAGAATACTTTTTCATGCGGTTTGCACCAATATACAGAATGATTCATGAGAAAGTTTTGGGTGTATAATTTTTTAAGGTTTTGTGTAAATTGGTTAAAATATGGCGATAATTGTTAAAATGACGGAAAAAGTCAAGCCGCTTGGTTTTTCATCGAAAACGCTGCCTTTGATGTTACAACAAAACAATGTATGGTGGGAAAGGTCCACTACCCGTGTGAAGCCGGGCCGGGTAGTTATTTCATAAAATAAATTTCTTGGTTATTAGAGAGAAACATATCAATTTGATTTTAGTTTTTGTTTACAGTAAACACTTGGTTTACGATTATTTATTTATTTTTGAGAATATATTTATTTAATTGTCTGAGTAGGTTTCGACTTTCGTAGTACCTAAAAGATTAAGTGCCTGTTTCACCACCTTCTGATATGTATTAGATAGCTATCTACAACTTTTGTCTTTGTCACTCGACATAAAGTAAGAAAGTGACAAAACATACGTTTAGGCTATCAGACACTTATTAGAAGGTGGTGAAACAGGCCGTAAAAGTATATAAGTTTTAAATATGTAAAAGTTGGATTGTGAACATAACTCATTGAATTTAACTTAAGTGACGTTTGTATAGAGGTACGTATTATATCTAAGAGTGACGCTTTACAATATTACATAATGTTTGAACAATTCATCGAATCGACATCGAACTCATATTCATCGACTTCTCAAAGAAATCGATTAGCTACAGTTAATTTAACATTCAAATTGAACGTGCGCGTTCTGTCAATAAAATATTTCGTTCTGAATAACTTCTAAGTATTTCGAGTTTAAACGGTAATTTCGGTTATATTTTTAGTATATTAAGTCATATTCCAAAGAATTACTTACTTGTGAAATGAAAATATTTTCATTTGCCAAGCGAAGAGGCTGTATCGACGAAAAGAAAATGAGGGAAATAAAAATACTTACTTGATGTTTGTTGGTTTAACTCGGAAAAATAAAGGGTTTCCGCGTAATTTTTAGACACCGTATGTATCTTAAAGCCCTATATAGGTACATATATGTTACGTAAGCACACCTGTTAGCATGTTACGTAAGTTTACTCATGTTGAACTTCGTGTAACTATTAATAGTGAATTAATTAACTCGACTATAGAAAAAAAATCTGAAATGACAACCTCCTTTTTTTGAAGTCGTTTAAAAATTTAATAGAAGCGACAAATCTGTATACGCAAACATACAAAACTGCTGGCTTATCTAATCTGCCATAATTCAAGCCACGATCCATCAATGTACCTAAATTATTTTCAGAGAACGTCTCTCCTAAGGGCACGTCACTGGCAATCTATCTTATGTTATGTGACATAATTGATGTCTCGAGTTATGTGACATATTAAATTATGCGATACAATTATTATCTAATACATATTCATGCTGTACCTACCTTCTATGTGTTCAAGATAATTTCTACAAACTGCTTAACGTACGTACTTTTGTTCACAAAAAAACACTTCAAAATTATAATACCAATAAATAGTTATAGTCATATAAAAAGGCGAAGTTTTAGATGAAGTAGACTTTAAACGATTCAACTTTTCATTTTAATGATTCAATCAATTAAAATAACGATAAAATTAGCAAATTATAATTTGTCAAGCACTTTGTTTTACGGCATACACAAAACAAAGCTAAGCTACTACGTAGCGTACCTATACGTAACAGTAAATTATCAAAAAATTTCTCAAATCTGAAAACTTGGGCGAAAGAGATTTCCGCAAAAAATATCTAAATACCTGCCTGTAAATAAAGATATTTTCACCATAACGTGGATAAAATAGTGCAAGGTAATAAAAACTATTTATACATCTTATATTTTGAGCTATTTTAAGCCGTTTATTGCCACGGCGGCATTATTAGCTTGTTTGTGTGGATACTAGGCCAAGCTTTATTTACTGTCTTCATCATCACCTACAGCGTTCGTTTCATGGCATAATTATGTAAATTAACGACACTTTACTAGAACATTAAAACCGTAATGGCTCAGATGTATAAAGTAGCAGATCGGATAATTTCTTTAGGTCATTATCAATTTTTAAGCAAGATCGTAACACACAATCTAGGTAGGTACATCGCTTGGCAGACTGATCTATTTCCCAAATTGATTTCACCGAGGATCAGACTTGCTATGTAGATACCTAATCTACGCAATGGTCGCGTATCTCAAATATTATCTATAAATATTGCATCGCGATTTAAAATAGGCAAAATATAATTCCAATCAAAAGGTAGAGCACTTATTAGCATAACCCTTAATTATTTCTTTCAAGGTAAGTATTTAATTTATAATGAGTTACCCAACATTGATGTTGATTTGACCAAGTCGTATAATCTATAGACATATTGACTAATGCGTGTTTTACCGACAATCCCTAAATGTTGGGAACACCTAAGCCCAGTAATTATATGACACTTAACAACGTTTAAGGGATGTTTAGATTTAGGTGATACGCTTAGGAATCCTTACTTAGGGAATGGTTTAAATACCGCCAGTGAAAACGGGCATAATAACCAAAAGGTCGTTGTATAAAAATAAAATCGAATTTTCATTAATACCCAGAGTTAAAATACAAGCCATTCCCAATTTAAACGTGTATACTGAAACTTCGACGTACAATAATTATTGTCGCTACTTAATTGGTAGGTTATAATTATTCGTTGCGAACCAATTCGTTTATATGTAAAACAGTGCCTTAAATACGAAAACCATTTGCGGAAAGTGGAAACACGGCAACTCTTGAATATTTAGTAAATACTTAAATTAAAAGCATATTATGATTGTGATTATATTTTGTGAACTGTTCGTAACCTGACCACCTAGGTACTTGATGTATTTTTAATGTAACCTAATGTAACTTACCCTACTTACTCGGAATCATAATCACGCTCAAACTGATTACTGACCTCACATAGTTTAAAGATTATTATTTAGCATAGAATAGAATAGAATAAAATAGAAAAGTTTTTTATTCAAATAAACTTTTACAAGTACCTATCTACTTTTTACAAATAAACTTTTACACTGGTTCTTGCGAACCAGTGTAAAAGTTTAGTTCCAACCGAGAAGAACCAGTAAGAAACTCGGCGGTTCCTCTTTTTAAAAATAACAATAATAATATGTATAAAAATTTATGTACAACATGATTGAAATGCCGTTTCGCGCATTGCTGGAAGGAGTTAAATCCATACTTTATTATCATTTATATAATCATCAATTGTATAATATGCTTTTTTTTTTGAGCATACTTTTAATAAAGTTCTTAAACTTGTGTATACTTGATTTAAAAAAAACAGGCAGTTATTTCATAAACATAAACAAACACTTAAAGTATTTGTTCATACGGAACAAGTAGATATTTACCAAAATATTAAAAAAATAAAGTCAAGAGTCACTGACACGTTATGATTTCATGAAAATTCTCCCACTCTGCTGCGTAAAAATTTAATCCCACTTCGCTAGTTGCTTAAAACAACGGTACAACAGCTCTTGCAATGTGATTTCAAGTAAAACGCATGTGGGCACTACGATATACGGGCAGCCTGAACGTAGCCGAGTGCGCAAGCCAAAACGAAAGCCAATTCGAAAACGGCCCGTACGTTATCGGGCCGTACATTTATGTTTATAGTGTATACATATATGTATACACTTGCAAAACACCGATAACCCACATAGCTATCAGCCGAAAACACGCGCGAAACTCCATAGACAAGAAAATTTGCATAGTGATAACACAAACTGACAACTGTGCCCGAAAACGTGCAATCTGTATTGTCCCAACGTATGTACAATGTACAACATATATGTATATATGTATAATGTATATGTATAATATATCTACTATATAAAAATAAGTCGGGTTTTCCTTCCTGACGCTATAACTCCAGAACGCACGAACCGATTTTCACGGTTTTGCATTCGTTGGAAAGGTCTCGGGCTCCGTGAGGTTTATAGCAAAGAAAAACACGCGAACAAAGTCGCGGGGGTCAGCTAGTAATATATACATATATGTATAAAACATATATGTACATTGTACATTGTACATATACTTAATTATGTTTTTCGGATCCTATTATTCCAATATTATCCAGTATTATTTTACTGATTTTCTAAATTATCGATATCTGAACGCTGAATTCGCTTGAAATCAAAATCTTTTACCATTTTCAACGTTCTAATGCTTCCCTCATTTTCTAATAATAACACTGGTAGGTAATTGCCGCAATCGTTCCCTTAAACCTTAATGATTTTACAACCGAGCACCCATTCTCAGTAATTTCATGCCTTAATATCGTTACAATAACTTACATGTATTTACACAACGTTCGGATAGGGTTACCATGTAACATATTTATTTCAAAAAATCAGGAATTAAAGTAAAAAACTTTAAAATGTGCCACTTTTTGACTAATTAGACAGTGTATAGCCACTAATATAATCATTGTGTCAAGTTAAGGGTGAACTAAGATGATCGTAAAGCCGATATAAAGTTAGAAACAAGCATAATTAATATTGGCACGAAAAACCCGACTGCGTAATAAGAACTTCATCACGGCTTTATTATTTGAACTGTCATGTCTTTAGTTACACTCGCGAGATTATCACAAATCGATTGAATTATGAATCATCAAAATCGGTTCACACGTTTGGTCTCTAGAGCGCCACAAACATACCTACATAGGCTAATAAACACTTTGCCCTCCTTTATGTCGCGCAGTCTAGTGTAAAGACAAAAACTATTTAATAATAATAGTTACTTGGCAGCTGTACCGAACAAGAATCAAATCTATTATTTCTATACTCAACACAAACTCATTCCACAGGAATACATTTACAGGACAAATTCAGGTAAATCCGAATTAATGGCATCTCTACACCCTTCTGCTGTGAATGAACTCTTAACAGACGGCGATGCCCTATAAATTGGCTGTATCAACCGACCCGCAGACCGGAAAGTATCCGCCACCTATCGCACGTAGATACCTCCGGAACGGCTTTCACGACCCTAGCGACGGCTTAACCAGGAATATTAACACAGGAAACAAAGTGAGTCTGGTCCCTCGAACCGGATAAAACGGCCATTACTTTCGACCATATCAAATATAATGTACGGACCGTGAAAGAAATGCGATCGTAGCGTAGCATGCTCGCAAGTCGCAGCGCTTTATATTGTGTTAGTTTTAGAGCAAAACACATTTCTCTTTGCATCCTCGTACATTATTAACATATACTCTGATTTTTAATTCCGTGTAATTCTGCCGTTTTTAGGGTTCCGTACCCGAAGGGTAAAAAACGGAGCCCTATTAATGTCACTCGGCTGTCTGTCTGTCTGTCTGTCTGTCTGTCCGTCTGTCCGCCGGTCACAGGTCTCTAGCTCGCAGACGAAATGAGTTACAAACCTGAAATTTTGGTATTTAGTGTAAAACGTTAACCCAAAATCAAATATTGAATTAGAAATTGAATTAAATTATTTTTCAGGGGGGCTCCCATACATGAAAAAGGAGCCGGAAAAAAAAATTTTTTCTTTACCCTAGCTTGTGGGGTATCATTGTTTAGAGCTCATTAAGTAGAGTACAAATACATATATATTTTTTTAATTTTTATCTCAAAAAATAAGGGAATGGGAGGCCATCAAAGTTGTCAGTTTTAGACCATTTTTGTGACGGGGGCTATCTCAAAAACTAAACTAGTTGGGAATATGATATTTCAGTATATTATGTACTATATGCTCTATTTAAACAACAAATACTGAAAACAACGATTTATTAAATAGTTTATAAGCTGTGACCAAAATAAACGAACATTTTTTTGGGTTTTTCTTTCACGGTTTGTTGCGATGTCTAGCTCGGAAATTAAATATTTCTTAGACCCAAAATATTATATTGTTCATAATTATGTACGGAACCCTGAAAGAGCGAGGCCCGACTCGCACTTGGCTGATTTTATTTAATGTTACCAGATATTAAAAACAGTTCCCACAAAAAAGATAATAAATTCAAAACTTACATAGTTAGTTATAAATAAAAATCAGTTGCCTCATTTAGATATGAAAAATGCCTCACAGATACTTCAGGTACTTTAGTTTTGGGGTAAAGATTTTTAATTCAGTGGAATTCTGACAGTTGTCATTTAAAAATAGAATGAGTTATTTTTATGAAAAACAGGGTTTCCGCCTGAATTTCGATTTTGTTATAGTACCTGTTTGATTTGAAAATACACAATCATTCCAATTTTAAATAACATAAAGGCCAGGTTTACGTCTTTCCTGACATTCAATTTCATTTCGTGAACTGACTGCAGGACCAATAATGGTGATGAATTCCTTAAGTACTTCTTATTCCTTGTTACAATAACTTTATAGTTTTTCAATATATTTTTGATGTGATAACGTCTAAATCTATGAACGCCGGGTGCACTCACGATAAATCATGACTCATTGTCACGTACCGCCTAGCCGAGTGTGTAAGCGAGAGCGCGGAACAAGCGAAGGAGAGGCAATATTTTCTTAAGAAGTTATCACGTAAAATTATCGTCCGTAAACCGACTTTACAGACAACCAATTTTTTTTTGTAAGATCTGCGATCAATCTATATGTGTTGTGTCTATATTATATGTGTCTACTAGCGGTCCGCCCCGGCTTCGCCCGTGGTACATATACATAATATATAGCCTATAGCACTCAGGGATCACGTACATATCCAACGGTGAAAGAATTTTTGAAATCGGTCCAGTAGTTCCAGAGATTAGCGCGTTCAAACAAACAAACTCTTCCGCTTTATTATATTAGTATAGATATATATGTTGTAGGATAAGTTTTATATAATTTTTGTGTTTTATATAATGTTGTGTGTGTGTTATATTATATAATGTTTGTTGTGTATTTAAGTGGATAAGATATTTTGAGGACGGTGGTCTTCTAATTTGAAAAAGCTATATTCAAATTAGAAGACCGCCGTCCTCAAATCTTTGCCCGCTTCTATCTATTTATTTTTTCCAATGTTAGTAGGCTATTTGCCAGTGGATTGGCGTGTCAATCGTTTCCGTTGCTTAAATTCTGTTTTCCTGTTGGCCCTCTAAACTTACCTAATTAATATTAACTCGAGAGTTCGTTTTATATTTGAACAGTATACTGAGAAAGAATGCAAAAAAGGCTATGCATTTCTTGTTTGTGTGTACTGAAATCATAACTACAAAAATGTGACGTCTTATATAGAAAATTGTGGCCAGGTGCCTGATAGTGATATTAAGACGAGATGAAACGTCTGTATAATGCTGAGATACGGCTCTCTAGATGTGGTAGAGATTATTTTACTATAACGATACATCAGGCCATTAGATGTGGTCTAGTGTAACGTAGATTAATGCAAGCCATTTGTATTTGTGTGGCGCAAGGTAGAGGCGATCGCGACTCACAATGTTACAAACTTAATTTCGAAGTTTAGGCAGGGTTTAATACTGCAATCATTTTCTTTCTTAATTTTACTTAACTTAACCCGGCGCCAATGACGCTGGGTCATATTGACCCGAGGTGATTGTATACCTTCGTAAAAATGTTTCAACACTCGCGGTGTAATTGACTTTTCGTGTAGCTGGAGATATACCCCCCCTCTACCTGTAGCAGTGTGGTACTCAGTGCGACGCCGCCTGCGCAGCGAGATACACGTGTGTTGCGGCGAAACGGGTAAGTATGACCCAGCGTCATCGCTGGCGTGGTGTTTTCGTAACATATTTAAATTTCTTTATTTTAAGTTATTGTTAATTTTTCTTACGTTTTTTAGCTATTTGACAAAAATGGCGTTGAGGGATCATCCCGAGAGAATATTGGCGATTTTGGAAGAATCGGACTCCGATGAAAATGATCGTGATCCATATCCAGGTTCAGACGTCGAAGTGGATGACCATGTATCTGAACGCAGCCAAAGTAGCGATACTGAACAGGATGCTAACAATACAGATACGGGCTCAGAGTCCTTAGATGACACAGGTGCGGACTCAGATGATGTCAACCTTTTGACCTTACAAAATCGACAACGGCAACACTTCAAAGGAAGGGACGGGACTATTTGGCAAAAAGCACCGCCACGACCGAATGTACGCAGAAGATCTGAAAATATTATATGTGAGCCTCCTGGCGTAAAATCAGTTGCTCAAGAAGCCAAGACTGTGCCAGAATGCTGGAATTTATTCCTGACTCACGATATGCTGCATAAAATACAAGAATATACAAATTTGCATATACAAGAAAGAAGAGTACAGATATGTATTTCTCAACGTAGATACATGAATGAAGTGGAAATAAGTGAACTAAAAGCGTTTATTGGGCTGTTGTTTATGGCCGGATTTTATCGTTCTAATAGACAGAATTTGGAGGATTTGTGGCAAGCAGATGGTTCTGGTGTTGAAGTTTTTAGACTTACCATGTCTGTACAAAGATTTTACTTTATACAAAGCTCTCTGCGATTTGATGACAAGTCTACACGCGCTGAAAGACAAAACCTTGATAATTTGGCACCAGTGCGTGAAATTTTCGAAAAATTTGTAGAGCAGTGTAAGAAAATGTACTCTCCGGGAGAAACTTGCACTATTGATGAAATGTTAGTGGCATTTAGAGGGCGTTGCAAATTTCGGCAATATATACCATCGAAACCAGCTAAATATGGCATCAAGATATTTGCCTTAGTGGACTCCAAAGTATTCTATATCACCAACCTGGAGATATACGCTGGTAAGCAGCCTGACGGACCCTTTTCTGTTAGCAACAAACCCTTAGACGTGGTGAATCGTATTGTGTCACCTGTCTCCAAAACTCACCGTAATCTTACTTTTGATAATTGGTTCACTAGCTACGAATTGGTGTCTCATCTACTAAATGAACACAAGTTGACTTCAGTCGGTACCTTACGCAAGAACAAAAAAAAAATTCCACCTGGATTTATAACGACGCGCGGAAAAGAGTTACACTCGTCAACTTTCGGATTTCAAAAAAATATTACACTGGTCTCTCACATCCCAAAGAAAAACAAAGTGGTCCTTTTGATGTCAAGCTTGCACCATGATAACAAAATCGATGAATCTACAGGTGTGAAGCAGAAAATTCCAGGAGCACGTAGAAGATGTCAGATATGCCCATCTAAAAAGGATAAAAAAACAACGCATACTTGTCATGCTTGCCACATTTATATCTGCCCAGAACATTTGATTTCATACTGCGAAAATTGCAGCAACTCCATGTCCATAAATGAGGAATCGGAAGACTGATTTTATAGAGTCTTATTTTGAGTACTTTTTGTGATCTCTGTATTAGCATATAAAATTGTTAGTTCTTTATAATGTTTAGGTTTAATAATAAAAAAATAACATACTATGCAAGTTATGTTTTTCAGGTTGATTTTGCATGCGTTTTTTAAAAAGTCAATAAATATTTAAGTCGTTAAATTTAATACATTTTTTATTATTCTGTCATTTACTCAAAAAACCTTAATTTCTAAAATGGTTACTAGAAATTATCAGTTCATTTAAAGATACTGTAAATTTACCGTCTAAAGTTCGGGTAATGATGACCCGACGTCATTGGCCGCGTAATATTTTTCACGTCATTGGCGGCGGGTTAATATAAAAAGATACTTATTTAATGTGAACATGAATCATTTATGTAAACTATTTAAGGAAGATATTTGTATCGTTATTCTGAATGGAATAAATGGAAAACTTATTTTCAAAAATATGTTGTATTCTTATAAGAACGTAGCTGTAGGTAGGTGATTTCGCAAAATGTTCAAGTAGCCCTTGAATTATGCAATACCCGCTTATGACTTAAATAACATTTCTGAGTATTTATCTTAGTGCTTTGTTTTATTTACTGCATTTTCTGATAAAAGTCCAAGATGGACTCTGGATGGAAGAGCTCACTTATTCAGTGTTCATTGCGTTCTTTAAACAGCTTTGGAGAAAAATCAGGTGATTTATTCTTATTATGTGAGAAATGTTTTTATAGAATTGATAGTAAAATATATGAATTAATAGAACACCTACCAAAGGCATGAAACTATTATACTAAACAACTACAGAATAAAACAGAATATATTTTTTTTAATTCAAATACATGTACAAGTACTATTAAATCGTCAATTGAATCTACCACTGGAATGCCGTTCCTACCGAGAAGAACCAGCAAGAAACTCGGACAAGTACTATAAATTGACAAGTTAAAAAAATATGTCAAGTAGGAGTAGAAAACAATAGTTAATAGTTATTACCGTTAACATTATTCGGCTGAACTAATCCTGAAATTATAATATTCCTCAACCCAGCTGAGAACCGAACACGGGTCCTACTTATAAGGCAAAAAATGCACACCACTGCTCTAAAAAATTCATCAAAAGATTTAATTTCAATACGGATACAGACGTCAGACACGCCTTGCATAACTTTAAGCACAATGGAAATGTTTCACACATCCCAACTTTCAACTCTGGTTTCCAACTGGTGTATGTTACACAATTCCCTTGAGATTTGAAGATTTGCACGTGTTTTCCTTTGTCAGACTAAGAAGCTGATTAATTATACAGATACTACAAGCACATATCTTACACAATGGTATCGATTTTGATGTTTTAGTTTAGTTTAGTGCTACCCTAAAAATGTAAACATGCTCAAGACTATTACTTTAGGTTCAAACTAGTCTTTTTAGGTTACAAGGTTTGACACTTCTTTATACCTTTTCTTTTTACTTTGGTAAGAGATGGAAATACTCTAAAATGTATCTAAAGACCGCAATACCAACACACTCTTAATTTGAGAATCTTTCTTCCTGTCTTATCTTAACTTCACATACATACTTACTTTGTTATGTTATCCCTAGTAGTTTATACATATTTTATTAAAACCACCCTTACGCTAATCGAATAAAACCGACGATGTCGATTACTTAATTATTTATTCAATGCCGGCCGTAATACGCAAATAAAACGTGGAAAAATAGACTAGACAATAATATATTTTTAATTATAGTAGTCGATTCGAATTCACCGCGACCGTTTCCACAGTCAGGCGGAAGGCGGGGTGAGCACGCAGAAATCTGACCTTTGCTCCCATTGACACAAGTGTTTTTATTGAGTGCGCCGAGTTGGGGGTTGTCGGGCAGTGGGGCGACGGATCGATACTGGGTTACTGATATAAATAGGACAGAACTTAAAGGCCGTACGCCTCCAACGCTCGGTTTCGTTCTCGTGAATCGATTCCGAGATGAGTTGGATGCTGTAAAAACGTCTGCGATGTCAGAACTTGCGCAAGTTTTATGACACTTTATTTGAATTGTGAATGTCTCGCAATATTCTTGTACAGCTGATGTAGTAAAGTTGGAGACTCAAAGATTTTATATATGATTATGGATTATGGAAACAAAATTTTTATAGGAATGGGATTGGGTTATTATCTGGAACTTTCCTAATCTATGTCTGGTTTGCTTACATGAACTTTCGTGATTCAAATTTGGACAGACGAATAATATGTTGCTTTACTACAAGAAAAGAAAGAGTTATTGCATATTATTAGGTTCTGCTTCTTTCCATGTCTTTATTACTGATGTTTCTTTAGCTTACGTTTTAACTTAGTTGACTTTCGAAAAAAATGTGATTATGTTCTATAATGGAGCCAATTTATGAGTGGCAATTCCAAAACTAAACATTGCAATTTTATGTTTTTCTATCATACAAACTACCCTCGTCAAGGTAGTGATTAAAAATAACTATATTAGTATTATGTTCAGGATGGGGTATAAGTAATTATAAACTCTTTTTTTATTATTTAGAAAACTTCAATATACGGAATTTTTGTAATTAATGTCTTTATACTTCAATTTTGTAAATATCTTTATTGTGCACAAAAAAAAAGCTTAAGTACGGTACTAAAAGTATTATAATGACTACGAAAATGACGATAAAATGTTAAAAAAATTATAGTTAATTCCTTAAACTTTAAAAAATTTAAATGTAGGCTTGTCGGCGAATTTTATAACACTTGTGAAAACTGAAAACCTGAACCTAAATCGCTTCAGCTTATGTCTTGACCCACAGTCGAATATAATGAGCCGGAATAATCCTATATGTATACCATCAAGGTCAATAGATTTAACTTACGATTAATCACGTACCCAATATAAATTTGCTTCTAATCTAATGGCTGTTAGGTATATATCCATCCATGTATTGATTTTACCCATACCGGCCTTCTGAATTAAGGAATAATCCATACTTTCATACGAATATTACACATGCGAAAGTAACTCTGTCTATAATATGTTCACGCTTAAACCGCCGCTGTACCGATTTTGACGTTTGGTACAGAGACAGACTAGACCTTGGAGAAGAACATAGGCTTTTGTCCCGTAAAATCATGGAGTTCCCAAGGGATTTTCAAAAAACCTAAATCCACGCTTACGAAGTCGCGAGCATCAGCTAGTAGTATAATAAGCTAAAAACGACAAGACTATTATATTCAAAGGATTTACCTACATGATATATACAGTATACACATACATATCTTTTTTTTTCTGACATCTTTCCGTTCGATAAATCCCGTCTTTCACGATACATACAGCAACGCGTATAGACTCTATGTTTTACAATACCAATCTCATCACCAAATTAAGTGTAAAGCTAGAAAATAAATGTCAAGTAAAATAAATTGAGATATACATATCCATCGAGTTTGATATACTACATATATAATTAAAGTTCTGTCTGTAGAGTCCGAAAATACTTTCAATTTAGGTATAATACTTATATGAATTTTTATAAACCCATCGTCCGTGTTGGTGTGTTTTGTCGTGACCCGATCCACTGTACCTACCAAATCATACCATAGTGCTACGCAATTTAGCGTTTATGAACGATCCTTTCTTGATATTATACCTATAGCTTCTACGAGTATATGTCTACTTACCAAATCTCTACCTTAGGCTCTTCCATCTAAAAGGTCAACATCACGAAGAATAAATACCTAGTAAATATAGAAAGACTAGCTGGCTTCAACCGCGTGAATTTCGCTTTTAAACAAATCCCGAGGGAATCGTGGATTTCCGGTTCCCGTTCCCGCTCCCTTTTCCAACCTTTATACCTACTATCAAGGAAGATCGCTATAGTAATCTACCTATAGCTGTAGGTATAGATTTCGGGTTTTTCAAAATCCTGTGAAAACTGTGCATTTTTCCAGGATAAAAAGTAGCCTATGTGTTGCCAATGCATGCAACACAGCAAGCTATTATTTAATGTGTTATGTGAGCGTGATTTACCTAAGAATAGTCAGCGCCCTCTATCGCGTTTTTGGAAGTCTATATCTATTTTTGTCCCACTGGAATACTTTTCCGGGATAAAAAGTAGCCTATGTGTTAAGTCAGGGCATAATCTATCTCCATTCAAAATTTCAGCCAAATCGGTTCAATAGTTGCGGCGGAGAAGAGGAACAAACAAACACACACACACACAAGCTTTCACCTTTATAATATAGAATTACGCCAATTCTATGCCTATGTGCGAAACAAATAAATATAATATAGAACAAATAAATACAGAAACAAATTAATTAGGTACCTATTTACTGAGTCGTCCAAATATAGAAGACAATTATGTATTACGAAAATAACGAAACAACAGAATTCTGAAATAACCGTAATAATATTACTAATCCGAATTCGCTTCCATACAATGTTTCCATGTGGGTAATAAATAGAACTAGATAGCTAATATTTGCGTTCACACGTAATAACGCGACATCACGCAACCGCTGCGAGCTTTGATACGATTTATAGTACTACAGCTACTCTATAGTAATACCTAATAGTGCAGTCTACGGCCACAATTATTGTGGGCGGTATAATTGACGATTAAACGAACTTACCTGTAAGTGAAGTTCTATCATAATTATACGAAGGCTTTGTCCGAAGAGATCAGCATAACACATGTAGTCACACATACGGTGTTGCCATTGCGCACTGAAAGTTGAAAGCCCTAAACTAAAAAATAAAAGTTTTTTATATTTATTAGGTGAGGGTACACACACCTCCGGTCTATATATACGTCGGTATTGTGTTCCGTTGCTCATTTAGTTCAGAGCCTCGATCTTTCATTCCTGATTTGATATTTCAGGAGATATTGAAGGGATTATTTTTTGGGGGAAAAAATGTGGGAGGGTGGGTTGCTGATCTCTTCGGACAAAGCCTTCGTATAATTATGATAGAACTTCACTTACAGGTAAGTTCGTTTAATCATCAATTATACTTAATGCTTTGTCCTCGAGATCAGCATAACACATGTAGACTTTGAGAGCTTCTGAAATATCACAATCCTTAATCAAAATGTATTGCAATCATTGTGATTATTCACCAGATAATGTAACATTCTTTAATGTAACATTAAGCAATTATATGATTTTATTTTTAAATTAATTATTTTTTATTAATTATTAATTATATTTTTTATTAATAATAATGTAGTATTAATAATAATTATCTACTTGAGCCAGTATCTTACAGTAGAAATAACTACTACGTGAACTGGCTTATGATGCTCGATTATATAATTGATTGCAATAATATTGTAGGATACAATGTAATTAATGATTTCTAGGATTGTAATGTATAATAATTATGTAAGATATTCTTATGCATTTATATAACAATTAATAATCATCTAGATTACTGTTATTTAAAATTGACCTGTAAAGGAATCATTATTACCACAATGTTCATCTAGATTACTGTTATTTAGAATTGACCTGTAAAGTTATCATTATTACCACAATGTAGGTACACACTATTGTCAATTTTAACAAATAAGTACCTACTTGAGAAGACCGCTCCAGCGCGGTTTTTCTAATCAATTAAAAATCAATCCTAATTTGCGCGCTTTGACAGCATCTCGGGTGCTTTGCGCTGTGTAAATACGTTAGGTATAATATTATGTATTACGCATTCTGTAAGCAGCTGGTTAAACCAGCGGTCCAATGTCTAAGCTGAAAGTAGGTAATTTTTGTGATTTCGTTAGGTTGATAAACAGGTTATGGACATTGTCCCGAAGTGAACTGGTAAAATTAAGATATGCTTATACTGTTAAGACTAGGTAAATATCTGATCTTTTGCCAAAAAGTGGGGAGAGGAGATATGGTTTAATGTTTTTATTATTTCACAAGTATTGTGCTACTTCTCACCAGGAATAATAAAGGGACTTATTTTCGTGAATGTTTATATAACCCTAAACTATCGTTAGGAGACCACAAGGACAATCTGTTTTAAAAACTTCAGATGTCTTCTAAGTAATAATATTATACTTCGGTAAGGGCAAGCGAAATCTAAGGATACCTTTAGTTAGAATAAAATACAATAGAAAAGTTCTTTATTCAAAGAAAAATAACTTTCACAAGTAGGTAGGTAGGTACTTTTGAATCATCAAACCATTGGTTCGGAATACCGTTTCCGGAAAATCATTTTTCAGCTTCACTGTCTCTTAAATATAGTGGAAAAAAAAAACCGGGTTAAGGCTGATGATCATCAGCTGCTTATAGTGCTATATTGGGCACCTGCCTTGAATAAAGTAGTCAGAATAACAACACTTTGCTGACTGAGGCATTAAAGCATTAACACTTCCAAATGAACAAAAACTTTTGTCACTTCTTTAGGTTTTTTAAGTATTGTTTTAGTTTTATCGATGATTTGGAGAATGAAGCCACCATAATGTTAAGGACCGCTGAAGGGACGCTCTTCTAACAACAACAAGACCAGGATAAGAGACCTGTAGACAGGGTAAATTGACGGCGTACGTGGTTGTTGGAGGGGAATAGAATAATTTGCTTATTTGGACCAAATTTTTGAAAACAAGAAGCTTTCTAAATAAGCGGTATTAAGGTTGGGTGGGCCATAAAAGGGACCACTACAAAACCTGACACTTTATACAATATTCTGTAACGCTTTTAGGACCGTAGAGTAAAAAGGAGGAAACCCGTAGGTAGATAAAACGTTTCTGATCTTGATAAGGTAACTGCATAACCTATTATGACTATAGTGTCAAGATTTCTAAACCAGGATGTACCTATGTATAGTTAGAACACTTGTGTTGACATAAATTGAAAATATCTACACCGGGAAACAGGAACGTATTTATTGTATATATTTTGTTTGAAAAAAACAGAATCGCTCGATTCCCATTTTTGATTTCTGGATGAATTCTACGCGATTAGGTATGCGTCAGCTACTACAATGTATGCCAAACATATGCGTATGTAAATGAATATTAATGAATATTAAACCAATTAATAGAATTAGGAATATATTTCCAGGTTGACACCTTTTTTAAATTTCTTTGGTTATGCAAATTAGGTGGGGATAATTGTTGTCCCCAAGTTCTGGCAGTAGTGTTGTTGATGTGTATAATATCATTTGTCAGTTGTTTATTATTTTATTGACAAAAAAAATTTAAAACAAGCTCTAAACAGTCGATATGATAAGAGCGTTCCTCGGTTGTCTAAGCTCCATTAGTCGTGACCCCTACGTGCTACCCCGTAGTTGAACTATAGCAAAAAATTTACTAACTGTAGATACTCATCGTATCTAGTTTTAGCTAATAGGCTTATTTATTAGCACTAACCCTCGATTGAAATCGGACGGTAGGTAAATGATGTTAGGTATCTTCATAAAATAGTCATAGTTTTCTTGGCTATTTTTAAAAGTAAAACTTGCATATTATGTACAGCTATCGGTAAAGTTTATAACCTACATGCAAGATGTACGGTACCAAATAGCATTTAGGTATTATGGAGAAACCGGTTTTGGTTCTCGGCATGCAACTCCAATCTTTCGGAGTTATGTGCGTTTCATAAGCAATTAAACTTCACTAGCTTTAATGATGACAGAAACAGCGTGAGGCATGCCTGAGTTTATTATAATGATGCTCAAGACATGTGAAGTCCCCTGATCCGCATTTGGTCAACGTGGTTGACTATAGCCTAAAGACTTCACATTCTGAGAGGAGACCCGTGTCCTGTGTTGGGCCGGCTAGGTGGCTCATCATGATGATGACGACAACCACAGGATCTGAGCGCGCGACAACCAATTTCGTTATTTTTTGAATACAAAATGTGCAGTGTTCAAGCTGAACGAAAAAGAAAAAATTTACACCACCAAGTTGTTATTAAATTTGAATCTTAGATATTTTTTATTATTATGAGTTTTAATTATAAATTAAGGATCTTTTAAATTTATTGTTTCCCTGAAAATGTTCACTGAAACAAGCTTAGTTGTTGAAATGTTGTTTATATAATTTTCTTAAGAATTTAAGTTTCAAATTAAGAATTTAAGAATGTTTTTACCGTTTGGCTTCGGTATCAAGAATATGCTTGATATAAAGCGCTCGTTGCACGGATCGTGTACTGTATAACACGTGATGACAAGGGTATTTTATAGCCAACATAATATAATAGGACCCGAAGTGGGTACTTACATTAGGGACCAAGATTTATAAAAAATGCCAGTCTCCCAGCGTTGTTGCTTACCCTGCCCTCTAGCGACGACTGTGGTGGCTGCAGATCAGCGTGGGCGCAGAGTAATCTCGCGCTCCACCCGGGCAAAGAGGCCAGGCCTCGGAACCCGTACCAGGACTGCACCAAAAAGACTCGTGCGATGCTGTCCACTGCCAAACTTACTCGCAGGCGGAGTTCTCGACGTAGTTTTCTCGTCCTTGAATCCTCGTCTTAAACGTGGAGAATAAAGTTCCGACGAACTATTGAATCGGAATGTTGATTTTAATAATTGGTTAATAGAATCCCACAGAGATTTGATAGTTATCTGTGTGTCCCTGTCTTCTTTAGCAATTATTAGTGTAATTATCAATAGTACTTCCTAGACAGGAAATAGCCTAGCCCAGTTGCTTTTGGCTCATTTCGTCGCTTTCCAAAATAGTGGTCCTATTTTCATATATATTTCCGATTTGGGTGCGGCCGCTGGCGCATCTACTAGCGTGTGGCGTGCAATTACTAGGAAATAGGTATTTTACCGTAGCTCCTTGCATAGTTCATCTGGTACGCCCTTTGTTGTAAACAAATAGCAAGGCCTTGAATTTCCCTTTCGTATAGTTTTCTACTGATGGGTCATTCCCAAATCTCCATAAGAACTCAGAGTCCAGCTCGATAATCGGAGGTACGTCATCAGTTGGAACCAGGGCCTCTGTTACCACGGTTGTGACCTGTGGTCGTGATGAGCTAATAAACACATTTGGTTCTGATTGAGTGCTTCTTTGAAAGGATTGTTTATTTATTTATTTTTCTTTAGTAACGGTTAAATCGTTGTCTGACGTTGTCATTACAGCGACAGTAAAAATATCAATGCCGGTGTGCCGGCATATTAACTTATTGTATGGTCTCACGTATACTAATAGGGTAACAATCCTTGTCGGGTATTCCATGTATACAGTGAAGTGACAATCCCACAGACTACCCGCATCACTAGTATAGCTTCACGTCTACTAATAAAGTAACAGTCCTTGTAATTGCTCGCAGTATTAGTCTTACACGTGAAGATTTAATGCGATATGGCCTCTTCTGGCCTCGCGTATACTTTAAAGTGATAACACTTGTCGGGCGGTATATCGCGTTTACGGTGAAGTGACAGTCCCACAGACTGCCCGCATCACTCGTATGGGTTCACGTCATATACTAATAAAGTAACAGTCCCATAAACTGCTCGCAGTATTAGCCCAGCCCGTGAAAAAACGCGCTTACCTATAGCTTGTGTTTTGAAGTGTTAACCCCAAAAGTTAACCGCATCAAAGCTAGGTAAGTAATTTCATCTGTATACATATTATTGAAAAACACTTGACTAACCTCTGAAACTCGATGTTGATCGAAGATTTTTCTCCAATTTTCTTAAGTTGTCATGATTACTTCCGTTCTCCGTGACACTAAACACTTTTAAATTTATAATTTAATAATTTACGATATTATTTGAAATTACTTTAAAATACGTGCGCTCCGGCAGAGCACTGAAATGTGAATGAGCAACGGAACACAATACCGACGTATATATAGACCGGAGGTGTGTGTACCCTCACCTAATAAATATAAAAAACTTTTATTTTTTAGTTTAGGGCTTTCAACTTTCAGTGCGCAATGGCAACACCGTATGTGTGACTACATGTGTTATGCTGATCTCGAGGACAAAGCATTAAGTATAATGTATCAATTGTAGCAATGTAGCTTAAAAATAGCATTATTTAACGAACTCCGTGATGCAGTAGTCTTATAAGTAGAAGGTCCCGGGTTCGATTCCCGACAGGGGTGATTTGGGAATTTTTAATCTATTGTCTCAGGTCTTGTCTGGTGGGAGGCTTCGGCCTTTGCTAGCTATTCCGGCACGATACTGTATTAAAACCGAGGGGTATGGGTTTAATAAAACTGCCTTTGGACGTAGGCTGGGGAGGAGTTTTAGGAGTTCAAAGCCCCCGAAATTCCAGACAAGAAGCGACATGAGGTATGTGTACATAAAAATTTCAAGCTCGCTCCGTTCGCAATTTTATATAGGCTTTGCTCCTATCATACTTTCTTAACAAACATATCTATTCATATAAAAATTATTGAATCGTGACATCTAAAATGTCACAATCCAATAATATTACAAGTTACAATTCAATTATTCTATAGGTTCTCGTTAGTCTAGTCGACTGCGGATCACGAGATCCTGGGTTCGATTCCCAGGTTGGGCAAAATAATTATTAGGTATTGGGGTTTTTTGTCAAGAAATTCTCAGTGCTATCTCGGAGTTGGTGGTACTTCAATCGGTCCCGGTATTATCATTATCATGTGACAATAACCGTTGAAGCCCGCCAACCCGCATTTGAGCAGCGTAGCGTCTAAGCTTTAAATCCTTCTCTCCTATGAGAGAGGAGGCCTGTGCCCAGCAGTGGGACGTTTAATAGACTGTAGTGGTATTCTGCAAATAAGATCTAGATACTTTATTGTGTACTAGACTGTTAGTTATTTTAGATAACGTATGTATATAATATGCACTCGTAGATTGGGAAATATACGATATACATTTATGATTTAATCTAGATTCATTCAAATATATTCGATATTTTTGACGGGTCGACAAAAATATGTTTATCTGATATGATATCCAGCTTTATGTTATCATGGTTGTATAGAATTATTTCATACACTATTCTTATATCCATTTTGCACGTTATGGAAATAGCAAAATAAGATGAACACATCTCTTTATACGCTATACTGACACGCTGTGCTTGTTTACTCGACTATTTATGACGACGTAGCATACAAAAAATTTTAAAGAGTTCCTTGCGATGTTTACGTGAAGAAGTAGGATTCTTAATATAATAGCTATAGAGTGAACGTTGAAGACTATCTAGTCTTAAAATTAATTTATAATCAGTTATACTGGTGTTATTTTTATGCCAACAAATTCGTAATTTACCTTAAGAAGGTACACAATTTAATTTTATATTACAAAATTAAGGAGTGTAACTAAACAGTAGCTACGAGTACTAACTTGCAAAGTTGCGAAACTTTCCAAGGCATTACTTAACGAAGAACGTTGCTTCGTCTCACGAAACGAGCGCTTTGAACAAAGTTATGAACTGAGCAGAGCTTAGCAGAGGTTTTCAGGTCCACTTTATTAAGAGACCCTCTCGTTAGACCCTTATCTCAATTCAAAACGTATTGGAAAGGCTGAGTGATCTGTAATATTTTGGACGTTATTTTAGCAGGCGTTAGGCATTTTCTGTGCAACTTACACGTCGGTATGTAAATATGTACCTACGTATTTTTTCGAAAGCGGCTCATTTAAAGGTGCGTCCAGACTTGAACATTTCACCGAACCGAACAGCGAACATTTCGGCGAACTTGTTACGCTCAATGTGGACGGCGCGCTTGGAGCGCTTGAGATGGGTTACTGCGTAACAGTTCGGCGAAACTTTCGCCGAACTGTTACGCAGTAACCCATCTCAAGCGCTCCAAGCGCGCCGTCCACATTGAGCGTAACAAGTTCGCCGAAATGTTCGCTGTTCGGTTCGGTGAAATGTTCAAGTCTGGACGCACCTTTAGAGATAGGTATAAAGTACGTTAAAGTCTGTAGAATAAGTAAAATAACTTTAAGAAAACAATCATTCGTTATAACCTTCTTAAAAGTCAATAGGTAGGTACTTACATAAAATTATATCATTATTAGCGAATTTAGTTTTGCAAAGATTTATGTTGTGAGTTGTCTCGTAATCGTAAAAACTTATGAGTTTTTAAGTTGTTACAATCTAATTCTTTTTTAACTTTGTTACATCTTCTTCTTTGTTACGTAATGAGATACGTAATAATTTATTTAATCGTAAGCTCATTTTGATCGAATAAATATTATTTTCTAGTCACGATATAGATAGGTACATATCTGTAAGTAATCGTAGTTACCTGTTACAAGTGTAAATTGAAAATTTAAAAAACCCCCGACATTCGCCATTTAGTGGCGGCGGCCATCTTGAATTTGCAACAGTGCTATTCTACTAGTCAAGCCCTTTCATTTGATACCCATATCAAGGGAGTTGTGAAAAAATATATCATCCGCCATTTTGTAGCGGCGGCCATCTTGGACCGATTTTCATCAAACATAGCTAAGAACACTCTCGACTAATTCACCTTTCAAACAAAAAAAACCGCATTCAAATCGGTCCACCCGTTTGAGCGCCACAGGGGAACAGACAGACACACACACACACACACACACACACAGACACGTCAAACTTATAACACCCCGTCGTTTTTGCGTCGGGGGTTAAAAATACATTTCTATATGCGAAGCACAATGGAAGGAGTGTTTCGTATTCAGCTTTCAGACAGGTTTGAAAGTTAACCTCAAAGTATTTCTCAGTTGGCTGACTTCTCAATGGCGTACCTACCTGCTCCGTGACTCGTGATCTTGCAATTTGATATAATAATCGCAATTCGCAACAATAAGTTCTTTGTAGAGTGGAATTGAGCTGATATCTGTATAATCTAGACTCCTTTAGCTTATGATTTTAACAATGAAATAACTGAAATGATATATATCTCCATCTCCAATAATAGTAGCGGAGAAATCAAGATTATTTTGATAGTAATTAAAGCCATCTACCACCGCCCCCACTACTGCCCTTTAACGTTCCACAGCTGGGCGCACAGGCCTCCTCTCAGATGAGAGACGTGGATTTACAGCTTAGACCCGCCACGCTGCTTCAACGCGGGTTGCTGGCTAGGATTGTCACATAGTAGTGTACAGTGGCGTGCACTCGATAAAAGCAGAAAAGCACTGCATACCCTGAAAAAACCAATGCTTAGCTAAAACGACAGCCCAGTGTCGATAATTTTTGAAACAAAGAAAAATCACAGTAGGATGAAACCCATTGGAAAAGGAGGAGAATATAATAAGAATTAAAGGAAAAATAATTTACGGGCGATCTGAGCTAGGGAAAAAAAATGGGGGGAGTTTTAAGGGTAAAAAACGGTTTATCTCGATTTCCGACAAAACTACAAGTCCTATAGAAAAAAGTCCAATGGCAAAGTTGTAGGTAATAAAAAGTTCAACAACTTTTGTATATACACTTTTTTCACTTAACCTCAAAATGTATGTGAAAAACTCAAAAAACCATATTTTTGGTTTTTTATTATTATCTTTTATAAAAACATTTTTTTTTTCACGAAATTTGGTGAAAACTTACCTTTTCATATCCCAAATACACTGTAATTTATTTGATTTGAAATGTTTATTATTTCTCCTTATTTTTACTTAATATCGAAAAAGCACCCTAATTTTCAATCGAAAAATCATCCGTCAAAATGTCAGCTTTTTTCAAAAAGTAGGTGAGCTTTCTGTTCGTTGAAATCTCTACTTTCCGATGGTGTAAAAAAAAATCTATATTACTATAGAAAATGTTTTCAGAAAATGCAAAAAATCGAAAAACCAGAATTCGAAATTTATTTTAATCATTATATACAATTTCATAAAAAATGTGACTGCTGCAATTTTTTTCAACTAAAGATTTGATTTATTAAATGCTAATTACATTTGTGTCACAGAAAACTCATAATATATAAAAATAAATGTAAATCGTACTATATTGAATTTAGATACTTTATTTTGATTACGCTATATAGTCATTACAATGTTTTTAAATGAATTAATCTTGTTATTCATAAATACTTTATCTTTAATTCAAATAAACTTTTACAAGTTTTACAAGTTTACGAAAAAAAAAAACCAAGAGTGTCGAGTTTTTATTGGCCAATACAAGGGTTACTAGCAAAAATTTAAAGATAAGTGATGAGCCATTGAAAACTGAGGACACAACTGTGTTCTTGGGAATAACCCTAGATGCAAAGCTTCAATCCATATAGCAACATTTGCTGGCAAGTTCAGCTCTGCTGCTTACGTTGTTAGGAAGATTCGTTAAAGCGGCTGATATTGAAAAAAAAAATTGGTTTTACAAAAAAGAGCAATTCGCGCAATTTATAATATAAAACCGCTGGATTCCCTTCGAGAAAAATTTAAAGAAATACTTAGGTATTCTTACAGTAGCTTCTCAATATATCTATAACAATATAATTTTTGTTAGGCAAAACATTCACAGTTACAATAAAAAGTGCGAATTACACGACAGGCAATTAAGAAATAGAAATAAGCTCGTGATTCCTCAGTTACGACTCAAAAAGGTCCGAAAGTCGTTTGTGGGAATGGGCGTAATGTTCTATAAAAAAATTCCACAAGCAATCTTAGACTTGCCTTTACACAAGTTTAAGAACTCTATTAAAAGTATTTTCTCAATTGAAGATTATATAAATGATAAAAAGTGTGGTTTTGACTCGTTCCATCAATGCGCGAGACGGCAATTCAATCATGTACTCAACATAAAATTGTTATATTGCTATTATTAATTTAAAAAAGTGCAATCGCCGAGTTTCTTACTGGTTCTTCTCGGTTGGAATGGCATTCCGAACCAATGTAAAACTTGTAAAAGTTTATTTGAATAAAAAACATTTCTATTATATTCTACTAGCGGTTCGCCCCGGTTTCACCCGTGGTACATATAATATAGCCTATAGCACTCAAGGATCACGTACATATCCAACGGTGAAAGAATTTTTGAAATCGATCCAGTAGTTCCTGAGATTAGCGCGTTCAAACAAACAAACTCTTCCGCTTTATTATATTAGTATAGATTCTATTCTATTCAAGATAAAGTATTTATGAATAACAAGATTAATGCATTTAAAAATATTGTAATGACTATATTATAGCGTAATCAAAATAAAGTATCTAAATTCAATATAGTACGATTTACATTTACTTTTATATATTATGAGTTTTCTATGACGCAAATGTAATAAGCATTTAATAAATGAAATTTTTAATTGAAAAAAATTGCAGCAGTCACGTTTTTGATGAAATTGTATACATATATAATGATTAAAATAAATTTCGAATTCTGGTTTTTCGATTTTTTGCATTTTCTGAAAACATTTACTATAGTAATACATATATTTTTTTACACCATCGAAAAGTAGAGATTTCAGCGAACAGAAAGCACATCTACTTTTTGAAAAAAGCTGACATTTTGACGGATGATTTTTCGATTGAAAATTAGAGTGCTTTTTCGATATTAAGTCAAAATAAGGAGAAATAATAAACATTTCAAATCAAATAAATTACAGTGTATTTGGGATATAAAAAGGTAAGTTTTCACCAAATTTCGTGAAAAAAAAAAATGTTTTTGTAAAAGATAATAATAAAAAACCAAAAACATGGTTTTTTGAGTTTTTCACATACATTTTGAGGTTAAATGAAAAAAGTGTATTTATAAAAGTTGTTGATCTTTTTATTGTCTACAATTTTGCTATTGGACTTTTTTCCATAGGACTTGTAGTTTTGTCGGAAATCGAGATAAACCGTTTTTTTCCCTAGCTCAGATCGCCCGTAAATTATTTTTCCTTTAATTCTTATTATATTCTCCTCCCTTTCCAATGGGTTTCATCCTACTGTGATTTTTCTTTACTTTTTATTATTTTTGAAGGGATTTACTCTGGTCTAACAAGAAAAGGAGCAGCAGAAATTTTAATACAACCGATTGCATACCCTGGATTCAAACCCTATGCACGCCACTGGTAGTGTAGTAGGTACTCAATAGTGATAATAACCGGGGCCAACGGCTTAAAGTGCTCTCCGAGGCAAAGGGGTTACTTACGGCCAACTATCAACTCAAACTGGAACTAAAAATTTCTTGGCAGAAAACCCAATGGCCAATACCCAACAATTTTCGGAATCAAACCCAAGAAATTGTGACTCGCAGTCGAACATAACCCCTAGACCGCCGAGGCAGATATATAAAAATATATTTTTGTTTATCAATTTGTCTCTATAAAATACAAGTATAAATTAAAAATTATAAACACCCCCGACATTCGCCATTTTGTGGCTGCGGCCATCTTGGATTTGCAATAGTGCTATTTTACTAATCAAGAAGCCCTTTCATTTGATACCCATATTAAGGGAGTTGTGAAAAAATATGTAATCCGCCATTTTGTAGCGGCGGACATCTTGGACCGATTTTCTTCAAACATAGCTAACAACACTCTCGACTAATTCACCTTTCAAACAAAAAAAAACCGCATTCAAATCGGTCCACCCGTTTGAGCGCCACAGGGGAACAGACAGACACACACACACACATACACATACACACACAGATACGTCAAACTTATAACACCCCGTCGTTTTCGCGTCGGGGGTTAAAAAGTTAAGCCTAATATAAGCCTATACCCAGTGAGTAGCTCAGATTACTCACGTATGGCATAAGCTCTTGATCGCGATTATAAACCCGGTTACGTTCCGAAGAAATATACTGGAAAGAAAACTGGGAAGTGCTCTTGTGTTATTTCAAACAATAATCATACTTGCCGTCTCGGAAATTGGTCCACGCGCCAGGTGACCCATGAGCTGGCTCTTATTTAGCCCAACGGCCAAGCCTAGCAATACAGAGGCAATATCACCATGCCTGTAGAGGATCATTTGGACGACGCGGACGTCTTACGGCTTTTATATCCGGACTTGCATTTTCGG
The DNA here is from genome assembly GCA_920104075.1 of Melanargia galathea. Taxonomy (NCBI): domain Eukaryota; kingdom Metazoa; phylum Arthropoda; class Insecta; order Lepidoptera; family Nymphalidae; genus Melanargia; species Melanargia galathea. The sequence continues at coordinate 7,645,043 of OV049864.1, forward strand.
AATTATCTAGATTCAATTGTGTAGCCGCCACTGATTACACAGTTTTTATTGCTTGGCTCAAAATGTGCGCAACATTTCAAGCAAGATGCAATTTTACACGCTTTATATTAGCTTCACCTGTATGTATGTTTGTAACCGACTTCTTTGAACGCGATTTTGACCCACTTTAAACGGTCAAATTTCATTCAAACTTTGTAGATTTATCGAGGACCGATGACAATACACTAATTTGATAAGTTTATTTATAGTCCGTTTAGTAACCACTGTAAGAAAGTACAAGCGCCGCAAAACCGCATAAAAAAGTATTTATGTCCATTGTCCATAGGTGGACACTGAAGTCAAAACGTTTTTAGGTGGATGCCCACAATAGAACATAGGGTTATTGTAGCTCCACAATCATGTAAAGCGTCCAGCTGAATCCTAGAGTCTGTTCAAAAAGAGAATCGGCGCAGGATTGGGGGCGCTGCTGTGCTTTTGTTTAGCAATACAAGTATAATGTGATAATACTATAGCACGTTAGTTCACTGTTTGGCCATGCCGATTCTGTTTTGAACAGACTCTACAACTCTTTTGTTATCGTTTGTCCAGTTAAATAGGATAGATTATACACTGTCGTAGGCTACTTGTTTCGCAAACTCTAGTGTCATAGTTTCAGGTCGAGGCGGTTCTAAAATTTGTGCAGCCTGATTGAAAGCATATGTAGGTAGGTAAAGGTCAATAGTTTATAGTTCGTTCGGTAACTTAGTGTCGGTACAGGCGCAGGTGCTCTTAGTATTCTGCTTTTATTTTTATTACTTTTTTTCTGTTTGTAATTTTTTTTCTATTCTAACAGAATCTCCAATAGTCTGCCAATCCGCACTTGGCCAGCGTGGTAGACTATGGTTAAAATCCTTCTCATTTTGAGAGAAGACCCGTGTTCATGAGAATATTATATTTTATGTTTATGGTTATATTGTAATAAAATACGAATATAAAAAAATATGAAAAGGAAAGAGAATTTTAATGAAAAAATATGGGTAGGTATAAAACGCCAAAACCCCTTGTGCCTGTACACTCCGCGCGGCATGCTTTGAAGTCACGGCGGTGTCTTTGGTAAAACACCGCGCGGCGGAGGCGGCTAGACACAAAAGGCGACCGTAAGAAAACGAACAGACTATACATTACCATTAAAACAAAATCGAAATGAAACGTAGGTAGAATACCCGAAATCCTATTTGAGCTTGTAATTGTCTCACTTATACTTTGCTGAAAGGCTGGGCAAAGGTCATGAAGGGATTATAAGCATTACCGTAGTCTTAGTTATTAGCGATGCCTGAAGCCACGTGAGATCACGTGGTCGTATTAAAATCTTGCTTATTACATTGCGAAACATAATTGACAATTATTTTACGCCAAAAGTTAATTTTGCAGGAAAGGTCAATATTGGTATACATACTGTGCCTCCTGTGACAGGTGATACAAGTCAAAAATCACCATTTTACAGGAGAGCAAAAACAAGATTAAAAAAATTCTAGTTCGCGATCTAATTGAGCTAGGTTAAACTTGAGTGCTTTCTTTTGTAGATAAAAACATTCACTTTCACCGTGTATTTAAATTTTTGCGGTAAATATTATAGTTTTAAAGTAATTCTTGGAAAACCTGTGAGTTGTACCCTTTTTAATTTCTAATCGATGCTAAAATTACGTGATAAATGATACAAGTACAGTTAAATTACGTTACACCTATATATTGTCTTCGTGTAAATTGATATACATAAAGTAAAAATATCTAATAACTCATTAGAATATATTCCCAACCCAATGGTGCTCAAACAAAGTATAAATGTAATATCTCAAAGATGAGATTTTTTTACTTATCAGTCCCCTATTTTAACAATTTAGCTGAATTGTATCAGTTTGCTAAAATTTTGGTCTTCTGAAAAATGTGTTAAATAATACAACTCACTAAAATGCATTTTTATGGTGCAAATAAATACAAGTTTTACAAAAATAAATCAACGTTTGTGAAACTTCTTCTAAACCAATAATTCACTAATAAAATACTAGCTGATGCCCACAACTTCATTTCGGGTGTATTTTTAGAAGTATCTTATATCGATTTCCAGGATGTAAACTGCAAAAATATAAAGGTTTTTATCTTCAATATGATGGACTCCCACACAAAGATTTAACCCCTATTTCTACCCCTTCAAGCCTTTATTTCGCAACAAAAGATAACTTATGTTGGTCTCCAAAGTCTAATTTATCTCTGTTGTAAATTTCATCAAAATCGGTTTTGCGGTTTAGGCGTGATACTATATGATATAATATACAGATAGACAGAGTTACATTCGCATTTATAATATTAGTATGGATTAAGTCCTTACATATTATGAAACTGGCGTTTTATCGAACTGGCTACTATGATCTCATATATCTTGGCGTATTCCAAATTTAAATTTATTTCAAAAGTGGTTTATGTATTTGTTTTTTGAATCTAGTGATTCATTTGTTTTCGCTCAATTTGATTTTTCTTTGACATCGATCTGTTCAAAAAATGGAAAACTTATCGCATTTTTTACGAATACGAGTTCCACAGTGGCACCAGTACTGCAAAAACAATTCGAAGGATTAATGATGAGTATGGGGAAACCCTTACTGTAAAAGAAAGCATGGTACGATTTTTGTTCCAACGTTTTTGTTCTGGAAATTTTGACCTAAAAACAAACCCCGTGGACGGCTGGAAACCCTAGTTGACAATGAAGAATTAAAGATGATTGTGGTAGCGGATCTATCGCAAACTATGTTAGAGTTAGTAGCAGGCTTCGGTGTGAGTAATATAATAATATTAATTCACTTAAAACAAATTTGAAAAGTGAAAAACTCGAGAAATAGGTACCTACCGCATGAATTGAGTGGAGCACACTGACAAACACGCATTAAGTGCTGCGTTACATTACTCAATTGTCACAATAACGACGGAATTTTGAATCGTATTGTTATCAGTGATGAAAAATGGTGTACGACAGTCAGAAATGCTCATCACAGTGGTTGAATCCAAGAGAACTGGCGAAACCCAACTGGTGAAACTGTCCCAAACGAAAGTTGACTCAGAAAAAACTGCTGGTGTGTGTTTGGTGGACCAGTGCTGGTATCATACACTATGGCTTCCTAAGATCTGGCCAGACAATAAAGATAGATCAACAGTTTCAAACCATGATGGAAACGTCAGCAGTTAAACAACCGAAACTGCTCATTTCTCTTGGCCAATGCTGTTAACTTAGACCAACGCTAGACCTCATACTTCACAACAGACAGTCGCTAAATTAAAGGTGCTGTGATTGAAATATCTCCAACACCCATCACTCTCCCCGGGAGTTTGCTTCAACAGATTACTACTTTTTTCGGAATTTAGTCAATTTCTTGCAAGGAAAACAATTCAATAAGAAAGTCCTAATATTTAAACTCTGTAAAACTCATGATCGCGCTCCTGAATAAAGCATAGCAAAACAGATATTACTTCTTATCGGTTGAAACAGTAATCTTGAAGTGGTAGGCTATTGGTACTGTCTTTATTGTAATCGTAATAGCGTAAGCTTTACCTCGTTTCAAACAATCCATAGTCTTGTATTCATCATCCTTGAATTCATTTTATGTAAGAAAAACGGGGAATATTTTCTTTGGTATGCAAAACAGATCGAACATCACACCACATCAACTTTCCAATGCAAGAGTAAGAAATTGCTTGAAAACATGTTGAATCACAAGTCATTTAGATAACAGTACCTACCTAAACTTTGCTGTTTTGTTTGAAGCTGTACGCACTAGTTGGTACCAATCTCTTTGCAAGTGAATAACCATACTCATGTGCTTCTTCTTACGCTCAATTAACGCATGGTTGGTGTCAATCTCCATAAGAGTATGACTTGACGATTTCACTTATATCATTTAGCACGTCTCCTTCTTCATACATTTTTTCTAGATTTGGTTTGAGTTTTAGATACAATTCAATTTATATTCGTTTACACAGATAATGTTGATTTGTGCACAATGATACAAGTCGAGATGTATCACTGATCACAAATTAGGCATAAATTTAGATTGTGATTATTAGGTATATGTATAATTGTACCCTAATCAGTTTTGAAAAAAATCTGTTCAAAGTGATATAACTCTAATTATATCAATATTCACGATAAATATACTAAAAATAAAATGTGAAAATTAATATAATTGCACTTATACCACGAAGCACGAAAAATAATGCATGCAGAAAATTACTTATTGAGGTTACAACTTGAAATATATCTATATGCACGATATTTTTGCAAAAATGCTGCCACTTATATCACTTTGCACAAAATTATCTCCGAAACTATAATAGTTAGAAGAACGTGGGTTAGACCAAAAAAAAGCTAATTTTTTTCTGATCATTTCTATGTAAAAATCTCAAAAAGGGTACAACTCGACTTAGATCACTCATCACAGGAGGCACAGAATTATAAAGGTAAGTAGAAAGTAGATAAACAGATAAAGATTTGGCCCTAATTGGCACAGTTGGCCGAGCATGTTGGTCCATTAAATTGCGCCAACGTGCATACATTAATATAAGTACGGCCAAGTGGTCGTTACGTGAACTTGTTGGCGGTGAATAAACATGTTCATATTGAAAGGAAATATCGGCACAAAGTTCTATCTCAAAGAATATCGATAGACGTTATTCGAGCACCTTAGTAGTTGAGACCCCCAAGATGCTCAAATGGTGATTCCGCTGTATAGAAGCGGTGTAAGATCGTGTTTCATGGCGATTCTTGCAAGGGACCTTTGTCCAACAGTGGACATCTAACGGTTGACACTACGTCGATGACATTGGCTAACTGTAGTATAGTTGATCAACAATTTTGCATTGCGCATAATCTCAACTGTCAAATAAAAGAGAGCGCGCTAACCTATTACAGAGTGCTTAGTCTAAGTTTGAAGCGCTCCAAAACTAAAAGTATACTAGAAGTTATTGATCGAATCACAAATGACTTCAGAGCAAAATGAACCAAAAGACTCTTATTTTAGGTCCATTTTACTCTGAAGTCATGGTGATTCGATCAATAGTATACTTATAGTATACTAAAATGTTTTGGAGCGCTCCAAACTGAGACTAAGCACTCTGATCGTGATAGAATCACGGTCTGTACTTATTCACTTCTACGCGCGGGATCGATTGGAATACGGCTCCGGTAGTGCGTAGGTAGGAGCCTAGTCTAATTAGCGTCGTTTAAAGCCTATCACCCGAGCAAAACTGAGCTAAAACGGAAAACATTTCGAAACTAGTGACGCCAAAGTGCTGGCTCAGCCGAGAACCAAAACTGACATAAACTAAAACATTTTATCGAGCAAACTGAGTGCTTAGTCTAAGATCGGAGCACTCGAAAACGAACTCGAAAACTATTGATCGATTTCAGAATAAAATAGACCTAAAATGGCTTGTATTAAGGTTTGAGTTCGCCAATACATTCAGCATTCGAACACAACGAGCGCCCCAAGCAGAAATGTTGTAAAATACATATTCGAACTATGGAATTAAGACTTTAAAATACGAGTATTTGAATTCATTTTGCTCTGAATTCACTTGTGATTCGATCAATAGTTTTCGAGTTCGTTTTCGAGTGCTCCGATCTTAGACTAAGCACACAGGCAATAATTTTTCTATTTCATAGAGAACTTACAGACCCACAAAGCAGACTCATTCACGACTTACCAAAAATCGCATAAAGCTCAATATTTCCCTTTTACTTTTACATATACATACATTATAGTGTCACGTACTATTGTGATGATACCAAAACTAAGAACGCGTTTAAAACTTCCACGCCCCAAGTCACGCAGCCAGCGGGAGGACTACTTCGTGCAAACGTGACTAGCTCACTCAATGGGCATCTCTGTTCCCCTAATATTGTCCTACACGAGTACTTTAAAACTCTGCACCTTTTATATCTGCGACAAAAATAAAACTATTTTCACGGAAAAAGCAGCATTTATTCGCTTTACTGTTCAAATTCTACCTACCTCGCAGAGGTAGTCTTTCAAGAAGACTCGTGCTGAGAAATCTCTCTGTTACATGCTCATTCGTATACTCTAGGGAAGTGTTGTTAACGCAATATTGACGCTTATTATTATTATTTTTTTAATAATATTAGCGGGCAAACGTGCAAGCGGGTCACCTGATGTTAAGTGATTACCGCCGCCCATGTACATTAAGCAGCACCTGAGGAACCACTAATGCGTTGCCGGCTTTTGAGGAAGGGAACTGGCTATTCAGTATTCAGCTCGCAGCCAGAACGCATCGGATACTTTGCGGCAGATTACGGCTGAAGTGTGGTCGCTAGCCAGGCGGCTTCGTGGTAGAATCCTTTTTTTTTTTGACGTGGTGGAAACCTTTTATAGGTACCCCCGTTCTGCGGCCGAATGCGGCAGAACGAAGGTTATGTGGGACTCCAACCAGGTATACCCACTAAAACCACCACGGCATGACCCTCATGCTGTCTGTGCTGGACGCCTGGGGAACCCAAAGTATGCATCCCAGGTGTCCGGCAGCCGCCCCAGCTGGGGCTCCCGCTCGCCTCTGGGCTGTCCCTCCAGAGGCTCGCGCCCTCCCGTAATTTTTTAACGAGGTTTTCTTCCTCCCGCGATGGGCATCGCTGCCCTCCGCCCCGGGGTGTCTCACCCCCAGTTTCATCCGCAGTGCCCTCTGCTAATCAGAGGGACACGCGGAGAAACCGCCCTCCGCCAGGTCATTGGCCATGGCTAACAATATCCCCGTAGGAAAATTATTAACCATGTTACCGGGGCGCACCGGCCCGAATAATGCTCTTCCCCTCGGACGTATCCAAGAGGACCAGCAGCACCCAGGCACACTTGGAGGTTACCTGGCTAGCACCCCTCGTGGTAGAATCCTACCACAAAGCGGTGATATCATCTAGATTAAGTTGTGTGGTATCAGGCACAATGACCCGTAGAGGGGACTGAGAGCGTCAGGGCCTTGTTAGAATATTGGCAGGGTGCACCGCGCGCAGGTGAGGTTGACTTTGGTGGAATTTGGGCTACTTACACCCCAAAGCCTTCAAATTTATTGCGTGATAATAAATAATTAATTGATCGTTTAGATTCAAGGTGTTATTCGACATTAATTTCCAGTGGAAGTATTTGTACAACACGCAGTTCAAAATTACTTGCCCACCTAAGATAAAAAATTATAGGTAGGTACCTACCTGTTTTGAAGAAAAGTAGCGAGCAGACAAAATAAACAACCAAATAGAAATACATTGTGGCAATTCACTCGGGCGACGTCACGACAACATATGTGACTAACTGACTAACAATCTACTACGTGCTCGCGATTCCAACCAGACCGACAAACCTATTAGACAGATTGCCTACTTTAAATTATATTTCAAAATTTTATTTATAAAGGAAATAAGGTAAGGCAGAAATAATAGGTAAGTCACACAGAATGTAGAGTTTACTTACTGCTTTAAATTAAACATCAGTCCTTTTGCGCAACTTTGCATTAAAGTCTTTAATGCAAAGTAGAGCAACAGGACTGAAGTACCAGTTCGAAGAACTAACTGTAAAGTCAACTTAACTTGAGCTGGAACATAATATCATTAGATTAAAATTTTAAATCCTAAGTTTCTATAAGAATCTTACGTTTGTTTCTTTACCTACTCTCGCCACTTAAATTAAGTAGTACCTAGAAGTCCTAGAACCTTTTTTACCAAGGAAATTCGCAACGCGTACTTGGCTGCTACGCGACCGTGGTAACAATATACTTTACCCTGAATATTTGCTATGGTCATGGCTGTGCAGTGTACAAGGTTCCTAATTGCGTATCTACTCTTTATCACCCTGGCGAAATTGCTGGAATCAGCTAATTTAGTTTAAAAAGAAAATTCTACCCTGTTCATAGCTCTATGTCTTGTTCCATAATAACATCTGTGGAAGGCCGAAGTTAATTCGGTGCGGAAATAAAATTAGCCAGTGGGAGTGGGAGCAACGACCGGCATCAACAACAAAACTTTTTTTTTTAATAAAAAAAGTTTAAGCTGTAAAGCGTAGTAAAAGCGACGCAGATACAGCTTGTTTCAACAGCTCAGTTAAAATCATTAATCATTTCATCTATTTCAGTCCGATACTAGATAGAGTTTAGTCCATTAAAGATTAAGCTGCCGTCGAAACAGTGGTCTGCATAAATAAAAGTTGTGTGGCCATGTAAAATAACAGCCGATTCAATTACCGATTCAGAGCGCCGTGCTGCACTGAAGGTCTCAGCGCGGTCTTCCCACTTATCCCAGTGGGAAGTGGGAACTAAGGGCGGAATGCCATCGTCTATTCTAACTCTCATCGTCTATTATAGCCAGTCATATCAACACAGATAAGAGCTATCTATCCACCTACCTTCTTTAATCTGTGGTTTCAGTACGATGTAATAGAGAAGAAGAATCTACGGAACTATTACATCTGCAACAGCCATATAGCTATTACCTGCAGTATTCAGATCAAGAAAACACTGACAAAGAGACTTCATTAAAAATAACTTATATCTACCTAGATAAAAATAACTTAAGTAGATACTTAGTAGTAGTAGTAACTTTCAAGAAAAATCCCTATTTTAATAATCCGAATCTATTTTTGAAGACATAACAGGCCGTTAGCAGTTACCACGTCTTGTTCCTTAATAGCACAAGTAGGTATCTGCCGATAGTCGCAAATCGACACATTGATCGATAGCTATCACCTCTCGGCCTCGGATCGTCGGATCGAGATAAGCCATACCTGCGTCTCAGTTGCTTTGTGATCAATCTTGGTATCTACTTCAAACTACCTATCACGTTAGGTTTGAAGACACGCTATTAGGACGTGGATAAAGGTTCTTTCTTTCTAATCTAAAGCTGTGATTATTCGATCGGAAACATCATGAAAATGACAATAAGTCTTAAAGACCTTGCAAATTGTACTGAGAAGGTTTCTGAGTATATTTGCAAAACAACCTCAAATGTTGTCTCTAAAGCCAAATTTAAGCAATAATTATTTTTCGCCGCTAGAAAAAGTGTAAAAAATTCCAAAATAGATGTTTATCTACAACCTAATTGGCACCATTTTACACCAATAGGAAAAGAAAGACGTGACTGGTAGAAATTTTTCCGGTTTGATCGATTGCAAGTTGTTTCAGATTAGATTTGGTTATAGATAGTTAGTTAGATTTTACCGGATTTCATCGGCGTATCTTTCTTCAGAAAGTTGTTACTTCGGACTATAAAGTAAGTAAGTAGGTACTTACTCTATCTACTAAATATTACATTCACAAAATGGCCACAGCGCTTTTCTCAGAAACAGATGGATTTAATCAGCGAAATCGATTTGTTTAAACAAAGCAAAAAGTCCAGTTTTGAGATCCAGTGGGTACTGAGTAGATATAGGTTTAACATAATACCTAGATAGATAATAATAATCGACTGACCTAAATAATATGTAAATAACAGATACTTATTATGATGTCATCATCATCAACAAATCGATATAATTTCATTACTTATGGAATTGGCTGGATCATAGAATAATGAATAAGAGGGAGAATTGCCCTTTACATCAAATTGTATGGAAACCTGCTGTCGTTAGTTTGTCCCCACCACTTGCTACAAAATGCTATATTGCATACTGATAGATCAGTGCAAGCAGCACCAGCAAATATAGACTTTATCGTTTAGTACACAGTTCAATTTCAATCACCGTGCATCAAACGTTGTCGACGTTGAGTAAAGGCGCCCGTTCCATGAAAGGTCAACAAGTACTTACCATTGTGTCCTAAGACCGACCGATTCTATGTTTGATTTCTACTAAGCAAGCAATGGATTTTGTTCATAATGAGATACAGACTTCTCAATTTAACACTTTTTGAGCATAATGTAAATATACATAATAATGTTTTCTTGTTTTTTTATGGAAAATAACAACAATAACTTGTACTTAAGTGTGAAATGAGATGCCATCTTTCGTGTGATTCTCTTTTTTGCTTGATTTTTTTCAAACAACCACTGAACAACACGGCATTTTGTTAAAAATCGAGAGCGGTGAAGCGATCGGTGGACGACATTCGACTAAAGACAGAAACGGTTCTCAGGTGTATTTAACACCAGAAAAGTTCTCAGGAACCACGCCCCCTTGCCATATCTCTTCTTATTCATTTATCTATGGGCTGGATTTACCTATTTAAAAGCGTTCCACAAACTATAAAATCCGATGCTCATTTATATTTTTGGGTGCTTACTGAACAAAATTTTATATTTACTCTAGCGGCACGCTATGATGGCCGGTTTGACGTTTGTCCGCTCATGAAGTTCCGTATTAATTGATAACGACTTTGAAGGAAATAATTGTATTACTTTATTGACGATAGTGATGTGCAGAGATTCATAAATTTTATCGAATGTAGTTTTAGGTTTAGGACTCAAAATTTATTTATTAAATTGATTTCTTAAATGTATACAAGTGTAGAAAAATCAGTTTGCACCATTTAAGGGGTGAATGTACTTGTGAATATGAACAATTTTCACTATGTGGACAAACCTCTGAAATCGCAAAAAAATATCAATAAATTTTTAAAAATGGAATCTAATACGATCGTCACATAGGATCGCTGGCTAGCACAACTACTACCTCCGGCAAACTCGCGTCAATGCTCAATGCAAAACAAAGCAGTTTCGAATTGACGTTGCTTCGAAAAGTATAAACTGTCAGTGCAATGCGATTGTGATATAGTTTTGACCTGGCTTTGGATTTCAAATATTGATACTGCATTACTGTTGACCCTTGCTCGTTAATTTGGACTCTGTTCAAGCCCTTTGTTGTGGATTTCGTCGATATGACCGAACGTACGCAGAGAACTGTTCTAAATAGTCAGACACGTGAGTTCGTAATACGCCTTCGTAACTATTTCGATCGTGAAGCTCAAAATGGAGGGCCAATTTTACCTATAACGTCAGTGGTTGAACGCGTAGCTGATGCGCTTAATATTGGACAACGAACTGTTAGACGGATAACTAAAAAAAAATATGGCGAGACTGGCACAGAAGAAAATAAACTTCACACACCAAAAAAGAGAAAACGAGCAAAACCAGTCGTAGGCATCGATAGCTTTGATGCCGATGCTATCCGAAGACATGTTTACGGCTACTATTTACAGAAGGAGTATCCAACAAGAAAAAAGTTGGTGCATTCACTGAAGGAAGCTGGATTATTCTTCGGTGGGGAAAGTTCTTTAACGAAGATTTTGAAGACCATTGGATTTCGATACAAAAAATGTAACAAACGCAAAATATTGATGGAAAGATTTGATATAGCGATGGCAAGGTATACTTTTTTACGGCAAGTGAAAGAAATCAAAAATTGGCAAAATGTTGTGTTCTTGGATGAAACATGGCTTAATGCTAACCATACTGTAGGCCGTTCTTGGAACGATGACACAGCAGCATCTACTTCCAAAGTTCCTGTAGGAAAAGGATCGCGACTTATAATTTGTCACGCCGGAACCATCAACGGGTTTGTCGAAGGTTCTCTCATGGCTTTTGCGTCAAAAACCACTGGAGACTATCATGAAGACATGAATGGAGAAAAGTTTACTGAATGGTTTACCTCAATGTTGTGTAGCCTCCCTGAACCATCTATTATAATTATGGACAACGCCCCATACCACTCGATGCAAATTGACAAGCCACATGCCCAATCCCAAAAGAAAGCTGATATCGTCGCATGGCTTCGTAAAAATGGCGTAGATGCAAACATGAATATGTTAAAAGCGGAATTAGTACGTCTTTTAAAAGAAAACAAACCAACCAAGATCCGATACGTCATTGACGAAATAGCATTAGAACATGGGCACCGAGTTATACGGTTACCGCCTTACCATTGTGAGTATAATGCGATTGAGTTGGTGTGGGCTCAAATTAAGGGATATGCTGCAAGACACAATACAGAACCCCCATTTACCACAAAAAAAATGCTAAAATTATTAGAAGAAGCTTGTGAACATGTGACTAAAGGAGACTGGGAAAAGGTTGTGAATAGAACTGTTAAATTAATAAGGGAAGATTATGAAAGAGATGTGAAAATAGATAATATTATAGAAAACGAACATATAATTACTAATGTATGTGATGATAGCCTGATAGCCTGTATATGATGATATGATAGACGACAGTGAAAATAGTAGTATGGACGAATCTGATTAATTATGGCCTTTTGTGGCACCTTTTTTGGTATCTTTTGTATTCATATGTTTCTTGTGTGCATATAAAGTATGTATATTCATTTTCGTTCAAATATTCAGTTCGTTCAAATAAATTAAATAAACATATACATTTTTGTTTTATTAAACCTATTTAATCAGGTACAAAAACAAAACTTAATTGTTTTTTGTTCGAGAATAAATTGACATTCCACATCACTATTGTAATGTGTCAAACCGGCCATCATAGCGTGCCGCTAGTATAGTGATACCTTACATAAATACGTTTCAATGTAACAAAACCATTATCAGCGAGATAAAACCATCCATCTTTCAGATAATACGTAGGTATGTGATTTTAAAGACGAATGATCATTTTCTCGAAAAGTGTCTGTAACATCGCACAGCTGATTCGTAATCTATTTTCTTTAATTTGGTATTGTATTGTAACTGATTGACGAGAATCATACACATCATCACATCTCCAGGCAAAGGCTTTTTACAACTTTCTCTGGCCACCCAAGTTGGTCTGGCAGTAAAAAGTTCATCTTCCCAACTTTTCTTTACCCCGTTTTCGTAACCCCCCAATTGGAATGGATTCTCGGTTGGAATGGCATTCCGAACCAGTGGTAGATTCAATTGACGATTCAGAAGTACCTACATTTAAAAGTTTATTTGAATAAAAAAACTTTTCTATTCTAAAAAAATTTCTTTGTAGGTTGTCTACTCCTGTTCCAAAGATGCAAAAAGATTCTCGGAAACCAAATTGAAAACACATAAACATTGTGAATCAAGTTGAATTTTCTTTTGTCCTCAGCTATAACACCCACAATGCATATTGAAGTTCAAGTGGCCCTCAACTTCGTCATATCGTACCTGTACAACAAGCTGCCGCGGCGGCGGGTCAACATCTTCGGGGAGGAGCTGGAGAAGGCGTTGAAAGACAAATTCCGGGGGCACTGGTACCCGGACCGGCCGTGCCGGGGCTCCGCGTTCCGGTGTCTGAAGACCGGCGGCCCTTTGGACCCGGTACTGGAACGCGCGGCGCGGGAATCCGGCGTACCAGTACGAGATGTCCTCGAACACCTTCCGCGGGACCTTGCTGTGTGGGTCGATCCAGGTAATTATTCAGATTCAAACCTACATATACGATTATTTGTGCTCTCAATGCGGAACTAAGTTAGGCTAGATATTAACCATAGGAATCTTGCGCACTCAACGTCTTTGGCGTAAGTAGTATTTGCCTGTTGGTACTATTGAATTTACCGACTGTTGTTGAAGTGTTTTAACATGTTCCCGGGACTAAACTAAACTGGATCTTTTAAATGAACCTGTAGGTACATAGGAATCTGGCACGGTCAAGATCTATGGCGTAGTATTGCCAAATATTTGCCCGTTGGTATTGAATCTACCAACCGTTTTTAAAGAGTTTCAAAGACGTTGCCGTCACGCATTGTTTCTTTCCGGTCCTTAGTAACTAATTGTCAGTCAAATACCATTATAATAATTTACCTAAATGTTAATATTAATGCCTGAATGTAAACGTACCGTAACGTAACGTAAACGTAACGTGTAAATTATTAGAGCACCCACCATGTACCTATATATTAGGTATAGGGAGGAATATATTATGAACATTGAACGCTGATTGTACGCGGCTCTAACCGGTGTGTTTCTAGTTCAGGCCTTGTCGCTGACATTGTCTGAATTAGCTTCTTCCGATCAGGCCGGCAATCACTCCGCACTCGCTAAACACGCATGACACAGCTGTTTCACAATATTATGACCTTTATGGTTGTTTCTCACTGCGTCATCTAAAAGTGCTCAACTTTACCGGACTGAATCCGCGACTTCGTGAAAAGTTGTTTTTTAAATCCCTAGGTCCTAGGTTCCCTTAGAACTAAGATATTTTTAATAACCTCCCTGGCGCAGTCGTGAGCGCTGTGGTCTTAGAAGTGGGAAATAGAGCAGATTCTTGCATGTTCTAGGTTTTTAAGTTTTTATGGTGCAGGTGGTATTTTTATTTAATCTATACTTATTTGGTACCTATATATAGATCATAGATAGGATTTAATGATAAAATCTTTTTGAAATCAATTTATTTATTGAATAATTATTTTGTTTTTTTTTTTTTTTTGCAGGAGAGGTGTCATACCGCATCGGAGAGAAAGGCGCGGTAAAGGTTCTTTTTAGCAGCGACGAACGCGCCGCTGACGAAAGGACTGATAGAGAGGTAAGAGAAAAAGGAAAAAACTTTTATTAAAAAACTAGATGATGCCCACGGCTTCGCCCGTGTGGATTTAGGTTTTTAAAAATCCCGTGGGAACTATTGATTTTACAGAACAAAAAGTAGCTTATCTGTAGAAACCCGTCCCCAAAACGGAAAAATCCCGTGGGATCCCCACGATTTCGGAATACAATTCCTTACAGCATCAGGGTTGAGGAGTTGGATATGTACCTACTCGAGTTCATTCAACGATAAAGTCTTTAATTGGTATCCCCAATATCAATTTAAATAACCGAAAGTTTCTAAAACCCATTAGTTTTGGGGATTAGGTCCCCTACAGCATCAGGATTGAGGAGTTGGAATCCAAATTTTTTATAGAACAGGGTCGCAATGTTTCTCTATCGATTAAAAAAAAAATTACGCAAATCGGTTCAGAAATCTCGGAGATATCGGTGTACATAGGTAGAAAAACACAACTCCTCCTTTTTTGAAAGTCGGTTAAAAAAGTAGCCTATGTTACTCCCTGGTTAATTCTCTACTTGTATGTGAAGGTCCCGTCAAAATCGGTTCAGCCGTTCCGAAGATTAGCCCGTTCAAACAGACAGACAGACAGACAGACAGACAGACAGACAGACAGACAGACAAAAATTTTAAAAACGTGTGATTCGGTTATGGTAGCGTTCAAATAACCATATGAGCTTAATATGAGGTAGTTATTTCGATATTACAGACAGACACTTCAATTTTATTTATTAGTATAGATATGGCACACACTACTTACCTACCTATAGCTTAATAGGTGAAGGCCGTCTTGATGATCTTCCTGGACTACATGCTTTATCTATACCCTCTATACCCAAGGGCGTCGTCAGCCGATGGCCAGGGGGGGGGGGGGGGGCGGGGGGGGGCAAGTTGACGATTTTATAATTTATAGTATGGGAAAAGTACAAAGTATTGTTGGTACAGTCCAGAGCTTTTGAAGCTGGTTACGAGCTCTTAATTTATTTTCGAATCAGAATTTTTCACTGACCTCATTTCCATTTGCGCCAGGTTTAATTTAGATACTTAATGCAAAATATAGCATATCTATATTTTTTTTAAACTCTAGGGGGGGCAGCTGCCCCTCCCTGCCCCTACCTGGCGACGCCCATGTCTATAACCATAAAACGGTACTATGAATGACTGACAAACAATGCACAGTTTAAACTGGTGGACCTAGAAAATATTCGGAGGAATCATTCTCTGAGTAGGTACCGTAGAGGATACTCTAGAAATCTACTAAGGGATAAGTATTTTGAAATTCCATCTAAGCGGGTGAAAAGGGATAGTAAGTACCTACTTATGAAGGGATATATGATATTTTTTAACCTTAATCCACGCGAACGAAGTTTACGGCTTTGTTGGAGCGCTAACGTTCAAAGCGTTCCATCAGGATATATAAACTAAGAGAGAGATGTGAGAGTGATTAGCGTCCCCTCGGTCCGCAGGTGACGCGCGCGTTCAACCCGGAGGCGCAGTGCTTCCGGCCGGTGGAGCCGGCGGCCGCGCCGTCGCCGCCCGCGCCCGCCTTCTCGCCGGGCCCGCCGTTCCGCGCGCAGCCGCTCACCTTCACCACGGCGACGTTCGCGCAGACCAAGTTCGGCAGCACCAAGCTCAAGTCGAGCAGCAAGCGCGCCAACCGCATGTCGCCCACCGAGTTCAGCAACTACATCAAGCAGCGCGCCGTGCAGCAGCAGCTGGCGGCGCGCGCGCTGTCGCCGGCCGCCGACCCCGCCGCCTACTTCGTGGCGCGGCGCGAGGCGCCCGGCGCCCCGCCCGCGCACCCCGCGCACCTGCTGCTCGCCAACTGAGCCGCGCCCCCCCGCGCCCGCGCGGTCCGCTCATAGAGTCTTTACTTTTTTACGAGAGAGACGCGCGCCGCGATTTATTTTTTTATTTTTCCGCGGGGGCGTCCCGCGCCGCCCGCCGCTTGTGATATCCGTACGATTTTCCATAACTTTTTGTATTCTCGTTCGTTACGTCGATGTGTAAATTTATCGATAGGAGCGACGATCGGCCGAGCGACTCGCCGGCGATTTATTTTCGTACCGTTTAGAGCCGAGTCGAGTTTAGATGTCTTCGTTCGATATCGATATGTAATATTCGTAGTTTAAGGTAGCGAAGGGCCGAGAGGCCGCGTGCGCTTACGACGTACCTTCTATAGAGCGAGCCTGTATACATACGTCCTCCGATCTAAATGAATACTAATATTTAAATATGTATACATTATAATATATATTCGTACGCAAATCGTCTAATTTTTCACGTGGATACGAAATGCCAATAGAGAAATTACGTATTTTTAATATTGAAAATTGAATTCATACTATCTAAGTATATAGCGTACTGGTATGTATTGTACTCATGTAATAATGTTTGCATATCCGTGGGACGCGGTCGGACGGCGCGTCGGAGATCTCACCTAGTGTAATCGCCACTCGTACGATTGTACCCTTATTATAATTATAATATTATACATAATGTACTATAGGATTAGCTACGTTTCAATCTAACAGTATTTTTTTAAGAAGATATTAGTCCTCGTGTACATTGCCCGCCGACCGCGCCGCGGCGGCCGGCCTTAGTCTGTACGGTATATTTATATATTGTTATAAAAGACATGGTGAATAATTATGGATAAATGATAGAAAAAATATTTCTCAATTCATAATCTAACGGGTGCATGCAAATTCATGGAAAATAAAGTTCTATGTGTTATAGTATTTATCTTTTTTATATTTCACTCGGCGAGTTGAGTCCAGTGTTTCAATCGAGGTCGATGTTAGCGATAGGTAACTGTGCTTAGGTATGCGATACGCGATATATGCGATATGCGGGTAGTCAGCTTGTCGTTGGTTGCGACGCTCGAGCGCCGGTGGCATTCGCCAATGTGGATCCACACCGCATGCACGTCTAGGCAAAATCACATAAAAATACATTTGATACGTTTATAAAACTGTAAAATTCGCTTCGGAATTATTAGATTAATATAAAATATATTAAGTTATATCGCGCTGCACGCCGTATGGATTCACGTCAATGTTTCGATGCACAACAATGACAAGTTGTATATACGGAGATGTGCGACTATTTTTTTACTATTTTTATATTTTTGATTTAGATTAAGTCTAGTTGTATGATTTCGGTACCTTTAATATTGTACTTTATTGATATGTCCTATTCTTATTATATTACGTAAAGTAATTATAGGAGCTCGATTGAAAAACTGGCCAATATGCCACAGTATTTTGTAGATAAAATCTATAATGTAAGTTTAATATAATACAACTAGTGTAACGAGATTTTTTATTAATAAAGATACTTTTTATTTTTTCTTTCTTTTGTAAGATATATTCGATGGAAGTGTTAAAGATAGTAATAATATATTTGCATAATAATATAGTTAAAGCGGTTCTCCTGTCCGCTAATATAATTAGTCAATAATAATTTTTCATATTGTTGTACGACTTTTTAAGTTTATATTAAAATGTTTTGTGCAATCTACACGTGTCTTTATATTTTGAACTCATCTACCCCGCTTCTCCAAAATATTATAAATGATTTTTGTAAATAAGGCACTGATTCTTCTGAGTCTTGAAATAGTGATTTTGAAAACATATTCACCAAGTTTTGCATTTATAATATTAGTATAGATAGTATAAAAGCTGTGATAGCCTAGTGGTTAGGACGACCGACTTCTAATCGGGGGTCGTGGGTTCGATCCCGGGCACGCACCTCTAACTTTTCGGAGTTAAGTGCGTTTTAAGTATTTAAATATCACTTGCTTTAACGGTGAAGGAAAACATCGTGAGGAAACCTGCACGCCTGAGAGTTTCTCCATAACGTTCTCAAAGGTGTGTGAAGTCTGCCAATCCGCTTGGCCAGCGTGGTAGACTATGGCCAAAACCCTTCTCACTCTGAGAGGAGACCCGTGCTCTGTAGTGAGCCGGTAATGGGTTGATCATGATGATGATAGATAGGTAGGAAAGTGAAACTGTGATTGGTTCTCAGAAATCGCGTTTTGGCCTGGAACCACTTGAACGATCCGGGCGTACGGATGAGGCATAACAAAAATCGCGTCCCACGAGAGTGCTACCTAAACGTTTCGAAACAAAAGTACTTGATTTTTTCTTACACATTTATGTAATTCAGTACAAAAAGTGAGAAAAAAATACAAAAAAACCAGCCAAGTGCTAGTCGGGCCTGGCTCTTTTAGGGTTCAGTACATAATTATAATTATGAACAAGATAATATTTTGGGTGTAAGAAATAATTTCCTAGCTTGACATAGCAACAAACCGTGAAAGAAAAACCAAAAAAATGTTCATTTGTTTTGGTCACAGTTTACTCTAATGACGGTACGCTAACTACTTTATGAATCGTTGTTTTCAGTATTTGTTGTTTAAATACAGTAGATACATTGTACATGATATACTGAAATTGTATATTCCTAACTGGTTTCCTAACTTTGATGGCTCCTCATTTCCTTATTTTTTAAGCCAAAAATTTTAAATATATTCATACTCTGCTCAATGAGCTCTAAACAATGATACCCCACAAGCTAGGGTAAGAATTTTTTTTTGCCGGCTTCTTTTTCATGTATGGGAGCCCCCCTGAAAAATGACCTTTTGCGGACAGACAGACCTTTGGGTACGGACTACGGAACCCTAAAAAGTATAACAAATTATTTATAGACGGCATCTTTTTTAGTCTACGCGAAAGTTTAACTAATGGCGGTCTTAATTTTCCACTAGATGGCGTTATTTTAAAGTCGAAGTGAGAGATTAACTAATATGCCGCTAGATGGCGTTGTTTTAAAGTCGAAACTAATTTCAGCGTTAAAAAAACTAAAGTTGGTACCGCCGATTAGGGACAATCATTTAAACGTATTGATACATTTTCACGGCTAGGCTTACCTCTGAACCGATCATAGATAATACACTAATATGGAACCGATCTTGATTTGTACCCGGGAAGGGTACGTAAGTAAGTCTAAGAGTAAGTATAAGCAAGTCGTATTCATACTGTATCCATCTTATCCAAGCTGCATAAATAATACATTTGTGAAAAGGAATTGTTAAAATGAAAAAATCAAAACTTTTATTAAGTCACTTTATTGAAACCACAAAGATGACAAAAATAAACCTCATCTATGGGCAGATATTATGTATGCGCAATTAACCTAATATATGTAAAAAAAGGTATAATTAAACACTGATATTTTTTTCCAAATACGTAAGTTTTAAAACATAAAATACTTACTTCATTGATTTTATTTCAAGATTTGATACTTGTAATAAACTATACACTAACGATGATTCCACGTAAGTCAACATTCATATTCTTCATAATATTATAATAATTTATCTTCAATTTTATATGATAATTGCAAACGATAAGACACTTGATACATATTGAATAATATGCTTATTTATTTACATAGAGATTTATCGAGAGCAAAGAAATTTTACTATGAGTTTCAAATAAGAAGTTCATCGGCAAGGTATTTCATTCGCGCATGTTGCTAAACGTATAAAAAATTATACGAGCCCCAATTTTTACCACAAAAAATTGCGCTGTTTTTATTCATAAAGAAAAAAAAAAGTGGGTAGACCAATAAAAAAATCTTGAAGTACAAGTTTGACAGGTAGATGGAGCTTCTTATTTCAAACACACAGTAATATAATTTCAATAGGAATATGAATATAATGTTAATATTAAAGCACTGGACAGACAAAGAGCGACAAGAGCCACGTCACTGTCGCGTGCTGTCTGTCCAAGTCTTTACTGCAATAGTACAGTCCTCGCCAATCTTTATGGCCGACATACTTGCGTTTCGATGCGCAAAACGCAAAAAGGCTGTAGCGAGAAGTTAGACAATAAATACAGGACATAAGGAGACCGCTTCCGAAAACTTAGCGCTATTATTATACCACCTAAACACAACCCAATACCAATAACCATTTGCCTTATAGGGTAGGTACTAGGTATCGCGGGCCGAGGCGCGCAACGTTAGGTATCTACTCGTAGGTAACGCAACGTTCGTTGATCTCCAGGATCAGCTGATTTTATTTGAATTACATTATGAACAAAAAAATACAGGAAATATTTTTTTGCAATTAGTTCTGTTTAACCCCCCCAAAACTGGTATTGCACAAAACATGCAATTATTTTTTTTGTAAAAACGATTTTTTTTTTCGTTTTTTTTTTATAGTATCTTACAGTAATCATTAGTACTTTCACCTGTCTTCGTTTCCGAGAGCGTTCTCCTAATATCCTGTATATACTCCCTATAATATTCGTACACATTAACTTGAACTATACAGATTGGCTAGAACTGTATTTTTACAATATAACAAGTTCTTTTTAGCATCAAACTTATTTTATTTACATGAAGCTAATTGGTATTAAAAGATAATAGGTGTTTTAAATATATAATAGTTGTTTCATTTGGCACGGTTTGTCATAGAATAATAATATTATTATTATTCAATTATTGATTTGAAAAGTTTTCGACATTAAAATTTTTTTTCGAATTATAATATATTAATCATAATTTATCATTTTTTATTTTGTATATTATTCAGTAATTCAGTTGAATGAAATATTTATGCTAGATTTCGTTATATTTTTGTTTCTATAAAGTCTAACATAAAAATTAAAAAAGTCGATGAAAATAGGCCACTTCGAAGAATAGCCATAGATGAGGATATACACCTTTAGTGGTTAATTTAGTTTGTATAAAATATACATTTGAAATTACTATGAAATAATCAGTACATTTTAGTAAAACTTAATCAAACCTTTCCTCTTTCGAACTTGTCAAATTCCTAATTATCATTTCAAGTATAATATATTTACACACTAAAATAAAATAAAAATTACAACTAAACTCAAGTTCTAAGTAAATTATGTCTCGATAATATTAAAAAGACATGTCGTACTTACAAAATATAAACAGTGACTGATACTGACTATTTTCAAAATTTTGGCCCAATTCCAATATTTAAGTAAAATAAAAATATAAATCGAAGGAAGCGAAACTAAAAATATATAATTTCACTCTGATCAGCAAAATTTTTTAATGACATAATAGTAACTAAAGCATTCACGGTCTCCGTACCAGCTCAGAGGGAACCATAACTAATAACGTGCTAAAACAAAGTCCTTATAATAACGGATAAAAAACAATAAATAACAAAATACGTGAGCAAAGACCCAACATAGTATTTAAAATGAACCATTAAAACACTATTTGCCCAGCGGCAACCGAGGAATGACAATGTATTATAAAAGATACTACAGTACCGTCGCATTGGACATTTGGACTCCCGAGAATCACTAGCACATAGCTATCATATTTACAGTTACAAAATGACACTTAATATCACGTAAGTCGCGCCGCTACGCCATAGTAACCCCATTTAACTCGATTCACAGTTAACATATCTCCTCATAATTGAACTTATGCCAATATCTCCACTGGGACACCACGGTTGCGCGACCGAGCGGACACCAGATGAGGTACCCTAGTATACATTTTGTCGGTAGCGCGACCGGTTGCGTCACCGCCAGTGAGACAGCGCTCTTAAAGTAGGACCAATCGCGATCAGTGCATCATCTCAATGTGCCGTTGCAAACTCTTCTTGTTCATATAGAATCGGTCGCACATCGCACAGGGGAAGAAAACTTTTTCGTTGTCCGAGTGCCTGGCGCGGGTGTGGGAGGACAGGTCGAGGGCGCGCGCGAAGTACACCTTGCAAATGTTGCAGAAGAATTTAGTGGGCGTCGCGTGCATCGCTCGGTGGGCGATGAGGTCGCGCGGGGTGGCGACCCCGTCGCCGCATTGGCCGCACGTGAACTCGCCGGGCTGCTGCACTACCGTGGAGCCACCGTCGTCGTCGTCCGACTCGCCGCCCGAGTCCTCCGCATGCTGCACGGCCTTGTGCGCGCTCACAGCCTTCGCACTCTCGAACTGAGCCCCGCACACGTCGCACGCGTGCCCGTCGTCGTCTATCTGCCCCGGCCCCGACGACCCCTCCCCGCCCTCGTAGTGCTTCTTCATGTGCACGATGAGGGTCGACTTGCGCGTGAAGCTCTTGTCGCACACGGGACAGAACACCGAGTTCGGTTGGTGCACCTCGTCCATGTGGCGCTGGTACGCGGCCCGCTTGGTGAACTCCTTGTCGCAAATGTTGCAGTACCTGTCTTCGGCGCCGCCGGACGAGTTGTTCTGGTGCTCCGTTTCGAGGGAGTCGTCGGAGCGCAGCTTCTTGTTCGGGTTGACGACGGTCACCTCCACCTCGGGCGGCAGCCTCCTCTTGGGCACGCTGGTCGTCGGCGTCGGTTGCGACGAGCGCGTCGGTATCGGCTCGGTGACCTCGTGTTTGCTGACCTTCGTCGTGACCTTGTTCTGAGGCATCCAGAGCCCGCTGTTGTTGGCGGCCGCCTTGCCGTCGGGGGACCGCAGGTGCCAGCCGCGGTGGCTCTTCAGCGCGGCGATCGAAGTGTAGCTCTTGTGACATATTTCGCAGTCGAAAGTCTGCGGCTGCGATTGTATCTGGTTTATGCACTGGTGATTTTGCAAGGCCAACAGACCGACGAATTGTTTGCCGCAAGTGTCGCAAGGATATCGCGCTTGGAACTCGGCACCGGGGTCGACCAGATCTTGGTCCCCTTCGTAGTCTGCGTCCGCCTCTTGCGCCTCTTGAGACTTGCTCGTTCCTTGACTGGCGTCGTAACCGAGCAGCTCGCGCGCGTGCGCCGCTTTTAAATGCTCGTAAAGTTCTAAAGTCGAGCTGAGGGGTTTTCCACATATTTTGCACATCTGCACGGAGGACTTGTGCACGTTTTTCCTGTGACGGTAGTAAGATTTCTTATCTGAAAATGTTATTTTGCATATCGTGCAACTAGATCTGCCCTCGGCCGACGTCGGCGCGGCTTGGCCCTCGGAGCCCCCGTAGACGATTCCGTGTTTGGCCCTCTTGTGCTTCCACAAGCTAGTTTTGAGCGGGAAGCGCTTGTAGCACAGATCGCAGGCGTACGGGAGGGCGTCTTGTGACGTTTGTTGCGAATTATTAGAAATATTTGCAAAGTTGAAACTGTTGAACTGGGGAGTAGATAGGATTGCACCGTTCTCGTCCACGTTGTAATCGTCCTCTTCTGTAGACGCGTGCATAGTGTTCTCCTCGCTGTCGACTCTGTCATTGATAATATCCGCGTGTAGCACCTTCTTGTGCTTCCAAATGTTCTTCTTATGCATGAATCCTTTCCCGCAAATGTCACAGCAGTAAGGGGCGTTCGGGACGTACGGACTGAATCCTGGTTGCATGGAAAACTGACGAATCGGTTTTCCTATTATCTGAGGCGAGAAGCTCTTCGGCTCTCCGGGCTTCCTATTGGTCGTGGGCACTTTGGCATGGATACGCATGTGATTGGAGAACGCCTGACGACTCTTGAACGATCGTATGCATATGTCGCAATAGAATTCGTTGTCCGCATTGCGGTGGGGGTTGGAGTGGGCCTGCTGGATGTGCTCGGACAGTTTCTGCGGCGAGCTGTACGAGTTGGAGCAAACGTTGCACGGATAGAATTTGACCCGGAGATGTGTGTTTTTGTGTTCGGCGAGTTCCGAGGGACGCAGGAACTTCTTCTCGCACTGGTCGCAGTGGTGAGCGACCTGGTTGTGCTCCGCGACCTGGTGGTCGGTCCAGGCGTCTACCGTCTCGAAGATGGCGTTACACTCCGTACACGAGTAGTGGTATTCCTCGGCCTCCTCCTTGACGAGCGACATGTCCGGCTCGGTGGACGCCATGCCCATCATTCGGTCCGAGTGCTCCATGTAAATGTGTTTGTTGATTTCGGCCGCCTGTTCGAACTTCGCGTCGCAATGCTGACAGTGGTGAGGTTTGTCGTCCTGGTGGATCACTCTCAAATGCTTCACCAGATTCGGATAGCTGTTGTTCTTCTTTCCGCATATCGGACAGTCCGTCGGTCGGCCGTCGACGCACTTGTTCTGACTCTCGGGATCGAAGTTGTCGGCGTGAGTGGCCACGGCGTGTGCGTTGAACTGGTGGATGTTCAAGAATTTTTCGGAGCACAACTCGCAAGCGATGAAAACGGTGCAATCGCCGTTGCGGATGTGCTTCTTGCCGATACTCCTGTCTTTGAATCGTAGACCGCAATGAACGCAGGAATTGGGGACCCGATTCTGGCCGTCCTCGTGAACGTCTAGAATGTGCTTCATTATGAACTGCTTCAATTGGAATTTGGCTGGACACAGTTTGCACGCGTAAGACCTCGCGTTGAGTATGTCTTTATATTGAACTTTTATATCTTTGGGCTCTTCTTCATCTTCCACTACCATATCATCGGGAATGCCTTTCTCGTCGTAAATTATTTTCCACAGATTAGTGCATGTATTAGCTCTCATGTGGCTGAGTAAAGCTCCAATGTGAGTGAATGTAACCACACAATTATAGCATGTATGCTTAGGAACTTTGTGTCCATTTTTCTGTAAATGTTGTATAACCGCTTTTCTACGTGGATGTTCTTTGTTACAACAGAGACAAAGCTTGGTGTTGATTTGTTCGATAATATCACGGTATTCCAGTATGAAGTCTCTTTGTGTTCTAGTAACGTATACCTTATTTGGATCTAGCTGTTTAACTGGTTCATCACCATCGACAGCGTCATTGGGATCGACAGTCTCGTCCAGGTCTTCATCCTCATTACCTTCGCTGTGGTTTGAGTTAGTTTGTAAATCTTCATTAATCTCGACCACAGGAGCAATACCCATTGGAGGCAAATCTTCATCATCTTCATTGTCTTCGTGATTTGCGTCTTGGTCGTTATTTTCTTTTTCGCCATTCTCTTCGTCGTGCTCTTTAGCGGTTTCATCAAGCTCTGTATTAATATTATTCTCAACACTCATATCTTGACTGTCTCCATTATCTTCCATATGTTCTTTTTCATGATTGTCTTCAACATTAACTTCGTCTTCTTGGGCATGTTCTTCAGCATCGTTTCCAATATGATTCTCTTCAATATCAATATTGTTCTCTTGCTGCCTAGCTATTTCAATTTCATTATCAGATTCCATGTCAACAGTGTCATAATTCTGTAATTCTTGATTATTATCATCTTCCATCTCATCGTCTTCATGAGGCTGATTAATAAAGCCACCAGGCTCTGATAGAATTGTCTCCACTTGAAAAGATGCAATTTCTGGTTCGGAGATCAATGTCTCCGGACTTTCTGGACCCGAGTTTACTATTTCAGGTTCAGACACTAAAACTTCAGGCTTTGATGTGAGCAAAGTTTTTAATATTTGTGGTTCCCTTTTCTTTATCTGCAGGTCTTTTAAAGCTTTAATGCGAAGGGGGTAAGGTAAATTATTCTGAGTGGATTTGAGGGTTCTAATCGGAATAGGTTTCGGTGGTGCAACAACTTTCTGGGGCATCATTTTAGTTGGGACTGGTTTTGGTGTGTATTGCATTTTGTGGCTGATTGGATTTGGCATCAAACGTGCTTTGGGATTGAAAGGATTAGGTCTAAATTTGGGAAGCATATGGTTGTGAGATGATTTCTTTGTTGTAGTTTTGTTGGTGTATCTGTCGAAGCCGTGAGCACCCAATTCGTGTCTGCGGGCATTGTGTGAGTATCTGTAAGAGCGGCCGCAAACGAGACAATCCTTAGAGGCGATCTGTTGTATACCTTGACGAGATTGAAGAGTCTCGCCAGTTGGACGCATCACTGTGATGGAAACTTCGGGCATTTGAGACGCACTCCTATAAGACTGCTGCTCCATCATTTCTTCTCGATCTTCCTCCTCTTCATAATCCTCGTCCTTTTCACTATCCACCCCCTGAAATTACGTATGTGGCATGAAATCTCGCTTGCTTTAGAAATAAATTTTAATTTTTTACTATCATAACGAACTGCTATTATAGATCAATAACTGGACACGCAAATTAAATATAAATCGGATAATATTAAGTGCCTGTTTCACCACCTTCTGATATGTATTAGATAGCTATCTACAACTTTTGTCTTTGTCACTTTGACATAAAGTAAAAAAGTGACAAAACTTACGTTTAGCCTATCCAACACTTATCAGAAGGTGGTGAAACAGGCCGTAATAAATGTTAAATCGTTTGAATATACAGTTGAACATGAGTAAGTGAGAGCAGGGTGAGCAAGAAAACTCTTAAGTGAGAATAATTGCCAGGTTCCGTCATTTTAACCCTCTACTAAACCCTCTTACAAGTAAGAAATAGAAACCTCTATACGAGAAAGTCGATTTTCACTTGTGAATCTCAACAACTGAGACTGCTACTTGCCTGTACTTACGTCTATTAAGATAAGCGATAAGTGACATCGAGCGCATTCAACATCTGCTATTTATTATTTATTCTTAAATTTTGTGGAATTAACATAGTTTTTATTTTCTTAAATTTCGAGGAACTAATTAACATTGGTCTTGTATAATATTCCTTTCGAATGAGCAAACTGCGTGTGTGCATAAACGTCTATTAAGTAAGAAAGGCCATTACTGCACCTCTATAAGCTAGAAACTCGGGTTAGTGAGAAACCTTCATAGGCGAAAAAGAGATCACTGCCTCTTGGAACTCTAAATAAATTATCCAGGTTCGACTGTATATGTTTTAAGTCAATATAAATATTTTAATATACATAATATTTATCTTATTATCCCCATGAATTATACAAAAACTATAATATAATATTTTAGTTTCTTGAATTTATGTTTTATATTGCAGGAACCGCTAGATCTACGTAATTATATTAATGTAATCAGGTTACTTATTATTTAAATGAATTAAATAACTTGAAAAAAAAAATATTTATTTGGAAAACAAATAAACTAAACTTTTACAAAAAATAAATTCATTTTAAATATACCCAACACTTTCTTTTACAAAATAAAATATTATGATTTAATTTCCCAGTGGGGATTTTTGTAATTAGACAGATTTTGTGAATTGTCACGTTTTAGAGTCAAATGCTATTAATTTTTAAGTACCTACTACATACAGTAACATACATACAGTATGTACATAATATGTCCGTTCGGAATCATGTCCTCTCGATTATCTTGTGAATTAAACATGATTATTGACATGGGACAAAGTTCATTCGACGCATAATTACGTAACTTGAAACTGATTACATTTTCACCCAAATCTGTGCAGCCGTTTTTTCCTCCACTGGAAAATTAGTTGTGTAGACCTCGGGGGTCGCACCCAAACCACTTTTAATATCTATTGACATATAATATGACACTTCTTAACTCTATAAAACAGCAATTGCACATATAAATTGCAAAACTTAATTGATTATTTTGCTTAGATACATAGATTTTTAAGGTGTTACACAAATTGTGCAAAGATTGACTGTATGCTCTTTGCAAATGAATATTCCACATTTAATGCAAAACTGCTTCGTTCTGCGATCTCGTTTGAGACTCGATTTGAAGCAAATTTTGCATCGACGCCGATTTTTATAAAACGGCACTGAATGCTCGGGCAGTGAAAATTTTTGTCTCTTGAAATTGAGGTTAATTAAAGACGGTGTGTACGACATAGTTTCCTTGGTCCCCATTAAACTGATCGCCAACTCTCTAATAAACAAACGGCGTTGCATCACGTGGGTCTGATCGTGCGAACTCCATATGACTTGAGCATTGACAGATCCAATGTTCAACAGCATGAAGAATAACGAAAGCGTCCAGTCGTTCGTGTGCTGCATTGTAGTGTAATAATGCATCAACACATTGACCACTTCAACAGCAGAATGATACTTTTTATAAAATGAAACCACCGACGTGTGGCTACTGTTCCCCTTTTTATAAAACTTTGGATCGTTGGTTAGGACGTTGACCACTTTCGAACTGTTATTCACATAGGAGCTCAATGTTTTATCCTTGTCCATGAATCCACTGATAAAAGTCTTCTTCTTTCTATAGTGTGATAAGAAAAGGGGAGGGATGTTCTCATCATTCGGATGTAGAGCTCCGATTGTGAACAAGTTGTATTCATTTTTTAATCTGTTGATCAATGAGTCGGACGTAAACCAGCTGTCCATGATTATCGTCCTTCCTGTTCCCGCTAAATGTTGCACCAATTTTGCAGCTATTTCATCGCACCCAAAATATGGATCTGTAATTACGTCGAGATTTGTTATGTAAAAATTTACTGGATCTATTAAAAGCACCAATTTAATTCCGGTTTTTAAACTCTTTTTCTTGATGTTATACCGGAACGGACAAGGACCATGGATCGGTACTAATGTTTCATCAATAACAACCATGTTGCTGATTTCCTTAGAGGTTCTGCAGTTCAAGGCGAATATTTCGAACACCTTTCGCAAGCGTTTCATGACATCAAACTGAATGATGCTGTCATCCTCACTATCAAAGCTCATGTTTTCTAGTATGAATTTAAACCGTTCATACGCCATGGCATTTCTTACACAAACAGCTCCGTACTCCTCGTGCCAGAGGTCACTGATCTTTTGATGCGTTGGTCTCATAATACCATGATAATACAGAATCCCAATCAGCGTTCTGATCTCACTAATATTTGTATGTTTTGGTTTCTTGCTATTTGTGTCTATTCTTTCATTTGTGGACGTGACTATGAGCTCTAGCAAGTCATCGGTGAAAAGCATCTGCCAGGCACTTCTCGGTTGAGCGCAATGCTTGTTTGATACAAAACTTCGCTTCCTTAGATTGGAGGCCTCCTTGATTCTCGCAACATTGTCCTCAGGTGTTAATTTGGGTTTCTTGAATATAACTTTTCTGTTTTTGCACAAGTAGCCGTTCTTGTGATCTACATAATCATCGGCCACTGCTTCGTACGATAATTCTATCTCAGTCTCCGAATCGTGATCCGATTGGTGTATGACATCACATTCTTCCATGGATTGTAGAGAGTCAATAACTTCGTCCTCTTGGACCATGTCCAATATAGCGTGGACTCGTTGCCAGTCCATTCTTGGATCTATATATTTCTGTGGACCAAATTAATTCAATTGAACCATTCCTCGCACTAGTGGCCTGAATATTTTGCACACTCAAAAGTAAAAAGTACCAACAAACAGAGTTGAAGTGTCATATTAAACATCGGAATTGCATATCAGTACATTGAAAGTGTATGTCTCATTTAATGATAACAACATAGGGTGCTTAATCTTTACCTTATCACTTCTTGGCGTGAGCCCCAGTGAAGCCAAAATGGGCGGACCTTCCGGCTGTAATTTATTAGATGGGCCAGCATTCTGGAATTTATAAAATAATAAAGTATGAGAATATAAAAAAACTGAGACCTACCTATCTATAAGTACCTATAAGTAGTGCTTACTAAAATTCATTTAGTATTTTTTAATATTAAAATTTAAATAATATTTTCAATGATCAATTTGAGAATAATTGTATTAAAAATTAAAATATTGTAAAAGAATAGAAATATAATCATTATGATTCAGCTTTATTATGCACTATATTACAGAATGATGACTGAGCATCTGTTTATAATGTCCTTGACACTAAAACATAAGTTAACTCCATCATAACAATTTCATATTATTTATCAAAGTGCAATTGTGTTCCCAAAGTTTCATATAAAGTGTTACAACTGAAGTAGCCCCATGCTCACCTCACTGTCAGGGTATGATCCATCAATAACCACTCCATCATCATAGGCTTCATCCAGAGGCTCACTTTTTATATTCAACTGAAAAAACATAATAACCATGTAAATAATACCTACATTATTTGACAGCTGACATCACTAAACCTATTCCAGAAAAAAATGACCCACCTCTTCTAGTTGGCTGCTTTCCTTATTAATCAGAGACTGTAATTTGTTTTGGGTCCTTTCACACACAGTCTTAAATATGTGCCAGTTGTTGACATTGTCCATGCATTTCCTGCAGACATTGGTTGGCAGGTCGTCATTTTCGCTTATCTGAAAAAATAACGGGCGACAATCATCGTACTGAGGAGGAAAACGCGCGCATTCCATCGCCTATCTACACATGGGCCGAACCGCGCCTCATGTGTAGATACGCGAGGAGAAACTAAGTAGGTAGGCGTAGGTATATCCGCGCGACGCAGAGCGCCAGCTTCTCGACTCTAAACCCGAACGAGTAGGAGCGAGTCGAGCGCCGAGTGGCGACCAGCCGCCAGCGATGAGCGAGCCCCTCGAGGGTTACCGCTCGATATAGGCACGCACACATCGACACTCGCGCCGACACCGACGCTCGCTCGAGGGAAGAGCTGCTGTGCCCTGGTCGTCCGATAAATCAATACGCCCGCTGCCCAACGCCGTGCCCGGCTAGCGTTGCCAGACCCCCGCCTCGCCGAACCCCCGGCGATTACGCGAAAACCTGACCCTCATCACACGAGCGGCCCCTGGCCGCCTGCACGAAATGCGACGCGACACGGCCACGAGTCGAGCGATAGCTGTGGAGCATAACAAAATGGTGGACGTTCTTACGACATCTTCACCGAGACGCAGCGTTGCCTGTCATTACTGAGCCGGATGACGAGTTCTCGCGTACACTGAGGGTCTACTTTCACTCGAAACTCCTTTCTGACTCTTATTTAAAGCATTACATACCTGCACTGACACGCAATCTTTTATTTTCGAAGCGAGGACAGGAGGATCCGAGTCATCCGAACTGGTGGTAGGAAATATCGGCAGTAATTCACATCGAGATGACAAGCACAGTCTACAAACACGATCAAAATTCACATTCATTGTAAATAAACAAAACTTTTAACGCATTAAAACCTTTTAAAACACTTAAAACACGGACGCCATGTCACCACGACCACTTCAACACAAAGCACTGCATATCGTTCTTGCTTGAGCACGATAGCGGCTGATGATGAGCATGAGAAGTCGATGTTCGGTCGGAATAGCTGGGTCGACTCGCCGACCACCTGTCGTTCTGCGCATGTGCGCGTAAACTTGTGCCAGGCGTACCAACATTAAAGCAACGAAATGGAACAATTTTCAGAGATCACAAACCCCAAAGTAAAAACGATTTTTTTGTTTTAGTAATTAACACTATAATTAAATCTGTATATTACAACCATTATATTGCATAATAGATGGTTAAAATGGGTTAGGTTTCAGGTACGTAGTAGGTATATTTTTTAATTTTTGAAGTTATAAGTACTTCTTTACGTGTGATAAGAAATGTGACACTAAAAACGATATGATGAAGTTAGCAACACACGAGAGGTTAGCGAGCAACTTGTCAGACGCTTGGCAAACAAACATGGCTGTCTGTCGCGCCATCTAGTGTCTGACTGTAATTAATTATTTGCATGCAAAGAAATATAACTTCTTACACGTATACACACTCCTTTTTTACTTTGAATCTGTGCATGCTAATTTGTTTGTCTCTTCTTTACGGTTCAACTACTCAATGACTTCACAGATAGCTTAAAATCTGAAGATGGAGATAATATGATACTTTTTATCCCAGGAAAACAAATGTGAAGTAGGTATTTCTTACATCCTTGCAAAAGCTGGCTAACATTGGTATATCGGTTTTTATGCTTTATGACATTCAAACCTTCTTTACAGTATGCTTTTAGTACATAGATGATATTTTTTCAGAAAAATTGTGTACTTATCGTGTACCAAAGTAACAGCTGACAACCTGGACATTTTGACGTGTTATCGTCTTATAAATCGATGTACGCTAACTACATGTACGAAAAAGCATGACTCATTGTCACGTACCGCGTTCAAGCGAGAGCGCGGAACAAGCGATAGAGAAGGCACGATCGGCTTAAGCGTTCGGCTTGTCACGCATTTATCTCTTTTTGTTTTCTTATGACGTTATCACGTAAAATTATTATCGTCCGTTAACCGACTTTACAGGGAAACAATTTTTTTATCTATTAAAAGAGCCTGGAGCACAATATTTTGAGCAATTCTGTAGACTTTTAGAATAAAATTAATCGGCAAAAAACATCTATGAAAAATGTAATTTTAGTTTCTGTTTATAAAATGTTTCTAGGTATTTTTACAGTTTTTTTTATTGACATGAGATAACCAGATATAATAACACAGGTATGCATGGGTAAAATTGTCTGAAATCAAATAATGGTTTCTTATAGATTTAGAGGTGCTGATTAACGGAAAAATAATGAAAAAATTCCATCACGTAAGATTTTTTAGAAATCTTAATAAATGCTAGCCTAGTACAAATATGCTATGAAAACAATTCTTATTTTCGATATTTATTTTATTTGTGGGTAGTTATTAAAAATATGTTGTAAGATGTGATTGACTGTTGTCATTATCATTTAGTTTTTGAACGTGATAAAATAAATTCTAATTCTTAAAAAAAATTAGCCAAAATCACAAATGGGTAAGTAATATGTGGCGATTTAAGTTATATTTTTTTTGCTTGGACAGCAACGGGATTACATCAAATTGCCATGTTTTTTATGAGTGGGATAGCCACAACAAAAATTGCACTGGGTAAGAAAAGATTATCCTTTGAGAGTATCGTTAAAACCTGAAATTAAAAGAAATTTTTTTCGATCCAGCCAAAGTGACCACCTCCACTTAATAGAAAACTTAAACTCATGAAACAATTTGTGAAACCACTATCAAAGCAAGAAGAGGGTTTTAAATATCTCTGTGATAAATTTCCATCATTTTCAGAAGCCAAACTTAAAGAAAGAATTTTTTTTTGTCCAGGTATTTACAAACTCATGAAAGATGAAGATTTATAACTAAAATGAACTTTGAAGCAAGGAAACGAGAAGGTTTCTTACAAAAAAGTTGTTAAAAAATTTCTTGGTAGTAAGAAAAGATCAGATTACGTGGAATTAGTGGAAAATATATTATAAAATTGGAATGCAACATGAGCTTAAAATTCCATTTCCTGAAATTTCACTCTGACTTCTTTCCAGAAAATCTATAAAAAGATTTAAGGGAAAAAAGGAGTAATATTCCATCGAGACATAAAGGCTATGGAAAGACATTATCAAGAGACATGAAATGTTAACATGATTTTAGACTATTACAGAGGTATACTGAGAAGAGTGAACACAGGTGAAAATCTTCAAAAATAAGCTTCTGTGACAAACGGAAGAGGTATTACAAGGATTTATAGCAGTTTATTTAGTAACTTAGTTTAGTACTAACGTCATAAAATGTAAATTTGTAAGTAAGCTTTGTTAATTTTTTTCAAATTTAAATAAAACGTCGTCGTGAGGCATATAAAATGATTTTTTTATATATCATATATCTAAAAAACCTTACGTGATAGAAAAAAACTAATAGCATATTTGCATTCAGCACCCCAAAGTTATCTAATAAAGATACCTTTCAAAGAAACAATTTTCAAAAAGGTCAATTTTGCATACCTGTGTAATTATTGTATTATATGGCTTAC
The DNA here is from genome assembly GCA_920104075.1 of Melanargia galathea. Lineage (NCBI taxonomy): Eukaryota > Metazoa > Arthropoda > Insecta > Lepidoptera > Nymphalidae > Melanargia > Melanargia galathea. The sequence continues at coordinate 7,679,006 of OV049864.1, forward strand.
TTCTCTCTCTCTTTCTCTCTCTCTTTAAGGTATTAATATTATGAACAAACGGTTCATTAGGGCTCAGGCTATCATATTAAGACATAATTTATAGTATAAACCATAATACATTTTGGAATGTACGTAATAAGACGTTGAATAGTAAAATAGATTAATTTATCAGCATTTATCTGAATTGTGTTGCAAATTCGTCTATATATGAATATTCTGCTAAAAACATATCTGGGATAAAAACAAAATTTAAGAAAAATAATATTTTATAGTTCACTGGTTTAGAAGGTTTACAATTTCTGACAATAATCCTCCATCTCTGTCTCTATACATAAAAAATACGGCGCTGAATTCAAACTTCGATAAACTTGTCGGATTGTCAGTTGCTGTCTTCTATGGCGGGAATTTTTAAAAACTAAAAAGTTTGTATTTATTTTATTTTTTATTGAAAACTTTATCACTATTTCAATCAAGTTTGTAGAAGTTATAACTAGTATTTAATAGAAGAGGACGTAGTACTCATACTTTATCTTAGATTTAATATGAGTACGTGTCGAGATTTTTTTTTTTTTTTTTTTTTTTTTTTTAATTTATTTAACGGCCCTGGATGTCAGTCCTTTAAGGGTGAGGCCGTAGTTTTTTGCTGATTTCGTAAACTTTTTTCTCCGCTGTTAGTATTTTGAAAAGTATGTTATCTATCTAATTTCCGATAACAGCGTAGGATTAAGCAACAAAAGGGCTCAAGTGTACATTATAATAATTTAAGTTTAGATAGTAAATTAAAAATATATTTCGAATAGAACTTGAAAAAAGGGACGAAAATTCCACAAAAACTCTTATCCGCCGAGGTAGAGGTGCACTTTAACCTTCACTGTAGCAAAAAGTTTGAGAATTCTTGAGATACGGCTTATGTATTAAGAATACTTATATAAATGGCTATCTATGCTTTTAATTTCACAAGGGGTATCCTAAGACTTTCCTTGAATTTTTGGTCAAAACAGTTATGACGTCAAAAATTTTAATTCAACGCCACTTTGCCAACGCCACCAATATTTTTCATACCTATTGAAGTTTGGAGTCAGGGATGTTTAAATCGGGAGGTGGCACCACTGAGTTTTTATAGTATAAGGCCAGCGGCTCGATAGCGGTCATTATTTTGACAGTTGACTCGTGAATGTAAGATTCAGATTGTGTACACACTTTTTACGAGAAAAGATTTTTGCGCATAAAAATGTAAGTTTAACTGTTACACTTAAAACTATCAGTGCACCATGTGAGTTGAAGTGAAAGCTATATTTGGAGCTATAATGTAAGTCAAATCGTACGTTATTTTCAGAGATTTATGTGATTTTCTCAACGCGCCGACAGCGTAGAAGAAAGAATTCGCCACCATTTTGGCACTTCAACGCCACTGGTGGCGTAGATATTCGCCACTTCCCCTACGCCACCAAATAAAGGTGAGTATTCACTCGTTTTGTTATATATTAACAGTTATAAGCTGTTAGAATAAATAAGTTTTTATTTTATTACAGATGCCTTTGACCACAGCAGAAAAATCTAAAATTTCCTTCTTTACAGGGAGCGACTGAAAAGCAATCCAGAAAAATTTAAGATCTCTAAAGAAAAAAGCAGAGCAAGATCAGCTAAAACTTACAAAGAAAAACTGAAAGCATTAGACGAAAATGGCCATCTTAACGTTATATGTCAACCGTCATGTCAAAAGTACGACTTTAGTCCTTATTTTATAGGTGAACCGTATTTTTTGACATGACAGTTGACACATAAACTGACATAAACTTAAAATGGCGAGTGAGTTCTCATTTTATACGAACTATACTCATGGATTAAGTGATTGAATGGCCATTTGCAAAACACGAATGATTTTAAAAACTTTAAACAATTGCCTAGCTGATTCCCATGACTTTGTTTGCGGTGGATATGGGTTTTTTAAAAATCCTGTGGAAGCTCATTGATTTTTCGGAATAAAAATTAGCCTATGTGCATGTGTTAATTCAGGGTATTCAATCTTATCTTCATTCCAAATTTCAACCAAATCCATACTGTAGTTTTTATTTATTTATTTATACAACTTTATTGCTTAGAATATTTACTAACCTAAGGTACAGGAAAAACTTACAACAAAAGGCGACCTTATCACTAAGAGTGATCTCTTCCAGGTAACCTATACGTAAGAACATTGTAGTAGATAATAGACGGGAAATCACAATAAGTACATAATAAATTACATATTATACTATTTACATACCACTCTAATAAATACATACCATAAATAATTACTTAAATATTAATAAATATAATATATATACATAATATGTAAAAATTATATATATATATATATATATATATATATATATATATATATATATAGTTTAAATATATATATATATATATATATTTAAATAATAATAATAATAATAATAAAAATATATATATATATATATATAGTTTAAATAAGTATGAAAAAAAAGGTACATATTAATAGGTACATTATTTAATAGTTACAAGAGAATATGTAAAGCGAAAGATAGTGGTTTTACGTGTATAATTATATTTTATATCTTAATAAGTATATGATAAATAATAAGCTTTTGTTGTAAAATTAAGGAGTAATTAAAGTTGATTTTATTAATTCAATGGGTTTCCTTGTGCATATTTCATTTACATAATATAGGTTATATTATTTATTTATATAACATACTTACATCAAAATAATTTGATGTATGCAACCCTTTACATTTAATCGTCACTATTATACGCCACTCAACGTCACCGACGCGTAGAAGTTTCTACGCTACCATCGTAATACTTCTGCGCCATATCAGCAAAAAACGGCGGCCTCACCCTTAAGGCCTTTCTAAAAATTTACAAATTCGATACAAAATTGCTTAATCTAATTATTAATCTAAAGTTATTACATTTTATCTACAGTATTACATATATAATTAAAAATAGGCTTAAAATATGAAATATTATGTAACAATTCTTTTATATGGCGGGGAAAATTCATTTTTTGTTTTTTTTCTATATTTATTGCGTTAATATCACTTGCTAATATTAGCCTTTGTATACCAAAAGCTGTACAATTGAGTATGATATGATTAACATCCGCCTCCTCATATTCACAATAGTTGCATTTTTTACTCTTTAGAATTTTTATTTTATGCAGGTGTGTTGGCACCAGACAGTGTCCAAATCTCAGTCTATTCATTATTGATATAAATTTTCTAGATTCACACTTCATTTTGAAATACCATGGTTGTACTGGTATTTCCTTTTGAATTTCCGCATACCATTTTCCTTTATTTTTATTAGTCACATTCCACACGTCACTCCACAATTTCTTTTGTCTTATTTTAATTGTATTGTATAAATCCGTAAATGGCACTCTGATGCTACTTGAACAATCTTCATAAAAATTACTTCTTCTTGTAGCTGAATCAACCACTTCATTTCCTGTTATGCCTCTGTGGGAGGGTACCCAAACAAATTCTACGTTAATTCCCCTTTGTTTTAAAATAAGTAGTACATTTTTAATTTGGAAAATAATATAAACTAACTTATAATTACTAAAATTAAAATTATTTATAGCTAAAAGAACACTTTTCGAGTCTGTTATTAACACATAGTTATTAATTTTAAATATTAATTCTTCTTTAATATATTCCAATGCCTTGAACAGGGCAACGCATTCAGCAGTAAACACACTGCAGTCAGAGTTTAACTTATATGATCTACATTTGTTTAACTGTGAATCATAAAAAGCAGCACTTACAAATTTCTCATTTCTAGAACCATCCGAATATATCCTATAATGATTTTTACAATTTTCTTCAATGAACAATAAGAAGTCTAAGTTGGATTTAATATCAGTGATGTGTATTCTATTTCCGAGGTTTATTACATCATAATGGCAATCATACATAGGCCAAACGTCATTCACATTGATCTTACTAGCAATACTATTCATATAAGTCATGATCATTGACATGGTAGGTCCCTTTCCGGAAAGAAGTGCTTTTGTCGTAGGTTGTAGAGTTTCTATTGATGATTCAGTGACTTTTAATAAATCCTGTGGTAGTAATAATTTTTTTACTAAGTTAGAGTTAGCGAATAGTTGCTTCAAACAAAACTTTTCAGCCAAATAAACACGTCTCACCGGCAAAGGAGGGATACATGTTTCTACTTCCATTGAATTAACAGGTGTAGACCGCATTGCTCCACTTATTATTCTCAAACCTATATTTTGAATAACATCCAATTTTTTCAACAATGATGAATTCGCTTGCATGTATGTAAGGCAACTATAATCGAAATGACTTCTAACCATACTATTGTACAACAATGTTAAAATTTTGGGATCTGAACCCCAAAACGTACCAGCTAAACATCTAATGAAATTAATGCTTTTCAATGCATTTTTACAAATGTAATTAATGTGAACATCGAATTTTAGTTTTGTATCAAAAATTACTCCTAAGAACTTTTTATTTCTTACAATTGGAATATCTAAGTTATTATATTTAATGTTTAGATCTACTGGTTCACCAAATACCATGCATGAACTTTTAGAGGTATTAATACTTAATTTTAAAGTGTTTTTGTAATAACTTTGCAACTGAACCAATGCTGAATTAACAGTATTTAGAGCTATTTCTACATTTCTATTTACACTATATAATAACAAGTCATCTGCAAATTGTAAAATTTTAACATCCTTTGTACATACATATTTCTCAATTTGAGAGGTATATAAATTGTATAAAATTGGAGATAGTGATGCACCTTGCATAAGGCCTTTACTTGTTGATTTAGGTCCATGAAGTATATTATTATACTTAACATAAAACTTTCTGTTATTTAAAAAATTTGATAACCATTTTAACATTTTTCCAGGAATGTCAATTTCATGAAGAGAAGTAATGAGCTGGTTTAAATCAACATTATCATAAGCACCTTCTATATCTAAAAACACACATACTGCAGTGGCTTTTGATGACTTACAGCTTCTTAAATCTGATACAAATGATGACAAACTCTCAGTAGTACTTCTTCCTTTGCGGAAACCATATTGGAATGTTGGTAATAAATTATTTTTTTCTGTAAAATAATCTAATCTCAGTTTTAGCATTTGTTCAAATAATTTTCCTATGCATGATGTTAGTGATATTGGTCTGTATGAATTACAATCAGATGAAGATTTATCAGGTTTTAAAATTGGTATTATACATTGGATCTTCCAACTCTCTGGAACACATTGATTATCCCATAGTCTATTAAATATATCAAGTAAAGCTAATTGACCTAATTTATGCAAATTTTTAATCATTATATATGGGATATTATCTAAGCCGGGTGTAGAGTTTTTTCTTGATTTGAGTGCTATATTAAATTCTGCAAAAGTGAAAGGCTTTAAAAGTAACATATACTTGTCAGAATCATTATTACATTCAAAAACAGAGGAATTTAACGTTGTGTTATTGTTATCCTGTTTAAACTTTGAAATAAAATTGGGAATCCATTCGTCATTTTTATGCTGTGGCGTGATTTTAATACGTTTAAACATTTTCATATAATTCCATACTTGAGTAATAGGAGTATATCTATTGAATGTTGAACATAACTTATACCAACTATTTTTCTTAGCATCCTTAATTATTAATTTTTTTTGTGCATCCAATTGTTTATAATTAATGTAATTTTTCATCAACCCATCTCTCTTATATAACTGTAAAGCTTCTCTCGAATTTTTAACAGCAACTTCACAGTTTTCATCCCACCAAGGAGCAGGAGTTTTAAAAAGTCTAGGACCCTCAATTTTTACATGAGGAACAAACTCTTTTTTAAGTATATTTAAAACTTCACAGAAATTATCATATGACTGTAAGGGATCTTTTTCATCAAAAGTTATAGCTTTAAAGTACTCCTCTGATTTTGCATAATATTTAGTCCAATCTGCTTTATGAAATAAAAATTTCTCTACTTTGTCATTGACAGAATATTTAGATGGAACTAAGCTTAATTTTGTAAATGTTGGATAGTGGTAACTACCCAAAGGATCGTCACCTACTGACCATTCACATAGAGGTGCAAGTATGGGACTCACCCCTGTGACATCAATGGCAGAGCTATTTGCATTAGGTCTTTGTACTGTAGTAGATACACCTGTGTTTAACAGGCATAAGTCATGTTCATCAAAAATTTCAAACAATGTTTTGCCTCTTGAATTTGTACAATTGCACCCAAAAGCAATATGATGTGCGTTAAAGTCTCCTGAGACTATACAAGGTTTTGGTAAGCCAGCAATAATATTTTTAAGTTTATTAATTCTACAATAATTGTTATTTTTATTTTTAGGTGGACAATAAACACATAGAATCGACACAGCACCAATATTAGTTTCTAGAGAAATTGCTATGGACTGGACATCTTGATAAAATTTTGTTGGCAATATTTTATATTTAAATGTATTTTTTAATAAAATGCCTACTCCACCATGCTCATTGTTTGCATTTTTTCCTACAAAATTATATCCTGAAAATCTAATAGGATTACTTGTATTTTTTTGCCAGGTCTCATTTAATAGCAAAATATCAATATTATGTTGTTCCAAAAATGCTTTAACTAAGGGTTTCTTATTGTTAATACTTTGGATATTATGCTGCACAATAGATAGGTGAGAATCCATTATATTTTATTTAAATGCTCTAAAAACGTTTCTTTGATTTGATTAGTAGTCTTAATATTATTAGAGTTTCCTATTGTAACCAAAGTGTTTATTATGGCTCCTAAAAGCTTAGAGTTATTTACAATATCACTGTGTGAAATTTCCGTCTTTGTCTGTGTAGTTTGCTTAGGCTGTGAGTATGTAGGTTGGTTCTTTTGATATATCTGAGGCTTTGGGAGTGGAGGGAAACTCGCACTACTTATTTGTACTACTTTTGAGTAGGTTTCTTTTTTGTTTCTCTCCATTCTCGCTGCCTTTACAGGACAAGTTTTTGATATTGCCAGATGTGCACCCCCACAATTACTGCACTTCAGCATATCCGCCGTGCAGTCCTTGTAACTGTGCTCACCAGCACACCGTGAGCATATTTGCTGATTTTTACAGATTTTCGCATAATGGTTAAATTTCATGCACCGAAAACATTGCATCAAAGGTGGTACATATGTGAAAACTTTGTATCTCCAGTTGTCTAAATAAATATACTGCGGTAGACTAGTACCGCTGAAGATTACGCTAATAGTTGAGAGAGGAATTAGCTCCTCTCCAACTTTTTTCATAAACCTCCTTACTCCTATCACTTCACTGTCTGAGGATAGTTTATTGAATAGTTCGTGATTGCTAGATTCTTTTGGTATAAACCTAACAACTCCCACCCTTTCCACAGAGGACGCCGGGATGAACGCTCGAAGTTTATATACAGAAAGACACTCGTGATTAAGAAAGTCATTAGCTGCTGTAGCTTGTTTAAATACAAGCATAATTTTAGTAGCATTTATACGCCTACTTTCGCTGACACCTTTTACTTGTTTAAAATATTTGGATACCACCAAGGGATTTTTGTTTCCCAATTTAATATCCTCTGTACTTTCCACAAACACAGGGAACTCGGTGTTGGTGCTAGTATCGCCGTACGCCCGTCGATATCCTGGTTTCATATATGGTTTGTATTTTGCACTATCACTTTCAGAGGGTTTCTCTGCCTGTACTTTCCTCCTCTTTTTGCCCGCTGCTGGCTCTACATCACCACCGTCACTATCCGACGGCATTTTAATTTATTTACAAATACTCTATATCTACTATTAACACTTAAAAATTTATTTTAAAAATTTTCAATTGAAAAAGCGCGCTTCTCGTTTCCCGCCAAAAACCACGTGTCGAGATAGATGGTTTTGATTAAGGAACAATGAATAAAATAAAAGTATTTTTTATTGCCAACCTTACAAAATAATTCCAGAAACTTATCTGGAATTATTTTGTATATCTGAGATAAGTAATAACGTCTTGTCTAGACACTAGGCGGACAGCGGACTGCATCGTCAATAAAATTGATCATCAAAAGAAGTTGTGGAAGCAAGAAGCGAGTTTGTACCTACTTTGTAGGTACTAGAACTGCATAGTACGACAGACTACACGCCAGTTGCACGTGAACTGCACAGTACTGGCGCAGTGGTCGGCTGATGCGATGCAGTTTTTAAAAGTATTTAGTTCTATTAAACTAAAATTTTGCAGTCCGGATTCTGGACAGTTCTGATAACTTAGGTACCTTATGCTGCGGCTACATTATGGTTAATGTTGATGCCCAAAATTGCTTTAAACTACGCGATAATTATCACCGGCAAAACTAAGTGGCCACACCTAAAGGATAACGGCGGTATATGCCGTATATGCCCGTATATTTATTTCACAAGAGGATGCCCGCGACTTCATCCGCGTGGATTTAGGTTTTTAAAAATCCCGCGGAAACTCTTTGTTTTTCCTAAGCTCCTTTGAGCTCATACTGTTAAAAGTCATGCATTAAAATGGAACTGCAGTAATGAGTATTAATTTTTAATAGTTCTTTCCCATCACTAAAGTTTTCCCAATGAAAGTTCCATCAAAATCGGTCCAGCATTTTGGAGATAGACAAACACAAATTATAATGCACCCCAGATGATAATTCAGACGCCCAAAGGTTCCTGTGCAGAAGAAAGAAAAGAAAAAAAAAGTTACAAAGAAAGAGAAGATGGTTGACTATAAAAATGCATAGGAAACGTACTCTATAAGTCTTAAATGTTGTACTTATATGTAGGTACCTCTCCCGTACCAACACGTGCGTTCCCATCGAGCTCGCGGCGCACAATGGCGAACGTAGATGTGGCCGCTTTAACGCTATAATTATAGCGTTAACCTCTTTGATGTACCGCCACCCGACTTATCGCCAAATGCTACGGTGGTATACGGCGATTGTCACCGTTAATCGTGGCCACACCTACGGTTAACGGCCGAATACGCGATAATCGCCGTTAATGTGGCCGCTACATAATGAATGCAATCAAAGAGGAAAATTATAAGGCCACGCCGTTATCAGAAAGTAAGTCTGCCGTCCTAACGAAGAGTGCAATAACTAGGTTTTGACTACTTTCGAGATATTTGCAGTTAAAGATTTAATTTTTGTTTTGTGTGTATCTTCGTAACTATAAAAGCTATTGGTTTGAAACTTTTACTGAACGACAGATAAAATAATGCTTAATTTTATGTAGTATATTATATTTGTACATAAGTTTATATACACACTAAAAACGCAATAATGTATTTATCATTAGGACTTATGAATTGTTTTGATATAGCATTCCTAATCATAATTGCAATAACTACACTACTTATTGCAGTTTTTGTTAGTAAACCTACATACTATACTTATTTGTGTAGCACAAACTATATGATGCCCTATAGTTTCTTTCAACCATATGTACGGTTTTCCTTAGTGAATTATTTTAATTAGATATAAGGTGATTGCAAGAACATAATAAGAATAAAAGAGATTTACCAAAATAATTTAAATAGGTTTTTATTATTTAAAACTAATAACTTACATGACGATTTTCGTATCTGTAACTGAATTCAAAAACATAGAACTTTCATATAACCGTCCTACCCTCATTTTACCCCCTTATATATTTTACATAGGGGAGAAATTTCCTATAATATTTTCTAGGCTGATATCTACGCCCTAGAAAGAACCTACCGTCCAAATTTCAAGATAATAATAACAATAATTAAAACTTCACAAAAACTTTCATCCCCTTTTTTACCACCCTTAATGGGAGATTTTCCAGAACAACTTATACAAGTTTTTATTATTTAAAATTCATAATCTAAATGCCTATTTTCATATCTGTAACTTCAAAAACATAGAACTTTCATATAACCTTCCTACCCCCATTTTACCCCCTTAGGGGAGGATTTTCGTGAAATCTTTTCTAGGCTGATATCTAAGCCTTAGAATAAACCTACCTTCCAAATTACAAGTTGATAATAACAATAATTAAAACTTAACATAAAAACTTTCAACCCCTATTTTACCACCCTTAAGGGAAGATTTTTCAGAATAAAATATACAGGTTTATATTATTTAAAACTAATAATCTAAATGCCGATTTCAGGTCTGTAACTTTAAAAACATAGGACTTTCATACAAACTTTCTACCCCCATTTTACCCCCTTAGAGGAAGATTTTAGGAATGTTAAATAGCCTATAACCTTTCCGGAAAACTGTACTACCAAATGCAAAAATAATTTTTCAAATCCGACTGGTACTTTCAGAGATTAGCGCGTTCAAACAGACCAACTCTTCCGCTTTATTATATTAGTATAGATATCTAGTTTTTTTTTTTTGATAATTTTCATTTGTCTAATTCTAATTCTCTCCAATCAGCTGCATGTTTTTCTTTGACTTTCAATGAAAATTGTCCCCTTTCAGTCAATGACTTTTGACTTCCAAAATTTTCTTTAAGTGGTTGTGTTTCTAATTTTGTGCTTGTAAAAGTAAAAATCTACGAATTTGACAATTTTACAACATCCACAAAATCGTCAAAATCAAAAACTTTTTGTTTATTTTAACTTTACTTTAGTATAATACATCTAGTAAGCTAGACATTTTAAATAATAAGTTTCCTTATGATAACTGCAATAACTCTTACTTTTTGCGCTTATGACTAGTAAATGTGCCAAAAATTTATAAAACGTACTATAGTCATAAGGGTGGATTTCCCAACAGCAAAATTCGCACGGCATGGGTGAAATCGGTACTGTCCAACGTTAGTATAAAGATCTAAAATTTTTTTCTAGGTAGAATAGGTAGATACCTATGCGAGACAATAAATATTTATTGATTAGGACTGCAGTTTAGGAAATAAAAAATTTTTAAAGCCCCGAATTTATCATTTCGGTAGCTGTCCTCACAACCTTTTTCAATGTAATTTCCCTCATAAATCAAAAAGTATTGCTTATTTTGGTATATGGCTACTTTTATTTAAATTGTGAATAGTGACAGTATAGTTATACAATAATTTTATGATAATATCTACTTAGTTTAATAACTGGTAAGTAAAAATGCTTGTGTCCCAGAAAGTCTTCTCATCTCGGTGTTTTTTTTTTAATCGATTGTAGTTTTGCATAGGAACACTCTAGATCCCCCCTCGTGCGCTTAAAATGTACGTAACAGTGTGGTCTATGTGCTTATCGTGGGAGGAAATGCGCCACTTGCCTGCGTGTTCCCGCAAAAAAAGTAAGTAGTTCAATTCGGTGGCATGTGACAAACTTCTTATCATTTCCGTGTACAGGTATAACTTGTCTTGCAATTAGTTAATACATATAAAATACTATTCAAGAGTGCGTAATGGCAATACGTTTATTTGTGTAATATTCATATCATCTTATAATAAATAGTCTTCTTGTAATGCAAATTTTTGTCCGTATTTCTAATTTCGGTGTTATCATTTCGGTGGATTCGGTGGGCTAAAATGTCAACCGAAATGACAAAAAACTCACCGAAATGATAGAAATTCTCATTTCGGTTTTTTTAAATCTTAATTATCTCATTTCGGTGGATTGCTTTATCATTTCGGTGTTTAATTGTCTCATTTCGGTGGATTGTTTTATTATTTTGGTAGATTATTATTTGTTTCGATGAAAATTCAGGCGAGCAGGTAATTTTTTAACTAAACCACTTCAAAAAAAGAGTTTATGTATTTGACCCGTATGTATGTATGTATGTATGGCCGCAATTATCTCAAAGACTAATGAACCGATTTTGATAATTTTTTTCGCTATCGTAATTAACATACTTTCAGGGAGTTTTTAGTAATTATATTATACCTACGTTCATATAATTCATATGTACAAAATATTGAACGTTATCATATTCTTGATTGGTCACAGACTTTCAAACTGTATACTTTATTAGTCGCTGTATGCATCATAATATTGATTTTTTTTTCTCTTCATTTAACGACAACTCTGAAATCTAAATAACTCCATATAACATTAGAAGCCCCTTAAGTGTCGCAATATAGAGTTTACACTGTATTTAAGTAAGTGCGAAATTATTAAAATAGTAGAAATTAAAAGACTGATTATTGCTAAGCTAAGATTAAAATCGTTAATTAAAATATATGTCTTTTCATTTAATTTTATTCTATTCCTTTTATTGTAGGTAGGTGCATTTTTTTGTGTGAAATCCAGAGGAATATCTAAAATTAAGTAGAACATACGTAACTAGGTTAACAAATTGTCACTCATGATAGTATACAACCTTTCAAACTTGCTAAGAGTGCATCTATTTAGTTAAAGTATATGGTTGAGGCTGCTCAGTAGTATATTTAATATATTTTCAGTGAATTTTAATTTCGGTGGACAGCTTCTATCATTTCGGTGGCTACTTATATCATTTCGGTGGCTAGTTTTATCATTTCGGTGGCATCAAAATTTTAAACACGTATTCTCACGAGTTTATAAGACATATTTTGATGGCATTCAAGTAGAGCATAAACAATAACAAGAAGAATAATAAACCATAGTTCAAAGTTGAAAAAACTTAATAATAAAAAAGTCCACCGAAATTCAAGAAAAAACGGCTTTGTTGAAATTGCCCCATAAGTGCAATAACTGGACTTATTGCGATTATTTTATGTAATATTACAAAATATCAAAGCTATCCAAGTCATAACTCAAGATATTTCGGTTATGATTAGCTCCTTACACATCGTTATCACTACATAGTATAAAACAAAGTCGTTTTCTCTGTCCCTATATCCCTTTGTACGCTTAAATCTTTAAAACTACGCAACGGATTTTGATGCGGTTTTTTTTAATAGATAGAGTGATTCAAGAGGAAGGTTTATATGTATAATAACATCCATTAAATTGTGGAGAAATACTGTTATTTTTGAGGTTTCTAATGTGATGTCGTAAATAATTAAATTTTTTCCGCTTACATTGCAAACGCAGGCTGAACCCTACGAGATTTATCAAAATAATGTACTAAGTATTGTACACATTGAAAAGGTCTACAGAAAAGTCCGCGATGGTATATGTCTATCTCTTATGGATATCCCACAATAACATTTTTTTGTCATTTACTTTTTACGACAAATAATGGCTAATTTTCGAAGCGATTTCAACCAATACAGCATTAATCCTTATCTAATTAAATACCTTAAATGCATTGTTGATTTTATATAAATCCATATGGCCCTTTACAGCATATGATTTAAATGAATACTTTCGAAGATATTACAGATTTAAAAATTGCGGCGGCGCGGGAGCGTGCCTATAAGCGCGTCGGCGGCCGCGGTTCTCCCTATAGCCCATTGTCGATAATTTTTGAAACCAAAAAAAAAATCACAGTACGTAGGATGAAACCCATTGGAAAAGGAGGAGAATATTATAAAATACAAGGAAAAATAATTTACGGGCGATCTGAGCTCGGGAAAAAAGGGGGGGAGTTTTAAGGGTAAAAAACGGTTTATCTCGATTTCCGGCAAAACTAGAAGTCCTATGGAAAAAAATTAAATGGCAAAGTTGTAGGTAATAAAAAGATCTACAACTTTTGTATTTACACTTTTTTCACATAACCTCAAAATTTATGTGAAAAGTTCAAAAAACCAAGTTTTTGGTTCTTTATTTTTATCTTTTAAAATAAATTTTTTTTTTCACGGAATCTGGTGAAAACTTACTTTTTTATGTCCCAAATACACTAATTTATTTGATTTGAAATATTTAGTTTTTCTCCTTATTTTTGACTTAATATCGACTTAATTCTGACAGCTGTCATTTTCATTTACAGATGAGTTATTTATATGGAGAACAGGGTTAACATCTACGAAGTACGATTTTACCCCAAACTACTTTAATTCCCTGTCAACATATAAAGCTCTAAGCCGCTTAATAATATTAATTGTTTCGCCCTAAAATAGAAATTGCTAAGAATGGAAACTAGAAAGTCATATCTACATGCAGCAGTTGATTTGTATTTGCATAAGTTTTGAATTTTTCATCTTTTTTGTGGGAATTGTTTTATCTCTGGTAACATTATGAAACGTCAGAATTCCACGGAATTAGTAATTCGGGTATAAGGTGAGATATAGTAAGTTCATTGTGGAAAATATCGTAAAAAGTCGTAAAAGCCGCCTGGGAGCTTTCATCGAAAACGCTGCCTAATCCCTGAGCGGGTAGTACCTACGCATAAAATGCTCTACTACCCGTGCGAAGCCGGGGCGGGTCGCTAGTATTAGATATTGCAGTTATGGTAACCAACAGAACCGAAACTATTGAAGATACAAAAAAGACGTCTAAGACGAAAATATAGAGCTCATTTTCCTGATTACGGATATGGTCTTAAGTCAATTTGACCAAAAACTCGACTTATTGCACTCTTCGTTAGGACGGCAGAAGTATTGGTCAGAAAATATTTGAATACGTGCCGGAATGGAATCACTCATACTTTTGGTTCCTATCATCATCATATTACCAACCCATTACTTACCGGCCCACTACATTGCACGGGTCTCCTCTCATGAGTACTTACCTATTTTGTAGATTTGCCTGCCTTTGAGAATATTATGGTCTATGGATAACTCTCAGGCATGCCAGTTTCCTCACGATGTTTTTTTTCTTCACCGTTAAAGCGAGTGATATTTAATTGTTTGAAACGCACGTAACTACGAAAAGTTAAGAAGTGCGTAACGGGGATCGGACTCGGACCTTGCTGGCTATCACAGCTTACTTTTTTTTTGCCGCTAGGAAATTGCATTTACATTTTACGCACTCCCTCCGGAAAGGACCCAGCGGCGTGTAGTCCTCTCGTTAGAGAGTATTTAAGTTCTGTGGTGTAGTCTGTCATAACACAGCAGTGCTAACGGTATACTCCGCTCACAGCTTACAGTAGGTTGGTATAAGCTTAGATGTAGCTTATCAAACTATTGCTAAAGCCACTTGTGATTTTTTTTTTCCCGAGGATGTTATCAGTCTCCTACGCTTTGTAGTACGGGAGGTAGCGCTACAGTTAAACTAGTCATTTTATACCGTCTGAAAACTGATAAGTTTAAATAATCCTTTGCGATAAGAGACAGTTATTTCGAAATCACAGACAGACACTTATTTAGATTTCATTTGGATTCTTTGTTTGGAAGTAGTAAGTAGGTACTTAGTTATAAAATGAAAATTCATTAAATGTGTTTGATAATAATTTTATTTTGCGCACAAGCAACATATTATATTCAATGCCACAACAAGTAAAGTTTACATAATTATTTAGTTTTTGTTAAAATTAAGTAAGTATTTATTTGTTTGTAAAAGTCTTATGCCTACCATTCACGGGCGCACTAATGGTGCGCCCGTGGATGGTAGGCATTAGAGCGTTGCCACATGGCGCGTTGCGGCCCCACAACGTTAATTTAGTATGTGTGCGGTACAACACTGCGGTGCGGTGCGGCGCGGCGTCGCAACTGACAAAATGCATTATGATGTCTGTTATAGTTCGACCAACATTTCTGTAAAATATGAAATGAATATGTGTAAAAAATGGAACTACGGCCGCCATCTTAGAACTTCATACAATTTGACTACAGATTCTAGTGTTGTCAGTTTCTTAAATATAAAGTACCTATAAGGTATTTTCCATGAGATTCTGGTCTACCTATAACTGGTAGGTAGGTATATCTTGACCAGAATTTAAATAAAAAACCTCGCCACGTTGCGGAAAACCGAAGAACTAATTTCTTCTACTGGCAACACTAAATTTGGAACGTCATAAAATGTCGTCTGTGAACATTAAATGTCATGATCATGAATTCATGGTCTAAGATACCATCATAGAGATTACTACCCTCATCTGTTATTTAATGCTGATAGAGATAATATCCTAGATAATTCATAGATTGATACATTGCACTTTGGTTGCCTGGATAAATTTGGTGCCTATGATGTTAAACACAAAAAAATGTAATCAATTTTTTTCGATCTGCTTCCCTCATCTGTTATTTAAACGAATTATATGTCAAATGAAAGATTATTTTATTCCCAATCGAACCGTATTTGGTTGCCTGGTCAAAAGTGGTGCTAAATCATGGTTGCCTGGATTTTAAGATATAAAATTTTCTGTGCGAGTGTTGAAAGTGACGGAAAAGTGTTGCGCGCGCAATTCCATTTGACAGACAAAGATGCAGTGAGGCAGGCGTGCACTCGGCAGGTGCTTAGTCTATACAAAGATTAAAACCATAGACTAGCTGTGCCTGTCCATTAAAGATATTTGCAAAAAAAATAAGTGAGCGACGTAAGGAATAAGTAATAAAACGTAAAAAAGCTGTTTTTGAAAATTTTGTCTGTTTGTCTGTATATTTGTGCATGTATTACGCAAAAACTACTGAATGGATTGAATTTAAACTAGGCATGATCTAAGTTCATACTACATAATAGCATATAGAATACTTTTTATCCCGAAATTCAGCACAGTTCCCTTGGGAGAGGGGATGAAAGTCAAAATGTGTACTTAGCTGTAATTCATTATCGCGTAGTCCGATTTCATTCATTTTTAGGGTTCCGTACCCAAAGGGTAAAAACGGAGCCTTATTAATGTCATTCAACGTTTTAATAAATAATCAACAAATTCTTTTTTGTTGAAGTACCAAAAAATTTAAATTTAGTGGAGAAATTCGAAAAAAGGCGTCCTTATTTTGTGTAATAGACAAAGATGACTTGACAGGTTGAAAATTGTTTGGAGTAAATCTCATTTCGTCTGCTAGCTAGAGACCTGTGACCGGCTGACAGACAGACAGACAGCCGAGTGACATTAACAGGGCTCCGTTTTAACCCTTTGGGTACGGAACCCTAAAAATGAATGAAATCGGACTACGCGATAATGAATTACAGCTAAGTACACATTTTGACTTTCATCCCTTCTCCCAAGGGAACTGTGCTGAATTTCGGGATAAAAAGTATCCTATATGCTATTATGTAGTATGAACTTAGATCATGCCTAGTTTAATTTCAATCCATTCAGTAGTTTTTGCGTAATACATGCACAAATATACAGACAAACAGACAAAATTTTCAAAAACAGCTTTTTTACGTTTTATTACTTATTCCTTACGTCGCTCACTTATTTTTTTGCAAATATCTTTAATGGACAGGCACAGCTAGTCTATGGTTTTAATCTTTGTATAGACTAAGCACCTGCCGAGTGCACGCCTGCCTCACTGCATCTTTGTCTGTCAAATGGAATTGCGCGCGCAACACTTTTCCGTCACTTTCAACACTCGCACAGAAAATTTTATATCTTAAAATCCAGGCAACCATGATTTAGCACCACTTTTGACCAGGCAACCAAATACGGTTCGATTGGGAATAAAATAATCTTTCATTTGACATATAATTCGTTTAAATAACAGATGAGGGAAGCAGATCGAAAAAAATTGATTACATTTTTTTGTGTTTAACATCATAGGCACCAAATTTAGCCAGGCAACCAAAGTGCAATGTATCAATCTATGAATTATCTAGCATATTATCTCTATCAGCATTAAATAACAGATGAGGGTAGTAATCTCTATGACTGTATCTCCCACTATCATGAATGTCACATGGACAATGGACATCACATGACTATGAAGAGGAAAAAAATACAACTTCTTTGCTATGAAATTAGTTTTGCAATGTAAAAAGCGAAAGTGGCGCCCCAAAGTAGGTTTTTTTGTTTTTCTAGTTAGGCTTTACATAATAATATGATGCACGCCATTCAGTGGTTCTGTCTTACATACTTAGGCATAACGCGCACTGCGACTTTTTATCACATCGATAATTTTGTCGCAGAAAAGCAACATGTACCTATCTAGATTTAGGTTAGGTTATACCTAAACCCATGGGTTGAAATGCATCTTACTATGGATAAGTTTACTACTTATTATATTACTTTAAAATTACTTATTACCTACTAATCAATAATTTAACTGACGGAGCACTCAATTGGCTGCTGGAGACAGGGACACTCACACATAGACCCACACACACACACACAAAAAAAAAGACAGAAAGAAAGAAAAGAAAAAAAAGAAAGCAAAAAAAACCAAAAAAAAAAAAACAACTTATCGACCATCGTGAGTTGTTCCTTTTTTCAGAGCAAAATTCGCTACAAAAAGGTCTCTGACGCATTGTCAGAGGATAATTTGAGTGCGAAACAAAAAAAAACTGTGGATAGTAAGATGCATTTCTGCGACGCACGAATGTATGGCAAAAAGTGTTTCTATGCCATGTATAAACAGTGTGTAAATAAAATTATTAGTATAATATAATTAAGTACATATTTGGTTTTCATTTTAAACTATTTCCACAGTAAAATACTAAACAATTTTTTCGTACATTTATCCTTTAAATAAACTCGTAATAAACACTGAACGGTAGGTAGGAACTGGAACCAAAGAATTCTAACTGGAACCTATGTTGCAGTTAATCTGTTGAAATGGAATTTTGTTTCAAATTCTTGAAGTTTAATTTATACTTTTTATTAGATATCTTTGACGGCAACGATTATTATTTAATACTATATCATATTTTAGCTGATTTTAATTAAATATATTATATAATTATTATTGGAAATACTAACGATAGAATTTACACGTACAAAACAATAAATAATTAAAAATAGTACTCATTAAATATTATAGTTATTTTTATTCTAGGCATGTCGGCAAGCAATTTACCTACTTGTTTTGCTTAAGTTTTGATTATATCACACAAAAACATCATTCCAAATTTTTTCCAGGAAAACGTTAGTTAGGTACTTGCCGAAAATTCTTACTCGTATCTACCTATTTGCTTATTTTTAAGTTAAACATACCTATGTAGATATATCTTTTTACAAACGTTAACAATCAATTAATTTTTTCAAGTTTTTCCAAATTTTTCAATTTTAAATAACAATGAAGTCGGTTAAAACCTATATTTTGGATCCGACTTGGTTGGATATTCAATTAAAAATTACAATTGAACAGAAGACATTATCCTGATAAGTGATAACATAAACATCCAATGATAACATAAAAACATAGGATTGATCATTGAATTGTCCGTAACATATGAAAACGAGATGACAATAATTAACATGAGTGGACAATGACAGGGCAAAACATATACTACAAGAGAACTAGTAGACATAAATAAAAATATAACTTTGATAATAATATGTAGAATAAAATTCTGTTTAAAAAAATGTGCATCTTTTCAGCCTTACTATAATATTTTGTGCTGCATAGAATCGTAGTCAATTCAGGATATTATCTTTACACTAATGATAATAATATTATTTACTTACAAACGGTAAAACGTATGTTAGCCATTTGTTCGTTTTAAATGTAAAACGTTTCTATTTGCTACATCTTGGCGTACACTGAACGAACTTCGTACATCATCAGGTTAAGGTTATGACATTCAAGTAGATAGATAACATGTCGTTAAAAACTAAGTATAAGCGAAACCAGCCCAAATACGACATGGCACAGGTAGATACTTTGTCGATAGGATATGACTTTGTCGTTATGCAATACCACAGCATACGGCCTTCCTGACTGTACCATCAGGTCAAGATTATTGAATATTAATCAGATTCACCTCAGTTTCAAAGATGTAGGTGTCAATAGTTTTATTGGTTTTAATTTTGTATGCCTACTCGTCGTCCAATATCAAAATAGTTTGATAGACAAGATATAATTCAAAAACTAAAACCCAACTTCTACTCCTAAAAATATAACTGCGGACATGTAAATTATATATGTATTTTCAGAATCTACATTCTACACATTCAGACCTTTTATTTGGTACCAAACTCGAATCAACCTTAATTCATTTTCTTGACGTAAAATTATCAATTTTGTTTGTCATAATCACCATATTGAATTTTTCATAATGTCGTGCCTGCGACACGCGAAACGCTAAGGCCTAAGTCAACGACACCTCATGCATAACATTCCAACGAGTAGGTATCTAGTTTAGCAATTATGATTGAGTCGATGAATTCAGACATAATTACCAAACATTGTAGACAATCCCAATACCCAGTCGGGTAAAAAAAACGTTTTTCATTCAAATCCTTGTATCAAATAGTCATGAGCATGACCTTTGGTCCACGAACACGTTCGAGAGTAGCGAGTCGGCGCTGGATCTAGGAGCACGGCGGACACGGGGACCGCGGCTCCGGTGCCGGCTGCGCGCGCACCGCCAGCCGCGAGGGGTCGGCGGGGTTCGCTTTCGCGACGAGAGCGCGCGCCACGTGCGCAAAAGCTGCCTCGACGTTGAGGCCGGTTTTCGCCGAGGTCTCCATAAACGCGACTTGATACTCTCTCGCCAAGCGCTGCCCCTCCTCCCGCCTCACCGCGCGCTCCAGCCCGCTGTCTGACTTGTTTCCTGGAACAGAATTTGTGCCGCTCCACTTGTTTGTGTCGGATAGCTCGAGGTTGATTGAGCGCTTGTGCGAATGAGACTCTTTCGATTTAAAAGTGAAGGGCGTCTTTATAAAATGAGGTCGCAACACGCATGGTATTCCTGACTAAGTACCTAAATACTTGGCAGACTGTAGCGCCAAAATACACTGTACCTACTCGTATACCTTGTACCAATCTATCTACCACATTGTAAGTGATATTCACAAATGAAATGAATTGAAAGACGATAAGCTAAGATAATACAAAAACTAAGTATTTACCTAGCAGCATGATGACTACATCATCTTGCGCGTATTCCCGGATCTCGCCGAGCCAGGCTCGTATATTGTCAAAGCTGGTCTTGTTTGTCACGTCGTACAGCAGTAGGAGGGCTGTTTGCAGAAAATTACCATTATTATACCACCATCATAATAGTTTTATTATAGACAACCGTACAATAAAAATAAGTATACAGGTAAGTACATGCGTTTAGTGTAGGTTACCTATCCCTACCTACCCATTACCATCGCACGTTGTCTGTACAAATATGGTGCTAGCAGTCGAATGTCGATTGAATTACACCTTTCAATTCCCAGGAAAAAACCGATGTTTCCTTAATTTATAAATCTAGTCCTTTTGTAAACTGACAAAACTTGCAAATTTGGCTGCAACAGCAATGGATATTCAAGCACGGTTTTGGATTTGGATGTTTTAAAATGCGTACCTACGGTACCTACTGATACCTAATATTACTTAGAAATAGATAAAGAATAATAATCTAAGGGCATGTAAGCAAGGGCGTCGCCAGCCGATGGCCAAGGGGGGGGCAAGTTGATGATATTATAGTATGGGAAAAGTACAAAGTATTGTTGGTACAGTCCAGCTTTTGAAGCTGTTTACGAGCTCTTAATTTATTTTCGAATTAGAATTTTTCATTGACCTCGTTTCCATTTGCGCTAGGTTTAATTTACATACTTAATGCAAAATATAGCATATCTATATTTTTTCAAATCTCTAGGGGGGGGCAGCTGCCCCCCCCTGCCCCTACCTGGCGACGCCCATGCATGTAAGTACTTAAAATATCCATATTAATTAATAATTCATTATTAACAAAATAATGTACAAATAACAATATGAAATTCTAAAGAAATACCTACTCCATACGTGGCTCACAAGTTATAAATTATAATTTTATAGTTCATAGTTCTCAATTAAAAGAAAATGTTGATAGCTGCTGAAAACAAAACAAACCAGAACCAACTGTTGTCTACGTTAGGGCAGAGATGGCGCTAGTAGTAGCAAAAAAAAAATAAACTTGTCAAAGTGTTCTAAAAAAAATCTAAAAACTATTACATTTTAATATATTTTAATATTATCGTATTTAAAACTAATGATATTCTTAATCTACATTAAACTGAGAAATAATTACCATGTGCGTCTCGATAATATGCGTGTGTGACGCTACGAAAGCGCTCTTGCCCTGCTGTGTCCCAAATCTGAAGCTTTACCTTGATGCCGTCCACGGTTACTACTTTATTCTGCAACAGATGGCGTTACTTGTATTTTCTGAGAGTGTTTTTATAACTTTTCACGGTAGTTCATAATATTTTATTCCCATATTTAAGTTCATAAACCCTATCCTATTTCAAAAATAAATTATTTAGGAATGCTTGCGTTTAAAGTACTTAATAAAAGAAAACATGCTATCACAAAATACCTACTAGTAACGAATAAATCAATATTTTTAGGTTTTTGTATATAAGTATTTTATATTTTATTCTAATACCTACCTACCTACTTACTTAAACTTTTACAAGTGCTTTTGAATCGTCAAATGAATGTCGAAAATAACATTATTTATTTAAGTACGAGTAGATACTAAGAACCTATTAACCTATTGAAAAAATATTATTTGTTGAATAGGCCATAAAAATATCTAACGAAATAGGTAGGTAGGATAATAGTTATAGTAGGTAACAAAAATACACTATACCAAAAGGTACACAAAATGCAGGTGTAAATAAAAAAAGAGCAAAAATTTTATGACCTCATATTATTGCTCTTGTGTTAATTGTATCGACACCAGATGCCATAAATCAAATAGCAAAAAACGAACAAAAAAAAAGAGACCACCACAATAAATCACTCAGTGGAGGAGCCGATTCAATCACAGCTGTCACGGCTAGGGGGCGGGATCGGAAAAAGCGCGCCAAACTTTAACACCAATGGCGTGGCGGCGGAGCGGCCGCGTGGCGTCGCGACTGGCCCGTTTGAACTCGGAACCCTTGACGACCATTTAGTTTTTTTTTTTCATTTGAAATGTAGAACGATAAAAAATTAATACTCTGTGTGAGTGAATACCTAGGTTATTTTGCTAATATTTTTTGTTCTTTGAATAGGTACAAGTCACGGCAAATAAGTCCAGCGGTGACCTTCAATGCGCAGAAGTCGAAAATGAGGTATCTCGGGGTGTGAGGGGGTCGCGGGGAGGGCGTGGGGATCGTTCGTAAGCACTGATTAGCTCTCGCGGATCCCTCGTAAGCGCTAATTGGCTCTCCAATCGTATTGTGTCCCGCTCACTCGTACGACGCTGCGCGCACTTGAAGGTCACCGCTCGACTTACGTGCGAAGTACTGAGAAGCCGAGACTCGTGCGCGCTTCCGAACGAAGTTTGATTCTTAGGTTATAAGTTATAACAGACTTCCAAACAGGAGCTACGGACCAATGTTCTATTTTGCATGAGGATGAGGACCTAGAGAGTGACACAGGCTAGTTAGGTAGGTAGGTAGGTAGGTACCTACTTTGTACCCAGGGAAGATAGACGAAAATAGAATTCCTGTGGAATTTTTAAAAATGTAAATCCACGCGGCGTCAGTCGAGCGCATCAGCTCGAGTGGAGCGGGAGAGTGCGGGGGTGTAGGTGGGGGATGCGGGGGTGCAGGTACGGGGTGGGGGATGCGGGGGTGCAGGTAGGCAGGTACCCGGAAGTCGATGCCGACGGTGGAAATGTAGTTCCCGGCGAGGAACGTGCCGTCCCGGAAGCGCACCAACATGCACGTCTTCCCGACGCCGCTGTCGCCCAGGAGCATCACCTGGAAACGCACAAATACAGGATACACTTCGTAATTAAGTTGGCATCTATCAGTGTAGGTAACATAGTAGGTAATACCAATTACCAACCTATCGACCCTATCGTTTCTGTCGTTTTATATAATTTTATATAAGTAGGTAAGTACCTAAGTAATATAACATTAGTGTCGATCGATCTACAAACAATGTTACTAATGACTTTTTGTTATTCTTTTATAGACTAGAAGAATAGAAGTAAGTAATATAAGCACGTGGAGTAGAATATCCCTACAGAGGGGAAGCCTCAAAACAACGATTATGTGCCGCTTGCATCCATCGGCAGCCACTGGCTTTCTTGAGATCGTCCGTCCGAGTGGAGGTTCATCCAAGTTTCAACACTGAGTTTCTCGGTGAGAGGTCGCCACTCGAGTAGGTAGATACAGTGCCACCAACTTATCTGTTGATAGCGTCGCTACTCGCTAGTAGGTGCTAGTAGAGAATTTGGTATTTCTATCAAGAAATTCCCCCATGAAAAAATGGAAATAAAATTCTTTCAACATAGCGAAGAAACACGGGAGCACTCACACTAGAGAGAAACTGACAGCGGAATGACGTTCTTATAAATTAAAAATTTAAAAACATTCGCTATTTCGTGGCAGCGGCCATCTTTAATTTGCAATAGTGCTATTCTATTAGTCAAGCCCTTTCATTTGATACCCATATTAAGGTAGTCGTGAAAAAATATGTAATCCGCCATTTTGTAAGTAGCGGCGGCCATCATGGATCGATTTTCATGAAACATAGCTAACAACACTCTCGACTAATTCACCTTTCAAACAAAAAAAAACCGCATTCAAATCGGATCACTCGTTTGAGCGCCACAGAGGAACAGACAGACACACACACACACACACACAGACACGTCAAACTTATAGCACCCCGTCGTTTTTGCCTCGGGGGTTAAAAATGGCGTCTAACGCGGCTCTAGTTCCAATTTTGCCCATCTGAACAGGTAAGTTTGTGGCACTGTACCTTGGGACAGGGGATCCCAAAGTCTTTGCGCTACGTGTCCCGCCTATTGCCACTTCAGTTTCGCGACTCGGTAACGTCTAGGTAGGTACCTACTTTAGTCTGATAGCACACGAGTAGATAAGTACAGAGGGGAAGCTTCTACAAGCGGCCCGCTGTAGGTACACTCACACATATGCGCACGTTTGTCACCCAACTGTACCGGTTGGTTGACCGAGCGGGCGTCCGTGAACCGTTGGTGAGTGTGTTTGTGTGAGTGTACCTACAGCGGGCCGTTTGTATGAAGCTTCCTCTCTGTACTTATCTACTCGTGTGCTGATAGTAACTAATGATGCCAGTCTAAGATGGAAGCGGACTAATCTGTAAGAGGTAGGTATGGCAGTTTTTATTAAGCCCTGATCGGTTTCTACGCGTCATCATGCCGGAACGCTAAATCGCTTGGCGGCATGGCGTTGCCAAACCATCCCAGAGACAGTCAATTTAGAAAATACCTAGGTAATTAAGTCAAAAATTGCCCCTTCTGGTAATCGAACCCAGGGCCTCCCACAGCGCTAACCACTGCGCCAGGGTGGTCGTCAGGCTTACCTTTCCAAAGACATCGTACTTCTCGTCGGGCCTGCCCTGCTGGTCCCACCGGTCGGACGGCGAGGGCGGGTCGCTGTGCGGCATGTCGCGCGCGCCCTGCACCTCCTCGCACTTGTCCTCTTCGTCCCTCACTTCGGGCAAGTTCCTCGCCCAGGTCGGCCGGACTCTCCCCACCACCACTCTCTTCTCCATTTGCCGACTGTCTATGTTCGGATTCCACATTTTGTCTTCAAGGTTCAAAACCGCTACAAACTGTTTTTTCTGTTTCGTGGCTACAAAGTACCTACCTAGTTACATAAAAAGTTGTCTTCTCGCACTAGTTTTCACTTTTATGTCTGCTTAAGTTTGAGATTATTACCTAGGTATTTTATTTGTATCGCGTAATTTATCCGCGCTCTATTTTACTTAATAGAAATTAAAGATTTATAAGTAGTTTCAACTTTTGAAAGAAACAAAAAAAAAAGAAATCTTTATTCGAGGCAAACTGCAAAAAAACGTGAAATAAGATAATAGGTAGGTATTATGCTTTATTCAGTTGTCGGCGCTTACAATAACTAAGTATTTCGATATCATAATGTTTCTTTTCAATAATAGGGTAGATAGGCAATCATGCCGCTATAGGTAGGTATACCTACAATACCCTAAAATGTACACTTTAAAAATTACCTAAGTACGTAATATTTTTTTGTCATTACAATTTTGAAACAGACGACACAATCTAGGTCCCCATTTGTGGCCCGCGCACCACGCGACTAAATCTGAAGGGGGACTGATTTCGAAATAAATTGCTTTCTCCGGTGACCGTATGAGACATTTTAAGAGCTTTTTCTCATAAAGAAAAACCTAAAGATAGATACAGTATTTTTAAGACTTTCCACCATATTGTAGGATACCCTACCATACCATTACTCGTACCATACCTACTTTCTGGCGGAAGCATAGCATCCCATGACATTCTTTCTGATATCGTTTAATGAACAAAAAACATTCTTTTAACGTTTACAAAAAATGTACGAAAAATATACCTACCTACATTCAATGTTTATAAAAAATTGTACTACTACCTACCTACTTATATATTTTTTTAGTCTGGTAAGTAGGTAGGTACCTATATTTTTTCTTTCCCCTTAGAAATAATCAAAATAATTTAAGGTGCAAAGCCCACCAACGGACTCCGATTCAGATACCACTCCACTCCACTCCAACAGATAGATAGATAGATAGATAGATTTTTTTTTTTTGCATAGATTGGTACAATGGTGTTATGTTAAATATATTAGCACTACAATCTGCCGTGGGTCGGCATGCAAAACTGCAAACAACAACTGCATACAGAGACATAGAAGTCTTACCATCAACACAAAAAATGCCAGACGCGAGCAAAGTGATTTAGGCCAACTGTTTTTATTTACGTAACCAGCGACAGTGTTACCTAGTGATATGCCAAAAATCGATCTTAGGTATTTTTGTAATCTGATTTATTTTTCCTGCCATCAACTACGTAGGAAGTATCAGTCACCGTTGCCAGTTTTTTTTTGCCAAGTCGGGATTTTTGAACTTTTTGAGTGAAAACAGCGGGATTCTTTCGTGGAAAGCGGGACATATAGTATAAAAAACGTACTTATTTAATCGGAAGTTTTCAAATATTTATCTTTTTTATTTGAATTAAAATTACGTTTACGTGACAATGGGGGGTGTTAGACTATAAGTATTATCACGCGATCCGCGAAACGCGATGCAATTATTGATGGTTTAGCCGTTTTTTTTTGCGTTAATAGGTACTGATGGATTTCCGGATGGTCTTGAAATCCGCGATCCGTGGATCGCGATACGGTATTAATAGTGACAGGCCCCAATAGATAGCGAAAATAGCCATAGAAAATGTATTTCAATAAAAATATAATATTTTTAATCAGATTTACCCTATCGTTAAATAGCCACACACGCTTCCTCAGCACGCCGCGTGCATGGTCGAGTTATCTCCGAAAAGCGGGACTGAGCCTGTCCCGCGCGGGACATTTAATTTTGATTTAAAAATCGGGACGTCCCGCCAAAATCGGGACGTCTGGCAACGCTGCTAATAGTATGCCTTTTTGAAGAGAAAGAAAATGTCAAGAACAACTTCATAGCTGTCAGGACCCTTATCAAAGGAAAATGCGAATGAAATGTTATATCTCTTTAAAGATAACACCTGCCTACCCTACTTGTTGATCGCTATTCAATTTTAACAATCAACTCGCCATCCAGCCTCCTTGCTCTAGGACCGGTTAATTTATTTTTAATCGGCTGAAAAGTGAGTCATTGGAAATGACGGCTCGTTCACAAATCGACGTTTTTAATAACGTTAATTAATTTTAAAGATGAATCGTTTTCATTTTTAACCGACTTCAAAAAAAGAGGCTATCAATTCGACACGTAGGTATGTATGTAATATTATTGGAACCGCAATATATTCATTATTCACATAATATGATACTTACTCTCTTAGGGCTTCAAAACAAATACTTAGATAAGTAGATATTATACAAAATTTTACCTAGGTAGGTATATATAGATGTATCTTTGTATTGTATGTGTTTGTCCACATACCTATTTCTTCGAAATTATTAATCGGATTGTGACTATACTTTTTATTGGATTATACCTAAGTACCTATTTACTTCAACTGAGTAGCAACTACATTACAAGTTTCATCAAAATTGGTTCAGTAGGTAAGTAGTTTTCGAGATATGGACAGTTGTTCTTTATTTCGGTACCTTACCTAAATAGGTACCTATCTACCTATATTGAAGTCGGTTTAATTTTTTTTAATTTAGAGCTTCTTTGTCTGTAATTACGGAAGTAGGTACCTGTGTGAAAGGGTTCGTTAAATAACATGATTAGGTAGGCCTACTTATCTACCTGCCTACTTACAATTAGTTGATAACAAGCGGACACTCGCGACTTCGTTCGCGTGGATATTGGTTTTTAAAAATCCCGTGGGAACTTTTTATTTTTCTTAAGCTGCCTTATGCTCACCTTACTAAAAACAGTTAAAAGTTCACTGGTGGATGATTAGGTAGATAAAAATGTAAACATCTGCCAGTGAAAGTCCCATCAAAATCGATCCAGACTTTCAGAGATTACCCGGTAATCTTTAAAGTAAGATCTTTTTTCTAACAAAAAAGAAAGAATGAAATCGGATCACGGGTTAATGAATTACAGCTAAGTACACATTTTGACTTTCATCCCCTCTCCCAAAGGAACCGTGCTGAATTTCAGGATAAAAAGTATCCTTTATGTTACTTACTCCGTAGTCCGTAGTATGAACTTAAATCATGTCAAGTTTCATTTCAATCCATTCAGTAGTTTTTGCGTGATGCACGCACAAACATACAGACAAACAGACAAACAGATAAACAGACAAACAGATAAACAGACAAACAGACAAAAATTTTAAGAATAGCTTATTTACGTTCTATAACTTATCCCTAACATCCCCCAGTTATTATTTTGCATAAATCTTTAAGGCTCTCCAAGTTACGAATGGCCTTGTGCGTTTGGCTACCTCTTGTCCCCCCTACACCTCTACATATTTACGTTAATTTTTTTACCGCCATCTAATGGCGGTGAACTGTACTACGACATACCAAGTCAACAACCACATTAGGATGAAAAGAGCCGCGAGATGGCATTGGTGCGCTTAGTTTTTTTTTCATAGAGCAAAAGCGTGTTAGAAGCGGCAATAGAGAAAAATTTAATGTGTTATATTATTATCGTAAATAACTGTTTAAAATATTAATTTTCTAAAAAATGATATATTTCATATTATCATTTATTAAAAAATGATATGAAATATATCTATTATTATATGAATTAAATAATATATGAATTATATTATTTAATTCATAAATTAAATAATATATGAATTATATTATTTAATTCATACTACTATTATTATATGAATTATATAATTAGTGACTGGCCCCTTGGCGCGGTTGGCAGTGACCCTGCCTGCCTCTCCGGGGTCGCGGGTTCGATTCCCGCCCCGAGTCTGGGTGTGTTTATGTAAGTATATAAGTATGTATTTATACATTTATTCAATATTTATATATATATATACATGTAATATATGTAAATATGTATATCAGTCGGTTCTTACCTATAACACAGGCATTAAGTTGCCTACTTTAGGAACAGCCGACCGTGTGTGTATGTGTAAGTATTTATTTTATTTATTTATTAAAAAATGATACGAAATGTGCACATTTCATAGACTGTAGAGTTGATTGAAAGTTATTCTTTTCTGGAAAGTATTACAACTGTCCAGAAAAGTAAGTATGAAAGGAGATGTTTCAAATCTGGCTAAGTCTTGTACAGTACCTTACAAATTAAGAAAAATCTGTTGTTCTCGGGAAAAATAAAATTATTGAGTTAAAACTAATACTTTAGTTGTACAAAAATATTTTTTATTCATTAATTATAGATCAATTTTCAATATGGCATTGCTGGCGTCGTATGGTTTGACGTAAACTGACAGCTTGTCACTTCAAATAACAATTGTCATTGTGATTGATATTCTGTCAGTCAATGGTGGACTGGTGGTCAATTGCAATCGATTTCTTTAAGCTTTCGTTCTTGTGTACTTCGCTGTTTGATTTTTGATTTCTTTTCAACAACTTCGCTTTCGTTTTCTGGGGTTTGGGCCGTTTTGCTCATCTGTTTACCTGGCTTTCGTTTTTGGACTGTTACTCATACCATCTGTTGACCCGGCGTTGTGCTACACGGACTTCGATTTTGCTTAGCGATTTGGACGGTGCTGATACGATCTAATGACATTTCTGTCAAAGTCAAATGTCAAATCGAAATGAAAGACATTTTACCGCCATGATTAATTTTTATTACGTGTTGCAATCCTAAGCAGAAATACTTGTTTTGTACAACCAAACAAAACCATTTTATGGAAAATATATAGTTAAAAACTGTTCAATGTTTTCTGGACTATATCCAAGTATACTGTACCAAGTCCTAGCCAAGGCCTCATACAGTGATGAAACATCTCCTTTCATTTCTGGTCTTAAGTTTGTATTTGGAATAATGTTTGTTCCTCACAACGATCCAGAAAAGTAAGTATGAAATTTCATTTCTGGTCTTAAGTTTGAATTTGGAATAATCTTTCTTCCTGAATATCTTGTATTAATTTTTTTTTCTTTGACTTAAATAGTTTGAATTCGGAACTATACCGAATTGAGCTTTAAGAGCGTAGTTATTCGTATGGGATGTTTTAAGCAAAAAATAAAAAAGTCAGAATTTCAAAAAATTATGTTAGGTAGTTAAATCGTCAAGCTAAATGAATAAAAAATTATTTTAAACTTTTTAGTTCGAATCCCTTGAAGTCGGTTTTTCTTTGAAAAAAAAATATTTTATGCTTTTTAGTGATTTGTTTTCTATATATTTTTAGGTAATAATTATAATAATATAAATGAGAACTATGTAAAATAGATTATGACTCATATATTATGAATTATCCTGTGACATATATACATTTTATGTATTACTACTATAGGTGAATGGTTTTATAATGTTCTAACCCAACCTAACCTAATTTCCGATCTGTACAAGATTAGTTTGTATGCGTACTACTTCTTGTATAATTTGGAAGACCTTGATTAAAAAGTAATTTACAATCTATATGCGACTAGTTTCACACTCCTGCGGTTTGGCCTTGTACAGAATGGAAATACGCGTAACCGTGCACAAACTCCAAGGAACCACTCTAAATATAGCTGTTATTGACCTCGGCCCAAAAGTTTTTGCAAAAAGTCAATGTTACGTAGGCGTAGCAGAATGAAGTCTTTGGACAGAATAGCTATATCAAACTTCAGCAACAGGTCTGGCAATCTCAGAGAACATATTAGTGACATATGTGTACATTTACGCTTATAACTTCGTTATACACTAAAATCTTCTGAAAGTATGTAGATTACAATAGTGAAAAAAATCATCAAAATCGGTTTATTAGTTGCGGAGATAATCACGAACATACTTACATATATACATACTTACTTACATACATACATACGGGTCGAATACAGTACCTCCTTTTTTTGAAGTCGGTTAAAATTAGATGTTTATTATTAGGGGTTAAAGTATGAAATTGCCGATTTGTACTGAAAAATAAAAATTCGTTTTATTAATTTAACATATTTATTTAATCAAAATAATTACCATTATTAAACTCGTATTCAGAAATCACACGAATTTTCGAAGTATCCATCTTTATTGTCTAAGCTGAATAAAAAAAAACAACTGAAAGTTGATAATCGAATGTTGCACATTTTTAAAAGAAGAACTACATAGGTACCGTATGAAAAAAGTGTCACTCAAAAATCTCAAACCATGAAGGTTCTATGTCAATTAGAAGTATAGTGATCATGTCATTGAAATATTTACAAGCGCTATTTGTGGTGTCCCTGTGTAAGCCTTCTTCAGTTTGTCTATTGATATCCTCGTTCAAACTGAAAAAAAAATACGATACTCAAAAAAAATACTTTTGTGATAAGGGGCCATCCATAAATTATTACGTCACACCAATTTCATGATTTTTCACCCCGTCACCTCCGTCCTCGTCACAGCTGGTCACATTTAAGACCCCCCCCCCCCTCCTAGGGTGACGTCACATATTTGGCAAATTTACGTCCAGACATTGAATTAAAACAGCAGTTTCAAATATTTTTAAATTTATCTTTAAAAGTACGTATTTCGTGTTCTATTAGTACTTTAAAATTAAATTTGAATGTGAATTGAATGTGAGGTCACAAAATTTAGGGCCCTTCCCACCCCTTTGCCACACAATGTCACAATTCGTCGACCCTCCCTCCCACCCCTTAACGTGTGACGTAATTTATGGATGATCCCTAACAGTAAACTCTAGTTATGAATTTTAAAAGAAAATGGTCCATTGACAAAAAACAGAATGGCTGCCATTTTTTCTAACTCGAATAACAGTTTCCTAAATGGTTATAATATAGATCAAAACTATGTCATGTATTTACTGGCTTCCTTAAAATTTTGCCTAAATAGGTTGGGCTTTATATTTCGAGACATCCTGTCCTCAAGTTCAAAGTCCTAACTGTTGCTAAAATCGGTAGGTACCTAAAGAAGTTTTACTTTAAAAAAATCACTTGAGGTCTTTGGCCCTTTTTATGCATTTGCCGCCTCTGCCACTTTCGTAAGCATGCCGCTAGGAAATTGCGTGAATACCTATTCATTGTATCGTAAATAGGAAAATAGATGTAGTGAGTCTAAAGTAATATAATACATTTTAACTACTTATAATATTATTATAGGTACATGTTATTAGGTAGGTACCTATCATAATATTTTTGATTAGGGGCCGTTCAAATATTACGTAAGCAGATTTATTACAATTAGTTACCACCAGAATCCAGATGATGCAGTCTAAATGCACATTATAATACTTTATACACATAGGTACATAGGACATAGAATTTAAAACTTATTCAGGGATAGGTAGGTAGGTATTTTCACGTATTATTTTTAGCTTTTATTTTATTATTATTCATCAAAGTAGGTAGGTACTTACGTAATGGTGGTGTTCCCAGATTCGGATTGTCCGATCTCTGATTCTGGAAATACGGTATTTTGGTCTATTGGTTGTAAAACTTGTCTCTTATTTGCTTTTCTAAAATAAGAAAAATCATCATCATCACCATGAGCTAGGAGTTTCCATGTTCAACTGCAGATGACGAGGTCGTGGATTCGATTCCAGAGGTCGGGCCAAAAATAGATAGTGTGCCATAAAATATTTTATGTAGGTAATATTATATAGGTAAGGTAGGTAATTAGGTAGGTACTTACGCGATTTTCGTGTTTTCAATCTTTTGTAGTTAAGATCGTTTTAGTCGAGATATTTTCGGCATCCTGGTTGACTACGATACCTACGTACCTATTAAACAGCTAACACAATTAAAAAAACAACGAAATACCACTAAAAATGTATATACTTAGACAAAATACAGCTAACACAATACTTATTTACAAATATCCTTATAAAGTAGATAGGTACTAATTATTTGCTAACTAAAAAAATATTTTACACAAAAAAAATATTTTCCCTGAAACAAGA
Organism: Melanargia galathea; assembly: GCA_920104075.1. Classification (NCBI taxonomy): domain Eukaryota; kingdom Metazoa; phylum Arthropoda; class Insecta; order Lepidoptera; family Nymphalidae; genus Melanargia; species Melanargia galathea. The sequence goes on from OV049864.1 coordinate 7,712,283, forward strand.
GCGTTGAATTGAACGAGAGCGTTTGGCGGGAAAAATTGCGCACATCTACCTCCTACGAAAGGCGCCAGCCGTATGGCATCCTGTCGGCGACGTCGCCCGCTGGAATTATTTGACCGAAATAATCAAAATATGTAAATTTTTCATAAAAAACAGTCGAAAATAAATAAAATATCTCTAGAGATTGTATCATATATATATTCTCTATAATTGAATGTAAGATTTACTTTCATGGTTGCACAGGTAAAGAAGTTGATACACGATTTAGATACGAAGCTACTTTTGTTTATAATTCTTGAATTTATCGTAAAAAAAACAATTAAAAAAAAAAAAAGATTACAGAACTAAAGAGCATGAATCAAAGTATGGCATATATTTTTTTGAAAATTTTGTGATGTCATTTGAAAGACTAGATAGGTGTTAAATAACAGTATTTTCTAAGGAATAATGCAGGCAGCGCCTTAATGTACAGATACGGCAAGTCTACGATTTTATTATATGCAATATGCATAGATAGATATATATAGATATTTGAAATAATGGGGACATAAAGAGGTAATTGGAAGGTATTTACGACCCTCGCGACTCTCAATGTGAATTAATTACGTCGCACAGAGACATTTTATTAGGTAAATTTAATTACTAAATGCGAAAGCAATGTAAGTCTGTTTTGGTATTCTAACTTCACGGAAAAAGTAGAAACTTCATACAGGCAAAATCACAGGATAACAAAAACAATAGGTAGGTATACATTTTGACGACCCCCCTGGCGCTGTGGTTTAAGTGAGAGGTCCCGGGTTCGATTATCAGCAGGGGCAATTTGGGAATGTATTATTTCCAAATTGTGTCTGGTCTGCTGGGATGAGTGGTATGGGTTTAATACACCCTGTTATCGACAAATCCTTTAGGTAGATAGGTGCTTATTATTGTTACACACAAGAACACAGAATCAGGCTCCAGATATACCTATATACATCAGGCTCCAGAAGTATGAGCGAGAAGTCCGATAAAAATGATTTATCATTTGGTTCGCACATTAAGTAGGTAGGTACGTCTTTGCTTTGACTTTTCTTTCAAAAGGCTCGGCGCGAGCTACTTATTAGCATCCCGGGAAATTAAAAAGGAATGAATACTCGACTTTATTATTCGAGTTTTCTATTGATGAAATTTGATATGTTCAGGTATCGTAATACAGTGCAATTTAAATCCTATTCACAGTGACAATTTTTTTTTTGACATGTAGGTACCTACCTACTTAATACCTATTTGGAAATTAACGCAGAATACAAAACAACGAAACTAATTAGAAAATAATATTTAGAAAAACTATGTTTTTTGTTTCAAAAACGCCCGAAGTTGTTACCAGAAGGTAACTAGGTACCTACTCGTAAGTATCACAAAGCGAAATTACCTTATCTCTTCTCTTGACACACACATGATGAAATATTTTCTCGCAAAACTTAACCATAAGGGATAACCACAGGTATCTAGATTCTAGGTAGGTACCTACCTAGGTTACTTCTTTATTAAATTTAAAATTACCTTTTCTTTCTTTATAAGCCTGTAAGAAAATCTACTATAAAGACATAAGAAAGCCAACAATACCATCCTGGCATATTCAAAAGAAAATTTAATATTCACGAACACAATACAGCTATGTACCTACTTAGTCGGAGACGGGTTACTGGACAACTCGACCGCAATAAAATCGACCGAATGGTCGAGTTGTCCACATTCAATTTTATTAATATTTTTTGATGGTCAACTCGACCGCACGTACAAAGTACAGTCATTTACAGTAGCAGATAGGTTGGGTTGAGGTATAAAAGTACAGTACAGGTATAAAAAGAAAGAGATAGCAAATCTCATTTTCGTTTAGAGACGTACCTATTATTATCTCTTGTATTCAGGAGAAAGAGACGGCTATTGGTGACATTTAAAAAAATTAGTAGGTGTAATTTATTTGTTATGAAAATCGTTCATAACAAAAAAATCCTGATCTGTGATTTTCTTTTATGATGACATGTTTGATATTATAGACAATAAGAGGCCAAATGCTATTTATGATTTGTTTTTATTAATTGATATATGTGATATTTTTTTAGACTGACTAACTGACTGACTGACATAAATCCATGGAAATATAAATTAAGGTTTTTAATATTGATAGAAATTATACAAATCTGTGATTTTATAAAAAGACTTACTTTTTTATATTTAGTTACGTTATATTATGATGTTTTAGATGACTAATTACATACAGTATTGTGAAATTTTATACATATACATATATAAATACTTTTTATTTTAAATTATAAGTTTTTTAATTTTTGTGATGTTAATTTTTAGTGATGCTACTTATAATTTGTTTTTTCTTTTTGTTTTATTTGTTATGAAAATCATTCATAACAAAAAATCCTGATGTGTGATTTTCTCCTAAGATGACCTGTTTGATATTATAGATAATAAGAGGTCAAAAGGTACTAATAATTTGTTTTTGTTTATTGATATAAGTGGTATTTTTTAAAACTGACTGACTGACACAATCCATGGAAATAGAAATTGTTAAGGTTTTTAATATCGATAACAATTATACAAATCTGTGATTTTATAAATAAGACTTAGTTTTTTATATATTTTTTGTTGTACATAACATGCTGTTTTAAATTTATACAATATACTTACCTATTTTATTGTTTACATTTTGTTTTATTTTATAGTCAAAATTCAAAGAATACCTAAATTTTGCCCTTTCAAAAAATACCATTTATACATAATATCTTGATAATAATTAATAAAACGCTGATAAATTATAAGTAATTTCATATAAGAGTTAATCAAAATATTTGATACGTGAAACACTTTTTGTATTCGACTGTACATAAACAACTCAGTATTCTGCTATTGGCCGAGTTGACCATCAAAAAATTGTATGTGGACAACTCGACCATTCGGTCGATTTTATTGCGGTCGAGTTGTACAGTAACCCTCGGAGACTCGATGAGAGCTTTTATATATTAGCCCTTTGAAACTCTCGCACGGACGAAATCCAAAATGTAACGAAGATAATCAGCTGGTAGATACCGCGTATTTTTAACCGACTTCAAAAAAGGAGGTTCTATATTCGACCCGTACGTATGTAGGTAAGTATGTATGCAATGTATGTAAGTATGATCGCGATTATTTAAAAGATGAATTAACCGATTTTGATGTTTTTTTTCACAAATCTACATCCGTCACAATCTATATAATCTACATATACTTTCATATAACACACCTAGTTTTGATTCTTATGTATATGAATTACAAACGTACACGCATAAATGTAATATAGGTAACTATGTCACTAATATTTTTGATTGGTAGGTACATACATCGATTTCTCTGAGATTGCTGGACCGAAGTAGGTTCAATCAAGGGCGTCGCCAGCCGATGGCCAAGGGGGGGGCAAGTTGATGATATTATAGTATGGGAAAAGTAAAAATGTTGGTACAGTCGACAGCTTTTGGATTTAATCATCAATTTTTTTTAAAACTCATAGGTACTTTAGGACTTATATTGGAAAAACCAAAAATGTGCGAAAATTTCGCGGTTTTTTGAGTGCTGCAAAGTTAGCACAGGTCTTTCGAAGTTGCAAACTTGGATTTATACCAACTACTTAGTGGTAGTGATCCTAACAACATATTAAAAAAAAACATAATTTTCCACTGACATTGCAAACAATGTAAACCATAATTTTCCACTGACATTGCAAACAATGTCTATATTTTTTCAAATCTCTAGGGGGGGGCAGCTGCCCCCCCCTGCCCCTACCTGGCGACGCCCTTGGGTTCAATTGTTCCTAAAATGTAGCTTGTAATATGTACAGTCTACAGCTGCATGTAATTCTACGAAATAATAAATATCATAGTATTAAGACCGGCGGACGGACAGACATACAGCAGAGTGAGAATTTTCACGTTTGTGGCTCTAGATAAAATCCACATACAGGCTCCGTGCGGGACGACGCATATCTCTGAGCAACTAATAAGACAGCTTTCAACATTGAAAAAAGGTTATAAAGTATTCTTTTAATAGTAATAGCACAGAGTACCTACAGAGGGGAAGCTTCTTCTAGTAAGCGGCCCGCTGTAGGTACACTCACACATACATATGCGCATGTTTGTCACCAACTGTACCGGTTAGTGGAACGAGCGCGCGTCCGTGAACCGTCGTTGGTGAGTGTGTTTGTGTGAGTATACCTACAGCGGGCCGCTTGTGGAAGCTTCCCCTCTGTAGATTTACTACTCGTGTGGTAATAGTCTAACTCCAAAAACCTGTCTACTTAAATCAACTCTACCACTGGTTCCGAAAGCGGATTCGATGGAAAAAAGCCGGCGACAATCTTATTAGTTCAATCGAATTGTTACCGAAACACGATGCGATAGAGACGATATTAGAATGGTTGATGTAAAAGTGAACGTGCTAACATTCACTATATAAGTTTTCCGAGTCTTCATTTCGGCATCATCTTCGTAAGCATCGGTGGTTCAGTGGTAGAATGCTCGCCTGCCACGCGGGCGGCCCGGGTTCGATTCCCGGCCGATGCATTGTTTTTAATTTTTTTTTCATTTAATTTTTACTAAAATTAATTTCACACGCTTATCTATACTAATATAATATATATACTAATATAATAAAGCGGAAGAGTTTGTTTGTTTGAACGCGCTAATCTCAGGAACTACAGGACCGATTTCAAAAATTCTTTCATCGTTGGATATGTAAGTGATCCTTGAGTGTTATAGGCTATTATATATACCACGGGCGAAGCCAGGGCAGACCGCTAGTATTTGATAATTTTGAATTTTAAATGTTGAAAATCAAAGATACTTTTTAGGGTTCCGTACCCAAAGGTTAAAAACGGAGCCCTATTAATGTCAGTCTGCTGTCTGTCTGTCTGTCCGTCTGTCCGCAGGTCACAGGTCTCTAGCTCGTAGACGAAATGAGTTATATAAACCTGAAATTTTGGTATGTGGTGTAGGTAGGTGCCTAGAACGTTGACCCATAACCTAATATTGAATTAAAAATTGAATTAAATTATTTTTCAGGGGTCCTCCCATACATGAAACTAAATTGAAATCTCAATAAAATATAAATCAAATACTAAGTAAATTGAAGACTGCGAAAGTAAAAATCTCATCAAATCATCCAATAAACAGTCATTTTATGTGTGTTGTAAAGCTTCAATAGGTATAAATAATATTATGGTAAATGAGAAAAGTTTTCCGATCGTAAAACATCATCTTAAGTTAAGTACTTATCTAGAGATCTAGCAATATGAACTTATATCGATTTGATAGCTTACCTACCTATACGTAATAATTTAAATTAGAATAACTTTAAATAGGTGACAATTCAGGGCTGGCAAATATTAAGGGCCTGTACCATCCTGTACGCCACCTTCTTTTAAGCGTATTCTCAAGTTTTGTCTTTGTCACTTGGCCTAAAGTAAGAAAGTGACAAAACTTACGTTTAGACTATTTGACACTTATCAGAAGATGGTGAAACAGGCCCTAAGTCTCCAGTAAGTTCCGAGTTTCCATAGAAAAGCAGTTTTCCCTAAGACATCCCTAATCTCTATGATCTATCCATCCCGTAATAAACTCGCGACCTTCTCAAGAAGGAAAAGTAAGCTCCCATCCTGTAAACTTCAGTGAAAATTAATTTTCACCGTTTGAAATAGAATCCAATAATCACGGAGCTAAAGCCGGGGCTTACTGACTTTCGGTTGATTAATTATTTCGAAATTCAAATATTATTTTGTGCTTCAGATTAGATACGAATAGATTAGATATGAAATAGATGAGTAGGTACTTACTTTGTGAAAGTTTTTTATGCGAGGCCCCAATGAATCTTTTCAAGCTACTTACCGTTACTTTAAGTAACTCGTTGAGATAAATCTGTAATTTAGTATGGACGGGAAAACGTTGTGATTTAACATCCCCAATGACACCCAAGGCCTTTTGTTAACACGCCGTGAAAAATCACGTTTTGTATGGAGATCGCCATACGGCGCGCCGTATAGTACCGCCGTGCTCCATACAAAACGTGATTTTTCACGGCCGTGAAAAACTCGTCTCGGTGAGTAACTCGGGCGTCATGTTTATTAACACGAAAACTTACAAACCCAGCAGGAAAAATTTGGGAATTTTTTTAAGCCTGGTATGGTCTGGTGATCTTGGGCCTGAGTTAGGTATTCACTTTTCAATTTAACGTTAATTAGCTTTGCGTAAAGTCTGTCATAGTATGGAAATTAATTTCCGGGAAAAAGTCATGATTCGACATCTCCAAAGTACCTATTACCTATACCTACCTAAAAGCCAAATTAGACGGTGCCCCGTTCATCGTTCATTTTTGCGGTGAACGATGCACGATACGATATTTACTATGGCAAAGTGCCTGTGAACGATGAACGGTCGGTGTTTAGACTGTTCATTTTCGATGATTCATCGATGAAGCCTCGAAAATGAAAGCAAATATCCAGGAAAATGAACCGTCTAATTTGGGCTTTAGTGACAGGTTTATTATGCACAGAGGTTTAAAACTTCAGAATTTACACTAGAGCCTCTCGCAATCAAAGACCTTGTCCATAGAAATTAAATCTTTCATCTTTCGATATTAACACGCGTAAACTATATTAATGGAGGGGTTTAGCGAACATCGTTCCGATAACCGAATTACGTTAACCCTATTTCAAGTAGGGATGTCACTTAGCACAGAATTCAACTCTGAAACAACTTTTTTTTCCCTTAATTTAATGACAAGACAAGCTGTATCAACTATCTATACCTAGTACCTACCTACCCTATCCACCGAGACAAGTTAGTACGGTTATCAGAGGCTCGTTTGTGATTGGTCAGTGATACGCGTTAACGCAGTGTTTATTATTTTAGTATCATAGATAATACGCTAATCCTATAATTTTAGCATGATTGTGTTACTCGTGTTGCGCAGATGCGTTCATTTTTCCGTTGGTGTATAATACCTATAGTAGAGCCAAAAATGCATCCAATGGAATGCATAATATGTAGAAATAATGACATACAACATAATAATAACTGTAGGAAACGTTAACATACGTACCTAGGTCTTGTTTTTTTTTTCGTTACATTCCTTATTATTAAATTAATAAATTCCTAAAATTTATTTAAATTTTTGAGTTTTCGGAACTTCTACTACTTACCTTAATTTTTTCACTTCTGTTAGTAAACATAATAGAATAGTAGCGCAGTATGTACGCGCACTCAAAATGGTTAACGTCAACTGAATTTTTTTGTCTCTGGCATTTGTATATAGGATTACGGAACAGAAAGAGCGCTATACTAACTTGTCTCGGTGGATATAGGTAGGTACTGTAAAAATGTAATAATAACTTTACCGAAACAGTTTTTTTTAACTTGCTATAGACAATGGAAATTGGCGCGCATTTATGATCATGAATTTATTGAAATGTGCGTGAATTGTGTATAATATTATATTCCATCGCAGAAGGCATAGGCGACTCTATTTTACTAGATACAATATATGTATATAATATCTTTGCCTCCGCCATTACATCACTTGTTCGCTTTAATTTATTGACCTTCATCTTTGAATTCGATTTCTGACTCTGAGCCTATATTAAATTTGACACCTCACTCGACCAGCTTTGGTACCGCAAACCTCCCTAGTTCCAAGCAAGGACGGGGCAAAACTGTTTTGCTCACAAAGCCGCCCTTTGCGCGGCTTGTTATTTGATTATGTGTGAGTATATATGCATACGAGTATATTCATGGATAGGTAGGTACAGATAGCAAAAAAGAGGATATACACCAGTAGGTACTACCACTTATATAAGTTACAACCACAGACGTATAAAGAGAAGCAGACCTAACATAATCTTCACAACTACATCTAAAAGAATAAATAATATCTTCGCTTGTTTCTCTCCAAACAAAAATATAATACTCTATCTCTTTTTTTTCTTTTGTTGCAACACTTACGCACTCATAGAAAAAATAGGTCTTGAGGCAAACCGCCATCTTGCTAAGCACAGCTTAGCATGATGGCGGTGCAATATGTCAAATGATGTCAAAAACAAGATCTTATCCTGCGAGTTGTTTATTATTTTATTTTTGCATTAAAATCAAGTCTTAAGATCCAAGAATACTAAAATAAAATGGTTAAGTGTAGTGCACCTCTGTGCAGCAATTCTTCATAAAGGAAAACACCTGAAATTAATTGTTATCGGTAAGTTTTCATGTGCCATAGTCTCGTAATTTGTTTACATGGTTACTGTGAGATTAATAATAATCGTTCGGCATTTTAGAAGCAGTCCCTATTTATTATATGTCCAAAACTCGTAAATAGTTATAGTAATTTTGGTTCTAGTAGATCCCTGTTGCAATATTTATCAATAATTTAATACTCTGATCTCGTTTGATGTTTCATATACTTGTGCAATTTTACAGGGCCGTATTCAGGCTCAAGGTTTGTTTAGTAGGTATATTTTGAAGGTTGATTAGATAAAAGTAGGTACGGACAAATTATAAAAATGAAATCATTTTTCAGGTTCCCAAAGGACGAAAACTAAGAAATGCCTGGTTGACCAACATGAATAAAAAAAATTGGCATCCCAAATCATCGAGTGTACTATGTTCTAAGCATTTTAAAGCACATTTAGTGGACAACAAAAAGGACAGGAGAGATTTGATTTACCCATCGAATGGTTTGATTAAAATAATTCAATCGTGTGAAGAAGTTTTGAAAATGATTAAAGGAAAATATATAAGTTATAATAGCATGATAATGTATATAGCTGATTTATCGAATAATTGTAGTGAGTTTAAGACCAATGATGAACATGATTTCAATCATTTGCAAATAATGATTAAGGTAATTGTTAAATTTTATTTTGATTTAAGAATGAAGCATAATGCAAAGCAAAGCAATCTATCGGAATGAAATTATTAAGAAAATACTTAGTTTTGTTTAAAAATAAATAGTTGAAACTTTTGTTTGTTTTTATTTATTTTACTCATTTTACATAGGTAAGGTAGGTCGAATGAAATAGTTAGGTAGTTAAACTAGTAAAAAGTTAGTTTGATAAATAATTTACAAACTAGCGTTTCACTAGTTTAACTACCTACCTATTTCATTCGAGTGAAGTGTCACGTCATAACATAGAACACGAAGCGAATCATAAATCAGCAGGCCTATTCTGTATCTCAGTGGTAACGAAAACGTTAGAACCTATGAAAATGTGCCCATCAAATAATTATCAAACCATCATTTTACATTGTGTAACATCTGATGATGATGAACTGCATCCCAGTTGGAAATTAAGGTTACAGAATGTAAAATAAGGGTTTAACAATTTGATGCCACTTTACCGTAGTTTTCAAATTAATTTCATCACAGATTAATGATTAGTATCTACAATAAATTTCATATCACAGATACTTAATAATTATAGGCCTGCAGGTCAGTCACTACGCTACGCTTTACTATCTATACTAATCTGGCAATAGTGTTATTTGACTATACTTTCAAGGGCCTAGTGACTCGAATAATAATCTCAATGTTCGCGCGATTATAGATACAAAATCAACCGCGCGATGACCGCGTAATCGCTTTCTAATACGGCGACGACGCCTAAGTCTGATTCCGCGTTACGAGTTCAGTCCCTCACCCTCGCTTGCATGAGTTCGGCCCTGTTTACTGTCAATGTGTGTGTGAAATTTGTATGTAGGCGTAATTGGCACGCCAATTTTTTTGTTATGTTAGGTCTGCTTCTCTTTATACGTCTGTGGTTACAACGATGTACTTATATGCGCTTCAGATGCCATTTTTATGGTAGCCGCGAAATGGTTTAGCACTTTAACCAATCATAATGCACCCGTATTTACGCACGTAACATCTTCATCCGCTATTCAAAAGTAACTTATAAAAATGGTAGTAGGGTACTGTACCTATTCAAGTCAGGATACGATACAGTTGGGGCCATGTCTTAGAATAAGCTCTCTTGTAAAAATAAATTGATTAACATTGGATGATCTTTTTTTGCTGACCGTAGTAGTTGTGCATACGGTAAGGTCTTTGCAGGTATTAAATAAGCCTGGCATAGCGCTGTGGATGACAGCCTAGCCCTCTGGTGATGAATGGCATGACCAAAACGTATTGACAGGTCAATTTCGAGTTCTCTGTCATTGTAGCATTTCCGAAATAAACTTTATGTAACACATAGACCATGTATTTATTTGTAGTTTTGTTTTGTATTGTTAGTGTTTTTTCCTCATCGAAATTAATATTTAAAACAATAGGGGTGAATCGCAACCAGCGGCGTGCGCAGGATTTCAAGTCAGGGTATGCAATAGCGGTGGTCTGTATTGGGTTCGACACCCGATAGATACAATGTAGGTATTTATAGGTGGACCAAGTCGCGGTCATTTGTTAAAAATAAATCTGATAAGTAGGTATAAGTCCCGCAACGTAAGTCGACCGGTGACCTTCAAGTAATTCTATGATAAATATTATTGGTTTATTAATAAGTAAGTATTTTAATTTATAATTAAGAAGTACTACGTACTTCGTTGTGGTCATTTTAAAATGTCACTTAATACTTACAATCGGAATAAATAGGTAAGAATGTTAGTTAGACCGCCAACCCGCATTGGAGCAGCGTGGCGGGTCTAAGCTCTAATCCCTCTCTCCTATGAGAGAGGAGGCCACTGCCCAGCAGTGAGACGTTAAAAAGCTGTAATGGTGGTGGTGGTGGTGATGGTAGTTAGTACTTACTAATTACTATACATTACCAAAAAAAATTAAGTAAGTAGGTACCTTCGTCACGTTCTCCCGAAAACATCAGTTTTCAAAAAAATAACAATTCCAATCTCTTATTTTGGGATAACTAATCACTATAATAATTATTATTATACACTCTACATAATATACTTTCGTACATTAAGTACATCGCAAATATTAGGGCTTACCTATATTTATTCTAAGCTATTAACACTTTTTGCACGGAAATTTTCACAAGCTTTGAAGCACAGTAATGAAAGAAACAAAAAGATACCTATCTACCTATAAAATGGCGTTCGTAATAATCACTGCTTATTTTAGACGCACACAGCAACAATTTCACTTTTAAAACATGTATACAACAAACGCTTCTTCATGTGTGAGTTGCCTTTAATAACAGCACACATACAGCAATTATTAATGTGTGAGTGCGAAAAAAAAGCTGAATTTCTCGGAGCTTCCAATTCCAACCGGCAAACTAGTATTTATTAAACAACGCCATCTACTAGATTATCATAAAACTTTTACACCAAATACTAATATGGATGCGAACCATCAACTAGATGGCGCTTTGATGAATTTTTGACCATAAATATTTATTTTTTATTTCGAATATTTTTTAATTACTAGACTGATAATAGATTACTAAATGACTAAAATAGGAGTTGTCTAAAGAAGCCTAGGGTATGCTGAGCTTATCAGCATGTAAGAACCGCACGCCACTGATCGCAACCCTTTAATAACTCAGTTTTAATAACACAGTGGGTAGTAACGTTACAGACGTTATGCACGATTATGCAGGGTCTTGCGAGTTTCGTGTTATTTTTAACCCCCGACGCAAAAACGACGGGGTGTTATAAGTTTGACGTGTCTGTGTGTGTGTGTGTGTGTGTGTGTGTGTGTGTGTGTGTGTGTGTGAGTGCGTGCGTGCGTGCGTGCGTGCGTGCGTGCGTGCGTGCGTGCGTGCGTGCGTGCGTGCGTTCGTGCGTGCGTGCGTGCGTTCGTGCGTGCGTGCGTGCGTGCGTGCGTGCATGCTTGCGTGCGTGCGTGCGTGCGTGCGTGCGTGCGTGCGTGCGTGCGTGCGTGCGTGCGTGCGTGCGTGCGTGCGTGCGTGCGTGCGTGCGTGCGTGCGTGCGTGCGTGCGTGCGTGCGTGCGTGCGTGCGTGCGTGCGTGCGTGCGTGCGTGCGTTCGTGCGTGCGTGCGTGCGTGCGTGCGTGCGTGCGTGCGTGCGTGCGAGCGTGCGTGCGTGCGTGCGTGCGTGCGTGCGTGCGTGCGTGCGTGCGTGCGTGCGTGCGTGCGTGCGTGCGTGCGTGCGTGCGTGCGTGCGTGCGTGCGTGCGTGCGTGCGTGCGTGCGTGCGTGCGTGCGTGCGTGCGTGCGTGCGTGCGTGCGTGCGTGCGTGCGTGCGTGCGTGCGTGCGTGCGTGCGTGCGTGCGTGCGTGCGTGCGTGCGTGCGTGCGTGCGTGCGTGCGTGCGTGCGTGCGTGCGTGCGTGTGTCTGTCTGTTCCCCTGTCGCGCTCAAATGGGTGGACCGATTTGAATGCGGTTTTTTTTTTGTTTGAAAGGTGAATAAAAGTTTGAAGAAAATCGGTCCAAGATGGCCGCCGCTACAAAATTGCGGATTACATATTTTTTCACAACTCCCTTAATATGGGTATCAAATGAAAGGGCTTGACTAGTAGAATAGCACTATGCAAATCCAAGATGGCCGCAGCCACAAAATGGCGAATGTCGGGGGTTTTTAAATTTTTAATTTATTTCAACATACCAGACCGCTGACCGAAATACACAAATACAATGTAAAATATAAATATACATTTGAAATAATTATATTTTGTACCTCTAGTAGTCTTGTAGTTTGTACCTCTAATGAGCGTCGAATTGAAACCTACATTTTTGAATGAGATTAAAACATAGATTGGTAGAATTCATTATTAACATGTGAATAATTAATTAAATTTCATAATTTCGACAAATAAATAAATGAACGAAAAGGTAGATAGGTAATTATTTTGATGTTTGGGTTAATCCGGGCTTTTAGGTATTATGGGTAACTCTAAAGTGATCAGTGATGAATTTTATATTCAAAATATGGATTTTTTTGTAAAGAAGCTCAAATAACGTTAGTTTTTATTTTATCTATATCTGCTTATCTACTTATAAAAATCTTTAACAGGTCCAATTCTGTACATTGAAGATATTTTGTTTTTTTTTTTGGAGGGCACTTTATACTAAAGCTAAAACTGCAATTTTTTCATTTTTGTCTGTCTGTCTTTTTATCCTGAAATTCAGCACGGTTCCCTTAGGAGAGGGTGTGACGACTAATGTAAATAATATCTAATATAGATTATATAAATAAATGACAATGACACACGAAGATGGCGCCACTAACACATTCTGTGAGTGAAGCCTGCGGACGTGTGGTGTGGCTTGTAAAATAAGATTTAAGTTGTTTTATTACCCCAAGTAATTATAATTACCCAAGAAATCACTGGACGTCACAGAGGGGGTGAAATTAATAATGCGTTGTGTTAGGATGCTCCTGTGCGTACGGCCTTCTCGGGCCGGAGGCCCCTTCCGGCTGGAGGCCCGTGGCATTTTGCCGAAATGCTACCCTATAGTTACACCACTAATTTCAGCCTAAAATTCGCGTTGCCTGCCTGCCATGCTTAAAGTTGCCAGCTGCGGCCTGCCGCTTTATCACGCCATGTCATGTAAACTACGAATGTGTCACGGGCGGTAAAGTGTTGACAAAAACGGATGGATTTTAGGAAAGACTCCGTGGGATGAACCGGACTTTTAGTTTAGAAATGTGAAATTTAGGTTGGTGTAAGCGACATAATTAATTGTTTGAGACTTCATTAATCAACTGTTTATATTGTGATCAAGGTATGTGATAACTACATAGGTTGTTAGTAAGTAGGTAACTAGTGTTAAAAACTTCGTCGCCTTTTTTATCGATTATACGGGGGAGTATAATATTATGTGGTATAGTGCTTGGATGTTATACAACATTAGTTTTACTTTGCGCAAAAACCGAAACACGTGTCAAATATTTTTACATTTGAAATAGTTATACAAAATTTCGAGAATACATTATAATGTAAACTTACGAAGTTATAAGCTTCTTGTGTTGCATCATTGTCCTCAAAAAAAATGGTCACCCCAACTCGCAAGCCATCTTCACCTTGACTCGCGAGTTGAATGACCGCGCGTTGTATGCCGATCGTCAGCTGATGCGCGTTTCAACCACTGTGCCTAAGCTTGCAGTAATTTAAAATATTTTTGGACAAAATTATAACACAATATAAAAATAGTTATTCTATTTTGTTACTGATTTAGAACAAACTACTTTCAGGTTTTGCTTCAAGTAAAACTAACGTTGTAGATATTACTAGTAGGGCGCGTGGCTGCGCGGCCCGCTAAAGCGGACCGCGGGGTTTCAAGTATTGTTTTCGTTTGAGCAGCCTCCACCTATCTTTAATACCCTGGCCGTGCCGTGCTTCAACCATCTTCAAAATCTTCAATCATCAGCTCTTTCCATATTTTTCCTCCGCATAATTTTTTGTCTTCTATACGAAACCATTAATTAAATTTTTTTTTGTGTGAAAAAATAAATTCCGCCATCTTGATTTTTTTTCTGTACATCAAGTAGATCTTTAGGTATTGATCATCTTTATCCAAGAAACCACTCCTCCATCTTGTATACTTGGTGAGATAAACACCGACGAAATTTGTATAGTCGCCATCTTAAATCCACCATTTTGAGGTTTTTTTCAGCTCAGTGCCAATTGGATGAGGTTTCGAGTAATTTTTGTTTGAGCACCTCCCACTTATCTACAATACCCTGCCCGGGCTCCTCAACCATCTTCCAAACCCTCAATCATCATGTCTTTCCATATTTTTCTTTGAGACATCCCCAAAGAACCGCATCAAAGCCTTGCATAGTTCACAACTTGTAGTCTTCAACATTCGCCAAACATTTTCTATGGAAAAATAAATTCCGCCATTTTGATTTTTTTTTCTATTTATCCAGTAGACCTTTTAATCCTGATCATCTTTTGCGAAGAAACCACTCTTCCATCTTTTATACCCTCCGAGATGGACACCGACGAAATTTGTATGGCGGCCATCTTTTTTTCGCCATTTTGAATTTTTTTTCAGCTCACTGCCAATTGGATGACGTTTCGAGTGACATTTGCTCGAGCACCCCCCACCTATCTTCAATACCTTAAGCGTGCCATTCGCTCGTCTCTGAAATCCTCAATCATCAGCTCTCTCCATATTTTTGTTCTGAATGAATTTTTATCCTCTATACGAAACCATTTGTGAAAAAAAAATTTTTCATACAAAATTTTACAGGAGGGGTGATCAATCAGTGAGTCAGTCAATGAATCAGCACGAGCAGCTATATATATATTAACTAGTATGGCGCGTGGGTGCGCGGCCCGCTAAAGCGGACCGCGAGGTTTCGCTTTCGGGTATTTTGGTGAGAGCAGCCTCCACCTATCTCTCCCATATTCCTAACCCTCGATAATTATCACTCTCCATATTTTTCTCCGAATCATTTGTCAGAATGAGAGCTTTTTCCATAAAAACAAATTTTGAAAAGGAACTGGAGACACCGACGAAATTTGTATGCCCCCCGTCTTTAATCCGTCATTTTGGCCTTTTTTTCAACTGACTCTCTCACTCACTGACAATTAGATGAGGTTTCAAGTAATTTTTGTTTGAGCACCTCCCACCTATCTTTAATACTCTGACCGTGCTCCTCATACGTCTCCAAAATCTTCAATCATCAGCTTTTTCCATATTTTTCCTCCGCATGGAATTTTGTCTTCTATACGAAACCATCAGTGGAAAAGATTTTGTGTGAAAAAAATAAATTCCGCCTTCTTGATTTTTTCTGTTCATCAAGTAGATTTTTAGGTCTTGATCATCTTTTTCCAAGAAACGACTCTTCCATCTTTTATACTTGGTGCGATAGACACCGACGAAATTTGTATAGCCGCCATCTTGAATCCGACAATTTGGGTTTTTTTCGCTCATTGCCAATTGGATGAGGTTCTGAGTATTTTTTGTTTGAGCAGCCCCCGTCTATCTACAATACCCTGCACGGGCTCATCAACCATCTTCCAAACCCTCAACCATCGTATTGTCTTCCCATATTTTTCTTTGAGATTTCTCCAAAGAATCGCATCAAAGCCTTGTGTAGTTCACAACTTGTAGTCTCTTCAATATTCGCCATACATTTTCTATGGAAAAATAAATTCCGCCATTTTGAATTTTTGTTCTATTCATCGAGTAGACCTTCCGATCCTGATCATCTTTTGTGAAGAAACCACTCTTCCATCTTTTATACCCTCCGAGATGGACACCGACGAAATTTTTATGGCCGCCATCTTGAACCGCCATTTTGGTCCTTTTTTTTTAGATCACTGCCAATTGTATGAAGTTTCGAGTAATTTTTGATTGAGCACCTCCTTTTTTCTCTCTCATCATCTCATTTTCTCACTCATTTTTCTCCGAATCATTTGTCAGAATGAGAGCTTTTTCCATAAAAACAAATTTTGAAAAGGAACTGGAGACACCGACGAAATTTGTATGCCCCCCGTCTTTAATCCGTCATTTTGGCCTTTTTTTCAACTGACTCTCTCACTCACTGACAATTAGATGAGGTTTCAAGTAATTTTTGTTTGAGCACCTCCCACCCATCTTTAATACTCTAAGCGTGCTCCTCACCTGTGTCCAAAATCTTCAATCATCAGCTCTCTCCATATTTTTCCTCCGCATAAATTTTTGTCTTCTATACGAAACCGTCAGTGAAAAAAACTTTTTTGTGTGAAACAATAAATTCCGCCATCTTGATTTTTTTTCTGTTCATCAAGTAGATCTTTAGGTCTTGATCATCTTTTTCCCATAAACCACTTTTCCATCTTTTATGCTTGGTGAGATAGACACCGACGAAATTTGTATAGCCGTCATCTTGAATCCGCCATTTTGTTTTTTTTCAGCTCAGTGCCAATTGGATGAGGTTTTGAGTAATTTTTGTTTGAGCAGCCCCCATCTATCTACAATACCCTGACCGGGCTCCTCATCCATCTTCCAAACTCTCAATCATCATGTCTTCCCATATTTTTCTTTGAGAGTTCTCCAAAGAACCGCATCAAAGCCTTGCATAGTTTACAACTTGTAATCTCTTCAATATTCGCCATACATTTTCTATGGAAAAATAAATTCCGCCATTTTGAATTTTTTTTCAATTTATCAAGTAGACCTTTGGATTCTCATCATCTTTTGCGAAGAAACCACTCTTCCATCTTTTATACCCTCCGAGATGGAGACTGACGAAATTTGTATGGCGGCCATCTTTTTTTCGCCATTTTGAATTTTTTTTCAGCTCACTGCCAATTGGATGACGTTTCGAGTGACATTTGTTCGAGCACCCCCCACCTATCTTCAATACCTTAAGCGTGCCATTCGCTCGTCTCTGAAATCCTCAATCATCAGCTCTCTCCATATTTTTGTTCCGAATGAATTTTTGTCCTCTATACGAAAACATTAGTGAAAAAAAAATTTTTCATACAAAATTTTACAGGAGGGGTGATCAATCAGTGAGTCAGTCAATGAATCAGCACGAGCAGCTATATATATATTAATATGCGAACACGTGTCGGGTTTATCAGTTCTCTCAGCTCTGGCATACGGTCAGCGTGTCATAGGTACCTGACTACGCTATTTCAATTTTATTTTCTTTATCTGTATAGATTTACATACCTATCTCTCTTTAAAGTCTTTAACTTTAAAAGTCCCGTCTATTGTTAAATAACGTTATTATGCTTGTAAAGTTATATTTGAGCAACATTATGCTAAGCCATTTTTAAACAATAGGCACCCACCTACATCCTACTCGCGGCTTTTAAATTCTGTTTTCCTGTTCGCCCTCTAAACTTTCCTAATTAATTTTCTAAGACAAAAGTTTTGAACTGTTTGTTAATATTATTATTAACTAGCTGACCCCCGCGACTTCGTTCGCGTGTTTATAGGTTTTATATAGGATCAGATCGGATCCCATAATTATTTTATGTACCCAAACTAAATAATAGTCTAAGTTACTCCTTATAACAATATCATCTATGCCACTGAAAGTTCCGTCAAAATCGATCCAGCCGTTTTGGAAATTAGCTAGAACAATTAAACAGATCGACAAACATAAATTTAAACGCACACCAGTTTAAAATAAGCCGTACGTTCAAAGATACGGGTTCCAAGCTATTTGAACCCAATAAATGTCTGTCATTTCTGAACTAAAAAACCTATGAACTTGAAATATTTACGGGACAATACTTAAAGTACTACCTTTCTAACAAAAAAAGAATGAGTTAAATCGAACTACGCGTTAATGAATTACAGCTAAATACATGTTTTAACTTTCTTCCCCTCTCCCAAGGGAACCGTGCTGAATTTCGGGATAAAAAGTATCCTATGTCCTACCTCGGAGTATAAACTCAAATCGTACCAAGTTTCATTCGAATCCATTCAGTAGCTTCGGCGTGATGCGCGGCCAAGATACAGACAGACAGACAGACAGACAGACAGACAGACAGACAGACAGACAGACAGACAGACAGACAGACAGACAGAAAGACAGACAGACAGACAAAAATGAAACAAATTGCAGTTTTGGCTTCAGTATCGATTATAGAGTGCCCTCCAATAAAAAATTTCAAAATATATTCAATGTACAGAATTGGATCTGTTACAGTTTTATTATATTATAGATTTATTATCTATCATGCAGCGGTAACGAGTACCTTCAAGAGTATAACTCAATTATGGTATGTAATAGTTAGTTTATAACTTTTTAAAGGTAGACTTTGAGGTAGCGATTGCGACATGCGACCGCGACACGCAACCACGACACGGCATTGCGACACGCAACCGTGACACGCGACCGCTACACGAGACTGCGATTCGTAACCACGACATGCGACCGCGACATGCGACCGCGACACTCGACCGCGACATGAGACCGCGACACGCGACTACGACGCGAGACCGCGACGCGCCACCATGACACGCGACTGCGACAGTTGACCCCGACACACGGCTGCGGTACGCGACTCTTGGTAGGTGACTCTCGTACACTGAACTCACGTTCGTCGAAATCGTAGGTTTATAATTTTTCAATTTTCTATGGTTTTTAACTAATTTCACTAATAATAATGACATTGAGATTTGCACAGTATCACCGTTTATATTGCCAGTTTAGGAGCTACTACGCTGCAAACAAGCTGACACCTACAATAACTAACTATGTATCTATGTATATAACACTCTTTTTGCGTCGGACTATCACAAACTAGCGAACTACCTACCTACCTATTTAGTGAACTTATACTAGCTAAACCCTTCTTGCAATATTAAAAAATATAGTCTCCCCGATAAAGCATTGAATAGGGTATTTGACAACATTGAAAATATACTATTGATTGTGGTCATCTTATCAGATAATAGCCTAAAAAAGACATAATATTTCACTCAATCAAACTAAACTATGTAATTTTACGCGATATTTTGCACGAAATAAAACATAATAATTTTTGAAATTTTATCAGGAACGTGAACGCTCTGGGATTGTTTGTGATGTCACTTGATAGCACGTAACTTGGTTGATATAATTGAAGTTTATCAAGTCAACCGAAACTAAACTTTATACTTGAAAGAATAAGATTGATATTAAAATGAGTAGGTATAACAATTTAGAACATTACGATACAGCAGTCGCCTTGCGTAGCGTCTCTGTCGCACGCACCGAGTTCCGAAAAGGAGCGAGCGAGAGAAGTGACTTGCATAGCGATTTGTGACGTCACGCGTATCATGTGATCAGAAATGTCGTTTTTGGCGTGGTTTTCAAAACTTAAACTTTATCATTGATTTAATTCATAATACTGTAGAATTGTAGATATTGCGAAAAATATCAATGTAGGTAGTGTGTTTTAATAAGTAATAAAGAATAATTTAAAACAATTTCCAAAAATTAGTCAAATACCCTATTGAGCTGTATTATCCCATGTAGGTACCGTCCACAGATAACGCCGAGGTAGGTACTTAATGCAAATAAGATGGCCGGCTCCACTCACAGGGGACTATAGATGGAGCCGGCCGTCCAAAGTAGGGTTAGAGGTACTTTATTCTAGTATCCGCAAATTAAAGTTATTGGTGCGGACAATTTAGAACAAGTATGAAAACTGGGTGCATATTAAAACTTTGTATTTTATATACCTACGTATAGCTACGTATATACATATTATTTTCAGAACTATGTGACCTGCCCTGGCTTCGCACGGGTGCCTTTTCTATAGCCTGAATACGGGCTAAGCGTTTACATAATTATACTCAACAAGTATAAATTAAAAATTTAAAAAACCCCCGACATTCGCCATTTTGTGGTGGCGGCCGTCTTAGATTTGCATAGTGCTGTTCTACTAGTCAAGCCCTTTCATTTGTTACCCATATTGAGGGAGTTGTGAAAAAATATGTAATCCGCCATTTTGTGGCGGCGGCCATCTTGGATCGATTTTCATCAAACATAGCAAACATTCCCGACTAATTCACCTTTCAAATAAAAAAACAGCATTCATATCGGCCGTCTGAGCGCTAAGGTGGAACAGACAGACACATCAAACTTAGAAGAAACACCCCGTCCGCGTCGGTTTTGCGTTAAGGTTTGTGTGAAAACTGCGTTTATTTAACAAATACTTTTGAGGAAATGACACAGCAGACATTTTCAAACTTCAGAAGTTTGAGAATGTCTGCTGGTGGCAGTCCGTGTCAGTGCTACGCTGACCTACGCTAAGCTACGCTATTAACTTTCATATTATACATATTATTAATTATTATCACTACATAGTATAAAACAAAGTCGCTTTCTCTGTCCCTATATCCCTATGTATGCTTAAATCTTTAAAACTACGCAACGGATTTTGATGCGTTTTTTTAAATAGATAGAGTGATTCAAGAGGAAGGTTTATAAGTAGAAAAATTGGACCCGGTAGGTGGCGCTAATAGCGGGCAGGACTACGCCTGCCGGGTCCGCTAGTAATGTATAAAATAATCACAATAATTATAAAGGCGACAGTTTGTGTGTGTGTGTGTGTGTATGTTTGTTACTTGAATGGAGATAGATTATGCCCTGACTTAATACATACGTTTTATCCGTTTATTTAAAATCCACAGTTCCCACGGGATTTTGAAAAAACCGAAATCTACAGCTACAGCTATAGGTAGATTAGGTACTATATAGCAACCTTTCTTAAAAGTAGGTATAAAGGTTCGAAAAGGTAGCGGGAACGGGAACCGGAAATCCACGATTCTCTCGGGATTTGTGAAAAACCGAAATTTACGCGGGCGAAGCCGCGGGCAGAAGTAGTATTTTATATCTGTGTATGAATTATAGATGTCTGTGTATAAAAGGCAGCCTTTTACATAATTATAATAATAATGAGGTATTAGTGAAATCTGCAGTAAGTAAACTAAATGAGTAGATAAGTAAATAAAATAATGGATTGCTGAGTAGACTAGTAGGTAACTAGGTAGGATAAAAGTGGCGTGTTACACGATCCGCATAAAACAGCGATGTTCATTCAATGTAGGGCAAATTAAGTTCATATCGGACCAATGAATATGGGAGACTATATTTAGCATCACAAGCATGCGTTAGGGCTGTCACAAATAAAAACATGTCGAGGTAATAAACGTTAAAGTTTTAAAAGACGACTATGCTCTTTTTTCTGTTCCAACTAAGCGCAAGGCTTGTGTTGGCACAAGGACAGCACTCCAACCTGTCTAAATGAAGACATATCAGATTTACCTATGGTACTGTTTCTCTTAAAACTATTATAATTTGTAATCATCTCATTGATAATCATCTGATCTCCTCATTTCTGATTTGATCACACAAGGATAGATACTAGTAGAATCGCTCTCTCCATCGCCTGCTGAGTGGCCTTGAGCCTTAATATGAGGCCGATAGTCAGCGACCATATTTCTATTCATCTAGTAATATAATAAAACTGTAACAGATCGAATTCTGTACATTGAAGATATTTTGAAAATTTTTATTGGAGGGCACTCTATAATCGATACTGAAGCCAAAACTGCAATTTGTTTCATTTTTGTCTGTCTGTCTGTCTGTCTGTCTGTCTGTCTGTCTGTCTGTCTGTCTGTCTGTATCTTGGCCGCGCATCACGCCGAAACTACTGAATGGATTCGAATGAAACTTGGTACGATTTGAGTTTATACTCCGAGGTAGGACATAAGATACTTTTTATCCCAAAATTCAGCACGGTTCCCTTGGGAGAGGGGATGAAAGTTAAAACGTGTATTTAGCTGTAATTCATTAACGCGTTGCTCGATTTCACTCATTCTTTTTTTGTTAGAAAGGTAGTACTTTATATATTGTCCCGTAAATATTTCAAGGTCATAGGTTTTTTAGTTCAGAAATGACAGCCATTACAACCCAAATAACTTGGGACCCGGATCTTTGAACGTACGGCTTATTTTAAACTGCTGTGCGTTTAAATTTATGTTTGTCGGTTTGTCTATTTGTTCCAGCTTATTTCCGAAACGGCTGGATCGATTTTAATGGAACTTTCAATGTTATAAGGAGTAACAGGCAACATTTAGTTTAGGTACATAAAAGAATTATGGGATCCGATCCGATCCTATATAAAACCTATAAACACGCGAACGAAGTCGCGAGGGTCAGCTAGTCTATTCTAAAATTATTCACAAAAAAATACCATGTCGATGTCGTAAATTTTATTATTAATCAAATGGACAATTAGGAATTCCGTATTTACATACACATATGTGCACTATACAGACACCTACCTACTCATATCAATAACTCTAGTTAGTATGTGGGTAACTCACAAATACAATAACTTTAGTAACATAATTTGAGTAACGTTAACAGGGGGTACAACAGACCTGTAGGATTTGAATATTATACTCTGATAAATTCAAAAGACTTCTGAAAGCTTTTGAAATTAGAGCAGGAATATTATTATTTATTTATTTGATGTCAAACGGTTGCCCTAATAAACGAAATCTAATATTTATTTTTACTTTCTCGTCGGAGTACCTACTTATTCCTTTCAAAACGAATGTGATCATATTTATTTACATACGTATCTACCAAATTAAATACAAACACGCCGGTTACCATTTTTACGAAAATCTTTCGAATATCTTACTATTTATTTTAAATTAGGTATATGTTTGTACAATTTTGGCTGGTTTCAATATATTTATTTTAAATTGCCAGACCCATTAAACCCCAGAATGAAAATAAAAACATCGTGAATTGAAATTCCCGATATTCAAAAAAAAAAACTTAAAATCTATTTTAAAGCAGTATCTACTAATTAAAAAATTCTGTATTCTCCTTCAGTGACAACCCTATAAAACACCCTACAGAGGGAAAATGCAGCTTCCGAACGTTTTACGTCCGTACGGGGTTATGTTTCAAAACATTTTTACCCCCGTGAGGGTAAAAATGTTTTGAAACATAATACTTAGGTAGATGTGTCTTAAAGGTAAGGAGAACGAGCTTTTTCTTTTCTTGACCGTCTGTTATTCCTGATTTCTAAATAACCGTCTCTTATTACACACAAACACACGTTTTCAGGGTTCCGTACCTAAAAGGTAAAACGGAGCCCTGTACTATGTTAAGTACCGTATTTATTTATTTGTATTATATTTTATATTAATATTAAGTAGTAAGTAGTTTGCGTGACCAAAACAAACGAACATTTTGGAGGGTTTTCTCTTTCCCGGGTAGAACTGCGATGTCTAGCTCGGAAGAGAAATATTTAGTGATATGTACGGAACCCTAATAGAGCGGGTCCCAACTGTATTTTGGCCGATAGTTTAAATAAAATTTGTCTATTTGTCTGTCCGTCTGTCCAGGCAAATCTTCGGAACGACTGAACCGATTTTGACGAGACTTTCACAGGTAGGTAGGGTACCTAATGCGAGAAAATAAATTTAAATCGTTCGTATAGAGCTTAAAAAAATTATGTAGATATGTACATAAAATCTACGCCGACGAAGTCGCGGGCATGGGATAGTAGTCAATTAACTTTAGTAAGTTGGTACCTATACGTCAGTATTAGAGAATCTCTTTAAACGAAATAAACGAGTTACGTACATACTATAGTTAGTATAAGGGACCCATTACACGATAGGTTTTGCATCACTCAATAAAAAAAAATCTGATGGAACAAAGGTTATCCAGATATTTATTGATCATGCAAACAAACATCAGTCATCGTATTAAGCTGAAATCAAATTTGTTAGCATCGATTCGCATTTCATCTCTTGAAATTGACTATTTTTAACCCCCGACGCAAAAACGACGGGGTGTTATAAGTTTGACGTGTCTGTGTGTGTGTGTGTGTGTGTGTGTGTGTGTGTGTGTGTGTGTGTGTGTGTGTGTGTGTGTGTGTGTGTGTCTGTCTGTTCCCCTGTGGCGCTCAAACGGGTCGACCGATTTGAATGCGGTTTTTTTTGTTTGAAAGGTGAATTAGTCGAGAGTGTTCTTAGCTATGTTTGATGAAAATCGGTCCAAGATGGCCGCCGCTACAAAATGGCGGATGATATATTTTTTCACAACTCCCTTGATATGGGTATCAAATGAAAGGACTTGACTAGTAGAATAGCACTATTGCAAATTCAAGATGGCCGCCGCCACTAAATGGCGAATGTCGGGGGTTTTTTAAATTTTCAATTTACACTTGTGTATGAAGTAAGTAACGTACGCACCTATTCAGAGTGCTTAGCCTAAGTTTGAAGTGATTCGATCAATAGTATACTTATTACTTATAGTATACTAAAAAGTTTTGGAGCGCTCCAAACTGAGACTAAGCACTCAGGTTATCCGAATCCGACACACAGAAGTGACTCTGGCAGGACTGTCGATAAAACCTATCGTCTAATGGACGCTCAAGGCCCGGCGCACACCGAGCGCAACGCAGAGCAGAGCATTTTCTGAGAACACTAATCAACTTTACGAATATTGCCATACGGTCAATAATAATTATTGTATTCCTAGAATGAATACGCGCGCTCGTGCACGCGCGCTCGCGTTCCGTATCGCACGACCGTATGTCAATAACCGTAAAGTTAATATTATTCAGTGTTTTCAAAAAATGCTCCGCTCTGCGCTGCGCTGGTGTGCGCCGAGCCTAATGATCGCTCGAGCCGGGAGCGTTCAAGCATCATTCATTTTCGGTCTTCGAGAAATTCTATTTCATATGAGACACACAGATTTCCACTTATTCACTGAATATTAAAATTATACCTACCTACATAATATCTAACTTCTTGTAAATCTACATATAAAATTCAAAGTTCTGACTGACTGACTGACTGACTGAGATATCAACTCACAGCCTAAACTACTGAAGTTAGAAACTTGAAATTTTGACAGTAGGTTCCTTTTATGACGTAAGCACACACTAAGAAAGGATTAATAGAAATTCCACCCCTAAGGGGTTTAAATAGGGGATAGAAGTTTATTTGAAAATCCGTCATTTTTCAAGCTATTTCCATGAAAATTGGTATGTGGGCTGTCAGTTAAAAATAAAGAGTTACGTGTTTTTGGATTTTTGTAAATTCTAGCCCTAAGTGGGTTTAATAGGGGATGAAGATTTTTATGGGAGTCCATTATTAGGTTACTTTTTGTTCTGGAAAATCAAAAGTTCCCACAGGATTTTTAAAACCTAAATCCACGCGGGCGAAGCCGCAGGCATCGTCTAGTATAATATATCAAACTAGCTGATGCCTGCGACTTCGTTCGCTTGACGAGATAACGTCTTATAAATCGATGAACGCCGGCTACACGCACAAAAAAGCATGACTCATTGGCACGTACCGCGTGCAAGCGAGAGCGCGGAACAAGAGATAGAGAAGGCACGATCGGCCTAAGTGTTCGGCTTGTGACGCATCTATCTCTCTTTGTTTTCTTATGACGTTTTCACGTAAAATTATGGTACGTAAAGCGACTTTACAGACAACCAATTTTTTTAATACAAGCACAGCCGTATAGCCAGCCTATATATAAAGTCTGTTCGTTTTCTTACGGTCACCTTTGTCTCTCGCCGCCTCCGCCGCTCGGCGTTTTGCCAAAGGGACCGCCGGTGACTTCAAAAGATGCCGCGCGAGATGTACAGACACAAGGGATTTTGGCGTTTATTAGTAGGTATACTCATAATTTTTTATTAAAATTTTCTTTCCTTTATATATTTTTTTATATTCGTATTTTATCACAATACAACCATAAACATAAAGTATAATATTATCATGAACACGGGTCTTCTCTCAAAATGAGAAGGATTTTAGCCATAGTCTATCACGTTGGCCAAGTGCGGATTGGCAGACTTATTGGGAGATTTTGTTAGAATAGAAAAAAATTTACAAACAGAAAAAAAAAAAAAAAAAAAAAAAAACAGAATACTAAGAGCACCTGCGCCTGTACCGACACTATGTTACCGAACGAACTATACCTATACCTATAGTAAGCACATGAGTATATCTACTAAGTACTAATGTGGCCGTAAGCTCGTGCTCG
Source organism: Melanargia galathea (assembly GCA_920104075.1). NCBI lineage: Eukaryota > Metazoa > Arthropoda > Insecta > Lepidoptera > Nymphalidae > Melanargia > Melanargia galathea. The sequence continues at coordinate 7,738,738 of OV049864.1, forward strand.
TAGTTCTATTTTTAATTCCCGACGGAAAAACGACGGGGTGTTATAAGTTTGACGTGTCTGTCTGTGTGTGTGTGTGCGTGTGTGTGCGTGTGTGTGTGTGTGTGTCTGTTCCCCTGTGGCGCTCAAACGGGAGGACCGATTTGAATGCGGTTTTTTTTGTTTGAAAGGTGAAAAACCCCCGACTTTCGCCACAAAATGGCGAAAGTCGGGGGTTTTTCAAATTTTTAATTTATACTTGTTTTACAACGCAATTTAATTAATCCGTAGCTTTCAGCCAACGAACGGCGGTTCACATAGCGAGAGGACGAGGTTTGCTCAGTGCAGTGACACAATATATCTATACTAATAAATAAAATTGAAGTGTCTGTCTGTAATTTCGAAATAACTACCTCATATTAAGCTCATATGGTTATTTGAACGGTACCATAACCGAATCACACGTTTTTAAAATTTTTGTCTGTCTGTCTGTCTGTCTGTCTGTCTGTCTGTCTGTCTGTTTGAACGGGCTAATCTTCGGAACGGCTGGACCGATTTTGACGGGACTTTCACATACGAGTAGAGAATTAACCAGGGAGTAACATAGGCTACTTTTTTAACCGACTTTCAAAAAAGAGGAGTTGTGTTTTTCTACCTATGTACACCGATATCTCCGAGATTTCTGAACCGATTTGCGTAATTTTTTTTTTAATCGATAGAGCAATATTGCGACACTGTCTTACAAAAATTTTGGATTCCAACTCCTCAATCCTGATGCTGTAGGGGACCTGATCCCCAAAACTAATGGGATTTAGGAACTGTCGGTAATTTAAATTGATATTGGGGGTACCAATTAAAGACTATCGTTGAATGAACTCGAGTAGGTACATATCCAACTCCTCAACCCTGATGCTGTAAGGAATTGCATTCCGAAATCGTAGGGATCCCATGGAATTTTTCCGTTTTGGGGACGGGTTACTACAGATACGCTACTTTTTGTTCTGGTAAACCAAAAGTTCCCACGGGATTTTTAAAAACCTAAATCCACACGGGCGAAGCCGTGGGCATCATCTAGTCCATTAATAAACGTATCGGAAATCGATGGGGAACAGGTTTCTGTCAAATACAATAGGTAAACTAATTACTAATTATTAGTTTCTAACCAAACGTTATCTCTGTTTCGGGAATTAAACAAACATCTATTGTATTGGCATTGGGTGTATGTTGTGGCAAATAACTGTTAAGTGATAAGTACCTATTCTAAGTAGGTAGGTACTTAAGGAATTCCTTAAGATCATTAATGATAAACTCTAAGGAGTTCCTTTTGAACTGAGTTCAGCAGTTAAAGTTTAATTGAACTTAAAGTTTAAACTGTACGCCAGTTATGTTAGTCGGCAGTTATGTCTACTGCAATTAAATTGCATGAAAACTGCAATTTTGAATTTGGCTTGCACTCCAACCGTAGCCCATATTAGATATTGTAATCACGGAATTCAGAACTTGTCGCCGCGTTAATGTTATCTGAAACATCGTGCGTGTTATTCTAAAAAATACATATTTGGAACAGCGTTACACTTTAATTTATAATGCATTGGATGCTAGGTTAGTGATATAAATTGTTCTCTTGAATTAAAAATTATGTGTGAGTAACTAAAAATCTAAGCTGTGATAGCCTAGTGGTTAGGACAACCGACTTCCAATCGGAGGTCGTGGGTTCGATCCCGGGGCACGCACCTCTAACTTTTCGGAGTTAAGTGCGTTTTAAGTATTTAAATATCACTTGCTTTAACGGTGAAGGAAAACATCGTGAGGAAACCTGCATGCCTGAGAGTTCTACATAACGTTCTCAAAGGTGTGTGAAGTTTGCCAATCCGCTTGGCCAGCGTGGTAGACTATGGCCAAAACCCTTCTCACTCTGAGAGGAGACCCGTGCTCTGTAGTGAGCCGGTAATGGGTTGATCATGATGAACTAAAAATCAACGACACGCTAGATATCCCGGTAGAACAGACATCTATATTCTATACCAATTCTATTTTCACATCACTAAGTACATTGTATGAAACAAAGTCGCTTTCTCTGTCCCTATATCCCTATGTCCCTATGTATGCTTAAATCTTTAAAACTACGCAACGGATTGTGATGCGGTTTTTTTAATAGATAGAGTAATTCAAGAGGAAGGTTTATAAGTAGAAACATTGGACCCGGTAGGTGGCGCTAATAGCGGGCAGGACGACGTCTGCCGGGTCCGCTAGTTACTAATAATTCTGTGTCATAATTACCTACCTATCAGACTATAACAATTATATAATTTAGGCATCGAATCGACGTTAATTCGATGCTTGCTAATAAATCTTGTCTAGACTGAAATCATTAGAAGAAATGTTTTTGTAACGGTCCCTTTTTAATGAGGGCGGACGATAAAACGGTTATCAAATATTTGAACAGGTCGGATCGAGCTTTTTGTATTGCGAGAAAGGTGAATTATTTTAGGTTCGGTTCATGACTTTCAGCGTCCCGTTCGGAGTATTTATAAGCTCAACGGGGTATATGAAGAGTTTGCACTTTGCGGCAACGTTGATTGAAACACAATAACTTCAAAGTAAAATAGAATTTTGCAAAATAAAAATTGGAAGAGGGGGAATGCTCCTAAGCCCGGTTTCCCCTCCAAAACTGACACACGCGACCGACATCGACGTAGAAAGACAGAAGGGCGTCAGAATTAAGCAGATAAGCAAGTTTAGGAGAAGTTTAGGAGATCTAACCAAGTTTAGGTGGCGAGGAAATATTACTAACTTTTTGAATGCACACAGACTTATAAAAATTTATTTCGTATGCAGAGACCATTAGAAAGTAAACGGAAATGCAATTGAGTTATTAAAAAATCGCTAGTATCTACTTACTAGATTGTCATGCAATACCGCTGTGCCCTTTGTAAAAGCTCCGATGTGCACGAATTACGAAGGTAAATTAATTTCATATCCGGCGACTTTAATAAATACGCCCTCCATTTGAAAGCGTAGCTACTGGCTGCATACACGAGCGCCCCTGCGACGCGGCTTTACGCTAATTGCTATCAAAGGCTTCTCGATATAAATGAAAATGCTGCAGGATATTTCATAAAATACTGCATGACACTGAGCGGGGTCATGCAGTAAGTATTTTATTTTTCGTCTTTTATTATTTTCATCTTTTTTTTAATTATTCAACTACAAGCTACAAGTTTTTTTTTTTTTAGTTAGCCATTGACCGCAATTTCACCTCAATGGTGGTACCTAGGTGACGGTACAGTCTATCAGCCCCCGCACACTGGGCCACTAGTGGCGGCGACTAGTGGCCGCCACTAGTCGCGGAAGAGTTTTGGCTCGAACGCGGCCACTCGAGCGCTCAGTGTGCGGTGGTACCATATAAAATGTATGAAAAATCTCTCCCGCGATTTGTGACCGGCCATTAGCCGTTGCCACTATTGTGGCGCAGTGTGCAGGGACTGTAAGTGACAGTGAGCTAACTTGGCAGAGGTATGCATATTGCATACCCCTAATCAGTTTCTACATGGCATCGTATCGAAACGCTCAAACGCTCGGCACGACTTTGCCGGTGTAGGGTGATAACCAGCCACGGCTTAAGCCTCCCATCAGACCAAACCAATTTAGAAATTATAAAACCCCAAATTGCCCCTGCCAGGAATCGAACCCGGGACCTCTCACTTAAAAGACAACAGCGCTCACAACTGCGCCTGTAAGGTCGTCAAAATCTCAGTCATCGATGTCACACTAACGTGTTTGGGTTTCCTATAAGTCCGTTCGTATTCGTTTGTTCATTCGTCATCCCGGTCGTCTGTCCGTCTGTACGTCTTTTCGTCTGCCAATCCGTCCGTCTATCTACCCGTCCGTACGTCCGTCTATCCTGTCTGTCTGTAAGTCCGTACTGCTCATTATTTACTTCATGTCAGCCAACTTGTGACTGTTTTGACAAGTTCAAGACTCTACCACCATGTTTGGAAAGCGGATACATTGGCCCACCCGTTCGTCTGTCCGTCTTCCTAGGCACACATAAAAAGCAGAGCTATAACTATAACGCTAGATAATATACGTTTGGACCGAAGCACTAGATTATTTTATGTGAAGTAGAAAACGTGAGTAGGTAGAGTTTAATATCTATTTAATTAGAACATCGCAACAATGGAGCATAAACTAGCGAATAGGCAAATATGTATAACAATGTATGTATGTAGTTCAAACAAAGTTTTCAATGAGTTTCACTTTGACGCGCCTGTGTGAAGCAGGCAAAAGTTGATGTCAAAGCAACACTGGAATTGGATACCTACCTACCTAGCAATTAGAAAAAGAGTTAGCGGAAAGTTTAATTTGTTTCCAAACTTTTAACTACCGTCATGTAGGTACACCTTGTTCACGACAACGTGATGTTTACTTTTTGTTACGATACTTTTGTATAATGAGGGTAGGTATACTAACTAAAACATAGATCTGATGTTACTAAAGATTTTGTCCTTGTTGTCATGAAAGTTTACGCAAATATCTTAAAGTATATCTTATAGCGTTCATTCATATAATTTTACAGGAATACCTGTAGGTACTTGTAGGTTAATTATTAGTTACTAGCTTCTGTCCGCGGCTTCGCCCGCGTGAATTTCGGTTTTTCACAATTTCCGAGGTAATCGTGGATTTCCGGTTCCCGTTCTCGGTCCCTTTTCCAACCTTTATACCTATAGATGTAGCTAAAGATATAGATTTAGGTTCTTCAAAATCCCGTGGAAACTGTGGATTTTCCAGGATAAAAAGTAAGTAGCCTGTGTGTTAAGTCAGGGCATAGTCTATCTCCATTCAAAATTTCAACCAAATCAGTTCAGTAGATGCGGCGTTAAAGAGTAACAAACATACACACACACACACAAACTTTCGCCTTTATGATAATATCAGTGTGATTATTTTTTAAACATTCATCAGTAGCAATACCTTTTATTTTCCGAACCGAAAACGCTAAAGTTAAGAAAAGAGTATTATACAAAACGATCCTTTTAAATGTTAACACAAAACCGTACCCCATCGATTTCCAATAGTATCTAAGTACTTATACCAGCACTGATTAAGATTATTATCTACTATACATATTTGATTACTATATACATATATGTATATAGCTACTCGTGCTGATAGGGTGACTGATTCACTCACTCACTCATTCACTCACTCATTGATCACCTCTCCTGAACAATTTTGTATGAAAAATTTTTTTTTCAATAATGTTGTCGTATAGAGGACAAAAATTCATTAAGAGGAAAAATATGGAGAGAGCTGATGATTGAGGATTTAGGAGACGGATGAAGAGCACGCCTAAGGTATTGAAGATAGGTGGGGGTGCTTGTGCGTGCAAATGTCACTCGAAACGTCATCCAATTGGCAGTGAGCTGAAAAAAAATTCAAAATGGCGAAAAAAAGATGGCCGCCATACACGTCGGTGTCCATCTCGGAGGGTATAAAAGATGGAAGAGTGGTTTCTTGACAAAGGATGATCAGGGTCCAAAGATCTACCCGATAAATAGAAAAAAAAATCAAAATGGCGGAATTTATTTTTCCATAGAAAATGTATGGCGAATATTGAAGAGACTACAAGTTGTGCACTATGCAAGGCTTTGATGCGGTTCTTTGGAGAACTCTCAAAGAAAAATATGGGAAAACATGATGATTGAAGGTTTGGAAGTAGGTTGAGGAGCCCGGGCAGGGTATTGTAGATAGGTGGGAGGTGCTCAAACAAAAATTACTCGAAACATCATCCAATTGGCACTGAGCTGAAAATAAAAAACAAAATGGCGGATTCAAGATGGCGGCTATACAAATTTCGTCGATTTCTATCTCACCAAGTATAAAAGATGGAAGAGTGGTTTCTTAAAAAAATATGATCAAGAACTAAAAATCTACTAGATGAACAGAAAAAAAAAACAAGATGACGGAATTTATATATCTATACAACATTTATACGACGAATATTGAAGTTAATACAAGTTAGGAACTATGCATGACTTTGATACAGTTTCTATTCAAAATTTGTTTTCATGGAAGAACTCTCATTTTGACAAATGATTCGGATAAAAAATATGGAGAGTGATAATGATCGAGGGTTTGGAAGATTGATGAAGATAGGTGGAGGCTGCTCAAACAAAAAACACCCGAAAACGAAACCTCGCGGTCCGCTTTAGCGGGCCGCGCACCCACGCGCCATACTAGTATTATATATAGTAGATAATATGGATATAGTAGATAGTACGGAGTCTATTTGTTCCTGCCCACTGATTTACTGTGAATGGGTAATAGGTACCTTAATTAACTTACATAGAACGAGTCGCGTAGCTGAAACAACAATGGTAGGATTGGTAGGCAGGTACATACGTGGATAATCAAAGCCTACTACATACGAGTATATCTCGAACTCCTCAACCAAAGAACATAGCCACCGAGATAAAGAATAGACCTGCATCAAACTGTGATGTGATGATCGTAATTCTTATTGGCTGACATTCCACCACCACCACCACAACAGCCTTTTTAACGTCCCACTGCTGGGCACAGGCCTCCTCTCTCATAGGAGACAGGGATTTAGACCTTAGGCCCGCCACGCTGCTCCAATGCGGGTTGGCGGGCTTTTAACGACTATTGTTACATGATAGTGATAATAACCGGGACCGACTGCCCGAGGCACAGGGGTGACACACCGCCAACTACCAATTCCGGGCTGGCACTGAGAATTTCTTGACAGAAAAACCCGGGACCCGGGAATCGAAACTGGGACCTCGTGATCTGCAGTCAAATAGACCAACGAGGCATTCTTACATTCCTGTCTCAGCAACCGTGGCATGTGTCGTGAAATTGGAGCCGCAGCTGCTGATTATATTATATTGATCGCATCTCTTTGACATCAAACGAACCGATCAAAATGATCTCACTCTTCCCGAAAATTCCTACATTTGCGTCACCCAACAAACCCTGTGTCACAGGGACCCTATTTTAAGGCGCCTCTACACTTTGGCCAACATGATGGCGGATATGTTGGAAGGTGTTGGGCGAGGAGTTTGTGTTCGCATCCACACGTTGGAAGGTCGTTCAGTATGCTCCGGTTAGGGCCAATGTGTGGTCGTATATACTAAATTGAATATTGAGACGTTAACAGCTGCTGCGGTTTAATTATTCACAGCATACCGCAACTACGTGAATGTGTATACGAAAATTGTATTTTTTTATTTTTGTGATTTTATTTCTTGGGTTCCACAAACAATTTTCGGCTTAGTAGGGCTCTATAAAGCAAAAAGTTTCTTCATTGGTCATTGTCACTGCCATTTTGTGGACATTATACTAGTTACGATGCGTGAATATAAAATTTAAAAGACGTGCATGCGTGCGATCACTCTGAGAGCTCGTAGCAAACTGAACTTGCCTCCAACGTGTGGATGCGATGGCCAAACTCTGTCCCAAACCCTTTGATGTACCGACACGAAATGGATCTCGATGGATGTGATGAAATGGGGAAACATAAAGTACATACTAATAAACTGGAGTTAAAAATTAATAATCATATTATTGACTCTGATATAGAGATAGCAAATACTTTTGAGAACTTCTTCCAAAATATTCCAGTTACCACGACTAATTCCCTGAATTCCTCGCCAACAGAAGCCTATAATATCCTGAGGGGCAATGTTTCTGAGTGCAATGTATTATTTCGATTTAAATACGTAACCCCATATGATATTATCAAAACATTTAAATCTTTGCAACACAAAAAAACAGGAGATTTATGGGGAATATCAGTAAAAATAATTCACAATATTATTGATGTTATTGCGCCATATCTTGCTGTAATTTTTAACAAGTCCATAGATTCGGGATCATTTCCCGACCTCATGAAATGTAGTAAATTGATACCTCTGTTTAAGTCGGGAAGTAAAACTGATCCAAATAACTATAGGCCGATTTCAATTCTACCAACTCTCAGCAAGATATTTGAAAAAATAATGCTCAACCAACTGCTCCTGCACTTTAATTTAAATAAATTACTTCACTCTGAGCAGTATGGTTTTACTAAGGGTCGTTCAACAACCGATGCGGCCGCAAGGCTGTTACGGCACATTTTCGATGCTTGGGAAAAGTCACAGAATGCCATTGGTATCTTCTGTGATTTGTCAAAAGCATTTGATTGCGTTGAGCACGAGACTCTTTTACGAAAATTAGGCCACTATGGTATTAAAGAATCTGCACTCAGTCTCATTGCGTCTTATCTCGGTGATCGTATACAAAGGGTATGCATCAATGATGTTAAGTCATCCGGATCAGCCTCAGTAATGGGTGTCCCCCAAGGCTCTATTCTAGGTCCATTCATGTTTCTGGTTTATATTAATGACTTACCACATTTCGTCAAAAATGCTTGCGATATTGTACTATTTGCTGATGATACGTCTTTAATTTTTAAAGTCGATAGAACTAAAGACAATTTTGACGATGTAAATAATACTTTATCTCAAGTTTCACACTGGTTTACTATAAATAATCTACTTTTAAATGCTAAAAAAACCAAGTGTGTCGAGTTTTTATTGCCCAATACAAGGATTACTAGCAACAATTTAAAGATAAGTAGTCAGCCATTGAAAACTGAGAACACAACTGTGTTCTTGGGAATAACCCTAGATGCAAAGCTTCAATGGGGCACCCATATAGCAACACTTGCTGGCAAGCTTAGCTCTGCTGCTTACGCTGTTAGGAAGATTCGACAGTTAACAGACGTAGAAACTGCAAAAGTAGTTTATTTTGCATATTTCCATAGTATTATGTCGTATGGAATCTTACTATGGGGTAAAGCAGCTGATATTGGAAAAATTTTCGTTTTACAAAAAAGGGCAATTCGCGCAATTTATAATTTAAAACCGCGGGATTCCCTTCGAGAGAAATTTAAAGAAATAGGTATTCTTACAGTAGCTTCTCAATATATTTATAACAACATAATTTTTGTTAAGCAAAACATTCACAGTTACAATAAAAAGTGTGAATTACACGATAGGCGGTTAAGAAATAGAGATGGACTAGTGATTCCTCGATTACGCCTCAAAAAGGTCCAAAGGTCGTTTGTGGGAATGGGCGTAATGTTCTATAACAAAATTCCACAACAAATCTTAGATTTGCCTTTACACAAGTTTAAGAATTCTATTAAAAGTGTGCTCATGAAAAAAGCATATTATACAATTGAAGATTATATAAATGATAAAAAAGCATGGATTTAATTTATTCGCTTTATACGCTATTATAACTTGAGGAGTATTCGATTATTGGTGTTCAATTCGATGCTTTAATCATGGGTAGCCTAAGTATGTCACGCTCTCTTTAAACATTTCTGTGGTGGTGTCGTGTGGTGCGGGTTGTTACGTTCCCTCAAATATGGTTGAGCGAAGCAATGGCTGGATCATGCGTCATGCTCGTGAACGGGTGCTGCCGTCGGAAATGGGGCTACTTTTGTCTGCCCTTCTTAACGTGTAGAATTGTAAGCACCATTCCGAACCAGTGGTAGATTCATTTGTCGATTCAAAAGCACTTGTAAAAGTTTATCCGAAAAAAAAAGTTTATCCGAGTTTCTTACAGGTTCTTCTCGGCTGGAACTGCATTCCGAACCTGTGGTAGACTCAATCGACGATTCAAAAGCACTTGTAAAAGTTTATTTGAATAAAAAACTTTTCTATTCTATTCTATTCTATTCTATTCTATTCTATTCTCGCGCCAACTTGCGGGCCATCGTTCCAATACCTTCCAACTCCCGCTCTACACGTTGGGCCAACATATTGGGCCATAAGATGGGCCAGCATGTTGGCGAACGTGTGGATGAGCAGTTACAGGCATAATATTTCAATTTGGCCCCTCCTTTGCCCGTGAGTTCGTATACTTTATTATGAGAACGTGCTTGGTAAAAAGCCTGCTAACCCGCATTCAACGTGGCGACTCTAAGCTTTAAATCCCTCTCTACTATGAGAGAATGGACCTGTGACTTAATTCTGCTGCATATGCGGTTAAAAAGATTCGCCAGCTAACTGATATTGAAACTGCGAGGTTAGTTTATTTCAGTTACTTTCACAGCATTATGTCATATGGTATACTATTATGGGGTAATGCTTCCATTTTCGTGCTGCAGAAGAGGGCTGTTCGCGCCATATATAATATGGGACCCAGAGTCACTGAGAAATAAGTTTAAGGAAGTTAAAATTATGACAGTTTATAACCAATTATATATATTTGAAAATTTAATATATTATAGTGCACAAAAATATTGATTTTAAGAAAAAAAGTGACTGTCATAATCTTAATCTTAGAAATAAAGATAAACTTGTCTTGCCCGCTACTAGGCTGCGAAGAATTAGGAAATCACTTGTTGGTAATTCTTATACTTTTTTATAATCGGCTGCCGGAGGATATTTTGGATTTGTCTCTCAATAGGTTCAATGTTTAAAAAATCTTAGTATAGCGTAAAAGATTTTTTTAATGACAAAAAGCCATGGACATAGATTGCTCTAAAAGCCAACAGTTCAAATTATTTAGAAATTAGACATTTTGTGAGATGGTGATAATAAAAAAACCCCCGACTGAGTTTGTTGTGGGCTCTTCTCAGACCAGGGCGCGTTTGGAACCCTCGTAGTTTTAGTTTTAAGTTTTCGTAGGAATTATCACCATTGCCTCACTTTCATGTACTTCTTAAAATAATTGACGTTCAAAAAGTGTAGGTACAGTGTACCTACCTACTTTGAATAAATGAATTTTGATTTGATTTGTGCCTAGCAGTGGGGGTGGTGGTGGCTTGGTAAAAGCTGAAAGTTTGTGATATCGTTCTCTAGAGTTATCTGGTAAGTAGGTACATAATTTAGTAAGTCCTACTAAATATACATATTTTGCACTTTCACCGAAAACAACTTTAAACCCACCTTTTATGAAGTTTAAATTCCCTCTGATGCCCGTACTCGTACCTAAAGTAAATTGAAAACGGCTAAATAAATAAAGTTTACTCCGTACCTTTCAGTTTCGTGAATATTTAAAATTTAGCTTTTCTACCATTAATTTTGATGACTTGATTTCTATAACAAGTAACAACACGACAGCTTTGCCCGAGGCTTTTATACCTTGCTGGAATTTACCTACATAATGGAAGAAAAAGCAAATCTATAAATAAACTCTATGTGATTCTCCTTACATAGTTTATTTAATACCTAGTTTAAGCCAACGATATTTACGTAATGTATTAGTATTAATGTATGAAAAATACGGAAATAAAATTCCAAAGTTACCAACACTACGGCTGCCCTAGCGATAAACAAAGTAACTGTAATTTTTTGTGAAATTGACTTTTTTGCATTAACAAAAGTTTTATGTCGAGTAGTTTTTACCACAGTTTAATATTTCAAATAACTTGAACCGTTTACTGAAATTGCCCAAACAAAGTAAGTAACTGCACACACTAACCCGGAATATAAATGCAAAACCAAGTAAACAACAAGCACAACACAAAAACAAAGTAATTGGATGTTGATTAGGTACTTTGTTTTTGTATTTAAAATGCAGTTTCTTGATTTTTCGTTTCGTGAAACGATTCCATGTAAGGTGTTCTGAATGTAATTACTTTGTTCTTTGTTTATCACTAGGGCAGCCGAGTTAACCTAGTGTTGCTTACTACAAAATTTAATTTTCCTATTTTTCATGAGATTCTGGTCGACCTTTATATACCCGCACTATTGTGTCTGCTGCGGTTGAAGTCTTCTATACAATAAGTAAGTATAAAACAAAGTCGCTCCCGCTGTTTGTTAGTATGTCTTTTAAAGTTTAAACTATTGAATAGAAGCAGGCGTTACTTTGCGGAATTCCATGATATTATACAATGAACACAAAACTACTTTGCTATAATCCGCTAACAGTGACAAATTTGTAGGTACAACACCACACAAATTCCCCACTTTAACTCGACGATCGTTTCGCTCCGACACCGGAGCATCTTCATGAGATGTCGACTTCACAACGGACGATTGCAAAGTCACTTTGTCAGTTCCAGCAATGCTCGAGACGGCATTTCAATCATGTACATAAATAATTGTTACTTAGATATATTGTTATTTTTAAAAAGAGCAACCGCCGAGTTTCTTACTGGTTCTTCTCCGCTGGAACAGCATTCCGATTTCCGAACCAGTGGTAGATTCAATTGACGATTCAAAAGTACTTGTAAAAGTTTATTTGAATAAAATACTTTTCTATTCTATTCTATTTTCTTCAATATTAAAGCTCTGGGGAAAAAATTGTAGGTTCTCCCTCCAAGCTACAAGGCTTATGTATTCTGAGAAAAGTTATAATTCAATCTCCCAAAAATATTTTCGTTTCGTTCATTTCATTCGTCACTTCCCTTTGTGTCGTATTAAAATAATATTATTAGCTTCCAATTTATTTCTCCCGTTCTTTTTCATAGGGTCACGATGCGTGAATAAACTATTTCAGGACACTGATAGCCAATAAAGGCCTGGTTTAGTTTACACTGTGTACTGGCATCAGTGCTGTATCACGCCAGAAGGTATAAAGTATAAACGGATCATGAGCATGACACGGTCTGGCATCGATGACAACTGATCATCGAGTTACCTCGCGTTGCCCTCATTCTCTCGGTTAATATTCTTTGTTTAGTTATGTACTAAACACTTAAATCTAAAACATACACAATTTATCAGTAGGTACTAGAGAGATTTCATTCAAAAGCCGTAAGAATCTGGAAAAAATAAATGAAGAAAAAGCACAAACTTCAAATAGGTAGGTACGGGGTACCTAGTATAAAATTCAATGGGGAGGCGATGTTAGGGACAAGTAATAGAACGTAAAAAAGCTATTTTTGAATTTTTTGTGTTTGTCTGTTTATCTGTATGTTTGTGCGCGTATCACGCAAAAACTACTGAATGGATTGAAATTAAACTTGGTATGATTTACGTTCATAGTACCGAGTAAGACATAGGATACTTTCTATCCCGAAATTCAGCACGGTTCCCTTGGGAGAGGGGATGAAAGTTAAAATGTGTACTTAGCTGTAATTTATTAACGCGTGGTCCGATTTCATTCATTCTTTTTTGTTAGAAAGGAGATGCTTTAAAGATTACCAGCTAATCTCAGAAAGGCTGGATCGATTTGGATGGGACTTTTACTGGCGGATGTTTACAATTTTGATCTACCTAAACATCCGCCAGTGAACTTTTAACAGTTTTTAGCAAGGTATGAGCTCAAAGGAGCTTAGGAAAACAAAATTATTCATACGGGATTTTTAAAAACCAATATCCACGCAAACGAAGTCGCGGGTGTCCGCTTGTTCTTAAATAATGATGGCAGGTAAATGTTTGTCTGGCCAACTGAAATCTCTGGCTATCGTCATCAGGGCCGAGCGCCGAGGCTTTCACGCGCTGTCGGGCCAGGTCGGGCCACAGCCGCACGGGTCACCGGACAAGGGAAAATCGTCATAGGACGTGAAACGTTTAATGCTATAAATAAAGTTTCGTATTATTTGCTAGCTAATACCCGCAACTTCATCGGTGTTTGTTAGGTTTTTAAAATTCACCCCTTTTAGGGATGAAAATTCAAAAATTTCTCCTTAGTGCAATCAAGGAATATTTAGTCCTTTCACATTTCTAAATCCATGTGTTTAAGCTATAGGTATTATTAAGACTAGTCAGCTCATTTTGTAGGCCATCGCCCTTGGTCAATGATACAGATATAGAATGTAATTATAATAAATATTTTTTAATGTTTCTATATTTTTTAGATATTCAATATGCTTTACTTATTATAGGATGGTCACCCCATAAAATATGTAAGTAACGCTATGTATAATAAATGTACATATACATACAATTCAAATTAGAATAACTTATTATTGCCCTCTGTTGTATGTTTTGCCAGATGCCGCCTCAAGACATCTTTATCACATCATCTAATAAACCCTACACAAGTAGGTACAATACACTGAGGTAGATAATAGATTATATACATTTATATACTATACAACTTATAATAATTATAATTATTATGATAAGCTCTTATTTTTAGGGACCGTACCTCAAAAGGTAAAAAAAGGAACCCTTATAAGATCACTTTCTTGTCCGTCTGTTCGTCTGTCCATCCGTGTGTCACCACCGATTTTCTCAGGAATGGATGGACCTAGCAAGTTGAAATTTATACCAGATACTAAGGTCTATGGTCCCTATTCGGTGTATAAAAATTAAGGTCCTGAGTCCACAGAATAAAAAGATATGGGCAAATTTAGATTTTCACGAAAACTTGTAAGTACCAAAATTTACCTTAATTTTCAACTTTTTTTATTTTTCGGAATTTTTCCTTTACTTGATCTATAAGACCTTGCTTTTGACCAAAATTGACAAATCTAGGTCAACCGGAAGTACCCTATAGATTTTGGGTCGAAAACCTAAATGGTAGTTCCAGTCAACCTAGAATTACGTTTGGCAAAAAGCCAGGTCTTACAGCACAAATAAAGGAAAAATTCCAAAAACCAAAAAAAGTTGGAAATTAAAGGGTGTCCCCATACATACATAGTTGAGCCAATTAAGATAGACCTCTGAGTTGTATGAGTGCTCATACAATTTAGAGGCCTTGCTTAATTAGCAACTTACCTTTTAAGACAAACTAATGAAAAACAGATTGTACTTATACTTCTGGAGTACGGAACCCTCGGTTCGCGAGTCTGACTCGCACTTGAACGGTTTTTTTTAATATAATATAAAAGCTGACTTCAATTAAGTTTCACAGACTAAAATGTTTACCCTTTGCAATGTCGAATATCTAACGTCGCAAAAATCAATTACAAATTAATTAAAAAGTGCAGTGTGGTGAAATGGGTAAGTTTAAAATCAATTCATATTAGCGTCTGGTAATAACATAGTAGGTACTTAGGCAGGGAGACAGTAGAAAAAAAGTAGACGGGTTCATAAAATATAGCTTGGTTCACGGAACAAAAGTGAAATAATCTTGAAAATCGATTATTATCGATTAATAGGTACTATTTTTTTTTATTTACCCGACTGGGTATACCTATGTGTTTCACCTGTGTGTATGTATGTCCATTCCTATGTCCGCTTGTAACTAATCAACGGCTCAACGGATTTTGATAAATGATACGTCATTAGATTTGTCTCAATGACGCGAGTGTTATAGGGTACCTAAATTTAAAAAAAAATCAAAATGGCGGACTTTATGCGCTTTAATGTGCGAGTTGAAAAAAAATTTTTTCTTCAAGACCCTCGAGTGTGGTATCAAAATAAAGGGATTCAAAAGACAAATACGAAAATGTATAAATTTATATATTTGGAAACAATTTGGAGTGATAAATCGTAGAAAATGACCGTTTCCTATGTCAGTTCGTAACTACTTAAGAGCAGTTTTACCTTTTCTCTGAAAAATCTAAGATTTCAAGCTCCAAATTTAGCATCGTAGGAGAGACTTTCACATATTTCAATACATGTTTTAAATAAACTAATCCTTCATATTGACATTTGTCAGACCATATTTACAAAAACTATTTTATTTATTTTGTAATGATCAATTTCCCACACCTCGATTTAATAAAATAAATAACAGACTCAACTTTGAAGCTCTATATCTGTCCTTAAAAGTCATCTAATTTACTTGAAAAAAATACTTAAATATCAGACATATAGTCCTATTGACACATTACAGAGCAGAATATAGATTTTTAATCAAATTAATGGTTAAAAAAAAAGAACTTCCGCCAAATTTCCCGAATTATACGGTTACTTTAACACGATTTTTTGTATTGAAAAAAGCATAAATTCAATAAAATTTTTATGTAGAAATAAACTACGTTCTTTAACGAATCTATATATATAGTTTAATTAACAATCCATTTATTTGATCAAACATAAAAACTTATTAAACATCCCCCTAAATTACAATAAATAGCTATGCAATGTCTTCGCTTATTTAGTATGCGCCCGGCGCTCGTTAGGGTAGGACCTGTGCAGTTTTTGCCACCATCCAGATGCACGTACGAGAGTCGTGTAAACACTAATTTATACAACGACTGCAAAGTTTTAAGCATGAATATTTTTCTAAAAAATATGCGTGAGTATTTTTTTAAATAAGTGAAATTACAGCATAGCACCCAGGACAGTCACGGAAATATGATATTATAAACTAATACTAAAGTATCCATTTTGAAATCCAAGATGGCCGTCATTTTTTTTTGAAGAAATTATGATCTATCTATACATACCTATAATAAAATCGTAGATTTGCCGTATCTGTACATTAGAGAATTTTGCAAAATAATAACTGGGAAATGTTAGGGTTGAGTAATAGAACGATAAAAGCTATTTTTGACATTTTTGTCTGTTTGTCTGTTTATCTGTTTGTCTATTTGTCTGTATGTTTCGTGTGCGCGCATCACGCAAAAACTACTGAATGGATTGAAACAACGAAACTTGGTACGATTTAAGTTTATACTACGGAGTAATATATCTATCTTATATACTATATACTTTTTATCCCGAAATTCAGCACGGTTTTCTAGGGAGAGGGGATGAAAGTCAAAACGTGTATTTAGCTATAATTCAATAACGCGTGATCCGATTTCATTCATTCTTTTTTTGTTAGAAAGTAGATACTTTAGAGATTACCGACTATTTTCTAAAAGGCTGGATCGATTTTGATGGGACTTTCACTGGTGGATGTTTACATTTTGATCTACCTAAACATCCGCCAGTTAACTTTTAACAGGTTTTAGCATGATATGAGCTCAAAGGAGCTTAGGAAAAACAAAATGATTCCTACGGGATTTTTAAAAACCAATATATATCCACGCGAACGAAGTCGCGGGTGTCCGCTTGTTACTATAATAAAAGTCGCACTTGCACTTCTGACTAAACCGACATTTTAGCAGTAAACAAAGATTGCATACTTTTTATTGTTCTATTGGTAAACTTTAAATAATTGTACCTACTCTTATCAGAAAAGGTATTCAAGAACTTCAACAGGTGCAATGCAACAGCTCTGTCATGTTATTTTCAGACAGATGATTTGAAATATAATAATAATAATAATAATTGGTAGGTAATTGTTAAATAATTAAAAAGGTATTTGTTTCTTTTATTAGTTAGTTTAGAAAAAAATGGTTGAAGGCTAAATATGCGTGACACCTATGATATAAATACGGAACCCTACATGTCTTCATAGAGAAGAACATCATATTATCCTGGTCGCTTTTGTTTTGTAAGTTCAACGTAGATTCATGAAATACTTATTCGATAAAGTCCCACGCGAAGTCATTTAATTAAAAATATTTTATAATAAACATTATATATATAACTAGTGTTGCGCTCGGTGCGCGAGCTGCAAGCAGCTCGCGTGCCTTGTAGTCTCTTCAATATTCGTAAAATAAAGAAATGCGAGGCCATACCAAATACCAGAATATTCTGGAGAGTCTCTTGAAAGATAGAAAGAAATATTGGTATCACGTTTCGTATCTTTTCTGAAAGGACACTAATCAGTTCTATGCATGCGTTTAGTGGAAAAAAAAGGATCTATACAAAAATGTTCTGGAGAGAGCCACTTGAAAATTAAAAAGAAATTTTGTATGGACACAAATTTTTTTGTTCCGTAGCTATCTTTTTTTACTGGCTCACCAAAGGGCCTAAGGTCTTGAATATTTTTAGTTTCAGGAACATGCCTCTATGATTGATAGTTTTTGAGGGCCGTTAGGGTACTCTGGTAATTTTTCCACATTCACTACGTTTTGTATTTTTTTGTGAAAAAAAAAAACTTTATGTTCTATTTATACGTGTAGTGGGGGAAAAAGTTTCATACAAAAATGTCTAAGAGAGCCTCTTGAAAAGGAACCAAAAAATTTGTATGGAGAAAATTTTTTTTTGTTCGGCGGCCATCTTTTTTTTACCGGTTCACCCAATGGCCCAAGGTCTTAAACAACATTTGTTTGGGACCATGCCTGTATGACTGGTAGTTTTGGAGGACCTATGAGGTACTCTGGTAAATTTTCCACAATCATGACGTTTCAGAATTTTCCTGAAGGAAGACCCATAAGTTCGACATGTATGAATAGTTAAGGGAAAGGTTACATACAAAATTGTTCTGGAGAGCCTCTTGAAAAGAATCCAAAAAATTTGTATGGAGAAAATTTTTTTTTGTTCGGCGGCCATCTTTTTTTTACCAGTTCACCTAATGACCCAAGGTCTTTAATAACATTTGTTTGGGACCATGTCTGTATGACTGGTAGTTTTGGAGGACCCATGAGGTACTCTGGTAAATTTTCCACATTCATGACGTTTCATAATTTTCTGAAGGAAGACCCAGAAGTTCTACGCACATAAATAGTGAAAGGAAAAAAGTTCCATACAAAATTGTTCTGGAGAGCCTCTTGAAAATTACCCAAAAAATTTGTATGGAGAGAATTTTTTTTTGTTCGGCGGCCATCTTTTTTTTACCGGTTCACCTAATGGCCCAAGGTCTTTAATAACATTTGTTTGGGACCATGTCTGTATGACTGGTAGTTTTGGAGGACCCATGAGGTACTCTGGTAAATTTTCCACATTCATGAAGTTTCATAATTTTCTGAAGGAAGACCCATAAGTTCTACGCACATAAGTAGTGAAGGGAAAAAGTTCCATACAAAATTGTTCTGGAGAGCCTCTTGAAAATTAGGATTTTTTTGTATGGAGACGAAATTTTTTTTGTATGGTGGCCATATTTTTTTTACCGGTTCACCCAATGGCCCAAGGTTTTGAACATTTTTTGTTTCGAGATGATACCTCTCCGACTGATAGTTTTCGAGATCCCCTAGGGCACTCTAGTCAGTTTTCCACGTTCAGCTCTCTCTATAATTTTGGTGACCTAGAATTTTTGAATTTTACACACATGGAAAGTATGGTGAAAAAGTTCCATACAAAATTGTTCAGGAGAGGTGATCAGTCCGTAACTTCAAGTAGCTTTATATATATAATACTACAACATCAAAGAAATAATTTAGAAATTTATATTTATACAAGTACCAAAACTAAATTCATGGTCGCGCTATATGCAAGTGGTCGTCCGTGCAGCACGCCGCCCGACTACCTGCCGTTAGATACCTAAACTTCCATAGCGCGAAACTGGGAGAGGGGTCTTAACGGCTCAACCTATTTTGATAAATTATACGTCATTAGATTTGTCTTGACGGCGCAAATGTTACTGGATACATAAAATTCATAAAAAATCAAAATGGCGAATGTTATGCACTTTAATGTGCGGGCTGAAAAAAATTTTTTTCTTCAAGACCCTCGAGTGGGGTATCAAAATAAAGGGCTTTAAAAGGCAAGTACGAAAATGTATACAATCTATATGTTTTAAATCAATTTGGAGTGACAAATCATGAAAAACAAAATAAATAACAACTACACTGTAAGTGGTACGGTGGTAGTATATTAATTTTTTAGTTAGTTTTTTAGCATGGCAGTCGGGTTTTTTTAATTTTTAAATTATAGCTTGTTACCCGACTGGGTATATGTGTTTCACCTGTGTGTATGTATGTCCATTCCTATGTCCGCTTGTAACTAATCAACGGCTCAACGGATTTTGATAAATGATACGTCATTAGATTTGTCTCAATGACGCGAGTGTTATAGGGTACCTAAATTAAAAAAAAAATCAAAATGGCGGACTTTATGCGCTTTAATGTGCGAGCTGAAAAAAAATTTTTTCTTCAAGACCCTCGAGTGGGGTATCAAAATAAAGGGATTCAAAAGGCAAATACGAAAATGTATAAATTTATATATTTGGAAACAATTTGGAGTGATAAATCGTAGAAAATGACAGTTTCCTATGTCAGTTCGTAACTACTTAACGGCTCAACCTATTTTGATAAATTATACGTCATTAGATTTGTCTTGACGGCGCAAATGTTACTGGGTACATAAAATTCATAAAAAATCAAAATGGCGAATGTTATGCACTTTAAAGTGCGGGCTGAAAAAAATTTTTTTCTTCAAGACCCTCGAGTGGGGTATCAAAATAAAGGGCTTTAAAAGGCGAGTACGAAAATGTATCTCTCTACCTATATGTTTTAAATCAATTTGGAGCGACAAATCATGAAAAACAAAATAAATAACAACTAGGTAGGTACACTGTAAGTGGTACGGAGGTAGTTTATTAATTTTTTAGATCATTTTTTAGCATGGCAGTCGGGTTTTTTAATTTTTAAATTATAGCTTGTTATCTTAATTTTGGTTTCTCATCGTGCTCATAAGTCAATTTTATGTATTTTATATTGATAATTAAAAAAACGACTGATATCTAATAAGTAGGCTTTTGGTGGTAGTGTGCTCACGGCCGAAGCCTCCCACACCAGATTTCCGAAATTGTGACTGCCGGCATGGGCGCCGGCAGGGAGTTGCCAGGTGGTGCACCTGCACCCCTTGGGAATCTCGGGATCAACAGGAATTATTGAAATAAAAAGCCGTCTGTTGGATCCGGCAGACTTCGTCCTGCCCGGTGGTGACATACTGACATCAGCGTCGCCTACCGAGACCCGGTAGGTTACCTGTAACTACCCGGTAATTGTGTTTTCAAACCATCCAGGAACCCATTGAAATATACACACAAAATTACATACAAATCGTGACAAACACACGTACAGAATAAACTATAAATACGGGTGAGAGGATGAGAGAGTTTACCGTATCCTCGCGACGCGCGACGGGATGTTTGACAGCGAAACCCGTGAACATTTTGTATGGGAAAATGTTTTTTCTTTTATTTTATGTTTTCGTCTATTTTTTAATGTTTTTAATAGTTAAGTATTCTGCTATTCGGGACGGTCCCAAATATAACAATTCAAAAACAATGAAAATCGGTTCAGCCGTTCTCGAGTTATAAGTGGTCGAACTAACACGACTTTGTTTTATATAATAATATATATATTCAAATTCAAATTCAAAATTCATTTATTCAAAGTAGGTACACTGTACACTTTTTGAACGTCAATTTGGGAACAGGAAAGATAATAAGATAATAGATAATTCACAATAATTAGTAGGCAGTAATTAAACAATTCTCATTTAAAAAGTGACTGTAGCCCACCAACTTAGAATTTTTAAATTTCGATCGTCGCGAACAAATAGGTGTGAGCCGTGAGGACTGGGTACCTATAAAATTTTATGAATTTAAAATATCCAGAAAAATTATAGTCTGATAATAATACTTAGTCAGAAAGTAAATGTCTCGAACATAAAATAAACCGGGCTTCAGATGTTTCCGACTAAAATTTCAATTTTTTATTAACAATCATATTACGGCGAAGATTGTAAGAAAACTAAAATCTGCACCACCTGGAAATTATTTCTGCCGGCGCCCATGACTGCCGGGTTTCCAGGACTTACTCATATAAAGGTGCGTCCAGACTTGAACATTTCACCGAACCGAACTGCGAACATTTCGGCGAACTTGTTACGCTCAATGTGGACGGCGCGCTTGGAGCGCTTGAGATGGGTTACTGCGTAACAACTGCAGAACTGTTACGCAGTAACCCATCTCAAGCGCTCCAAGCGCGCCGTCCACATTGAGCGTAACAAGTTCGCCGAAATGTTCGCAGTTCGGTTCGGTGAAATGTTCAAGTCTGGACGCACCTTAAGATAAGACCACAGCACTGCGCCAGTGGGGTACCTCCCTTATTTAACTTCGCAAAATTGCAATAGATAAAAATACACCTATAGACCTCTTCCTCTGGCCTCCTACCCATTTCATTACTTTACTCGAGTATCAAAGGACCTTGTCTGCAGATATTAAAAGACATCGAATTTTATTGCTAACGATCGAGCTTGTTGAAATCAAGACTGAGATAAAATTACATCTTTCTTTCCTATTGTTGACATAATTTTATTTCAAGATCTTAAGTTCTTCATACATTAAGCAGGTATTGGAACCCCACCTGTACATTTCCGTCACGGTTTGGATATTTAAATAAGCTATCTCTTAACATTAATTTTTTCGTAAATTTTGTAAATTGTGACACTATAAAGGTTCTAGTGCCCAAGAGAGCCAAGCCCAAGTGTACACTGATTGGAAATTTCGAAAAGGAGAAAATTTTTAGATGACGATTTATGGCTAACGATCAAGTTTTTGTAAGTCAATTAACCTATTACTACAAGTACCTACAGAAAGAGAAGACATAAGAAGGCACAGGAACAATCAGCGGGAGATGGAGAGAGGAGATGGAGATACATCATCGGGATATACTTACCAGCAGGATCAAATTAGGAATGAGATCCGGAGCCACGAAACGCGTCGTGAAACTGAAGTGGCAATGGGCGGAGCACATAGCTAGGAGATCTCACCAAAGTTGGGGTCCCAAGGTGCTCGAATGGCGACCCCGCACCGGCAAATACAGCGTTGGAGGACCCCCCACTAACTGAACGGGCGATCTCAAGTGTAGATCATATCTTTAGCGATCCTTGCAAGAGACCTTTGTTGATTGTTCGATTAATGCAAAGGGGTCATGAACTCGTGACGCTTATGAACCCTGTTTTAATACATATAGTCTGACCACGTACCGACCACTTTGTGGGAAGACATATTTATTGTCTATTATGTAAACTGGTTATAATATTAGCATCCATCTGAAACTAGGTAGGTAGCTGTCTAATAATGTAGATCCGTGGTAAACAATGTGTTACACGCTTTGCTACATAAGTATTGTTTCCACTCATATCTAGGCTAATAAATAATTAGTTGGGTCGCACGTGGTGTTATTATTAGATATTAGGTGTTATTAGGTATTACGTTTTACATACTAACTTCATGTTACCATTCTAGAGCGAATGGATTATATATTTACACTGAAATTACATCGCACAGCCTTAATATAATTTTTAATTTGCGCGAAATTATATTTACATAAAGAAAATATTACATAGACAGCTTAATTATTATAATAGCCATCTAATAAACGCTGTTTTGCCTAGCTGACCGAGATGGCTTTACTTCACCTTTAGCTGTTTATGTAATGTTTTCTTTATGTAAATAAAATTTTCCGCAAATTAAACATTAAATTAAGGCTGTGCGATGTAATTTCAGTCATCATCATCATCATGATCAACCCATTACCGGCTCACTACAGAGCACGGGTCTCCTCTCAGAGTGAGAAGGGTTTTGGCCATAGTCTACCACGCTGGCCAAGCGGATTGGCAGACTTCACACACCTTTGAGAACGTTATGGAGAACTCTCAGGCATGCAGGTTTCCTCACGATGTTTTCCTTCACCGTTAAAGCAAGTGATATTTAAATACTTAAAACGCACATAACTCCGAAAAGTTAGAGGTGCGTGCCCGGGATCGAACCCACGACCTCCGATTAGAAGTTGGTCGTCCTAACCACTAGGCTATCACAGCTTATTAGGTAGCACAGGTAATTTCAGTGTAAATATATAATACATTCGTTCTTAAATGGTAATAATAAATTAGTATGGAAAACGTACCACCTTAAGTAGGCATATTAATTTATAATCCTTGATTTTAAACATCGGGCATATATACAATTAACTAGCCGATGCCCGCGACTTCGTTCACATTTTTAAGAATCCCTCGGAACTCTATAATTTTCGGGATAAAAAGTATAGTTGCTTTCTCTGTGATAGTATAGAATAGATAGATAACACCATACGCTTCCACTACTTACAAGTGTAAATTGAAAATTTAAAAAACCCCCGACATTCGCCATTTAATGGCGGCGGCCATCTTGAATTTGCAATAGTGCTATTCTACTAGTCAAGCCCTTTCATTTGATACCCATATCAAGGGAGTTGTGAAAAAATATATCATCCGCCATTTTGTAGCGGCGGCCATCTTGGACCGATTTTCATCAAACATAGCTAAGAACACTCTCGACTAATTCACCTTTCAAACAAAAAAAACCGCATTCAAATCGGTCCATCCGTTTGAGCGCCACAGGGGAACAGACACACACACACACACACACACACACACACACACACACACACACACACACAGACACGTCAAACTTATAACACCCCGTCGTTTTTGCGTCGGGGGTTAAAAAGGGGCTAGTCTGATATGAATTCAAATGCCTCTTTGATCATTATGAGTCACATGAAAATGTGGACCTTTTTCACTAAGGAATACAAAAGTTTTATACAAATACCTATAAGCTGCAATGTGGACCTTTTACAAATGATTTCTAATAGTCAAATGAATATATTATCATAGGGTGGATGCTCCCTAGGCCGGCACCCCCCCATAAGTCGGCACTTCGTTATATTTGTCGATATTATCGTTTTGGTGCCATTTAGTCGCAATGGGTATTTTTTTCATTTAGTATTGCTCCAATGGGAAAATAGTTCTAAAATAAGGCAGCACTTTTTTTCACCCCTTTCCCTCAATTTTCGCTTAGAACGAGCGCGACTGCGTAAATTGCTGAATTTCTTATAAAATTGCTACTTTCCGAGCGTCGTTTGGTAAGAGATAAATTACATATTATAATACTTAAGACTGTTGTTGCAATTTAATTTGTTTTGCGTAATATTTGACATCGTATTACAGTGATTTAATTCAATTATTTTGCGTATTTAAAGAAAAAACAGGGGTGTCGGACTAAAGAAAACCAGTAGTATGAGCCGGTACCTGAGGTCGGCAGGGCAGGGGGTGCCGACTTAAGAATTTGGGTTGTTCCTAAGGTCGGCCTATTGAACAAACTTGATATTATCTATATAAAAATTGCCTGATTGTTTGTCGAGGTTATTAAAAAAAATTTAAACCTATTTCTTCAAAAATTCTATTAATTTCGGAAAAGGGTATATTTTTTGGCGGGAATATGAAATAAAATGAAAACGAGGAAAGAGTTCCTATAAATATTAAAAAAAAAACATAAATTTTCACAGACAATATCAAATCAAATCAAATCAAATCAAATCAAATCAAATAAACTTTATTCAAAATTGGTACACTGTACACTTTTTGAACGTCAATTTAGGTACAGGCAATGGTGATAATTATTTACGGAAACTTACAACTAAAACTACGAGGGTTCCAAACGCGCCCTGGTCTGAGAAGAGCCCACAACAAACTCAGCCGGGTTTATTTTTTTTTTATTATCACCATCTTACAATATGGTATAATAGCCATAAAAATGATTTGAACTGTTGGCTTTTAGAGCAATCTATGTCCACGGATTTTTGTCATTAAAAAATCTTTTAAGCTATAGTAAGGCTTTTCAATTAATTTGCGTTTAATAAAACCTTTGAACTTATTGAGAGACATATCCAAAATGTTCTCTGGCAACATATTAAAAAAAGTACAGAATTACCAACAAATGATTTTCCAACTTTTCGCAGCCTAGTAGTGGGCAACACAAGTTTATCTTTATTTCTAAGATTAATGTTATGACAGTCACTTTTTTTCTTAAATTTATCGATATTTTTGTGTATATATATATTAAATTTTCAAGAATATATTGGTTATAAACTGTCATAATTTTAACTTCCTTAAACTTATTTCTCAGTGTCTCTCTGGGTCCCATATTATATATGGCACGAACAGCCCTCTTCTGCAGCACGAAAATGGAATTAATATCAGCAGCATTACCCCATAAAAGTATGCCATATGACATAATGCTGTGAAAGTAACTAAAATAAACTAACCTCGCAGTTTCAATATCAGTTAGATGGCGAATCTTTTTAACCACATATGCAGCAGAACTAAGTCTGTTCGATAAGTTATTTACATGAGGGCCCCACTGGAGTTTAGCATCTAACGTTATCCCCAGGAAAACAGCAGTATCCACTAGATCTAATTCCTCATTATTAAGCTGTACAGTGGTTTCAACGTACGGTGGTTTATCGGGGGTAAAAGCTAATTTTCTAATAAAAAAATGAGGGCCGACTTTGAGAACACAAATGCCGGAGAAAGAGACAAAGGTGCCGAGCTTAGGCAAATCAGTACTTTTTTTAAATAAATAAAAAAAAAAATACTTCTTTATGCAAAAAGCGGGTATTAAAAATTGATTCAAAAAGTCAAAAGCATGAAGTATTAGAAGAAAAAACCATTGTACTGAAATTGCTTCGTTTGACACGTCTACGAATTTTTAAACATGACACGACGCTTAAAGTGCCGACTTATAGATCATTCACCCTAGATACCTATTAAGTACCTACCTGTAGGTACATACTGAATACTGCAAGCACGATTTCTTTCAACTTTGACGAACGCCGGCTAGACACACGAAAAAGCATGACTCATTGTCACGTTCCGCGTGCAATCGAGAGCGCGGAACAAGCGATAGAGAAGGCACGATCGGCCTAAGCATTCGGCTTGTGACGCATCTATCTCTGTTTTTTGACGTTCTTATCACGTAAAACTATCGTCCGTAAACCGACTTTACAGACAACCAATTTTTTTTAGAATTATTATCTACTTAGGTAGGTAGGTACCTACTGGATTCGAAAACGGACAAAAAATAATTTCAATGTTGAAATTTTTTTCTTTAAAAAGATACAGAAAACGATAATTAGGTAGATATAGGTACTTAGGTATGTATAGTGGGACTTCGAAAGGCATGTTTCGGCCTGTTTTAGGATTTGACAAAAGAGGCTTTTCAAGGTTTGGAGGGAGGGCGAACAGCCCTTCCGGCCCCCTTTAGTTCGCCAAGTTACCTTTGTTATTAATTGCTTACAAATCATCAATAGACTTGAACGGTAACATGAATTCGGAATTCCGCCCTGGCATGGCAGTGGCAGTTTGTAATTACGTCGTACTCACAGGCCACAGCGAATAGTTAAATTAGAGATAGTTTAGCTCAAGTCGCGTCGTCATTATTAATAAGTCAACCATAGATAAAACTGCTTTTTCTCTTCCGTGAAGTCAACTTTATAGATCGTTTTAATTAATACTTATTGAATTAAGTGGTAAATTCATAATAGAATAGAGTACCTGTATAAAATTTCTAATCGATTTTTTTTCTATTTAAGTAGGTTAGCCTATAAATTAGGTTAACCTAAATAAAAAAAAAGGTTCTAATAGAAAAAAAAGAATATTATTCATATAGAAAATTATGTGAATTCAACAACAAAAAATGCCCGCAACGAAACAGGTTGAAAAATAAAATCCTAAAAACCAAAAAGTTCTAGCCTTACCTATAGATAACGCAAAAAAAATGAAAATTAATCTACGCAATCCTAAAACTGATCAATTTTTTATTTCATTTACTTTTTCTTTATTTTTTTCTTTTTTTAAAAGTTTTAATTAGCTTTTTAGTATAAGAAAACTTCAATAAAAATGTTGCCACTGACCTCTCTTCAATGAAAAATTATTTCAAAGTAAAACATTTCAAATTTCGAAAGCACCATCACTCCAATTTAAAATTCGAACTCTGCAACTTTTGATCGTCACGCGAAATTCCCGCGCGAGTCTCCGCGGTTCCCACGGGAGTACGATGGACTCTCGTAGCGCGACTGTTCGTAAATCCCAGCTCCTGTCCCGCCTAGGGACGTTTCCCCGCGCCCCGTCGCTCGGGCAACGGGATTGAGCTATTGCTAGGATTTCCACTTGCCACTTTTCAATGTTCGAACGATTACCAGAAACATCCCTATTGACCTATATACTTACCGAGAAATTCCAAATCTATACCAACGTAATTTAATGCTCACCCATAGTGCTCACCAGATTGTATTTTCATTTTTATTTCGTGCTACAAAAAAAATTTAAACCACGGAGAAGGTAATTTCAAATCACTATCAAATCAAATATTTTTAATCGTTAAATAGACATTAACAAATCCTACTAATATTATAAATGTGAAAGTGTGGATGTTTGGATGTTTAGATGTTTGTATGTTTGAATGTTTGTTACTCAATCACGCCGCAACTACTGAACCGATTTGGCTGAAATTTTGAATGGAGATAGCTTATGCCCTGACTTAAAACATAGGCTACTTTTTATCCCGGAAAAGTATTCCTGTGGGACTAAAATAGATATAATCTTCCAAAAACGTCATAGAGGGCGCTGACTGTTCTTAGGTAAATTACGTTCACATAACACATTATTGCAATAGTTTGCTGTGTTGCATGCATTGGCAACACATAGGCTACTTTTTATCCTGGAAAAAATGCACAGTTCCCATGGGATTTTGAAAAAGCCGAAGTCTATATCTACAGCTATATGTAGATTATTATAGCGAACTTCCTTGATAGAAAGTATAAAGGTTGGAAAAGGGAGCGGGAACGGGAACCGGGAATCAACGATTCCCTCGGGATTTGTTCAAAACCGAAATTCACGCGAGCGAAGCTGCGGGCAGAAGCTATCACACATAATCACAATACCAATCCTACTAATCCTACTATCCTACTAATATTATAAATGTGAAAGTGTGGATGTTTGGATGTTTAGATGTTTGGATGTTTGGATGTTTAGATGTTTGTATGTTTGGATGTTTGTTACTCAATCACGCCGCAACTACTGAACCGATTTGGCTGAAATTTTGAATGGAGATAGCTTATGCCCTGACTTAAAACATAGGCTACTTTTTATCCCGGAAAAGTATTCCTGTGGGATTAAAATAGATATAATCTTCCAAAAACGTCATAGAGGGCGCTGACTGTTCTTAGGTAAATCACGTTCAAATAACACATTATTGCAATAGTTTGCTGTGTTGCATGCATTGGCAACACATAGGCTACTTTTTATCCTGGAAAAAATGCACAGTTCCCATGGTATTTTGAAAAACCCGAAGTCTATATCTACAGCTATATGTAGATTATTATAGCGAACTTCCTTGATAGAAAGTATAAAGGTTGGAAAAGGGAGCGGGAACGGGAACCGGGAATCAACGATTCCCTCGGGATTTGTTCAAAACCGAAATTCACGCGAGCGAAGCTGCGGGCAGAAGCTATCACACATAATCACAATACCAATCCTACTAATCCTACTATCCTACTAATATTATAAATGTGAAAGTGTGGATGTTTGGATGTTTGGATGTTTAGATGTTTGTTACTCAATCACGCCGCAACTACTGAACTGATTTTGCTGAAATTTTGAATGGAGATAGCTTATGCCCTGACTTAAAACATAGGCTACCTTTTATCCCGGAAATCCTACTAATATTATAAATGTGAAAGTGTGGATGTTTGGATGTTTGGATGTTTAGATGTTTGTATGTTTGGATGTTTGTTACTCAATCACGCCGCAACTACTGAACCGATTTGGCTGAAATTTTGAATGGAGATAGCTTATGCCCTGACTTAAAACATAGGCTACTTTTTATCCCGGAAAAGTATTCCTGTGGGATTAAAATAGATATAATCTTCCAAAAACGTCATAGAGGGCGCTGACTGTTCTTAGGTAAATCACGTTCACATAACACATTATTGCAATAGTTTGCTGTGTTGCATGCATTGGCAACACATAGGCTACTTTTTATCCTGGAAAAAATGCACAGTTCCCATGGGATTTTGAAAAACCCGAAGTCTATATCTACAGCTATATGTAGATTATTATAGCGAACTTCCTTGATAGAAAGTATAAAGGTTGGAAAAGGGAGCGGGAACGGGAACCGGGAATCAACGATTCCCTCGGGATTTGTTCAAAACCGAAATTCACGCGAGCGAAACTGCGGGCAGAAGGTATCACACATAATCACAATACCAATCCTACTAATCCTACTATCCTACTAATATTATAAATGTGAAAGTGTGGATGTTTGGATGTTTAGATGTTTGGATGTTTAGATGTTTGTATGTTTGGATGTTTGTTACTCAATCACGCCGCAACTACTGAACCGATTTGGCTGAAATTTTGAATGGAGATAGCTTATGCCCTGACTTAAAACATAGGCTACTTTTTATCCCGGAAAAGTATTCCTGTGGGATTAAAATAGATATAATCTTCCAAAAACGTCATAGAGGGCGCTGACTGTTCTTAGGTAAATCACGTTCACATAACACATTATTGCAATAGTTTGCTGTGTTGCATGCATTGGCAACACATAGGCTACTTTTTATCCTGGAAAAAATGCACAGTTCCCATGGGATTTTGAAAAACCCGAAGTCTATATCTACAGCTATATGTAGATTATTATAGCGAACTTCCTTGATAGAAAGTATAAAGGTTGGAAAAGGGAGCGGGAACGGGAACCGGGAATCAACGATTCCCTCGGGATTTGTTCAAAACCGAAATTCACGCGAGCGAAGCTGCGGGCAGAAGCTATCACACATAATCACAATACCAATCCTACTAATCCTACTATCCTACTAATATTATAAATGTGAAAGTGTGGATGTTTGGATGTTTGGATGTTTAGATGTTTGTTACTCAATCACGCCGCAACTACTGAACTGATTTTGCTGAAATTTTGAATGGAGATAGCTTATGCCCTGACTTAAAACATAGGCTACCTTTTATCCCGGAAATAATAATAATAATATAAATGTGAAAGTGTCGATGTTTGGATGTTTAGATGTTTGGATGTTTGTTACTCAATCACGCCGCAACTACTGAACTGATTTAGCTGAAATTTTGAATGGAGATAGCTTATGCCCTGACTTAAAACATAGGCTACCTTTTATCCCGGAAAAGTATTCCTGTGGGACTAAAATAGATATAGACTTCCAAAAACGCGATAGATGGCGTTGACTGTTCTTAGGTAAATCACGCTCACATAGCACATTATTACAATCGTTGCATGCATCTGTATGCGTATGCACTTTTTATCCTGGAAAAATGCACAGTTCCCACGGGATTTTGATAAAACCGAAATATATATCTACAGCTATAGGTAGCTTACTATAGCAAACTTCTTTGAAAGTGGGTATAAAGCTTGGAAAAGGGAGCGGGAACGGGAGTCGAAAATCCACGATTCCCTCGGGATTTGTGAAAAACCAAAATTCACGCGGGCGAAGCCGCGGGCAGAATCTAGTAAATATAATAAAATCGAACTAATGTCGACCATTATGCGCAGGAAACTAGCTTTCTTTGGCCACCTACAAAGAGGAGACCAGTTTTCCTTCCCAAGACTCATTCTGGATTCTGGAAGGAAAAATTGCTGGAAAGAGATCTCCAGGGCGCCAGAGACGCAAGTGGTTGGACGACATAAAGGGGTGGACCGGACTAAGTTACTCAGATTTAAAGAAAGCAGCACTGACTAGACAGGCTTTTCGAATGTTGACCGCCAAATTTCAGTATTGTCTGTTTCCTGTTTGTCTGTATGTTTACGCGCGCATCACGAAAAAACTACTGAATGGATTGAAATGAAACTTGGCATGATTTAAGTTCATGCTATGGGGTAACATATTATATATGAAACTTTTTATCCCGAAATTCAGCACGTTTCCCTTGGGAGAGGGGATGAAAGTCAAAATGTGTAGTTACTAATCTGTAATAAATTAACGCGTGGTCCGATTTCATTCATTCTTTTTTTGTTAGAAAGGACATACTTTAAAAATGGTTCCGAAAAAAATTCAAGGTCATCGGGTTTGTACTTAGTTCATAAATTACAGCCATCACAACCCTCAGTATTCCATATAACTTGGAACCCGGATTATACAGGAACCTTAGAACGTCCGGATTATCATCTGGGGTACATTAAAATTTGTGTTTGTCTGTCTCCGAAATGCTGGACCGATTTTGATGGGACTTTCATTGGGAAAACTTAAGTGATGGGAAAGTGCTTTAAAAAATTAATACTCATTACTGTAGTTTCATTTTAATGCGCGAGTTTTAACAGTATGAGCTCAAAGGAGCTTAGAGCTTAAAATCTAAATCCACGCGGATGAAGTCGCGAGCATCCTCTAGTTAACAAATAAAAATAATTTAAACTCCGGAAAAGTTAACTTCAAGGCAAATATTTTTATGATCGTCAAGTAATTAACAAAAATATCTAATTCATTTTCCAAACATACAATAGATAGGTAGGTATATATGTACTTCTAAGATGTAAACCTTAGGTATAATGGACAGTTACGTGTTACGTTGTTGTTGCGACAATACTTATCGTTTATAATCGATGATCGTTCCCTATTCGATAAAACTCTCAAGTCACATTTTATTGTAAGGTTGGCAACCCTAATTATGAACTATACCCGTATTACTAATTCCCCGGAATTCTGACAGCTGACATTGTCATTTACAGATGAGTTATTTGTATGGAGAACAGGGAGAACATTTACCCCAAACTACTTTAATTCCCCGTAATCATAAAGAGCCATATGCCGCGTAATAATATTACTCGTTTCGCCTTAAAATAGAAAACACCAAGAGTGGAAACTAGAAAGTGCACACAGACAGCAACAGAAAACAAAAGAAGCACATTGAAAAAATGTATTCAAAAATGGATGTCGAATGACATTATCACCATGAAGTGTCTGTCAGGCATTTGTCATATCTACATGCGGCAGTTGATTTGTATTTGCATAAGTTTTGAATTATTTATCTTTTTTGTGGGAATTGTTTTATCTCTGGTAACATTACGAAACGTCAGAATTCCAGGGAATTAGTAATACGGGTATACCTACGTTTACGAATTGAACACGGTTTCAACGTGTTTGTCTAATTGGGAGCAGATGGGTGTTTAAATTGTGTCAAGGTAACAAGGTAACAACTCCATTTTAGACGTGTTAGTTAACAGTTTTCAATTTAGAATTTAGATAAACTGGTTTTAATTGACATGCCAACAAAATCGACAAAATATAAAACAGTTGCCTGAGTTTGGTGAATTTTGTAGGCCAAGGTAAGTATAATTTAGACGTCCTAGGACCTAGGTACAAAAAGGTTATTCTTAGCCAATACTTATTTTAGGAAAAACTCTCTAAGCAAGCTATTTTTTTTGGAAAAATTAAACCGACTTCGGTCCAGCAAAATCAAAGAAATCGGTGTAGATAAAGGCCAATTTAGACGGTTAATTTTTCGATAATTTTGCTTTCATTTTCGAGGCTTCATCGGTGAATCGTCGAAAATGAACCGTCTAAACACCGACCGTTCAGCGTTCACAGGCACTTTGCCATAGTAAATATCATATCGTGCTGCGTGCATCGTTCACCGCAAAAATGAACGAAGAACGGGGCACCGCCTAATTTGGCCTTAGGAAGCTTCCTCTGTAGGGGATTTCTACTTCTACTCATGTGACTCAGGTAGCCCGAGGCGTGCCCGAGGCACACCCGAGGCACAGAGTACCCGAGGTGCGGAGTGCGGACGTAACGTGCATGGCACGCGACGTTGCCAAACCGACGCGTCCCACTGCGCTGCGCAGCTGATATCGCCCGGCGCGGTCGGGGATAGTGATGCGAAAGTGATGCGAGTTGCAACGATATGGACACGGGAATTGAGATGGTTTTGACTTTTGAATTTTGATTAAATCAAAATAATTTTTCATATCTCACATTCGATAAGGCGTCATTGTTTGTCTAAAAAGGAAAGTAATTCAAAAATAGAACTCAATTTGGCACATAAGTACCTAATCTCTAACAACTGAATTTTAGCGCCATAGGTACCTACGCTATATTATTTAACTTTTTAATTTATTGTTTTTGTTACTCAAAACTTTACAAGTGGTTTTTATTGTGCGGAAAAATGTCTAGCAGTAAAACTGAAGAGAATTTAACTCCTGACCTTACATTCTGGAAAAAGCAATGACCAACCATCTTTTGCTAACAAAATCAAGAAAAACTTACGACAAATATTACCAAGATTTTATGGTTTGGATTTTAAAATATGAGTTTAGATAAAGTACCTAGTGTATGACACTCTACATAATTAGGTATTAAAACACTCGTATGATACTATTAAAAACTCACCTGCGGCTCGTTTTTTAAACTCACACTCATGTTTTAATAACCTCTATTATGCAACCGTTTCATAAACTACCTACTATTTAGATATTTTAGATATAAAGTAAGTAACTATATAGTCCGTTCGGTAACATAGTGTCACACATGCGCAGGTGCTCTTATTATTCTGCTTTTATTTTTGTTATTTTTTACACTTTGTAATTTTTTTTCTATTCTAAGAATAAAATAGAATCTCCAAATAGTCTGCCAATCCGCACTTGGCCAGCGTGGTAAGTAAACGAACGTGGTAAATAAACGAACGTTGACCGTAAGTAAACGAACAGACTATACCATGCTGTGTGTAGGACCAATTTTATTAATAACGTAAAATAATTACTCGACTAAGTCCAACAAAGTTTACTCGACTGCACAGCTCGACTGCAACCATAATATTTTTTCGACTTGTCACATCACTAAAACGGTGGCATGGATTCGAGCCACGGCCACGCGTTCTAACCGGGCAACAGTACCGTGCACAACGCGGCGTTGCCACGTCGCGCCACAGAACAAAAACAGTGACCTTATTTCATAGAAACCAGTATTTAATCCTCATAAATAAAAAATAAACTATTTTACTGTGCGTAAAAATACCTAAGTACTTGTGTTTTATTAAAATAATCTCTTTTTACAATGGACGAGGAGAAATTAATCACTTTGGTGCGAAGCTACATATTTTTATACGACACATCGCATCCAAAATATATGGATAGTACGAAAAAAGACGCAGCTTGGAACGAAATATCGCAAATGTTAAACCAACCAGGTAGGTAGGTAGGGTTTTCTTACCGGTTATCGTCCATTTAGTGGAGTTACTGAGTTTGAGAGGGTGAAAATATATGTTCTATAAAAAAAATTAAACAAAAACTTGTTAAAATATACTTCTAGTATAGTCTATTTTCATTGCATGTTAGTATTTTTTTAGTCAGATAACTAGTTTTTTTTTAATCCTAATAAAAAGCTCAAAATGCCGATTTCACCGGTTATCGTCCACTAAATCTAGTTATCGTCCACCCTTGTACCTGTTATCCGTCCACTGATTTCTATGAGAAATTTAGTATGAAAAAGTATGCATGTAATGAGTAAGTAATTGAATATGTAATATTAACACCACTTTAATATGTATTTAATATCTATACCAATTAAAATTAACTTCCTGTCCGTCTTTACGAAATATATGGGTTTTTATTAGTGAACTTATGTTTACTTAAACATTATTAAAAAGCCACATAACCGTTTATAAAAAAATTGTTTTCTGTTTTTTGTCTATTCGTAATATGTACCTACTTTTCAAAACGGCTGAACCTATTTTGACAGAACTTTCACAGGGTGATAAAGAACTTTATACAAAGTGATGTCGTCTTTCTACGCATACGCAATAGCGGTCAACTGCTTGTTTTAATATAAAACAGATAAAAAAACTATTGCCTTGTTAACGCGGTTTATAGAGTCTACAATATGACATAATATCTTTACCAACTTTGCGCCTATCTATCTTGCATCGTCTTTTACCACATCGCACTTACATTATATAAAAGTAGGTCCATATAATTTGGCAGCCTCGCTGGCATGGCGCAGGGGTAAGTCTTATTAGTGGAAGGTCCTCTACTTGATTCTCGGCAGACCAATTTGGTAAATTCAATTTAATAATTTCAAAATAGTCTCTAGTCTAGTATGCCTTACTTCCAAGTCATTTAGCGTTTAAGGGGAAGGATTTTGCTGTACCTCTTTCAGGTTATCCCACATCCATCTTAGACTGCATCGTCACTTAACATCAGATGAGATCGCAGTCAAGGACTAACTTGTAGATGAATAAAAAATAAATTATAGATATGAGTAATAATCAAAATTCGCCTAAATAATAACATAATATTAAAAAATATGTGTTTTTCATACAGTTTAAAATATAGGTGGACGGATAACCGGTGCACTTCAGATTCTCTATTTTAAATTTCGTCCACAAATTATAATGATCGACAATACTATCTTAACTTATAAATATATCAAAGTTCCAAGGAGAAACACATAAATTATAAGATAATTC
The DNA here is from genome assembly GCA_920104075.1 of Melanargia galathea. NCBI lineage: Eukaryota > Metazoa > Arthropoda > Insecta > Lepidoptera > Nymphalidae > Melanargia > Melanargia galathea. Next base: position 7,774,662 of record OV049864.1, read on the forward strand.
TTTTGTCAAACAAGTTTAATTATTTATATTTTTACTAAATCTATTTATTTTCAAATAATAGCTTGGTGGTCGAAACTTAGAATATTTATTCAGTGTAAATTTAGATATCGTCCACGCGTGATTTTGAAGACCCATAGTTTTATATACAATGAGAAAAAAGTGGACGAAGACTAGTCACTAACTAGTGTATGTGTATAGGATTCGAATTAATAAACTTAATTTCAATTTTGTGCACACCTCGATTGATAGCAAGACTACCTAAAATTAAGACGCTAAACCTGTGTTTGACCGCCCGGACGATAACAGGTTTTCTTAAGAAAATAGTGAACTAGTTGTCGTCCACCCCTTTTATTTGTATTCTAATGTAATCAAAAGTAAAAAAACACGTTCACAGTATTTTATGAAACATAAGTAAGTGCTACAAAGAAGAATCAAACTAAATCTTATAGTAAAATGATTAATAACTTCCCGTGATAGTTGAAGCATGCCACTAATTTTTTTGCTCCACACGGCTCATTTTCATTCCTTAATTGCATACTCAAAATTCGATCGCTTTGTTTTCAAAGAAACTTAAGTGAAATAGACTTTTTTCTTTCTCTGTGTCTTGATAAGACATTCAAGTTGGCATAGAGATGCATTATTTTTATGGAAGTCTTATAATGTTTCTATTTTTAAGCGTTTCTTAAGAGTGATCCGCTCGGTGGACGATAACAGGTGCGTGTCCGGAAACCGGTGTTCCTACCCTACTTAGGTATTTTATTTCCTTGTTTGTACCAAATAATCCCAATAATTATAATTATGTAGGTATTAATAATAAATTAATTATTATTATTTATTTACTAAGTAATAACAATTAACAAAAGCTTCTTCATAATTCAATTCTTCATAATTCAATAATTTAAAAAATTTGTTTTGTCATAATATTATAGGTGTACCTACTGATTACTAGGTACTTAGCTATTACTAGTCTCTACTCCAGCAAGAGACTAGTAATAGCATAATAAATATTATAATATACTTACAGCAGGATTCCGAGAAAACCCCCCTACCATTTGTGATTGACGTATAGGTACAGTAATTAATGTAGGTAATGTAGTCACCGCCCCCAGCAACGAGGAAAGAGAGAATATTAATAATTTTGTGTGTAATTATTAGTGTAATCATCGCGTAATCATATAAATATGCAATTAATGTTATTTATTCCCTTTACAGCATCCGCCTGCAAACACAAATGGCAAAGCTTGAGAGATGCATACAGAAGAGCAATAAATAAAAGGAAACTCCGCGTGTCGGAAGAGCCGACCGCTAAAATCAAGAAATGGAAATTCGAAGACGAAATTTCCTATCTGTATAAGTACTTGGGCGAAAGGAAAAAATTATCACACAACGTAAACGACGGTCAGAATGAAGGCGACGATGAAACTGTCTCTAATTCCGATTTGGAGGGTAGCTCTGAATGTTATAAGAGTGAACGAGAAGAAATTGAACATCCGGAAAACATTGAACAGTATATTGTGGCGATGGATCCTTTAAATTTTGGTATGTGAATAAAACTAAGACGTCCATAAGACGTTCAATCTGGTATCATACAAATCATTAACATTGTTAAAATAATTAAAAAAAAATTACAATCCTACTAATATTATAAATTTAATGTGAAAGTGTTTGGATGTTTGGATATTTGTTACTCAATCACGCAAAAACTACTGGATGGATTTGGCTGAAATTTAGAATGGAGATAGATTATACTATATAGTACAAAAAAATTACATCATAATGGGTTTTTTTAGTTTTGAAGATAATGCTTAGCATCCATCCAATTATCCATCCACTACAGCCTTTTAACGTCCCACAGCTGGGCGGCACAGGCCTCCTCTCTCGTAGGAGAGAGGGATTTAGGGCTTAGACACGCCACACTGATCTAATACCAACAGGTTGGCGGGCTACAAACACAAATAATCTCTTACCCTAAACGCATATAACGACTCGCTTCCGACGTGGATAAAATGTACCTACAACTGATTACATTCGACTCGATTGAAAATTTGAATAAATATTAAAAATGAATACTCGATAGTTTTGCTTTTGTTTCAGCACATTCACCATCGCAAATCGCAAACAGTATACAAAAGAATCCTCAAAAATGAGTTAACTCGCAGCTCAGTCCCTCGTCATGTGTAACAACAAATTACTCGGACGAAACGCCCAAAGAATTCAAAGAATCAGAAGTAGCTCACGATCAAATGGATTTATTCTTCCTGAGCCTGTCGAACACGGTTAAAAGCTTCTCACCGTACCTACAAGCGATAGCGAAGAACAAGATATTCAACCTTGTATCTGAACTGGAAATACAGCAACTGACACCGGGTACCATCAACACGGCGCCGCACATGTCAGCAATACCGCAAGCTGCTAATTGGCTGAAGCGACGGCAGCAAAATTCATCAGATATTTGCGTCAAAACTGAAAATTCGGGTGACTGAATAAAACGCATGTTTCAAAATGTTTTTTTTTTTTTAATTTATTTTTGTACCCGTATTGGTAATAATTCAGTATTACACAAATCTCTTAATAGGTTGGTACTTTTAAATCCGACAACGTAGTATTTTAGAAATTTTTGTTCGATTGAATTAACTATAGTTATGGTATCAGAGTTTAATTTCATTAATGACCAAGTACTTATTTAATGAGTTCGATCACCTTTACCTCAATCGCAAAAATAAAAAAGTTATAAGGAAAGATATTAAATGATGATGATGATGATGATATTTATCTGTACAAGTTTACATAATATGTAACTAATTCAAGACGATAAGCAAGTTCTTATTTCAAATAGCAGCTAAGTAGATAAGTAGGTACCTATTTATTATTCGTTAAAAGATCATTCGGATAGTAATTTATTACGTTTTACTATTTCCGAGTTCATTTTACTGTAGATGATTTTTATTAGGTAACCAAATAACGTCAATATTCTAGTCAAGTCAAATCAAATATATTTACTTATAAGAAAACAAATTACATCTCAATCAGATTACTTCTGTAATTACTAATAGGGTTTGTATAAAGTCTTGGAAACATAGGTAATGCGCGGCGGAAACGAACCGACGCGGCTCTTAGAAATCGTGATAGGTTCCTAAAGATAACTGCAAGAAAGTTTTCACTGTATAAAGTGATTTTGTGAGATGGTATACCACAATGCTGTGGCGGCATTGCAAGCGACAATTTGACAATTGACATTATCGGCAGAGCACTGTGTTAAATACCAAAGTTATACTATGTAGGATTCCGGAACGACGACGCCGTAAAAGCCTTAGGCGTCCAAGACGATAGGTTTTGCTGTCAGTTTTGTCACGGACCACGGTCACTGTTGTGAACGACGGTTAACCTACCGTCGACGAAATATCAGGAAATGCGGAACCTGTCGTCTAAAGTCCAAATTAGACGGTTCATTTTGCGGGATTTTTGCTTTCATTTTCGAGGCTTCATCGATGAATCGTCGAAAATGAACCGTCTAAACACCGAACGTTCATCGTTCACAGGCACTTTGACATAGCAAATATCGTATCGTGCATCGTTCATCGCAAAAATGAACGATGAACGGGGCACCGTCTAATTTGGCCTTAACGGACACATACAAATCGTACTCATAGCGCGTAACGTAATTCGTAACGTAACGTACACGTTAATACGTACCTCATGTGGTAGCGCATTATGCGCTTAATGCGCTACCATAGTAATGTAGATAGGTATGAAATTAGGGATTTCTACTCATGTGACGCTACCTTGCAGGCTTTGCCTGGATACAAGCCTTTAATCGTAGGTATCATCCACATTTCACCGTATCTTATTACATTTAACGGTTTATTGTAGAAAATACAAATTGATTTCTCGTAATCAGTTGTGTAAATAAGACCTTCTCTTTGAAAGCGAAAACCCGAATAAATAGAATAAGTTTTGTGTTTCGGCAAGATATTCATTGTGAATTTGGAAAAGTTTATCCTTTACAATATTATAGGTGAGTGGGTAGGTATACTTTTGTTGTTAGAGTCAAGTTAGAGTTTGAGTTGAGTACAATCAACGACACATCTCTCTCACGGGCTCTGCATCGAAATTCTACCTACTTATCAATTTATTTCTATTTTGTGGAAAGTTTCATTGTATTATATACTATTATATACATATACCTACTTAAATGAAGAGTTTCATTTATTTACTAAAAGTAATATTCAAAGCTACAAATAATGAAGAGCACTTACTTACCTTTAAGTTAAATTATTTTCATCCAGTTACCTTCCAAGTTTGTTGAACAGGCTTGAGTTGTAGAATAATAACACGGAGATAGAAACTTCGTTCATAAACTTCTAAATCCTCTGATAATAAAATTATTATGTAGATAGGTAAGTAGGTATGTCTCTGTTTGAGGCAACTGACCAATATAAAAAGTCGGTTGCTTTACCTGGAAATAAACCTATACCTACACATTAGGTACGGGGTACCGGGTACATACCTACTTAGTTAATTATAATATTATGCAACTCAATATCCTAAATAAATAAATGCCAACGAATGCAAGATATTTTTGTAGTTTTATAAATATTTTATAGTATGTTTAATTGTTCACATACATAATGTAAAACGTAAAAAAAATTGTGATAGCATGTTTTCCATATCCACATTCTGCAAAATAATTTCGCACTCTACCTCGTAAAAAGGACTTTTTCATGAGAAATAAAGAAAAAATAATTACTATTTCATGACCTTGAACATTTTAAAATACTGTGCAAACACCTGGCCCAACCTAAGAAATAAGCCTAAGAAATAACCCCTTTGAATCATCATAGCGGCGAATGTTAAAAAAAACCGATCGGAAACATCGTCTGCGGTTTTAGCTCACATTTGCGCGGTAGAGCTTTCATAATATTATCAATTCTTGATAAAAATATCGTCAGAGTTCATACAAATATCTAGGTACTTTAAACTTAAAAGTCTAAACAAGTATAATCATTCGATGTAAATAATATGAATACCTATAGATCGACCAGAATCTCATGAAACCTATTTTTCATTTAAATTTTGTAGTAAGCAACACTAGGTTAACTCGGCTACCCTAGTGATAAACAAAGTAATTACATTCAGAACACCTTACCTGGGATCGTTTCACGAAACGAAAAATCAAGCAAGTGCATTTTAAATACAAAAACAAAGTACCTAATCAACATCCAATTACTTTGTTTTTGTGTTGTGTTTGTTGTTTACTTGGTTTTGCATTTATATTCCGGGTTAGTCTGTGCAGTTACTTTACTTTGTTTGGGCAATTCAAATTTCAGTAAACGGTTCAAGTTATTTGCCTATATGTATAATATGCCTATATTTAAACTGTGGTAAAAAACTACTCGACATAAAACTTTTGTTAATGCAAAACAATCAATTTCACAAAAAAATGTCAGTTACTTTGTTTATCGCTAGGGCAGCCGTAGTGTTGCTAACTTTGGAATTTCATTTCCGTATTTTTCATGAGATTCTGAGCGATCTATACTTACCGTGAAGCCGATCCCGACCGTTGCAGAGAAGTTGCCAGGTTGGAACTTGCCAGTCTCGAACTGTACGAGGAGCGACGTCTTCCCTACTCCACTGTCGCCGAGCAGAATCGTCTAGAACAACAAACACAAGCTGTATTTTTTTACTAGCGGTCCGCCTCGGCTTCGCCCGTGGTACATACCTATATAGCCTTATAGCACTCATGGATCACTTACATATCCAACGGTGAAAGAATTTTTTAATTGGTCCAGTAGTTCCTGAGATTAGTGCGTTCAAACAAACAAACTCTTCCGCTTTATTATATTAGAATAGAATAGAAAGTTTTTTATTCAAATAAACTTTTACAAGTACTTTTGAATGATAAAAGCTGAGACGTCTTAACGTGCTCTCCGAGGCACGGGGGTGCTTTAGGACTTCGATCTCCCTCCTCAGCAAACCAATTAAATATTATTAGTTAGGTAGTTACTACCTCCTTGCTTTTACGGTAAAGGAAAAACATCGTGAGGAAACCTGCATGCCTGAGAGTTCTCCATGTGAAGTCTACCAATCCGCACTTGGCCAGCGCGGTGGACTACGACCCTTCTCACTTTGAGAGGAGACCCGTGGCCTGTAGTGGGCCGGTAATGGGATGATGAAATAAGTACCTTGTGTATAGGAACGTCATCGTCGACGCCGGTCCGCAGCGGCGACTCGGGCCGGTAGTCCCGGTAGCCGGTGGGCGAGGGGGTGCTGCGGACGGGCGGGGCGCGGAGGGTGTCGTCCTCGAACACGTCGTCGCTCATGCTGTCGTCCGTTCCCACGTGCTGGAACGTGGACGAGAGTTACAACAAGTTGACGAAAGCTGGCGCAGTGTCTTAGAAGTGGGAGGTCTCGGGTTCGAATCCCGGCAGGAGCAATTTGAGAATTTATCACTACATATTATATACGAGCGGATACCCGCGACTTCGTTCGCGTGGATATATTATATTGGTTTTTAAAAATTCCGTAGGAATCATTTTGTTTTTCCTAAGCTCCTATCATGCTAAAAACTGTTAAAAGTTCACTGGCGGATGTTTAGGTAGATCAAAATGTAAACATCTGCCAGTGAAAGTCCCGTCAAAATCGATCCAGTCTTTTAGAGATTAGTCAGTAGGTAATCTTTAAAGTATCTACTTTCTAACAAAAAAAGAATGAATGAAATCGGACCACGCGTTATTCAATTACAGCTAAATACACGTTTTGACTTTCATCCCCTCTCCCTAGGGAACCGTGCTGAATTTCGGGATAAAAAGTATCCTATATGTTACTCCGTAGTATGAACTTAAATCGTACCAAGTTTCGTTTCAATCCATTCAGTAGTTTTTGCGTGATGCGCGCACAAACATACAGACAAACAGACAAACAGATAAACAGATAAACAGACAAACAGATAAACAGACAAACAGACAAAAATTTAAAAAATAGCTTTTTTACGTTCTATTACTTATCCTTAACATCCCCCAGTTATTATTTTGCAAAAATCTTCAATGAACAGATACGGCAATTCTACGATTTTACCTATTATATGTATAGATAGATCACACTAATATTATAAAGGCGAAAGTTTGTGTGTGTGTGCGTTACTCTTTAACGCCGCAACTACTGAACCGATTTGGCTGAAATTTTGAATGGGGATACTTAACTAGATTATGCCCTGACTTAACACATAGGCTACTTTTCACCCTGGAAAAATCCAGAGTTCCCACGGGATTGTGAAAAAAACCGAAATCTATAGCTACAGCCTACAGCTATATTTATCTACTATAGCAAACTTCCTTGAAAGTTTAAGTAGGTATAGGTAAAGGTTGGAAAAGGGTGCGGAAACGGGAACCGCGGATATACACGATTCCCTCGGAATTTGTGAAAAACCAAAATTCACGCGAGCGAAGCCGCGGGCAGAAGCTAGTGTATATTCATAGATGAATAAAAAAATAGCAAGTAGGTAGGTCGGCTTCTATTTTCATCGTAGATGACTCTACCTACGAGTAGATTGTCTGGAAGCGATCGTCCTTTGAATATATTATAGATGCGCCATAAGACTATAGTGAGTGGTGAGCATAGAAATATATTAGGAGGAAAGTGGTGAGCATAGAGTGAGCAACACTGCTAAAACTACGATCCATTCCTGTTATTGATCTGATACCATAAAGCGCCATCCGCACCGGGAACTAAACTAACCTAACATAGCCTTTAAAGTCACGTTAGATTTGGAAAAGAGGCAGAAGAGCGACAAAGTTTACTCAACGATTAGCTGAAATCGTTGGGTAGAGCTAGCTACTGTAGATGTTTGAGATACCTTAGCTTATCGTATAAAATGCCGAAGCTATAACGCGACCTAACGCTAAAGTCAGTTTAGCTGTTTAGCTCGTGGTATTGCTTGCGCTTTAACACATCTCCTTTGATTACCAACACATATTTATCTACCTATTATGAAAGTGTTAATGCGCAACACCTATACTCGTATGATGGCTGGTCAAACACAATGCGTGGATAATGGTAATACCCATCCAAGCGGAATGCCTGAATGCCTGAATGCCTTTGTTCGCGGATTATCTCAAGGGCTCTCTTCATCATACTATACTCTACTAGCTACAGTAATACCTAGGTATTTCTTGTGTACGGTATTTACGGGATTACTTAGGGATAGTGAGACACCCTACTAAAACATCAAGCGATCGCAACCGCTGGATACCAACGCCACAAGAGCGTGGAGTGTGAAATGAGTATACGAGACCTATGTCCAGCCATGGACATCCCTCGATTGAGATGCCGACGATGGACGACCCACTGTCGATTCGATTGCACAAACATTCACAATGCAGACAATATGTGTGCGCAATACATTTGTGTTCTATAATGTTTGTCTGTATGTTCTCTATACGCTACTAAATTATTGAACCGATTGTGGTGAAACTTTTGTGGGTTCTTCTGTGTAATTCCGCGAAGGTTGCTGATGGCCCAAAAAATTTACATAAAAATGGATGTTTGTATGTTTTCATCTATGCGTTCCTAAAACATACTTTACGTGGCATTGCAATGCATTCCGGAAACAGCTAGTTTTTTATAATAAAAATATCAAATTGCTTTTTAAAGTTTTTAATTATGTCAAAAATGATAACATTATGACTAGATACGACCTTTCTATCCACAGGGAAAATTAAACAGTGGATACAGAGTACAGACCTATAGTTACTGTTCAATTTTGTTGTAGAATTTATAAAAGTCGTTCATCAGCACACACCCTAAAGGTTGGCATTCAGGCTTCACTCCCCTTTTTATCTTTTAAAGGCTTTCACCTTTCTCGTATTAAATACATTAAACTTGGGCGATAAAAGCCTTTTCAAGATCGCGTCTGTAATAGACCTTTTTATTTATTATACCTACTTACTTGAAAAAACAAAGGCTTTTGAATCGAAATCAAACTTTTGATTGGATAACCATAATATATCTACTACCTACACTAATATTATAAATCAGAAAGTGAAGCTAAATCTGTTTGTTCTACTTTTAATATTTGTTATTTCACATGCACAGCTTAAAAATGTCCTAGAGAATTTTAAAACCATAAATCAAAAGTTAAAAATCTTAAAAAAAATTAGAGTGAAAATCCCTTATTAAGACCGTGATTGGTGCCTACTAGCAGTATGAAACCAATTAAATTTATAAAAGTCTGTGACCAAAAACGACTTAGGTAAATCTTCGATTCTACGATCTTACTCTACGATTTTACTCTTTCTACTTCTTATAATCTACGATTTTATAGCAATTTTACCACGTACCTACCTACCTAATTACCTATAGTCTGATTTTTAATTCGGTGGAATTCTGACAATAGTTATTTAAAAATAGAATGGGTTATTTGTATGAAAAACAGGGTTACCACCTGAAGTTCGATTTTTCCCCAAACTAAAGTATAGATCGACCAGAATCTCATGAAAAATAGGGAAATTAAATTTTGTAGTAAGCAACACTAGGTTAACTCGGCTGCCCTAGTGATAAACAAAGTAATTACATTTAGAACACCTTACCTGGGATCGTTTCACGAAACGAAAAATCAAGCAACTGCATCTATACTTACTAATAAATAAAATTGAAGTGTCTGTCTGTAATATCGAAATAACTACCTCTTATTAAGCTCATATGGTTATTTGAACGATACTATAACCGAATCACACGTTTTTAAAGTTTTTGTCTGTCTGTCTGTCTGTCTGTCTGTCTGTCTGTCTGTCTGTCTGTCTGTCTGTCTGTCTGTTTGAACGGGCTAATCTTTGGAACGGCTGAACCGATTTTGACGGGACTTTCACATACAAGTAGAGAATTAACCAGGGAGTAACATAGGCTACTTTTTTAACCGACTTTCAAAAAAGGAGGAGTTGTGTTTTTCTACCTATGTACACCGATATCTCCGAGATTTCTAAACCGATTTGCGTAATTTTTTTTTTAATCGATAGAGAAACATTGCGACACTGTCCTAAAAAAATTTGGATTCCAACTCCTCAATCCTGATGCTGTAGGGGATCTGATCCCCAACACTAATGGGATTTAGGCACTGTCGGTTATTTAAATTGATATTGGGGATACCAATTATAAAGACTTTATTGTTGAATGACCTCGAGTAGGTACATGTCCAACTCCTCAACCCTGATGCTGTAAGGAATTGCATTCCGAAATCGTAAGGATCCCACGGAATTTTTCCGTTTTGTGGACGGGTTACTACTTACTACAGATAGGCTACTTTTTGTTCTGGAAAATCAAAGTTCCCACGAGATTTTTACAAACCACACGGGCGAAGCCGTGGGCATCATCTAGTTTTAAATACAAAAACAAAGTAATCAACATACAATTACTTTGTTTTTGTGTTGTGCTTGTTGTTTACTTGGTTTTTGCATTTATATTCCGGGTTAGTGAGTGCAGTTACTTTGGTTGGGCAATTTAAATTTCAGTAAACGGTTCAAGTTATTTGAAATATTAAACTGTGGTAAAAAACTACTCGACATAAAACTTTTGTTAGGTACTGCAAAAAGTCAATTTCACAAAAAAATGTCAGTTACTTTGTTTATCGCTAAGGCAGCCGTAGTGTTGCTAACCTTGGAATTTCATTTCCCTATTTTTCATGAGATTCTGGTCGATCTATACCTACCTACCTGAAATATGTCAGGCATTTGTCATAATTATCTATAGTTCGACTTTTAATTATCTGCAGTAATCTGACGTTTCCTAATGTCATTCCGTAAAATAATGTTGCCAACCCCATTTCTATAGTGATGTGATACGTTCAATTCATTCAATTTCATTCACAAAAGTTTCGTTCAAAGTTACTCTTTCATTATCATCATAATTTTATTTATCTACTAAGTAAATCGATGGCTCCTACGTATAAAAGCCAAATTAACAATTTTGTCGTCTTGACTTTTTTGTGGCAAACGCATCCTATTGGTACAATTAATAATATGAGCTTTAATTCAAAAAAAAGTAAGACTATCTATAGTAATATAGTATCTATTCTATAGTATAAAGTAACTATTTTCTATTGCAGTATAACAGCCTATGTGTCGTAAAAATAAACGTACAAATGGTAATTTTAGACTTACACTTGTTTATGCTTCCGGCCAATCTGCATAATTTTTTATCGTGTTGTTACGTTTATTATCATCGAAGTCATCTTTTAGTTAATACATAAATAACTAAAAGATGACTTCCAATTAATATATCATATACTATACTTAAGCCGATCGATCAAAACTGCTTGTTTTGATTCTTGTTTGTTTGTATCTTGTTCAACACGATTTCCTTGGAAGAGGGAATGGAAGTTTCTTTTGTACAACTCAGCATTAGTGTACAACTCAGCGTTAGTGTACTGGTTTCTTGAGATGCTTTTTTTTACGCCAGGTAGGATTTTTTTTTTGTTAATTTGTGAAAGACTTTTTGTATAATTTTAGGTAATTTTATTGATTAAACTGTGATCTTAAAAAAAACTTGCTTTTCTTAACTAGGTATTTCTTAAGAAAACACAATACGTTTTAAATACGGGTCCATAACTATAAGTTCTGAAGAGTGAAGACTATAGAACTGAAAACCAAATCATATAAGTATCAATATGACATATTTATCAAAATATGTAAATAATTTATATATTTTATTGTGTGAGATAACAACTTAATTTAACTTGCACTAAATTTGATGAGTAAAAATATAAAAAAAATTATATATTTTAACGGCCACTTTGGCACATTGGCCTTATTAGGTTGTTTTTGGAGTAAAATAAATATAATAAAAACTAATGTACAAGGGCCAAAGTGCAGTAAAAGAAAAACTAAAATTTATACAAATAATACACTATGTTGTGATGATTTTGACCTTACTGGCGCAGTGGCGAGCGCTTTGGTCTTATAAGTGGGAGGTCCCGGGTTTGATTCCCGGCAGGGGCAATTTGGGATTTCATAATTTCTAAATTGTCTTTGGTCCGATCTGGTGGTAGGCTTTAGCCGTGGCTGGTTAGCAGTTAGCATCCTACCGGCAAAGCTGTGCCGGCCCGCCGCCAAGCGATTTAGCGTTCCGGTACGATGCCGTGTAGAAACCGATCAGGGGTATGCATACCTCTTTCAAGTTTGCCCACTTCCGTATTCGACTGCATCATCACTTACCATCAGGTGAGATTGCAGTCAAGGGCTAACTTGTAGTTGAATAAAAAAAATAGATGATGATTATGAACTTAATCTGATTTTTGATTTTTTTTTCAACTTTAGTCTTTAATGCGGGACCATGGTCACCCCATCATACTGGTGAGAGAGTTCCGTATCGACGGGATGAACATTCAATGTTTGACAGTTACGAAACCCATGAACATTTTGTATGGGAGAATGTTTTTTCTTTTATTTTTTCGTCGATTTTCCAATATTTTTAACAGTTATTCTGCTATTCGGGACAAATACAACAAATCAAAAACCATGAAAATCGGTCCAGCCGTTCTCGAGTTATAAGTGTTCGAACAAACCAGACTTAGTTTTATATATTAATTAAAGATATGTGTATTTATATATATATATATATATATATATATATATATATGTGTAAGTGTTCCTATATGTACATATATATAGGTACACTTTGTACATAAAATAATTGAATGATTCAAATCAATCACCTGTACCCCATCCCTATTTTATTTTCGTTAAAAAATGACAACCCACGAAACTTCACATTACTGCATACAATTAAAAGTCGAAGTATACATGAGACAATTGATTTTTATTTATGTATAGGTAGGTATGTAAGTTTGGAATTTATTAGGTATATTTTTTGTGGGAGCCGTTTTATCTCTGGTATGGTAACATTAAGAAACGTCAGAATTCCACCGGAATTAATAATCAGAGTATGCCTACCCTACTTAAAATAATATTTTCCGTCTACGTTTCTTCTTGGTTTTCTCTGTTTAGTCTGTGTGCGCCATCTCTCGTGTGCCGTCGGAATGTCGAGATACATTGACGAGAGGCTGCGAGCTCCACGCGAAACGAAACCATCAATTTCATTTATCACTTTTCGTGTGAACCGGAAAATGGTGCGCGTAGGTTTTATCGTCGTAGACCTTTCGTAGAGTGCACAGATGTCTCTACATTTTTTGCAAAAGTAGTCTTATGGCACAGTTATGTAGTATGTAGTTAATTTCTTTATAACTTCAAGGCGAGAAAACACTCCAAAGTAATTTTTGAACTAATCTATGCATAGGTACTTTACCTCACGGAAGAGAAAAAGCAGTTTTATCTATGCTTTACCTGAACTAACCTATGTATACAACTGATGCATCGCGCGAAGGGACTATTATGGGCGACTTTTTCATAGGTCATTGGAATATTACAACCGAACCAGATCAATCATTCTATTGAAAATTTTTATTGGAATGTAGTCTATTCAATTTTTAATTTTTTACCAAATTTTCCAATTTTCCGGCCAACTTTCCGATAGCCAAATCGGTTCAGCTGTTCTTATATATGTAGAGATTTCAACTCAAAAATATGTAGGTACCACGGAAGAGAAAATTTTATCTATGGTAGGTACCTACCCAGGTTAAGCTGAGAGTAAGAGCTAGTGGGATAAATAGCCGTCCAAATTAAATACCACCGACCCGGGGCCGGGTGGCAATCAATAACCCTGAATAGGCCCAAATTAGGTGTATCGGCTCTCCCCACGACCCCCTCGCCCGACTACCAAATTACCAATTGAATACCGACGACATTGACCAATTCATTAGGTAATTCGCGATTCGCTTTATTCGATTTTTGGCTGTGTCGAACGTGACTTAGGTACCTATATCCCCTTTCCCCTCCAACTAAGCGTAAAACTTGTATCTATTAGGAGTAGGTACGACAACAGTACAAAGGATGGGATTTGAACAGACGACTATTTCGGTTTTCGGCGCTTTGACCGCGCAATGATAGAAGATTCTTAAAGGGTAGGTTCAGAATCTAGTTATACCTAATCAATCTCTAATTCTAATCTACCTGCCAGTTGTATAACTGCTAAATTGCATGCCATTCGAATAATCGGACAGACGTTCAATCAAATTGAAGCAACAAATGCCTTGTAACTTTGTTGAACAGCAATAATAATTATTGTGGATCGACTAAAATCGAACCTTGTGAATCCGCTATAATACCTAGGTATATCTAGAAGATGTTTCATAGGTCGTAACTTTTAAAACAAATATTATTGTTTTAGTTTGCTAGTACGTAAGACTTAATGAAGAGATATTAAAATCGATTAAAAAAAAATTAAAAAAAAAAAAAAAAAAAAATGCATAGAGAACTGGGTGCAGAATGTAGATGCATGCCTAACTTATAGACACTGTTAGAAAAAAAAATTAATTATAAATTACTCACGCTCATCGCTATTCCGACCCACAAACGTAACTCATTAACGAGTACGTCACGGTAATTTCACGGTGCGGTATCATAATATACGTGCGTTAATACGCGCACAGCACGCCACATTGTAACGCTATTTGACCGGTCGACTCGAAAAACACCACTGAAAACTCCATCACTCCACGGGATTTTCACGGGAAACTTTCGCGACCACACACTGACGAAAAATCGCGAAGCAAACACAAAAATCGGCTCAACAAACACTATAAATAGAGGAAAATACTGTTATCACACAAAAACATAGCCATTTTCCTCTCAAAAACTCATACTTTTGAGGTTATCACGCGGAACTGTGAATGTAGGGCACGTCAGAGGGTGGCCAAAGCTTAAGGTTCAATTTTGCGTGGCTCTTTTTGGCCGTGTGCGAAAGCTCGTCGGGACGATGCATGTCTCACAGTCTACGTCGTAGCGGTTCGAATGTGTGCGTACTGCGTAGATTCGGTTTTAGTGTGCGCTGGATACGGTACACGTGAAGTGGGATTTCCACGATTAATCCCAACATAAATCCTATCGCAGTTGTAAGATTTCATCAAAGTTTAGTTACACTAATCAAGATATTTTTGCCTACTTATCTGCCATAAAAATTACATGTGTAACTTCGTAAAATTATATGGTAACTTTTTAAAGTGGTTTCTTATCTTCGTGTCAATCTTCTAGAAATTATTGCTACATAGTGACGATTACATTCATATCTGATTTAATTGGACACTATTCTCTAAGATGCATATCTAGTTGCAGCAGAATGCCACAAATTCAGCCAGTCACCACCATTGAGATATAATGTGATAAAATGTATTATGTTGCAATGATTGATGCAGCATTTATACAATCGACGCCCCGTAAAACTATTGTTCTAAATTATAAACTGTTACAACTCAAGATAATTTCATTACGAAAAAAAATTTGTCCCATTAGGTACCTACCTATATTTCAAGTTCAATGAAAATAAGTGTTATCATAAAATAGGTGGGACGCATCAAGAATATAGGTACTTAGTGATTTTGTTTCCATTAACTAAGGATTTATCTTTAGATAAAAATAATTCCATGTGTTTCCCGAATTCGTTAAAATCGATCCTCATAGTAATTTGGGAAGAGTTACCAATGTTAGCAAAGTCATCAAATTGTCGCTTTATTCGACCCTGTTGGATTTTCCTATGAAATAACAAAAGCAGCGTTATCGTATACTCTGATTTTTGATTCCGTGGAATTCGGACGTTTCTTAATGTTACCAGAGATAAAAGAGTTCCCACAAAAAGATGATAAATTCAAAACTTACATATAAATAAAAATCAATTATGACAAATGCCTGATAGATATTTCAGGTACCTACTTTAGTTTGGGGTAAAATCCAACTTCAGGTGGTAACCCTGTTTTTCATACAAATAACTCATTCTATTTTTAAATGACAACTGTCCGAATTCCACCGAATTAAAAATTAGACGATAGTGATATTCATGCGAGTTTCCAGCGTAGTACCACATCAATTGTCTTTTATAAGAGTGTGTTAATTAAACACTCACACAGATAAAATCTCCTAATGTACCTACGCACCGTTTAACGCGTCAATTTTCGAGGGAAAATAGTACTTTGAGTGCTACGAATAGAGTTCGAATCGTTTTTATGTGAACCGCAGTTTTCTATTGTGTGAGTCGATGTGTAGTTGAAATGGAAATACAAAATTGTACGTAAATAAAAGAGAGGTCTGTTTGTCAGTGTAGTTATATACATTCGAGTATGAGTCCCCCGAGATTTCCTTGTACCTATGTATTTACTTACTACGGTTGATAAAATATTTTAAGCGAACGTGGGCTATCTATATCTTTATTGTGTCTATTTTTAAAGCACTCTGCGATACTTACGCAATTACACTACCTACCTACCTCAATTTAATCTACTTGACTTTTATTTTATTGAACCGTCGGCGTTGTCATCAACAGGTCCACAGCTGGACATAGACATTGTAGGTATCGCCACACGCCGCGATCTTACCGCCTGTATCCATCTTGCTCCCGCGACTCATCTGATGTGATCAGTCCACTGAGGGCTTTTCGGTGCGAGGTCGCCATTCCAGTACCTTGGGACCCCAACGTCTATCGGTTCTCGAACTATGTAGTACTAGCATCTGCCGCGGCTTCGCCCGCGGGAATTTCGGTTTTAAACAAATCCCGAGGGAATCAAAAACAAAAAAAAATAAATGCGCACATACTATTTTTCTCGAAGCATTTCAGGCCATTTTCGACCCCCTACACTGAAAAAAATAATCAATCAAACTAGTTTTGTTGCTTGAATTTTAAACAAACTTTAGTCGTTAATAAATAAACTTTGACTAGTTATTACATAACTAGTTTACTTGTGTGTTCTCAAAGGCATTTGGGTTAATTTATTAGGTAATAAGTTACAAAATGTTTGGTTACTAGTAACTGAAACAACGTAAACAAATTAGTTTTTCTATAGCAACAAAACTGATGTCTAATACATAACATAACTAATTGTTTATTATTTATTAAAACCTTTGATCATATTTTACAAAACGTGCACATTTAATGAATTACCAAACTTTTGTAGACATTAGAAAGCTTAATAAGTTTGATAATAACATATTACTTTATTTATTATCTACAAAGGTTTTACAGATGATACCCTATTTATTGGACTGATAACAACTTTACTAAATGCTGTATTAATATAGTCAAACTTTAATTACAAATAATCTAACAATTTCAAAAATATATATCAAACTTTGATTGGCGGGGCGAGAAAAGATTCCTGTTCGTCAACGGTCACTGTGCGCAATAAACCTTTCAATTTTATTCAGTGATCAGTGTGTGTGTTTATTTGGAGTCAGCAAAAGGAGTGCCTCCTGGATAAAAAGATATTATGACTGAAAAACTTTTGCGACTCATGGGAAATGGTTGAACAATACTGGACCATTACCACAAAATATCGCTTGAACCTGTTACAGTCGAAAGATTTAACTTTTCAGCAATATTACGATGAGTTCAAAGCACTGAATTAGCAAGGAAGTATCTTCTTGGTAAGCATTCTAATATTGTTCTAATGGTTGATTCTCCCGGAAAATATTCTATTCTCAGAAACGTGTCATTTTTTAATTTAAAGTATTTAGCAAAATTTACAATGGCTCATGAAATCTTACTCAATTTTAAGACAAGAATTATTATCAAAACATAATTATATTTCAAATTAAGGAGATTCATATGCCATTGTTATTTTTGCTAGATACTTAAAATAAAACATTTCCAAGTAAGGCAAACGTCCCAATATCCGTTAAGTTTTGAACTTCGCTGACTTTGCATGATTGCTATGTTGAAATTCGTAAACTGACAGTAATGAGAATTATATGAATAGATAGGTAATTTATTCTAGTTTTAGTGCTATTATTTTATTTCAAATTAAAATAAAAGATAATACGTAATAATACAAAAAAATGTGAAAAAGGGCCGATTGTACCAGTAGTCGGCAGATTTGTACTAGTAAACGTTATTATGTCCCGGAATCCGTTAACTTTTACCGCGAATTTGAACTCTATTGCTTGACGCTAAGGTTCATAAAAATCATTATTACAAATCTAAAATACGTAGAGCTCGCAGTAAAAAAATGGGGTTATACCTACTTTTTATAAGAAGACATAATATTATAAAGAAATAAAATATATTATTTGAGACATATTATTATAAAAGGTACGCTTTTCAATACTTCTTATTCTCTACTAGCTTCTGCCTGCGGCTCCGCCCGCGTGAATTTCGCTTTTTCACAAATCCCGAGGGAATCGTGGATTTCCGGTTCCCGTTCCTGCTCCATTTTCCAATCTTTATACCAACTTTCAAGGAAGTTTGCTATAGTAATCTACCTATAGCTGTATCTATAGATTGCGGTTTTTTCAAAATCCCATGGGAACTGTGGACTTTTCCAGGATAAAAAGTGCAAACGCATACTCTCTCTCCGGTCATTCCTTCATTGCTGAAGATCGTGGTCCTGGCATACTGCCCTCGTATGGATTAATTGTTTCCACCGGCTTCTGTTGGTGGCCATTTTAACAGAGTGATAGAATCTACACCTGTTGGATTCTTTCAGCTGGTCGGACCACCTAGTTGGTGAGCGGCCTCTCGCTCTTTTGCCCTCCGTGTTGCCTGTCACTATTAACTTTTCTAGGCTGTCGTCCCCATGCCGAATGATGTGGCCGAAATATGAGAGCAATCGTGGGTAGCATATGGAGGAAAGCCGAGCAGTGATTCCAAGTTGTGAAAGAATGGACACGTTTGTGCGCTTGGCAGTCCACCGAATCCTCAGCATCCGCCTCCAGCACCACATTTCGAACGCATCTATTCTTTGTCTTTCTCTTGCTTTGATGGTCCATGTTTCGACTCCATACATGAAAATTGGGAAAATTAAGGCCCGAACGAGGCGGCTCTTGGTTTTATGCGATATGCCTTTATTCTTCCATATCCCGATTAATCTTGTCATGGCATTTTTCGCCATTGCAATGCGTCTCTTTATCTCTGGCACACAACTGCCATCACTGCAGATTTGGGGCCCAAGGTAGATGTAATTCTTCACCACATCCACAGATGGAATTATATTAGTATTGGATAGCTTACCAGCGCGGTCAACTATCATCAACTTGGTCTTACTCCTGTTGATGGTCAGACCCAAATCCATACTTTCTGCTTCTAAGTTTTTGTAAGAGTTCCTTCATGTCGTCCATGGTGGTGGTAACGAGCACTGTATCGTCGGCATACCGGATGTTGCATATTCTTTTTCCCCCTATTGGAAATCCTTTCTCCCAGTTCTCGATTGTTTTGCGAATTATGTACTCGCCGTAAATGTTAAATAGTATGGGTGAGAGGATACAACCCTGTCGTACGCCTTTCTTGGTAGGAAACACATTAGAACATTCGGTGTCAATCCTTACAAATAAGCGGTTGTTGCAGTATACATTTAGGATAAGACCAGTGGCACTCCCATTTCTGGCAGTACCATCCATAACTTGCTCCACATTACACAGTCAAAAGCCTTGCTGTAATCAATGAAGCAGAGTACAACAGGACTATTGAACTCCCTACTCTTTTCTATAATCTGCCTGACATTGAGGATTTGCTCTCTTGTCCCCTTTCCTTTAACAAATCCGGCTTGTTCTTCAGGTATCTGGCGATCAAGATAACTTTTTAGGCGCTGAATGATCACATGTAACAGGATCTTAGTAGCGTGCGATATTAGGGTGATAGTTCTATAGTTACGGCATTCAGTGGTGGAGCCTTTTTTATGTAACGGTATAAAAACTGATTCGGTCCAATCCGCAAGCCAATGTCCTGTAGTCCAAACCGCGTTACGGATTTTCGTCATTATGTCAATGCCTTCTGAGCCAAGATTATTTATGAGTTCCGCTGGGATGGCATCTTTTCCCGCAGACTTGTCAAGCTTTAATGTCCTTGTTGCTAGATCTATCTCTGACGGAAGAACGTAGGTTCTTGTTCATCCATGTTCCAACTTATGGGTAATGCATCTGGAGTCTGGTTATCGTATAGTGCTGAGCAGTATCGCCTCCAACGCTCTAGAACTTGATTTGTTTCTGTAAGTAACGCTCCTCGTTCATCTTTCACTGCGCATGTTTTAACAGTCGGAATTCTTGTCAGGTATCTGACTTTTTGAAAGAGATCTTTGGTTTCGTTCTTTACTGAGTGTCGTTTCAATTCTTCGCAAATTTTATTTATTTGATTTAAAACCTAAATCCACGCGGACATCCTCTAGTCTATACTTAGATAATAAATAAAATTGAAATGTGTCTTTAAATTCGAAATAAGTACCTCTAAACTCATATGGTTTTTTGAACTGTACCATAACTGAATTTGTCTGTCTGTTTGAATGGGCTAATTTTCAGAACGGCTGAACCGATTTTGACGGGACTTTCATGGACAAGTAGAAAATTAATCAAGGAGTAACATAAGCTACTTTTTTAAACGACTTTCAAAAAAAGGAGGAGTTGTGTTTTTCTACCTATGTACAACGATATCTCCGAGATTTCTAAACTGATCTGCGTAATTTTTTTTTAATCGATAGAAGACCTTTGCGACACTGTCCCATAAAAAATTTGGATTCCGACTCCTCAATCCTGTAGGGGACTCCTCAATGTTGTAGGGGACCTAACCCCCAAAACTAATGAGATTTAGAAACTGACGGTTATTTAAATTGATATTTGAGGTACCTATCAATTAAAGACTTTATCGTTGAATGAATTCGAATATATATCCAACTCCTCAACTCTGATGCTATAAGGAATTGCACTCCTAAATCGTGGGAATCCCGCGGCATTTTTCCGTTGTGGGACGGGTTTACTACAGATAGGCTACTTTTTGTCCTGGAAAATCAAAATTTCCCACGGGATTTTTAAAAACCAAAATTTACACGGGCGAAGCCAAGTTATTCAAATAAAAATCCCAAGGAAACTAACTCATGTTGGTTCCCTTGGGATTTTTATAAACTTAAGTCCACGCAGATTAACTCGCGGGCATCAGCTAGTCTAATATATTTAAACAAGTATTTGCATTATTGGATACACAAATATATGCTTTTTTAGAATTAATATCGCAGTAATATAAGCTCTGATGACCTTATAATCATCTTATTTATCAATAATATAGAAATCGTACAGAAAAACGAAAAAGTTTTAAGGGAAAATGAGACCTATTTCAAGGCAATAGAGATCTAATAACGGGTTTAGGTACAACGGATATCATCGGGTTGATGCGTGTACCAAAATCCGTTATAAAAATAACGGATTCTGGGTCAAGTAGGGATTTGTGAGTACCAATAGATGTAACATGCAAAAATAATTAGATTTCGTTCAGATTCACCGCAATTTAAAAGTTATATCGATAGACTATTTACTGAAATATTCTAGTAAATTAACACTTTTACCGTATTTTTATACGCAGCTGCATGAGAACCAAACCAAGATGATGTGGTGGTAACGTAGTTCAGTGACTGAACTTTGAATTTTCTAAATATTTTCGGACAGGTCACATTTGTTGTTGTACAGTTTCAACGCCATTAAACTTTTTGATCAATTTTGCCATTAGAATTGTAAAAAATATTACCCAGAATGTATTGCCATTCAAATAAATTTTATTTAGTATTCGTAGAAATTTTAAAAATTAAAAAACTGATCAGTTATCGGGTACTGGGACACTGACGGAATTGCGTACTCTTACCTTATCTGAGAACCGAAGAAACAGTAATCAACCTAATATTTTCTCTCTATATCATTCTAATATTCTACTAACCCTCCAACACTTATTGCAACAGTTTTCGAAGCCATCCAGGATCAAAGTAATGGTTAAACAAGCTTCTATAGGTAGTATTGTATATAAATATTATTCTGTTGATTTGTCTTACAGCTATTAAAAGACTACAAAAGTATCTACCCGGATTGCGACCAAAAACTAATTGAAAACTGTCTTACAATAAGACCAAAAATGATCGATCTAGTCAAAAAACTTAATGATACAATGTTGAAAGATATTATGAAAGACACCGATCATGGTAAGTATTATCAAATACTTCTTCAATAACATTCTTATCATTATTATGTGCTGAAGATCCTGTATAACACTTGTTTTTGCTTACAGCTAGCGATGAGGTAATGGACGTAGCTGCTTTTATGGCCATTTCCCTTCTGATGACCACTGCAAATGTTAGTAAGACAAAATCAAACAAATCTAAGGGTCTGTGGCGGCCATCGCAACAGGAGGTGCAAGAAGGGCGGCTTTTTTACCCATGTAAAAACTGCCGCTGAAATAGAAGAAACCATACCCAACGTTCTGTGAGAAAAATATTGTAATTAGTAATGTGTTACACAGTTAACAAACGTAGCTGTGACTTATTAAAAGTTTTATAGTTTCTGAACTAAATGAGCTTTATACCTACATATAACATTAACTGGCGAAAATCTTAACACATTGAGTAATAAATTAAATTCAAAGAACTGATTTATTATTAAGGTATATTTTGACATCATAATATTATTAATTTTTGTAGAATTTATAAAAAAAAATGTTTTACTTATTGTTTTTTAAATATGTAACTCAAAGAATTGCTTAATAATTAAGGTAAAATGCTATTTTGAAGTTATGTTATAAATAATACTGAAGCGGGTCAAACCATCCTCCAGGAAAAAAAACAGCTGTTTCATACAAGAGGCCACTGCTCATTGGAAAATGTATGAAACAGCCCTTTTTTATTCTGGAAAATTGTCTCATAGTAAAAGCTATATTTATGAGTAGATAGTTTCATCTTTGTAAGTTTTATAGGTTTGTATTTTTAATATGGTATTTTGAGATATATACATTAAGTATACTTGTACCTATGTATATGAGAAGAAAAATAAATAAGTACAAAAGTAATGTATAATTTTATTTTAAATCAGTAACAGTTTGTAAACGGATTACTATTTTTTATTGTTATACTGCTATGTGAATAGTGTGATTGTTATTAAGATATCTTGGTGTGTTAGTAGTCTAAATTAGATAAGTAATGGTAGGGAACTGTTCAGTACTAAACCTAGTTGAGTAATGGTATTATGGTTCATGAAATCTAGCTTGTAATAGTATCTATACTTATTTTTTCGTAACAGATGTAGTTTGTTGCTAAAATGTAAATGTAATGATGTGTTTGTTGGTTTTTGAACAAACAGACATAATATTGGTATAGATTTACATTTTAGCTTGCAAATTATATCTAATGCAAAAAAATAAGTATGTAAATACTATAAACTAGATTTCATGAACCATAATACCATTACTCAACTAGGTTTCTTATTTATTACTGAACAGTTCCCTACCATTACTTAACTAATTTAGTTAAATATTACTAAACAGTTTGGTAACTACTAACACACCAAGACATCTTAATAACAATCACACTGTTCACATATCAGTAACAATAAAATAGTAATCCGTTGACAAAGTGTTTTGTAACCAATAAGACACACCATTAGCCTATCAGTAGGTAAACAGTTTGTTAAATAGATACAAAATATTTAGTCTATTAACAACATATCGACTTGTTAATAACAAACGCACAATAAAGGTACCAGTAGGGCGCAGGTTGCTTAAAAGATACAAAATCGAAAAGTACTTAACTAGAAGATGGAGTGTTATACGTTCATAAACTGGTTGCTTAAAAACAGTAAAACGGTTCAATTAACTTCAACAAAATAACTTTAGCAACTAGTACCTCAACTCAAATAGCAAAAGTCTGTTTTGTAGCTAGTAAGACATAGTTTGCAAGTCACTTTTTTTGTGTAAACAGTAACCAAAGTTTTTGTAACTGTATACAAAACATTTCTTTCAGTGTATAACTTCGCTGTGGATAAAGCTAGAAGCCTGAATTTTCAGTGACCAAGAGAACTAAACATAGCAATAAACATAGCCAAATTATACCTATTTAACTAGCATCTGCCCGCGGCTTCGCCCGCGGGAATTTCGGTTTTGAACAAATCTCGAGGGAATCGTGGATTTCCGGTTACCGTTCCCGCTCCCTTTTCCATCCTTTATAGGTACTTACAATCAAGGAAGTTCGCTATAGTACCTAATCTACCTACCTATAGCTGTAGCTATAGATTTCGGGTTTTTCAAAATTCCGTCGGAACTGTGCATTTTTCCAGGATAAAAAGTAGCCTATGTGTTGCCAATGCATGCAACACAGCAAACTATTGCAATAATGTGTTATGTGAGCGTGATTTAAGTAGGTACCTACCTAAGAACAGTCAGCGCCCAGCCAGTTTTGGCGTTTTTTGGAAGTTTATACATATCTATTTTAGTCCCACATGAATAGTTTTCCGGGATAAAAAGTAACCTATGTTTAACTCAGGGCATAATCTATCTCCATTCAAAATTTCAGCCAAATCGGATCAGTAGTTGCGGCGTGATTGAGTAACAAACATCCAAACATCCACACTTTCACATTTTTAATATTAGTAGGATGTACCTACATATTAATACCTAGGTACATATTATGTGCGTCGCTACTTGCCAGATGCCACTTGTTTCGCAACCCGTTGAGCATCGGTGACTCTGGTTCATCTAGGTATGATACCTAATACCTAAGTAATTACCTACTAAGTATACCTATCCGTGCGATGCCACTAGTTAGATATAAATTAATTAATATCATCGAGTGCCGCAATAGTTAGGTATACCTATTTAGGTACTAAGTCGGTAGGTATCTATTGTTTGTGCTTCTTCGCAGGAAATGAAAATTCCTCGTTTAAAAAAGCTCATCCACATTATATCAATAACTAGCGGTCCGCCCCGGCTTCGCCCGTGGTAGGTACTTACATAATATATAGCACTCAAGGATCACGTACATATCCAACGGTGAAAGAATTTTTGAAATCGGTCCAGTAGTTCCTGAGATTAGCGCGTTCAAACAAACAAACTCTTCAGCTTTATAATATTAGTATTAGATAGTATAGATAGTACCTATAGTATAGATGTAGGTAAGATACCTACACAGTAGGTAGGTACCTACAGAGTTAGTTTCATTGTTTCCAGGGCTCAACCACAGAGCACAGAGTAGCTCAACCGGTGAACTTATTATTATCTTGACCTTTGACACAGAGATAGCTTTCATCCCGGAGAGGGACACAGGATAAGTAGGTACTTTATGTCGCGGAATATCGAAAAAGTTTCCACGGGATTTTTTTTTAAACTTAAATCCACGCGGGCATCCAGTCGTTCATAAAACGAGAATCATTCAGAAAAAATACAAGCCGCGTGCAGTCACGAAGCGAAAATGTTTTTTTATCTTGTTTCTGTAGTAGGTAGCATGTCTCTGCTCAGTGCTCACAGTTGGCATGCGCCATGCGCCACCCGCCGACCGGCGAATCGATGGAAACCGTTTGTTATTCTTCCCTCTCGCTCGCACTCAATGCACTCTTCACTTGTCAAGTGTCACCGTGACGCTTGGTGCGTGCGCCGCGCACCGCTTGGCAACAACAACAACGTTAAACGTGCTAGTTCGCATGCATTCGTATAGATGGCGTTAGTGGTATTTTTTTAACAGCATAATGCGCTACTTGTGCCTCGCCTTGTCTGTCGGCCGTAATCAAGTTTGGTCTCGAATTTTATTAATTTTGATATCATTTTTAGGGTTCCGTACCCAAAGGGTAAAACGGGATCCTATTACTTAGACTCCGCTCTGTCTGTCTATCCGTCTGTCACCAGGCTTGTACCTCATGAACCGTGATAGTTAGACAGTTGAAATGTTTGATCAACATTTGACAGAATCGCGAGAAAGCACAGCCTCAAATCATAAATGAGGAGCTGGAGATCTGTAAAAGTAAGTAAGTACCTACTACCTGTACCAGAATCATCATGATAGGGTGGATGCTCCTAAGGCCGGCACCCCCAAAAGTCGGCACTTCGTTCTATTTCTGTCGATATTAGCGTTGGTGCTATTTAGTCACGATGGGTATTTTTTATGGTTTTAAAATAAGGCAGCATTTTTTGCACACCTTTCCCTCAATTTTCGTTTAGAACGAGCGCGAGTGCGTAAATCGCTGAATTTCTTACAAAATTGCTACTTTCCGAGCGTCGTTTGTTAAGAAATAAATTACTTACGTAGGTATTATAATATTTAAGTATCCGAGTCGAGACGCTAGCAGTCGCTGGAATCAAGCAGCACAAGATCGTGTGCTGTGGCGATCCTTGCAAGAGACCTATGTCCAGCAACGGACGTCTATTGGTTGAAACGTACGAAACGAACGAAGGAATATTTAAGACTTGTTGTTGCAATTTAATTTGTTTTGCGTAATACCTATTTGACATCGTGTTATAATGATTTAACTCAATTATTTTGCGTATTTATAATTTAAAGAAAAAACAGGGCTGCGGGGCTAAGGAAAACCAGTCGTATGAGGTACCTGAGGTCGGCAGGGGGTGCCGACTTAAGAATTTGGGTTGTACCTAAGGTCAGCCCTATTTGATATCTATATTAAAATTGTCTGATTGTTTGTCAAGGTTGTTAAAGGAAGTGCGAGATTGTTAGAGGAATGTTGTTAGAGGAAGTGCGAGTCGTAGGTAGTCACTGTATACT
This sequence comes from Melanargia galathea, assembly GCA_920104075.1. NCBI lineage: Eukaryota > Metazoa > Arthropoda > Insecta > Lepidoptera > Nymphalidae > Melanargia > Melanargia galathea. The sequence continues at coordinate 7,801,252 of OV049864.1, forward strand.
TACCTGTAAGCTAGAAGTCCCTAAAATAAACCTTTGTCCAACTGTGGCCGTGTATCGGTTGATAACGCCGACAACGAGATAAACAAAGAGCAGTAGATATATGGCTAGGGCATTCCGAAGAAGTGATAGGTACCTACTAGGAAGGTTCACATAGGAGCTGTTTCACCACTTTCTGATAATTGTTGGATATCTTATACACCTTTTGTCTTTGACGTAAAGTAAGAAAGTGACAAACGTTACGTTTAGGCTATCCGACACTTATCAGAAGGTGGTGCAACAGGATGATTAGAAGGTTATTTCATTAAAAAACTTTTGTTCATATTCTATTTACTAGCTGCGCCCCGCGGTGTTACCCGCGGTTAATAAGTTTGTACACATAAACATATTTGAACAGAATCTTCCAAGAGTATCTAACTTAGCACAGAGAACGACAGCAAATGCATGCAACTATTGTAATAAAGTGTTATGTGACTTGTGAGCGTGATTTACCTAAGAACAATCAGCGCCATCTATGGCGTTTTTGGAAGCTATATCTATTTAAGTCCCATAGGAACACTTTTTCCGGGATAAAATGAAGTAGCCAAAGTGTTTTTCCAGGGTATAATATATCTCCATTCCAAATTTCAGCCAAATCGGTTCAGTAGTTGCGGCGTTAAAGATTAACAAACATACATACATACATACATACATACACACAAACTTTCGCCTTTATAATATTAGTGTGAAGTGTGATTCTCTTCTATTCTAACTAGTAGGTAGGTACAGGTAGGTTAGTTCCCACGTTCCAAACGATATTCAAAAGAGGGCTTTAATAAAAATGATTGTTGGACAATAACCGGAAACGCAGGCTAAAAGCAGAGCAGAGCAGTTTCGGCTTACAAAAACACTGAAAGATTAAAAAAAACACCCACGCATCCGAACCGCCTACCGCAGCCGAAAATAAACCGCCAAAACTAACGATTCATTTCGATAGCATCCTCAAATGACTTTAAACTGAATTTTCTACGTGTTACAGTAGATTTTCCATCTGACACTCTCAGTGATGTTGAATGGTATTAAACTGGTATGGTAACTTTATGGTAAGTTGTATACATGTTGTAATAACAAATTAATGAAGTCGAGTGACGCTATTACGAATGTTTGTAACCTCCAAGCTTCAATTAGGGCCTGTTGCATGTCAGGCGGTGTACCTAAGTTGACCGTTATAATATTCATAGATACCTCCATGGTTATGAATTATGATGTAGGTATTTCCACAATAATTAATCTGAATGCCCTGCTTAGCCTTATCTTTAAACTTGTGTATGTAAAGACAAGCGGACACCCGCGACTTCGTTCGCGTGGATATTGGTTTTTGAAAATCCCGTGTGAATCATTTTGTTTTCCTAAGCTCCTTTGAACTCATAGCTTGCTAAAATCTGTTAAAAGTTAACTGGCGGATGTTTAGGTAGATCAAAATGTAAACATCCGCCAGTAAAAGTCCCATCAAAATCGATCTAGCCTTTTTGAGATTACCCAGTAATCTTTAAAGTATATCCTTTCTAACAAAAAAAGAATGAATGAAATCGGACCACGCGTTAATGAATTACAGCTAAGTACACATTTTAACTTTCATCCCCTCTCCCAAGGGAACCGTGCTGAATTTCGGGATAAAAAGTATCCTATATGTTACTCCGTAATATGAACTTAAATCATACCAAGTTTCATTTCAGTCCATTTAGTAGTTTTTGCGTGATGCGCGCACAAACATACAGACAAACAGATAAACAGACAAACAGACAAACAGACAAAAATTTCAAAAATAGCTTTTTTACGTTCTATTGCTTATCTCTAACATCCCCCAGTTATTATTTTGCAAAAATCTTTAATGTAGGTACAGATACGGCAAGTCTACGATTTTATTATATGTAGGTATAGATATAGAAGATAAGTCGATATGGAATAAGTAGGTCCCTATAGTACGTTAAGTAGGTACCTATCTATAAGTAGGTAGGGGAAAGATATACCAGATCCCCTTAATCCCATAAACTAGGGTGGATGCTCCTAAGGCCGACCCCCACCAAAAGTCAATACTATCTGTCTAGATAGAGGTCGGCAGGGGGTGCCGACTGCCGACTTTAGAATTTGCTCGTTTCTTAAGGTCGGCCCTATTTATGGCCCTATTTAATAAACTTGATGTTTTGTAAATAATTTTATATAAAATTGCCTGATTGTTTGTCAAGGTTGTTAAAAAAAATTACATCTATTTCTTCAAAAATTCTATTCATTTTAGAGTAGAATATATCTTTTTTGGTGGGAAAATGAAATAAAATGAAAATGAGAAAAGAGTTCTTATAAATATTACAAAAACATAAACGTGGACGAAGTCACGGGTAACAGCTTGGCCGAGGAGTGAGGGCCGACTTTGAGAACACAAATGCCGGAGAAAGGGACAAAGGTGCCGAGCTTGGGCAAATCAGTAAGTACTTTTTTTAAAAAAATTAAAAAAATACTTCTTTATGCTAAAAGCGGGTATTAAAAATTTAATCAAAAAGACAAAAGCATGAAGTGGGTATTAGTAGAAAAAACATTGTACTGAAATTGCTTCGTTTGACACGTCTACGAATTTTTAAACATGACACGAAGCTTAAAGTGCCGACTTATAGAACATTCACCCTACTTAGGCCTTATTTTAAAACTCTCTGAAGCAATAAAAGCAATCAATCTCTTTCATATAAATAGGTAGGTACCTACTCGTGCCTACCTAATTAATGTATCCGTAAGTTACCTACTTAATACTTTATTGCTTGAAAAATAACCGTTTACCTATAATATAAATTAATTTTGTCTTTATAAATTATGCCTATTCAATTATCTACACCGCGGCGGTGAAGTACACTACAAGGTCATTCAGTTGCTTACAGCAAGCTGGCAACGTCTCAATGCGGTAAGAAAGAGATAGCAGCATATAATCATCGTAAGGATAGAAAGAGATGACATGTTTCCCATTGTGCATTCCGAACGAGAACAGATATGAAGAGTGCAACTTGTGACCCGTGTGAAAGCGGCAATACCGAAGTGATAAAAATGTATAAATTAGAAAGGGTTCTATTTTTAAATTTTTAATTTTTTCATTATCTTGGCCTAAGGCGAAGGACTAATTTTTATTCGAAAATTGGACACGATAAACTCTATGTTTGTTGAGACTGCTTCGTTGATAAATGTTGAGATGATTTTATTTAGGCCTATCGCGGGACGGGAATTTATTTACCTACCTAAACATATTATTAAACTATTTTAAATGCTATTTTAGGATAGTAATACACCTTTACTGTCAAGATTATTAAAAATTTAAAGTTAAATGGAATTTTAACGATCTTCGACTAGGTAGGTAGGTAGGTACCTACCTAGCTATTGGTTTTGCCGAGTAGCCAACTAACCGACTGACAGTTCGAAATTTGAAGAACGTTAAGACTAAGAAGATTTCCCATTGCTATCCGCTAGCTGTTAAGATGATCCCTTCAACCAAACTGTGGATTGTTTTTGGCCATCCTTGGTTAGATTTTCTGTGCCTTTTTGCATTGGTCAAAATTTTTTCAACTTATAAAACAGAAGGTTGGTGTATCTGTATACCTACCTAGCCCTATACCTAGCCCCTAGGTACCTACCTAGTTACAAATAAGTACGATCGCCTCAAACGGCCGCTGCAAAGAGACTTGGCAGGGTACAGTCTCTCTATTCCCTCATTCCATAGTCCGACGGGATGGTAGCCCACGACCGGAGAGAAGCAAGCGTGCCGATGGCATAACGTGCTCTCCGACGCATGCACAAGTGTGACACCACCAACTTCCCAAGTCCATGCTACATGCAACTAGACTAATTGTAAGACTAGAAGTACCTAGTTGAAACTATAGAAAGGCGCCAAACAACACGGCAGATGAGAAATAAACAAACAATTATAATAGAATAGAATACCTAGATGAAACAAAGGACGCAGCGATAGACGCTACGATCAATGAATCGACGGACTAGATGATAGACGAAACAATAGAGAGTAGGATAATAGAAGAGACGGCAGACGACGGGCGAGGCGAAACACGCAATAATACCTATGAGTCGAAAGACGGGATGATTGATATTTGATCGTATTGTGAGGATACGATAGAAGAGATGATATACGAGACGGCAGTAGAAATGGTAGAACAGACGACAGACCAGGGGCCCAAGTTGGCATTGCATTTTTTTTTTCTTTACAACAAGTTAGCCCTTGACTGCAATCTCACCTGATGGTAAGTGATGATGCAGTCTAAGATGGAAGCGGGCTAACTTGGAAGAGGTAGGTATAGTATGTATACCCCTTGATCGGTTTCTACACGGCATCGTACCGGAACGCTAAATCGCTTGGCGGCACGGCTTTGCCGGTAGGGTGGTAACCAGCCACGGCTTAAGCCTCCCACCAGACCAGACCAGAGACAATTTAGAGAATACAAAATCCCAAATTGTCCCTGCCGGGAATCGAACCCGGGACCTCCCACTTATAAGACCACAGCGCACACCACTGCGCCAGGGAGGTCGTCATGATTTGCCATTCCGACGCAGTACAATTCAATTACCCTTGGTCCAAATTTTCGTAGTCTACTAAATTCGCAATGATCGGCCGATGGTCTAGTAATTGGATCGTCATGGTCATTATTACCAAAATTGGCAAATGTAACAATTACGAGGCCGATGATAGACAATTCTGACACGATTGCAATAGCAGACTTAGGCCTCAAAAGGCCGATGCGACTACAAAATACAAGGATACAAATCCTTGTATCCTTGTATAAGTTTCATTCAAATAATTACGCAAAAGATGAGTGGGTTGAAATATGCGGGGCCCCTTTTCGCGCGGGGCCCGTAGCATTTGCTACTCTTGCTTGGTTAATCCAGCACTGCTCCAAGGTGGTACGGAGCCAAAGTACCTAAGGCTAAAATTGGACCTTGAGTTTTTGGCGGGAAAATCGTAGGAATTGCAATAGGTCTCTCGTTTTATTTTCATTAATTTGCTGCATTTTAGAGTTTTGTTGCATAAAGTAGAAGGCATTTTATTCAATATCCTACTTAGTTCTTGTAAAGGTCCACAAGTGAAGTGGAGATTAAGCAACTAGCAAGAGTGTTTTGTGTGATTAATTCGATTTTCTCGTAGGACTCTAACATAAGTTTTGGTAAGGGTGCCTTCGCCTTACTAAAGCATGACATGACTTGACTTATGACCGACTGACGGACAATGACGGACGAATGGACTGTATTTGACCACTTTCGCCCAAATTGGGCAAATTATTTGATATACCTACCTATCTACACAACATTATTACTTGAGGACTGGCTATATGCAACCATGCGAAGCCATAATCTTCTATAATATTATAATAAAACTGTAACAGATCCAATTCTGTACATTGAAGATATTTTGAAAATTGGTATTGGAGGGCACTCGATACTGAAGCCAAAACTGCAATTTTTTTAATTTTTGTCTGTCTGTCTGTCTGTCTGTCTGTCTGTATCTTGGCCGCGCATCACGCTGAAACTACTGAATGGATTCAAATGAAACTTAGATTTCACTCATTCTTTTTTTGTTAGAAAGGTAGTACTTTATATAATACTAGCGGCCCGCCCCGGCTTCGACCGTGGTACATAATATATAGCCTATAGCACTCAGGGATCACGTACATATCCAACAGTGAAAGAATTTTTGAAATCGGTCCAGTAGTTCCTGAGATTAGCGCGTTCAAACTATAGAAGATAGAAGTATAGATTGTCCCGTAAATATTTCAAGGTCATAGGTTTTTTAGTTCAGAAATGACAGACATTACAACCCTGAGTATTGGGTTCAAATAACTTGGGACCCGGATCTTTGAACGTACGGCTTATTTTAAACTGGTGTGCGTTAAAATTTATGTTTGTCGGTCTGTCTATTTGTTCCAGCTAATCTCCGAAACGGCTGGATCGATTTTAATTGAACTTTCAATGTTATAAGGAGTAACTTAGGCTACATTTAGTTTAGGTACATAAAATAATTATGGGATCCGATCCGATCCATATATAAACCTATATCTACGCGAACGAAGTTGCGGGGTTCAGCTAGTGAAAAATAAAACATTGGACCTCCGAAATTGGCCAGTCATCTAAATTATCGACGTTGCCATACCTAATGATGACAATATAGACTGTCGTAAATAGATCATACTGACGCCTTCTACTGTCGCAAATACCTAGATCATACTGACCTTCTTTACAATTACCTACCGCAGCGCATTAAAATATCTTAGTCTAACGCGAACGGTAAAAACGATTTTTTTATATTAGGTAAATTCAAAACAGTATCTAAGTACCTAATCATGATTTGAAAAAAGCTTCGCAGATGATAGTATAGCGAGCTTACCTAGGAAGTCGGTTATCAATATCATAAAGAAGATACATAGGTAGTAGATCGGTCAAATTAGACTAAAAAATGGGGGTGAGGTTACAATAATTCACACCTGGCTGAAAATTGGTAGGATTGTTCAAAACACTATTATAAATGAAATGTGAAAAGTCCTCATCGATCCGACACCTGGAAAAAAATTTACTCCTGGACACGCACAGTTGACTCACACTTGGCTGAAAATTGGTAGGATTGTTTGAAACACTTTATAAATGAAATGTGAAAAGTCCTCATCGATCCGACACCTGGAAAAAAAATTACTCCTGGACACGCACAGTTGACTCACACTTGGCTGAAAATTGGTAGGATTGTTTGAAACACTATTATAAATGAAATGTGAAAAGTCCTCATCGATCCGACACCTGGAAAAAAAATTACTCGGGGTCAAAGGTCACAAAAACGGGTTTTTCACGATTTTCAGCAAACCGGTAGGTACTTAAGTTTTATCGTAAAATTAGCTGAGACAAAATTGTAGATCAAATAATTATCTATAAAAAATGTCTAAATACTTTATTTTTGACTTGTCTGTGACTTTATTTCTTAAGAGCCACCGTTTTTGAGATATAACGATTCAAAAAGTTAAGTGTCGAAATAAAAATGAGGGACTTTTACTTCTTTTTACCCGAAATTCTGATATTTCCAATATTTTATGTGTGTATGTATGTAACTATATGAACAATCCTACCAATTTTCAGCCAGGTGTGAATTATTGTAACCTTGGAAGTCTAAATTGACTGGGCTATAGGTGGTACATTATATTATTTACGCAGAGTAGAATAAAAATATAGGTATATTGTATCAGTCATTTAGGTTTGTACCAAGCCGTCTTTTAATATACGTACAAAACACAACAACAACTAAAAATAGATACTTAACGACAGAAATATTGCGGTGCCTACTGTAAATGATACCAACCAAAGATTTCTGTTTTTAAATGTTTTTATGTTCATAATTTGGTTATCTAGATTTTTTTGTATGTACCTTTGAGTTTTACAAAATTCGATCGTAAAAACTGTGTTCAATGCTACACACAGATCTTGGAAATGGTTCAACGAACGCTGCATAGGCAGCAATCACTATAATTACGTGAAAATATTTAAGTTATGTGTAGCCTCGTAGTATTCAGAAGCTTGCAAAGTAACTTAGTTAAAAAATCAGCCAAGTGCGAGTCGGGCCTCGCTCTTTCAGGGTTCCGTACATAATTATGAACAATATAATATTTTAGGTCTAAGAAATATTTAATTTCCGAGCTAGACATCGCAACAAACCGTGAAAGAAAAACCCAAAAAAATTTTCGTTTATTTTGGTCACAGCTTATAAACTATTTAATAAATCGTTGTTTTCAGTATTTGTTGTTTAAATAGAGCATATAGTACATAATATACTGAAATATCATATTCCCAACTAGTTTAGTTTTTGAGATAGCCCCCGTCACAAAAATGGTCTAAAACTGACAACTTTGATGGCCTCCCATTCCCTTATTTTTTGAGATAAAAATTAAAAAAATATATATTTGTACTCTACTTAATGAGCTCTAAGCAATGATACCTCACAAGCTAGGGTAAAGAAAATTTTTTTTTTCCGGCTCCTTTTTCATGTATGGGAGCCCCCCTGAAAAATAATTTAATTCAATTTCTAATTCAATATTTGATTTTGGGTTAACGTTTTACACTAAATACCAAAATTTCAGGTTTGTAACTCATTTCGTCTGCGAGCTAGAGACCTGTGACCGGCGGACAGACGGACAGACAGACAGACAGACAGACAGACAGACAGACAGACAGACAGACAGACAGACAGCCGAGTGACATTAATAGGGCTCCGTTTTTACCCTTCGGGTACGGAACCCTAAAAAGAACACGAAGAAGAAGAAGTAAGAACACTTTACTATAAGTCAGTTTACTAACTTAAAATAACGTGTTCTGGCTTCTGTGGCGATCCTTGCAAGAGATATTTATCTCTATGTCCAGCAGTCGATCAGTTTTTTCAAATTGAGTTAATGATGATAATAAGTTTACTGCCGCACTCAGTCGTTTAATAATGGTTAGTTACTTAAAGAACTCCTTAATAAACTCATTTAAAAAATTTCACTCTGAGAACCAGTTACCTAACGCTTCATTAGTGCCGCCTTAAGGTTGCCCTCCTTACGCCTATTATTCTAATATTTTTTGCAATAGATCTAAAATTAAGCCAGATATCAATTTATATCTCCACTATCTGTGCTATAAAAAAAAATACTAAAATTATATTTATTTTGAGAGTTATGACGCTTGAAAAATCACTATTTTAGGGCAAATTTTGAGGCAACTTCGTGCGTAAATAAACTATTAAATAAATAGTTTATTTAGAAACAGTTAGTTTATAAGGAGAACTTAGTTTATATGGAACTAGAAAATTGAAAAACGACCAAAGTCATATCATACGTTACTTCATAATCATTTCAAATGTCTTTAGTTTATGTAAAAAATTGCCAAATATTTGCTAAAATAGGCGTAATTCCAAACCTAGATTTGCATCTCTTTACTTTGCTGTTTTTCACTAAAAATCATGATATCTCAAGCAAAATTTATTTATTTAATTAAATTTTTATTTATTTGTTTATTTATTTTTAGTACTCTTCTTTACTGAAGACGTCTCGCTCTCTAAATGCAGAAATCACTGTTTTAGACTCCACCCACCAACGATTTGTCGCTCCCATGAAGAGCGCTCTTAATAAAAGATAAATATACGGTGAAGGAAAACATAGTGAAGACGCTTGCATGTGGCATGCCTGAGACTGAAAGTTCTTCATAATGTTCGTTCTCAAAGGCATGTGAAGTCTACAAATCCGCACTTGGCCATCGTGGTGGACAACGGCCTAAGGCCCTAAATCCTTCTCATCCAGAGAGGAGACCAGTCCCTGTAGTTGGCCGGTAATGGTTTCATAATGATGTTGATGACTAAAATAAAAGCTGTGACTTCCTCGTGAACGTAGATTATAATTTACCTACATTTCTCTTCATCAATAGTTACTACTTACATATATTTTAACTAAATAACTAACTATTTAATCATTACCAGTAATAATTTTATTAATATTTACTTATTTAGAAAACCTATTTATTGAACTAAAAATATTCCTTCCTTCGCCGCGCGCCCGCCGGCCGCCGGCCGCCGCACCGCGACCGTGGAGCGTCGGTGAAAATGAACAGCACGCTATCACGTCCCGTGTACCAGGCGTTCAGAAACACGTGAAGATTCGCGGCCGAAACGAACCGCCTCGCCTGGCGCCACTATGTCGCGGCTCGGACACCGAACAAGATAAGTTTACAAATAGAATGCTTTAATTTATATTTATTTTAATATAGCTATAATAAATATTGTAGGTATATAAAGCACTTTATTAATGATGAAGCGATCAAGATAAATTTTAATTAGGTACGAAGTGCTCATAAATTATGGAATTAACCTACCTACCATGTAGAACTTTATCTACATATACAGTGTGTCCGGGATCGAATTAGCGATATTTTAGGGACATATTCTACAACTCATTACCTCTCTGAAAATACCACTTATTAGGGCCTGCCCCCCTCCCCCTCTCAGGGACAGCCATTTCAATTTTGCGTGCGTTTTTGTGGGTATGTGCGCACAAAAAATGTAATAACTCGAAAGTCTGCTGATGCACAGGTCTTTAAATACCCTTATTCGATTGGATACAATATTCTCCATCACTACATACCAAACAATAGAATAAAATGTTAAAATAACTCGATCAAAAATGCTTCGGAAAAAAAATATTTTTTCAAAAATATTGAAAACTACAAGTTTTTGCTGCATTTTGCAAAAACGAGGTCGTTAAGATTACATTGTTAAGTATTAAATCGACAGTTTTTGAGATATACAACAAAACGACATAAAAATTTTTACTGTAAGTTATTTACTTTTGGAGATATTATTATTTAAACATAACTTAACCGCGAGCGCGTAAGTTCTTATGTTATTCGAATACGGGTTTCCATCGCATACCTCGGGCGATCAGGTAATAAAAATATTGTTTTTGATTAGTCAGTGAATGAGGTTAAAACTTAGGATCAAACCCCTACTGCAACTGATTAAAAATTCGTATAAAAAATTAAAATATCTGAAATTTTATTTTGTTGTTCCTGGCGAGGAGGCGTTATGATCGCTACTTAAGTTATTACTCATTTTTGTTTGTGATTCAGGTTTGTGAATTTTGCTAGGTTTAAAGACATGCCTACTCGGTATTATTATAGCCATAAGAGAGCATTTAGATGTCAACTATTCGCCTTGGATCGGACGTGGCAGCAATTCAATGGAATGGTCACCTCATTCTCCAGACCTTACACCTTTGGACTTCTTTTTATGAGGACCTATGAAGCAGAAGGTCTTTTATATGGTACCAAATACCAGAAAAGAATTATTGGAGACGATCCTGTCCGTTGCAGATAAAATAAGATTGTATTTGGACATGATCCAACGATCCTCCCAACATGAAGCAACTAGCTAACAGAACAGAGGTGGTAATTTCGGTTTGTGGCGGAAATAACCTAGTTTTTAGGATATCTGATTTGTGTCACATACACAAATCAGAGTTATTGAATTATTGAGTTTATAACTAACAAAAATTAAATTATAAAGTTAAGATTTTTTTACCTTATTTGTAGTAAAAAAATGATAAATTTTAAATTTGGGTTCAATACTCGTAATTCATGCTTGGGGACGAAGTACTTACAATTACCAATATCTCCAGAAGTAAGTAACTTACAGTCAAAATTTTTATGTCGTTTTGTTGCTTATCTCAAAAGCTATCGATTTATTACTTTATAATGTGGTCTTAATGACCTCATTTTTGCAAAATGCAGCAAAAACTTGTAGTTTTCAATATTTTTGAAAAAATAATTTTTTTCCGAAGCATTTTTGATCGAGTTATTTTAACATTTTATTCTATTGTTTGGTATTTAGTGATGGAAAATATTGTATCCAATCGAATAAGGTCATTTGAAGACCTGTGCATCAGCAGACTTTCGAGTTATTACAATTTTTGTGCGCACATACCCACAAAAACGCACACCAAATTGAAATGGCTGTCCCTGGGAGGGGGAGGGGGGCAGGCCCTAATAAGTGGTATTTTCAGAGAGGTAATGAGTTGTAGAATATGTCCCTAAAATATCGCTAGTTCGATCCCGGACACACTGTATAGGTCGGTATAGGCAGATACGGGAATTAACCCATTATAATTATTCACCTATTTGTGATGACTGGCAAGAAATTACATGGGGCAGAAGGGCGGTTCGCCCTGGGCCTGGGGAGTGGGGAGAGGGGACCTCCAAACCTTGAGAAAATCCTCTTTTGTAAAATCCTAAATCAATAATATAATGTTATTTACTTAATTCATTGTTATTTGTGAAATTTTGGTAGGTACCCACCTACTACCTACCTACCTACCTAAGTGGTATGTGATAGGTGAAAGATCAAATGACATCACTCAGACTCACAAAACTAAACAAAACAAGCTACTTATTTTACTAATCCTAGAAAGTAGGGTAGGTTGTTCAGGCAGGTAGGTACTTATAGTCAAACTTTTAATTATCTGCAGTAATCTGACGTTTCCTAATGTCATTTCGTAAAATAATGTTGCCAACCCCATTTCTATAGTGATGTGATACGTTCAATTCATTCAATTTCATTCACAAAAGTTTCGTTCAAAGTTACTCTTTCATTATCATCATAATTTTATTTATCTATTAAGTAAATCGATGGCTCCTACGTATAAAAGCCAAATTAACAATTTTGTCATCTTGACTTTTTGTGGCAAACGCATCCTATTGGTACAATTAATTATATGAGCTTTAATTGAAAAAAAAAGTAAGAAGTACTATTTCTATTGCAATAACAGCCTATGTGTGTTGACGATATCTGTCATAGTTAACATGCTAAGTTGCTACTGCCCTTTTATAACAAAAAAAAATATATATTTTTAAAAGAATACCTACTAGTTATTCAGAAAAAAATATATTTAACATTATAATAACATATTTACATATTTTTGGAATCTACTTATAATTTTCTAGATGATTTTGACCTCCCTGGCGCAGTGGTTTTGGTCTTTTTTTTATTTATTTTTTTAATTTATTTTATTTACAATACATAATATTAATATTTTTACATTGATTACTTCGTGCTCGTAAGCGCTTATAAGTGGGAGGTCCCGGGTTCGATTCCCGGCAGGGGCAAGTTGGGATTTTATAATTTCTAAATTGTCTTTGGTTCTGTCTAAATTGTAATTGTCTGTGTAAATTGTACACATTTTCGTATTTGCCTTTTGAATCCCTTTATTTTGATACCCCACTCGAGGGTCATGAAGAAAATTTTTTTTTCAGCTCGCACAATAAAGCGCATAAAGTCCGCGATTTTGATTTTTTTTAAATTTAGGTACCCATTGACACTCGCGTCATCGAGACAAATTTAATGACGTATCATATTTTATCAAAATCCGTTGAGCCATTGATTAGTTACAAGCGGACATAGGAATGGACATACATCGTCGTCGTCGTCGACGATTCAAAAGTATATCTAAAAGTGTATTTGAATAAAAAACTTTTATTTTCTATTCTATTCTGTTTCATTTTGAATTTACCTTAATTAAAATACCTTAAATTTTACCTTAATAACTAGGACCGCTAATATATATATATATATATATATATATATATATATATATATATATATATATATAGCTAATATACTAGCGGTCTCGGCAGACGTCGTCCTGCCTGGTGACATACCAATATCAGCGCCACCTACCAAGACCCAATAGGTTAGCTGTACTTAGCGGGTAATAGTGTTTTCAAACTATCCAGGAACCCATTGAAATATACACACAAAATTTCATCCAAATCAGTCCAGCCCTTTAGGAAAAAGTACAGAAGAATTATACGGTACGGTACGGGTGAGAGAGTTCCGTATCGACAGGATGAACATTCAATGTTTGACAGTTACGAAACCCATGAACATTTTGTATGGGAAAATGTTTTTTCTTTTATTTTTTCGTCAATTTTCCAATATTTTTAACAGTTATTCTGCTATTCGGGACGAAGACAAATACAACAAATCAAAAACCATGAAAATCGGTCCAGCCGTTCTCGAGTTATAAGTGTTCGAACAAACGAGACTTTGTTTTATATATTAAAGATATAAGTATTTATATATATACTATATATATAAATATATATATGTAACTTTTGTACATAAAATATAATAATTACTTAAAATAAAAACTTTAATTTGAATAAAATAATTGAATGATTCAAATCAATCACCTGTACCCCATCCCTATTTTATTTTCGTTAAAAAGTGACAACCCACGAAACTTCACATTACTGCATACAATTAAAAGTCGAAGTATAGGTATCTATCTACCCGTTGCGTGTCGATCTTTATACCTAACTAGCGGTCCGCCCCGGCTTCGCCCGTGGTACATAATAGGTATATAGCCTATAGCACTCAGGGATCACGTACATATCTAACGGTGAAAGAATTTTTGAAATCGGTCCAGTAGTTCCTGAGATTAGCGCGTTCAAACAAACAAACTCTTCCGCTTTATTATATTTGTACCTACTACCTATAGATGCCTCTCGATATAGGTAGGCACCTACCTACCTACATAGTTTTGTTTTTTTTTGCTGGTTTTTCGCTGCCTAGATATATGGAGTGCACAGTGCACTCCACTGTAAAGAGAGGACATGGAGAGCCGATAGTGCTGTGCGATGGCCTAGCTGGGTCCACCACCACTAGGTACTAGGTACTTACAGCCCGTTTGACGTCCCACAGCTGGGCACAGGACCCTCTCTTAAATAGATAATAGGAGAGAGAGATTTGGAGCTTAGATATACCTACATCCGCAGTCAAACATTGCCCGCTAGACCAAAAAGGCAGCAGCTGGAAAAGGTGCTGTTGGTCCTGGTAAGTAGGTAGATAGGTGTCGAAGATACCTAGATGAAACTTGAGAAAAAAATCCGGCTTCTTTTTCATACGTAGATACCTAGGTACTAGATAGGTATGGGAGGAGCCCCTGAAAAATAATTCAATTCAGTTTCTAATATTCAATACTTAGTTTTGGGTCTACGTTGAACGTTCTACAACAAATACCTAATTAGGCGGACAGACGGACAGACGGACAGACAGACAGATAGACAGCAGAGTGCAGACATTAATAGGGCCCCGTTTTTACCCTTTTGGGTACGGAACCCTAAAAACCTGCAAGCCCTCGGAAAAGCCGCGCGGCGCAGGGCAGCTGCAAAACTTCCGCGTGTATGTTGAAGGCAGAGGAATCTTGGGTCGCTTGGATCTTGCCTTTTATTATTTGCCCTTTGAAAAATCGGCCCTAAAATAAAAAGCTAGCATACCTACCTAACTTATTACCTAGGTATATACCTATAACAAGCAAGCTAAACATAACTAAAAAATCAGCCAAGTGCGAGTCGGGCCTCGCTCTTTCAGGGTTCCGTACATAATTATGAACAATATAATATTTTGGGTCTAAGAAATATTTAATTTCCGAGCTAGACATCGCAACAAACCGTGAAAGAAAAACCCAAAAAAATGTTCGTTTATTTTGGTCACAGCTTATAAACTATTTAATAAATCGTTGTTTTCAGTATTTGTTGTTTAGTAAATAGAGCATATAGTACATAATATACTGAAATATCATATTCCCAACTAGTTTAGTTTTGAGATAGCCCCCGTCACAAAAATGGTCTAAAACTGACAACTTTGATGGCCTCCCATTCCCTTATTTTTTGAAATAAAAATTAAAAAAATATATAGGTATTTGTACTCTACTTAATGAGCTCTAAACAATGATACCCCACAAGCTAGGGTAAAGAAAAAATTTTTTTTCCGGCTCCTTTTTCATGTATGGGAGCCCCCCTGAAAAATAATTTAATTCAATTTCTAATTCAATATTTGACTTTGGGTTAACGTTTTACACTGAATACCAAAATTTCAGGTTTGTAACTCATTTCGTCTGCGAGCTAGAGACCTGTGACCGGCGGACAGACGGACAGACAGACAGACAGCCGAGTGACATTAATAGGGCTCCGTTTTTTACCCTTCGGGTACGGAACCCTAAAAACGAATAAGTATAGGCAATTTGAAACTCAAGAACTGCCCATCACGATCGATTTCCAATTCCATAATATGTAGGTAGCTAAGTAGGTACCTACATCAATCGCCATTCTCTTGAAAAAAAAAACTTTGGTAGGTAGGTAGATACCTAACCTAGGGTAGGTAGGTAGCCATCTAAAAGATCAAATGACATCTCACAAGACTAAACAAAACAAGCAATAAAAAGTGAAAGAAAAGCTTTATAAACAAAAGAGCGGTCCCTGGGGCCCTACGGTGGGAGTGGCGAAGGGCCGGCGCGGGGCGGGGCGCGGGGAGGCGCCGCGCCGGGCCCGCCCCGCGCGCCCCGACTACAACTGTTGATTCTGTTGCTTTGGCATGCTAAGAAACTGAGCTTTTTGTTGTTATTTGAAATGCAATCAATCATATTTTGTCTGTTTAAAAGCAGAACTTGTAAAAGCTTGTTAATTACCTACCTTGTAGGTAGGTAGGTACCTACTGCCTCGTAGGTCATAGTGGTTAGCATATTCAACTGCAGATCACGAGGTCCCGGGTTCGATTTCCGGGTCAGGCAAATTATTGTTAGGTAGGTAAGTACCTAACTACCTATTGGGTTTTTCTGTCAAGAAATTCTCAATGCCAGGCGCCAGCCCGCGGAGTTGGTAGATATACCTATAGAGTTGGCGGTGTTTCACGTTTGTTACCTATACGTCTGTGGTTTGTTATTATTGTATGTACTAGGTATCACTATCATGTGACAATTATTTGTTAAAGCCCGCCAACCCGCATTAGAGCAGCGTGGCGGGTCCAAGCTCTAAATACTTCTCTGCTAATATGAGAGAGGAGGCCTAAGTGCAACTGCTGAGTGTTTCTTGCCGGTTGCGCGGACAACATTGGGAGCGAAGCGAAACGAAACAAGGTAACCTACGTTTCGCTTCGTTCATGTCGCTTACCTATACCGCGTCTTTTCATACTTCGGTTCAGGTGTTAACCGGCGGTAAAGCCAGCGGTGCGAACTTGAGAGCTCTCATGGTCTAGAGACGTCGCTTTTCTGACGAAAGGACATAATATACCTACTTACTTAACTGACATCGAGCAAATATATGAGTCACAAGTTAAGTCACAAGATAAGCAAATCATCTTGAATTTTGAATTTTTGAAACTTCTCAGTGTGACTCGAGTCTCGACCGCGATCACTTTGTCTCGAAACCACCTCGGAACTTTTTAACGCCACGCCCATTGTAGACTCGCTCCGGTTCCCGAACTGGCGGCGCGGCGGACTACTTATAAGGCAAATCCAGTGGCGTGCACAGGGTTCGGTCGCTAACTATGGGCCTCATAAGAAAGCTCAGAGTCGCTCAGAGAGCGATGGAGAGAGCTATGCTCGGAGTTTCTCTACGCGAACAAATCAGAAATGAGAAGATCCGTAGAAGAACCAAAGTCACCGACATAGCTCAGCGGGTTGCGAAACTGAAGTGGCAATGGGCGGGGCACATAGTTCGGAGAACCGATGGACGTTGGGGTCCCAAGGTGCTGGAGTGGCGACCTCGCACCGGAAAGCGCAGTGTTGGTAGACCCCCCACTAGGAGAACCGACGACATCAAACGAGTCGCAGGGAGCCGCTGGATACAAGCGGCACAAGACCGTGGCATGTGGAAGTCCCTTCAAGAGACCTATGTCCAGCAGTGGACGTCGATCGGTTGACGACGACGACGACACAGGGTTCGAAGCCAGGGTATGCAATCGGTGTTATTAAAATTTCTACTGCTCCTTTTTTTCTTGTTTACTTACCTAATTCTTTGTCTTTCTTTGTAATTCTAAGTCTAGTTTGTTTCTTGTCTAAGCATTGGTTTTTTTAAGGTAAGCAGTGCTTTTCTGCCTTCATGAAATGCACGCCATTGGGCAAACCTAACTTAAAAGTTAAAATTTTAATTAACACTTTGGGAGCAAATTATGTGCGGTACCGACTTGAGCGAAGCGAAACGAATCTCCTTTCGTGCCGCTTCGCTCCCAATGTGGTCTGCGCTCAAGACATCTGCTTCGGGCGGGTTTTCACCCCTATAGATACGTCGCGTCGCGAGGTTGACGATTTATATTATAAGTGCACGCAGTGCTTATCTTCCCTATTACAGGTAGGTATAATACCTATATCTATTATATCTATGTTTATGTTTATTCCTTTTGAGTTTTGACAGCCACTTGATCCCGCGCAACTCTTAGCCCTCATACGCATTAGTGGTCAACCGCGTACGCGGCTGACCGCGCGGCTAGCCGCTTTTATATTTTTATATGCAACCGCTCGCATTTTGTACGCACTAAACCGCGACGAAATTCTATGAAGAGGCTAGCCGCGCGGTCAGCCGCGTACGCGGTTGACCGCTAATGCGTATGAGGGCTTACGCGAGCATTGACACATTGGGAGCGAAGCGGCACGAAAGGAAGTTTGTTTCGCTTCGCTCAAGTCGCTACCGCACATACTTCGCTCCCAAAGTGGCCTGCGCTCATGAAAATATACCTACCTGCCTACCTACCTACCCATTGTGCCTAAGCGGCACCAAAACACTAATATCGACAGAAGGCATGCGGAATCTTGGGTCTCTTGGATCTTGACTTAAACATAACATACCTACCTATAAAAAAACCTTTAAAAAAATTCCCTATCAATCCCAATCCATTTTGTTAGATCAATTGACGACTAAAGCACTTGTAGGTACACCTACTTAAAAGTTAATTATATTAAAAACTTTTCTACTTATTTTATTCTAGACACGAAAAAACAAAGTACCTATCTACCTACCCAATAGGTATACCTACCTAATGCATAAATTGTAAGCATTTGGAAAACAAAAAAAAAACAACCCGCAAAATGAAAAGAAATCTATGTACCTATACAAAACTTTAATTTTCTCGAAACTTGCTTACTTTGAGATATACCTATTACCTATATCGCTTTTGCCTTAATTAATTAATTTATTTATTTAGCACTGCATCTCGACTAAGGTAAGGTAACGCGGTGTGCTGCGTGAGCGACGAATACTACGCGACGCGACGCGATACGACGCAACGCGATTCGACTTCATAGAAAATTACAAACATGTCCACGCGACAACGTAAGGCCACATGCAGGTTCAGCTACAATATTTTCACGTCGCGTCGTATCATGTCGCGTTGTCGCGTTTGTCGCTGCCGTACACCTCGTAAGTGTCGCCGCGGGTCCAATAAACCCGACGCGAGTGCCGGGCAAAGGTGGTGGTGACGT
Organism: Melanargia galathea; assembly: GCA_920104075.1. NCBI lineage: Eukaryota > Metazoa > Arthropoda > Insecta > Lepidoptera > Nymphalidae > Melanargia > Melanargia galathea. Next base: position 7,820,082 of record OV049864.1, read on the forward strand.
CACGGGACCAGGGCAGCATAGCCTGCAAGCGGCGCGCTCGCCGCTCCGCACGGACACGCCCACTCCCTACGCCCCGTGCGCTTAGGGATTCTATTGGGAAGCTCACATTAATTGGACATTGTAACGGATGGGTGCAACGTAATCGTAAGCTTTTTTTTGTAAAGGCAGCAAAATTAAGTACCTACTTACCTACCTACCAATGCAATGGACATTTTGCAGATGTAGTGAAAACTTAGTGTAAAGCCCAAATTAGACGGGTCATTTTTTGAGATTTTTGCTTTCATTTTCGGGCCTTCATCGGTGAATTATCGAAAATGAACCGTCTAAACACCGACCGTTCATTGTTCACAGGCACTGTGTCATAGCAAATATCGTATCGTGCATCGTTCATCGTAAAATGAACGATGTACGGGGCACCATCTTATTTGAGCAAACCTTTTTTCTTTGTTAGGAATAGATAAGTAGATAGGTACTTTGTTTGTAATTGGGTGAAATTAGAAGTTTTTAAGTAAATTGGTTTCAGTGATGCCGCAATCCTAGCTACCTATTTAGGTACCTAAGTTTATACTTAAATCAATTAGGTATTTGACTAAATATTTTCACAATAGGTTAGGTAGGTAGGTAAGTAGGTACTATTCTTCCGTTTATTTTATCTACTTATTCATCATCGTCATATACCTATTACCGGCCCAATACAGGGCCGGTAATAGGTGTGTCTTCCGTATCTTGTGGAATAGTCTTACGGAATGCGAATGGTTTAAGGCTGTAGTCCACCACGCTGGCCAAGTGCGGATTGGTAGCTTGGTAGGTAGGTAAGTACTAGGTAAGGTGCGTTAGGGTAAGATCGGAGGTGGGTTAAGACCGTATGACTCAAATTTCGGACGAATTAGGGCATATTTTTAAATGCGGGCAATATTGTGTATTAGGCCATTTAATTGGGCCCCGGCCCGTGGTTCCCGCAAATCGCTCCATCACGTCGGACGTGTGCTATGCGCCATTAAATAAAACAAGGTAATTTTCGTAATTTTTTCGTCAATCCGGTCTTCAACTTTTATTTTTATCTGTCTTTTTTAGCGAAGATATAGCTTTTTTTGTAATTATTTTGCCTGGATAGTTAGTTTTATGATGCCACAAAGAGATTAATTTGATCCAAATAGAGCTAACATTGATGTTGGCGAAGATCCGGTGTACCCCCTCGCAAGTGAAGATTGGATGAAAATTTTCCGATCTTTGCAAGTTTCAAATAAGGCAGTGATAGTCAAACTTTTATTAAGTATTCATAAATGTTTCTTCCGTACGAGGTTTCTTTCGCTATTGCTTTTACTGAGTAAAAGTAAGATTCCAAAACGGATTAACAGTAAGATTAATTAATCGGACTAATAGTAAGATTCCAAAGTAGAGTTAAAACACAAATTTTGCGCCTTAATAGCTCAATCTGGTACGAGTACTTTTCATAGATCGTTAATAACAAGATACAATATGTGACCATTTAAAAAAAAAAGTTTATTGAAAGTTGGTTACTATAATTACTTATCTAACAAGCATGAACTAGGCTAATAAGTACCATTAATGAAAAAAAAATTAACTTTACATTGCTAATCATTTCTTAGTTTTTATAGTTGTCTAAAGTTTTATCCAAAGGCAAACCAGGGACCGTAGTAATTCAGTTTCCTTTTCCAAATATCTGATATCCTGGTCCACTTAGTCACATTTGCTTTACTTCATCAAGTTCTATGTACCTTATTTATATAGTAACTTTATTCCGATTCTAATTGACTCTTTTATGCCTACTCCCTTCCTGGTTATAATAAGACATGCGCCTGCTACACGTACATGAACTTGTACACACAATAAATTTAACAATTGAATAGGTACTTACTACACCAGGCTTCCCCACTGGGCACCGGCAAATGCATCCGATCTTTACCGTTTTACTTACTTTGTGGCATGCCAAAGTTTGAGAACCACAAAATCACAATTTTTTTACATCAGGGGTAAGTTCGCATGGCATAAAACCAAAAATGAAAGAATCGATTGGAACATTTTTGTTTCTAGTCATTTATAATTCATATTCAAATATGTTTTAGAATAGAAAAGACCGAATGGGGAATGTGGTATGAAAGAGCCAAGTTTTGAAAGAGCCACTATGAATTACGCGGTAGTTTTCATACGAATGATTCATGAATTATAATTTTAAGATAGCTATACTGACTAGATGTCACCCACAAACATTTGACACTTCATCGAAAATAAATGGCGTCGCTGCAACGTACTGAAGATTTCGTCGTCAAAAAGTAAGTTTTTGAGTACATTTTATTTGTTTTTTGACGTCTACAACTACCAATCTAGCAGTAATATGATTACACTATAACTTTATGGATACTATGGCCTTACAATAGCATATTTATTTTTTCGTGTAAAGTTTTGATTTCGTACTACTTTTTGAGACTACATTTCTTAGGAGAATATGTTTTGAAAGAGCTGGGCTACTGTGCTATGAAAAAGCTGGCTCTTTCATAACTGGCTTTTTCAAAACCTATATTTCATTACAAGATAAAACCTATATTTATTAATTATATGAATAATTACATTATTTTTTTAACCGACTACCAAAAAGAAGATATTCTCAATTCGGCGCGTAATTTTTTCTATGTATGCACACCGATTTCTCTGAGTTTTCTGCACTGATTTAGGTACGTAATTTTTTTGTTTATCATTAGAAAAATTTGCTAGATGGTCTTATCTAAAAAAAAATTGACTCCAACTCCTCAATCAGACAGACTGACGGGTATAATAATTATAAGGAAATGAAGAAATTATTGAGCAACGTTCCCTTACTTCAACATGCTTATACAAACAAAAATTATTTTTTATACTTTGTAGTGACGTTTGAAGTAGAGGTTATCAATAGAATTTTTATTATAAAATTTAATCAAAATAGACGTTTTTTTACTTTAGGTACACCTAACAATTTGAAAGAGCTAAAAAGAAGCGTAAAAGACCTGCAGCATCTATGATTGAGGAAGCTGTAAGTGAAGTGATCAAGATATGACAACCTTTAAATAAAATTGCCCTTTTCTTTAATCTTTTACGAGCTTATTTAGCTAAGAATAGATAGTATAGAAAGTGAAAATTATACTAAGTAAAAGCAAACAAGAATGAATGGTATCAGTGCAAAATTTGTAGCGGTTGAGCACATGAATCCTGTGACGTAAAAGGGAGATTGCTTTATTTTTGCAATTTTTTTTATTCATTTAAATTTGATTTTTGTTTTGAATTCTGTATTCAATTGTTTTTGATTTTGAAATCTTTATTAATTAATATCTTCTATAATATAATAAAACTGTAACAGATCCAATTCTGTACATTGAAGATATTTTGAAAATTTTTATTGGAGGGCACTCTATAATCGATACTGAAGCCAAAACTGCAATTTTTTTCATTTTTGTCTGTCTGTCTGTCTGTCTGTCTGTCTGTCTGTCTGTCTGTCTGTCTGTCTGTATCTTGGCCGCGCATCACGCTGAAACTACTGAACGGATTCGAATGAAACTTGGTACGATTTGAGTTTATACTCCGAGGTAGGACATAGGATACTTTTTATCCTGAAATTCAGCACGGTTCCCTTGGGAGAGGGGATGAAAGTTAAAACGTGTATTTAGCTGTAATTCATTAACGCGTTGTTCAATTTCACTCATTCTTTTTTTGTTAGAAAGGTAGTACTTTATATATTGTCCCGTAAATATTTCAAGGTCATAGGTTTTTTAGTTCTGAAAAGATAGACATTACAACCCTGAGTATTGGGTTCAAATAACTTGGGTCCCGGATCTTTGAACGTACGGCTTATTTTAAACTGGTGTGCGTTTAAATTTATGTTTGTTGGTCTGTCTATTTGTTCCAGCTAATCTTCGAAACGGCTGGATCGATTTTAATGGAACTTTCAATGTTATAAGGAGTAACTTAGGCTACATTTAGTTTAGGTACATAAAAGAATTATGGGATCCGATCCGATCCTATATAAAAACCTATATCCACGCGAAAGAAGTTGCGGGGGTCATCTAGTACTTAATATTTTTAATGAACACGACATTAGTCCTTGAAGAGAATGTAGATAGTTGGCAGTTATTGGTCTCAAATAGAGAATTTTGTGATTTTCTTAACAGTTTATCTAAAAATTGCATTCTAAATACATTTATAATAATAATAATAAATATCCTCAATAATATATTCGTTAATTTACATTCTAAGTCTTGTAATAATAACTTGGCTCTTTCAAAACTTTGGTTGGCTCTTTCAATGCCCATAAGTTATGAAAGAGCCGAATTTCATATTTTTTATAAATAGCTAGAAATCCATGAATATTGTTGATTTTGGAAAATGCTCAATGCTATTACGTACATAAAGAAATAGACAATATGATATTATACAAGTTTTATTATTTTCTTATTTCCTTATATCTTTTTTGTCCCCTTTTTTAAAACTGGCTCTTTCATGCCACATTCCCCCTATTCCTTATTAAGACTTTGTTCTCCAAGCACTAGAAGTGACTTTAAATTTATGTCCGGTCATACCCCTTGGCGGCCAATTCTTAATCATGGTCATAAAAAAAATTGTGTTGACTTTGCATACGTAAAAAACAAAAACCGTTGAGTTTACATAAACAAACTATTTTCAGAGCTAAACTACGTTTCACCATTAACCGTTTACGATATAGGTATTACATTAATATAAGATGTATGGATTTCGAGAAAAAAAATTTTTTGCGACACTCTTCCAACTAGTCGAAAATCCGTCCGGTATTACCCCAACGCACCTTACATCACACGCCTTCGGGCTTCGAGAACGTTATGGAGAACTCAGGCGTGCAGGTTTCCTCAACGATGCTATTTTTCACCGTTAGAGCAAGTGATATTTAGGTAATAGCTTAAAACGCACTTAACTCGATAACAAAGAATTCCACTCGATAAGTTAAGGTGCGTGCAGGAAATCAAACTCGCGGTCCCACCTAGAGGGGGGCCGACGTCTTAACCACTAAGCTATCACCACTATCTATCACTATTAGTACCTAATTTAATACTGTAGGTAGATAGGTACCTACCTATATAGAAAAAAACAGCGAATAAAATGCAATCATCTGTGACCGCATTTCTAAGGGGAATAAAAATAATAGGACCATCTCTTATAAATATGTACAATTCAAGACGCGTAAAGGAAGTAAACTGTCAATAAGCGGCCATTGATGTAGGTACCTACAAGTTGACTTGACCGAGCTTTAATTACGGACTGTCTCCATATAGGGAATGATTGATTGATTCCAGAAGGTAAAGAATGTAGAGCCGATATTATATTGAATGGTGTGGGAATGATAGCCGTTTACGGATTCATAATGTGCATCAATCGATTAATGATTATGTGGATTTATACTTTTTGTTATTCTCAGTTATATAGTCCGTTCGGTAACATAGTGTCGGTACAGGCGCAGGTGCTCTTAGTATTCTGCTTTTATTTTTATTTATTTTTCTGTTTGTAATTTTTTTTCTATTCTAACAGAATCTTCGAATAGCCTGCCAATCCGCACTTGGCCAGCGTGGTAGACTATGGTTAAAATCCTTCTCATTTTGAGAGAAGACCCGTGTTCATGATAATATTATAGGTAGGTATTTTATGTTTATGGTTATATTGTAATAAAATACGAATTTAAAAAAATATTAAAAGGAAAGGGAATTTTAATAAAAAATTATGAGGTATAAAACGCCAAAACCCCTTGTGTCTGTACACGTCGCGCGGCATGCTTTGAAGTCACGGCGGCGTCATTGGCAAAACACCGCGCGGCGGAGGCGGCAAGACACAAAATAGGCGACCGTAAGAAAATGAACAGACTATATCTGCGGCATTGGAAAATTTTAGATAGGTAGGTACATCCTTTTATTTACATCGTGTAGGGGAGACCGGGGATAGTTGACTATAGGGGTAGGTAGATTAACTGCCAAAAACTCGTCAGCAGTACAAGTGTTGCGTTATCCGATCACAGCCGAATATTACCCTCCGCGCCCCGCTCAGTCGTCCGAAGCACCATAATACTGTCACTCATAATTTTCGAGCAATGACACGTTTTTCATTTATTAATCACATAAGTAATATTTTGATACCGTACATTTTTTGATCTGTGTGCTTAGTCTAAATCGGAGCACTCGAAAACGAACTCGAAAACTATTGATCGATTTCAGAGTAAAATAGACCTAAAATAGCTTGTATTAAGGTTTGAGTTCGCCAATACATTCAGCATTGTTCGAATGCTGAATGTATTGGCGAACTCAAACCTTAATGCAAGCCATTTTAGGTCTATTTTACTCTGAAATCGATCAATAGTTTTCGAGTTCGTTTTCGAGTGCTCCGATTTAGACTAAGCACACTGATGTCTACACGTTTTATGTGAAACATTTTTCTATTAGTCCTAGCCTTTGATGAGTGCATATTTATCATAATTCATATCTTATTTTACAACTTGGTGGCAATGTTTAGTTTAGCCATGCGATCAAAATAAAAAATGGCGTTTGGGGCAGGTAGACCAATTTTTTTCGGGGCTGGTTGAATATTCATTCAAATCATTCAAATCATTCGGCGATATCAAATTACGGCTTACAACCATATGCGTATTGATATTTTATACATAACCAGAATGCAACCATAGGATTCTGCTCATATATACATTGTAATGCAATATTTAATTTTTTTATTACAATATATACACGAATTTTGTACTACTCATGTATATTTCGTAACGTGAATGCGCGCCTGCATCTTTCTAATTAATACAAGAGACCCGGTCCCGGTCGACGGAGCTCCGCTTAGCCGGACTCCTTTTTCTGGGTGGTTTAAAAATAAATAACAACGAAGGGGATGGCTAACCTAACCTATCCGAGTCGGAGTGCCCCAAGTCCCGAGCTCGCTTCGCTCGCTCTTGGACTCTAAGTTCTCTGTGACTGTTTTTTCCTGCATCAAACCTCTAAAAAATAAATAATTACTGGTTATTATTAGTTTGTCTGCGTACTAGCACTGTATATTATTGAACAAACTAGTTACTTAGGCAATTACAAAGTACTTATACATACCCTGGCTCCAAACCCTGGGCACGCCACTGAGTATTTGCATACTACTCTTGTATACATTGTAATCACAAATTTAAAAATTGCATTACAATGTACTTATAAATGAACAGATTCATATGGTTGCATTTTGGGTACGTATAGAATGTAAATTATACGCCAACCGTACATGTACTTAATAGAGTACATAATAATAGTTCTTTGCGTCTCATTTTATTAGAGATGGCTTCGTATGATATGAAGGTGATGTTAATTCATCTGGCTGGGTGAAAGAGGAAAACTTGTTGGTTGTTTTTTAATAAAGGGCTCAATTATATTAAAAATGTTTAATTATTTCACCATCTCATGATTTGACTCTTATTTGTATGTACCAATAAGAGTCATTATGTACTTACTTATGCAAGTCAACTTACCCCTGGCATATGATCTACCTACCCCGGACCAGGGGTAGATTGACTAAGATTTTCTGTTTTGTAAAATGTATTATATCTTCACCATTATACTACACTAAGAACTAGATATTCCATATTATATTAGATTAATAGTTGTTCTATCAATTAATGTGGTTTTCTTGTCTATTTATATTAAAACACAAAAAATATGTAATGTTTAGTAAAAAGTTAGTCAACTATCCCCGGTCTCCCCTACTTATTAATAAGCTTATAATCGTTCTCTTTTGAAATCACATCATTTGCCCGCGCCTTGATTCGGGCGGAATTACCTAAAGTCTTCATTTTCTTCCGGTCGCCTTTTGTGTCTCGCCGCCTCCGCCGCGCGGTGTTTTGCCAAAGACACCGCCGTGACTTCAAAGCATGCCGCGCGGCGTGTACAGGCACAAAGGGTTTTGGCGTTTTATACCTACTCATATTTTTTTATTAAAATTCTCTTTCCTTTTTATATTTTTTTATATTCATATTTTATTACAATATAACCATAAACATAAAATATAATATTATCATGAACACGGGTCTTCTCTCAAAATGAGAAGGATTTTAACCATAGTCTACCACGCTGGCCAGTGCGGATTGGCAGACTATTCGGGATTCTGTTAGAATAGAAAAAAAATTACAAACAGAAAAAAAGTAATAAAAATAAAAGCAGAATACTAAGAGCACCTGCGCCTGTACCGACACTAAGTTACCGAACGAACTATACCGACACTGTGTTACAACACATACATTAAAATCGCAATCAAACGGCTAGTTCTGTTTTTTTTTTATTATATTATTAGGACCACTACCAGTTGTCTAAATTCAATTTTGCAGCTTCCAAAGACCTGTGCTAACTTTACAGCACTCGAAAAACCGCGAAATTTTTGCTCTCTTTTTGGTTTTTTCAATATAGTCCTAAACTGTGCGTTTCTAAAAAAATATGTTCTATACTTTTTTAAAGTAGATTAAAATTGCTACAATTTAAGATTAGAGCCAGCTCTTTAAATTAAATATTTACTCAGATACAGCTGTCCAAAAATTGACAATTAATTCCAAAAAAGTGAAATTTTACGGTTTCGTCAATTTTAAACCCCGATATCGGGGAAAATACTCATTTTACGGGTATCCTCCAGATCATATTATGTAAAGTCCTTGACGTTATTCCTAGACCTGTGGTCCTAATTACCCGTACCTACGATCAATACCATGACTGAAATACGATCGATGTAATGAAATATATCGATACGATTTTGTTGCTCGATGAAAATTTACTACCCCTACTGCGAATTACGATCATGCGATGACTTGCGGGCTTCAACTAGGACACTTAGGGGATTCTTTAGTTTGATTCGATCGTGCGATGACTTACGGGCTTCGACTAGGATACTTAGGGGATTCTTTAGTTTGATTCGATCGTGCGATGACTTGCGGGCTTCGACTAGGACACTTAGGGGATTCTTTAGTTTGATTCGATCGTGCGATGACTTGCGGGCTTCGACTAGGACACTTAGGGGATTCTTTAGTTTGATTCGATCGTGCGATGACTTGCGGGCTTCGACTAGGACACTTAGGGGATTCTTTAGTTTGATTCGATCGTGCGATGACTTGCGGGCTTCGACTAGGACACTTAGGGGATTCTTTAGTTTGATTCGATCGTGCGATGACTTGCGGGCTTCGACTAGGACACTTAGGGGATTCTTTAGTTTGATTCGATCGTGCGATGACTTGCGGGCTTCAACTGGGACACTTAGGGGATTCTTTAGTTTGATTCGATCGTGCGATGACTTGCGGGCTTCGACTAGGACACTTAGGGGATTCTTTAGTTTGATTCGATCGTGCAATGACTTGCGGGCTTCGGCCTTCGACTAGGACACTTAGGGGATTCTTTAGTTTGATTCGATCGTGCGATGACTTGCGGGCTTCGACTAGGACACTTAGGGGATTCTTTAGTTTGATTCAATGGTGCGATGACTTGCGGGCTTCGACTAGGACACTTAGGGGATTCTTTAGTTTGATTCGATCGTGCGATGACTTGCGGGCTTCGACTAGGACACTTAGGAGATTCTTTAGTTTGATTCGATCGTGCGATGACTTGCGGGCTTCGACTAGGACACTTAGGGGATTCTTTAGTTTGATTCGATCGTGCGATGACTTGCGGGCTTCGACTAGGACACTTAGGGGATTCTTTAGTTTGATTCGATCGTGCGATGACTTGCGGGCTTCGACTAGGACACTTAGGGGATTCTTTAGTTTGATTCGATCGTGCGATGACTTGCGGGCTTCGACTAGGACACTTAGGGGATTCTTTAGTTTGATTCGATCGTGCGATGACTTGCGGGCTTCAACTGGGACACTTAGGGGATTCTTTAGTTTGATTCGATCGTGCGATGACTTGCGGGCTTCGACTAGGACACTTAGGGGATTCTTTAGTTTGATTCGATCGTGCAATGACTTGCGGGCTTCGGCCTTCGACTAGGACACTTAGGGGATTCTTTAGTTTGATTCGATCGTGCGATGACTTGCGGGCTTCAACTAGGACACTTAGGGGATTCTTTAGTTTGATTCAATCGTGCGATGACTTGCGGGCTTCGACTAGGACACTTAGGGGATTTTTTAGTTTGATTCGATCGTGCGATGCGTTGCGGGCTTCAACTGGGACACTTAGGGGATTCTTTAGTATGATTCGATCGTGCGATGACTTGCGGGCTTCAACTAGGACACTTAGGGGATTCTTTAGTTTGATTCGATCGTGCGATGACTTGCGGGCTTCAACTGGGACACTTAGGGGATTCTTTAGTTTGATTCGATCGTGCGATGACTTGCGGGTTTCAACTAGGACACTTAGGGGATTCTTTAGTTTGATTCGATCGTGCGATGACTTGCGGGCTTCAACTGGGACACTTAGGGGATTCTTTAGTTTGATTCGATCGTGCAATGACTTGCGGGCTTCAACTGGGACACTTAGGGGATTCTTTAGTTTGATTCGATCGTGCGATGACTTGCGGGTTTCAACTGGTTTAATTCGGTCGTGCGACGAAATCGATCATATTGGTCGCACGATCGCTAGCCAGTTAAGGCGATACCACATGAGTTTTACCAAGCAGACGCAATTTTTTTAATGTGCTGTGTTATTCCACGCCAGTCGGCTCTTCAGTAATCACAAGTTTTTAAGATGTTGATCAGGGCGTTAGTATGAGCTTGGGGTTGTCGTTTCAACCGTTGGAAGTCCACACAGGATGACCAAACAAGAAGAAAAAGTCAACGGTGCACAACGTCATGGCCCATGATGATCATTCAAAAAGGCCTATCTTCAATATTGAAAACGATTATTATGGAAAATGAATGACTGGGTAAGGGGCCATCCATAAATGACGTCACACGTTGAGGGGGTGGGGAGGGGGGTCGACGAATTGTGACATTGTGTGACAAGGGGGAGGGAGAGGCCCTAAAAGTGATGTCACATTTAAACGAAATAGGCAGACCTAGGTAAGTAGGTATAAACTATTTAAAAAAATGTATTACAAACTGCTGTTTTAATTCAATGTTTAGATGTAAAATTGCAAAATATGTGACATGACACTAGGGAGGGGGTCTCATAAATGTAACCAGCTGTGACAGGGGGGGGGTCGGGGGAGGGTAATAAGGTGATATTCGTATGACGTGTCTAAGTAATTTATGGATGGCCCCTAAGTAGGTAGGTAGGTAAGTACTTAGCCGAAATTCTTCCAAAACAAGAGAGTAGATACGTGTGCGCCAAGCGACATCTGATCATTGCTTTATATCATCATAATATTATTATTGAATCTACCCATTGTAGTCAAGCCGATACTTACATAAAAAAGAAACTATGCAAAATGCTCTTCACGACCTGTAGGAATTTGCGCGTCTACCTTCAAACACTCAAACAACCTGCCAAGCCCAATTCAAAGAGGAAAAGACGGGGTGTGTCTAGGAACGAAACGCGTGCACGTGAATCTATTAACCAGTCAAGGTGACTGGATCGATGAAAACGGCCATGCGCCGCGGCCTCGGGACCACGTGGCCGTCAACAGATGGCGGTACGCGTCACTACGCACGCGTCATATTATTGAACGCACGCACACAATCATCACATTCCAACGCTCCACGCACACACACAAATCCTGACATAAATCATATGCCGCTCGTTTCCAACCATACTACCGTACCACAGAATATAACCAGAAGGGAAGCTACCTAAGAACGTCCAAAATTTATACCTATTCTGATAGGGTTGTCACCTGTTGCATGTGAAAAATTATGGGTAAAAATAAAAATATTATATACTAGTATATATTATGTATAGTAAGATATGTAGTGATGATTGGAATAAAATGTTTTTTAGTGAAATAAATGAATTAAGTAAGTACCTAGTTACTTAGGTAGGTAGTAGGTACCTACTAAAAGTAAGTGTGATAGCAGATGCGTAGATATCCCTAGTGACAATACCTAGATACTTACTTACTTTAGTAAATTGAATGAATTAAGTACCTAGTTGCTTAGGTAGGTAGTAACTAGTAAGTACCTACTAAAAGTAAGTGTAATAATAGCACATGCGTATATATCCCTAGTGATAGTAGGTACCTAGATACTTACTTTAGTAAAATAAATGAATTAAATACCTAGTTACTTAGGTACGTAGTAGGTACTTACTAAAAGTAAGTGTGATAGCACATGCGTAGGTATCCCTAGTGACAGTACCTAGATTACCTAGATACTTACTTACTTTAGTAAATTGAATGAATTAAGTACCTAGTTACTTAGGTAGGTAGTGACTAGTAAGTACCTACTAAAAGTAAGTGTAATAATAGCACATGCGTATATATCCCTAGTGATAGTAGGTACCTAGATACTTTAGTAAAATAAATGAATTAAATACCTAGTTACTTAGGTAGGTAGTACCACCTTGACTGTCTCGTTGGTCTAGCGGTTAGCACGTTCGACTGTGGATCACGAGGTCCTGGGTTCGATTCCCGGGTCGGGCCAAAAAAAATGAGGTATTGGGTTTTTCTGTCAAGAAATTCTCAGTGCCAGCCCGGAGTTGGAAGTTGGCGGTGTTAGATACACCCCCGTGCCTCGGAGAGCACGTAAAGCCGTCGGTCCTGAGCCTAATCTCTCTCCGGTCGTGTCGCATTGGCGTCCCATCGAACTATGAGAGTGAGGGAATAGAGAGTGCACCTGTGTATGCGCACACACTTGTGCACTATAATATCTCCTGCGCAGATGGCTAGTCTCTGCCTCGGTTGAGATTGGCCGCCGTGGCCGAAATTCGGTCAGGACATTAGTAGGTACCTACTAAAAGTAAGTGTGCACATGCGTAGGTATCCCTAGTGACAGTACCTAGATACTTACTTACTTTAGTAAATTGAATGAATTAAGTACCTAGGTACTTAGATAGGTACCTTAGATAGGCCCATCGAAATGGTCCATTGTGTACAGGAGCTATTTTAACTTACCTGGCAATGTTTTACCTAATTCAATTGAGTAGAATCTGATTTCCGTACCAGTGGTAGAGTCTTGACATAATATCATAAGTGGCACATGCTATCCTACAATAAATAAATTAATTTCATTTCAATTAATTTCATTTCATTAATTTTTTGTGTAGATAATCATATTATGTAAAGGTAGGTATACTTACTTCACTTGATCTCTAGGGTACAAAAAAAAAGAAATATCCTTATTTTTTATAGTGGAACTTAAACATACTGTACAATACTGAGGCATATTTGTCTAAACACAACACTTGATTTTTTATAAGTATAATTTACACTATTTTAAGTACACAATGTCTAAACTCTCGCCAATAACTCTCGCTAATAATTTAATGCGCACGCGACACGACCACACGACAGCCTTGACGTTATTCCACTAACTGTTCACTAGCGAGCGTCCGTGACAGCTCGTGTGTGCGTGCGCGGCGCTATGTGTGAGTGTGTTTACTGCGGGACGTTCTTAGGTAGCTTCCCTTCTGGTTATATTCTGTGACCGTACGCTTCGAATTACGCTTGCGACGGGTAATGACGCAAGCGGTTCACGTCATCCCATTATCTGCCCTATTTCACTCGTCATAAAGTAGGTGTTTGATCGAGACGGTGATTGATAAGCGTCGCAGAAGTGGTTGAGTGAACTAAATGGCTCGTCGCGGGCAGACGTCAATTACCAACTTCATCTGGCCAACGTTTTGAAGGCTTGTACGAGAACTACGAGTAATGGCTTTACTCTAGCGGCACGCTATGATGGCCGGTTTGACGTTTGTCCGCTCATGAAGTTCCGTATTAATTGATAACGACTTTGAAGGAAATAATTGTATTACTTTATTGACGATAGTGATGTGCAGAGATTCATAAATTTTATCGAATGTAGTTTTAGGTTTAGGACTCAAAATTTATTTATTAAATTGATTTCTTAAATGTATACAAGTGTAGAAAAATCAGTTTGCACCATTTAAGGGGTGAATGTACTTGTGAATATGAACAATTTTCACTATGTGGACAAACCTCTGAAATCGCAAAAAAATATCAATAAATTTTTAAAAATGGAATCTAATACGATCGTCACATAGGATCGCTGGCTAGCACAACTACTACCTCCGGCAAACTCGCGTCAATGCTCAATGCAAAACAAAGCAGTTTCGAATTGACGTTGCTTCGAAAAGTATAAACTGTCAGTGCAATGCGATTGTGATATAGTTTTGACCTGGCTTTGGATTTCAAATAATGATACTGCATTACTGTTGACCCTTGCTCGTTAATTTGGACTCTGTTCAAGCCCTTTGTTGTGGATTTCGTCGATATGACCGAACGTACGCAGAGAACTGTTCTAAATAGTCAGACACGTGAGTTCGTAATACGCCTTCGTAACTATTTCGATCGTGAAGCTCAAAATGGAGGGCCAATTTTACCTATAACGTCAGTGGTTGAACGCGTAGCTGATGCGCTTAATATTGGACAACGAACTGTTAGACGGATAACTAAAAAAAATATGGCGAGACTGGCACAGAAGAAAATAAACTTCACACACCAAAAAAGAGAAAACGAGCAAAACCAGTCGTAGGCATCGATAGCTTTGATGCCGATGCTATCCGAAGACATGTTTACGGCTACTATTTACAGAAGGAGTATCCAACAAGAAAAAAGTTGGTGCATTCACTGAAGGAAGCTGGATTATTCTTCGGTGGGGAAAGTTCTTTAACGAAGATTTTGAAGACCATTGGATTTCGATACAAAAAATGTAACAAACGCAAAATATTGATGGAAAGATTTGATATAGCGATGGCAAGGTATACTTTTTTACGGCAAGTGAAAGAAATCAAAAATTGGCAAAATGTTGTGTTCTTGGATGAAACATGGCTTAATGCTAACCATACTGTAGGCCGTTCTTGGAACGATGACACAGCAGCATCTACTTCCAAAGTTCCTGTAGGAAAAGGATCGCGACTTATAATTTGTCACGCCGGAACCATCAACGGGTTTGTCGAAGGTTCTCTCATGGCTTTTGCGTCAAAAACCACTGGAGACTATCATGAAGACATGAATGGAGAAAAGTTTACTGAATGGTTTACCTCAATGTTGTGTAGCCTCCCTGAACCATCTATTATAATTATGGACAACGCCCCATACCACTCGATGCAAATTGACAAGCCACCTGCCCAATCCCAAAAGAAAGCTGATATCGTCGCATGGCTTCGTAAAAATGGCGTAGATGCAAACATGAATATGTTAAAAGCGGAATTAGTACGTCTTTTAAAAGAAAACAAACCAACCAAGATCCGATACGTCATTGACGAAATAGCATTAGAACATGGGCACAGAGTTATACGGTTACCGCCTTACCATTGTGAGTATAATGCGATTGAGTTGGTGTGGGCTCAAATTAAGGGATATGCTGCAAGACACAATACAGAACCCCCATTTACCACAAAAAAAATGCTAAAATTATTAGAAGAAGCTTGTGAACATGTGACTAAAGGAGACTGGGAAAAGGTTGTGAATAGAACTGTTAAATTAATAAGGGAAGATTATGAAAGAGATGTGAAAATAGATAATATTATAGAAAACGAACATATAATTATTAATGTATGTGATGATAGCAGTGACGACAGTGAAAATAGTAGTATGGACGAATCTGATTAATTATGGCCTTTTGTGGCACCTTTTTTGGTATCTTTTGTATTCATATGTTTCTTGTGTGCATATAAAGTATGTATATTCATTTTCGTTCAAATATTCAGTTCGTTCAAATAAATTAAATAAACATATACATTTTTGTTTTATTAAACCTATTTAATCAGGTACAAAAACAAAACTTAATTGTTTTTTGTTCGAGAATAAATTGACATTCCACATCACTATTGTAATGTGTCAAACCGGCCATCATAGCGTGCCGCTAGTATAGTTTGAGTTAAGTGCACGAAATGACTTCATTGTCAAAGTGCCTCTCTGTAGTCTGTACTCTGTAGGTACCTACATACTGAACGTTTGAACTTTGAATACGGTAGTCGGTAATTTTAGTTTTAATACTTCTAAATAGGTACATTACTGAGTGGGTATTTGACATGATAGTTTTTAGGGTTCCGTACCTCAAAAGGTAAAAAAGGAACCCTTATAAGATCACTTTCTTGTCCGTCTGTCCGTCTGTCTATCCGTGTGTCACCACCGATTTTCTCAGGAACGGGTGGACCTAGCAAGTTGAAATTTATACCAGATACTAGAGTCTATGGTCCCTATTAGGTGTATAAAAATTAAGGTCCTGAGTCCACACAATAAAAAGATATAGGCAAATTTAGATTTTCACGAAAACTTGTAAGTACCAAAATTTACCCTAATTTTCAACTTTTTTTATATTTCGGAATTTTCCCTTTACTTGATCTGTAAGACCTTGCTTTTGACCAAAATTGACAAATCTAGGTCAACCGGAAGTACCCTATATAGGTTTTGGGTCGAAAACCTAAATGGTAGTTCCAGTTGACCTAGAATTACGAAATTTGGCAAAAAGCCAGGTAAAGGACAAATAAAGGAAAAATTCCAATAACTAAAAAAAGTTGGAAAATAAAGGGTGTCCCCATACATAGATACATACATAGTTGAGCCAATTAAGATAGACCTCTGAGTTGTATGAGTGCTCATTAGAGGCCTAGCTTAATTAGCACCTTACCTTTTAAGACAAACTAATGAAAAACAGATTGTAATTATACTTCTGGAGTACGGAACCCTCGGTGCGCGAGTCTGACTCGCACTTGACCGGTTTATTTTATAAATAGTACATGATAACTATTTACCTATATTAACCAGCTTCTCAATAATTTTTTGAAGGTGAATTTTAATTCTTATTTTCATCGCCATCATCTACCTACTCATGTTATTTTAATCTATCCAACTTTGGACTCATTCGACAACACGAGACCATTACATTAATGTCTGGCTTGCTAATAATACTTAAAATCCTTTATTTTGATAAACCCACATAAATGTCAGATGGAAAATGAGAAAGACATCATAAAAATGTTGAACGGAAAAATAATAATTTATTAATAGAGCGCGTATATTTTCAGATATCAAAGAGATTTAAAAACGGGGGCAACTTTCAGGGATGGCAGGCGCTGTGGGTGAAAGGAACAAAGAACAGAAAATGTAATTTGCGTCTGCAATTTTTCCTCCCATCATCATTACAAAGGAGTCTTTATTGTGGATAAAGTTCGAGTCTGCAAAGTTTGCGCTGTTTGGAATTTTACGACATTGAAACAAAGTTCGTACTTTGGTAATTGGCAAGGGGATAATTATTTTCATCTCGAATATAATAGCTAAAGAGTTGGTGGCAATTTTGGTAGGATTAATGATTAGCTCGTCGATGAGATTGATGGTTGAGTAAGGTAAGCAACGTGCTAACGTTTAGCTAGCTATTTTTCGATAAAACTACCTACATTTGAAATGAAAAATAGAAATAACAGTCCTAAATGATTTGCTCTTACTCGGCATTTTATTTCATATACCTATTAGATACTAGCTGCGAATTCGTCCGCGTGGATATAGGTTTTTTAAAAATCTCGTGGGAAGTCTTTGATTTTCCGGGATAAAAAGTAGCTTATGTGTTAATCTAGGGTATAATCTATATCCATTCCAAATTTCAGCCAAATCCATCGAGTAGTTTTTGCGTGATTGAGTAACAAACATCCAAACATCCACACTTTCACATTTATAATTGATGATTAAACGAACTTACCTTAAGTGAAGTTCTATCATAATTATACGAAGGCTTTGTCTGAAGAGATTAGAACACTATGTAGTAACACGATCCGTCTGGCCATTCATACACTGTAGTTGAGAAACACATTTAAAATAAAATAAAATAAAAATTCAAAACATTTTCCATGCCGAAGTTGTACTTCTCATTCGGGCAACACCGATCGCCATATTCATTTAGTTTAGAGTACTAGGTACTTTTTTTTTTTTTTTTTTTACTAATTCACACCGGGTGTCTGAAAAGAAGAAAGGGTGGGAGGGAGCTAATCTCTTCAGACAAAGCCTTCGTATAATTATGATAGAACTTCACTTAAGGTAAGTTCGTTTAATCATCAATTATACTTTGCTTTGTCTTCGAGATTAGAACACTATGTAGATCTTTAGAGCTGTGATATTTGTGAAAAAAAAAATATATATATTGTTAGAAACAGAAGTGGAAATTCATTTAAAAAAATAACAATTTGTTGATAACAAACCAAATACGTTTTTATTTCACAAAATAATTAACAATTGGAACAAAATTACCACAAACAGTTTAAAAGTGAAAATTAAATAATCGAACCAATACGAAGACAGACCACGTCGATGTTTACACCACAAGTGCCGGCAGCAGAATAATCATGGCGCTAGTGTGAGGTCTGCTTTTATAGACAATCTTAGGTACATAGCGGAAATATCCTAACACGGCCTCTCCTGACTACGCGGCGTCCTCGTCCGCCGTCATAGCCAGAAGAGTCACGAGATCTTCTCTGCCGAGGCTCGCAGCTGGTGCCGCGACGCTGGCAGCGTGCGGTGCGCGAGGAGAGGCCGACGGGGAGCTCGCAGAGTCGAGCGATGCCTCTGCCCCTGGCGCGGAGTAGTCTGAGGTGCAGAAGAGGGACCCGCACCCAGGTCAACTGTTTCATCGTTTTGCTGAAATGAATTTCGTTAAAACACAATCCCACTGTTCTAAATGGGAACAAAATATTTAAGCAGTTCGAAATTCGAATTAGATGAGCCATTTAGTTCTTATGGGGTGTCCCTATCACCTAGAAGAGGTGAAACCTTTCAACCTATGAGACGTCTCAAAAACCTAGCGCGCGCACCCATGGACCGCGTCCATGTGAGCTAGTTCAGCACACCACCACCCGGCGTGGGCAGCGGTCACCGAACCAGCTCCGACCGCCTGACTCGGGCCACGGTCACTGAACCAGCTATCAGACCACCTGACTCGGGCCTCGGTCACTGGTCCAGTCGCTCGAAGTAAAACCACCAGCAGACTGCCAGACTCAGGCTCAGTCGCTGAACCCACCCATGGACCGCGTCCATGTGAGCTAGTTCAGCACACCACCACCCGGCGTGGGCAGCGGTCACCGAACCAGCTCAGACCGCCTGACTCGGGCCACGGTCACTGAACCAGCTATCAGACCACCTGACTCGGGCCTCGGTCACTGGTCCAGTCGCTCGAAGTAAAACCACCAGCAGACTGCCAGACTCAGGCTCAGTCGCTGAACCCACCCATGGACCGCGTCCATGTGAGCTAGTTCAGCACACCACCACCCGGCGTGGGCAGCGGTCACCGAACCAGCTCAGACCGCCTGACTCGGGCCACGGTCACTGAACCAGCTATCAGACCACCTGACTCGGGCCTCGGTCACTGGTCCAGTCGCTCGAAGTAAAACCACCAGCAGACTGCCAGACTCAGGCTCAGTCGCTGAACCCGTAGCTCACAGGGAAAACCAGCAGAGCTGCCAGACTCAGGCACAGACACTCCAGTTAACCCAAGCCACCGCAGAGAGTTGAACTTCCCTTGAGGAGCGAGGCATTAACGTGATTTGTTTAATCATAGGACAAAAATAGATGCGTGTCAGTCAGTAAGTATTGAAGTACGTAAGGGAAAGAGAGTAGGCCTTTTAATTAGGAGAGTGGGTGCTATGATTAAGAAAACCACGACTTTTGTCCTCACCACCACAAAGTAGCCAACTGACCGCACTTACACCCGAAGAATGCAACGCACACGTTCGGCCACTGCTCTCACAGCAGTGGGCACTGCAGCCACGCAGAAGGCGGCTCACGGCTAGGCGCCAGGCGGGCGCCTCAGCCAGCAGCCACGCCGAAAGCACAGCAAGGCGCCGGGGCAGCCAGCAGCCACGCTGAAAGCGCAGCAAGGCGCCGAGGCAGCCAACAGCCACACCGAAGGCGCAGCGAGGCGCCGAGGCAGCCAGCAGCCATGCCAAAGGCGGCTCACGGCGAGGCGCCAGGCGGGCGCTTCAGCCAGCAGACACCCCAAAGGCGCAGCAAGGCGCCGAGGCAGCCAGCAGCCACGCCGAAGGCGGCTCACGGCGAGGCGCCAGGCGGGCGCTTCGGCCAGCAGACACGCAGAAGGTGCAGCAAAGCGCCGGGGCAGCCAGCAGCCACGCCGAAAGCGCAGCAAGGCGCCGAGGCAGCCAACAGCCACGCCGAAGGCGGCTCACGGCGAGGCGCCAGGCGGGCGCTGCGGCCCACAGCCACAGGCGGCGCACGGCGAGATGCCAGGCGGGCGCTTCAGCCAACAGCCGCGCAGAAGGCGCAGCAAGGCGCCGGGGCAGCCAGCAGCCACGCCGAAAGCGCAGCAAGGCGCCGAGGCAGCCAACAGCCACGCCGAAGGCGGCTCACGGCGAGGCGCCAGGCGGGCGCTTCAGCCAACAGCCGCGCAGAAGGCGCAGCGAGGCGCCGAGGCAGCCAGCAGCCACACCGAAGGCGCAGCGAGGCGCCGAGGCAGCCAGCAGCTACACCGAAGGCGCAGCGAGGCGCCGCAGCCAGCAGCCACGCCGAAGGCGGCTCACGGCGAGGCGCCAGGCGGGCGCTTCAGCCAACAGCCGCGCAGAAGGCGCAGCGAGGCGAGATGCCGTGGCGGACGCTGCGGCCAGCAGCCCACAGTAGGCGGCTCACGGTGTGGCGCCAGGCGGGCGCTGCGGCCCACAGCCACAGGCGACGCACGGCGAGATGCCGTGGCGGACGCTGCGGCCGGCAGCCCACAGTAGGCGGCCCACGATGTGGCGCCAGGCGGGCGCTGCGGCCCACAGCTACAGGCGGCGCACGGCGAGATGCCGTGGCGGACGCTGCGGCCGGCAGCCCACAGTAGGCGGCCCACGATGTGGCGCCAGGCGGGCGCTGCGGCCCACAGCCACAGGCGGCGCACGGCGAGATGCCGTGGCGGACGCTGCGGCCGGCAGCCCACAGTAGGCGGCCCACGGTGTGGCGCCAGGCGGGCGCTGCGGCCCACAGCCACAGGCGGCGCACGGCGAGATGCCGTGGCGGACGCTGCGGCCGGCAGCCCACAATAGGCGGCCCACGGTGTGGCGCCAGGCGGGCGCTGCGGCCCACAGCTACAGGCGACGCACGGCGAGATGCCGTGGCGGACGCTGCGCGGCTAGCAGCCTCGCAAGTGGCTGTTCTTTAAGTACCTGCAATCTTACTATTAGTTAGTGGTGTCTCGGCCTCACCTGACCTTGACTGACAAATCTCCCCAAATACTCGACTTCAATCGTCACGAAGGTTAGTGAAAAGTTGGCAAGGGATACCGGTCACTCGCAGTGAATTCGTTCAATATGGACAATAGTAAACCGCGCTGACTATCGACGGTACCCACATGTTTTCAATCATTCACATACTGAGCACAAGAATCTATCCGAATGCATTATCAGATCTTCAATGAGACCCTTGATGATGCGCAGACGCAACAATGTTCGCCTAGCGTAGTCGAAAATATACCTATGTAAGAAATTTTTGCCGAGTTTGTATTCATGACTTCGTATAAAATATAAGCGTAGTCTACCTACTTAGTACTTACGCTACGCGGGCACAAAGGTTTAAATTCCTCAACGAAATTTTGCCATGAACGATCAGTCGTCGCTCTCGAAACAAGTTGAAACTTGCGACAAACACCCATGATCGTTCCAACCGTTTGAATGTTTTGCTCGTTCTACTTCCTCGCACCAATTATCAAAATCATGCAGCGATGGGTCAAAAATAGACACAAAATAGTCATGGGAACTTGATTTCAAAGATTTGATTGCATTAACTAAATTTTGTGCGGAGGTAAGCGCGGAAACGGGCATTCTTTTTGTACGGTCATAACGTCGTCTAAACTGTTTACACTCGCGGGAATATTATTCGCGTTTATTGCGGGTAGGCACGGAAATATTTCGGAGATTTCACTATTTGCATCAACCGCTACGGCAGTTAAACCTTTTTCAACAGATCGCGATGCGTTATTTTTTTCTATCGCGGCGATCCGATTCATAACCGAGTTTAGTATCTGAGTAAAACGCGGATATCTAAATCGTTCGCGATTCAGACGGAGTAAGCGCGCGATTTCGTGACCTACGGCCACGCCCTGTCTCACATCGACGTGCTCTGTTTCGCAAACTTCGACGTCGATCACAATTCACAAATACGATCGCGGTCTCGGTACCCGCGATCCCACAGTTACACGAACACAAACACCAACAAATTCAGAAAAATTCACAGTTAAAATCTTGTTCCAATCGAAATAAATTAATGCTTGTCAGTGGATGGTTTTTGACTCTAATGGGCTAATGAATACGAATCCCACTTCTGATGTTAGAAACAGAAGTGGAAATTCATTTAAAAAAATAACAATTTGTTGATAACAAACCAAATACGTTTTTATTTCACAAAATAATTAACAATTGGAACAAAATTACCACAAACAGTTTAAAAGTGAAAATTAAATAATCGAACCAATACGAAGACAGACCACGTCGATGTTTACACCACAAGTGCCGGCAGCAGAATAATCATGGCGCTAGTGTGAGGTCTGCTTTTATAGACAATCTTAGGTACATAGCGGAAATATCCTAACAATATAATATGTATATTAAGTATACATATATGTGATTATATATACTTGTATTTTTATATAATCAATTAAGATATAAAAAGAAATATAATGGCTTAATCTTAAGCAATAAATAGTAAGTCAGAAATTGACTTAACTTAGGTATATTTCAAACAAAAAACATGTTTAATGTTTTGTTGTACGAATTACGATTTTAAAATAAACATGGCAAAATCATAGCTTGATATCACAAATTTTTGATAAAAAACGTGCGAATAGAGGGGATGAATCTGACCATTTAGCAATTTTGCGTTTATGTATAAGGTCAATATTGACTGTGTTTTATATGCGGTAGAAGTGGAGGCATGAAGCATGCCTGACACGTGCATGTTGCAATTATTAGTATTTATTCCACTTTTTTTATTCCAACTTTTTTTATTTAAAACTTCCTTAATCCAAAGACTGATTAATTGAGAAGAAATAAAACTGGTTTATATAGGCTTTTGAAACTTATAAACAGTTGAACAGGATTTCTTATAGAGTTCTTTCTATTAAACACATCTAATGCACTTGATGCTATAATGTATCTACCGGGCATATTTCTGGCTTTCCTTTGTAAAGAGGTATAATTAAGAAGGTTTGAAAAGAGCCAGGTCGCTTAATTCTGGATTTTTTGAAATAATAATTTTATCATTTGCGTTAATTTCAATATTGAGTAGGTAGGTACTTTCATTTTATACTCGAGATGTGCACTTTAGGTATGTACTGAAATAAGAGTTTTCCAATTTTTTGTTTTTAAATTTTTCATACTAATTTCATTATCAGCTTTCCAAAAATAATTAATTACAATTGAAAGATTCCAAGTGATATATATAGATATAGATGGCAAAGATGGCCGAAGACGGTAGATAAGGCGGATTTCTATTAAACTCTTTAAACTTTGTTTAAAGTACCTAACTACTATAATGAATTTCAGTATGAAACATTTCAATTAAGAAACTAATTACATAGGCAACTAAAGCTTTATATACCTAAGCATAAATACCTATTATGATTTTTACAGAAAAATTTAAAGCAATGCAATATTGCTTAACAGAATTATCCGATATTGATGCACACATGATGTATAATCATCGATGTGTCTAATGCACTTCATGGGATATTTCTTCGTGAAAATGCTGCGCGGCTAAAAGCGTGACTTTGTGTTGCAATTGGTTGCTAGGAAAAAGTAACAATACGTTTGTATTGCTTCCAAGTTATTATGAGATAAACTTTAGAAAAAGAGGGAACCACGGCTCAGTGGGCCAGAAGGGCACAACTATGCACTATGCCTTCAGCTTTGTCTAAAATAATTTCACGAATCATTTTTAAAATTATGGATATTGGTGATAAAGCATAATAATTTAATTTTCCCAATTTAAAGTAAAAGAGTTTACTGCTAAGGCTCCTGGATCTCTATGCCAAGAGATACTATGCATCGCATTTTTTTTTTTTTTTTTATTTGGCCTAGTAGCAAATAAATCTACTTCTGCTTTACCAAAGAGTTGTACAATTTTTACTGAAGGCATGGTCAGTTAGTTCCCACTGGATACCGGGGTGCGATCGTCGCTTTTTTGCGCCCTTTACTTCATAATCTTGTAAGACGCGTAGACAGTTGTCTTTGCTTCCATAGCTTCTTGCAGTGAGAAAAGGAAAAAATAGCACGCCATCCATTTAGTTTACATACGGAATGGCAGTAGTATTGTCTGTGCGAAGAAGTATTTCATATTTCTTAACCAACTTTGAAAAAGGAGGAGGTAGGTACTCAATTCGTCGGTTCGGTTCAGTTTCCGATTACTCAAAGATTCTTACACCGATATGACAAAAATTCTTCTTTTGTTTGAAAGGGTTTACTTTCCAGATACCATGGTCATCAGGTCAGGATCTGATGATGGGAGCCTGGAGAAATTGAGGGAGCGCTTCAATGGTATAATGAAGTCGGTTTTGATTTTTACTGAAATATAACTTGTTTAGACTCTTTGCGAAGAACCGTATACCGAAATGTACTGCCAATAGATATCTCTATCTGTAAATAGTTGATGTGCATATTTTTCTCATCTTCCCACATTTTGTGCCCCATCCTGTTGCACTGGCATCAGAAAAGATTTCTAGCATATGTAGGAATTATTTCTAATAGGGTTGTTGACTGAACTCCCAATATGTGTTAGGCATCATACGAAATCATTTATTAAATATTTGGGAATAGACGTCATATAATTATAACTGTCATATTTTCAAGACCTAGATGTTTACATCGTTCAATTTTCTTGGTGTACTTAGGTACCATGATATGTACAGCAACCCATATTGAACGGCGCGGCGGGGAAGTATGAGGTAAGAATGCCTGGTAATCGAACAAACTGCCTTATTATTGTAGTCTACATAAGTAGTTTTAATTTTATAAAATTTATAACTAGGTAATATTTATACTTTCATAAAACTATGAAGATCCTTTTTTCACTAGGTAGAGCGATGTGAAAAATATTGATGTCAATTATAAAATCATAAATATTTATATCTGGTTAAATATCAACGAACTTTTCTCATAGGTACATAGTTACCTAACTATGAAACCTAATGATATTTTGAAGATATTATCTATTGTGTGACTGCATTCAGTTGACAAGCGTAGATATGAGTCAGCAATTATACAAATGTCATCCCAACAAATATCTAGATGAGATATACTATATCCCAAAGACCAAAGTAAGGATAGGTATTACTGGTTTCATTAACTTCTTAAAAAACCACAGGAGCTATGTTCAGTCCGAAAGGAAGGACATTGAATTCGTACCTATACCTACTTTGTTATTATAAGTATTGAAACGTAGATATTTTTTGAATTCATCATTAATAGATAATAAAAAATAAGCATCGTTTAAATCAATTACATAATATACTTATACATATCTACTTGGAATAAATTTTTCGAAATTAATTTTAAAGTTGTTCGTAAGTCCTCCATTTTAAAGTAGGTTGATAATTATATAAAATTTAGTAATTTATTCTAAAGAATAAATCGCTCTTGCCATTCGGCTTAGGTGCAAGAAAAATATTTGGCATATTAAGCACATGGTATGCATAATGAATTTAACAATTCATTAATGGCCCTTTGAAAATTCATTAATTTCCTCCTGAGAGGAGTTTCTGGAGGACGGACTGGGTAAAATTTTGTTTCGCCGCTGTGAAAAAAGGTATTTTACAATCATTTTTAATTCACGATAAAAGAGTGAAAATGACTTCATTATTAGTGATGAGGCGCCACCTGTCATATAACGCAGATAGTCCAACGGTATAAGATAATATATACCTATCGTACCTCGCCTTTGTGTGCGGCGCGG
The DNA here is from genome assembly GCA_920104075.1 of Melanargia galathea. Classification (NCBI taxonomy): domain Eukaryota; kingdom Metazoa; phylum Arthropoda; class Insecta; order Lepidoptera; family Nymphalidae; genus Melanargia; species Melanargia galathea. Next base: position 7,846,077 of record OV049864.1, read on the forward strand.
CGCGGTGGTGGCGGCGCGGATGAGCTAGGTACTTGCGAGGCTGTTGCGCTGCAGGCACTGCTCCCGTCGGTCTCGCCAGTGGAAGCGGAGCTTACACATTTAAAGACCGAGATACAAGAATATAATAATGTTACAAAACTCCGGCGAGACATAAGACTCGACAAACTGGAAGTCCAAAAGAGCTTGGCTGCGTCTAATATAAAAGTTTTATGACGTCAGTCATGTAATCAAAGTAAAAATGCATTAATTTGCGTTAACGTTGTCAATGCTTGTGTTGGTTCTGTACATTGTTTACTTCAATGACTAAGTCCTTTTTTAACCAAAACATCGGACAGTGCAGACTTTTATTTCTGGATTTAAATTGGGAAACCCAATCTTAAAGCAGCTTTCTGGTGAGAAATATTTTTCAAGGAAATCTTTTGGAAGACCCGAAGTAGTGGCAGTATGTTCCTAACGGACAGCTGGTTCGATATATCGCAGAAGTTGAGGGTAGGTAAATCGAGAATAGTTTCCATAATCGGTTGGTCTCATTCCGAGGATGACGATTAAATGATATTCATCATAGGTACCCTCTATGCTGTCCGTGATTACGGTCACACTTTGCGTCAATTACTTAACGTAGTTAAGTCGCTTGTAACAAAGACACAGGCTCATAACCTGAGCTCAAACATGTTGACGTGAAGGTATTATCCTTAAGAGATAAACTCATCACTTTTTGTACTAATTAATACAAAGGAAATAGTCTTAAAAACTATACTCAATGTATATTGTTGTGAAGGTAACACTCTCGATTGAAGTGTACTCAACACTTAATAATTAAACTGGATTCTCACTTAGGTATATTTCCTATGAAATATTTACTGAAATAATACAAAGGAAATAGTCTTAAAAACTATACTCAATGTATATTGTTGTGAAGGTAACACTCTCTGTTGAAGTGTACTCAACACTTAATAATTTGTATTTCCTATGAAATATTTACTGAAATAATATTTAGACCTACCTTCTTAAAATGACAATACCGTATTAGAATTGTCTGAAGATTAGTCCCATAATTTCCAAGCAGGTTTTTGTATCCTTTTTTCCAGTTTCTTTAATTTTTGCAGGAGATAAGTATTCGTCACTGTCTTTATTTTTGCGTTTAGGCATAATTAACACTCACTTTTACTACGAGCTTAAGAATATCGTGTTGAACGGCCGAGCACTAGAACGCGAATGAATATGGCGATCGGTGTTGCCCGAATGAGAAGTACAACTTCGGCATGGAAAATGTTTTGAATTTTTATTTTATTTTATTTTAAATGTGTTTCTCAACTACAGTGTATGAATGGCCAGACGGATCGTGTTACTACATAGTGTTCTAATCTCGAAGACAAAGCAAAGTATAATATTAGTAGGATAGGTAGATTATGGAAAAAACCAGTTGCCATGCTACACGAACTATTTAAAAAAAACAATTAATTACTCATTCAGGCAGAGAGATAGAAGTTTGGCACAAGGATTTATAAGTAGGTAGGTAATTCTTAAGTATGGATAAAGTGCCAGACTCGAGCAGGTCCAGCGTCAGCTGTTTTTTATTTTATTTATTTACGTAAAAATAAAAACTCAGCGACATGGACAGTGGTATGCCAGTAATTGATTGAAGGCCTCACTAAATATCAATAATAACTGGCACGCGAGCTAATAATGCTTTCATTTTTTCTGCCTTCTGCTCCCCCACTATTAGTGATCATCCATTTCGCGTTTCTGAAATTTCCTGTAACTTCTTTTACACGTCAGTAGTATTTTAGGCCGCATGATTGTTCCAGTATCGAATTGATTGAAGGCATCAAGGTCTCACTTATATCAATCAATATCTGGCACGCGAGCTAATATAATGCTTTCATTTTTTCTGTCTTTTGCTCCCTATCTATTAGTGATCATTCAAAGTTTTATTTCGCGATTCTGAAATTTCCTTGTAACTTGTTTTACATGTCAATAGTATTTAGGCCGAGTTTGTTCCCGATTTCACTGAATAGAAACAAAATAGATCTTTGCCTATTAGACAAGAGGAGTTAAAAAAAGTCCGGTGCGCCAAGAATGCCCGTTATCAATTTTACGACATTAAAAGAAAATTAATTACAGGCTAGGGGGACCGGATATATAATTTAAATAAACTAACTACCTAACTATAATCGAACTATGGTTTATTCGAAAAATTGACGATTAGGTAGTAACTAGTAATCAGTAGATCCAAAGTAGGTAAGTTGGGTTTATTTATCTTTAGCTACCTAAAATAAATTCAATAAATAAAAATTTCAATTATTTTAGTTTGATTGATTACGGCTTAAATAAAATATAATCAAAGTTGCCCCAACAAAAACTAAGAATGAACGCAAACGAAATTCGAAGCAACGAACGGTAGGTAGGTATATTGAATATCCCTTCTCAATTTTGTAAGAAAATTCTTAGAAAGAGAACATTGCAGAAGGAAGAAAGAAAAAAAAATGTCCATTAAATAATTAGAATCGAGGCGACAAATGCTCAATCGAAACTGGTGACAAGTACTAGGGCGGCAGTACGATGGAAGAGTTCTGTCGCACGCGGCGACTCTTGTCTGTCCTACTCGTGACTTGAAGGCCGGGAATGTCACTTGACTCCGCGCGGTTTTGTTTTTTTATTTATTTGAAAACGCCTGATTCTTCTATCGAAAAGTAAATCATATTTTACGATTATGTAATTGCTTCATTTTCGAATTTAGAATTTGACTGTGCGGCGGACTGTCCATGATGGTAATGTTTTTTTTTTCAATTTTTTTTTTCTTTTAAATTTTAATTGAATGAAGTTTCTATATAAAAGAACCCAATGCTTATTAGGTAGTTCAGATGTTATCTACCTACTTAGGTGCCTACTAAAAATTAGTCATTTTATGATTGAGTTCTCGGAAACCCGTGAATTGTACCGAGAGGGGACTGTGCCCTGTGGGTGGGCGTTCTACAATATTCTCGATGGGCGGTAATTTATTGACGCAGTTTTATGGTTATTTACTCGAAACATTATTTATTTAAACGGATTGGATTAATAAAATTAAGGTTATATTTCGTAAAGTTCACCGATAAGATTAGTCAATACAAGAATAATATGTCAAAAGGTAGGTAGATAACTACTTATAAAACGTACAAAAATGTCTAGAGGTTAAAAATTAAAATTCTGCTTACAAATAAATAAAATTGAATTGTGTGATTCTGAAATAACCAACTCACTTTTATTAACTTTAAGATTATTACTTACCTACCTATTAGATATTATTTCAACGTTAGCATAACCTGACACTCATGTTTTTAACATTAATTTTATCCGTCTTTCTGTTTGAATGGGCTAATCTTCGGGATAGCTGAATCGATTTTGACGGGATTTTCACAGGCAGGTAGAGGATTATACAAGGAGTTATCTAGGCTACATTTTATCCCGGAAATAGGTAGGTTTCGTTAAAAAATATAAACTGTCGATATTTTTTAACGAAACCCTACCTATCTATTTCCGGGATCCATCCGGGAACAATAGAGCCTAACCTCTGTAACATTTGAAAGAGAGATAGCTTGCACCCAGATATGCTACTGCTAGTAGCTACTGCTAGTAGATACAAGCTAAGTACTAGGTATTTATCCACGGAAATATTTGGCACAAAGATCCCATAGGGTACCTACCTATACGGGTCAAAATCACCAAGGATGGCGAATTTGCAAATGTGAACTTTTGTAAAAATTATCACGTCTTGGAAATCCAAAAAATAGCTTACAATGTACACAATATTATCAATAACTACGCTGTAAAAGAAGCGCGCAAAATATAGACATTTTATTTTTTTATCCAGGATTTCAGAGAGACAGGGAGTAAATATTAAATAACATCGTTCCGTGAACGTATTTTAAAACTCAAATATTTTTGTCAAAAAGATAACTATGATAAAGCTTAGTTTGGAAGTACGGTACCAAAATAGACATTAAATAAAATATAATCACATATGTAGTATGTACCCTACATTATCTTGTGTTCTCTTATTTTAATAAAATGTGACATTTATGAAGCACATCTTAAAAATTCCTAGACAAAAGTTCTGTTTATTTATCAATGATTAGGTTTGAATGTTTAATTGTTTTTTTACAGATAATTGTATGTTATGGTATTTATTTTTAATAATAAATAAATCAACTATGTTTTGTCTTGAATTAAATAATAATACTTTTGTTGCGTTCCCTTAAATGACGAAACGTTCCCTGAATGATCGCGACGTTCACAATGTTTACAAGAACATTTCCTAAATGAGACAGATAACTAATTTTAGTCTAAAAGAAACATCAAATGTATAAGTATGAACTTTATTTTGAGTTGAAATTCTTAAATTTTCATCAAATATTTTAAAGTAATAATAAAACCTATGCTACAAATTTTGGTATTTTGCTTGGCTATATAGTGCGATATGCTTTGCTTCAGATTTACGTTTTATCGAACGTGGCGTGTCATTGTTCATGTTTTCTTCTTCTGATTGAGTATTATTTATTATATTTATAGAATTATTTTTCTGCTGCCTGTATTTTTTCAGGATTTTTTTCCACAGAGCTCTTTGCTTGCGCAGAGAACAGAAAGCGAGAATCTTTCTGTCCTATAATTTATAGATTTTGTTTTATTTGTTGCCTTCTTTTCTCGATAATATACTATATTACTACCAATTATACTGTTATTTAAACAAAACACTGTTTTAGATAGAAAAACAACAAAAAAACTCCATCTTTTGAAAAATCAGCTTAGATTACGTTTTCTAAGCGAGAGTGAAAAATTTTAAGTAATTCCAATCACTACCTACTATAATTTATGAATTTAATCATTTAATTAATGTTTTACGAAATAAAAGTACTTAAAAGTAAAATCTTAAGAAAAACGTCATTTCGGGAACGTTCCCGAAATGATTTTTCACCGCTTCGTAATATTTTAAATATTCGTAGACAATCTTGGACCACAATATACAACACTAGCGGAAATAAAACAGCATTATTTAATGGAATTAAGACTAATTATCTTTACTTATTGTTATGTTAATAATTTTGAGGCGTTCCCGTTCTGATGTTCTATTGATGTACGGTACCAAAATACACAATTGAAATAATCCTAATATGAAAATATTATTGAAAACTGCCATAAAACAACCGAAAGCTGTGTATATCGAGAGATTCAATCGTGTAACTGCACAATAGCCCCTCTCTTGACTTAATTTTGCACAATTTTTGAAAAAATCCACCACGTTCCACGATCCACGATCCACGTATCCGATCTGATCCACGTCCACGATCTGACCTACAAACTGTCGGACAAAGTTATACGTAAGATAAATGTAAAGTTACTTACATGTCCTTTTATTTGTAACTAGATGATGCCCACGGCTTCGCCCGTGTGGATTTAGGTTTTTAAAAATCCCGTGGGGACTTTTGATTTTCCAGAACAAAAAGTAGCCTATCTGTAGTAACCTGTCACCAAAACGGAAAAATTCCTTGGGATCCCCACGATCGGAATGTAATTACTTCAGCAGATCCTTACAGCATCAGGGTTGAGGAGTTGAATATGTACCTACTCGAGTTCATTCAACGATAAAGTCTTTAATTGGTACCCCCAATATCTATTTAAATAACCGACAGTTCCTAAATCCCATTAGTTTTGGGGATCAGTTCCCCTACAGCATCAGGATTGAGGAGTTGGAATCCAAGTTTTTTGTAGGACAGTGTCGCAATGTGTTTCTATCGATTAAAAAAAAATTACGCAAATCGGTTCAGAAATCTCGGAGATATCGGTGTACATAGGTAGAAAAACACAACTCCTCCTTTTTTGAAAGTCGGTTAAAAAAGTAGCCTATGTTACTCCCTGGTTAATTCTCTACTTGTATGTGAAAGTCCCGTCAAAATCGGTTCAGCCGTTCCGAAGATTAGCCCGTTCAAACAGACAGACAGACAGACAGACAGACAGACAGACAAAAATTTTAAAAACGTGTGATTCGGTTATAGTACCGTTCAAATAACCATATGAGCTTAATATGAGGTAGTTATTTCAATATTACAGACAGACACTTCAATTTTATTTATTAGTATAGATTAGTATAGATTGTGAATACAAGTGTATCAAGTATGATTCAAGATTTTATTTTTAAATCAGTATTTTAATGTTTTGTGAACATTTCAAAATACGGAAATGCGTATTGGGACGCGTTCCCAATTGACATTTTCACTAGTTTTATGAGGAAAAAAAAATGTGTTAACATAATTTTGCAAAAAACAATGAAGGATTTAGATAAAATTAACTAAATCTGATAATTACAAATAATTGTCACCCAATTATTTCAAAGCTTTATTAGGTAAAATTGTGTCAGAACCAAATTTCCCACCTTGGTGATTTTGACCCATACCTACCTTAGTTACAAAGAGCCAGACAGAGAAAAAGATCCAAAAACGTCAGTTTGGGTTGGGTTCAAATAATCAAACCTATAAGCATATCTAATGTTACTAAGAATTAAGTACCTATGACCATAATATTACTAGACGAGCGGATACCCGCGACTTCGTTCGCGTGGATATTGATTTTAATAATCCCGTGTGAATCATTTTGTTTTTCCTAAGCTCCTTTGAGCTTATACCTTGCTAAAAACTGTAAAAAGTTCACTGGCGGATGTTTAGGTACATCAAAATGTAAACATCCGCCAGTGAAAGTTCCATCAAAATCGGTCCAGCCTTTCAGAGATTAGCCAGTAGTCTTTAAAGTATCTACTTTCTAACAAAAAAAGAATGAATGAAATCGGACCACCCGTTAACGAATTACAGCTATGTACACATTTTGCCTTTCATCCCCTCTCCCAAGGGAACCGTGCTCAATTTCGGGATAAAAAGTATCCTATATATGTTACTCCATAGTATGAACTTAAATCATGCCGAGTTTCATTTCAATCCATTCAGTAGTTTTTACGTGATGCGCGCACAAACATACAGACAAACAGATAAACAGACAAACAGATAAACAGATAAACAGACAAACAGACAAACAGACAAAAATTTCAAAAATACCTTTTTTACGTTCTATTACTTATCCCTAACATCCCCCAGTTATTATTTTGCAAAAATCTTCAATGTACAGATACGGCAATTCTACGATTTTATTATATGTATAGAAGATATAGATAGATATAGAAGAAGATATAGAAGATATTTTATTTAGGTAGATATGTATTTCGAAATCACAGACTGACACATTATTTGTATTAAAGATTCTGTGGCAAAGTTGAGGTATGATCTACATAATTTAGACAGGTCGTTATCGCTATTCCTAAATAGGTATGTACCTACTACCTAACCTATCTATCTAAACAAAACAACCAGCGAGAAATAAGAAACACAGATTATCCTCCAAACACGTAAGAAAGTCTCCTAAGCCCCATTGTTGAAGTTATCGAAATCTTTTACGCAACCAACAGCACAAACATTGGCCACAACAACATCTGCCGTTTTCTCAGCACAGTGACGTGCGTCCCCTAATCTCCTTCGAACGCACAAAGGGGCCATGCGGCTGCTAGAGAGGGACAGCTATATACGAAACGGTGAAGGAGCGAAAGAGACACGACCAGACCGGAACATTACACAAGAGCGTTTCGGTTGACGGGTCCCGAACAAAATGAATGGCTCAGAAGCCGATTAAAATGCGCCGTAACATCGGAATGAATGAACATAATAAAAAAAGGTTTAATTGCGTAACATGAGGCCGTCGGGATGTTGGAACGGTGTTGACAATATCAGGAGCTTGGAGGTGGGATTTCGTTGGGTAAACATCTGCGTGGTAATAATGATGACAACAGAGAAAACGTTTAAAAACTTCCAAACACGGACTGGAAGTAGGTAGCACGGGACTCAGAGGTACGTCTTAAAACTTGCTCTATAGCTGTGGCTGTGCTCTATAGTCTATAGACTATAGATCACTGAAAATAAAGTATTAGCGAAATCAAGGTAGGTAAGTAGGAAGGTATGGTTACACAGTACACTTATACCTACCAGCCCTAGAGAGAAGACATGCAAGCTATTTGTGTTCCCATCAAAAAAAAAAACTTAAGAAGACATCCACACGAGTTTCGTTGAGCACCCCGGATTTACGACAAATTGTGACAGTCCCATGACAGTCCCAACAAAATACCGAATGCAATAACTGTTCTCCCACATACCAACCGTATGTGTGCAAAAGTACTGTCACGGATACGTCAGTACATAATAATTCAATGGTCACGGATGCCTCGTGATCAACCCATTACCGGCTCACTACAGAGCACGGGTCTCCTCTCAGAGTGAGAAGGGGTTTGGCCATAGTCTACCACGCTGGCCAAGCGGATTGGCAGACTTCACACACCTTTGAGAACGTTATGGAGAACTCTCAGGCATGCAGGTTTCCTCACGATGTTTTCCTTCACCGTTAAAGCAAGTGATATTTAAATACTTAAAACGCACATAACTCCGAAAAGTTAGAGGTGCGTGCCCGGGATCGAACCCACGACCTTCGATTAGAAGTCGGTCGTCCTAACCACTAGGCTACCATAGCTTTTTACGGATGTAATGGGGTAAAAAGGGTAATTTTAACGTCGCAAGTATAATATCGAGCGAACCTTCGCGAATGATTTGCATTTCGTTCGCTATCCATGGTGGCATCATCTCAGTTGTCATCCACTCTGTGACAATCTTCAATCTCTCGATCATCAAAAAGTTTCAGTAAAAAAAAAGTTCTCATCTACCATTGGGTACCTGTTCTCGGTGAGAAAGCCAATGCTAACTCGTACTCTTTTTAACCCCCGACGCAAAAACGACGGGGTGTTATAAGTTTGACATGTCTGTGTGTATGTGTCTGTCTGTTCCCCTGTGGCGCTCAAACGGGTGGACCGATTTGAATGCGGTTTTTTTGTTTGAAAGGTGAATTAGTCAAGAGTGTTGTTAGCTATATTTGATGACAATCGGTCCAAGATGGCCGCCGTCACAAAATGGCGAATGTCGGGGGTTTTTTAAATTTTTAATTTATCCATCTTCTAGATATCTACCCCCAACACAAAGTTGTCAAAAAAAGATATTGGTAAAATGCTTCCAGGTAAGACTTTGGCGTTTGCATCATCTAGTGTTGTAAAAGACTCGAATCTAGTCTTAATTTTGATTCGACTTGAGTCTCCTACTTTAGATTTCTGGACTCCATTTCACTCAAAGGACTCATGACTAGTGAGACTTATCGTCGTGAGTTTTAAAAAATCGAGTCACGAAATGAAGACAAAAAGACTCAAGTGTTTTACAACACATAATTATAGGCATCACCAGATTAAAACAAACAAATCTAATGATAAACAAATGAAACAGAAACAGAACTAAATGAGTTGATCAAAACAATAATTTGCAGGACTAATCATCGCATGATCGCTACCAGACAGCTGAATACCAAAAAAAACAAGGAGGGATGATGATGCCGATAACAGTTAACACCTACACTATACTGTGATTTTTAATTCCGTGGAATTCTGACGTTTCGTAATGTTACCAGAGATAAAACAATTCCCACAAAAAAGATAAAAATTTCAAAACTTATCTATGTAAATAAAAATCAACTGCCGCATTTAGATATGATAAATGCCTGACATACATTTCATGGTGACAATTTCATTCGAGTTCCATTTTTGAATAAATTTTTTCAACGTGCTTCTTTTGTTTTCTATTGCTGTTAGTGTGTACTTTTTAGTTTCCACTATTGGTGTTTTCTATTTTAGGGCGAAACGACTAATATTATTACGTGGCATATGGCTTTTTATGATGACTGGGAATTAAAATAGTTTGTGGTGAAATCGAACTTCGTAGATGTTAACCCTGTTCTCCATACAAATAACTCATCTGTAAATGACAATGACAGCTGTCAGAATTCCACGGAATTAAAAGTCAGAGTATAGGTAGGGCGTTATCTTGAACAATCGTCGTAGACGTCCACTGAGGGACACAGTTTTCTTGCAAGGATCGACAGACACAGGACACAGAACATTATTTTGTGTCTTTGTGTCCAGCCGTCCAGCGGTTGCCAGCGCCTCGCTTGAGATCGTTCATCCGCCTTGTGTCGGGTAATCCAACGCTGCAGCCTTGGAACTGCCTGAAATCCAAACGTCCATTGGTTGTTCGGGCTATGTGCCTCTTCATGCGACTCGATGAGCTATTTCGGTATCTAACTCTGGTTCTTCTACGGAGCCCTAGATCCCCTAATCCTTTTATTTGATCCCGCAGAAATACTCCGAGCATATATGTATAAAATATCTTCGACCGTTGAGTGACCCTGAGTGTTCTTTCGAGGCCCATAGTTAATGACCTGCATTTTTCGAAACATGTCTGGCTTTTTTATGAGAATAGCGGGCAACCGAGCAAGCGGGTCGCCTGATGTTAAGTGATTACCGACACCCATGAACATTAGCAGCACCTGAGGAACCACTAATGCGTTGCCGGCTTTTGAGGAAGGGGACTGGCTCTTCAGCTCGCTGCCGGATGCTTTGCGGCAGATTACGGCTAAAGTGTGGTCGCTATAGCCAGGCGGATTTGGGGTAGAATCCTATCACAAAGTGGTGATGCCATAAAGATTAAGTTGTGTGGTATCAGGCACAACGACCCGTAGAGGGGACTGAGAGCGTCAGGGCCTCGTTAGCATATTGGCAGGGTGCACCGCGTGCAGGTGAGGTTGACTTTGGCCACATAGGTGGAATTTGGGCCACTTACACCCCAAATTTGGGCCACTTACACCCCAAATTTGGGCCACACGTACTGTAATTGGGACATTACAAACGTGCGAACTGAGCCATAAGTATAACTTTACGATCATAGTGTTGTGAGGGCTCTCCCTCGCTCTTTATAACCTATAATCGAATATCCACAAATCCTTTTTTACTGTTACACACAACACCAGAGAAACAGGTTCCAGTTTCATAAGACCTGAAACTGCGAGCGAGAGGTCCGATAAAAATGATTTATGACTCGGTTCGCACGTTTGTAATGTCCCAACTATATGCTAAGAACTATTTATTGATAGGTCGACAGACTAGTCTCTAGTCTCTTTTTGATGCTTATGAACTGAAATGGTGGGATTGAAAATACGCCCAGTTTCGAATTTCGATAAACCTATTCTCTGTGAGTTAAGTAATGAGTAGGTATGCATAATAAACCACTAGTTAAATCCTGTTCGGCTGGTTATGTTCTGTAATGTGGTCGCGAATTGAATTCATGGAATACCTAGATGACAGATGTAGGTAGGTATGTGCTGGATGCTAGAGGCTTGGGATCATTTTGATGTTTGTTGTGATTGAATGCAACTTGTTTATAGTAAACTGTTGTTGCTGAAATGATACAGCTATTGTTTGAATTCAGTCATGAATTTATTTTAAAAGTGTACGACGTATATTGTTTACTAACGGTCCGCCCCGCCCCCCGGCTTCGCCCGTGGTACATATATAGCCTATAGCACTCAAAGATCACTTACTTACATGTCCAACGGTGAAAGAATTTTTCAGTCCAGTAGTTCCTGAGATTAACGCGTTCAAACAAACAAACTCTCCCGCTTTATTATATCTCCGGCTAAACTAAAATATTACTTAATTTCGGATAGACATAATAGATGGCGCCACTAGCTGCTTGACCCGCCCTTTCTTTCTGCACTCTAAATTATTATTTTATTTTAATGACGGGTAGTCGGGTTTTAGTTTATGAACTTTATCTCTTGTTTCTATCAATGTATAGTGTACCTACACTAGGGTGTCCCAAGACATAAGGGGAAAATTTTTTTTCGCGAAATCAAATACGCATACCCTCTATTTTTATTCGAATTGACCTCATTGACTCAAATAATAAATATTATTGCGATTGGACAACGATAACCCGTGCCGACTTGATGCCAAAGTTTTGACATGAAAATTTGTACTGACTTAGTGTAGGAAGAATTAAGAACTTAATTTTTATTACTTAATTAAAACTGCAATACGCCCAAATAGTATATTATTTCCTCATTTACATTATAAAATATTATTATTGTACAAATTTTCTTTTTAACGTTTGTTTTTAGAGTCAGGATAGTTGTTCCTGTAAGTACGCAACGTAATAAAAATTGTTTTTGTTCCTCCTCAAAAGTGATTAATCCATGAAAGTCTTGCATTAAGTTAATCGCTCTTTCGGCTACATCGTTTTAGTCCCTCAGTGCCGAAACTTTTTTCTGGCTTCTTGAAACGAAGCATTATTTGACCACAAAGACATTAATGTAGAAAACTGTCTTCAATTTTAAGGCGGTTGAACAAGGACTTTCAGTTCAGTAAAACTCTAGCAACGGAGTCTATAGCTTCGGAGTCCGTCAGGTGCAGTGTGTAAGTTTTTCTATATAGTTCTGTATTTTATCAGCATTAATTACTTTTCCAGTGTTCTCGGAACTTTTTAAAGAGCGGAATATCAAGGCTTGTAGTTACTTGACTGATTTTTGCTTCAAATACCAATTAAGACGATGAAAGACGAGATACACGTGATGTCGAGCGCTGCTACCAATTTTGGGGTAATAAAACTTCTACGCAGAGGTGTTTTGCTTTATTGCGTGTTCTCGACAAGCTTCGGTACTTCCTCCTTGTAAATCTAAGTTTTCATTAGAAGATGATGAAGACGACTCGTCTTGTAACGGTACATAAGATGATGTTGAAGGAGTCGGCTCAGACAAATATTTAGCACGTTGTTTTTCTTCTTCGATAGTTCTGAGGCGTGCTCTGTCCTCTCTATCAGTCAATTTTTTATCCACTCCTGCTAAAGCCCAAATTAGATGGTGCCCCGTCCATCGTTCATTTTTGCGATGAACGATGCACGATATAATATTCGCTATGACACAGTGCCTGTGAACGATGAACGGTCGGTGGTTAGACGGTTCATTATCGATGAAGCTTCGAAAAATGAAAGCAAAAATCCCGAAAAATTAACCGTTTCATTTGGGTTTAAGTGACCAGGTCGGCCTGGTTCTTTTTGACGTTGTAAAAAGATCCTCATTTATTTTTATTAATTGAAGCGCATCGGCGGCGTATGCAATGGCAGTTCGTCATTTTTAAAGTTATGTCAATGAAAATCGGTATTTGTAGTGTCGGTTAAAAATAAAGAATTACGTGTTTCAGGAATTTTGAAAATTCCACCCTCAAGTCGGTTTGTATGACGTCCACGCGAGCGAAGTTACGAGCATTAGCTAGTTAAAAATATACCCCTTTTAGAACTGCGTCATTGCACTAACATGTTAACTGATTGAAATGATGCGAGTTCTTAACTAAATAACGAGTAATCACAAGCACATCGACACGGTAGGTCGCGTAAGCCTGAGAGCAAGTACTGGCATCTATTGATGTAAGTCGGCACGGGTTACCGAGGTCCTACCTTCTTAAAATTTTATTTATAATTATTTTGACCCAAAAGTAAAAAAATTAAGAGGGTATGCGTTAAAAAAAAACGACTTTGATTTTTTTGGGACACCCTAACCTACACAACTACATATTCCTATAACTTGTGCATGTCGACGGCGGTAAGGATCTCAAAAATCAGAAAATATTTTCCGCGCATCCAGACTCTTTTAAATACTCTATGTAATACCTATTACCTTTACCAATCTACTCGTGTGCCTATACTATGTAAATAATATCAATTTGCCGCGCAGTCAGCAATTGTCACAGTGCAGGGACAGGTACTTAGTTCATCACTAGTGACTAGTGACTAGTGCGTCATACCTACTCAATAGCTACACTATCTACAGACTCATGGGCTCTTGGTAATTAGAACGAGATAGTGTGGTAATAAATAGAAGCGTAGAGATAAATAAATAGACATACTTAGTGGGCACATAGTTACATAGTATGTACCTAGCTCGTATGTGTTACATAATATGTTTGTCTGCTATTATAAGCCTACCTACCTATTAGGTATATCATACTAATGCCCGCGACTTCGTACGCGTGGATTTCTACCGTTAGTTTTTCCGTGATAAAAAGTAGCACATGTCTTTCTCCAAGGTCTAGTCTATCTCTGTACAAAGTTTCGTTAAAGTTGGTTCAGCCGCTTATGCGTGAAAACTGAAAGCCCAACAAACAAACAAACTAACTTTCGCTTATTTTATAAAATAATATTTGTCTACCTTTTGTCGCCAAAAAAAGGCTCGAAATACGGGATGAAAGATTGTATAAGTTTGTAAGAATCCTCGGGGATGAAATCGCTGGCATCAGCTAAGGAATAAGCGCGATTAGATAGTTCAATTCCTGCGAAAAGTACCTACCTATGTATGCTCAATTATAACTGTGAAAGTGTGTAAGTATAATATCGATACCAGATATTTAAATTGTCGTAAAGGACATGGACAGGACTGTCATTTACTACAATTGCTGGTATCGATATGTTTGTTGCTTTTCCCTTCAATCACGCTAAGCGGTTAACTATTATTTAACTACAGTTAGGTAGGTAGACCAAATTCATTTTAAGAAGTCAATAGCAGCATTCAAACTTCAATCTCAATATTTGTATGTGAGCCGGCGCGGTGTGTTGCCGGGCTTGTTACCGGGGCCGGGTCGACGCCCGTGCGAGCGAGATGCAACATACCCGTTACCGCAGCGGAGAGAAGGATAGATGATACAAGTACTGGCAAATACGTTCGTAAGTAAAACACGATTTTTGTTTTTGTTTGGGACTTCTTGTGCTTATACGAAGAAAATCAGTGTGCTTAGTCTAAATCGGAGCACTCGAAAACGAACTCGAAAACTATTGATCGATTTCAGAGTAAAATAGACCTAAAATGGCTTGTATTAAGGTTTGAGTTAGCCAATACATTCAGCATTGTTCGAATGCTGAATGTATTGGCGAACTCAAACCTTAATATAAGCCAATTTAGGTCTATTTTACTCTGAAATCGATCAATAGTTTTCGAGTTCGTTTTCGAGTGCTCCGATTTAGACTAAGCACACTGTTTGGGATTTGCGACTTTTGTGTGGACGTGTGGCGAGCCGCGAGGCGCGGGAAGCGAAACTTTTTCGTTATTAATTTTTTTAGGGCTTTAGCACATCTCCGCCGTGTAATCAAAGTTGCGGACAAAAGCTGTATATAATACCTACACTAGCTTTTGCCCGCGGCCTCTCCCGCGTGAATTTCGATTTTTCATAAATCCTGAGGGAATCGTGGATATCTGGTTTCCGTTTCCGCTCCCTTTTTCAACCTTTATATCTTCTTTCAAGGAAGTTTGCTATAGTAATCTACCTATAGCTGCAGTAGATATAGATTTCGGGTTTTTCAAAATCCCGCGGGAACTGTGGATTTTTCCAGGATAAAAAGTAGCCTATGCTTTAAGTCAGGGCATAATCTATCTTCATTCAAAATCTCAGCCAAATCGGTTCAGTAGTTGCGACGTTATAGAGTAAGAAACATCCAAACATACAAAGATCCATACTTTCACATTTATAATTGTAAGGTTCGTTGCAAATTCAGTATTGCAATAGTACCTCCTTTTGTTGATTTAAGGTATTTTTATGATTATTGATCTGACAATTCGAAAAAAAGAGGTGGAGACAGGAGTGGAAATGGCAGACATGAGATGTAAGCGAAAAAGAGAATGTTTGGAAAGACTAATAAAATGTAAAATGGTATTAAGAGAATGGAATAATAATAATTAAAGGAAATTATATAATTAAAGAGGATTTTTATTATATCTCAGAAGTGGTAAG
The DNA here is from genome assembly GCA_920104075.1 of Melanargia galathea. Taxonomy (NCBI): domain Eukaryota; kingdom Metazoa; phylum Arthropoda; class Insecta; order Lepidoptera; family Nymphalidae; genus Melanargia; species Melanargia galathea. The sequence goes on from OV049864.1 coordinate 7,861,852, forward strand.
ACAACGCCGACTTTATTATTTTGTTCGATCTCAAAATTCATTTTATTCGATTTGTCGAATTACTAATACAAATTTTATGTTTTCTGTTCGAGCTCTAAATAATGCCGGGTGATGGGAATAAGGAGTCTCGACGTTTACAAACGCCTGCAGCATGTAGACGGACGTCTCGCGGTGGATGATTCTAACACAGCAGTGAGACCGAGTCCTCCGCGAAGTGGTTACCGCAGCCGTAGTCGCAGCCGTAGCCGCGGTCATGTGAGAAGTCGTTCTCGGGAGCGTACGAGTAGCTATAGGAGGAGTACAGGACCGCGAACAGGAGCAACAACGCGAGCGATTTTTGAGGATTGAAAAGGACTTAGACGTAGCTCGTGGACAATATTCAGCAGAACGACGACGTTATTCTCGTGAAGAATCTCGGGAATGTAGAATTTCTGGTTCCAGTCATCAGAACCGAAGGCTTAGAATGGACAGACCTGAAGATAGGACTAAGTACAAGATCATGTACCTAGCTTAAATTATTATTTTTTTTAAATTTTGCTCAATCTTTGGAGGACATGCTGAGATGGAAAAGCAGATATAATGAACCCAGAATTACTTTTATGAAAACTACTTAGCACTTATAAATCAATGCGATATTACTGGTAAGCGTGCCGCAGATTATATTATACATGGCACTCATTAACGACAAAACGATTAGATCTAGTGCACTTGCACTACGTTGTGAACATCTAAATAAATTAATTAGAATTTTTGATTAGTAACAAAGAAGGATTTGGAGATAGAGTTGTTTTTAAAGATTTATTTTTATTTTTATGTATAACTGAACATTGACTAAAACAGAATGAATACAATCATGTTCAATTTTGGTGATCTTTAGGTTGGTGGTTCGTTCATCAGAACCAATGCTATTCATGGGGGCTGATTAATATTGTTGGCCAAAAAAATTAAATTAAAAAATCGAAATGACATTGTAAGTCTATCTGTTGTACGGACAATAGAACTAGCGGCAGTTGAATTAGAGCAATTCATTGTTGTGTCTCTTTACAACTACTATTGTCCAATTTCGGACTTTTTGACTTTTATTTTTTTTGACAAAAACCATGAACATAATTTGCTCTAAAAGTCAACAGTTAAAATCATTTTAAAGCCATTTTGTAAGATGGTGATAATATAAAAAGAAAACCCAGCTGAGTTTGTTGTGGGCTCTTCTCAGACCAGGGCGCGTTGGAACCCTCGTAGTTTTAGTTTTAAGTTTTCGTAAATAATTATCACCATTAAAGTATACAGTGTACCAATTTTGAATTAAGTTTATTTGACTTGACTTAACATGGCTTAAATGTCGATGATACTAGCATGGATGAAGATGACAAGGATGAGAGTTGGACTAGTTAAAGTTTTTGTCTATTTTTTTTTTTTTTCCTTGTTGAAGTTAAAATATTACGTAATGTTATCACTGGTTAAGTTCGGTTTAGTTGACTTCGAATTTTTACTTTAGAGTTTGAGTTTATTACGCCATTTTTTTTTTGTTGTTGTTATTATAAGAGTGATGAGATGATAAAATGTATAGTTTGACAAAAAGGAATACTAGAGATTAGTAGCAAACGTTTTTACATTTAATTTGTTATATTATTGAGTGGTGGCTTCTCAATTTCTTTAATGGTTGATAATATTAATTAATGGTTCATAATATGAAATATTCCTAAGGTACGTTTTTAAGAATTGAAACGTAGGTATCTCGTATGTTCTCGATAATGATGTATGTAATATTGATTTTATTATATTGATTCTATTGATGTTCTATTGATATTCTGTTGATTTTATGATGATTTAGTGAATTTAAATGGTGAGCATTAAATAAGATGGATTAGCTTCGTGACACGATTGCTGTGGAATGATAAGATTGATAAGCATATCTATATTACCATTGAAATACACAGTAAAGTCATTTACATAGATTGGTTTGAAAGGTTGTTACATATGATTGTTGCATTTGGCGTCAATAGAGGGGTTGATGTCAGTGCAATAGATATATATTATAGAGAGTTATTAAAGATAGATTGAACATCACTAGACGTGTTGATGTCAATGAAAGATTATGTTTGTTGCATTTGGTGTCAATAGACGGGTTGATATCAGTGCAATAAATATATAGAGAGGTATAAAAGATAGATTGAACATCACGAGACGTGGTGATGTCAGTACAATAAATGTATATAGAGAGTTATAAAAGATAGATTGAACATCACTAGACGTGTTGATGTCAATGAAAGATTATGTTTGTTACATTTGGTGGCAATAGATGGGTTGATATCAGTGCAATAAATATATAGAGAGATATAAAAGATAGATTGAACATCACTAGACGTGGTGATGTCAGTACAATAAATGTATATAGAGAGTTATAATAGATAGATTGAACATCACTAGACGTGTTGATGTCAATAAAAGATTATGTTTGTTGCATTTGGTGCCAATAGATGGGTTGATATCAATGCAATAAATATATAGAGAGGTATAAAAGATAGATTGAACATCACTAGACGTGGTGATGTCAGTACAATAAATGTATATAGAGAGTTATAAAAGATAGATTGAACATCACTAGACGTGTTGATGTCAATGAAAGTAGATATGTTTATTGCATTTGGCGTCAATAGACGGGTTGATGTTAGTGCAATAAATATATAGAGAGTTATAAAAGATAGATCATCAATAGACGAGTTGATGTTATTGAAATAAATATTATATAAAGACTTTTACAAGTCATCAATAGACGAGTTGATGTTAGTGAAGTAAATATATAGAGTTATAAAAGATAGATCATCAATAGACGAGTTGATGTTATTGAAATAAATATTATATAGTTTTACAAGTCATCAATAGACGAGTTGATGTTAGTGAAGTAAATATATAGAGTTATAAAAGATAGATCATCAATAGACGAGTTGATGTTATTGAAATAAATATTATATAAAGAGTTTTACAAGTCATCAATAGACGAGTTGATGTTTTTGAAATAAATATTATATAAAGAGTTTTACAAGTCATCAATAGACGAGTTGATGTTAGTGAAATAAATATATAAAGAGTTTTACAAGTCATCAATAGACGAGTTGATGTTAGTAAAATAAATATATAAAGAGTTTTATAAGTCATCAATAGACGAGTTGATGTTATTGAAATAAATATTATGTAGAAAGTTTTACAAGATAGATCATCAATATACAGGTTGATTTCAGTGTAATAAATGTATAGAGAGTTTTAAAAGATAAAACATAAAATAAATGGTTGATGTGAGTGAAATAAATACATAGAGAGTTTTAAAAGATAAAACATCAATAAATGGTTGATGTCTGTGAAATAAATGTATAGAAAGTTTTAAAAGATAAAACATAAATAAATGGTTGATGTGAGTGAAATAAATACATAGAGAGTTTTAAAAGAATTTCTGTGAAATAAGTGTATAGAAACTTTTAAAAGATGAATCATCAATAAATGGTTGATGTTAGTAGAACAAATATACTATACAGAGTTTTACAAGATCGAGCATCAATAGACGGGTTGATGTTAGTGGAATAAATATAGGTACTATACAGAGTTTTAAAAATTGAGCATCAATAGACGGGTTGATACTAGTGAAATAAATATATACAGAGTTTTTCAAGATCGATCATCCATAGATGGGTTGATGCCAATAGAATTTCATTTTATTTCAATGGTTTGACTGTTACAATAAAAGATTTTAAAATTAAGTACCTACAGTAGAGACAGTCTACTTCTAACAAGCATACGATATTCAGGTTTATTTATAATAAGTATAACACTGTTTGTTGTATTACTGTGATGACGTATGGAGCAGAAACGTGGACACTGACGGTGGGCCTTGTCCATAAATTAAAAGTCCCTAGCGCGCTATGGAGCGAGCTATGTTGGGCGTTTTTCTCAGGGATAAAATCCGAAACGAGGAGATTCATAGGAGAACCAAAGTGACCGACATAGCTCAGAGGATCAGTGGCGGTGGACGTCTACAGGCTGATGGATTGGATTAAAAGTATTACAATTTAAAATCAGAAAGGTCAAAACTATGGCCATCAAAGCTCTAGTATCAAATGAAATTAATGAGTGGGCAGATGAAAAAACAGAGATAAACACAGTCAGTCGAAGATAATTGGAACCAACTTAAACTGGAAATAACTGACATTAACTTAATTTTAATTTTGCTGGTCTAAAATTTGTAGGTCAGAATAGAAGTTTCAGAGGTAATAGCGAGGATAGAGATCTCATCGTAGAAATGGTGAGTTCATTGAACAAATTGGATGAAGTGACAACAATGAACTGGTCGCTGGATAGTGGTTAGCAGTAGAAGTGTATATGTAAACGAATTAGACGTATCAGTGAAGGAAAAGGAGAGATTGGTCACGTTAAATTTCATAAGTTGAAGGAATTTAGAGTGATGAAAATAGTAAATAAAGTAAGAGATGCAAATGATTATGATAATGAAGAATTTTATGACAGTATTGAAGATAATAAAGAAGATGATCTGTGATGATGACGGTCTTGCAGAGAATGAACAAGGAGTTAGAAGTTCTCACTGCAATCAAATGTAGGAAGCTGCAATATCTTGGGCATATCACGCGTCACGAGAAGTACCGATTATTGCAATTACTAATACAGGGCAAGATTCAGGGACACCGAAAACCTGGCAGACGACGTTCTTCCTGGCTCAAGAATCTCCGCGAGTGGTACGGGATGAGCACGCGATTATTGTTCCGAGCGGCGGCATCAAAGATTAAAATAGCCTTCGTTCCTAGAGACGGCACTTGAAAAGAAGAAGAAAGAAGATGAGAGAATGAAACTTAGAGTTGAGGAGGTAAAGGAAACAAGTTGACCTAAGGGAGAAAAAAGAGTGCTTTAAAAATTTAATGATCATGTTGTTTATGTGAATGTGTGCCGGAGAAGAAGCAATGAAAGTTCAGAAGCAAAAAAATGGAAAAATGCGATGAGATAAATAGTTTGAAATAAAATGAAACGTGGGAAATTGTTGAGGAACCAATGGATGAAAATGTGCGAAGCAAAACGGATTTTTAGGACAGGGTCAAATGGGAGATACAAAGCGGAAAGTGGCAAAAGGTTTTAAACAAATTTATGATGTGAAATGAAGAAATGTATTTGCTCGTGGAACAAGATAGTAATAGAAGAGGAGGAAGAGTGATAACTATGAAAGTTGTCAATGTCAATTGCGTGTGTGGGAGGTTGGCATTTAGAAAGTATGGATGTAGAAACCGTTTTTTTTTTAAATGGAACTATTAAATCTGATGTTTCACCAGATGGTTATGAAATTGAGATAAGGTCTACAAGTTGAGAAGGGCTTTGTTTGGGTTGAGGAAGAGCCCGAGAGATTGGTACGAGTGTTATAGTGAGTTTATATGTGGATCATAATTTAATATGCTTAAAATGAATATATGATTTAAAATATAAAGCAAATAGGTACTCAGTAAGAAATTTCGTATGAAAGACTTAGGAAAAGTGAAACAGTAGTTGGGAATTGATATTGATTGTGGTCCAGAACTGAATAAAATTACTTTGGTTCATTGTAGGTGTATAGAAGGTTTAGCAGAATAAAGGATTCGGAGAGGTTTGAAACACCCATGGAACAAAATTTGTTAGTTGAACTTTTGAAGTTCTTTATAATATTTATGTATTTTCCGTTGATATTATTACTTCTCAAAGCATTCCATATAGCTGAGTGTGTTATGCTATCGAAAGTTTTGGATATCGAATGTTATATAAAGTGGTTTGTTGAATTCTTTAGATTTTTCAATTATATGTTCTATGACATATATGTGGTCAATGATTGTGGAGTAATGTGGTCGGAAACCGGCCTGTTCTATTCGTTGGTTTTTGTCTATTTCTGGTGCTATTCTACACAGAATTATTGATGAAAAGAGTTTATAATTGTGGATAATTTCTGTTGACCTTTCTCTGTTCCTAGTTCTATTTTGTTTCTCTTGTGCTACCTATTTCTTGTTGTGGTTTTCTGTATAGATCTGAATAGAAGGCCGTTGCACATTTTACTGTCTTCTTATGTAAGAATAACTGAAACAGATATTCAAAAAGACTAACAGAGCCATCAGATTATGATAGCTTTAGAAAAACAGTCATTGAATGAAATTTTTTAACACATCGAAGTTTAAAAGAGCTTATACAGAGCTGACAACTCACAAAAATTGGATACAATGTTTAACTGATGGAAGCAAAGTGGCTAGAGACAGGGAATACAGTGTTATTTAGTTACTTGAACATAAATATTATGATACTGATACTGAACTGAAAGGAGATGTTTTAGAGTGAGGTTCGTTTGGTTTCGGTAAAGAGAATAAAATGGATGATGTTGTTGTCATATCAAGTATCGAACATGTCATTGTCTTTCTAATCATGTAAATGTGTTGCATTTAAGCATGGTTTACTATATAGTATAGTTGTCTCACATTGAATACTGAAGTATTAATGATAATAGCAAGTATCGCGGTGTATACTCCTACTTTAACATGACGAATGTAAGGTGTTTACCGGATGTGTATGAGGACATACACGTTGTCAGGATGGACGAATGTAAGGTTCGTTGCAAATTCAGTATTGCAATAGGACCTCCTTTTGTTGATTTAAGGTATTTTTATGATTATTGATCTGACAATTCGAAAAAAAGAGGTGGAGACAGGAGTGGAAATGGCAGACATGAGATGTAAGCGAAAAAGAGAATGTTTGGAAAGACTAATAAAATGTAAAATGGTATTAAGAGAATGGAATAATAATAATTAAAGGAAATTATATAATTAAAGAGGATTTTTATTATATAATAATAATAGTATGTAGATGTAAGTGTAGTCAAATATCTATGTTAGACAGGCAATAGGCCTATCATGGTTTTAGTACGGCAGCCCTGGAACAAAATTTTTAGTAATTAATAACAAGCTGAATTTTCGTGAGTACCTAGGTCACCTAGGTTCGTTTCGACGATACGACCAAGTTTTTATCTATGAAAATTCTCGACGGATGTAGCTACTCGAATAATTATCTCTTTCATTCCGCTACTATGGTTTTATGGCGGAGATGTGCTAACGCCTATAAATACTGTGTTTTGTAACCGCGACTGCAACCGCTATTTCCCGAACAACCTACCTACATGATTTTCCTGGATCCTTTTCAAAATTGGTTCAGAAAAGAGAATAATAATCAAGACACACGGGCGTGTGGCAAGCCAAGTTCGATAAATATTTTAAAATGATGCGGAAGAGTCTAGTCGGGGCGTGGAGCGAACATCTGACTTTCTCCCTCGCACGCACGCATTTGAACGCCGATGACGTCACTGTCCGTTCGTGCTTTCCTCTTCTGTCTTTTGACAAGCTCCTCTACCACCAGAACTATTTTCGCTTTTTGTATTTCATTCTTTACCTATTTTATTTATATTTCAGCTTTCCTATTTTATGCAGAGTTAAGAATAAATAGAGATATTGTTAAATAACTTTATAGATGATACATACATACTTACAAGACTGAATGAAAATGAAACTAGTCATACTAAATCTAGTAACGTTTTGATTCATGTCATGTCATAACTTAATTTATAGAATAAATTAAGTCAAGTAGGTACACCGTACAATGTAGGTACTTACTATTGTAACTCTAACTCAAATCTACATTAAATAATATCCTATCACTACTACTGTAAAACAAACAAAAGCCTTGTCCTTTTCCATTTTCACTTTTCATCAACAAACGGAACTGAATGGAATCACAAATTCAAGCCAACAAAGGGCTTATCCCTAATTGTGTAACGAGTAAACAAAGCGGAGGGCCGAGGGCGCCGCCCCGACGCGATCTGCGACACGTACAGGCGCACTAATTTCATGTCCGGCTTCATTATCGCACCGGATGACCGGAATAAGGACTCCTTCGCACCGGTCGCTAATATCTAAGTTATAACTTACAGGCATACTTACAAACATATATTATTTTTATACTTTGTAGTGTCCACTTTTCATCATTAGATACAAGTTTTTTTATCTATTAAAATTGATTCAGTACTTTAAAGACCTATAGGTACATACTTAAATAAATAAATACCCAGTTAATAAATAATTTGAAAAACATGGTGTTTGAAATAAAAATTCATTTGTTTGAAGCAAAATATTGTTTAATTATAATATATCTAACTTCTTCAACTCGACAGATTTCGATACATTCATATACAAAGTATGAGATAGAGATCTTTTTAATTCAAATGCCATTTCTAGAAGGAGACGCCATTTCATTTTATTACAGCAAATGCCCGTAGATTAAATGCCGAAAGTTATTAGAAACTTGTCACCTACTAAATCTTCGTAACATTTTATGATGAAGGACTGAAGGTATCCAAAATCCTAGCATGATCATAAGTGAGGCCTATCATAAGTCTGTTCCACTGACCAGAAGGAAGTCCTTGCGCAGACGATGGAATTTCCGTAAAAATCTTTGTTTCTTTTTTTATTTTTATTCGCAGCATCGGCTTATAGAACATCTGGAATGCTTCCAGCCAGTGGCGTTCCTAGAGCTTAAAGTCCATGCAAGCCGACAAATAGGTACCACTACCACCACCACTACAGCCTTTTATCGTCCCACTGCTGGGCACAGGTCTCCTCTCATTGGAGAGAGGGATTTAGAGCTTAGACCCGTCACGCTGCTCCAATGCGGGTTGGCGGGCTTTAACGACTATTGCCACAATATGATAATGATAATAACCGACACCGACTGCTTAACGTGCTCTCCGAGGCACGGGGGTGAAACACCGCCAACTTCCAACTCCCGGCTGGCACTGAGAATTTCTTGACAGAAAAACCCAATATCTAACAATTATTTGCCCGATCTGGGAATCGAACCCGGGACCTCGTGATCTGCAGTCGAATATGCTAACCACTAGACCAACGAGGCAGCAAATAGGTACAACAAATCAAAAACCATGAAAATCGCTCCAGCCGTTCTCGAAGATAAGATTTTTTTGGACTCATCGTGACCATTAAAAGACAGTTTTTGCTGTGATAAATGACAAACAATATCAATTAACTTCTGAAAAACACTACAAAGAAGTTTCTTTAACAGTTAACTTGTTTACCGAAATTATGAAAAGAAATAACAGAACTCATATTGAGTTTTTTACGCAGACCTGCTAAATTGTATTTTGAGACAAAAACAGCAATTACCTACCTTGTTTTCGGCAATCAATCTTTGTACACACTTTAAATTGTCACAAGAAACAACATATTTTATTAAATCAACACTCATTTTGTACATTTTGCGATTATTTTACAAGTAACCTATAATTACACTCACGGCTAACCAAAACAAAACAAACAACTGCTAAATAGATTATATCCAATGCCGTGCACTGTATGATCAACCAATAGCGATCCATTGAAGTTAGAAGCCGGGCTTAATATTCTAAACAAAACGCTATACTATTATTTATATACATAGATGTCAAACAGAAATAATTACCAGTAGTAGAGGAGCGCATAAAAAGCCTCATATAAAGCCAATAAATCAGAGCGAGATGGGGCGACTCGCGCGCCGGTGATCGCGTCAATGACCTTTAAAAGCGAAATGTGACATCGCAAACGCGCGGAATTTGAACTTGATAGAATAATTATTAGTGTGATATGATTGATTTTATTTTTGTGTATGAGTTAATTATGACTTATAAGCTGCATCGAATATTTATACGCAAGCCGGGCTTTTAGGCTTCTATAGAAGATGCGCCTCTGCTTCCAGCGTGATGCTCATCGCTTGTCTTAATATACAGCCTCAACCTCATACAACCTTTAGGTAGGGAACATAGAACTGAGGCATTTTCACTGTTATTTTTTACCCGACTACGGCAAAGCCAAAAAGAAGGGTTATGATTTTAGCATTCTATGTATGTAGGTATGTATGTTTGTGGCCGATTTTTGTATGAGATTCTGTGCGTACCATCGTTGCGTCTAAACTACTGGGCCGATTTTGATGAATGAGGTGTCAATTAATTTTTTATTATTTTCCGGGTGACATAGGGTAGGGTAGAACGGGGCTAGTTGAGCATAGGGGCAAGTTGGGCAGTCGAAATATCTCAGAAACTAAACACCGCACACTAAAACATCAAATTATGGAAAGGAGCAGTCGCGAGAGGGGAAGTCATCGCGCGACCGCTCGTGACGACCTGCCATTCGAGTGAAGTACATGCACACTTTGATTATTTTGCGACTAAAAAGTAAAAAAATAGTATATAGGAATATTTCTTCTGTACGAGTCAAATATTATCCGTTTTCAATCAGGTAAGTGTTAAATTTTCATAAATTTAGTATACTTTTGGTATCTATAAAGTTATTGGAATATAATTTAATAGTTTTTTGACAACTTCACTTTTGTTTCAAATTTTTGGGTTGGGGTTAGTTGAGCAATAGTTGATTACCTACTTTGAATTTGACTCTATGATTTAGAAGAAAAGTACTTAATATATTTATTTTATTTTATTTTAGGATGCGGATTTATAAAAGAAAAACTTTTAGAGGTTCTTACACCACTCAACAGTTAAATGATGCGCAAATGCTGTTAATGAAGGAAAAATATGTGTTGAGTTTTTGTCGATTCTTTTTTTTACGTTTAATTATTAAAATAAAAGAACTTTAATTTCACTGTCATGTCACTAAAAGAGTATAAATAAAAAGTTGACTGTCAAATAGAAATTTTATTTCATGTCTAGTAAACATTTAAGCCATGGTTTGCCTATGATTTCGAACTGCTCAACTTACCTCACCTACCACGTTGAGCACCTCTGACTTTCTTCACTTAAACAGCTTTAGCTCTTAAACTCGAAATGTTAGAAATAAAGTTTTAGAGTCACTTTTGGAAAGGGATAAATTATTTACCCATCAATATGCATAACAAGCAATTTGGACTTATAGTTGAGGAGCTATGACCAATATAGTGAAAAATTGCTCAACTAGCCCCGCTCTACCCTACATTTTATACTTATATATGAAAAAAATCGAGAAGCTACGTCCGAGCGGCAAAAGTAAAATATCATTTAGTTTTGGATAGACATAATAGATGGCGCCACTAGCTACTTGCCCCGCGTTATCTGCACACTAAATTATTATTATTTTATATTAAATTAAATTACTAAGCGTAGTCGGGTTTTAGTTTACGAACTTTATCTCTTGTGTGCACTAAAATAAATAAATTACCTACCTACGTCAAAATCTCATTTCGTAAGGGAGATTTTTGAAAATTGTACACAACTGTACATCACTTCGGCACGCGTTTTTCTCCCACTTCGCCGTTCTATCCTTGAAAATATGTATATTTCTAGTCCATATTCTGGGCAAGGCTTCAAACCCTGATGACAGTTATAGGTAAGGTAAACAAGTATAAATTTAAAATTTAAAAAACCCCCGACTTTCGCCATTTTGTGGTGGTGGCCATTATGGATTTGCATAGTGCTATTCTACTAGTCAAGCGCTTTCATTTGATACCCATATTGAGGGAGTTGTGAAAAACTATGTAACCCGCCATTTCGTGGCGGCGGCCATCTTGGACCGATTTTCATCAAACAACAACACTCTCGACTAACTCACTTTTCAAACAAAAAAAACCGTATTCAAATCGGTTCACCCCTTTGAACGCTACGGTGGAACAGACAGACACACACACACACACACACACAGACACGTCAAACTTATAACACCCCGTCGTTGCGTCGGGGGTTAAAAAATAACTAATCCTAATTTAAAGGGTCAGCAGACATTGACCCCATGCGGCCGCGGCGCATCATCAGAATGTGCGTGTCCTCCTCTTCGGTGACTTGCAGGATCGCTTTCTGTATGATCCTCTTCAGTCTGTTCCTGGTGTCCCTGGAGCGAAGCGTGCGGAGCTCTGAAGCTACGAAGTCACCGAATATCTAGGAGAGAAGATTTGTTTAATGATTGGAACCGACGATGTTCTTTTAAAAGTTCCTAGAGTGACACATCCACTTTGAAATATATCTTTCTCAAATAGCTGATTGATAGCGTATGTAAGTACTGAGTACCTATCATTAGGCATCTGGGTAACAAATGGCTTATGCCTAACAGTGTTAAAATTCAAAATCTAGGCAATTATCAAAATAAAGACCGTTTTCAATCCATTACGTCCTATCATCCAGCGAATTAATTCCCTTCTTGTAACCTATTCCGGATACATAGATACATGTATGTAGATACATGGAATGGAAAGTCATGATTTTAATGTAATGTACTTATCTAGATATTACGGAAATAAGCATGATGTGTTTACTTTCATAATATAATGATTTAGGTACAATCCATGACATGAGAATATATTATGTAGATAAGTTAAGATGTATTGTAAAATAGTGAACGAATTAAATAAATAAGACTGCGGTAAGTTGTGTTTTATTTTATCCTTTCAAAACTCTTTAAAAGTACCTACATATTTGTCCCGACAACTTGATCGAGAAAATATTTATAATAAAGAGCGCGTTGATAAAATAAACACTTCAACATCAAAGTAGAATATCTAATCGGTACAACTAATGACCATTTTTCGGGGCCATGCATCATTTGCGACGTAATCTAATCACGAACCAGTAGTAATCAATTCAAACGTCACTCGTCATTCTTATACTCTTCAGTTTTTTACACCTTGATACGAGGGGAGACACGGGTTATCTAATGTTTGATAAATACTTAACCACTGAATTAGTTTAATTGGGAAGTTTCTGTTCGTGTTGATTGCATGTTAGCGCTTTATCTCTATCTGAACTGATTTTCATAATTTCGGTGTTACGTCTACTCAACTATTCTTATTTTGTTTTTAATTTGCTCTAATCGAGTAGGTTACCATTAATTTCACACACAAATCAGGCAGAAACTTACCTTTGCCTAGTAATTTTCATAAACTGATAGATACTAGCTATGTTATGTTCAATGTTAGAAGTTTGGTTTGCATTATGGTTTTCTATAAAATAATATGTAACAGGCAAAAGCTAATAGGTACCTAAGGCTTTTTTAAACGGGTGCAAAATCCTGGCCAGGATTAGAAGTTGGAACCAGTGTTAGCTACATTACAATTCTACACACATTAAAATCGTAACCGGTATTAGAAATCGGCAGGTAGGTTTATATTGGCAAAAATTTGAAGTGTTAAAGAAGTCAAAAAAGTGTTCAAATCTCGGCAGAATGCGGGAAACTCACTTGGCATTCATCGGGATTGTTGCTAGAATATATCCTCGGTTCATCGGGCCACAGCATCGGGTTTGAACTGGCTGGTAGTGGGTTGGGAGCGGAGGCAGCCACTCTCATCATTGGTTTATGTGGTTTAGGGGGCACGCTTGTCTGTGCAGCTAAAAGTCGACTGCGTGTCTCAAACTCGATTTCTTCATCCGCTTGAAATTCCGCGAGCTGTAACAAAATTATTGCTTTATACGTATCTACCTACTCCTGAAAATCTATGGATAGGCTGCACCTACCCACCACCCACCACCACTACAGCCTTTTTAACGTCCCACTGCTGGGCACAGGCCTCCTCTGTCATAGGAGAGAGGGATTTAGAGCTTAGACCCGCCACGCTGCTCCAATGCGGATTGGCGGGCTTAAACGACTATTGTCACATGATAATATAGTGATAATAACCACGACCGACTGCTTAACGTGCTCTCCGAGGCACGGGGGTGAAACACCGGCACCTACCAACTCCGGGCTGGCACTGAGAATTTCTTGACAGAAAACCCAATACCTAACAATTATTTGGCCGACCCGGAAATCGAACTCGGGACCTTGTGATCTAATCAGTCGAATATGCTAACCACTAGACCAACGAGGCAGTCAAGTACCCCCCTATTACAGAAATGACAAATAAATATGTTTATGTTTGATGTTTCTCCAGCTCTGTCAATAGATGGCACTACTAGGTCTAATTCAACGCAAGTTTGACGGCTGCAAGAACTTGAAGATTTTTATCCCACCTAAATTGTACTTACTACTTACCTATATTTAAGTAAATAGGTATATATAGGGGGAAGTTTATTTCAATTTCATGGTTCCTTCTTAACTTTTATTTGAAGATTAGTTCGTTTGAATAAGTATAATATTTATCTACTTAATTTACTTGATGTGTAGGTAGGTACTTACCTATTAATTTCAATTCATAAATTCGGAATTTTGTGTTCCCAAAAAGTAGATAGGCAATTCTGCCCTACCTTCAAATTAGACATGTATCGATCGATTGTCTTTCATGCTATACAGACATTTTCGACGGATTACGGAACACGTACCGAGTCACGCACTTACACGATGAACTATCTGCTTACCTACTTCCGGTTTTGTGCCTCAATAAACATAATAGCTGAGTAAAACCAAACTGCCTTCATAAAACGCGAAGTTTTACCGTCTAATCGCAGTCATAATAAATCAGGATACCTATATTAAAAAAATAAACATTTTTGCAGTAAGCTTTACGATCAGCGAATTGGAAAAGAGAGCAGTTCCTATAGCATCAGATAGGACGTTTTATGTCAGATTGATCCTATCATCAGATCTGATGAAAGTACTTACCATCTGACAGTATCGTAGTCAAAAAAAAAGGAAAATAAACAGCTACCTAGGTACCTACATTTATGATAAAAAATGTTATGTAGGTAGTGGTAGGTAGTAGGTACGTAGGTATGATCAAAAAAACAGAAGGAGAGAATAAAGTTACTTAATATAAAAGAAATATCCTAATTAAAGATTTTAATTAGGATATTTTTTAAAGAACAACAAAAATGACATTACCTACTGCACAATCTATTAGGAATAAAAAACACGAGTTTAAAAACAATACCTAGTCTTTTCCACAATGTTCCCAGTAGCCAGTAGGTACAAAAAGATAGGTAGATCGTATGCAGCAAACGAATATTTACATTACAGTGGACTTTAAAGATTTTAGACTTTGGATATATTTTAGGTTAAACATACCTCCAGGTTAACCGCGTCCATGCCCTCACTGGTGTCAATGAGGGGCTCCCTCAACAGAAACAAGAGGGACTCGAAATACTCCCACCCGCTGGTCGCCGCCGAGCTCCCCTCCCCTCCCGCAGCCCTCCTCTTGATCTTCCTCAGCTCGTTATTGAACTGCGTCCTCAGATTGTGCAGCTTCCTGCTTATCTCCTCTGAGTTGGTTCCGAACACACCCGCGAGATACTCCAACCTAGCTTGTCTAACAGCTCTATCCTTGTTCAAAGCATGTTTTGGGTCCCATAGCTCACGACACTCCTTTTCGAAAGTCTCGATAAGTTTCATAGTGTTTTCCGAGGTCCACTGAACGCGTTTCAGGGTATCGTTCTCGGGATCAATTTCCGTCTTTGGGGTCAGTTCAGCGACGGTGGTATTTGGGCTTGAATCCATGATTGGTTCGTGGGGATATCGCAGCGTAGTCGTGTGTCGAACGATCTAGCGAGACTGCGGGGCTCGCCGGAGAGAGGCGAGAGCGGTGTCGCGCGGAGCGGCAACGTCGCAGCGCGGTGTATTGACACGTGAACGCTTTATACGCACACTCACACACTGAAATTCACGGACAGTCCTGAGAAGATACAACAGGAAATTATGCGACACCAAGACCACAGAATAATAACTAGTACCTAATGCCAAGACATAATATTATGATGAAAAATAATGAAATATAATTTGGTTGGCGTACTTACCTACTTACATAGGCGATAGATGGTAGACAGTTATAAGATATACTTACCTACTTACTTACTACTACTACTTACCCATGTTACTTACTAGTTAAGTCTAGTCGTAGACCGAAAATTTTTCTCTATGCTAGAGTGGACTCGCCACTTACAATGTCTGGCGAGCATTCATGATCATTGATCAATGATCATGAATTGATTGAAGTTTGCGACAATTTTTCCGTCAATGTAAGTAGGTACCTAAAATACCTATTAATTATTATGGGCCGCAGTATACTTACTACTACTTACCCATGCTACTTATTAGTCGTAGACCGAAATTTTTTCTCTATAAGTACTAGAATGGACTCGCCACTAACAATGTCTAGCGAGCAATCATGCTCATTGATCAATGATCATGAATTAAGTAGGTAATTAAGTATTGAAGTTTGTGTAAATTTTTCCGTCAATGTAAGTATACACTAGATTTTAATTATTATAGACCGCAGTTGGACCTCAAAAAGCAGAAAATATTTCTCGCACATTCCTACTTAAAAAAAAAGTCGAATTGCCACTCTACGTGCTTCTATCACATGTCATAAACGGCTAAACGACAAGGGAATTAGCTGTCATTAGCACGAGCAAACAAAGCCGCCGTCCTCTGTGCATAGGGTTTCCAGTTGTCATATTTGGCAAGGCAAATAGGTACCTCTCTGGCGCAGAGGTGAGCGATGTGGTCATTTAAGCGGAAGGTCCCGGAATCGATTCCCGGCAGAGCCAATTTGGGACTTTTAATTTCTAAATTGTCTTTGGTCTGATTTCCGCCGTGGCTAGTTACCACTCTACCGGCAAAGCCGTGCCGCCCGGCGTTTTTAACCCCCGACGCAAAAACCACGGGGTGTTATAAGTTTGACGTGTCTGTGTGTGTGTGTGTGTGTGTATGTCTGTTCCCCTGTAGCGCTCAAACGGGTGAACCGATTTGAATGCGGTTTTTTTTATTTGAAAGGTGAATTAGTCGAGAGTGTTGTTAGCTATGTTTGATGAAAATCGATCCAAGATGGCCGCCGCTACAAAATGACAGAATACATATTCTATCACAACTCCCTCGATATGGGTATCAAATGAAAGGGCTTGACTAGAAGAATAGCACTATGGAAATCCAAGATGGCCGCCGGCACAAAATAGTGAGTGTCGGGGGTTTTTAAATTTTCAATTTATACTTGTATCTGTTGTTCTAATGTTTTTAGCTCGCTAGTAGGGGTTCGTAGTGTGGGTGTTCGTGGTTAGGAAAAATTAAAATCAATAATTTAATTCAATTTTTAATTCAATATTTGATTTTGGGTCAACGTTTTACACCAAATATCAAAATTTCAGGTTTGTAACTCATTTCGTCTGCGAGCTAGAGACCTGTGACCGGCGGACAGACGGACAGACAGCCGAGTGACATTAATAGGGCTCCGTTTTTACCCTTTGGGTACGGAACCCTAAAAACTATCTATGTAGGTACCTACACTCTTTATTAATTACTGTCCACAAACCGATAAAATTCACACGAGGCAGCTAATAAAAAGGTTTTTAAGTAGGTAATATCCCATGGGAACGGAAATATGAAAAAAATTGACATTTATTTAATTAAGTAATGAAGTACCTAAGTATCTAACTACCTAAGTCCTAACGAGTGCAAATGTTCAGGAAACAGTCAATTACTAATAAACTCGAAGTCCCAGGAAATGGATAAACTCCAATAAAATTAATGCACTAGGGCCGTAAACACTTGGAATGGAGCTGTTTTGTAAACAGGACACGTTTAACGACCTCGTCATCCTATCTGTTATAGCATGCACGTGGGATCATTCATTACCTACCTACTCATCTATTGCTAGTTGCTAGCTATAGGTACCTACTACATTAGTTTGCTACTTTTTACCCGATGCGAGTGTGTATCAGCAAACATTCACCTTGGTGACTCGGCTCTGGGCTTTAGGTCCATTTTACTCCGACTTTGTAGCTTTTCGATATTCGAAAACTATATCATCGTTATAGAAATGTGCAAACTTATACTAAGGATAAAAGCACATAATATTTGTAGGTACAAGTTGCACTGAACAAGCTAGACGCAACGTACCTACCTACCTAATACCTATACATAGTAGGTACCTACCTATAGTTTGTGATAACTGAAGTATGATTGCAGATATTCGGCGGACACAAATTATTAATCTATACATATAATAAAATCGTAGAATTGCCGTATCTGTACATTGAAGATTTTTGCAAAATAATAACTGGGGGATGTTAGGGATAAGTAATAGAACGAAAAAAGCTATTTTTAAAATTTTTGTCTGTTTGTCTGTTTATCTGTTTGTCTGTATGTTTGTGCGCGCATCACGTAAAAACTACTGAATGGATAGAAATGAAAATCGGCATGGTTTAAGTTTATACTATGGAGTAACATATAGGATACTTTTTATCCCGAAATTCAGCACGGTTCCCTTGGGAGAGGGGATGAAAGTCAAAATGTGTACTTAGCTGTAATTCGTTAACGGGTGGTCCGATTTCATTCATTCTTTTTTTGTTAGAAAGGAAATACTTTAAAGATTACTGTCTAATCTCTGAAAGGCTGGACCAATTTTGATGGGACTTTCACTGGCGGATGATCTACCTAAACATCCGCCAGTGAACTTTTAACAGTTTATAGCAAGGTATGAGCTCAAAGGAGCTTAGGAAAAACAAAATGATTCTCACGGGATTTTTGAAAACCAATATCCACGCGAACGAAGTCGCGGGTGTCCGCTTGTTAATAATAATTCTTGTCCGTGGATTTAGTCAACTCTAGTAAATTCATTTGAGCGGTGGTCTGAACTCTGAAATCAGAACGTCGCGTTGTTCACATTATCCCTTTTTATTGGCAAACTAATCCATTAATTAGCTGCTGGATTATTTTCTGTAATAGTTGGCTGAAATAATCTATACTTACCAGCGATTAGTAATAGTTCCATGAATAATGGTTTTAAACGTAGTCACGAGCGATAAGAGTGCTTAGTCTAAGATCGTAGCACTCGAAAACGAACTCGAAAACTATTGATCGAATCACAAGTGAATTCAGAGCAAAATGAACTCAAATCCTCGTATTTTAAAGTCGTAATTCCATAGTTCGAATATGTATTTTACAACATTTCTGCTTGGGGCGCTCGTTGTGTTCGAATGCTGAATGTATTGGCGAACTCAAACCTTAATACAAGCCATTTTAGGTCTATTTTACTCTGAAATCGATCAATAGTTTTCGAGTTCGTTTTCGAGTGCTCCGATCTTAGACTAAGCACTCAGTTAAACGATAAATATACCACACACGCGCCCGTGGGCCGTTGGATAACGCCCGAGGGCGAGGGGTGTAATTATTAACAAAGTTACTTTCGGTGGTTAGGTATATTAAAAGATTTTTGGAAAATATTTTTTCCTTTAAAATATTTCAGAAAAAAAATTAGTAGATAATATGAGTTGGATAATGATTTACAGTATTTTCTATTTTGAGTTGCTAAATAATAGCTTCCAAGACAGATAAAAAAAATAATTCTTCTGTTGTGCCGTGGTTGTGCCAGACAAGCAACAGATCGCCAGTTCCGGAATAAATCAAGGAACTGTACTGCCGTCATAAGATAAAAGGCCGTACATTTTTGGCAAAATTGAGTTAAATATAGGTTCGTTATCAGCAAAGAATTCTCTATCTTTTGCTCTACTACACAAGGCTCTATGTCCATGTATCAAAAGATACCTACCTAGTTAATTTTCTTTAAAAAAAAAAATTATTCTCTCTTCCTGTTTACCTGACCTATATGTGTGTGTATTGTAATATTTCCCTATAGGCAAAAAATACTAACTACAACTAGGTACGTATTATTAGCTATAACACATTGTCTTTGTCCCTCTCGATTCACATATCCTTGCCCTTGACAGTGGTACGTTCACGTGTATAAAGTGTCGAAGGTGTGCTATACCTGGGAGTGCATTTGCAAAATAATTATAGGAAAGTACCAAAGTTTATAAATTTTGATCAGTCAAAATGTGTGTAATTCGGTCCAAAGTAAATCGGTGAGCGGCGAGCGGCCGCAAGTGCCGCGTATTAATTAGTGCCGCGCAACGTGCGCCGGGGGCGAGGGTGAGGATTAATATCTAAATAATGAGGCAGACGCCCCGCCCAGGTACCGTCCGCAAATAAAATTAACGTGGAATTAAAAAAATAGTTTATTTCAATAGGTACCTTACAATAAAAATTTATTGTTCAAAGAAAATAGGTAAATAAAATAGCTGTTGTGTCGTAGCGTATTTCTCTGCTGTACGAAATTTTGTCAAAATTGGACAGAACTGAGTTAGGTCAGAAGTTAGGTACAAATACTAATTTTGGTATAACACATTACTGAATATTGAATATATCAGTGAAAATTCAAATCGGTTCACCCGTTTGAGCGCTACGGGGGAAAAGAGAGACACACACAAACACATACACAGACACGTTAAACTTATAACACCCCGTCGTTGCGTCGGAGGTTGAAATGAACAAAAATCAGGAAGACAATCAATACACCAATAAGCTGCGAAAGGCCATTCACCGGTAAGTGAAACCCTTAAGAGCCCTCTATATGGGAGCGACAAATCGTTGGTGGGTGGAGTCTAAAACGGTGATTTCTGCATTTAGAGAGCGAGACGTCTTCAGTAAAGAAGAGTACTAAAAATATATAAGTAAATAAATAATACATTAATTAAATAAATAAATATTGCTTGAGATATCATGATTTTTAGTGAAAAACGGTAAAGTAAAAAGATGCAAATCTAGGTTTGTAATTACGCCTATTTTAGCAAATATTGGCAATTTTTTACATAAACTAAAGACATTTGAAATTATTATGAAGTAACGTATGATATGACTTTGGTCGTTTTTCAATTTTCTAGTTTCTTATATAGTTTATTTACGCCCGAAGTTGCCTCAAAATTTGCCCAAAAATAGTGATTTTTCAAGCGTCATAACTTTCAAAATAAATATAATTTTACTAATTTTTTTTTATTTTATGGCATAGATAATGGAGATATAAATTGATATCTGGCTTAACTTTAGATCTATTGCGACAAATATTAGAATAATAGGCGTAATACGTTTGTATAGAGAAGCGCGTGAGGAGAGCAACCTTAATAAAAAACTTTTGTTGATACTAAAAGTTTTAAATTTTTTTTTTGCGAGCTGTACCAACGCTATCTCTCGAGACAGCACTCGACACGAATAGAGAGAGGGTGAATGCCGGAAAAAATGTCTCTTCGTGATTTACCGTCTGCCGATATCTCACCGCCCCGGACGGAGTTGCCCGGGAAAGGGGTATATCCGGGAAATAATGCTCGAAGAACTTCGATATCAAAACCATATCATTCGAAATCCATACTGGTAGGTAGATATTAAAAATGTTAACATGGGCCTTTTACTGTCTAACTTTTGAACCGTAATCTTGACAAAATTTGGTACAGCACTCTTTAAACGGACGATTTTTTGTTTACGGACTTCATAATTTCCAGAACACGTAAAAGTAAAAGGTTCCGACTCGATCGGCAGTTTGATTAACGTTAACGAGACACTGAATTCAACTTTTAATTGGTTATAGATAAGCCCGCGTATGTACGAGTTAATGCTCTCAAATTAAGGAAGTTAACGAATTAATTATGATCATTCGATAAATTAAAGACACGACACGATACAAGAAACTAGGGATTATAAAATATAGAACAAGTTTGGTTTTGAATGGCTTAATAGTTATTATTATATCGTCTTTTGTTCAGATGTCTTTTCATCTAGCAAACGTTGGCATATTCCTGTCTGTTCTTCGCGAGGTGAAACAGTACAGCGGCATTCGCGCTTCCCGGCCACTCTGGGGTTGATGAATTATAAGCCATGGACTTCTCTTTGGCACCAATGCCTCTTCTTCCAGCAACTTTGGCCATCGTGATGTGATGTAGAAAATCGTAACCATCCAGATCCAACGAGTTTTAGTTTAGACCACAAAATAGGTAAATTTTGACAAAGAGAAGTTAAATATAAAGAAAACAGACTTGCAGTTTGTTTCCAGATCTTACAACTATAGGTTTTGTTTGAGGGCTTATCTAAATGAGCCTGAGTTAACCAGTCTGTATTTGCTTGCGTTACACTAACTTTGGAACCTGGAAGAAATCGCTATGCAGTCGTAAAGCCGATTGTACAACTTAACTTTCTTTGTTAATGTTGTTCTGTGCCTATCTTTTTACGCTCTGGTTTACAATAAAAGTGCATTGGTTCATCATTCATATATTTTGTGTGCAATAACGAATAGGATCGCCTTATTTTTATAGTAAGCTCACTGAATCCTTTTCATCAGAGCTTACAGTGATGAGCTATGACTGAGCTATTGTCCTTTTGATGAGTTACTTCCACATCCCTAGAAACGGCATCCTCACAAGTTTTTGGTGGACACGAACTTTATAAAAAGTTCTGTTCATAGATGGCGCTAGTAGTAGCATGTGAATTGTTAAACTGCAATATCTTTTGAATGTTTCTTAACAAGTTGTACTTACTCATAGCTTTGATTACATCGTTGTTATACCTGAGTAGGTACTTACCTACCTACTACTCAAAAGTTGGAATTTTGAAAATGTTTTCTCATGCATCTCTAAGGCATCCATTAGTTAGATGATCCAACCACGCAAACACTTAATTGCACTCACAGCATTGAGTGCAAATGTGTTTGCAGTTTAAAGCTGTGATGGCCTAGTGGTTAGGACGACCGACTTCTAATCGGAGGTCGTGGGTTCGATCCCGGGCACGCACCTCTAACTTTTCGGAGATAATGTGCGTTTTAAGAATTTAAATATCACTTGCTTTAACGGTGAAGGAAAACATCGTGAGGAAACCTGCACGCCTGAGAGTTCTCCATAACGTTCTCAAAGGTGTGTGAAGTCTGCCAATCCGCTTGGCCAGCGTGGTAGACTATGGCCAAAACCCTTCTCACTCTGAGAGGAGACCCGTGCTCTGTAGTGAGCCGGTAATGGGTTGATCATGTGTTTGCAGACAGATTTAAGTCGTAGGATTAGCGCGTTGAGGTTGCAAATGCGTTGCAAATCGTTCGCTTGCCTCACACATCGTTGTATCTGTTCGCTTACCTCACATATCGTTGCGCTTGCGACGTCCGCGTCCTCAGCCCAGAGACAAGGTAACGCGTATACAGCATTTCTAGTGTGTATAGTGCTATATAGTATGAAAATCTATAACAGAATATCAAGAATAATTTGAGAAGTTATTAGGTCTACCTAAACAGGTAAGAGCAAAATTACAACAAAGTTAAGACCGGGTTTTGCGTCGCGATCGACCGGTTCGAAAACCTTGTCCTACCACATTCATTCAACATCTAAGCATTTCATAAAACCAACCACGGACCAAAAAAGTGAAGATTGTCCCGAGTAAAACACAGACATTTTCATAATATCTCGCGGCAAAAAATACGCGCCGCATAACTGGCAAAGACGGGACTCGGACCGAGTTCCCGCCGCAAAAAACAGGCAATCTCAGAATGTATTTTAATAGCGGAGCGGTGGCCGGTGACGCCACAAAGGTGGTTATTTATCGCCGCCCTCTCTCATTGCTTCACCGGACCGTGTGCGAAAAACAACTAACATTCGCGACCTATTCACAAAAATTAACCTTAACCCATTGTTCATACAGTTACATTTTAATTAGCTCCGAACATGAATACGACGTTCAGAAACGTGTACACGAGACTAGTAATCATTCGATGTCCGTTTCCAGTTTGTTTTATCAGCTCGAGTTCCCGCGCGAAAATAAACTTTATAGGACAATTAATAAAGTTTAAATTATAATAGATGTTTTGTCACTCGGATATTCACGTTACGTGTGTAAGTCCGATAATGAATGGCATCGTCCGAGGAACAAGTTCGGGGCAATCCGCTCAACTCGAGCGAGCTACACGACTAGCGACGGAATCGATATCGCTTTACGATAATCGATTTATCATCGAAACAGATGCATTTAATATGTAGATGGATTGTTGGGGCTATTAAGTACATGATGTTCAATCAGATAACATACTTATTACTTACCTTACCTTTTGTAAGACATCACATTTACCTGAATAAATAGTTAGGTAAGTACTTACTAACCTATTTGACCCATGAAGCAGAGACCCATGCATTACTACTAACGACACAACCGTAGGTACTCAGTGTCCCCTACCTATCTAGATAGGTAGGTAGGTACTTATAGAAACTTAACTCTAAAATACCGCGTACCTACTCTGGCAGATCATAGAATGGAGCTCCCCTAACCAAAGTTTGATGCAAATTGCAATCAGTGAAATCATCATCGCAAACCCTCTGATTAGCTGTCGATGTTCCAAAAATAGCACTAAAATACGTAATGCTTCATAAATGATAAATGAGGAGTTTTGTAAAATAACCAGTCGCCGTTATAGGGGAGACTGGGTACGATTGTGCCAGGTCATGGTTGTGACAGTCGTCATAGTAGCGAATCTATGAGGAATACCGGGGAGGTTGCAAGGAGAAAGAGAAAATCAGAAAGAAACTCAGAAAATTTCTCTCAGTAGATATACAAGAGACCTACATATATCCGACTTTCGACGTCCATGGGTTGATATGAAGACGACGACCTTACAACCTAAAGCCAACTTAACTTCAAACGAACGGAACAAAAACTAAAAGTACCTAGGTATACTTACCCTAACCTCATGTTGATCACATAAAAAATACGGCTCATGATTAGGCCCTACCTCCCTAGGTATCTACCTACCTACATTTTCTTCGAACCATGATTCTTTAGAGGGAATAAATAAAATAAATTTTCCAATGGGAAAAACAAATCTTTCACGGCCCCTAAAAGCGGTATAACCTCAAAGTAAACAGAAACTGGAGTATGCGAGGTGCGAACATAATTTATTCATCACAAACAAAAAGCCCGGGGGTGAAGCCACCGTGAAATTGAAAGAATCCGTGTACATAAACACGTTAAAATAAACTCCGCAAACCGAAACGCACTCGGCACTCCAGATTCATTATTCAGTGCTACGTTTTTCGCTGAATAACTTGATTTTTACGAATGGCTTTACATTATGATTTATCACCAACCATATAAGGGTAACCGGAGATAAAAGTAGGTCTTATGTTGACTTGTTTAGAGCACTCTACTTACGACACAGCGTGGCAGGGCTGATTTAGGAGGCAGCTAAATTGTAGCAATCTATACTCTGATTTCTAATTCCGTGGAATTCTGACGTTTCGTAATGTTACCAGAGATAAAACAATTCTCACAAAAAAGATAAAAAATTCAAAACTTATGTAAATAAAAATCAACTGCCGCTAGAATATAGATATGACAAATGCCTGACAGACACTTCATGGTGATAATGTCATTCGACTTCCATTTTTGAATAATTTTTTTCAATGTGCTTCTTTTGTTTTATATTGCTGTTAGTGTGCACTTTCTAGTTTCTACTCTTGGTGTTTTCTATTTTAGGGCATAGCGACTAATACGAAAAAAAACGACATAATATGACTTTTTATGATGACAGGGAATTAAAGTAGTTTGGGGTAAAACCGTACTTCGTAGATGTTAACCCTGTTCTCAATACAAATAACTCGTATGTAAATGACAATGACAGCTGTCAGAATTCCACGGAATTAGAAATCAGAGTATAGGGTGGTTCCTACACATGGGCCTGCTGCTCAGTGCGTGCGCGGCAGACCTACAATGACCCTATAGATATACACGACATGTTTAGAGGGCAATCTAGGATCCTCCCCACTTTTCTACCCTAAATCGGTCCTGCCGCAGAGTCATGAGTAGAAGAATGCTTTATCATGCCAAGGAAGAAATGACAAAGCAGTGCTTAAATGAAGTTGTTGATCAGCGTACCAATAGTATAGGTAGAGGTTTAGTAAACCTTGTACTTAACACTTAACAGTGATACACAAAGTAGTGCAACTAGTCTAGACTGTGCTTACCTAATTAATCTGTCCAGATAAAATATAGGAAAATAAAAATTTAAAACTGCATAAATATTGAAGTTACAGAAATCTACCGACGCGATAGAACAAATTTACAAATCCCCATAAAGTAGAACTATTTTTATTATTTTAACTTATTTTTATTGCTCCCTGAACTCAAATTGCATCAATCACTAATATGAATAAAAGTTATTTGCTTTCTAGACCTGGATCTAGATATTTAAGTATAGATACCTACACCTATAACTTACTCTAGCGGCACGCTATGATGGCCGGTTTGACACATTACAATAGTGATGTGGAATGTCAATTTATTCTCGAACAAAAAACAATTAAGTTTTGTTTTTGTACCTGATTAAATAGGTTTAATAAAACAAAAATGTATATGTTTATTTAATTTATTTGAACGAACTGAATATTTGAACGAAAATGAATATACATACTTTATATGCACACAAGAAACATATGAATACAAAAGATACCAAAAAAGGTGCCACAAAAGGCCATAATTAATCAGATTCGTCCATACTACTATTTTCACTGTCGTCACTGCTATCATCACATACATTAATAATTATATGTTCGTTTTCTATAATATTATCTATTTTCACATCTCTTTCATAATCTTCCCTTATTAATTTAACAGTTCTATTCACAACCTTTTCCCAGTCTCCTTTAGTCACATGTTCACAAGCTTCTTCTAATAATTTTAGCATTTTTTTTGTGGTAAATGAGGGTTCTGTATTGTGTCTTGCAGCATATCCCTTAATTTGAGCCCACACCAACTCAATCGCATTATACTCACAATGGTAAGGCGGTAACCATATAACTCTGTGCCCATGTTCTAATGCTATTTCGTCAATGACGTATCGGATCTTGGTTGGTTTGTTTTCTTTTAAAAGACGTACTAATTCCGCTTTTAACATATTCATGTTTGCATCTACGCCATTTTTACGAAGCCATGCGACGATATCAGCTTTCTTTTGGGATTGGGCAGGTGGCTTGTCAATTTGCATCGAGTGGTATGGGGCGTTGTCCATAATTATAATAGATGGTTCAGGGAGGCTACACAACATTGAGGTAAACCATTCAGTAAACTTTTCTCCATTCATGTCTTCATGATAGTCTCCAGTGGTTTTTGACGCAAAAGCCATGAGAGAACCTTCGACAAACCCGTTGATGGTTCCGGCGTGACAAATTATAAGTCGCGATCCTTTTCCTACAGGAACTTTGGAAGTAGATGCTGCTGTGTCATCGTTCCAAGAACGGCCTACAGTATGGTTAGCATTAAGCCATGTTTCATCCAAGAACACAACATTTTGCCAATTTTTGATTTCTTTCACTTGCCGTAAAAAAGTATACCTTGCCATCGCTATATCAAATCTTTCCATCAATATTTTGCGTTTGTTACATTTTTTGTATCGAAATCCAATGGTCTTCAAAATCTTCGTTAAAGAACTTTCCCCACCGAAGAATAATCCAGCTTCCTTCAGTGAATGCACCAACTTTTTTCTTGTTGGATACTCCTTCTGTAAATAGTAGCCGTAAACATGTCTTCGGATAGCATCGGCATCAAAGCTATCGATGCCTACGACTGGTTTTGCTCGTTTTCTCTTTTTTGGTGTGTGAAGTTTATTTTCTTCTGTGCCAGTCTCGCCATATTTTTTTTTAGTTATCCGTCTAACAGTTCGTTGTCCAATATTAAGCGCATCAGCTACGCGTTCAACCACTGACGTTATAGGTAAAATTGGCCCTCCATTTTGAGCTTCACGATCGAAATAGTTACGAAGGCGTATTACGAACTCACGTGTCTGACTATTTAGAACAGTTCTCTGCGTACGTTCGGTCATATCGACGAAATCCACAACAAAGGGCTTGAACAGAGTCCAAATTAACGAGCAAGGGTCAACAGTAATGCAGTATCAATATTTGAAATCCAAAGCCAGGTCAAAACTATATCACAATCGCATTGCACTGACAGTTTATACTTTTCGAAGCAACGTCAATTCGAAACTGCTTTGTTTTGCATTGAGCATTGACGCGAGTTTGCCGGAGGTAGTAGTTGTGCTAGCCAGCGATCCTATGTGACGATCGTATTAGATTCCATTTTTAAAAATTTATTGATATTTTTTTGCGATTTCAGAGGTTTGTCCACATAGTGAAAATTGTTCATATTCACAAGTACATTCACCCCTTAAATGGTGCAAACTGATTTTTCTACACTTGTATACATTTAAGAAATCAATTTAATAAATAAATTTTGAGTCCTAAACCTAAAACTACATTCGATAAAATTTATGAATCTCTGCACATCACTATCGTCAATAAAGTAATACAATTATTTCCTTCAAAGTCGTTATCAATTAATACGGAACTTCATGAGAAACTACATTCGATAAAATTTATGAATCTCTGCACATCACTATCGTCAATAAAGTAATACAATTATTTCCTTCAAAGTCGTTATCAATTAATACGGAACTTCATGAGCGGACAAACGTCAAACCGGCCATCATAGCGTGCCGCTAGAGTAAATAGATCTTTGCTCTTTGGCCACCTAAACAAATGAGAATCACGTTCTCATTTATTCACGTGAAGGTATTTCAACAGAACAAAGGATAATTACAAAATTCAGACTTGATAATATCAGATAGTATTTTTTTATTCTATGCAAAAAATGATTCGAATATCCGTAGACAAAAAACAGGTTCGGAATTAACGACCCCCTCAGGACTCGAGTCGACCTTTTTCTCCACGGATTAAGCGAGAAATCCCTAAAAGAGATGAACATTTTCACGAATCTCTTTGTTTCGGTCGTTTTTCAACTGCGCTCCCTAACTAATGGGTAAGTTGATGTGGGTAATGGTGGATTATATCTTTCACCAAGGCAACATACGACCGTCTTTATAGTCATCCTAATAATTAAGAAACACTCGTATAGGGTTTAAATAAAATATTTCATTGGCCTTGGGGAAACGAAGAGGATTTTGGTCACCGAAATACGGTGTCTGTCCCAAAAGTATCCGACCTGCCTCGATTTCTCGGCGCTTCATTTATTTTTCGTCATCCGGAGGGTGGCATCATTCATAGTAGTCCCCATTTGATTGAACAAAACGCTCATATCGATGTTTCCACTTATTAAAGCACTCTTGAAAGTCAGACTTCGGAATCGCCTTTAGTGCATTCGTCGCATTAGTTTCAACAGTCTGTTTATTGTCGAATCGATGTCCCTTAAGCGGCATTTTCAATCGAGGAAACAGCCAAAAGTCGCAGGGAGCTATATTAGGACTGCATGTATGGAGGCTGGCGGAGCTGCGCAACACTGTGTTTCAACAAATACTGCTGCACAAGGTTTGATGCGCCGGAGCATTGTCGTGATGAAGAAGCCAGTCGCCGGTTTCCCAAAGTTGCGGTCGTTTTCTCCTGATTGTATTACGTAATCTTTTTAAAACTTCAACGTAGTTTCTACTCTTTTAAGGTCCCGGGTTCAATTCCCGAGTGGGCAAATTATTGTTAGGTTTTTCTGTCAAGAAATTCTCAGTGCCAGCACGGAGTTGGTAGTTGGCGGTGTGTCACCCCCGTGCCTTGGAGAGCACGTTAAGCAATCGGTCCCGGTTATTATCACTATCATGTGACAATAGTCGTTAAAGCCCGGCAACGTGGAGCAGCGTGGCGGGTCTAAGCTCTAAAACCCTCTCTCCTGAGAGGATGCCTCTGCCTTGCAATGGGACGTAAAAAGGCTGTAATGGTGGTGGTGCATAAAATGCAGTCCATCTGTCTAGACACTAAGGCTACGATCTAAAGAGCGTACTGACTCTACTCAGACTCAAGTACGAGTTAAAATGAGACAGATTTATGTCAGGGACATGTTCATGTCTCCTTTTAATTTTGAGTCTAAGTAGAGTCATGCTTCTCACTCTAAGCATTGATGTTAATTACCCCTCCAAACTCCCTCACGACAGACGGATCTTCGAAGAGCTACGAGATTTCTGGGTACTTCATCGTCTTCATGTATTTGGGAGTTACAACCTGTAGTTTTCATATTAGCCGCTTCAGCTTCTCTATACTCAAAACACTATTATTTAGCCTACAAACGCTCGAGTTTTCATTAAAGCTTCTCTATACTTAAAGTAATTCCTTTCCCTCAGGAGTCGGCCTTTTTCTCTGTGCCAGTTACCGACATACTTAAAGAGACGAGCATTTCACGGATCTCCTTTGTTTCGGTCATTTTTCAACTGCACTCCCTACGTTTATTCATAGTGCCCTCCCCAATGGGTTACTTGACATTTTCCCATTTTGGTGGATTATACATATTTATCATCACGACACTTTCTCCAATGTGCATTAGGAATTCACGGTTGACAGGACCTTTTCTCGTTAAAAATTATAAGATCATCGTTGGCAGTCCGGTAATAAAAAATCATGACGATTTTTTTGAGAATCTTTTTTCATTCTATTAGAAATTTTAGAAACTGGAATTAGATTGAATTACCGGATATGAATATACTTATTGACCGAAATGCATACTAGTATATTGCTATCATCTCCATACCTACTTCTTTTTTATTCCATTCCGAGAATCAATAATCGGAAAATTCAGAATTAATGACACTGTTTTTATTATCATGCATATTCTACATACATAGAATATGTACATATCTTCGTATAATGCTATGAATTGCCTTGTTCACTTGGGATAACATAAGATTTTACAGGATGCGTGTAAAATCATCGGTAGATAGGAACCTAATTTGTTTTGGTTAACTTCCAAAAGTGTTTTACAAAGATTCCTTATTCTAAATTTTATGAAATTCCTTATAATATATCAAGAAAAAAACTTATTCCAATTTCCAAACTAGACGTTATTTTATTAAGAACAAACGGAATGTTAGAAATATACAGTATACTGTACATATATTTATATTTACCTATATAATATGGAAGATTCCAAGACTATGAATTTTGAAATATAGATAAGCAAGACGTGCTAACTATTATGAATAAACTAACTATTTGAAACGAGTATATGTAATTATCTGAGGTCTTGTTGACCGAAGCCTGAGCTGATATGGTAAAGACGATGTTGTAAGTCATACTGGCATGTCATGTCATGACTTATAGTACAGCAAATTATCTATAATCTCACCGTATATGTGCAGACGCTACCGTATTTGTCTATATTATGCGCTCCTATTTACGTAACCAACCAACCACTTGGAAAGGTTTCTTATAACTCGCGTATCAAGTTCTTGAGGTAGGTCATGTTGTATCGTAATACTTGTGGTAATCGAGGTATTTCATTACTATAATGTCAATCTATTTAATATAATAATCTATAAGGCTGAAACATATTTGTTACTGTCCGGTAAAGTAGAAACTTAATTTTGACTCTTACACAAAAAAAAAACATTTATCTAGTTAGGACATACCTAGATACCTAGATACCTATGTTTTCTCAGACATATAAACCGTATACACCGTTTCCATCATGAGAAATTAAGGGCAAAAGAAGAAAGTCTTGGTTTAGAGACAAAGAAAGAAAGGGATAAGTAGGTACTTATTCAACCAAGGGAAATTAAAATTTTATAGCAACGAATTTTTTTCACCCTCTTTTTTGCAGGGACCTCTCAACTCCTAAAATACTTACTGAACATACATATTTAGATGATTTAAGTACATCGTTTGATTGAACTAAAAATATTTTCTTAAGATTTCAAGGCTCCTAGAACCGCGGACCAGGGCGGACCCCTTCGTCTTCTTCCCTAGATATCGACGAAGACGTCCGCCGTCCATAATTCAGTCACTATCTGAAAAACTATGGCAAGTGGCAAGGTAACTTGCCTTGCCACTTGCCACATAACTTTTTTTGCAAGGCGTTTTTCTTTGTCTGAGTGAACATTTTCAAATGTGGAATGCAACAAAGCATTTACACCAATTGAAGTTTAAAAATAGAACGCGTCAGCTCATCAGTAATCAGCGCGCGCGCGCGGGGCCAGCGCGAACCTTCAGCAGAACAATAACTAGTTGTTCGGCCGTCGGTGTCGAAACACGAGGTCGCACGAAGGTGAGCCGATTGCTAACACGTCGCTCACGACACACATACACAACACTGCGTATCACGTGTTAACACACATTGTCGCTCACCCCACATACACTATACATTGCTAGTTCTGTCACGAAGTAGGTAAAAAATGCAGTATCATATCGGCAATGGATACAAGTGCGAGCGATACATTCAACTTTATAACACAATAATAGCGTTCGACACGCAAGCAAAACACTGTCGAAAATTTTACATACCGACATCAAAAAAATATTTTTTTTTTGGTAGGTATAATTATCATTTCTATTTCCATGAGGATTCAAAATAAAAACTAGTATTTAATGTTTTATGGCCGAAGTTCTTATGTATGGAATTACTAACTGAAGACCGTGTCTTTGTCCTCGTGGCATAAAATGTAGTTAGTAAGTAGTTCACTCACCAGGTCATCAACTATAGTCATACAAAAATCAGGTCCATGCAAATCAACAGAGCTCCTCTATTGTGGCGTGACTGAAGGAAAAACAAATAAATCTTCGCTTTTATAGGTTTAATAGCAGAAAGTAGAATCGATATACTTATCGAAGATTTTGTAGAAAGAATTCTAAGTCGTGCTTTGAAAATTGCAGACAATACTTATAACATTACTAGCATCTGCCCGTGGCTTCGCTCGCGTGAATTTCGGTTTTAAACAAATCCCGAGGGAATCATGGATTTCCGGTTCCCGTTCCCGGTCCCTTTTCCAAACTTTATACCTACTATCACGGAAGTTCGCTATAGTAATCTACCTATAGCTGTAGCTATAGATTTTAGGTTTTTCAAAATCCCGTGGGATCTGTGCATTTTTCCAGGATAAAAAGTAGCCTATGTGTTGCCAATGTATGCACACAGCAAACTATTGCAATAATGTGTTAAGTAAGCGTGATTTACCTAAGAACAATTAGCACCCTCTATGGCGTTTTTGGAAGTTTATATCTATTTTAGTCCCTCAGGAATAGTTTTCTAGAATAAAACGTAGCCTATGTTTTAAGTCAGGGCATAATCTATCTCCATTCCAAATTTCAGTCAAATCGGTTTAGTAGTTGCGGCGTGCTTGAGTAACAAACATCCAAACATCTAAACATCCAATAATCCACAATTTCATATTTATTTATAATATTAGTAGGATGTATAACGGTAAAGAAAATTAATACCCATGGCGTCCGTTTTTTTCTTTCGGTGCTGACTACCTTACACTACAAATTCTGTACGTTGTTATCACGTGGCGATGCCTGTGTTTTAAGGATACTTAATTTTCTCATAACACTTTCCCAAAACAATTAATTATGTCTATATATTGGTCAGGGATTCAAAATTCGGTTAGCCATTCATATATTACTATAACTTAGGTTTATATCGTAGGGTTATAACTTAGGTTAACAGACTTAGGTTAACGTTGCACATGAGTGAATTCGAAGTATTTTGGCAGTATTTTGGCAGTTTTTTTATCGTTTACAAAATCGTATTAAAGCTACAGATTTTGGCCTAGTTGAGATAAAGTTGATACTTATATCAACTTTATCTCAACTAGGCCAAAATCTGTAGCTTTAATACGATTTTGTAAACGATAAAAAAACTGTTTAAGAAATAATATTTTTTTTGCCGACGGTATGGCAGAGCTAGCGGCTCAATAGGGTGTCATTTGCATTGGTAATGGCGGCGTATTGGTAAACAGAGCGACTCGCCTCCAGCGCCCGCCGGCCTCGCCGATAACAACTTCTGCTGTATCACGAGCGTTAAAAGTGAAGTTTATTCAATCTTGAGGCACATAATAGGTACCCGTTTAATTATTCTTCTACAAGTTAGCCCTCCTCGACTGCAATCAGACATGTGAATGCAGATTACAGTCTACGATGGAAGTGGGCGAACTTGAAACCGTGTGTTAGTTTTTATTAAAACCCATATCTACCCCTAATCGGTATCTGGGAATGGCCGCCAAATTTTGTACCATAAAATACTGGAAGATACACTTATACATATAAGTAATATACGGTGATGTATTGGAACACAATAACGCATTGGAATAATATGTTAAAGGTGATTTATACACTAACAATAATAGCAAACTTTGATTGTTTTACCATTATTCTAACTATATTATTATCAACGCTTTTTTATAAAATAATAATATATTCTACTGATTAAGTGGATTAAATTCTCAAGCAACCATAGGGACACTTAAAAAACCGGCCAAGTGCGTGGCGGGCCACGCGCAGTGTAGGGTTCCGTAGTCACAATCCTCGAAAAACAGATATAACTCCTTAGCCTGTCAACCCTACTTAGCCGTGATAGATTCCTTTAAAATTGATTATATAATTATACTACTGCTGTGAATTTTTTCAAGTTCCTATATACTGCCATTTGGCTGATAGAGGGGGGGGACACTTGACTCTAATAAAAATTAGCACTTTAAAACATCATATTTTACAAACGGATCTAGAAATCGAAAAATGATGTTCCCACACCTACAATATTTTTAAAGGACCTATTCAACAATACCCCACACTATGGGGTAGAGGAGAAAAAAAATATTCATCCCCACTTTACATGTAGCTTTTGAGCTACCCTAAAAAAAATATTTATCAAAAAAATTTTACCACTTTGTTGGCGTGATTAATATTTACACCCATGCCAAATTATAGATTTCTAGCACTAATAGTTTCTGAGATTAACCGAGGACGGACGGACGGACGGACAGACAGACAGACAGACAGACGGACGGACATGGCGAAACTAAAAGGGTTCCTTGTTTACTACGGAACCCTAAAAAGGAGAATAGGCAAAAATGTATGAACATTGGTCTATTCAACTATTCAACCATTAACAAAACTATTCAGTTTAGAAAAAAATGATATTAGAAACCTCAATATCATTTTTGAAGACCTATCCATCCATATGGGTTTGATGAAAAAAAATTTTTGAGATTCAGTTCTAAGTATGGGGGAACCCCCAAAATTTATTGTTTTTTTTTTCTATTTTTGTGTGAAAATCTTAACGCGGTTCACAGAATACAGATACTCACCAAGTTCTTATAGTTTCAGAAAAAGTGGATGTGACATACGAACGGACAGACAGCCAGACATGACGAATCCATAAGGGTTCCGTTTTTTGCCATTTGGCTACAGAACCCTAGAAACATAATAAAATAAATATTTAAGGGGGCTTCCATATACAACAAACGTGATTTTTTTGCTCGTTTTTGCTCGATATTGATAACGGTAACAGGTAGATGCTTGAAATATTTACAGAATATTTAATTATATATTCGCTTTAAAAATTAAATTAAAATAAAACAAATATTTAAGTTTTGGGAGGGAGGCTGCCATATAACAGACATGATTTTTTACAATGGTACGGAACCCTTCGTGCGCGAGTCCGCCTCGCACTTGGCCGGTTTATTTCAATTTATCTCAATAAATAGTTGTCTGCACTTGTGCTTTTTCTCTTAAGGAGGGCAGAAATATGATCAGATAAAATCGGAATTGAGCTGAATGAAAATATTATGGTCGAATAAAATGTCTCATGAATTCTCATTCATATAGATCATTCTATACAGATCTTCATTTGGTCGTATAATATTATTTATGTGGAGCTATTTTAACCCGTTCCGTAAATTCGTTTTATTACCTTCGAACCTTAAACCTTTTACGAGTATAGGCGCATCATCGTTACTTTATTTTCGTTTCGGCTGTATTTTTAACTGCTGTAACATTTTTGAATTTCTATTCAGATCGCTGATGCACGCGATTTCTACTGCACGGATTTAGGTTTTTAAAATCCCGAATTCCCCGAAAATCCCGTTTGAACGCTTTCATTTGCCGGGACAAAAGTGCATCTATCATTTAATCATTGTGCTTAATATCGTCAACGGTAAAGCGGTTATTGAGACCGTGAAAATCTTAGTAATCTTAGTATCCATAATATCAACAGTGTTTATTTTTTTTAAAGGGAACTCTTAATATTAGAAGTGGTAAGAAGATACTGTAATTATGAGTAGACATTGTAACAAAAAAAAACAAGAAAGAGAAACAATATAAAATTGTAGGACATTAGGAGAAAATCATAATATAGGTGTGATAACCAATGCTTTGAGGATGTAGTAGGTATAATTAATAACAACAGGAAGGAATAGGAAAAAAAACATTAGAAGTGGAATAGAACTCTCCTCATAGACTATAACTATAATCCTATACCTGCGGAAGTCCCGTCAAAATCGGTCCAGCCGTTTCGAAGATTAGCCAATCCGAACAGGATAAAAATATTGAAATCGTGTATTTGGTTGATTTCGTTCAAATATGACATCACAAGACAATCACAGACGGATTACTTCAATTTTACTTATTTTTATAAGTTCTTTTGTCTGTTGTCTAATAATAATAGATTGGTTAATAAATAGTTCCTTGTGAAGAAACTCATCTCCATGGCGCAAAAGTTGCTAGAATCATCACGTTGCTCAAGCGTTGCTCAATGAATTTAACCTTTGCGATTTGAAAAACTTCAAACCTCTCAAGTCTTAACAAATGCACTCTAGGTAACCATTGTATTGCTTTATGATGGCCCAATCTTGTGTTTCGACAATTTGTGTAATTTGAATCTAGGAATTCGCGCAATTCAATCCATCCCCGAACTTTTGAGTTATTAAGAATTATTCGGAGAAGCTTAGTGCTCTCGGCATACCTACCTAATTCCTATAAAAACCTCTGACATTCCGAACTTGTGGCAGAAATGTACAAGTCATTCAGTTCAACTATTGCTTTTAAGTCTTAGATTAAGGATTGGTAGATTGGAGACCAATCTTTAATCTAGGTTTTTAGCATTAGATAGGTAGGTATTTCGTGCATACCTAGGTATTCTCTAATCGTTCTCGCTGTTCTTTCTTCGTTCCTTTTTCCCTTACCTCTCTTCTTCTAGTCATCATGAATTCATGATCTAGACCTCTTCTACACGTCGTTCTAAGAACTGTTATGAACTTATGAACTTATGACATATAGACTGTTATTACTTGTGCCACAAGGCCGTTCAGATGGCTTATTTTAACTGTGAAGATACACATAATAGCTTATGCAACCCCCTTTGCTTTTTATTTGGTGTAGATAGGTACAAAAACCTTACTGTTACCTTACCTAACTACCGCTCATGAGAATTCCATCCACCACCCGGATGGTCGCTTTCATGTCGCTTTCTACCTCCTACTTAGGTACCTACTCTCAAATTATGGAACCAGCTTCCGCCAGCAGCTGTGTTCCCTCAAAATTGAAATATGGGGCTATTCAAAGGGCATAAACAAATTCCTCAAGAGCCGGTAACAGCCATGAAGTTTACCGAAGTTAGTTTCCATTGTAGTCGATAGATTTACGCACTAGTTAGGTACCTACACGTGACACGTCTACGTTACCTTGCAAAGTTCCACACGGGGCACTGGCGTAACTTTGCCAGGTAACGTAGAGTAGGTACCTACTGTCGCGACACTTTCGCGAGTGGATGGCGC
Source organism: Melanargia galathea (assembly GCA_920104075.1). Taxonomy (NCBI): domain Eukaryota; kingdom Metazoa; phylum Arthropoda; class Insecta; order Lepidoptera; family Nymphalidae; genus Melanargia; species Melanargia galathea. The sequence continues at coordinate 7,899,187 of OV049864.1, forward strand.
GGGCGGTGCGAAGTGAAACTCCGCTTTCTCCTGCGGTTTGCACGCGCAACGACCGTGCACATTTCCATTCGGCGGCGTGAAACAAACGTCACGACTGACGCGCTCTCGTGAGAAACTATGTGATATTATCTCGAATTAACAATCACTTGCATCTTCGCTTTCCCATCTTGTCTTCTGCCTTTGAGGTTATGGTTGTGACAAAAAAATTCGGCGATTATCTAGCCCAGAGTTGTGCGTTGAGTAGTTTAAGTAATTAAATTAATAGTTATTATTTCAAGGTAGGTGCTAAACTGGCGAACCGAACGGCTTGTAAGTCTCCGATAAGATACACGGACCTACTCAAAGCAGTCGCTGAAAGTCGCTGGATACGAGGTCATGTTTCGTAGAGATCTAGATCCTTGCAATAAATATTTTGGCTATTGTCCAGCAGTGGATGTCAGTCAGTTAAAGAACGATGGCAACAACGTGTATCTAAATATTAAAAAAGTAAGTACATACCTACCTACTCTTGGTCACCTAAACTGTATAATGAGAAGTATCCGCGTTACACTGCGGAGTAGCGTGGGAGCTGCTGGGCGCGCTGCTGCTGTAGCGCTACTGATGTCGCGCTGCTGCTGTAGCGCTACTGATGTCGCGCTGCTGCTGTCACGCTGCTGATGTCGCGCTGCTGCTGTCACGCTGCTGATGTCGTGCTGCTGCTGTCCCAGTACTACTGCTGCTACGCTTCTGATGTCGCGCTGCTGATGTCGCGTGCCGCTACTGTCGCGTTGCTGCCGTCACGCTGCTACTGTCGCGATGCTGATGTCACGCTGCTGATGTCGCGCTGCTGTTTCCGAGTTCCGTTGCTGTCGCGCTCCACAGTGTGACGCGCAGCTCGCTGCCTATAGTTTCTTGTTTTCCAAATCACAATTGCAACGCCGCGTGACGTGTCGCGACTCGGCGGCGTCGTCGCTCTGCCGCGGCCGGTCGGCGGACTCGTGTTCAGTATGACCAGGGCTTCAGCGCGCTCAGGGCTATTTCCCGAACATTATTATTCGATTGTCGCGAAGAGGATAAACTCGTTTGCGTTTTGAATACTGAACCGACTGGCGGCTAATTAATCTAGATACGATATGTCGGAAGAGCTGGTGGCCCGCTGCTGTCACGAGCGTTTATAGTCCGTTCGGTAACTTAGTGTCGGTACAGGCGCAGGTGCTCTTAGTATTCTGCTTTTATTTTTATTATTTTTTTACTGTTTGTAATTTTTTTTCTATTCTAACAGAATCTCCGAATAGTCTGCCAATCCGCACTTGGCCAGCGTGGTAGACTATGGTTAAAATCCTTCTCATTTTGAGAAAAGACCTGTGTTCATGATAATATTATATTTTATGTTTATGGTTATATTGTAATAAAATACGAATATAAAAAAAATATAAAAAAGGAAAGAGAATTTTAATAAAAAATATGAGTAGGTAGGCTTCGATTTAAAACGCCAAAACCCCTTGTACCTGTACACGCCGCGCGGCATGTTTTGAAGTCGCTAGCGGTCCCTTTGGCAAGACGCCGCGCGTGCCGAGGCGGCGCGATCAAAGGTGACCGTAAGTAAATGAACAGACTATACATTAGCATTCGTTATTTATTGTCTAGTAGCTGAATACGCGGTGACTGTGTCGTTTGTTTACTTATTCAATGTGAGGGGTTCATTAGATCAGGTCAGACAATTCCTTTAGGTGGAATATTAGCCATGATGAACGTGACTAATATTCTCCTTTCCCCTCCAATTAACTGAATGCTTGTGCTAGGAGTGGGCAGGGCCGGATTAACCCTATCAGGGCCCCTAGGCAATGCAATTCTCGGGGCCCCTTTCCTTTTTAGGGTTCCGTAGTAAACAAGGAACCCTTATAGTTTCGCCATGTCCGTCCGTCTGTCTGTCCGTCCGTCCTCGGTTAATCTCAGAGACTATTAGTGCTAGAAATCTGTAATTTGGCATGGGTATAAATATTAATCACGCCGACAAAGTGGTGAAATAAAATTTTGATAAATATTTTTTTTTAGGGTAGCTCCCGTACATGTAAAGTGGGGATGATAATTTTTTTTCTCGTCTACCCCATAGTGTGGGGTATCGTTGAATAGGTCTTTTAAAAATACTGTGGGTATGGGAACATCATTTTTCGATTTCTAGACCGGTTTGTAAAATATGATGTTTTAAAGTGTAAATTTTTATTAGAGTCAAGTGTCCCCCCCCCTCTATCAGCCAAATGGCAGTATATAGGAACTTGAAAAAATTCACAGCAGTAGTATATATAATCAATTTTAAAGGAAAACTATCATGGCTAAGTAGGGTTCACAGGTTAAGGAGTTATATCTGTTTTTCGAGGATTGTGACTACGGAACCCTACACTGCGCGTGGCCCGCCACGCACTTGGCCGGTTATTACATCCTTCATTGAGAATTTTCTCAAAAAAATTAATTTGTTAGAAGAAGCTTTTTTTTTTCTTGTTGTGAGTGGCCCGCTTCGACTAGGGCCCCCATCGTCTAGGCGCTCACGGGGCCCCAGTGGGCCCCTAGTCGGTGTCCAGACTATATTTTTATTTATTTATTATGACGTTGCCTACAACGATGTGAAACAGTCGGAAATTACTGTTTATATTAACACGTACAAATCTATAACACAAGGTTGGTAAGTCCCAAGTTTTTGCAATAATGTTTCGCCCCAGTTTTCCGTAGTAGGTACAGGTAGTGTACATAGGTATTAGGCATATCTATAATGTCATTGAATGTTGATAGACACGCATGCCTTGATTGATCAACGTTATAATTTTGAATACTTAGATAGATCTTCAGTAAGTAACCACTGAAATGTACCTAGGTACAATTGTTTGCTATCTCATACTTCTTCTTCTTCCGGTCCTTATCCCACGTTATGTGGGGTCGGCACTCGGCACAACATGAATTCTTCTTCCGCCCCCGACGACCGTTGCGCTATTGAGGCTTAATTTGCATCTCTGTAATCGTTACTGCATCGACAAAGCTTTGCAAAAGCTGAGAAAAAACCTTTATACCCACCCTTCAATAAGGTCTCCAGACTATATTTATTTATTATGACGTTGCCTACAACGATGTGAAACAGTAGGAAATTACTGTTTGATATTAACTCGTACAAATCTATAACACAAGATAAGTAAGTTCCAAGTTTTTGCAATAATGTTTCGCCCCAGTTTTCCGTAGTAGGTACATAGGTATATCTATAATGTCGTTGTATGTTGATAGACACGCATGCCTTGATTGATCAACGTTACAATTTTGAATACTTAGATAGATCTTCAGTACCTAAGTAACCACTGAAACGTACCTACAATTGTTTGCTATCTCATACGTCTTCTTCTTCCGGTCCTTATCCCACGTTATGTGGGGTCGGCACAACATGTATTCCTCTTCCACTCACTTCTATTATACGTCAACGCATCATTTACTCCTTTTACGCGCATATCCTCTTTCACACACTCCGTCCATCTTTTCTTTGGTCTTCCTCTACTCTTTTTTCCCTCCACACGCATGTCTAACATTCTTCTAGCAATATGGTTCTCTTCCCTCCGCATTATATGACCATACCATGCCAACCTATTACTCCTCATCTTGCTATTTCATACAGAATAAGAAACTAAAAGCTTAAACTAAAATCACGTCAAATTAAAAAAGAAATCTCATCAACCGGATCAGTTTTACGACGAAAATGGACATGGTAGTTACTTACCAGGTAATTCGGCAGTCTAATTAAAAGTGATGCGCAATAAATATGTCATAATTACCTTTAACTTCATTCTCGTAAAACTGTTTACGGTTAAGGTGCGTTTTGGTGATCACTGACTGGCCCTGGAGACAGATACACAAATATTAAATTGTAAATAGGAGAGTTAAAAAGTTTAAGTAGGTAATAAAGGCAGTAATAATATCTAAAGTACTGAAACTACTACACTTTTTCAACTAAAACAATGAAAACAATATAATTTTATATTACTTAAAATATTAATTATGTACTTAACATAATTAAATTTGACATGTAAGTACTAAAATCTTAACCTATAAATCATAATAATTATGTAAATAGGAAATTTAATTACCTGTTAACTTTTTACGTGCGCCAAAAAACGCCTAATTATCTGAGTCAGGTAGGTAGCTCGGCAGTAATTAATATAATAACACGCGCAATAAAAACGTCATAATTTCCTTCACCGTCATAAAACCACTTACAGTTAAGGTGCGTTTTGGTATTTCACAACCAAGACACAGCACTGGACCGACAGACAGACTGAATTCTTCCACTGCAAAAGCAAACATAATAAATAAATATCTTGAAGATAATAAGATTTTAGTAAATCAACAAAAAGGATTTCGACAAAATAAATCCATAAATATGGCTATCTATGACTTTCTCAATAAAATTATGACATGTATTGATAAAAAAATACCTGTAGCCGCGCTGTACATGGATATGACAAAAGCATTTGATTTTGTGGATCACAAAATCTTATCTTATCTTTTCTTTTATATATTAATGACCTTCCATCAGCAATATCTCAACCTATGGTCCTCTTTGCTGATGACTGTACCATCATTTATGAAGGTCATAATACCCAAAACTATGAAAATGAGATCAACAATTCGGTAGGTCTCATAATCGATTGGCTAGTAAAAAATAACCTACATATAAATTTAGAAAAAACAAAACTTATGAATTTCAACTGGGAAAAATTTGCGATATCAAATCTAAATATTAATCACATGGGTATTCAAATCAATGAAATAGATGAGACAACATTTTTAGGCATTTTAGTTGACAATCAATTAAACTGGAAAGCACAGGTCGACCGTGTTTGCAGCAAACTATATAAATTTTCCTATGCTCTGTATAAGTTGAATAAAAGAGTTAACCTGCAAACTATTCGTGTAGCTTATTTCGGATATGTTGAGTCAACGCTCAGGTATGGTGTGATGTTTTGGGGGAACGCAGTTGACCGCGAAAAGGTATTCAAGGCTCAAAAAAGGTGTATTAGGGCAATGAAAAATCTACACTGGACAGACAGCTGTAAACCACATTTTAAAGAGCTGCAGATTCTTACATTTCCCTGTATTTTTATCTACGAGACTGCGGTTTTTGTACATGGCAACCTATCGTCACACGAGTAGAAAAGGAACAGAGAGGAAGCTACCTACAAGCGTCCCGCAGTAAGTACACTCACACATAGCGCCGCTCACGCACACACGAGCTGTCACGGACGCTCCGCTAGTGAACAATTAGTTGAATAACGTCAAGGCTGTCGTGTGGTCGTGAAGCGTGCGCATTAAATTATTAGCGAGAGTTATTGGCGAGAGTTTAGACAACTGTGTACTTAAAATAGTGTAAATTATACTTATAAAAAATTAAGTGTTGTGTTTAGACAAATATGTCTCAGTATTGTACAGTATGTTTAAGTTCCACTATAAAAAATAAGGATATTTCTTTTTTTTTGTACCCTAGAGATCAAGTGAAGTAAGTATACAAGTAAGTATACCTTTACATAATATTATATTATGTACACAAAAAATTAATGAAATGAAATTAATTGAAATGAAATGAATTTATTTATTGTAGGATAGCATGTGCCACTTATGATATTATGTCAAGACTCTACCACTGGTACGGAAATCAGATTCTACTCAATGGAATTAGGTAAAACATTGCCAGGTAAGTTAAAATAGCTCCTGTACACAATGAACCATTTCGATGGGCCTATCTAAGGTACCTATCTAAGCAACTAGGTACTTAATTCATTCAATTTACTAAAGTAAGTAAGTATCTAGGTACTGTCACTAGGGATACCTACGCATGTGCACACTTACTTTTAGTAGGTACCTACTAATGTCCTGACCGAATTTCAGCCACGGAGGCCAGTCTCAACCGAGGCAGAGACTAGCCATCTGCGCAGGAGATATTATAGTGCACAAGTGTGTGCGCATACACAGGTGCACTCTCTATTCCCTCACTCTCATAGTCCGATGGGACGCCAATGCGACACGACCGGAGAGAGATTAGGCGCAGGACCGACGGATTTCCGTGCTCTCCGAGGCACGGGGGTGTATCTAACACCGCCAACTTCTAGCTCCGGGCTGGCACTGAGAATTTCTTGACAGAAAAACCCAATACCTCATTTTTTTTTTGGCCCGACCCGGGAATCGAGCTCAAGACCTCGTGATCCACAGTCGAACGTGCTAACCGCTAGACCAACGAGTCAGTCAAGGTGGTACTACCTAGCTAAGCTAGTATAATATAAAAAACATTTTATTCCAATCATTACTACATATCTTGCTATACATAATATATACTAGTATATAATATTTTTATTTTTACCCATAATTTTTCACATGCAACAGGTGACAACCCTATCAGAATAGGTATAAATTTTGGACGTTCTTAGGTAGCTTCCCTTCTGGTTATTCTGTGCTATCGTTATTTCAAAATATAAATAATAGAAGGTATCCCTTACGGTTACGAGTTCGGGGCGCGTGGTTAGCCAAAATGCAGAAAAGTGTATTTTGCTTGTCAATACATACAGTAAGTTATACTATACTAATACTACAATAAGTTATCAGATGACATAAAGAAAATAAATAATATGACCAACTTTAAAAAATCATTAAAAATGTTTTTAATTAATGAAACTTATTACTCTATTAAGGACTACCTAAATGACAGTGAGTAATTTGATTTGTAAGATTATCTGTGTTATAATATATCTTGACATGATATAATGACTAAAGCTGAATGATAATTTTAATTACTATTTTGACATGTTATTTTCCTTGCTACCCGCATTCGTTGTCTGACATAGTGTATTGAATATATTTTTATGTTATCTGACTTGTTTTTGTATATTAAATTCTGTGCCTCCTGTGATGAGTGATCTAAGTCGAGTTGTACCCTTTTTGAGATTTTTACATAGAAATGATCAGAAAAAAATTAGATTTTTTTTGGTCTAACCCACGTTCTTCTAACTATTATAGTTTCGGAGATAATTTTGTGCAAAGTGATATAAGTGGCAGCATTTTTGCAAAAATATCGTGCATATAGATATATTTCAAGTTGTAACCTCAATAAGTAATTTTCTGCATGCATTATTTTTCGTGCTTCGTGGTATAAGTGCGATTATATTAATTTTCACATTTTATTTTTAGTATATTTATCGTGAATATTGATATAATTAGAGTTATATCACTTTGAACAGATTTTTTTCAAAACTGATTAGGGTACAATTATACATATACCTAATAATCACAATCTAAATTTATGCCTAATTTGTGATCAGTGATACATCTCGACTTGCATCATTGTGTACAAATCAACATTATCTGTGTAAACGAATATAAATTGAATTGTATCTAAAACTCAAACCAAATCTAGAAAAAATGTATGAAGAAGGAGACGTGCTAAATGATACAAGAGAAATCATGAAGTCATACTCTTATGGAGATTGGCACCAACCATGCGTTAATTGAGCGTAAGAAGAAGCACATGAGTATGGTTATTCACTTGCAAAGAGATTGGTACCAACTAGTGCGTACAGCTTCAAACAAAACAGAAAAGTTTAGATAGGTACTGTTATCTAAATGACTTGTGATTCAACATGTTTTCAAGCAATTTTTTACTCTTGCATTGGAAAGTTGATGTGGTGTGATGTTCGATCTGTTTTGCATACCAAAGAAAATATTCCCCGTTTTTCTTACACAAAATGAATTCAAGGATGATGAAGACTATGGATTGTTTGAAACGAAGTAAAGCTTACGCTATTACGATTACAATAAAGACAGTACCAATAGCCTACCACTTCAAGATTACTGTTTCAACCGATAAGAAGTAATATCTGTTTTGCTATGCTTTATTCAGGAGCGCAATCATGAGTTTTACAGAGTTTTAAAATATTAGGACTTTGTTTTTGAATTGTTTTCCTTGCAAGAAATTGACTAAATTCCGAAAAAAGTAGTAATCTGTTGAAGCAAACTCCCGGGGAGAGTGATGGGTGTTGGAGATATTTCAATCGCAGCACCTTTAATTTAGCGACTGTCTGTTGTGAAGTATGAGGTCTAGCGTTGGTCTAAGTTAACAGCATTGGCAAGAGAAATGACCAGTTTCGGTTGTTTAACTGCTGACGTTTCCATCATGGTTTGAAATTGTTGATCTATCTTTATTGTCTGGCCAGATCTTAGGAAGCCATAGTGTATGATACCAGCACTGGTCCATCAAACACACACCAGTAGTATTTTCTGAGTCAACTTTCGTTTGGGACAGTTTCACCAGTTGGGTTTCGCCAGTTCTCTTGGATTCAACCGCTGTCGTACACCATTTTTCATCACTGATAACAATACGATTCAAAATTCCGTCGTTATAACTGAGTAATGTAACGCAGCACTTAATGTGTGTTTGTTAGTGTGCTCCACTCAATTCATGCGGTAGGTACCTATTTCTCGAGTTTTTCACTTTTCAAATTTGTTTTAAGTGAATTAATATTATTATATCACTCACACCGAAGCCTCCCACTAACTCTAACATAGTTTGCGATAGATCCACTACCACAATCATCTTTAATTCATCATTGTCAACTAGGGTTTCCAGCCGTCCACGGGGTTTGTTTTTAGGTCAAAATTTCCAGAACAAAAACGTTGGAACAAAAATCGTACCATGCTTTCTTTTACAGTTAGGGTTTCCCCATACTCATCATTAATCCTTCCAATTATTTTTGCAGTACTGGTGCCACTGTGGAACTCGTATTCGTAAATAATGCGATAAGTTTTCCATTTTTTGAACAGATCGATGTCAAAGAAAAATCAAATTGATCGAAAACAAATGAATCACTAGATTCAAAAAACAAATACATAATTTAAATTTGGAATACGCCAAGATATATGAGATCATAGTAGCCAGTTCGATAAAACGCCAGTTTCATAATATGTAAGGACTTAATCCATACTAATATTATAAATGCGAATGTAACTCTGTCTATCTGTATATTATGCTTTCACGCCTAAACCGCAAAACCGATTTTGATGAAATTTGGAACAGAGATAAATTAGACTTTGGAGACCAACATAAGTTATCTTTTGTTGCGAAATAAAGGCTTGAAGGGGTTGAAATAGGGGTTAAATCTTTGTGTGGGAGTCCATCATATTGAAGATAAAAACCTTTATATTTTTGCAGTTTACATCCTGGAAATCGATATAAGATACTTCTAAGAATACACCCGAAATGAAGTTGTGGGCATCAGCTAGTATTTTATTAGTGAATTATTGGTTTAGAAGAAGTTTCACAAACGTTGATTTATTTTTGTAAAACTTGTATTTATTTTCACCATAAAAATGCATTTTAGTGAGGGGTATAACATGAGTTGTATTATTTAACACATTTTTCAGAAAACCAAAATTTAAGCAAACTGATACAATTCAGCTAAATTGTTAAAATAGGGGACAGATAAGTAAAAAAATCTCATCTTTGAGATATTACATTTATCCTTTGTTTGAGCACCATTGGGTTGGGAATATATTCTAATGAGTTATTAGATATTTTTACTTTATGTATATCAATTTACACGAAGACAATATATAGGTGTAACGTAATTTAACTGTACTTGTATCATTTATCACGTAATTTTAGCATTGATTAGAAATTAAAAAAGGTACAACTCACAGGTTTTTCAAGAATTACTTTAAAACTATAATATTTACCGCAAAAATTTAAATACACGGTGAAAGTGAATGTTTTTATCTACAAAAGAAAGCACTCAAGTTTAACCTAGCCCAATTAGATCGCGACCTAGAATTTTTTAAATCTTGTTTTTGCTCTCCTGTAAAATGGTGATTTTTGACTTGTATCACCTGTCACAGGAGGCACAGATTTAATGACAGTGCATGTTTTAATTTAAAGTTGTATTGTGTCAGTGGTGCCATTTCGATTTATTTGAGACACTTATGTAAGTTAATTTCTATTTAATGTTAACTTTTAGATGTAATATTTGTACACCACTCTGTGGTAGAATACCAGCTGCTTATTATGTATTTAACACCTTATCCACTGATGTATTCACAAATAAATATATTTGATTTGATTTGATTTGGAACACCAACGTGAATTTTCGTTGTTCGTAGAGCTGTTTTTATACATTAATATTCTATACCTACGTACCTATAAGTAAATACATAATTATACTCTAATTAAAATATACGGAAATTTATGATTTCTAAGAAATCATTATTGATATAGTAAGTAGGTATCTACTACCTACACCTACTCTGGTAATGTAGTGTATTGACTAAAATGATTGGTGTTTGCGCACCAATCAGACGAGTCGTTACGTCACATCGCTACGTCACACGTGCGTATTGAGAAGTCGAAGTCGAGTCGGCAGTTGTGGTCGGACAAGCGGAGCTGAGTGTTATAATAGTGCAGTGCGACAGTGGGAGCCCTAAACATCCAAAGACGCAGGACGATACATGTGGCGACGAGGACAAAAGTGAGTACACAATAATAATAACTAAAAAAAAAAAAAAAAAAAAGAGAGAAATGTGTGTGAGTAAGCTATTGAAATTATTTAAAAAATCGTGTTATTAATGAAATATGTGAGTATTTTACCCGTATGGAACGTCGGAGTGTCACTAGTTTGGGGTTTTGTTTGCACTCAGATAATAACACAATCCATCGGCTTGAGGTTTTTAATTATGAAAGAAAGATGTAGTGTTATTATCATAAGAGTTGCGGGTACCTGCAACCTGCATGTAAAAAAAAATATATAAAGCGGTACTGAGTGACACAGCGTCGTTTCATAACATCGTCATACACAAGTACCTACATAGGAACTTTATTAAACACTATTTTGTCTGATCTTATTCGTGTCGTAAACAATGAACGGAATCATGGCGGCCGAACAATTGGGAATTCATTTGATTGATAAGAGCGGTGTGGAAGTGTAAACAACCCGACTGCAACGCATAGACAGTCGGCGCGCGGCAACCGGGTGCAATCCGCGCCGGTACGTCGTTCGCTCACTCGCTACCGGTTTCACCCGAGTCTACTTGTGAATTAATTTTTATATATTGAAATGATAATTATAAATCTAATAATAATATTATTTATTTGTTTAAAACATGGGTACATTAGATGGTAGGTGGAGTACTTACATCTCAAACATGTTTTGCCACACGGGCGTGCAAATTTTACATAAATACTTAGATAAATATGAATATATATATATTTAAATATGTGTAGGCTGCCTACAAATGTAAGTTCTCATTTGAATTAAGCAGTTACAATTAGACTGATCATTAAATTGATATAAATTGGACGGAAATAGTGCCTTATAAGGTTATCAAGTACATATACACACGGAGCAGATTAAGAGTCTGATTATTAAATTGATATCATGCAACAAGTAGTAGTGTTGGCAAGCTTTGAGTGAATATAATTTCACATTACGAGTATATGAAACATTGAGTTGATACGTTTTGACTGATACGAACGACTGAATATTTTAATATTTGGGCGGATAAAATCCGATCATTAAATTGATATGTTTGTATAAAAAACGCAACAGCAGATAATATCTGAATCATTAAATTGATTATATAACTGACTGAAAATTGATATAACTGACTGAATATTTTAATATTTGGGCGGATAAATAATCCGATCATTAAATTGATATGTATGTATAAAAAACGCAACAGCAGATAATATCTGAATCATTAAATTGATTATCACACAACAACAGATAATATTTATCTGAATCATTAAATTGATTATCGCACAGCAACAGATAAAATTTATCTGAATTATTAAATTGACTATCGCACGACAGCAGATAATATCTGAATTATAAAATTGATTATCGCACAACAGCAGGTATTTACCTGAATCATTAAATTGATTATTCCAGGCCACCCCAAATATGTCATTCCTTTCATTGGAAAAGTTCAACTGTAACGGTGAATCAAAATCGGTGGGTGTACAATTTCATCATAAATCCTATTACAGCTCGTTTAAAGACATTGTACCGACCTACTTACATTTTAAATTTTGTTTTAGATGTTGTATTTATTATCCTATTATTAAATATGACTTTAGATAGCAAATAGATAAATAAAATAAAATAAATAAATAATCATTTATTCGGGATAATAACGCATTTGAACATTCCTATATTTAAATACAGTACGGCCGAACTTCTTGTTGAAAATCGATGTAAATGTTACAAATGGTTTAAAGATTATTAAATTTCACAATTGGTATAGCTAAGATTGAACTGACACATAAATCGGGTGAATATTGCCATTTTGGGCCGCTGAGTGTAATTATCTAATTAAGAGAAAAATCTGAAACGACATTTTAGTCAAACTAATTTCCGTTTCGATTCAACTAAGTTTTGCGGGTGATAAACGTAGATGTTTGAATAATAGTTTAATTTCGTTAGAATATTACCTACATGATATCCTGGCACCTTCATTGATGTTGGAAAGTGATCAGGAAAGTTAGAATCCGCTGGCTGTGAAAAGCCATGAAGCCGTTTTAGATCGGGAAAGGGTTTATCAAGATGATAAATGCTTACACGATTAGAGCTAAAGAAATGTAGTTTGATTGCATTTAGTAGGAAAATTTGATTGACAAATATTTTGAATAGTCATAGACACGACATTCAAAACTAGGAGTAGACTCGTTTTAGTTTGACAATGTAACTGTAAAAATAATTTGAACCATAAATATTTTAAGAACAGATTTGATATGATTTGATGTGATATCGAGAGAACTGATAGTTTATCATTAAGATTTTAAAGTATAGATTAATCGAATCAGATTTTAGGAGTTTTGATTTATTGTGATTTATTGAGTAAGAAAAAAAAAACTGATAGTTCACACATAAATTGTTTGAATCAACAGTTTCAAAAGACTAATCATAATTATAGTAAAGGTTCACTTAAAGGTCACGCAATGAGTAAACAGTAAAAAGCCGTATCTAAAAAAAAAAAAAAAGTAATAGTAATAATAGTAATATGAGTCAAATGACTCATGCATCACAAAAATATATTTACTGTTTATTGTTACTGATTTTCAGTAAAGAGCCACGAAAAAATAAATACTGCCTCGTTGGTCTAGTGGTTGGCGTGTTCGGACGCGGATCGCGTGGTTCCGGGTTCGATTCCCGGGTCGGGCAAATGATTGATGGGTATTGGGTTTTTCTGTCTCAATGCCCGCCCGGAGTTGGAGGCTGGTGGTGCTGTGCCCCTGTGCCTCGGAGAGCGCATTAAGCAGTCGGTCCCGGTTATTATCACTATCATGTGACAATACTTGTTGAAAAGCGCACCAACCCGCATTGGAGCGGCTTGTTGTATAAGTTGTTGTTTTAGGTATTGTTTATTATATTTCATAACTTTACTTGTGACTAAAAGTCATGAATAGTTGTGAGATCTGGTTAGTTCATGCTCCAACATAGAGATTCTTCCCAATACGTCTCCATAAGTTTCAATGCTACCAGGCGCTAACACCACAGTGTTAACACCTAGTGCTAACAACAACGCTAACACCTAGTGCTGTCTAGGTTGGCCAGTTCAGCCTTTAACTGTGGGTTCTTGGCAACAACATGGCCCTGAGTTCATCCCCACTCGGGTTAAATAGACTCGCCAATTGACTGACATTGAAACTGCGAGGTTAGTTTATTTTGGTTATCTTCACAGTATTACGTTATATGGCATACTATTATGGGGTAATGCTGCTGACATTAATTCCATTTTCGTGCTGCAGAAGAGGGCTGTTCGTGCCATATATAATATGGGTCCCAGAGAGTCACTGAGAGATAGGTTCAAGGAAGTTAAAATTATGACAGTTTATAACCAATATATTTATGAAAATTTAATATATGTGTAGAAAAATATCAACAAATTTAAGGGAAAAGTGACTGTCATAACATTAATCTTAGAAATAAAGATAAACTTGTGTTACCCACTACTTGGTTGCGAAAAGTTGGAAAATCATTTGTTGGTAATTCTGTACTTTTTATAATATGTTGCCAGAGAACATTTTGGATATATCTCTCAATAAGTTCAAGGGTTTCATTAAACACAAATTAATTGGAAAATCTTACTATAGCTTAAAAGATTTTTAATGACAAAAACCCATGGACACAGATTGTTCAAAAAAAAAATATAATATAATCCCGACTGAGTTTGTTGTGGGCTCTTCTCAGACCAGGACGCGTTTGGAACCCTCGTAGCTTAATTTTAAGTTTCCGTAAGTAATTATCACCATGGCCTGTTCCTAAATTAACGTTCAAAAGCGTACAGTGTATCAATTTTGAATAAAGTTTATTTGATTTGATTTGATTTGAATTACAATAATTCTGACTATAATTCTTACAGTAAATACTATTCAACTAAACTTAAAATCTAAAATTATTAAAGGAACTGTTGATTTTAACAGTTAGTTTGGCATGATATAATTGCGAAGGAAGTTCATTCCATAAACTAATGGCTTTGAATATAAAGGAAGTAGAAGTAGATAAAGAAGTTATCGGCTGAACGTAGAACTATGTCCGGTCTGTCAAAAGTATAAACTGTACCGTATAAGTCATCAGAGATGGCAGACAATTTATTAGGCAAAGCATTTATTATGCGATTCAATTAAGCGTGCTTAAAATTGGACCTCAAATCAGGAGTCCAATTCCATCCAGTCAATGAATATTTGAATTACAATATTTGTTAAAAGTAATGGTAATCACTTATAAATATATATAATAAATTTTTACTTTTTTTTATAAGAATAATGGTCAACATTTTATATTATGACTTTTTATTTGTTCAACTTAGTAATGGGTATATTTCTATTTTACGATATTTGAATGAAATTATATAATGTATTACAATGTATGTAAATAATGTATTATAATGTATTACATAAAACTCTTATAATCTAAAACTTTATAGTTACTTTGATTGTTTTAATTACTAATTATAGTCTGTATAGCATGAGATTGAATTTGGGAAAAATTGAAATGTTTAAGGCGCAGTCTCCGGGGGTATATAGAATATATACTTCTTGTCTTGACGCTATAAATCTGAATGACAGTATACTTATAACCTTCTTGACGCTATGAATAATGACACTAACTAATTAGCATTAACATGGCATTTTCCTTACTACCCGCATTGTTATTTGACATAGGTGTTCAATTTTAATTGAGTAATTTTATTCTTGTTTTATTTTTCGTTTAGTGACTGTGCTGTGTAAGTTAAAATTGTATTTATGACGTAAAGGTGTCATTTTGGATTCGCTATAAACACGTATGTATTATTAACTTAAATGCTAATTTATATGTAACTAATTCTACGATTCATTTGTACACCATGCTGTGGTAGAGTACAAGGTACTTATATTGTAATAACACCCTATATAACACTGTATTCACAAACAAATAAAATAAAGAAAATTAAGTAAAACCAGTCATCCAACCGTACAGAAGGAACGTTAAAGGAACTGAAGGATGCGGACATTATTGAGGAAGTGAATGGATCCTCACCATGGGTATCACCAATGGTTCTTGTTTTTAAGAAGAAGAAGAAGAAGAGGCAGGATCCCAGCAGCATCAGACATGGAATTCAAAACAATAGACGAGTAATAGAGATGAGAGACAGATATCTGTAAATGAAGGAAAAAGGGAAGAAGTACCTGGATCTCAAAAGGAAAGCGACAGATAGCAACCTGGAAATAGGACAGAATATTGGTGGAAATGTACCTAATCAAGAATAATAAGCTGACCTACAATTATAATTGGTCTTGTGTAGTTCGCGAACGAACTAATTCCTAAGAGTGCTCCTTTATATGAACTACGCGACCTAGTTCCCGTATTGGCAGATCTGCAGTTCCTTAGTTCGTTAGAAAAGCTAGCAAAGAGTATCTAATTGAAAGCGAGGGTGAGCGAGAACGCGGCACCCTCCGAGTTACTGCATGATGACTTACTGCTTATTAATAAATAGATAAATAAATAAAAATAAATAAAACAAAAAAGGGATGTAGTGTATTGACTAAAATGATTGGTGTTTGCGCACCAATCAGACGAGTCGTTACGTCACATCGCTACGTCACACGTGCGTATTGAGAAGTCGAAGTCGAGTCGGCAGTTGTGGTCGGACAAGCGGAGCTGAGTGTTATAATAGTGCAGTGCGACAGTGGGAGCCCTAAACATCCAAAGACGCAGGACGATACAGGTAATATCACCATAAGTTGCCTAAAACGAATTAAATACCTAGGCAATGTAAAATAATTCCCGTTACTACCCATTGAGGGCCTGTTTCACCACCTTCTGATAAGTAGGTACCTATCGGATAGCTATCTACAACTTTTGTCTTTGTCACTTGACATAATAAGAAAGTGACAAAACTTACGTTTAGGCTACCCGATACTTATCAGAAGGTGGTGAAACAGGCCGTAAAACTTTCATTTACATTTTAGCATTTTTCCACTACGATTTATTTGTATCACCTGATCGAACGACACCTTAAGCCTTTTTAAACCGATTCCGCTTAATGAGCGCGACACAAAGCCGACAAAGGTGTTATGAATAAATAAGAAGGCAACAATGAAGATAAAAAATGTACAAAAAATCTTTTATTGATGATGCGCCTGAGTCGTCTCGCTCTTCCGACGTGTTTCTTGATGCTATCTTGTTCTTGGAAGGTGGGTTTTTTGCCTCTTTCACTCGTGTGAGTGTTGGTATAGCCCTGTCCTTCTCTAAGGGCGATCGATACCACTAGACACCTACGACAACCAGTTGTGAACGCGGCTCCGAAGGGCAGTAGGTACCGGATTAGCGTCCGTTCGATTTTAGTATAGGGTTTTCTTACCGGTTATCGTCCATTTAGTGGAGTTACTGAGTTTGAGAGGGTGAAAATATATGTTCTATAAAAAAAATTAAACAAAAACTTGTTAAAATATACTTCTAGTATAGTCTATTTTCATTGCATGTTAGTATTTTTTTAGTCAGATAACTAGTTTTTTTTTAATCCTAATAAAAAGCTGAAAATGCCGATTTCACCGGTTATCGTCCACTAAATCTAGTTATCGTCCACCCTTGTACCTGTTATCCGTCCACTAATTTCTATGAGAAATTTACTATGAAAAAGTATGCATGTAATGAGTAAGTAATTGAATATGTAATATTAACAACACTTTAATATGTATTTAATATCTATACCAATTAAAATTAACTTCCTGTCCGTCTTTTCGAAATATATGGGTTTTTATTAGTGAACTTATGTTTACTTATACATTAGTAAAAAGCCACATAACCGTTTATAAAAAAAAATATTTCTATTTTTCGTCTATTCGTAATACTTACTTTTCAAAACAGCTGAACCTATTTTGACAGAACTTTCACAGGGTGATAAAGAACTTTATACAAAGTGATGTGGTCTTTCTACGCATACGCAATAGCGGTCAACTGCTTGTTTTAAAATAAAACAGATAAAAAACTATTGCCTTGTTAACGCGGTTTATAGAGTCTACAATATGACATAATATCTTTACCAACTTTACTTACTTTTACTTTATCTAATCTTGCATCGTCTTTTACCACATCGCACTTACATTATATAAAAGTAGGTACATATAATTTGGCAGCCTCCCTGGCATGGCGCAGGGGTAAGTCTTATTAGTGGAAGGTCCTCTAATTGATTCTCGGCAGAGCAATTTGGTAAATTCAATTTAATAATTTCAAAATTGTCTCTAGTCTAGTATGCCTTACTTCCAAGTCATTTAGCGTTTAAGGATACGGATTCTGCCGTACCTCTTTCAGGTTATCCCGCATCCATCTTAGACTGCATCGTCACTTAACATCAGATGAGATCGCAGTCAAGGACTAACTTGTAGATTAATAAAAAATAAATTATAGATATGAGTAATAATCAAAATTCGCCTAAATAATAACATAATATTAAAAAATATATGTTTTTCATACAGTTTAAAATATAGGTGGACGGATAACCGGTGCACTTCAGATTTCCTATTTTAAATTTCGTCCACAAATTATAATGATTGACAATACTATCTTAACTTATAAATATATCAAAGTTCCAAGAAGAAACACATAAAATATAAGGTAATTCTTTTGTCAAACAAGTTTAATTATTTATATTTTTACTAAATCTATTTATTTTCAAATAATAGCTTGGTGGTCGAAACTTAGAATATGTATTCAGTGCAAATTTAGATATCGTCCACGCGTGATTTTGAAGACCCATAGTTTTATATACAATGAGAAAAAAGTGGACGAAGACTAGTCACTAACTAGTGTATGTGTATAGGATTCGAATTAATAAACTTAATTCCAATTTTGTGCACACCTCGATTGATAACAAGACTACCTAAAATTAAGACGCTATACCTGTGTTTGACCGCCCGGACGATAACAGGTTTTCTTAAGAAAATAGTGAACTAGTTGTCGTCCACCCCTTTTATTTGTATTCTAATGTAATCAAAAGTAAAAAAACACGTTCACAGTATTTTATGAAACATAAGTAAGTGCTACAAAGAAGAATCAAACTTGATCTTATAGTAAAATGATTAATAACTTCCCGTGATAGTTGATGCATGCCACTAATTTTTTTGCTCCACACGGCTCGTTTTCATTCCTTAATTGCATACTCAAAATTCGATCGCTTTGTTTTCAAAGAAACTTAAGTGAAATAGACTTTTTTCTTTCTCTGTGTCTTGATAAGACATTCAAGTTGGCATAGAGATGCATTATTTTTATGTAAGTCTTATAATGTTTCTATTTTTAAGCATTTCTTAAGAGTGATCCGCTCGGTGGACGATAACAGGTGCGTGTCCGGAAACCGGTGTTCCTACCCTACTGTTTAGAATTAATTTTACGACATTAAATAAACACGATCAAAATGAGGTCATCAAAATTGATCAATCAATCAAGATCTTTAATCAAATCAGTAGGTATATTCTGTTTTATGTACATTTCTCTACAGTCAATAAATCAGTTTTACAAGGTAGAGTTGAGTCATCATCATCATCATGATCAACCCATTACCGGCTCACTACAGAGCACGGGTCTCCTCTCAGAGTGAGAAGGGTTTTGGCCATAGTCTCCCACGCTGGCCAAGCGGATTGGCAGACTTCACAAACCTTTGAGAACGTTATGGAGAACTCTCAGGCATGCAGGTTTCCTCACGATGTTTTCCTTCACCGTTAAAGCAAGTGATATTTAATTACTTAAAACGCACATAACTCCGAAAAGTTAGAGGTGCGTGCCCGGGATCGAACCCACGACCTCCGATTAGAAGTCAGTCGTCCTAACCACTAGGCTATCACAGCTTAACACAATCAAAATGAGGTCATCAAAATTGATCAATCAATCAAGATCTTTAATCAAATCAGTATATTCTGTTTTATGTACATTTCTCTACACTCAATAAATCAGTTTTACAAGGTAGAGTTGAGTACCTATACCTACCTATTAAAGGGAGATGATGATTTAGGTATGTATGTTTTATCACACAACATAATAATTATAATAATATCTACATATATGGTAGATACCTAATATGTGATGTATTGTCAACTTACAACCTAAATCTAGGCGGTTTTCAAAGGCTACCTGGGCTGACAAGAAGCCCGCATTAAACTTAGATTGTTATTATTATTAAGTAGGTAACGGTAGTATCATTTCACACATCAATTTTTCAGAAAAATTAAATGATCAACAATGAAATGTTCACGGAAACTTTAGGAACTTCTGACGGTTTAGTTTAGTAAGTAGTTTTGTAAGTAGCTTCCTTTTTTCCGACCACAAATGTTGTCCAATGTCCATCATGGAGTGTGACATGGTGACACCGCTTTCTGCAGTGTCACTCTCGTCATCCGAACCAATCCAGATTAGATAGATACCTAGCAGCAATTCGTAGACGGCTTCAGAGAATGTCGCTAGGAAGTCAATGTGGCCACCATGTAGGTTCTGCGCTGATCGGATACTCTGATTCATTTGAGCAGTCCATGCTGCGGTGTCTCGTCGGTCTCCATCACGTCTCCATGCATGATCTGCAAAGACTGCTGCCAGTGATACCTAGGACGTAGTACTATTATATATTCTGTGCCTAGGATAAAAAGACGTTTATTAAGCGAGCAGTACCCTGTTATCGCTCCTACAACTGTCCTAAGTTTTCCTCGGTTTAGTTGTATAGTAGATTCTTTGTGAACGAATACTTGTGATTGGAACATCAAGCACAACTTTTCACAAACTTATTCGTTCACAAAGAATCTACTGCGCTTACGCTACGCCTTTCCGCTCCAAACTAAGGGGACTAAACTTGTGTTAGAAATCTAGGAGTGGGCACTACAATAGTGCGACGGGTGGGTGTAAACCGTCCGCGTCGTCCACTCCTTGCCTGATGGAGCTTTTGAGGCTTTATACTTAGATCAAAGGGTAAGTTATACCTACCACTTTTAATATTATCATTTGATCCAACTTTTTAGAGATAGAGCGTATATTATCTACTTCCGTTTATGGTGTACAAACAATTAGTGGGTAAGTATTACAATAACATATTTTATCATAAAATCGTCGGGTAACTATCGGACATCGAATTTATTTCACCTCTTCAAAACACAATATTTGAGTGCCAAGCTATCATTTTACATCTGTCCATAAATTTTTATCACCCTTCGTTACACGGCCCTTGGTGTTGAGATAACTAATTGACAACTTTGACGCGGCGTATACGACCACCAATAAAAGTAAATCGAATCGACTGATGAGTCAATTCGTTTTACAAGCAACGAGCCTTCACACGCACTATTCATAAAAGTTTGGTTTTTCGATTTATGACTGTTTAATTGAATTTATAATATAATGGATAAAGGTTTACGTTCAAGAACAGATGTTCAAGAGTATCCCGCTTTTAATTGGCGTTACGAATATGATTAGGTACTAGTGGCGAAGTCTCCATATAACACGATTCCCATCGGCTTCCCTTTAAAAAATGCCATCCATATCTACCTAGTTAGTAGTTACCTACTATCTTTTTTTCTTTTACTCACTATTTTACAAATACAATAGGTAGGTACTTATTACAAAAAAACATTCAAAACAATTCAATGAACAAAACTAATTTGTTCAGACCAGTAGTGCCACGGGCAGTAAGCAGGTAACGAATATGCCGGACTTGGGACGGCTTATATTCCCATAGAAAAACATCGTGTAGTAAACAGTTGTCCCCTGCATTTCCAATAAAATTTGTCAATACATCCTTCCCTGTCTAGTGTCTAGCACGCGCAAAAAAAGGCAATCGGGAAGCCGATTTTGAGCGGGTTATGAGTGTTATTACAAGGAGTTAAAGTCTTGAATTTGGGAACATTATCGACGATGCTTCATTTTCGAAAGATAATGTGTTTTGTTTTAACATCATTTAATTTTTACAAAAAGTGTTTATATGAATCGCGCGTCGTGTTTCGTGTGCTTATTATTTTTTATGTTTTTTGATTTAGTTATTATTGGTGGAAGGTGTATTAAATTGTACTTTAAACCTTTGCTAGTAACACAGGTTTTTTCAAAGCTGCAAATTATCATATTTAAAGTATCTATAATATAATAAAACTGTAACAGATCCAATTCTGTACATAGAAGATATTTTGAAAATTTTTATTGGAGGGCATTCTATAATCGATACTGAAGCCAAAACTGTAATTTTTTTCATTTTTGTCTGTCTGTCTGTCTGTCTGTCTGTCTGTCTGTCTGTCTGTCTGTCTGTATCTTGGCCGCGCATCACGCCGAAACTACTGAACGGATTCGAATGAAACTTGGTACGATTTGAGTTTATACTCCGAGGTAGGACATAGGATACTTTTTATCCCGAAATTCAGCACGGTTCCCTTGGGAGAGGGGATGAAAGTTAAAACGTGTATTTAGCTGTAACTCATTAACGCATAGTTCGATTTAACTCATTCTTTTTTTGTTAGAAAGGTAGTACTTTAAGTATTGTCCCGTAAATATTTCAAGGTCATAGGTTTTTTAGTTCCGAAATGACAGATATTTATTGGGGTCAAATAACTCGGGACCCGGATCTTTGAACGTACGGCTTATTTTAAACTGGTGTACGTTTAAATTTATGTTTTTCGATCTGTCTCTTTGTTCCAGCTAATTTTTGAAAAGGCTGAATCGATTTTGACGGAACTTTCAATGGCAGATAGGTGATGTTATAAGGAGTAACTTAGGCTACATTTAGTTAAGGTACAAAAAAGGATTATGGGATCCAATTCGATCCTATATAAAAGCCTATATCCATGCGGACGAAGTCGCGGGGGTCCGCTTGTTTTCAAATATAAATGGTGAAGGTGGGACCTTTTTTTTTCAGCTTGTTGGGATTTTTTTATCCCGGCTTCCCTTTTGAAAATATCCACCCTTCGCCACTGTTAGGTACATTTTAATATTGCATGTCCAATTTCCTAGTTTCTATGATTTCGGGAACTTTATCTGACGAACATTGCATTTAGGAATTCGTACTTAGGTATACTGTAGGGGAGCGGGGGGCTAGTTGTAACAATTTTTAGTTTTTTCAATCGGGAAATTAAACTATTGAATATTTCCATGATAAATCATTTTTAAATGAGAGAATATTTATTCAAGTATCGAATAGAATGATAATTGGGCTTAAATTGCTAACAAATGCTTATAAAAATGACTTTTTGTGGAAGAAGGAGCATGTTACAACTTACCCCGTTCTCGGGGCAAGTTGTAACTGGCGTGGGGCAAGTAGTAACAACATAATAAAACAAAATATATGTACAATTTTAAGGCATTTCTATCTATAATATAATAAAACTGTAACAGATCCAATTCTGTACATTGAAGATATTTTGAAAATTTTTATTGGAGGGCACTCTATAATCGATACTGAAGCCAAAACTGCAATTTTTTTCATTTTTGTCTGTCTGTCTGTCTGTCTTTCTGTCTGTCTGTCTGTCTGTCTGTCTGTCTGTCTGTCTGTCTGTATCTTGGCCGCGCATCACGCCGAAACTACTGAACGGATTCAAATGAAACTTGGTACGATTTGAGTTTATACTCCGAGGTAGGACATAGGATACTTTTTATCCCGAAATTCAGCACGGTTCCCTTGGGAGAGGGGATGAAAGTTAAAACGTGTATTTAGCTGTAATTCATTAACGCGATGTTCGATTTCACTCATTCTTTTTTTGTTAGAAAGGTAGTACTTTATATATTGTCCCGTAAATATTTCAAGGTCATAGGTTTTTTAGTTCAGAAATGACAGACATTACAACCCTGAGTATTGGGTTCAAATAACTTGGGACTCGGATCTTTGAACGTACGGCTTATTTTAAACTGGTGTGCGTTTAAATTTATGTTTGTTGGTCTGTCTATTTGTTCCAGCTAATCTCCGAAACGGCTGGATCGATTTTAATGGAACTTTCAATGTTATAAGGAGTAACTTAGCTACATTTAGTTTAGGTACATAAAAGAATTATGGGATCCGATCCGATCCTATATAAAAATCTATATCCACGCGAACGAAGTTGCGGGGGTCAGCTAGTATTGTAATAAAGTAATAAATTAATTTGAATGAAAAATATAACTTATAACGCTGATTTGTTTATTTTAATTAATATTATTCAATGTTTCTTTATAAAAATTAAGAGACCTTTATTATCACTTATTATCTAATTAGTCTTTTAAACAAAATAACAATATTTCTATCGACAGTCCAAATAACTTCCAGTAACATAACATAACTTTTAGTCATTGAACCAATAAATTTTCAAAATATACTTAAACCAAAGCTTCTTTGCTAGTTAAAAATCATTATTAACTAGATCTAGTAGTAGAATCTCGGTTTGCGTATCACACAGAGAGAGGCTCGTTGCTTTTTTTTTTCTATTTGTTATATCTAAACAGACATAAATGACAAATCTCAAACATTGCAACAGCTTTGCGTATTTTTGTTCCCTTTTCTAAATCTTTCTTGCGATTAATTTGTAGAAATCTTGAGATTTGGCGACCTTCTTTGACTTTTTCTGACAATGTCTCGTCCTAAGACACTAAAAAATATAGATTAAGATAAATCGGTTAGCTTTGCAATAGATAACGACAAGCCTTCATGTTTTATTTGAGTGCTTATAGTCAAATAAAACATTAAGGGGTAAGTTGTAACATGTTACAATGTACCCCGCAATTTCGTTACAACTAGCCCCATACCAAAATTTTGCACATTTTTGTTTATTGTACAAAAAGTTTATGTTATTGTCAAATGAAAGTAGTCACATAAGATAGCTTAAAAGATTAACTACACAAATAAATAGATACTTATTTCAAAAAGACATTGCAGTAACGTAGAATCAAATTTTACGAACTCAATTTTTTTATGTTACCTGGTAAAAATGATGCACCTGCTCAAAACCACTCACTGTGCTCTCCCACGTCTTACTGGCTGTGTTTATGTCATAGGCCCCGTCATAAGCAGCAGATTAAATGTAAATTGAAAACAAAATATTTGAAATCTGCTGAGTAATTAAGCTGTTACTTCTTACCCCCGTTACAACTAGCCCCCCGCTCCCCTATACATACAATACTTTAGACAGTACATAAATAACTACGAATTCTCAACAATATTTGTTTTATATATATATAGTTATAATATGTAATATAACTAGTTATTTCTAAACTGCGGTAACTTAATATGTACCTATCTATAAGGCTAAAAGGAAGTATGAAATATACATAACTACATAATTTGTTTCTACGGAAGTAAACGATTTTGTTATTGATCATAAAGAATTAGGTAGTATTACAAAGTTAGGGCCCCTTGACAAAGAAAGAAGCAAGTTACATTTACGTCGTTATAGGTTCTACAAGTATAGATGCGATATTATTGTCAAACAAACAACAAATATGTAACTCACTGTAGGTATGGACAAAGTTGTTCATGTGAATTCACAACTTTTTCAGCTTCGGAAACTTTCCGTTTCCCCTCCGTTCCTACGAATTGGGGAACTTTCTTTGTCAAACTTTTGACAGTATCTACGAAGTGCTAAAGGTTGTTAATGAATTATATTATTGAAGTGAGCGTCTTTCTGATTGTTTACGATGTCTTTTACCAGTCAGCTGTTCGATTTTCTTTATTTTTTCTGATTACCTTCGTTCGTTCGTTCGTTTCAACCAATGGACGTCCACTGCTGGACATAGGTCTCTTGCAAGGATCGCCACAGCACACGATCTTGTGCCGCCTGACTCCAGCGGCTGCCAGCGACTCGCTTGAGATCGTCTGTCCAACGAGTGGGGGGTCTACCTGCGCTTCGTTTACTGGTGCGAGGTCGCCATTCAAGCACCTTGGGACCCCAACGTCCATCGGTTCTTCGAGCAATGTGCCCCGCCCATTGCCACTTCAGCTTCGCGACTCGATGAGCTATGTCGGTAACTCTGGTTCTCCTGCGGATCTCCTCATTTCTGATTTGATCCCGCAGGGATACTCCGAGCATAGCTCTCTCCATCGCCCGCTGAGTGACCCTGAGCCTTCTTATGAGGCCCATTGTCAGCGACCATGTCTCAGATCCGTAAGTCATCACTGGCAACACGCACTGTTCGAAGACTTTCGTCTTCAGACACTGAGGGATATTGGACGAAAAGACATCTCGAAGTTTCCCGAACGCTGCCCAGCCGAGTTGGATTCGGCGGTTGATCTCTTTGTCAAAAGAGATTACCTACATTAAAGTAATTTTAAACATAGTAGGTTCTTAATTATCTAAGCATATACCTATATATATTCTATATTTCATAAAACCATTCATTTCAAATTACTATAGTTATATATTTCGGGAGCATTTATATCTAATTATCTACCTATTGTAATAATTTTATACAATCTAACCTACTACCTATATTTTTTTCTTGCAAACTTGTCTAGGTGGCTACAAATATTTGACTATCCGCCCGCGAATTCGTCCGCGTGGATTTAGGTTGATAAAAATCCCGCGGGAGCTCTTTGTTTTTCCCAAGTTTCTTTGAGCTCATACTGTTAAAAGTCGCGCATTAAAATGGAAGTAAAGTAATGAGTATTATTTTTTTAATAGCTCTTTCCCATCACTAAAGTTTTCCCAATGAACGGAAAATCAATCAAAATCGGTTCAGCATTTTTGAGACAGACATTTTTTAATCGTTTAATTATTAAAGAAATTAATTATTATTGTATTTTAACGCAAAATGATTGCTGCCTCTCACTCGAGTGTGACGTCATCCCGATGGTTCCAAGATATTTTTTCTACGTAAATTTACTGAAGGAGGTACTTGTTTTACTAATTTAAATTACAGAGTGCTTAGTCTAAGATCGGAGCACTCGAAAACGAACTCGAAAACTATTGATCGATTTCAGAGTAAAATAGACCTAAAATGGCTTGTATTAAGGTTTGAGTTCGCCAATACATTCAGCATTCGAACACAACGAGCGCCCCAAGCAGAAATGTTGTAAAATACATATTCGAACTATGGAATTACGACTTTAAAATACGAGTATTTGAGTTCATTTTGCTCTGAATTCACTTGTGATTCGATCAATAGTTTTCGAGTTCGTTTTCGAGTGCTCCGATCTTAGACTAAGCACACAGAACCGATTTGCGCGATTTTTTCTTAATCGACAGGTGGGGATGTTTGCAAAATGGTCCCATGGATTTTATCGAAAAAAGATTAAAAATTTTTTTTACGCAACATCACGTAAAATTATCGTCTGTAAACCGATTTTACAGACAACCAATTTTTTTCATAGCGCATTCGTTGAACCGACCTTGAGGTCTGTCACGGAGATAGCTTTCTTTCCATAGACGGATATCGGATTTTATGTCATGAGAACGAACACGGATTTTTAACAAGTAGATATAAATTGAAAATTTAAAAACCCCCCGACATTCGCCATTTTGAAACGGCAGCCATCTTGGATTTGCAAAGTGCTATTTTACTAGTCAAGCCCCATATTGAGGGAGTTGTGAAAAAATATGTAATCCGCCATTTTGTAGCGGCGGCCGTCTTGGATCTATTTTCATCAAATCATCATATCATCATTCAGTCATAGCTAACAACACTCTCGACTAATTCACCTTTTAAACAAAAAAAACCGCATTCAAATCGGTTCACCCGTTTGAGCGCTACGGGGGAACAGACAGACACACACACACACACACACACAGACACGTCAAACTTATAACACCCCGTCGTTATTGCGTCGGGGGTTAAAAACCACGAAGTTAAAAATGCAGTGGGACATATACAGACTAACTAAACATACAAATCAAACGTTAGGACCCTAACTCGTACCCCTATAATTCTTAATAGGTAGGTAAAAATCAGGACAAAAACACAAAATTAATATTATTATCTTCTAAACGTTTATAGCATAGCTGTAGAGTGGAGTGAGAGCCGCGGACATCGCGGCACGTGACAGCAATTTATATTTGCTCCCCTTTATAATCGAGTGCCTTCCAAATACCTCTACTTATCTATCATCTACTCCATTTTTTTAGAGTACCCGCCATTGTATTATGAACAAAAACGATGCCTGGTGCAAAAGCTTTCTAAAAAACATACGTACGTTATAAATAAAAATGTGAAAGTATAAAATAATTACGCTTAGTAGCTCAGTCAATTTAGACTTCCAAGGTTACAATAATTCACACCTGGCTGAAAATTGGTAGGAATGTTCAAAACACTTATTATAAATGAAATGTGAAAAGTCCTCATCGATCCGACACCTGGAAAAAAAATTACTCCTGGACACGCACAGTTCATTCACACTTGGCTGAAAATTAGTAGGATTGTTCGAAACACTATTATAAATGAAATGTAAAAAGTCCTCATCGATGCGACATCTGTAAAAAAAATTTCTCGGGGTCAAAGTTGTCACGGGAAGTTTTCAGCAAAACGGTAAGTCTTATCATAAAATTATATTAGACAAAATTGTAGATCAGATAATTATCTATAAAAAAGGTTTGAATACTTTTTTTCCTAAGAGCCACCGTTTTTGAGATATAATGATTCAAAAAGATAGGTTTCGAAATAAAAATGAGGGACTGGGTTTCTTTTTACCCGAAATTCTGATATTTATAATATTTATATATGTGTAAGTGTGTAACTTACACATATAAGTTACATACTTACACACATAAACTATTGGAAATTTCAGAATTTCGGGTAAAAAGAAACCCAGACCCTCATTTTTATTTCGACACCAAACTTTTTGAATCGTTATATCTCAAAAACAGTGCTGTCAAGAAAAAAAGTATCTAGACATTTTTTATAGATAATTATTTGATCTACAATTTTGTCTAAGCTAATTTTATGATAAAACTTACCGTTTTGCTGAAAATCGTGAAAAACTAGTTTTTGTGACCTTTGACCCCGAGTAATGTTTTTTCCAGGTGTCGGATCGATGAGGACTTTTCACATTTCATTTATAATAGTGTTTCAAATAATCCTACCAGTTTTCAGCCAAGTGTGAGTCTGACTCGTCTGTGCGTGTCCAGGAGTAAATTTTTTCCAGGTGTCGGATCGATGAGTACTTTTCACATTTCATTTATAATAGTGTTTTGAACATTCCTACCAATTTTCAGCCAGGTGTGAATTACGGAACACGGTACCCGCATCGGGACTATTAATTTCAAGACCGCTACGTTACCGATTAAGTATCCCGCGTTACCTCCGGGATTTCACCCTGCATGTGGCTTACAGGCACTTACCGAGACTCTGCTTTTATTAGAGAAACAATGAAGAGGAATCTTTTAATTTAAAGTCAAAGTCAAAATATTCTATTTAAGTATTCAAAATTAGTACATTGTACACTTTTTCAACGTCAATTTATCAATCATCAATGGTGATAATTACTTACGAAAACTTAAAACTAAAAGTACTTCCAAAGTTCCATACGAGCCCTTGTCTGAGAAGAGCCCACAACAAATTCAGCCCTAACTTATATAATTAACAGTGCATCGATTGTTTGAGTGCTGCATCATTCATATACTATTGCTACTACTATATTACATATGTTGCTATACACATATCGTTACTGCCTCGTTGGTCTAGCGGTTAGCACGTTCGACTGTGGATCACGAGGTCCTGGGTTCGATTCCCGGGTCGGGCCAAAAAAAAATGAGGTATTGGGTTTTTCTGTCAAGAAATTCTCAGTGCCAGCCCGGAGTTGGAAGTTGGCGGTGTTAGATACACCCCCGTGCCTCGGAGAGCACGTAAAGCCGTCGGTCCTGCGCCTAATCTCTCTCCGGTCGTGTCGCATTGGCGTCCCATCGGACTATGAGAGTGAGGGAATAGAGAGTGTATGCGCACTCACTTGTGCACTATAATATCTCCTGTGCAGATGGCTAGTCTCTGCCTCGGTTGAGATTGGCCGCCGTGGCCGAAATTCGGTCAGGAGGAATGTCCTCCTACTGATAACTCCTACTAATATTGCTACAGTCTGAATTGAATTTATGCATTCTACAACAATGCATTTTAGCCAATAGCGAGAGAGTCGGCCAATCAGAGGTGGTTGCGATCGTCACTGTAACAATCATTTTTACAAAATTGACAATCTAATAAAGGTAATAAAGGTAGTCTCTGGACTCCGATCAATATTTTTTATGAGAGTAAATCTTAACTACTTATACCACCAAGTATCACGTAAAACTACAAAAATATTGAAGGGTAAATCCGTGACCATAGAGTAATAGAGAGAGACGCAATAAATTGAAATCCAAGTCGGTAATTGGGTGCTTAACGCGGGATTGCCAATTACGGTAACCGCGTCGGGGCGTTAAATTCCCGGATCGCGACGTTACCGGTTATCCCGCGATAGGTACCCCCCGGGATTACATCCCGCATCACCGGACCCCGGGTTTTGTTAGTGAAACATAAATGAGTAAAGTTTTAATTTAAGATAAGTCATAATCACTGGGAGTTATTCGTGACAGTGATCAAAATATATAGAGGCGTAGGGCGTCGCGTGGTCCTAATTCTTTGATTTTCCAGGATAAAAATTATTCTGTGTCCTTCTCCAGGATACAAGCTATTTTATGTCAAATTTTATCAAGAGCGGTTAAGCTGTGAAGAGGAAACAGATGGATAAACAGACGACACCCTTTCGGATCCTAGGCTACCTACTATCTAATAATATAAATGCGAACGTGTATTTATTTCTTGGTTTACCTACTACGGATCGACAAGATTGCATCAAGAGTATAGTTTGAGGATTTCGAGAGTGATATATAGGATAATTTTTATCACGGAAATTCAATATGTTCCCACAGAATAAAAAACATAACTCCATATAAGGACGGAGTGGCAGGCTCTGGGCTATTTTTAAATAGGTACTTACTTAATTAGAGAAGTTGGATAGTTTTTACTAGTTGGAGAACGTATAGTAAAAATGCTTGTGATGATTTTGTAGGTAAATTCTAATTCCAAGAACAGTGTAGTACAATGGGGGGAACTCAACAAGAACATGCCTACCTAGCGAACTAGGTAGGGAAACCCCTTGACGTGCGGCCTTGTTACGGCGAATTTAGACATACCTATCAGTAGATATAACAAGTTTGAAGTGTTATACCTACTAGGTATATATGTCATTTCATGATTAATCATTGTCATCGCCAACACATTTAAATACGCCGATTACAATATGTATCTAATTTTACAACCATTTTGTAAAAATCAGGATCTAAGATCTGCTAGGATCCATCTGTTTCTGTGTGTGAGGATATTAGCCGCCGCGCCGTGACCTAAATTGCCTCAGGAGAACATTATTAAAGATTTCTTGGGAACTTTTGCTTGTGCTGTTCCTGCCATTTTTATAATAATAGGTAAGTACTTACTAACAAAAATAATAAACACAGTATATTTCTTTGGAACCTCATAATTAAGTTGCTTACGTGAAATAAAGTTATTGGTTTTATGAATTTGTTTATGTAGAGATATATTACATTTATAAAGGATAAAGTAATTGACTGACATTTATTTACGTAAGATTTAGCCGTTGAGTCCAGAAAATTTTTGCATGTAGCCTGTAGGTAAGTTGTCTTTATAATGTAGACCCACAGAGAAGGACCTTTATCTATTGCGTAGGTTGATATTATATATGTATACTTATATCAATTTATACAAAAGGTTAGCTTTATAACTAAGTATGATCTCTTGCCAGGCAACCTATACTTATGAATTTATTGAACTGAGAGATCTAAGAACTGATTTTAAAGATAAATTAATTTCCTAAATTCGTACTAACTAAACCCACCCTATTCCGTGTTTCCCTCACCCTCCAATAGGGCTCGGCGCGGAGGGCGAGCTTGTTATCTGATTTAATGCTGGTTACCTACAGGTGGAGTGTTTGTGCAACTAGGTAACTTGTACCATTTGCGTATAGTGAGATTTAGGTCCTGCGCGGACGAGGGACTATTCTTATCCTGTCTTGATTCTAAGACTTATGGACGTACGTGATACAGTTTTTGACCGACTTCAAAAAATAATCTTCTGTATTCGACCTGTATGTATGTATGTAGTATGTATGTATGTACCTATGTTTGTATGTGTATATGTATGTACCTATGTACCTATGTATGTTCGCGATTATTTCAAAACCAATGAATCGATTTTAATGATTTTTTCATCGTAATCTATCTATCGTAATCTTCATACTTTCAGGAAGGCTTTAGTATAGATATCTATACATAATAGGTACACCTAAGATATCATTCTTATGTACTTCTTATATTGTAGTTATCATTTTTATGTACGAAGTTACACTCATAATTGATGTAGGTACACCTACCCATATTATGTCACTAATATTTTTCTCTGAGATTGCTGTACCGAAGTCGGTTTAATTTTTCCTAAAATATAGCTTACTTGTAGGTAGGTGATCTATTTTGTGGGACGGAAAAAAGTACCTTAGATCCTATGCCAAAAACTGTCCCTCGTCTGCGCAGGCCCTAAATGATACATTCCTTCATTGTCACAAAAAGGAGATTAAGGCTCCGCTGCACAAACGTATCTACACACTTTTGGTTACCGACACAGAACACCGTTACGTTATAGGAAACCGGGATTGGTGTATCCGGTGTCTGCAACCGAACACAGACCCCGGGTGCTACTGCTGAAGACTTACGTCATTAACTCATTATAACAAATATGTAAGTCCTTTATAAGTAGGCAGGTAAGTTACTTATATACAACCGTAATCGGAATTAGCACCACTGATTAAATCTTTTTGGAATCCAGGTACGTTAATAAATATAATTATTTTATAGCGGCTTAAATATTTGCATTTGCATAAAAAAGAAAAAAATTGAAAATGATTGCCTACGATATCGAGCGGCGGCCAATTTCACGCGTCATTAGTTGAACACGCTCAGTCATTTCGTGGTTACTCTCACTTCAATCCGAAATGATCCATCAATAGGTCTAAATAACGTTCATTCTCAAATAACTGAACTTTCATGCTGTGATTTCTCCACTTCAATACAAAATATACTTTATTGCCAGAATTAATAAGATTGATTGTCAAATAAATTCATCAGCATGAAATATTAAGGACCGGCGTTTGTAAAATTCGAGGAAATTAAAAAGACGTTAAAAGTTAAAAATTGATTTTATTGGCATTACCACACACCTTTTACTTATGTTGTTTCATTCATCTAAAATCTGGGTTACCTACTAAAGTTTTTTATTGATCAACAAGTCAGCCCTTGACTACGATCTTACCTGATAGTAGGTATAGGTGTACCTAAGTGAAGATAGGTACAGTCTAAGGTGGAAGCATAAAACAATAGGTATATATCCATTCGGACAGTCAAGCTGCTCTTGTTGGCATTGTCCTCTGAGGTAATAAACTCAAGGCTGGTCGAAAACTGCAGACAAGTTTTGAACACCCTGGCCAACCAAAACAGGGTAGTTCTCCGATGAGTACCAGGGCACGCGGAAATTGCCGGCAATGAACAGGCCGACAACCTTGTTGTGTGTGTGCAGGGGCGCGACAAATAGGTCCAGAACCTGTCTGTGGCATACCCAAAAGCCTGGTTCAATTAACCCTGCTAACCTACTGCTATTACGACACGCTAATGCGATGGCGTAATCTACCAGGTCTAAACCACTCAAAAGCGCTAATCAGATTCTTCAATAAGAAGGTTGCCTCTGATATATTGGCGCTGAGTAGGAAAAACTTATGCATTCTAGTGAGAACCTTAACGGGACACTGTAGACTGAATAGACACAGATATAACCTTAAGCTCCAGGGCACGGATATGTGCAGACTCTGCCAAGAATCGGCGGAAACGCCACTGCACATAATCTGTCAGTGCCCCGCTCTAATGCATACGCGAAATCTCCTACTAGGGGAACATTTCATACACTCTGAGGAGGCTATTTTCAATCCAGCCAAAAAGGTGCTGCTTTTCCTGGCGGCAACAAACATCGGCGAGGAATTATAAATCGTGGCGAGCACAATAGATCGGCGACGGTCAAAGTGCTACAGGGGCTCAAGAGCCTGCATAGCCGCAAGAAGAAGAAGAAGAAGGTGGAAGCAGGCTAATAGGTAGAGTAGTTTTTTATTAAAACCATACCCGTGATCTGTTTTTATGCGGCATCGTACCAGAACGCTAAATCGCTTGACGGGTGACGGTACGTCTTTTCCGGTAGGATGGTAACCACGGCTGAAGCCTCCCAGGCTAGACCAGAGACTATAGAAATTATAAAATTCCAAATTGAATTTTCATCGAAAAATCAAATTCTAAATTAAAAATTAACGTTCACAATAAGCGTTTTTACATCCATAAAAATAGAGTTAGTACAACCCCCTCTGAGCAGCACACGTGGCAGTCAAAACGATCTGTTATAATTAAATACCTGTTTTACCAATTTTATTGCCAAATATAGACAAACTATAGTAGGTATGTATCTATCTATTATCTAATCTTATTTTATCTTTAAACCAATAGCGTTTTGAAACAGTGAACCATCAGTGAACAAACAAAATCACAGAGAGGAAAAATATGTCCGAAAAAACCATAATAAAGTGATTTTTGGCAAACTTATGGGTAGGTACAAAGTAACAAAAATAACTATAACTTACAATCTAGATATACATTATACTTACATATAACAAAAACGTAGACTTGCCGTATCTGTACATTACTCTAGCGGCACGCTATGATGGCCGGTTTGACGTTTGTCCGCTCATGAAGTTCCGTATTAATTGATAACGACTTTGAAGGAAATAATTGTATTACTTTATTGACGATAGTGATGTGCAGAGATTCATAAATTTTATCGAATGTAGTTTTAGGTTTAGGACTCAAAATTTATTTATTAAATTGATTTCTTAAATGTATACAAGTGTAGAAAAATCAGTTTGCACCATTTAAGGGGTGAATGTACTTGTGAATATGAACAATTTTCACTATGTGGACTAACCTCTGAAATCGCAAAAAAATATCAATAAATTTTTAAAAATGGAATCTAATACGATCGTCACATAGGATCGCTGGCTAGCACAACTACTACCTCCGGCAAACTCGCGTCAATGCTCAATGCAAAACAAAGCAGTTTCGAATTGACGTTGCTTCGAAAAGTATAAACTGTCAGTGCAATGCGATTGTGATATAGTTTTGACCTGGCTTTGGATTTCAAATATTGATACTGCATTACTGTTGACCCTTGCTCGTTAATTTGGACTCTGTTCAAGCCCTTTGTTGTGGATTTCGTCGATATGACCGAACGTACGCAGAGAACTGTTCTAAATAGTCAGACACGTGAGTTCGTAATACGCCTTCGTAACTATTTCGATCGTGAAGCTCAAAATGGAGGGCCAATTTTACCTATAACGTCAGTGGTTGAACGCGTAGCTGATGCGCTTAATATTGGACAACGAACTGTTAGACGGATAACTAAAAAAAAATATGGCGAGACTGGCACAGAAGAAAATAAACTTCACACACCAAAAAAGAGAAAACGAGCAAAACCAGTCGTAGGCATCGATAGCTTTGATGCCGATGCTATCCGAAGACATGTTTACGGCTACTATTTACAGAAGGAGTATCCAACAAGAAAAAAGTTGGTGCATTCACTGAAGGAAGCTGGATTATTCTTCGGTGGGGAAAGTTCTTTAACGAAGATTTTGAAGACCATTGGATTTCGATACAAAAAATGTAACAAACGCAAAATATTGATGGAAAGATTTGATATAGCGATGGCAAGGTATACTTTTTTACGGCAAGTGAAAGAAATCAAAAATTGGCAAAATGTTGTGTTCTTGGATGAAACATGGCTTAATGCTAACCATACTGTAGGCCGTTCTTGGAACGATGACACAGCAGCATCTACTTCCAAAGTTCCTGTAGGAAAAGGATCGCGACTTATAATTTGTCACGCCGGAACCATCAACGGGTTTGTCGAAGGTTCTCTCATGGCTTTTGCGTCAAAAACCACTGGAGACTATCATGAAGACATGAATGGAGAAAAGTTTACTGAATGGTTTACCTCAATGTTGTGTAGCCTCCCTGAACCATCTATTATAATTATGGACAACGCCCCATACCACTCGATGCAAATTGACAAGCCACCTGCCCAATCCCAAAAGAAAGCTGATATCGTCGCATGGCTTCGTAAAAATGGCGTAGATGCAAACATGAATATGTTAAAAGCGGAATTAGTACGTCTTTTAAAAGAAAACAAACCAACCAAGATCCGATACGTCATTGACGAAATAGCATTAGAACATGGGCACAGAGTTATACGGTTACCGCCTTACCATTGTGAGTATAATGCGATTGAGTTGGTGTGGGCTCAAATTAAGGGATATGCTGCAAGACACAATACAGAACCCCCATTTACCACAAAAAAAATGCTAAAATTATTAGAAGAAGCTTGTGAACATGTGACTAAAGGAGACTGGGAAAAGGTTGTGAATAGAACTGTTAAATTAATAAGGGAAGATTATGAAAGAGATGTGAAAATAGATAATATTATAGAAAACGAACATATAATTATTAATGTATGTGATGATAGCAGTGACGACAGTGAAAATAGTAGTATGGACGAATCTGATTAATTATGGCCTTTTGTGGCACCTTTTTTGGTATCTTTTGTATTCATATGTTTCTTGTGTGCATATAAAGTATGTATATTCATTTTCGTTCAAATATTCAGTTCGTTCAAATAAATTAAATAAACATATACATTTTTGTTTTATTAAACCTATTTAATCAGGTACAAAAACAAAACTTAATTGTTTTTTGTTCGAGAATAAATTGACATTCCACATCACTATTGTAATGTGTCAAACCGGCCATCATAGCGTGCCGCTAGTGTAAAGATTTTTGAAAATAATAACTGGGGGATGTTAGGGATAAGTAATAGAACGTAAAAAAGCTATTTTTGAAATTTTTGTCTGTTTATCTGTTTGTCTGTATGTGTGTGCGCGCATCACGCACATGGATGAAATGGATGGATTCACTGAATGAATTTAAATGAAACTTGGCATGATTGAAGTTCATACTACGGAGTAACATATAGAAGAAAAAGTCGCTGGCATCAGTCAGTCAGGACAAGTCTCTTTATATTAGTAAGTATATATATATATAGAGACTAGAGATATTAGTTTAATTGCGAAGGCAAAGATTTAATAGTAGTTTATGAAACGGTTGCATAATAGAGGTTATTAAAACATGAGTGAGGGTTTAAAAAACGAGCCGCAGGTGAGTTTTTTAATAGTATCACACGAGTGTTTTAATACCTAATTATGTAGAGTTTCATACACTACTTTATCTAAACTAATATCTTAAAATCCAAACCATAAAATCTTGGTAATATTTGTCGTGAGTTTTCCTTGATTTTGCTGGCAAAAGATTGTTGGTCGGTGGTCAGGTGGAGTTAAATTCTCTTCAGTATCACTGGCAGACATTTTTCCGCACAATAAAAACCATGTCTTGTAAAGTTTTGAGTAACATAAACAACCAAAATTCAGTTGTTACCATAGAGAAATTAATAGTAGTAGAGGAGCTCTAATATCCTATAGAAATTAGTGGATCGGAAAATAGCTCAAGCTTATCAAAATTTTCATAAGTGTGTAAGAGACAACATTACATTTCTGACATAATAATAAAACAGTTTGCGGCAGACTTAAGACAAAAGATGGCCTCCCTAAAATGTATGCATGAACACTCAACACGCACAACTTGAGACATCACAATGAACACGCGCCATTTTATGTCTTCGGATTGTGCGATATGTGCGTGTATGATACCCAATCTAAGCGTGTGTGAGTGTATTTTTGACACGTTTTTAAAGTAGGTATGGCTTCTCCACTACTATTAATTTCTCAATGGTTGTTACGACGTAAACGACCAAAGAGGTCGTGCGAATTTCCCGCCATGGCTGAAAAATCTAGAACCCAGAGCCTGTACTATAATGGAGAAAAAATTATTTTATAACATTACTTTGCAATAATTTCCTAACAAAGTAGTGTTATAATGAACTTTTTAATTTTTTTTTTAAATATTATAGATGTATGTGAATAAAGTAGTCCAATATATCACATTTTGATTTCTTAATCGGGATTTTAAGATATGAGAGTAGATAAAAAAAAATTTGATACCGATCGCAGACCGCAGTCTGCGCCAAACAACCGATGTAACTACTTACCTACCTATTGTATTTATAAACTCCATCCATTGTTTACACACACACAGCACATGAATGCTGTTATTAATTTGAGCGCATTGCGGGTTTCATAACAAAAGGCAGAGCCGTGACCAAATGAAAATAATCCACCGCCACTTGTGCAAACAGTTTTGTTGTGAACAACCATTTTATTCTGGAAAAGTTTGCTGGTATGAAAACCAGTTCTGGTATGAAAAGGCATTTCATACCAACTAACAAACTACACAGGGCATACTCAGCACATTTATTAATAATTGTAGGTGTGCCGTTTTTTATATTTCAGTCGGAATTTTATTTTATAACAATCGGACACCCGCGACTTCATTCGCGTGGACATTGATTTTAAAAATCCCGTGAGGACCATTTTGTTTTTCCTAAGCTCTTTTGAGCTCATACCTTGCTAAAAACTGTTAAAAGTTCACTGGCGGATGTTAAGGTAGCTCAAAATGTAAACATCCGCCAATGAAAGTCCCATCAAAATCGGTCCAGCCTTTCAGAGATTAGCCAGAAATCTTTAAAGTATTTCCTTTCTAACAAAAAAAGAATGAATGAAATCGAACCCTCCGTTACCGAATTACAGCTAAGTAGGTACATATTTTGACTTTCATCCCCTCTCCCAAGGGAACCGTGCTGAATTTCGGGATAAAAGTATCCTATATGTTACTCCATAGTATGAACTTAAATCATGCCGAGTTTCATTTTAATCCATTCAGTAGTTTTTACGTGATTCGCGCACAAACATACAGACAAACAGATAAACAGACAAACAGACAAACAGAAAAACCGACGAACAGACAAAAATTTCAAAAATAGTTTTTTTACGTTCTATTACTTATCCCTAACATTCCCCAGTTATTATTTTGCAAAAATCTTCAATGTACAGATACGGCAATTCTACGATTTTATTATATGTATAGATATAGATATAGATGTATAGATTTATTATATGTATAGAAGATAATATCCAACCTTCAGGTGAGGAGTTGAATTCTGTGGGTTTGTTGGGCTTGTCTTTAGTAATCCACTAAATTACTTTATTTTCGCAGCTTAGTCCATTTTAGCTCCGGCCTTTTAAAAAGGTTTCAATTAATTAAAAAAGTGACACTATAAAACTACATAGATACAGATTGCAAGATTTAAGAAGATCAACAATAAAAGAATTTATTCTGACACTACATAATATAAGAACCAGCCAAAACCTGTTGTTTTCATGTAATAAATACATACATAATAACTATTGATCATTGTATTACTTATTAATTAATTATTATACCTATTATAGTATCAGCGTAACAAGGCGGATTGAAGTGGCAAGTGCGTCAGTAAGTGCTGATAGCTGTTCTGTTGATTAGATAATAGGTACTTTACGTAAACTGCATAAGGAGTAGATGCCTACAGTCTGGCAAATGCTTACATAAACGATGATATTAGATACACATTATCATCGTGCTGCTAAACTACGCAGCTAACTTTTAGCTAAGGAGCTGAGAGCCAATAAGCCAAATGCTATAAGGTGGTTAAATAGGTAGGTATACGATAGCTTTTCACCGCGACGTCGCGTCATCCGCATGAAATCTTCATGGATTAATAAAAATCCCACTGGAACCCATTGTGGTCCTGTGATTAAAAGTAGGTGTATGCTATGTCCCAGTCAAGGATTATATTATTTTATATTCTATTCTAGAAGTAATTTTAACGTGCCTTAAGAAAAAAGTAGAATGGAAGATTATTTCAAATTACGGCACTAAGTGATTGTTTTTAGACTCAAAAATGTCGATGAGCGAATGAAAGTCATGCCATTGCCATGTTTAGGATTTCACCTGCCAAACTTCAAACCAAATACGGGTAGTTGGTAGTTAGTGTAAATAGGTACGTCGGACCCCTATAGGTGCCATCCCTAAATAGTTTTAATAGCTTCACCAAACCACAGAATGGTGGTAATACGTGCGGGCTGCATACGCTACTATACTACCAGCTTAAACCGCATTGGATATTGTGAATGTGTACTTTGGAATACTCATTTTATTCAGATCAAGCGGATGCCCGCGACTTCATCTGCGTGGAATTAGGCTTTTGAAAATCTCTTGAGAACTCTTTGTTTATCCTTTGAGCTCTTTTGAGCTCATACTTTGCTAAAATTTAAATAACCGACAGTTTCTAAATCGCATTAGTCAGGTCCCCTACAGCATCAGGATTGAGGAGTTGGAATCCAAATTTTTTATGGGACAATGTCGCGAACTTTCTCTATCGATTTAAAAAAAATACACAGATCGGTTCAGAAATTTCTGAGATCTCGGTGTACGTATAGGTAAAAAAACACAAATCCTCCTTTATTGAAATTTGGTTTAAAAAAGTAGCCTATGTTGCCTACTCCTTGTTTACTCCTCTACTTGTCTGTGAAAGTCCCGTCAAAATCAGTTCAGCCCTTCCGAAGATTAGCCCGTTCAAACAGACAGACATTTTTAAAAACGTGTGATTCAGTTATGGTGCAGTTCAATAACCATTATCAGCTTAATATGAGGTAGTTATTTTGAAACAAGCGGACACCCGCGACTTCGTTCGCGTGGATATTGATTTTAAAAATCCTGTGGGAATCATTTTGTTTTTCCTAAGCTCCATAACATATAAGACATAAGCCTTTTGGGGACATAAACAAGGTCATCGGCCTTCCTCGTCTACACTCTTCAATCTTCATGCAACGTTTTTGAAGTCATAACTCCAGCGGGTTGAAGATAGTCCTCCACTATACTTTCTGTTACGCGGTCTTTCCTGCAGAACACATCTGTCCCGACGGCTATTGATTTTTTGACGTGAGTGCGCTGTTGGTTCAGTTAATACTTTCAGCAATGTTGGTCAAATTAAGTAGTTCTATATAGTTACTAAGTTTGTAGTCGGTACTGTGTAATACTAATTTTATTGTGAACTATTTTGTGCTCTTGCTTGTGGTTCTTAACCTATAAAAACTTATTCTATTTCATTTCATTGTCGTTTTCTTTTGATAAGTACATCATCATCATCATCATGATCAACCCATTACCGGCTCACTACAGAGCACGGGTCTCCTCTCAGAGTGAGAAGGGTTTTGGCCATAGTCTACCACGCTGGTCAAGCGGATTGGCAGACTTCACACACCTTTGAGAACGTTATGGAGAACTCTCAGGCATGCAGGTTTCCTCACGATGTTTTCCTTCACCGTTAAAGCAAGTGATATTTAAATACTTAAAACGCACATAACTCCGAAAAGTTAGAGGTGCGTGCCCGGGATCGAACCCACGACCTCCGATTAGAAGTCGGTCGTCCTAACCACTAGGCTATCACAGCTAGTGATAAGTACATGTAGGTACCTAAATATTATATTAATAATGCATCACCAATTCAAACAAAGCGTTTTGCTTCCTTTATCTAGTTTCCTCGTATGAAGATATCGTTTAGTAAGCCAAGCCTTTCTTATTTCGAATATCTCCCCCATCGAATCTTTCCTTTAAATTAAGAACCATTAAGCATCTTGAGATTGACAAAGTTGAGAGTCACTCAGCGAACCATTCTCAAAGCGTCTAGTAACAGACTTTATTCTATTTTCCACTATAAGTTTCAGTATATAAGTCAGTAGTTTCTATAAGTACCTATGTACCCACTTCTGCGTTTAGGCCCACTATGAACACTCCACCACCGCCACCACCACTACAGCCTTTTTACGTCCTTCTGCTGGGCACAGGCCTCCTCTCTCATAGGAGAGAGGGATTTACAGCTTAGACCCGCCACGCTGCTCCAATGCGGGTTGGCGGGCTTTAATACGACTATTGTCACATGATAGTGATAGGTAATAACCG
Source organism: Melanargia galathea (assembly GCA_920104075.1). Lineage (NCBI taxonomy): Eukaryota > Metazoa > Arthropoda > Insecta > Lepidoptera > Nymphalidae > Melanargia > Melanargia galathea. Next base: position 7,940,762 of record OV049864.1, read on the forward strand.
GAACCGACTGCTTAACGTGCTCTCCGAGGCACGGAGGTGAGACACCGCCAACTACCAACTCTGGGCTGGAACAGATAATTTCTTGACAGAAAAACCTATAACATACCTAACAATTATTTACCCGACCCGGGAATCGAACCCGGGACCTCGTGATCTATAATCGAATATGCTAACCACTAGACCTACGAGGCAGTTCTATGAACACTCTATAGCTGCTAATTTTAACGGTATTTCGCATTTATTAGCTACAAATTAAAGCGTTTTATGATCGTTCAGAAATAGTTCCGTGAATCTAAAATTTTCACACTATTCCGTTGATGGGGGCCGGCAGTAACATTGCAAAAGAAATTATACTTTAAATCTTCGTAATTAGAGTTGATTGTAGATTGAGCTCATTTGTATCTAGTCGGGTATCCCTTCGTTATTTCAGAATTTAAATGCCAATAAAATTAGCCTCACAAATTAGTATCGCTCTTTGTTATACAAACATGGCCTCACTTTAGTGGTTAGTGCTGCTTTTTTCTTGATTTTTATTGCGCGGTGCTCGAATAAATAACCACATGAAAGGAGTTATGAGTTGACATCTTGTTTTTTTTGTATCGTTTTTACATGAACGGAAAGGCATGAAGTTTTGTGGTTATTACCTGTAACCATAGGTAGGTATATTATTTATGCTCATCACTTTTGTGTTTTATGTTATCACTGTTATTTATGTTTATCATTCAAACAAACAACATTATTACGTGCTCTTTAGCCCGCGGCAGTAGTGGTGGTGGAAGCTACCAATATTCCAATAAATTACGACATCTATTGTTCCCGCGATTTATTTCTGTTTCAATAGCATTTAACTGTATTAATAAAATAATTATCCAATCGTGGAGCAATTTACTCTGATCCCGCCGGTGTTATTCCTCTCGCTCACTCTCAATGATGAGTATATCATTTTGTCTCTCTCTCAGCTCTCAGTATTCGAGGACGGTGACACGGCGCATTCGAGACTGTGAGGGGAATCCGTTGTTGAAAATGACGTTTGAGTATTTTAACCATAGAAATATAATTATCAAGGTAGGACGGCCTCGTGGGAGGTAAACCCGTGCCAAACTTGTGTACGCTTGTACACAAGTTTTCAAAATCACACTCAGTTCCCACCGAGATTTCGACGTAATTTGCTTGTACCTATTAGTGCACAAAAATAACCGTGAAAGTGGCATTTTAAGCTATTTCGAACTGTAAACATAGAAGTTCAGAAATGAATCTCAAAAAAGCAGATTCTATTACGTACCTAAGTGTTTATTTTGGCACGTGTAAATGAGCTATATCCACCGAGACAAGTTAGTACGTACGAATCAGAACCTTTTTTGTAATTGGTCAGTGATACTTAAGCGTTAACGCAGTGTAAAAAGTACGTGTATATTTTAGTATGATTGTGCTACTCGCGTTGTGTTGACGCGTTCATTGATCTGTTGGTGTACCTACCTACCTATAGTAGAGCCAAATATGCATCCAATGAAAACTTAGAAATAATGACTGACAACTTCATAATAAGTGAAAATACATCGTACGTATGTACTTACGTATACGTAAATTAAAATATTATAATAAAAATAAATGATATAAGTAAATATTTTATTAATCTTGTTTTTTTTTTCGTTACATTCATAGTTATTGAATTAATAAAACCCGAAAATCGGGTTTTAGGAACTTCTACTACCTTAATTTTTTCACTTAGTAGCTAGATATAATAAAATAGTAGGTAGATATGCGCTACTGAAAATGGTGAACGCCCATTGACTTTTTTGTCACAGTCCTTTGTATGGGATTATGGAGAGCGCTATACTAACTTGTCTCGGTGAATAGAGTATACTTATTAGCTATTATAGCTATGATTTTTAATGCAAATATTCTTCGGTCAACGAAAATTACCTGATGAACAAAAAACATAGTAATGCGTGTAAATAGGAACAACGAGTTGGTAACAAAAGCTGTGATTGATGAATAACCCCCTGTCGCCTGTCGGACTGGTCGACGCTAAATGCGGGGTACCGTTGTTACCATTTGCATCGTGACGGTCGTTGCCCCGAATTAGCGAGCAATTTCATACTTCGACCACAGAATAAACAGAAGGTACCTACCCACTAGCTCATGCGCAGGACTTCGTCCGCGTGGATTTAGGTTGTCAAAATGTTTGTTCCTACAAAAACTGCCCCTTTTAACCCCCGACGAAAAAAGGACGGGGTTGTTATAAGTTTGACGTGTCTGTGTGTGTGTGTGTGTGTGTCTGTCTGTTCCCTCGTAGCGCTCAAACGGGTGTACCGATTTGAATGCGATTTTTTTTGTTTGAAAGGTGAATTAGTTGAGAGTATTGTTAGCTATGTTTGATGAAAATTGGTCCAACATGGCCGCCGCCATAATATGGCGGATTACATGTTTTTTCACAACTCCTTCAATATGGGTATCAAACGAAAGGGCTTGACTAGTAGAATAGCACTATGCAAATCCAAGATGGCCGCCACCACAAAATGACGAATGTCGGGTTTTTTTTTTAATTTTTAATTTATACTTGTTCACTACAGTTTAATTTACTTCCTTATTTCCACAGTAGGTAGATAGCGACACATCCCTCCTGCCTGTATCTCTCCGTGTCTGTGTGGAGTGAGCCTTCTGTACCTACCGACAGTACTGTTAAGTATTCTGTGCTCCAATGTCCGATGGGTGGACAATCCGACTTGACATGCTGGGTTATTCTGTAACTTAGTTAGCAACTGAAAATAGTTGCCAACGAATTAGTTTGATATACATTGCTGCTTTACTGTGGGAAATATAAAGTGTTTTCATAATTTTACACAGTAAAGCAGCAATGTATATCGAACTAATTAGTTGGCAACTATTTCCTGTGGCTAAGTTACAGAATGACCCCCTAGATCAGGCGCAGGACCAACGGCTTTACGTGTTCTTCGAAGCACGCGGGTGTAGAACGTCCAACTTCCCTACTCCAGATTTCTACTGAGAATATCTTGATGGAAACATCCAATAACTTTTTGGCCCGACCTGGGACTCGAACCCAGCTATATATAAGCTAACCACTAGACCAACGGGGCAGATTGCGAGTATCTGCGAAGATAATCTAGACGTCATACGCTGTTCGACTTCAGACACCGTTACTGCGATGTTGTCGGCGCGAATTCGCGACGGTCAATGCTCCTGCATTTGCTGCGCGCAAATTACGATAGATTTGGAGATGTTAGTACAAACACCTTGATACTAGCTTGTAGGTATCTAGAGGAATTTGAATAAAAAGTTCGTGTAGGTGGTCTTTAGTTCGAAAGTTTCGTTAAGCTGTGATAGCCTAGTGGTTAGGACGACCGACTTCTTATCGGAGGTCATGGGTTCGATCCCGGGCACGCACCGCTAACTTTTCGGAGTTAAGTGCGTTTTAAGTATTTAAATATCACTTGCTTTAACGGTGAAGGAATACATCGTGAGGAAACCTGCATGCCTGAGACTTCTCCATAACGTTCTCAAAGGTGTGTGAAGTCTGCCAATCCGCTTGGCCAGCGTGGTAGACTATGGCCAAAAACCCTTCTCACTCTGAGAGGAGACCCGTGCTCTGTAGTGAGCCGGTAATGGGTTGATCATGATGATGATGATGATTATTTCGTTAACGTTAGTTTGACCTTAGCAATTGATTTGGGCAATGCCCATTTAGTTGTTGTTACCTACTTAGGTACATGAACTAATCATATTGTACGTAAGTAACTTTGGAAAGTCGAAAGCCTGTGGCCACCTATAAAAACAGACAAACAGTAGATAATATATAATGTACCAAATATTGACTTTGATATGCTTATATACCTATTGAATTTTAATCAATTATATGAGGTTTATATGAGGTGCGCTCGGGAGTGCTCCAGGGTTCTTATCTTCACATATTTCGTTTTACTGCTCATCCACACGTTCGCCAACATGCTGGCCCATCTTATGGCCCAATATGTTGGCCCAACGTGTAGAGCGGGATATGGAAGGTATTGGAACGATGGCCCGCAGGTTGGCCCGGAGCATACTGAACGACCTTCCAACGTGTGGACGCGAACACAAACTCCTCGCCCAACACCTTCCAACATATCCGCCATCATGTTGGCCAACGTGTAGAGGCGCTTTTACGTGGGCCAGGCCATGAAATTCGCAATTTTATTCTAGAACAATCAAGTTTAACTATAAGTGTTGTATTGTTATAATGTGGTATCTATGGTATTTTATCTCGATAAATCTGCACATCAGTCACCAAGGTAGATAGAACGCTCGACTGGTACCGTTATATTGCGTTTCGGATTGTCGACGGTCGTTGCTCCTGCCGCGTATTGCCAATGGCGAGTCACATAGCGAACAGATTTGGCACCACTGTGCGAATGCAAACAGCCTACACAGTAGATAAGTGAGCGATTCAGGGGTGTACCCTCTGACCTCTATTATTAGTATTGCCTCTGACCTCTTATACACACAGTAGATAAATGAGCGATTGAGGGATGTACCCTCTGACCTCTTATATTAAAAGTAGGTACCAACCATAGGTAAAATAGCCTATTTTTAGGCTATTTTTTGTTTATTCATAAATTAAACTATGGTCTCCAAGTAGCCGGAGATGGGATGAGATGGCTTACCGTCGTGAAGAATAAACTCATGGGCGAGAGTGGTCACGACCCTCAGACAATAGGTACATGAGGAATACGACTGAAGGAGGAAGAAGTTAGCCCTTGACTACAATCTGACCTAAAGGTAAGTTACAATGCAGATGGAAACTGGGTAACCTGGAAGACGTATTTTTACTAAGCAGTTTTTACTAACCCCTTTAGTGTAAGCTTCGGTATCTTCGTGGCATCGTACAGGAACGCTGAATTGCTTAGCAGCACGGCTTTGTCGGTGGGTTGGCAATGAGCCACTCCAGATACAATACAGAAATTATAACTTCGTTCCCTGCTTGGAATCAAGCTCGGGAGACAATGCTATGCCTATAATACTGAGACTTAAATCAAATCTATTATTTTGTGAAATAAGCTTGACCTTCAAATAAATTCCTCATTGAAGTGTCTGGTCCTTATACACTTATACGAGTTTATTTGAACGATCTTCTTCTCAGGCACTACGGTCAGGAGAGACTGGTCGTGGTCGTTCGTCATTTTATCTGTGGCCCGCTTAACAATCCAACAATAAAGAGTGCAGACTCCTCAATGACGGTTGCCTTGTTGAACACTCGTGTAATGGGATTTCCATTGTAGCCTTTATCTGATCCGTCCACCTCATGGGCGAATGGGTGCCTTCGATTTTCCCTTGCACTAATAAGTCGTTATATTTACAAATATTCACGTCTAGACATGTGAGCGAAAAAAGTGAGAATGCAAGTTTGAACATTGGAAGACAGACACTATTTGATGCCGAGTTCCTCACGAATAGACTTGTTCGTCCGGAACATCCTCGCAGGGTCCACGTCTCCGAGGCGTAGAGAAATATGGGGAATAAACAGTACCCTAACTAGTCGGATCTTATTGGTCTTTGTTATGTAACGATTCTTCTATATTTTCTGTAGTTTGTCCATAATAGATCTATTTTGTATCCGGGAAATATTTGGAGTAGCTGCCTGCATAAAAAAAACTTTTGCTGTTACAGACAATATTATATTGCTATGAGGTTGTAGGTTATTACATTTTCACCATCTAAGTGCTGAACCCATCAAGATAGCTTTCATCCCGAAGACGGATATTTCAACCCGAGAAATCAAAGAGTTCCTAAAAAACCTAATTCGACGCGGACGAAATCGCGAGCACCAAAAGGTAATATTTTATAGAAATCTTGTATTTAAATATTACTACATAGGTAAGTGAACGTAATCCTATTAGGCAGGTACATAATATCTGAATCAAAGTGCAGTTGCGAGGTGGAAAGGAGTAATTATGTGACGCTGGTTTCATTGATGCAACGCGGATGGTTATCGTGCAGAGACAGCCCTGTTAAGAGGGGACTCGAGTGGACCTTTCTCCATACAAACGTATTCTTCTGTTTCCTTCGTGGATAATACCTCTAGAGCAATGTTTTTTTCCCAAAAAATCTATGTCTAATTACTGCGTGCCTCTATCATTTCCTTTTTTCGAAAACATAATCACTACAAGAAATATGACAATCCAAAAACCCGAAAAAAATACCCGTATTTACTGCCGTGTTCAGACGACTATCAGACAAATTTGGTAAGTTTTTAACAAAAAAGAAAATAATAGAGGCATAGATAAACTATTCGTCTAAATTTTGATACCAGAATTTTTGAGATCTGTTCAGTTTTGAAGGAGGAAATAGCAGAATACAAAACGTCTTTTCGCCAACGTTTTTGTAGGTAAAATCAGCCTGAGCTGCAGTTGTCCCTATCATACTTTACGGGGGCAGGTTGGAGGCGAGGGGGGAAGGCTTACACGTACACTAATTTTAAACTGTGCTAATAGGGAAGTGGATATTTTCAATATTTACACTAAACAATTATTATTTTTATTTATTGTTTACCGACTTTATTCGCCCGCTACTAGGCTGCGGAAAATTAGTAAATCTTTTGTTGGTAATTCTAATAGGTAGGTACTTTCTTATAATCGGTTGCCGGTGGATATTTTGGATTTGTTTCTCAATAGGTAAGTTGAAGGTTCTTATAAAACGCAAATAATTGAAAAATCTTATTATAGCGTAAAAGATGTTTTTAATGACAAAAAACCATGAACATAGATTGCTCTAAAAGTCAACAGTTCAAATTATTTAGAAATTATACATTATTTGAGATGGTTATAATAAAAAAAAAACTAACCCGGCTGAGTTTGTTGAGGGCTCTTCTCAGACCAGGGCGCGTTTGGAATCCTCGTAATTTTAATTATAAGTTTTCGTAGTAATTATCACCATTACCTCATTTTCATGTAGGTACTTTATATTATATTGACGTTCAAAAAGTGTATAGTGTACCTACTTTGAATAAATGAAATTTGAATTAAAATTTATTAAATCGTGTGATTGTAAGTAGGATATCGTACCTGTTCTCGGACACCTAGCGAATCACTCAGGAATGCTTACAAAATAAAAGTATTATAAGACTCAGGACCTGTTTCATCACCTTCTGATAAGTGTCTGGTAGCTTTTGTCTTTGTCACTTGACGTAAAGTAAGAAAGTGACAAAACTTACGACTATCCGACACTTATCAGAAGGTGGTGAAAAAGGGTGTGAATTAAATAAAATTAATCTCTGAGCCAATTTGAATATCTTATCAGGACATGAGCAGTAAAAAAGTTTATTGCGCTCAAGTTTCTTTGAAAACAAAGCGATCTAATTTTGAGCTTGCACCTAATGAATGAAAACGAGTCGTGTAGAGCAAAAAAAATAGTGGCATGCTGCAATTATCACGGTTAGTTATTAATCAGTTTACTATAAGATTTAGTCAGTTAGTCTTGGTAGCACTTATTTATGTTTCATAAAATACTATGAAAGTGTTTATTTTACTTTTTATTACATAAGAATACAAAAAAGGAGTAGACAAGAACTAGTTCACTATTTTCTTAAGAAATCCTATTATCGTCCGGGTGGTCAAAAACTGGTTTAGAAATTTTATTTTAGGTACTCCTGTTATACAATGAAATGTGCAAAAAATTTAAATTAGGTTTATTAATTCGAATCCGAAATCTTTTACACTGAATAAATATTTTAGTTTTCGGCCGTCAAGTTCCCACGGGATTTTGAAAAATCCGAAATCTATAGCTACAGCTATAGGTAGATTACTATAACAAATTTCCTTGAAAGTAGGTATAAAGGTTGGAAAAGGGAGCGGGAACGGGAACCGAAAATCCACGATTCTCTCGGGATTTGTAAAAAACCGAAATTCACGCGAGCGAAGACACGGGCAGAAGCTAGCAATTTCTAAATTATTCTTGGTCTGGTCTGGTCGGAGGCCTCAGTCGTGGCTGAATACCACCCTCCGAGCTAAGCCATGCCGCCAAGCGATTTAGCGTTCTAATATGGGTTAAATAAAAACTGCCATATATACCCATCTCTTCCAGGTTAGCCCGCTTTCACCTTAGACTGCATCGTCACATCATCTTCAGGTGAGGTTGCAGTCAAGGGCTAACATGTGATTAATAAAACAAAATACTAGTGTTAATTTTATGTATTTACAAATTAAAATGAAACTGTCTGTCTGTCATTTCGAAATATCATGTACTTAACATAAAATTGTTATATAGAAACTCGGCGATTGCTCTTTTCCAAATTAACAAAATTTGGAAAAGAGCAACCGCCGAGTTTCTTGCTGGTTCTTCTCGGTTGGAATGACATTCCGAACCAGTGGTAGATTCAATTGACTATTCAAAAGTACTTACTTGTAAAAGTTTATTTGAATAAAAAACTTTTCTATTCTATTCTATCTTGCTTTTATTACGTAAAGCCACGTAAACATTTATAAAAAAAAGGTTTTCTTTTGTCCGTCTATTTACACTATCTGTACTCTTGGAAAGCGTTGAACCTATTTTATTCAGAACTTTCACAGACAGGTAGACCTTATAAAAAGTGATGTGGTCTGAAAGTGATGTATACAAAAGTATTACTGACTTAACAAAAGTAATCTACCTATAGCTATAGATTTCAGTTTTTTCAACATCCCGTGAGAACTGTGGATTATTCCAGGATAAAAAGTAGCATATTTGTTAAGTCAGGTAGGGCATAATCTATGTCCATTCAAAATTTCAGCCAAATCGGTTAAGTTACACACACATACACAAACTTTCGCCTTTATAATATTAGTGTGATAATATACCAAATTGCCACTGCCGGGAATCAAACCCGGGACCTCCCACTTATAAGATTATAGTGCTCACAACTGCCATCAGGGAGGTCGTCAATGTCGCACGTTCAATTATACTTGCATACATTTCTAAAGAAAATTTCTCATACAAATCAGTGGTCAATAACAGGTATACAGGTGGATGATAACTGGATTTAAAAGAGTAAGCTGGATTTAAAAAAGTACCTAAGCTTAAAACAACTAATATGAAATACAAATAGACTAGTACATTTTAATTTTTTTTTATATACAGTCAAAATCTGTTATAACGACATCGAAGGGACTACTCATATTAAGTCGTAAAAACCGATAGTTATAACAACCGGTTCCACCATACAACACAATATTCTTTTGCCAAGTCTTTGTTTAGAACTCCGCTCTCTAGCTTTGCTATAATACCTACATGCTTTCTTTTTGTTTCCGACAGGTTAAAAGTTTCACAATTAATTCAACAATATGTTTTAAGTAAGAAACTGACTGAAGAAATTTGAAGAACCGGGCCTTAACTCTACGGCATGCACGTGTTTTGTTTTCTAAGAATTACAAAAGGCCCTAAATTCAACACGTGTTTATTTTTACGATAATAACCATTGACCATTATACTATGCCTATTCAAAGTTTACAATACAGATAAGCTGGTCGTTGTAGAACGACCTGTAGAGATACAATTCTCCGAAAACATTGGTCAAATGTGGTCGCTTAATGCGGTATGTCGAAGTAACCAATGTCGTAAAAAGCAATGTTTTTGATAAGGCAGTCATATAGCATTCAGCCGGGACCTTTGATTACGGTTAATATAACCGGTATGTTATTCTAAACGATGTCGCCATAAACGGTTTTGACTGTATATATTACCTATATTTTCACCCTCTCAAACTCAGTAACTCCACTAAATGGACGATAACCGGTAACAAAACCCTATTATTTTTTATTGTTGAAGCAGGTTGATCGCGATTAAATTTTTTTTTTTTTGAGTCGTTGATTTAAATCAATACTTACTTTTTTAATCCAATAAAGTGAAGAAGTGTTTTAACCGAGTTCAAAAAGGAAGAGGTTCTCAATTCGTTGGAATCTTTTTTATTTGTTGTTTTTTTTAACCCCCGACGCAAAAAGGACAATATCAAATAAAAACACTGAAAAGAGAAAAATAACATAAATTTCGAAATAATAATTATGAATGAATGAATATATTATACGGGCATAGAGGGAGATGCGCGCGCGCGGTGGGCGGCGGCGGGCACACAAATACACTACTCGTGCACACATTGATAGCTCGCTTGGTACTCGTGGTGTCGGGGCCAGAGCGATGGCAATAGTTTCTTCAAATACCTATTTTTCAAATTCCTCACGACTCGAGTACCGTCTTAATAGAGCACTAGTAAGGCTGCCTACATACGGAACGCTTTATTTTCTTGAAGCAATGATATAATGTTTACATTTATATTATAATTAGATATTATTGTTAGGTAAGTAGCTACAAAATGATAAATAGAGTAGCTTTTGGGTAAACGCTTAATTTCATTTAGATGATAGGACTCTGGCCTATCATCTGAATGAATTAGAGATTTTGGAAAGGACTAAAGTAACCTAAGGCAATGCGAACGCTGGATTTTGTGGTAGAGAGAGCCCGGCTAATGCAACACTAGTAACTATTATGCTGTTTTCATACAGAACGCTATTTTTTCATGACGCTAAAATGATTGTTTGATTGATTGCCAATTTAAAACTTAAAGAATGATTCCTTATAAGTACAAAGAAAGGGGTGCACCTTTGACCATTTTGTCCCTCTGTTAGTGTGTCATAATAGCGCTCAAACGGATGGATCGACTTGAATGTGGCTTTTTTTATTTCAAAGAGTTTGTACTCGTTGGAATTGTATCGACGAGTAGTTGGTAGTCACATAATATTTATTACTAGCTGATGCCCGCGACTTCATCCGCGTAGATTCATATAAATCTCACACAAACTTTCAATCCCAATTAATTAAGTAATTCAACCCCTTAGGGGTTGAATTTTGAAAAATCCTTTCTTAGCGGATGCCTACGTCATAATAGCTATCTGTATGTCTTACAGCCCGATCTGTCAAGTAATTTGAGATGTGCGTTGATATATCAGTCAGTCAGTCAGTCACCTTTTCCTTTTATATAGGTATTTAGATTATGTGTCAACCAACTAGTGGAGGTGAGGTCTGATGTTGGAACAGGAAGATGGCAGTTTTGTAAACGTCGATCCATACACAGCAAATATGTCGAGGTTGATTTAAATTTTTAATTTACGCATGAATACCAACATGTTAATAAGCGCTCCGTACGTAAGCCCCCTTAACGCAATTGCTTAAAAGAGCGGCGCGGTCAACGTCCCCCGCGTCACGCGACGGCGCGCGCTCTAATACGCTCAGATTGCTACCTACGCAGCCACCAGCGTACTGTGACCCCTCCCAGCCGACCGGCGACCGGCTTGCCCTAACGCCGCGCCGCGCCGCGCCAGCGATAAGCCACTCACTCGGCAGGGAAATACCAAAAACATTTGATCCCCGCATTTGTTATATATGGCTTTGTAGAATTCCTCAACACCACAGAATACTAAACTGTCATCGCCATGATCAGAATTACCATGAGCAAAATATGTTGATCGTGATCACCATACACTAGAGCAATTTATCATTACCGAAAGTCTCTTTAATACAGTTCCCTGAATATGATTTCTAGATATAGCCATCATCCTAGGCCGTTACGCGTTGCATCTGAGAAGTGAGAAGATAAGTGACAGTATAAGCCGTAAGACATGACAAAAATTCAGCAGTTTCATATCGCCCCCTGACTGGAGCAATAGAGGATTGTTCGTCCAGATTAGTCTAAAAATCGGTAGACGAATAGCGTCCGTCTTCGTTAGCTATTTTGTACAAGATTAAAAACATCAAGGCTGTTAACAACAAGCGACAATACTGCATGTTGCATAACATACCATATTGTGTCCACTTGAAGTATCTATACAACACATAGATCAACATTTGCCACGGCATGCTGCTGTTTCTACCTAGAGTAGACTTTGAGGTACGCAATAGAAACACGTGATAACTGACACCTGCACCATGTTGCACTGTCGACTGCTTTTATATGGTTTAGTGTAGCACGTCGCGGGTTCGCCTGCTTCAAATGTTCTCCATACATTTTATATTTCAATAGTTCTATACAAAGCAGTATGCAAGTGTCGCTTTCCAAGGCCGTATACGTGACCGACGACGGTTTCCATTTGTGGCACCACACCAAAAGAAGTCGCACGCCACAATTTGCAGCATGCCGCATTGACGCGCGTGTTGTTTCCCGTAAAGTAAAACTCCCTTTTAGTCTAGTGTGCACTTATATTTGCTACAGTCTGAATTCAAATGAGACACAGTAGCGAGGGGGTCAAGTAAACTGGTTAGCACGTTGCATTAGCAAGTATTGCGCGGGCTCAGCTATTTGTTCAGGTTTCCTATGTATCTACTTTTATTTATGCTACCTAACATTGTTTTGTTTTTGTCATGCTGGAAATGTTAGGTAAGTGAATAGTGTAATGTTTACTAGCGAGATTCAAAAGTGGTAAAATTTAAATCATGACTAATAGTGACTATCATAAATGATGACTATTACGGATACAAACTGCAATTGATTTCCCGTTGGCGATATCTAGTTCTGCGACAGTTTCGTGTTCCATATTCGTATAACTTTCTTTATTGATTTCGTTGGGGTACCAAGGTGGTGGAATGGCGACCGTTCGCTAGGGTCTGCCAACACTGGATATATTGGAAGTCCGCGTTTGGTGGATAGATCACATCAAACGAATCTCAGAGAGCCGGCTAAGACAGTGGAGTGTGAAAAGAAGAGACATAGGTACCTAATATGTTCAGTTGTGGACGTCTAACGGTTTTTGGACTAAAGGAAATTCTGGCTTGTCAAGGCGCATAAGAAAAATCCACGGACAGGAAGAGTTGGAAAACTGTAGTTGAGACCCTATAGATACGCTTTCAAAGGATTATGAAAGAACAAATCATCATCAACATCAATTGATTTTCAAGAGTCCAAAATACTGACTGCAAATACTGACGACATCTTTGGCGTCTCGAGAGTCAGATTTATGAGCATATTTTTGAGTATGATTAGAAATCATTCCCTGTCATTTTCCAGTCATAAAATTCACAGAAAATAACTTTTTCTTCTCCTTCACGTGCTGTCTCCTTACAAAGGTAGCAAATCATTAGGGTAATTTCAACTTTCAAGACCGCTTCTTTCTTCTTCTTCTTTATTTAGAGCAGCTAAATAAAGATCCTGTACTCTTCCCAAATAATTGGCGCAAGTTTTTAAGCCACGATGTCTTTTTACGGCCAAACATTCTCATACATTTCCTTGCATGATACTCGTAAGTTGTAGGAGCTAATTTTATTTGGGTGTTTAGGTCATCACGTGTTTCAGATAAAAGCTTAGGCCTTAGACTAAGGGCCTGTTTCACCACGTTCTGATAAGTGTCAAATATTCTACACATAAGTCTCGTCACTTTCTTACTTTATGTCAAGTGACAAAGACATTTGTGAATAAGCTATCCGACACTTACCAGGAGGTGGTGAAGCAGGACCTTAGTAGCTTATACTTAATATAAAAATATCCACTATAAAAGTTGTCATTTGTCCATTGCAAAATATGTATTCAACCCACGTTGGCATAAATTATAACATGATAAAGCAATCCCGTTGAACATTATTACCACGCGACATGTGTCTTCCCACTAACGACTTTTTAATGGTGCACCTTAAACTTTTCTATTTTGGACATTGTAATTTGTAGGTACATCCTTATTTGTGTAATCTAGCGGCCTTTTAAGGTAAAACAATGCCATTAAGGTGGCAAATGTTGTTACAAATATTAAAATGGCCTGCACTAAGTAGAGATGAGTATGATGGATTAGGAAGTTAAACTGTTATTTCTTCGAATCAAAAGTTTAAAATATACTTATTCTACATAACATTTTAAACATGGTGCATAAAATAAAATGAACGTTCAATTAGATGAATAAACTGCAGTTCGTTGTGAACATGTAGAGACTTGTTTAATTATAGGTAGGTACCTACCTATTCTTCTATTCACCCAATTCTAAAGAACAAGTTAGTCTTGTATTTGATTTTCTAGATGTTTGTAACATTAAAGTTTTACAATCATCACAGAATATCTGTCTCATTATGACTGCTGAAGTAAGTATATAAACTCAATTGAAATTGAATGAACGTAATTTTTTCGAATTCCTTTTATATGTGGAACATGACTTTATCGAATATGTTTTCGTCATCGTATAATTGCAACAGATAAACATCCAGTGCCGTTCAAAGGTCTCTTGCAAGAATCGCCGCAGAACAGTGCCGCTAGTATCCAGCGGGCCTCAGTAACTTGCAATCGAATTCATTTGATTTAAATCAAATAATTTATTAGTCTACTTAAGTAGAGTCTGTTCAAAAAGAGAATCGGCGTGGGATTTGAGGGCGCTGCTGTGCTTTTGTTTAGCGGGCAATACAAGTAGGTAGTATAGCGCGTTAGTTCACTGCTTGGCCACGCCGATTCTCTTTTTGAACGGACTCTAACTCCTTCATTTTATACCGATCTGCCGTCTTTTAGTTCCAGAGGTGGTCCTTATATAATACTTCAAACATTCAGTTCAGTTACGATGTTATCTATATGTTCAGTTAGGTTTCTCCTTTTAGTTCTGTCGGTTTAGTTAAAATTTCATGTTTATCAAAAACTTTACCAACAATAGTACCTATACCTACTTACTCAATATACTCAAACATAATTCAGGATGCAATAAGCAGGGAGTAAAATACCCATCAAATCAACGGCCGATGTAAAAATACATTTTATATCTCCCGGCCGGCGCATAATGCCCAAAACCATACGATTACGTTACATTAGATGCCTTATCGGTAAAATAAGCCCTTAGGTATCGGTCGATAGTGATGTTTATTGTCCCGGTTTCGCCGGGACATCCCGATTTTTGGAATCTGTCCTTTACTTTGATATCTTAGTTAGATAGTTCAAATAGAGTTAGCTCTTTTTAGCCTCTTTTTTGAATTTTTAACCGTAGGTAAAGAATCTACGCTACGGTTGAAAACTTTGAAGAACCAAGAGAAAAGCTGAGGTGAGAGACGCAGAAGCATCCAAAATCTTATCTCCCTAACGGTAAATAATATTGTTGATTGAGGTATTTTTATCTTATTTTGAACGAATTCAGAACTTTTCGTATTTGATAAGGTATTTTTAATCTTTCTTTTAAATGAAATAGTTTTATCAGTTATTATCAATCCATCCACTCCAGGAGTGAATTGGGTCCAGAGTAGTTGTTAAAGTCTAAGTCAAAAAAATTAAAAAAATTGGTAAGTAGGTCTAAGGAACGTCTACTATATGTTTACATTATGAATAGATACATACTTATAATTTTTATTACTCATACTTAGACTAATAATTTGAGTTTACAGTTCGAAGAACCAATATCTAGAATCTAGATGAATAGGGATCTCAAGCTGCAGGAATGGCGAACTTGCACCGGAAAGCGCAGTTTTGCCAGACCTCCGTTCTAAGTGGACCGACGACATCAACTGAGGAGCAGGCAGGCAGCCGCTGGGTACAAAAGGCACATGAACGCGGTGAGTGTGGAAGTCCTTGCAAGAGGACAGCGGCTATTTCACAAGTCCCAATATATTTTAACACCGAGTCCCGTTTTTTTTTTCACCGAGTCCCGTTTTTTTCACATCTCACCCAGCCACCACTATCCACAACACCGGCATAAATTATACCTTTATAGCGCTCCGCTCGCCCGCACAGGAGACCACGACGCTATAAACACGTAAAATGCATGACCAATCAAAATACCAATGTCGGGTCACGCACACACACCCACGTGTACGCTGCCCTGTAGCTACGCGGTGTGCCCATGTGTGCAAGTGAGAAATGCATTAAATTGCGTACGTGTGCGTCGATGGAGCTCACTCACACATACACCGTGCCCGCTGAGATGGAACACGCGTTCAAGGGATAACGGAGGGCTTACATTTGTTGCGTTGTTCTCATGTGGATAAGACTTAGACTTTATTATTTTTATTAATATTTAATAATAATACCGATACTGATAAATGAATGCAAAATTATATGCTAGAATTTAAAATAGCGCAGGGCCAAGCTTATCTACTTTTGTAGTTGGTTGTACGATTTTCTCGTTCTACAATGCAAACACATGGTAAGAAAAATCTGAATCATAATAGGTACCTACATAGCATGTTATTTATTTATTTTAATTTTTTTATCTTCTATAATCTATAATAATAATAAAAGTGTAACAGATCCAATTCTGTACATTGAAGATATTTTGAAATTTTTTATTGGAGGGCACTCTATAATCGATACTGAAGCCAAAACTGCAATTTGTTTCATTTTTGTCTGTCTGTCTGTCTTTCTGTCTGTCTGTATCTTGGCCGCGCATCACGCTGAAACTACTGAATAGATTCAAATTAATTAAATAATTAGTAGTTAACATAATAATTAATTAATTAGTACCCATTAGTTACCCTGCATACTTAATGTATGTTTACGTCGTAACCTTGATGATTCCGTTATCGATAACGGCCTTGAGCGCGCGCAACTAGCGCACATCCCTAGCATTCCCTAATCCGATTATGATTTATGGCCGAGTTTGCAGCGAGGTAATAACAGCAGTATAGTTTTATTATATCAAATTATTATTATTATTAAACTATTAATAATACAAAAGGTGCATCCACACAAAGATCACGCAGGCGGCTCACAGCGCGAGCCCCCGCCCACATAAAAAATGACATCTAAATAAATCCATTAATGCCGCGCCGGAGCGCGCGTCGCCGCTCTTCCTGTCTGAAGGCCCCTTTATTTGATTTCCTCCGCTTGTCTGTAGGCGCCTTTATTTATGTTTTGACGGCGCGGCTTAGCTTATGATTTGTGATGAGAAACATGCTTAAATATTTAATTGTAGTCCTAGAGATGACGGCTGAAACAGGTAGGTAGATATGTGAGATTATCTTTTTATGGCAAGGCAGTGACAAAGACATAAATCATAATATTATCATATTAACTAATAATATAAATGCGAAAGTGAGTTTGTTTGTTTGTTTGTTACGCTTTCACGCCGAAGCCTCTGAATCGATTTTGACGAAATGTGGACCTTATGGAGAAGGACATAGACTCTATAATTTTCCGGGATAACAAGTATGTTATACAGGAAAATTATAGAGTTCCCAAACGATTCTAAAAAATCCTAAATCCAAGCGGAAGAAGTCATACTTATCATATATTTGATCGTACATACTATTTAAAGAAAGTACGGTAAGTACCTATGTAATAAGCGGTGATACCCTAGTGGTTAAGAGTTCGGTCTCCCTTGCGGGGAAATCGAGTTCGACACCGGCAGTCGGCACGCACCTCTAACTTTTCGGAGGTATATGTGCGTGAATAATTATAACTATCACCGGCTTTAACGATGAAGGAATACATCAAACATCTTGAGGAAACCTGCCTGCCTGTGAGTTCTCTATAAAGTTCTGAAAGGCGTGTGAAGTCTCCCAATCCGTGCTTGGCCTAAAGCCCTAAACCCTTCTCATTCTGAGAGGAGACCCGTGCCTTGTAACTACTCATCCTAAATAAAAAAAACCGTTATTTATTTATTTAACGATAACACGTAAAAAACGCCGAAAAGGAAACCAAATGCTTTTGAAATAGGCAGAATAACTAGATATACCTAGTAGATATTTGGAGCACTGTAAGAGGTAGTTATTAAACAATTACCAAACGACTGAAGATAACGTGAACTAAAAACCATTGTCTATGCACTCTAATATAGATCTCAGATCTCCTCTCCTTTATACGGAGAAAACAAAAGTTTGTATTTAATCTCAAAGAAACAAAACAACCAACTCTCATCTCATCCACTCACTAATGATTTGTGATGAGAAACATTTGAATATTTAACAAGGAGCCACGTGGTGTCGTCGAGAATCAAGATGTTGGATATTTGTTCTTCGTTGAGCGGAGATTATCATTAGTTTGTTTCCAATGTAATATAGACTTGTGCTTGATTACAATCAAATATCTATAGCAGATGGAAAGCAGTGATAGATAGAAAAGATATCAGATAGATATGTCTCCACATAATAATAACAAAGCTATGCTTACAAAGTGAGTAAATCTAGTTCAACGTAGAACAAATGATGCTTATGAGTGGTGAATTCAGCACGATGCACTGGTTTTCAGAAACACAACTTCAAGTGTTCACTGACGTGATCCCAACACACCCAAGGGCGTCGCCAGGTAGGGGCAGGGGGGGGGAAGCTGCCCCCCCCCCCTAGAGATTTGAGAAAATATAAATATGCTATAGTTTGAAAAGAAAATTCTGATTTTTTTAATATGTTGGTAGGACCACTACCAGTAGTCTCCAATTTTGCAGTTTCGGAAGACATATGTGCTAACTTTGCAGCACTTGAAAAATATGACTGGCCTAATTACACTTTTCGCATACTATAATATCACCAGCTTGCCCCCCCCTTGGCCAGCGGCTGGCGACGCCCTTGTTACACACCTATCATGTTTAATAAGATGTAGATTTATCAAAGTTTCAGATCACTCGCACCACAGAAGATCTATGTAGGTAGGTACTTATCCTGTAAAAGACCGATTTAAATAAGCAACATTGCGTCGTTACCTTAAAAGCAGTTTTGCCTGTAAATTATTTAGGTATTAATATTATATTAGATACCTATAGTTTCTCATCTGTATATTTATGTATATTTATAGAAAGACTACTTTTTCCTGCTGGTAAAAACGATTTATTTTCGACAATTCGGCATGATTAATATCGGAGTTTTTCGAATACAAGAAAATTTACGAATCATCTCTATTTGTCAAATAAAAATAGGATCTATAGGTACAGTGTTTCGAAGAAAATCAAAATAGATAACACAAGCTGAATAAGAGAGGCAAAGATACATCCGGGATAAATTGAAGAAAAATATGAACGAGATCAGAGGCCCCATAAAGTTCTAGAGCCACGGGAAGAACTAAAACATGCATTGGTTACATGCTTCTGCATTGTACAATTGTACATAATTTGTGTCTTCACCTCTATAATTATAATGAGCATTAAAATAGTAAAAGCACCACATGGTTTTTAAGCTGTGTAAGTCTTTTCAACCAATGATTGATTATTGATATTCCACCTCACAGGCAACGTTTCAATTTCAGCAGTTCTGGTGAACTGCTAAGCTACAAATAGAGTCGTAAAGAGCTACAAATTCGCGAGCATATTTTTTAAAGTAACTAAATAATATTTTCTTAAATGACTGAGAAAAGACACTGTTTTGGATGCGATTCTTTCTAATTTTGATGGAATGGCAACTTGAAGATGGAAAGCAAGGAATTGTGCGTTGAATCACCGAAACGAGGGAAAGTATAGTTAGTTAATAATAAATAATTAATTTAATAAACAATTAAATAGTTAATAGCGGATAGGTAAAGAGTGGATTCTAACAACAGCATTTTCGGTAAATTCAATGAAGAAATCCTACCGATAGTTAAAGAAACGTGGGCGTCTCGTCGGTCGGGTAAAAGGGAACATAATACGATTATAAGGATTTGGAGTTTAAATAATTGGCTATACGAGGGCAAATTATTGAGCGATATGTTTGGGGACTAGGTACCCACGACTTTGAAGTCCTGGGGGAAATGTGTATGGGGACGACGCGACGGTATACTAATTAAATGAGCTCTACTCTATATTTAGCATCTACCACAGTCCACATACCTACGAGTATTTAGATAAGTACGTTTAAATTTTTAGCATTTTAATATGTTCGTTGCTTTTTGTAATAACTCCTTTAAACAGCATTTGTTGGACTTTTGCCAAGTAACTAATACCTAATCTGTGCTTTTGCGTCCAACAAAAAACTTGGCAATCAACGATAAAATATTATGGAACAGTTTTCTTTATGACGTAAATTTTTTATCTCGTAGATATTTGATGGTACTTTTGAGTTTCTTCTCGCGCCACGGACTCGAGGCAGTTCAGCTCCAACGCTGTGAGGCACTGATTTTGTAGATTTTTGACGATCGTTGTAGACTCATTTCGAGCCCTGTATTTTCCTACGAGCATTGTGAAACTGTTTGCTTCCTAAATATCATTATCTTAAAATCATACACATCTTAAGGAATTTAATTAGATCATTATAAAGCCATAAATTGTAGTCAAACTGTCTGTGACCATGGAAGTATTCTAACAAAACCACAGTACTATACTGTACAGTGTACATATAAAAGTCCCTAAGCTATTGTCAATATGTAATATTGTATTTACTTAGAGGATAATCCTCGTCTTTACCTGTCGCGGACACTTTCCGGCGATTCTTGCACGCCCTCGCACCAATTCCTCTACAACAGACACATTGAAAACCCAACAAACCTTTTAAACTTCTTCAAGTGCTTCGTAAAACTTATCGTCTAGCACGCAACAGTTTTGAAGCGCTGCAAGCGTTCACCGACACAAAACTGTGTTCGTGTGGATGTGTGGGACTTATGAAAAGCCCTCTTAACAGCTACACCGCTGCATTTAACATGCACGTTTAGCGAAAGATAAACGCGAAGCGATGAAAGCGCTTGATGAATTTAATCCGAGATCAATAGTGGCAGAGCCGTCCTGCCCCGGTCCCCTCGAGCCTCGAGCCCCGTCCGCGTCGGCTGGGTCTTTGGACTCGAAGCGAGGGGCGGCTATTATTCGCTCAGAGATGTCGCTAGTTGTTCTTAACTTCATAAAACAGTCGAGTATATTCCGGTGCTGACCTCGAGTCACGAATGTAACTTAGCAAGATAACGCATGCGTAAATCTGTTATTTGGTAATGAGATGTCACATCATGACGTTTTCCCAACTGCAGTTAATTTCCATATTAAAAGACACGCGAGGTTAACGTTAACTTAAAAGTTAACTTACATGGATCTTAAACGGACTTTTAAACGAATCTCAAGGTGCTGGAGTAGCGACCTCGCACCGGAAAACGCAGTATTGTCGGACCCCCCCGCCCCATTAGATAAATACTTCGTCGTCTTGACACAGGTCTCTTGCAAGGATCGCCACAGAAGTCAAAACACGATTTTGTGCCTTATGTTTCCAGCGGCTGCCAGCGACTCGCTTGAGATTGTCCGTCCATCTAGTGGAGAGTCTACCTACCTACGCTTCGTTTACTGGTGCGAGGTCCTTGGGACCCCAACGTCAATCAGTTCTTCGAACAATCTGCCCATTGCCACTTCAGCTTCGCGACTCGATGAGCTATGTCAGTAACTCTGGTTCTCCTGTGGATCTCCTCCTTCATTCCGCAGGGATACTCCAAGCCATAGAATTCCAATAATCAAAGCTCCAAGCTGCACTCCAAGCATAGCTCTCTCCATCGCCCGCTGAGTGAGCTTTAGACGATAAGGTATGAGGTATATACTTAGACGACATCAAATGAGTTACAAAGAGTTAAAAAGTCACAGGATAAAAGTGGTGCTAAACTACCGCGGGATGAAAGTTCCTTCAAGGGATCTGTGTATGACACTGACAATATGTAAGTTTAAAATTAGGATACTTGAATGCCATTTCTCGTACAATGCTAGCCAAACTGACCGGGTCGTTGGAAACAACGCAAAATAAGGTTAAGTAGAATGCATGAATCACGTTCATAATGGATATCGCTCCTGCGGATTGAGACCAAGTCCCTTATTCATACATCATGGCTTACCACTTCTTGCTAGCGGAAAGAAATGAAGAATCAAGAGTCCGTCAACTATATTTCAATTTTAAAGGAGGGTCAAAATCAAATATGTGTTACTCTCTGGAATATCTACTCGTATGCAAGTACCCAGAATGGCTTTATCTTGGCTACCGCAGTGACTATTAAAATACAATTGGCGCAAAGTGAAATTCAAGCGGAACACGACTACGCTTGCATAAAGCACAAAGCTTGCATCAAGGGAGATATAGGCCGACTTAAATATAAGGCTTCAATAAATGGAAGAAGCAGCCGGCAGCTGACAAGACAGAAGGAGAAGAAATAAAGAAAGAAGAAGAGTGGGAAAGGATGCAAAGCGTCTGATGACGCCTGGTTGTGTAGGTAGGTAGGCACTGCGTATTTCTGACTGCTTGTTCAGTAGGGTTCAGCGGAGCGTCCAAACGCTCAAGGATATGTACCTAAAATAAACTGAGTATTCAAACCCGTTCACAATAGAAAGCACACGTCCTCCAATGACATAAGAATTTGTATCTACAGGATATATCTATACGTACTTCACTGGGTTTCCGCGTCCAAAGAAAATTATTCTTTGTCTGATTAAATCATCATACTTACCTAGCTAATAGTTTATAAATAATGCATTATTAGATTAGGTGAAATGTAGTCAACAACGAAATCTGATCACGCTGACCCCACGCAGCGCAGTCTCGTCTGACCTACCTAATGAGATTAAGCAGAATAAAGAGACGACGCAGCAAAGCTTCTGGCGTAGAACTATTTAGGTGTATTCCTCTATTGAACACGAGCTTTAAGAAAAAAAAAATTAGATAGCAATTAGCATAAGCAATTAGCATAAGCAATTAGCGCGATTAGCATAAGCAATTAGCGCTTTTGGTAGCTCCGCTGTATCCTACTGAATACGCAAACGAAAATTCTCCGCCGCTATGTTTTAGCGTATCAGAAAGAGACCAACAATAGGACCAACTCCACGACTTTGTGGTCGTCGGCTTTCGTAACAGCAAATACTACCTACCTAACTGTGGTCAAAATTGCCGCCCACAGATTGGTCTGTAAAGTCATTGAAGAAAATGCCAATGCCAAATCGAACTATTATGGACGTCAATGACGCTTGAATGATGACTGCCGCTCATGGTCACTAGCCACGGGCTTAATGGCACTAGAAGACACTGATATACAGACAACATCAAGTCGCAGCGAGTGGGTGAGAGTACAAGCGAGTAGCGACACAAGATCTTCATTGTGGAAGGCGAGAGGGTCGTCAGCAGATGAGCAAGTCTGCAAAGTGACTGAATTTAGGGACTTTGGTTGCATTTGGCTATATTTATAACCCCCGACGCAAAAACGACGGGGTGTTATAAGTTTGACGTCTGTGTGTGTGTGTGTTTGTGTGAGTGTGTGTGTTTCTGTCTGTTTCCCAGTAGCGCTCAAACGGGTGAACCGATTTGAATGCGGTTTTTTTGTTTAAAAGGTGAATTACCTATTAGTCGAGAGTGTTGTTAGATGAAAATCGGTCCAAGATGGCCGCCACCACAAAATGGTGAATGTCGGGGGTTTTTTAAATTTTAAATTTATACTTGTTCAAATCTCTTTGGGCAGCTACCCCTAACAAACATACAAACTATCATAAACCATCCTCCTGAAACTCTGTGTATTGATGAAAACCGCATGATAATCCGTTCAGAAGTTTTGAGTTTATTGCGAATAGTTATTATGTACCTACCTAGTCACATAGTGATATTTGTTTGGAAGGCTTTGGCCTGGTGTTTTCTCGGCAAATGATTTGAGTTTTGACAGACTTCGTGGTTTTTTTTAAGATAATACTTTTGTAGGCATGTGGATAATCAAAACTTTTGTAATACATTATACAGCCAACCGACGACCTGGCGTGGTAGATACATTAACTACTAAAATTGTGGTGTTTTGTCACTAAAATGTTGTTGTTACTTGGTGGTTTGTTAATAAAATTATTCTGCACTAGCTGACCCCCGCGACTTCGTCTGCGTGGTTATATAGGTTTTTATATAGGATCGGATTGGATCCCATAATCCTTTTTTGTACCTAAACTAAATGTAGCCTAAGTTACTCCATATAACATCACCTGTCTGCCATTGAAAGTTCCTTCAAAATCGATCTAGCTGTTTCGGAAATTAGCTGGAACAAATGTACAGATCGACAAACATAACTCTAAATGCACACCAGTTTAAAATAAACCGTACGTTCAAAGATCCGGGTCCCAAGTTATTTGAACCCAATAAATGTCTGTCATTTCTGAAATAAAAAACCTATGACCTTGAAATATTTACGGGACAATACTTAAAGTACCTACTACCTTTTTAACAAAAAAAGAATGAGTTAAATCGAAGTACCCGTTATTGAATTAGAGCTAAATACACGTTTTGACTTTCTTCCCCTCTCCCAAGGGAACCGTGCTGAATTCCGGGATAAAAAGTATCCTATGTCCTACCTCGGAGTATAAACTCAAATCGTACCAAGTTTCATTCGAATCCATTCAGTAGTTTCGGCGTGATGCGCGGCCAAGATACAGACAGACAGACAAAAATGAAACAAATTGCAGTTTTGGTTTCAGTATCGATTATAGAGTGCCCTCCAATAAAAAGGAGAATGATCATCCCTGACCCAAACATTTACACAAAATGTAATTTACTAAAAATTATCTTACGAATATATGACAATTTGAAAATTAATAATTATTAATGCTAAAGCTGCTTTTAAAAAAATGCAATAAAAAAGGAATTCAACCGTCTCTTCCTGTTCTCTGGCATGTCTGGTGGCCATTTGCATTACTTTCTACGCATACATGCCCAAACAAAAAGTTTTGTTACTAAAAAATCATGTCACTTGAAATAAAACAGATATTTATTTTTAATACATTATTTTATTTGTTACTTGTTGTAAATCGTACAATATGATTAAAGTAAATAAGTAATAATTAATAATATTATTTTGTTATAATATTGTTTTAACTTCATTGCGTTTTGTGCAATGGAATGGAATAGAACTACAACCTTCTTGATTTTGTGTAAAGAAACTTATTATATTTCAAGATGCCAATGTGACATGTCATTGTTTTAGTTGTATGTGACGCTAGTGACGTCTACTCTGTTTACATTTTGAATGTTTATTATAGCGCAGCGGAGACCAATATTAATTCTATGGTTTATTGTTTATCCTTACCAACGACTTTTGCTATACTATACGGATTCGATCTCGCCTACTCGCCGACTTTACGCTACTTTCTACGGATTCTGATTTTTGCTCGTGATTTGGATAACAATGTTGAGGTGTATTAATTGTCACTTGAATGTAAACATGATGCCTTTGATATGATGCTAAGACATGATGGGTCTTCGTTAGATTCTACATTGCAAACTACTCTCAACATGGACATCGTTGCAACAGGTATGTTAAGTATAGTGCGCGGAACAAATAATTCAAATCGGCAGGAACGATACACGGCTTTCCTTACTAGTTTAACAATCATAAACTACACATAACCTAGAATCATTTTCGAACTTAAACTTAGATTTATTCAAAAACGGCAGGACCTAGAGGTATTAAAATGGTGTGTTTGGTTATCAGGAATAAACCTGCAATAAATGCTGCATACAACACGCTTGTAAACGACTGGGTTACACGCCCATAGATTTTTGGGCATTCTCCTTTCAAAATATCTTCAATGTACAGAATTGGATCTGTTACAGTTTTATTATAAGATAAGATATAAGAAGATACTAGGGATGTTTTACATATTATATACAATTATACATAAACGTATTGCTGTGATCCCCGGTGCTGGGATGGGGACTGCGCAGACGACATCAAAACAGTCACAGGGAGTCGTTGGATTCATGCGGCGCAAAACCGAGGCGTATGGATGTATCTACAAGAGTATTATACTTTATACCCCGCAGAGGATTTCTTTCGGTTGACGAAGAAAATAAGTTGTATAATATATGCAATGTACTGTTCGATCCGAAGATAAGTAGTTAGGTAGGTACTTACTACTTAGGTACATACTTATCTAAGAGGGTAGGTTAACTATAAATTAATTGATATAATTATAGAAAGAGTTTCTACTCTTCCCTTTTCTGAAATGGTTTTCTATAAATCTTTTATTTATAAGGTAATATTAGTAGGTATCTACCTACCAATTTAGATACTAGGGTACTAGCACGGTACTAGACTAGAGAGACTACCTAATTGCTGATTTACTTCTGTATATTTCATCAAAATCGGTCCAAAATTTTTGACATTTTATTTTGAATTTTGTGGTAAGTATAATATAACTAGTAGGTACTTACTTAGGTAGGTTTGAAAAAAATTTTCTTCTAAATAATGGACACGCCTTTATCAACGGAAATATCTGGCATGCGTTCACGATCATTGATCAATGATCATGAATTAATTGAAGTGTGCGTGTTAGATATCTGTCGTAGTGACACATAATTTTTTTTAACCAGCTACCTAGGTACGTGGTTATTAAAATAAAGTTAAAAGTATATCTATTTTATCTGATAATACTTATGATGCGTTTTAAATAAAACGAATATTCACGAATCCACGCTCATGTTCGAGCGGCAGCTGCCGACAGTCGGGGTCAACTTGTTATGGCAATTCAGATTGCACGCTATCTCGCTCCGTCTCCCGCGAACGAGAGAGACACAGCGATACGCGTCAGCCGCTATCGGCGGTCGTGCCGTTCGCGTCGGGCACAAATCGGCTCCCAAGTTAGTACACCGCGTCGCTCACTCCAAAATGGACGTCCGAATGGTAACACTAGATCCGAAGGCGATCACAGAGTTATTGAAAATGTATAGAGAATCCCCCTGCCTCTGGGACCAAACCGATCTGCTGTACATGAACAAAGATGCACGGAAGGAAGCCTTCGCCGCGATATTAAATAAAATGAAAAAGTATCACGAAGACATTACGTTGGATATTGTCAAGAGGAAACTGGAAAACATGAGAGCTACGTACAAGCGGGAAGTTAGGAGGGTAGGTATTTTTTTTACTTTCTCTTGTTAATTATTATTAGTTACGAGTATTATGTAGGATTCGACGATTCGTTTATTTAATTTAAGTATTTCGTTTGCTATTCACACTACCAACACTCGCAACACGGTGACAACACGTCACCTCGTATCGAGTCAACACGCCACGTGTCGCCAACCGTCCTCCAATTTTGACTTTTTAACTTGACAGTTCACGCGTTCTTGAAGAGGTAACAAACATGACGTCATAAAAGGCATTTTGCGGATGCGTTGGTTTCAATTTACATGTAGGTATAATGAGACATGGATTTTGAATTTTTTTTCTAATTTCAATACTATATGCAAACTGTTAACGATAAGTTGTGACCTTGACCGGACACGGACGTCCGACGAATGTCTGGCCCGCGGTCGCGGTAAGTAGTCGCGACTGTTGGTCGCAACTCGCACCCGATTGTTTGTTTCTAGCGTAGACAGAAAATATATATTTTTTTATAAGCATGCAATGCATGCCTTTGTCAACAACAGAAATACACGCATTCTGGCGCGTATTCATTATGATCATGATGAAGAATTATTTAATTATTTAGGTTTCCGTATCCGTCACAGTGATGTTTTATACGTTTAGGATTGTCTATGGTTTCTAGCATAGAGAGTTTGAAGCAAGAAGGTTATAGTATAAACACTGGAGAATGAATTGCAAACAAAACGTTGAAGCAAAGAAATTTGGCCTTGAACAGGTTGTGATATTTTTGTCTCGTTCTCACCCCTACTTAGATAAAGTCTGTGAGGTACATAGGTATAGAAAAATATCACTTAAATATCACAAGGTCATTCAACTTGTCTTCACTACAATGTTTTAGGCGCAGTCTCCAATGTCTATAGAATATAGTTTTAATCTCCCTGGTTTAAAATACGAAGAAAAAAGTCTGCAGTTAGGATCGCTTTGGTGATAACGTCTAATTTACAAATCGTGCAACGGTTTGGCACCAGTTACTATTACTTACTATTTTAGTTTTTGAACTTTACCAATTACAGATGATGGCGGCAAGACAGCGGGGCGAAGACGGATACCGTACCACGCTGTGGTACTTTAATCTCATGTCGTTCATCGACGGTGGTACTGTGTCTAATGTGCAGTCCGTCAAGATCGCCGACGATAACGACGACGAAGATAATGACGACAACGAAGGACAGGATAATGAAGTGAGCACATTTTTGTATTAAACAAAATGACAGATCCTTTTCCGCGTAACGCCGATTCGCACATATCAGTCAAGCATCAGTGCCGCAGTTCCGACACAGTGAAAAATATTATTTCATACATTCTCTATGAACTAACAATGAGACATTGCGTCGCTACTGATACGGACAGGTGTGAACGGGTTCATAGAGAATGTATGAAAGAATATTCTTCACTGTGCCGGCACTGCAATGCTTCACTGTTATTATGTGCGAATCGGCCATTAACCTGTCAGTTAAGTATTCGAGATGAGCATGCTTTTTAAATACATTTGATCTTTTTAATGTATGATCGTGAGTCGTGACTTGCAGGATTCTGCCTCCCACGCGGACGCCGATGCCGAGTACCCGTATTACCCCGAATATTTAGAGGAGGAACCGAAACCGAAGAAGTCGAGGAAATCCAACAGCTTCACAACGAAAAAAATAAAACAAGAAAACTCGAAACCCAACATATCTGGCGTGTTTTTAACGAACCCTGAGATTGATGAACCAGTGTTATGCGGCGAGAACAACGAAGCGGTGGCTTTCGGCAAAGCGATCGGGTACCAACTTAAAGAAATTGAAGGTATACAAAGAATTATAGCGGAGAAATTGATCTCGGATGTAATCTTCCACGCTAGGTTAAATAAATTGACAACGAATTCCACGATACAATTGAATCCTGATTTTGCTGATCTCTAGCTATAAAACTTAATAAATTAAGGTTAATAAAATTTATTGTTTTATTTTGGGACACTTCAACGTGTTCCTTGTGATAAAAGGCGAATGGAGTAGCAAAACACACGATCATTGAATCTCAATTATAGATACCCATAAAGGTTACATATTGTACAACGCTTTCCTCTAGCTAGACAATATGTCGTCCAATATTTAATCCCTATTTCCTTGAATTGCGCTAAAATCTTTTGGAGGTTAAGTATGAAAACGTCTGGCCCGCACGCTCGCTGTATGATTGACAATTTTATCGATAAAATTGTCTAGAAATATTAATTTTGTATCTACCTCTCTTTTTTCAGAGCTGATTACGATTATCAAATTGTAGCAAACTTTGGTCACTGGGCAACAAATGTCAATCTTATAAAAAAAATTCTTATAAGTTCATCCAATCCTCAAAGTCATCCCATCACTCATCAAATCCAAGTAAGGATTTTTTTTTTAAATATTATGAAAATTCCAATTCCGTTAGGTGTGGCGAGTCACGAGTCACGACTCACGAGTGTGAGT
Source organism: Melanargia galathea (assembly GCA_920104075.1). NCBI lineage: Eukaryota > Metazoa > Arthropoda > Insecta > Lepidoptera > Nymphalidae > Melanargia > Melanargia galathea. The sequence continues at coordinate 7,969,916 of OV049864.1, forward strand.
TTTATTTTATCAGTGGTTCAGTATTGAGCCCCTAGCGCAGAAGATCGGACGGAGCCGCTGCCGGACGCCGCGGCACCGACCCGACCACCCGCCGGCGCGGTCGGAACCCGTCGCTTTTGTACGCCATGTACTAGGAACGCAGAAGTAGCGAAGAGGCCCAGACGACTTTGTAATCAGCTACCGAATACAAACCTCTTTTGCTCGGATATATTTAGCCTTACAGCAATGGTAATAGAAACTATATTATTCTAAATTGAAGTGGCCTTTATGTTCTGGTTATTGTTATGAATAGCACAGATATATTATTATTATAACAGCAGACGTCGCGTCGCGTATATTATTTAAATGTTCTCATCACATAAATTAATTATAATTAAGTATAATTAGTGATTGCGATTAAGCTAAGCGTATACCCGTATTACTAATTCCGCGGAATTCTGACAGCTGTCATTGTCATTTACAGATGAGTTATTTTTATGGAGAACAGGGTTAACACAACATCTACGAAGTACGATTTTACCCCAAACTACTTTAATTCCCTGTCATCATAAAAAGCCATATTATTATGCCGCGTAATAATATTACTCGTTTCGCCCTAAAATAGAAATCGCTAAGAGTGGAAACTAGAAAGTGCACACTAACAGCAATAGAAAACAAAAGAAGCACATTGAAAAAAAATATTCAAAAATGGAAGTCGAATGACATTATCACCATGAAGTGTCTTTCAGGCATTTGTCATACCTACATGCGACAGTTGATTTTTATTTACATAAGTTTTGATTTTTTTATCTTTTTTGTGGGAATTGTTTTATCTCTGGTAACATTACGAAACGTCAGAATTCCGCGGAATTAGTAATTCGGGTATAGAAACACTAGTGACCGCAATTAAAAGAGTGCTATTTGAAAAATAAATAATTGAAACATTACTGAAAAGTGAAAGTAATTATTGTTCTTAATAAGTAAAGGCCTGCAAACATAATACTGAATTTATTTCGAAAAATCTTCTCTGAAAAATAGGGGATGAAAGTTTTAGTGAGAAGTTTTAAATTACTGTTATTATTAACTTTATTATTGGAAGGTAGGTTTTTTATAGGACGTAGATATCAGCCTAGAAAATATTTTATGAAATTCCTCCCCTATGAGGGTAAAATGGGGTTAGGACGGTTATATATGAAAGTTCTATGTTTTTGAAATTACAGATACGAAAATCGGCATGTAAGCTATTAGTTTTAAATAATAAAGACCTATTTAAATTATTTTGGTAAATCTCTTCTTAAGGGTGGTAAAATAGGGGATGGAAGTTTGTACAGGGAAGTTTGAATTATTGTTATTATTAACTTAAAATTTGGAAGTTAGGTTCTTTCTACAGGGTAGGCATCAGCTAAGAAAAATTTGACGAAAATCCACCCCAAAGGGGGTAAAATGGTTTACTTATATTATGACATCAGTTTATGAACTTAAATATGAAACAGGAATCCTGTAGGTACTTATTATCATGGGACATAACTACAGAATTACAGATTGACGTGATTTTTTGCAGTTGCATGTTTTTAGTTAAAAACCAGGAAAGTTACAGGCTACTATTTTATCCCGGGAAAACAAAGGGTTCCCGTGGGACTTTTGAAAAATCTAATACCGCGGACGAAGTCGCGGGCAACAGCTAGTACTGAATAAATGGGTTTCAAGTGATCCACATAAAATAAGGGTATTTACTACGTAGGTACTTGATTAACTTAGAGCAGGGGTATCCAAACTTTGAAGCCTTATAGGGCCATAATGATTTTTTCAGTATGGTCCAAGGGCCAAAACAGTTTTAATTTTTCTGCCCTTAACTATATTTCTAGGTCGCAAAGTGCGCCGAGTTAAACCTAGTAACTATCATTCTGTGTTTTCTTCTTCAAGTTATCACAGCAATAAGACATTGTGGCTAATTCTGTTGTACACAATCTCTAAACCTAAACTAAAATGACAGGTCTAAATCTATTGCTATCCTTTTCCGCAATGAGCACTGTGAAAGAGATAGGAATAAATTTAGACCTGTCATTTTAGTTTAGGTTTAGAGATTGTGTACAATAGAATTGGCCACATTGTCTGTTGACATCGGCCATCAACGACACTAGTCTCAACTGTCGCAGGCCTACTGGCGGGGCCAAAGGCCCGCGGGCTGTAGTTTGGAGACCCCTGACTTAGAGGAATGTCTAAACAACTAACAAGATTTGCTCATTTACGAGCCAGGAAACATCTGATGTAGAGAAGCGGCAACAAAATGTACTTACCTACCTAGAAATTGCAACAAATATACCTATGCAGTAACAAGGTAGTTTTGGAGTTTATTATTTTAATTTAAAAAACATTTAAAACTTACGTCTGGGAGCATTTATAACATCTTAACATCAAATCCTTGTGAAAAGTTTTTTTTTTTAATTACGTACATGATAAATAACCCGTTTCTTTTTCTATCAAAACACTTTTTTTTCGTTTAATCTTATCCGATCCCCTGAAAAATTATTTTTAATTTCTAATTCAATAATCTGGTCTGTAACTGATACCGTAGCGTAGCTCAACGCTGCGGTATCAGTTACCTACATATTATTATGTAGAAATTAGCTACCCATGCAATATGATAAAGGAGCCAAAAAAAAACTATTTTCTTACCATGGCATATAGGGTGCCATTAGTTAACATTGTCCCTGGCACTAATTAAATAGAGTACAAAGTATAGGTACTTTTACTTTTTATTTTTAACCCCCGACGCAAAAACGACGGGGTGTTATAAGTTTGACGTGTCTGTGTGTGTGTGTGTGTGTGTGTGTGTCTGTCTGTTCCCCTGTGGCGCTCAAACGGGTGGACCGATTTGAATGCGGTTTTTTTTGTTTGAAAGGTGAATTAGTCGAGAGTGTTCTTAGCTATGTTTGATGAAAATCGGTCCAAGATGGCCGCCGCTACAAAATGGCGGATGATATATTTTTTCACAACTCCCTTGATATGGGTATCAAATGAAAGGGCTTGACTAGTAGAATAGCACTATTGCAAATTCAAGATGGCCGCCGCCACTAAATGGCGAATGTCGGGGGTTTTTTAAATTTTCAATTTACACGTCTTGTTTATCTTTAAAAACAAAGAAATGTTACAAGGTCTAAGTATCTATGTAGGTCAAAAACTAAACTAAACTAGTTTTTAAAGTTAGGAATTCGGAATTTCTGTATAATTATGCACCATAATATAAAACTGTACTTGAACAGTATTTGAAAATAAATACTGAAAACACCGATTCATAATGTAGTTTGTAGAGTACTTGTGACCAAAACAACCGAACATTTTTTGTTTGATCATAAATCATGATATTATGTACGGAACCCTAACAGAGCGAGGCCGGACTCGTATTTGGCCGATTTTAATATAATGAGAAAGCAAAGACAGCTTAAACTTACCTATCTATCTAGCAATTAAAATTTTTCCTTGTGTTACCCTTATTAACTCTGGCACTTGTACATTGTAATCTGCCATGTATGTATCTGTGCTCTGGCTGTTTGTTGCCAAGAGCAGAAACAGTACGCAGCCGCGGCTCGTGGCCTCTAGGACATCTCCCATCTCTCTCACTCTCCCACTTCCTCTCGCTCCGTCCTCCTCTCGCTCCTGTCTTAGGGCCGCCACGCGGTCTGTGATGCGACCGCAACCTGTTGTGTTGTACGCAAGTTATTAGGAATACAGACGCAGCATGGAGATCTTGCATTCCGCTTTGAATTCTGAAATTAAAACGACGAGGGAAGGACTTGCTGAAAACAAAGGGAGGGTATAATATACGTTAGAAGAAATAATATGTTTTGGATGAAAATTAATTAATGAATTATTAAAAAAACTGACTTTCACAATGAAATTAGCTAAGTAGGTATAACAGTCTATCCATTATACATCGCATTCGCAGGTTCAAAATAAAGCATTGTTTGTTTATGTTTTTAGCTGTATATGTGTTACAGCCAAAGTAATAAATAAGGATATTATGTATACTATCCAGCTATTATAAATAATATCAACTCAATTTGGATAAAGTAATAATTGACACAGAATTATTAAAATTATTTAGCTATTATAAATAATATTCAACTATTTTATATAATATCTTGGAAGACTTGGATAAAGTAACAAAACAAGGACTTATGTTTAACTGATCACCAGATATCGCAAAATATAACATCAAATAAACAGTTTAGTTATACCATCCAAAAACATACTTAGTTACTTCTGCAACGGCTCCGGCGCTGCGGGAAGTGCAGCCCCTTCGCCCTTGCGTAGCAAAGCCCAGGTACCCACGCTCACCTCTGCAGCTTCTGCTTGCTGGTCGCCTTTGGCGACCTGCCTCATCCGCTACGGTTCACTCGGGTGCCTGTGATTTTCTACGGCGGGCGGGGGCTGCTCTCCCTTCGCGTCTACGGCTTTATAAAAACACTCTAGGGGCAAGGCAGACAAAACTACGTGGTCTGTTAAATTAAACTTGACATGATTTAAGTTAATACTACTGACACTGAGTAACTTATAGAATACTTTTCATCCCGAAATTCAGCACGGTTCCCTTGGGAGAGGGGATAAAATTTAAAATGTGTACTTAGCTGTAATTTATTAATGGGTAGTTCGATTTCTTTTATTGTTATTCCAAAAATATTTCAAGGTCATCGGTTTTGTAGTTCAGAAATTACAGCCATCACAATCCTCAGTAGTCCATATAACTTAGAACCTGGATTGCACAGGAACCTTTAAATGTCTGGATTATCATCTGGGGTACATTTAAATTTGTGTTTGTCTGTCTCCGAAATGCTGGACCAATTTTGATGGGACTTTCATTGGGAAAACTTTAGGATGGGAAAGAGCTATTAAAAAATTAATACTCATTACTGTAGTTCCATTTTAATGCACCAATTTTAATAGTATGAGCTCAAAGGAGCTTAGGAAAAATAAAGAGTACCCGCGGGATTTTTAAAAACCTAAATCCACTCGGACGAAGTGGCAGGCATCCACTAGAGTTCATTAATGATACTTATTTTCGTGAGGTACTTATCTCCTGAGGTGTCTCCGGAGAAATTACAACAGCTATACCTATAATGTAATGTTTCTATCATCAGCTTTGGCGCGGTCTACCACCTAGGCTAGGTTAGGTTAGGTTAGGATACGCCACACTACAAAGGAATGAGATGCGGGAGGGAAAGCAAGTCGGGCCGTATTTATCATTTTGACCAACGTTCACCTGCTATTATGAATAATGTCTGGTTTGACATGATATTATGAATAATATCTGGACAATTTAGATATTATTTATAATTGCCAGTCATTATGAATAAAAGCTAATTAATTACTTTGGCTGTAACATATGCACAGACCAGTCAAATGGAAGGAATGGATTACACCGATACAATACTTATACAATATACATAAATACATAAGTTTTGAATTTTTTATCTTTTTTGTGGGAATTGTTTTATCTCTGGTAACATTACGAAACGTCAGAATTCCACGGAATTAAAAATCAAAGTATAAATTAATTATTTACGTATAAATTAAATTCCGCATAGCATTTGAGTTTTGGACAAGGCACGTGGCACACACAAGACTCGACGACCGGCTATTGTTTGCATAATAAATAACCTCTTACCTCCTGCTCCTACCTACCTCACACGGATGCTCGCACCTCGCCCGACAAGATTGCCTTGTGGTTGTGTGTCGTGCAACACTTGTGACGTCGTGTGTCTGGGGAGTTGCGCAGTGCGCGCTGCGCACCCGGCAATCATAGCCTTCATATAGCTTGCCAACACATTCTTGTATCAAATATCTTACAGGGCAACTTTCCACACTGAATATTGAACCTTAATACTTTGTGTCTAAGTTGATAATACTATTAATAGTTACTTCTTCCCACGTTGAAATTACACATGCGCAAATGCGGACGTCATTTCTACTCGTGTCAGATAAAGCCTAATCTTTCTGCGCTCCTAATAACAATGCCCGCTAAGCCGTGGCACGCGGTATCTTTTCTCCCGTAATCTTTCGGTATCTTTTCTTCACATGTCGTGCGGACTGCGGACGGACAAAATATAAATAAATGAACGGACGGGTTGGCCGTTGGATAGTAGAGATGACATTCGTAATATGAATTTGTATTTGTACTTACTAGGTAGGGGACACCTATAATAAGGTCTGCCGCCTGATGCCGACTTTGTACATTTGGTGGCAACGCGCGATGATCGAAATTCGAGTATCGACACATAATGACTTCAGAGCAAAATTAACCCAAAGACTATTATTTAAAGTCGTAACGTTATTCCATTTTTAACCCCCGACGCAAAACGACCGTCGTCGGGGTGTCATAAGTTTGACGTGTTTGTGTGTGTGTGTCTGTCTTTTACCCTGTAGCGCTCAAACGGGTGGACCGATTTGAGTGCGGTTTTTTTTTGTTTGAAAGGTGAATTAGTCGAGAGTGTTGTTAGCTATGTTTAAAGAAAATCGGTCCAAGATGGCCGCCGCTACAAAATGGCGGATTACATATTTTTTCACAACTCCCATAATATGGGTATCAAATGAAAGGGCTTGACTAGTAGAATAGCACTATTGCAAATCCAAGATGGCCGCTGCCACAAAATGGCGAATGTCGGGGGTTTTAAATTTTTAATTTATACTTGTATTCTGAAGTCATGGTAATTCGAGCAATAGTATTTAGTAAAGTTTTCGAGCTCTGCAAAGTGAAACTATAAGCATACTCTGTTTTAATTTTATTTAGGGATGTCGATTGTCGTGGGTCCCATACTTAGTTACTGAGGCATTAAACATTCGGATGTCGATAAAAACAGTCTAAGTTGTGTTTACCGCTTTGTTTTTCGAGTGTTTAATTAAGTCACATTATTAAATAGAGACAGTGGTAAAACGGGAACGTCCCTGAAGGACCTAAAGCACAGAATCCTAAAGTCTCTTTTTAGCTCTCTCTCAAGTCTGAGTGAGTCAAAATATTTTTTGTATTACTTGTTCGAAAAATTTTGAATTTGAATTTTGAACCGTTAATCTAAGTCTAGGTTAAAGTCCAATAAAATAAATGACTTTAATGAGTCATTAAATAATTATCACTATAGAATATCTTTAAATGAGCTGTCACTTTTGGCTGTACAACTTAAAGCTGAAAATTTAAAACTTGGCTGACTCTGAGTGAATCTATACTAATAAATAAAATTGAAGTGTCTGTCTGTAATATCGAAATAACTACCTCATATTAAGCTCATATGGTTATTTGAACGCTACCATAACCGAATCACACGTTTTTAAAATTTTTGTCTGTCTGTCTGTCTGTCTGTCTGTCTGTCTGTCTGTCTGTCTGTCTGTCTGTCTGTCTGTTTGAACGGGCTAATCTTCGGAACGGCTGAACCGATTTTGACGGGACTTTCACATACAAGTAGAGAATTAACCAGGGAGTAACATAGGCTACTTTTTTAACCGACTTTCAAAAAAGGAGGAGTTGTGTTTTTCTACCTATGTACACCGATATCTCCGAGATTTCTGAACCGATTTGCGTAATTTTTTTTTTAATCGATAGAGAAACATTGCGACCCTGTTCTATAAAAAAATTGGATTCCAACTCCTCAATCCTGATGCTGTAGGGGACCTAATCCCCAAAACTAATGGGTTTTAGAAACTTTCGGTTATTTAAATTGATATTGGGGGTACCAATTAAAGACTTTATCGTTGAATGAACTCGAGTAGGTACATATCCAACTCCTCAACCCTGATGCTGTAAGGAATTGCATTCCGAAATCGTGGGGATCCCACGGGATTTTTCCGTTTTGGAGACGGGTTTCTACAGATAAGCTACTTTTTGTTCTGGAAAATCAAAAGTTCCCACGGGATTTTTAAAAACCTAAATCCACACGGGCGAAGCCGTGTCATCATCTAGTATTTTAATAAGACTACTAAGTAACTACCTAGTTCTTCAAAAAAGTGAGTTTCTTCAATAAAGTTCCTTCTCGAGTGCAGCGGACAAGAGAATAAGAATGCCAACGACGCTAAAATGATCCTTGCATCAGAATGAATAGGAGCACATAAGTTCACAAAATATTACACGAATTCCACCCGTACTTTACAATAATTTACTTCCATTTTCAAGTAGCACATCGCTACTTTCGATCATTAAAGTCGCTTCGTGGGTGACAACGCTGTAACCAATCCCATTAAATAATATTCACTCTTATTATTAGGAAAAATAAGATCGTATTTTCAATGAACAAATATTACCTGCTAACGGCATTCTGGTTCGGTCGTTTGGATTAATTTCATTGATAGTGCGAGTGAGATAGGGAGGGAATTTGTGAGCTTACTGGAATGGCACGCGGTAGCTCAGCTCAGTTATGGAGTCCTGGTAGCGGAGATCGCTTGCGTGTCGGTCGAGGTGGCGCGGTGGTCGGGTGGCACAGCGCTGCCCGTACCGCCGCGCCGCTCTACGTCGCCGCCGCGCCGCGCCGCCACCAGCGCCGCTCTCGTATAAATACGATCGTTGACCGACGGCCGTTATGTACATTGGGTCCACTGTGTTGGACCAATGCACTCGGCACTTGTTTTCTTTAATCTATGCCTATTAAGTAAACTTGGAAAATTAATTTCAATTTGATATCATTTATCATGTATTTTTACTAGTGTATTTCTGGGATTAGACCGTAAAATTAATTGCATTTGCTGTTAATATTATAAACGTTGATGGCGTTGGAGTATATTACATTGGCTGACAATGGCCAATAGGCCAAAGTACGCCAAGTGTACGCCAAGTGAGCGTGTTGCATTCCGCTCAACTAGGTAGGTAGTTAGACCAAATAATAATACTTACCTACTTGGGCGTACTAAAGCCTCGTGGGCCGTAGACAGCAACGCTTGTTGAAAACAGCTATATATCATGCGAATTACCTACTTATATACCTACGTACTACCTATCTACTACAATAGAATTAATCGTTTTCCGCATTGTTTTCAATATTAATAAATTAATCAGGACAGCGAATTCTTTCCATACCTACGACAATAATTTTATTAATTACTAGATGTTGCCCACGGCTTCGCCCATGTGGATTTAGGTTTTTAAAAATCCCGTGGGAACTTTTGATTTTCCAGAACAAAAAGTAGCCTATCTGTAGTAACCCGTTACCAAAACGGAAAAATTCCGTAGGATCCCTACGATTTCGGAATGCAATTCCTTACAGCATCAGGGTTGAAGAGTTGAATATGTACCTACTTGAGTTCATTCAACGATAAAGTCTTTAATTGGTACCCCCAATATCAATTTAAATAACCGACAGTTCCTAAATCCCATGAGTTTTGGGGATCAGGTCCCCTACAGCATCAGGATTGAGGAGTTGGAATCCAAATTTTTTATAAAACAGGGTCGCCAAGTTTTTCTGTCGATTAAAAAAGAATAATTACTTAAATCGGTTCAGAAATCTCGGAGATATCGGTGTACATAGGTAGAAAAACACAACTCCTCCTTTTTTGAAAGTCGGTTAAAAAAGTAGCCTATGTTACTCCCTGGTTAATTCTCTACTTGTATGTGAAAGTCCCGTCAAAATCGGTTCAGCCGTTCCGAAGATTAGCCCGTTCAAACAGACAGACAGACAGACAGACAGACAAAAATTTTAAAAACGTGTGATTCGGTTATGGTACAGTTCAAATAATCTATACTAATAAATACTAAATACTAATAAATAAAATTGAAGTGTCTGTCTGTAATTTCGAAATAACTACCTCATATTAAGCTCATACGGTTATTTGAACTGTACCATAACCGAATCACACGTTTTTAAAATTTTTGTCTGTCTGTCTGTCTGTCTGTTTGAACGGGCTAATCTTATACCTACGTTAACGTTAACGTCCTATACGTTACTCCGTAGTATGAACTTAAATCATGCCAAGTTTCATTTCAATCCATTTAGTAGTTTTTGTGTGATGCGCGCACAAACATACAGACAAACAGACAAATAGATAAACAGACAAACAGACAAAAATTTCAAAAATAGTTTTTTTATGATCCGTTACGAGAAATACGTTATTATTTTGCAAAAATCTTTAGTGTACAGATACGGCAAGTCTACAATTTTATTATATACGTACATAATTATTATTATAGATTAATATCTGCCTACCTAAACGAACATACAACCTATTTGAGGACAATTAAGGACAATTAAGGACATTATTAAGGACAAGGCAAACCTACAAACTTGTACCAACAGGTGGAGCTAAAATACTTATGAATAATAAATAATTGGATACTAAATAAATACATAAAAATTGTTGAGACCGTTTTTTGTATTTTAAAGGCTGGTAAAGGATAAATAATTAATTTTAAAAACTGGCCAAGTGCGAGTCGGGCCTTGCTATTTTAGGGTTCCGTACATAATTATGAACAACATAATATTTCGGCCGTAAGAAATATTTCATTTCCGAGCTAGACATCGCCAACAAACCGTGAAAGAAAATCCCAAAAAATGTTCGTTTGTTTTGGTCACAGCTTACAAACTACTTTATGAATCGTTGTTTTTAGCACACGAGTAGTAAATCTACAGAGAGGAAGCTTCCACAAGCGGCCCGCTGTAGGTATACTCACACAAACACACTAACCAACGGTTCACGGACGCACGCTCGTTCCACTAACCGGTACAGTTGGTGACAAACGTGCGCATATGTGTGAGTGTACCTACAGCGGGCCGCTTGTAGAAGCTTCCCCTCTGTAGGTACTCTGTGGTTTTTAGTATTTGTTGTTTAAATACGAATATATATGGTACATAATATACCGAAGCTTTATATTCCTAACTGGTTTAGTTTTTGAGATAGCCCCCGTCACAAAAGTGGTCTAAAACTAACAACTTTGATGGCCCCCCATTTCCTTATTTTTTAAGCAAAAAATTAAATAAATATATATTCGTATTTCGTGTTCTACTCAATAAGTTCTAAACAATGATACCCCAAAAGCTAGGGTCAGAAAAAATATTTTTTTTTCGTCTCCTTTTTCATTTATGGGATTCCCCCTGAAAAATAATTTAATTCAATTTCTAATTCAATAAGTATTTAGTTTTGGGTTAACGTTTTACACTAAATATCAAAATTTTACGTTTGTAACTCATTTAGTCTTCGAGCTAGAGACCTGTGACCGGCGGACGGACAGACAGACAGACAGCCGAGTGACATTAATAGGGCTCCGTTTTTACCCTTTGGGTACGGAACCCTAAAAAGCTACTTTATGGATTACTAGCTAGCCAGCCCGGCATGCGTTGCAGGAGCTTGGTTTTGTATTTTGTAACGCATAGAGGACAAACATTCATTTTTTATAGATTTTTTGGGCCAATAAATAACCTTTGCGGATGTACGTATTCAGAACAAGACCCAGTAGATTACCTGTACCTACCCGATAATTGTGTTTTCAAACCATCCAGGAAAACATTGAAATATACACACAAAATTTCGTGCAATTCGGTCCAGCCGTTTAGGAGGAGTTAGGTGACAAACACACGTACAGAAGAATTATAATTATAGGCACGGGTGAAAGGGTGAGAGAGTTTACCGTATCGACGGGATGAACATTAAATGTTGCCAAACCAATGAACATTTTGTATGGGAAAATGTTTTTCTTTTTTTTTTATGTTTTAATCAAATTTTCATTGTTTTAATTAGTTATTATGCTAGCTATTCGGGACGGAGACGTGATGTATTTTTACCACTACGTAGGTAGGTACAAATAAAAATGAGTTGCAGTAAAAACAAGCGATCGTCGTCTTGTCAATGATAAAATATGTGTCATTGTTGACATATTTTGTCCTTATGTAGTCGGCACATGTTGGAGTATTTTTAACCGACTTCCAAAAAGGAGGAGTTTCTCAATTCGGCGCGTATTTTTTTTATAACACTTACCTATGTATTCTGTGACTTCGTTTCGTGGAAATGGAATAATATGATGAAATCAAAAAATTTCTGATCTAGTTGGCTGAACCGCACCAAGATTGTTTTGCCGAACTACATTTCCGGACAATTAGATACTACCACACATACCTACAATTTTAATGAAAAATCAGCCAAGTGCGAGTTGGGCCTCGCTCTTTCAGGGTTCCGTTCATAATTATGAACAACTAGCTTTGGCCCGCGGCTTCGCCCGCGTGAATTTCGGTTTTTCACAAATCCTGAGGGAATCGTGGATTTCTGGTTCCCGTTCCCGCTCCCTTTTCCAACCTTGATACTTACTTTCAAGGTAGTTTGCTATAGTGATCTACCTATAGCAGTAGATTTGGGTTTTTCAAAATCCCGTGGGAACTGTGGATTTTTCCAAGATAAAAAGTAGCCTATGTTTTAAGACATTCTAAAGTGCATTAGGATCTATCTCCATTCAAAATTTCAACCAAATCTGTTCTGTAGTTGCGCCGTTATAGAGTAACAAACATCCAAACATCTAAACATCCAAACATCCAAATACCCACACTTTCACATTTAGATAATTAATTATTTAATAAGAAAATATCTTTAAATTATTTATTTATTTATTTATTTATTTAGTTATTAATTTAGTAGGTATTTATTTAATTGCCTTCGGCCACCAGAGGGCACAGCTGTCATATCGAGATTCCGCCTGCGGCCGTCAGAGGGCACTGCAATCGCTTCGAGTTTCCAGCTCCGGCTGCAAGAGAGCGCTGCGATGGTTTCTTTAGTTTCCAGTTTTGGCTGCTAGTGGGCGCTGCTATTGCTTCAAGTTTCCGGCTTAGGCCGCCAGAGGGCGCTGTGATCGCTTCAAGTTAGGCCGCCAGAGGGCACTGTGATCGTTTTTAGTTTCCAGTTTTGGCTGCTAGAGGGCGCTGCTATTGCTTCAAGTTTCCGGCTTAGGCTGCCAGAGGGCGCTGTGATCGCTTCAAGTTAGGCCGCCAGAGGGCACTGTGATCGTTTTTAGTTTCCAGTTTTGGCTGCAAGAGGGCGCTGCAATTGTTTTTTAGTTTCCAGTTTTGGCTGCTAGAGGGCGCCGCTATTGCTTCAAGTTTCCGGCTTAGGCCGCCAGAGCGCGCTGCGATCGTTTTTTAGTTTCCAATTTTGGTCACCAGAGGGCGCTGTGATCGTTTTTTAGTTTCCAGTTTTGGCCGCCAGAGTGCACTGCGATCGTTTTTAGTTTCCAGTTTTGGCCGCTAGAGGGTGCTGCAATTGTTTTTTTAGTTTCCAGTTTTGGCGGCTAGAGGGCGCTGCTATTGCTTCAAGTTTCCGGCTTAGGCCGCCAGAGGGCGCTATGATCAATTTTTAATTTCCAGTTTTGGCCGCCAGAGGGCGCTGTGGTCGCTTCCAATTAGGCCACCAGAGGGCGCTGCGATCGTCTTTAGTTCTCATTAAAACTTTCATCCCCTACTTTACCACCCTTAAAAGAAGATTTTTCAAAATAAAATATACAGAGTTTTATTATTTAAAACTCATAATCTAAATGCCGATTTTCAGGTCTGTAACTTTAAAAACATTGGACTTTCATAAAAACTTTCATCCCCTATTTTACCACCCTTAAGGGGAGATTTTCCAGAATAACTCATACAGGTTTTTATCATTTGAAAATTATAATCTAAATGCCTATTTTCATATCTGTAACTTCAAAAACATAAATTTCCTACCCCCATTTTACCCCCTTAGGGGAGGAATTTCGTGAAATATTTTCTAGGCTGATATCTAAGCCCTAGAATTAACCTACCTTCCAAATTTCAAGTTGATAATAGCAAAATTATAATTAAAACTTCCCATTAAAACTTTCATTCCCTATTTTACCACCCTTAAGAGAAGATTTTTCAAAATAAAATATACAGAGTTTTATTATTTAAAACTAATAATCTAAATGCCGATTTTCAGGTCTGTAACTTTAAAAACATAGGACTTTCATACAAACTTTCTACCCCCATTTTACCCCCTTAGGGGAGGATTTTAGGGATATTAAATAGCCTATAACCTGCCCCAAAAGTTGGACTACCAAATGCAAAAAGAATTTTTCAAATCCGATAGGTACTTCCAGAGATTAGCGCGTTCAAACAAACAAACAAACAAACCAACAAACAAACAAACAAACTCTTCCGCTTTATTATATTAGTATAGATATAATATTTTGGGTCTAAGAAATATTTAATTTCTAAGCTAGACATCGCAACAAACCGTGAAAGAAAAACCCAAAAAATGTTCGTTTGTTTTGGTCACAGCTTATAAACTATTTTATGAATCGTTATTTTGTATTTGTTGTTTAAATAGAGCATAATATGGCACATAATGTACCGAAATATCATATTCCTAACAAGTTTAGTTATTGAGATAGCCCCCGTCACAAAAATGGTCTAAAACTGACAACTTTGGTGGCCCCCCATTTCCTTATTTTTTAAGCAAAAAATTAAAAAAATATATGTATATTCGTACTCTACTCAATGAGCTCTAAACAATGATACTCCACAAGCTAGGACAAGAAAAAAAAATTCCGGCTCCTATTTCATGCATGGGAGCCCCCTGAAAAATAATTTAATTCAATTTCTAATTCAATATTTGATTTTGGGTAAACATTTTACACCAAATACCAAAATTTCAGGTTTGTAACTCATTTCGTCTGCGAGCTAGAGACTCGTGACGCAGTTATTTGTTAAACACATTTCATAGAGTGCAATTAAATTACGTAGCCACCGAGATTTTTTTTTATTCAACTACAAAATCAGCACTTAACTGCAATCTCACTTGATGGTAAGTGACGATGCAGTCTAAGATGGAAGCGGGCTAACTTGGAAGAGGTATGTATGCATACCCCTGCAATAAATTTATACAAGGCTTCGTACCGGAACGCTAAATCGCTTGGCGGCACGGCTTTGCCGGTAAGGTGGTAACCAGCCACGGCTAAAGCCTCCCACCAGATCAGACCAGAGACAATTTAGAAATTATAAAATCCCAAATTGCCGATGCCAGGAATCGAACCCGGGACCTCCCACTTATAAGACCACAGCGCTCATCACTGCGCCAGGAAGGTCGTCAAACAGAAAAATCTATCCACTTTAGGAAGCGTTTCCTCATGTATCTTCGTATTCTCGCATCGGTTCCTCAGCTTTGAGAATCGTGGCTCTGTCGAGATAACACTTCCTTCACAATGTTTCGCCGTTTCTGTCTGTAGGAGGCCGTGTGAAATGCATTACAGAAGGGTGTGCCGTGTGTCGATCGCTTCTCTTCTCTGGCCTCTTCCCTTCGATCTTATGAACCAAAATCAATCGAATAAACAACTCCGTCTATACAAAGGTAAACTCAGCTCATTAAACAAACCTTTTCGAGATAGGTGTCACCGACAGTCCTCTGTGTAGAAACTGCATGGAGTCAGACGAAACACCAACGCACGTGCTCCTAGAGTGTATAGGAGTAGCGGACCAATGCAAGACCCTCCACTCACCAGCGATCCCCAGACTCACTCAGTAAGTCATCAGCATTTGGGCGGTCTCTAGACTTCTGAGAGAGAGTCAGCGGGGAGAGGCAGTACAACAAGTAGCCTTTGCAGTTTATGTGCAGACACCTGCCCAGTTCGAATAAAGAAAAAAAGAACTGAAGATCCAATATTGGAAACGTATAACTCTAAATACTTAGGATAGCATTTACTAAATGCACCACCCGGCGTCCCTTCTTTTGTACGTGGTAGATCCGCCAGCATAATTTCAACGAAAAGTCCTTTAGAAACTCTTCAAAAACTTCAATTATGAACTACAGAGCTAAGACGAGCGCGTAGTTAACAGTGTGGCTTGCGCTAAAAGTTAGGAACTATTGTTTGTTAGGACACTAGAAAAGATGAGTATTGAGAGATTATAGAGGCTAATTATTCATAACTTACCTTCCTAGATACTAAGTAAGAATATAAGGATTGCATCACAGTCAACACTCGGCTGTCATTTTTGATGGTGCTGCAGCTAACAAGTTTTTGTCTAATGTTTTTTTGCCCGTTCTTTTTCTTTTAAGTGCAATTTTGATCGGGAATTCTCGTGTATTGCCACTTTGTACAAGTTTGTAATTAAAATTATTAATCATAGACGAGAATTTAATGAGATACGCATACTTAAAAATAGTGCTGAAAAATTATTACCTATAGTTAAAAGATTTATTATTATTATTCTCTTCGCAGCTTCATAAAAATTATATGAATAGAATATAAATCTAATCGCTACAATAATCTTACAAAATATAACAAAATTGAAAGGGCAATAAATTTTCTAACCTATTTCCATTTTCCCGCCCAAAGCGTCAACGCAATGTAATCTGCTTTTCATCACTCGACGCAATTTCTACATCAATCTTAATATTGCTAATACAACTTTGCGATCAAACAAGTGTATTTTCAACCTTATTAACAAAAGTATAAGATTTAGTAATGAATGCTTTAGCGATAAAGTTAACATTGTGTTCGAATACTAAAAATTCTATCTTTGAAAGTCGGAACGTGGCCCGAGGCGTCGCTCGGAATACTTCGCGCCGTTTAAATCGTGTTTCGGACAAGGACGGCGAGTGCAGCATTAGATATGTTAGAGAGAGACGGTGAATAGTAATAGAAGAGGGTTTCAATTGATCGCGAAGGGTGAGGCGCCCTTCGGTCCGTGTCTATTGAAGTCCCGAGGCGGGTGGGGCAGCTATTAAAATGAAGCGTGCCATTCACTTTTTTTTTGTTTCTCTCTTTATTTAATTTCGCGATGGAGTGTAATTTGAATAAGCAATTTACATGGTCGCTTGTTTGCACATATGACTATCACTAATGTATGCATGTAGGAACATAAGCACAAGCGCACTTCTCTACCATTTTGTGGTCCTTTTTTTTTTGACGTGGTGGAAAATCTTTATAGCTACCCCCGTTCTTTGGGCAGAACGGGGGTTATGTGGGACTCCCACCCGAGTGGGGGTATACCCTAACTAAAAACCACCACAGCTGTTCCCTCTTGCTGACTATGTTGGACGCCTGGGGAACCTGTTGTAGATATACGTCCCAGGCGAAAAATATCAGGAATTGAACCAGGGTCCAGTACAAATATGTCACAAATTAGAGTAACACTGTAAACACTGCGCCATTTATATACGCTTTTTACCATTTTGTGGTCCTAGTTCCTAGTTCTAAGGAATAAAAATTTAAATTCTGCTAAAGTGAAATAAAATTAGAGAAACGGCATTTATTAAAACTCGGAATTGAAACCCTCCAAACTCTGAACTCCATGTAAAACTACCAAAAACTTGAATCAGCTCCCAGATTTCCAAGCAAAATCATACTACTAATGAAAATAATTGAGAACTATCGGAATCTCTATCGGAGAAAGAACTATCGGGTAGTAGAAAGATATCGGGGGTATCTTTATGACAAGTGGAAGTAAGTACCTACCTAATATATGTAAATATCAATTGTATGGTTAAGATCCCTCCACCAGCTGAGAAGCTGGTAGCTCTGAGAGCTGGGAATCCTCAAACAGCTAATCGGATTTTCATCAAACAAAGCTAAGAAGAATCAGGATTAAACACGCCTTCAGAAAAAACAAACCGCATTCAAATCAATCTATCCGTTTGTGCGCTACGATGCGATATCCATGGGCAGACAAACAAAGCCGTCAAACCTTGTAACACCCTTGACTAAGATTCTAACCAAAGACAATCTTTGATACCTGATGTCTCTTCATCAAGGATCTAATGTTTATGTTTATGTGTGATCAAATTCAGCAAGGCACGTTTTTTCCTACATACTTACTTCAAAAGAAAACAGCAGAAAACACGAAGAAAACTGTAGATATAGGCAGAAATATCGATGACAGATGATAATAGTCAGGTTCTAAAGCATCATAGTTCAGTAGTAAGTAGTTCATAGTAGTTCATCATAAGTAATTCGTTGGAATATAATTACAAGCAATTTTTAATAATTATAATTCTAATAATAATAATTTTTAATTTTTTTCACCTTTTTCCTTTCAAAGCAGATTTAAGCAGAGTAGGTACAATAAAAATTCCTATGTCACTCAAATTGCCCGCGGCTTGGAGTTAATGAAGGATTATTAAGCGGTTAGGTTTACGAGGCCGTTCCTCATTTTCTATTACTTAAGTCGTCATTGTTCCACGCTGCGCTCATGTTTTCTTCAGCGGGTGGTCACTGTTTGTTACCCCTACTCACGAACAAAATTGATAGAACGACCACTAGCGCAGCGGAGACCGATATTCATTCTTTTTTTTAAGTATATTAATTGCGGGCAAACGAACAAGCGGGTCACCTGATGTTAAGTGATTACCGCCGCCCATGAACATTTGCAGCACCAGAGGAACCACTAATACGTTGCCGGCTTTTAAGGAGTTTGTTGATCCGCCCCTTGAATAACCCTATGTCAAAGCTATGCGGAAATATCTCCAAAGGGAGTTAGTTCCATGCGCGGAAGACCTCGTGCAGCGCTTGGTTGATGTATGCCAGTGATCCAGGTGTTGAGGATGATAACATTTTGGCGTGCGGTTCGGTGCTGGAAATGAGTAGGTGAAATTCTATGAGAACGACATAATAGTACCTATACTAAGTATTAACTTTTCGAATACTGCAGAGCGTTCATACCTGCACAAAATAGCGAGGTAAGAAATTACCTGAACTTTTGATTTTCTCATTCTAACAGCGTTGGTTTCCTTTTAAAGAAATAACTTTTCCTTTTATTATTTACCTATTACCTACAGTAAGAACTTCGTGATTTTCCGATTCGGTAGGCTTAATAGCCTTAGTAAGACCTTAATAGCTCTTGTCGAGTTATAGACGACTAGCTTTTGCCCGCGACTCGGCCTTCGTAGATTGATGATTTTTAAAAATCCCTGGGCAAACCTTTGTTATCCCAGGATAAAAAGTATCTGATGACGCTCTCTAGATCTTCTATATCCATGCATAAAATCAAGTCAAGCCGTTGCTGGTTTGCTGCGTGATTGAAAGACAAACCAAAAAAAATACACTTTCGCTTAGGGTTGTTGTAAGGCAAAGCTTCTATCAGCTTTGTCATATCACAGTCAGTCACTACATTAATTCCTAGTCACTATAAGTCACTAATTTATTTAGTGACCTACTTAGTCAATATACTTACCTAAACGCACTATGATTAGGTAATGTTTTCATGACTAATATCGGAAAAATTTCTTTGGTTGACTGAATTTAAGAATGCATATCTATCGACTAAAATATCGTACATAAACCATCGACTAATCGAACTCATCATGTAGGCTTTTGGCTTTTATGATAGGTCAAAACTCTAGTCAATTCTAGTCTCTGTCACAGTGTCACCGTTTGGAAAGCGGATTCTTCGGAGAAGAGACGACAAGAAACTCAGCGGTTGCTCTTTAATGACACATGCTAACCATGTAACCTCCCTCCTCACCTCTTCTAGATCTATAGTGTGATCTATAGAGCGCTCCATGCACCTACTCTGACTCTACCCAGACTTGAGAAAAAGTTAAAATGAGACTGCTTTATGTCAGTAACTCAGTATCCCGTAAAGTTTTAACTTCGTTTTAAGTCTATCTCTAGTGTGATTAGAGTCAAAGTACGCTCTATAGATCTCAGCATTAGATCTCAGCCTCATTGGTCTACTTAGTGGTTTGCGTATTCGACTGCAGATCACGAGGTCCCAGGTTCGATTCCCGGGTCGAGCAAATAATTGTTAGGTATTGGGTTTTTCTGTCAAGAAATTATCTGTTCCAGCCCGGAGTTGGTGGTTGGTGGTGTTTCCCCTGTGCCTCGGAGGGCACCTTAAGCAGTCGGTCTCGGTTATTATCACTATCATGCGATATTCGTAGTCGTCGTTAATAGTCAATAGTCGTTAAAGCCAGCCAACCCGCATTGGGAGCCCCGGCAGGTGGCTGGGGCGGCTGACAGACGCCTGGGACGTATACAACGGGTTCCCCAGGCGTCCAGCATAATCAGCAAGAGGGAACAGCCGTTGTGGTTTTTAGTTAGGTTATACCCCCACTCGGGGGGGGAGTCCCACATAACCCCCGTTCTGCCCAAGGAACGAGGGTAGCCATAAAGCTTTTCCACCACGACAAAAAAAAAGCCAACCCGCATTGGAGCAGTATGGTGGGTCTTAAGAATCCCTCTCTCTTATGAGAGAGGAGTCCTATGCCCAGCAGTGAGACGTTAAAAGGCTGAAGTGGTGGGTGGTGGATTAGATTTCATTTAAACGTGAACCTTTTTCAATCACCTAAGTACTTACCCAATTCCCAATGTTTCGAGTAACTTTCGAGTTTGGAAACGGTTCCGTTAGTAGTTTTTCTGCAGTCAGAAATCGCAATAAAGCATTTTTACGAGCCATTGTGAGCGGTTTACGACTCCCCGACCGCGATTGACTTTTGCACATAAAATGTGTTTTCTATGTCGCCATTTAATGTTTACTCCTTGTTTTTCCATTGAGCGTGATTATTTTCAAGGTTTAATTTGTCATGAAAAAGATATTTAGGTAGTGCTGGTTATTCCGTTACCTACATAACTAATCCAGTAGAGTCATAATAATATACAACGAAATAGTAGGTACTTATCTGTCTATCTGTATTACCACCTTTCAGCACGGCTCACTCTCAGTCACTGACGAAACATGGCGTAGAGCTGATAGCTTGCATACCTGCTGAAAACTTGGTGCCCGCAACTTCGTCCGCGTGGTTTTTTAAAAATCCCTTGGGAATGATATGATTTTCCGGGATAAAAAGTAGACTATATGTCCTTCTCCAAGGTCTAGTTTATATCTGTACCTGTCAAAATCGGTTTAGCGGTCTAGGCGTAAAAGCTTAACTAACAAACAAACTCATTTTGGGATTTACAATATTAGTTAGGATGTTTGTTTTTGAAACATACAACAAAGTCGGGTAGGCATGTAACATTATACTGTGCGTTGTATTTTTCCCTGAACAGCACAATGGGCGGAATGCGAGGAAGGAAGTCAACGAGTGTTGTGAGATATGATTCATTCATCGAACTATTACGCTATTTATTCTAAGGATTCATTATTAGCTTGAAATAATGCTATATCTACCTATGTACCCTGTGCTAATATTAAAAGCGTCTGTCTGTCTGTAACAATTTCCATCTTGACGACATTTGAGCACTGTGAACTAAAATACACGTCGAATTTAGAAAAAAGAATGTCAAGTAGGTATACCTAACACTTTCTCTTATTTCAATTTGGTGAAGATCTACTCGGCAGTCGTTTTTTAATTCTTACCTACATTTAACTTGAAGTCCATCTTGAAGCTAATTTTTTATAATGATAGCGGGCAAACGAGCAAGCGGTGCACATGATGTTAAGTGATTACCACCGCCCATGAACCACTAAAGCGTTCCCGGCTTTTGAGGAAGGGGACTGGCTCTTCAGCTCGCTGCCGGAACGCATCGGATGCTTTGCGGCAGATTACGGCTGAAGTGTGATCGCTAGACTCGCTAGCCAGGCGGATTCGGGGTAGAATCCTACCAGAAAGCGGTGATAACATCTAGATTGTTGTGTGGTATCAGGCACAACGACCCGTAGAGGGGACTGAGAGGGTCAGGGCCTCGTTAGCATATTGGCAGGGTGCACCGCGCGCAGGTGAGGTTGACTTTGGCCACATAGGTGGAATTTGGGACACTTACATACTTACATTAATAATTCGAATGTTTCAACCTGAGATCTATAGAGCGTACTCTGACTCTACTCGGACTTGAGTCAGAGCTAAATCGGGACATAAATAAATATGTCCCTGACACAAATTGGTCTCGTTTTGGCTCTATCTTGAGTCTGAGTGGAGTTAGAGTGCACTCTATAGATCTGAGCCTTAGAAGATTGCTCGTAGTCTGTATTAAGATTCAGTTATAAAGCGCGGTTTATTCTCGTGGACGGATCCTGAAGATGTTTTAACAGAATGGCTTCCTTTCGGCTGACTCGGCAGTTCTTCTTTGGTTCAGAGCACACGTAAAGAAAGCTGTGGTAGCCTAGTGGTTAGGACGACCGACTTCTAATCGGAGGTCGTGGGTTCGATCCCGGGCACGCACCTCTAACTTTTCGGAGTTATGTGCTTTTTAGTATTTAAATATCACTTGCTTTAACGGTGAAGGAAAACATCGTGAGGAAACCTGCATGCCTGAGAGTTCTCCATAAAGTTCTCAAAGGTGTGTGAAGTTTGCGAATCCGCTTGGCCAGCGTGGTAGACTATGGCCAAAACCCTTTTCACTCTGAGAGGAGACCCGTGCTTTGTAGTGAGCCGGTAATGGGTTGATCATGATGATGATGACACGTAAAGAGAAATGTGGATAGACCACAATAATAGACAATAGTCAATATTCAGATTGAAGGTCGTAAAAATCCAGATAGATATGCAGTCAAGCGTGTTAATGATCAATCCACGTATTGAGAATTCAATCTGTTTTACCCACTTACCAACTGATTTCTTCCGACTTTAATTTATGTAATGCCTATACCATTCACGAGTGCACCAATCCGCCGGATTTTTCGCAGGCGACAAGTCCGCGGACAAAGCTGCGTATGAATGGTAGGTAGGGTTCGCGGTTCGCGATGACGTTCGTGGATACCATTGGATTGGTGCGCTCGTGAACGGTAGGCATAAGGCAGAAAGAATGTGGATGGTGATAGAATGGTCATGTACAAAACGAGCAGCGAAGGCCAACGAAGCGATTTGTAGGCGCTTAGTGATCGACACCGAATAACGCTTCCATTCGCTGGTGTGTCCACATACTTACACTGAACGATTGAAAGCGAATGATGACAAGCGAAGGCTGGTGAAGGCGAGCGAGCTCGAGTGTTCGCTTGCCTTCGTTAGGCCGGGATTGCTGCAGCTCTGTCCCAAAGCGAGCGAAGATTAGTTTGCTTACGTTCGGTGGCCTTCGTTTGCCTTCGCTTACGAGCTATGACAGGAATAAATGGAGAAGAATCTTGGGGTATGGTTGTAGAGTGCATGATGACGCCTGCAGGGCTAACATGCGACACACGAGAAAATTATCTCTACACTTTTTCTCGTCGAATACAATAGAATTCGCATGTTAGCACTTCTGGTTCGGTGTATTTGCCCGTAGGAGATGCATCAAGCACTATGAATGACGAGTCTGTGGTCAGCGGCTTTTGTTGTAGCAGTTGTGGAGACAACCGGAGCAATGCATATCCACTTCAGTAGTCTCAACACAGTCTCAGGCTCTGTTAGCCTGCTCAAATACAATGCTCTTCGTTATCTGCCGAACGCAGGGTTTGGAATGAGGCTCCTTGAGCGCAGCATAAACTGACTTATTTTTATTATATGAAGTTTTGTCACGTAGGTAGCGGGTCGAGGCACCATCTGGAGTTACCTACCTACCGCGATTGAGGTGATGCCTCGAATTGGATCTGCCTCTAGTGGACTGTGGATTCAAAGATCAACATCATTCTTTCAAATTGTCAAAAGAATAAGGAACATTTTGTTTGTTCAAGAATTTTTGATTCTTGAACAAACAAAATGTTTCATCAAAGCGTTTCGTCACAATAGCGTTACAGCGTTTGCCTTATCTATCAGTGTCTATTGTTGTTCATCTAATTCGCATCTAACAAGGCCAAAAAACGGTAAAATAAAAAATCTGCCAACTGACATCGATTCTACTTTATAAAAAACGAACACAATGCGTCGACAACGCCACGCGTCCCGCTACCCTCGCGCCGTCTTTCAAACTAACTAATGTTACAAGGTTCTAATAGTTGTGTTCAATGTTAATTTGGATCTTATCATATCATTTTTAAGATTCATGTTCCTATTGGCATACATCATTAGAACTCTATCAATCTTACTATCCTAAATTGAAGTTAGCTTGGAATCCGTCGTCAAGCGTTGCGACGTTGCCGCTCCGGGCAAGCAACAGCGCTGTTCAGTGTTCACTGCTATGTATATGTGTGTAATCCTGACACAACTGGCGCCGAATATTTATTGTATACTAACAGAATACTGACGCTTGTGTAGGGCGACAAGGTTCTATTTTCCGAGGGAATAATAAAATGTACTGTGGGTCCTGGGTGTAGGGTTTACATTATTATGTTCTAAGTGGAATCCGACCTTGTCCTAGTGGAGTGTTTTTCTATGTGACCGTCCAGGTGGCTATGTATAGGTCGGTTCGATACGAATAATACGCGGGCTTAATCTGGACGTGGAGGATTATTTGTGATCTGAGGTAATTAATTAATCCAGATGATATTCGAGATTCCAATGCGACATGATAATTCAGGCCTATCTTATGCCTACCTACCTACGTAGGCATAGTCTGATTTTTAATTCGGTGGAATCCTGACAGTTCTCTTCATTTAAAAATAGAATGAGTTATTTGTATGAAAAACAGAGTTAACACCTGAAGCTCGATTTTACGCCAAACTAAAGTAGGTACCTGAAGTAGGTCTCTGTCAGGCATTTGTCATATCTACATGAGGCAATTGATTTTTATTTATGTAAGTTTTGAATTTATTATGTTTTATGTGGGAACTGTATTATCTCTGGCAACATTAAGAAACGTCAGAATTCCACGGAATTAATAATCAGAGTATAGTTTAGGTACAAATTTGGGTCTTAGGTAGGTACCTATTTTGAAGGACTGTCTATCGCCACAGAATATATAATAGTACTACGTACTATCGCAATGTTCGTGAGGTTCTTAAAATTGCATAAATAAGTACCTAATTACTACATAGGTAGGTACTAAGACGGGCTAGTAGGTATAAACAAAGTTTTTATAGTAAGGTTCTTGGACTGTATCACGATTCAAGTTTTTGTTTGGGTCGTATTCTGAATGTCAAATTTGCATTTTACATTTAAAATTAAAATTAAATGTGCAAAAAGGTAACAGACTAGGTAGTTAATATCACTCACTTTAATCTGATCATTTAGTACTTACTTAGTAGGTCGTACATATCTACCTACCAGAATATAAAATAATTTTATTTATTTACAAGCGGATACCCGCGACTTCGTTCGCGTGGATATTGGTTTTTAAAAATCCCTCTCTTTGAGAACACTTTGTTTTTCCTAAGCTCCTTTGAGCTCATAGCTTGCTAAAAATTGTTAAAAGTTCACTGGCGGATGTTTAGGTACATCAAAATGTAAACATTCGCCTGTGAACGTCCTATCAAAAACAGTCCAGCCTTTGAGAGATTAACAAAAAAAGGATGAATGAAATCGGATCACGCGTTAATGAATTACAGCTAAGTATACATTTTGACTTTCATCCCCTCTCCCAAGGGAATCGTGCTGAATTTCGGGATAAGAAGTATCCTGTATGGCACTCCGTAGTATGAACTTAAATCGTGCCAAATTTCATTTCAATCCATTCAGTAGTTTTTGCGTGATGCGCGCACAAACATACAGACAAACAGACAAAAATTTCAAAAATAGCTTTTTTACGTTCTATCACTTATCGCTAACATCCCCCAGTTATTATTTTGCAAAAATCTTTAATGTACCTACAGATACGGCAAGTCTACGATTTTATTAAATCGATACCAGAAATTTCAATTGTCGTAAAGGACAGGCTTGTCCAATGTCCATGTCCTTTACGACAATTGAAATTTCTGGTATCGATATGTATAGAGTATAGATAATAGATATATAAAATAAATATACTTAGATATAAAGATACTCATCTAAATACCTATGTATAAAAAGAAAAGGTGACTGACTGACTGATCTATCAGGATCAGGATCGGACGGATCAGGCTGAAAATTGGCATGCAGATAGCTATTATGACGTAGGCATCCGCTAAGAAAGGATTTTTGAAAATTCGACCCCTAAAGGGGTTAAATAGGGGTTGAAAATTTGTATGAGATTTATATGAACCCACGCGAATGAAGTCGCGGGCATCAGCTAGTCATAAATATACCTAACAATTTTCATGGCAGAGGCTTTCTTCCGATCTCTTCTCAAAACCATGTCTGTATTTCTTTGGATACAGTTTGTAAAAATTAGATAAGTATCTGATTTACCTTGTCATTGCTACTAAAGTTTTAAATATAAATCTTTTATATATTCTTAAATATTACATTCAGCAACTTATCAAGTCAAAATAATGATAATGTTAAAACTAAACCACGGTGGTGTGCATGTGTGACTAGTGACTACTATCCACAGTATAAACCAAGAATATATGAATTAGAAACTAGGGACATTGATAAGTACGTAAATATTTTTTCTGATAACCCCCCAGCCCCTAGATTTACGAAATGCGATGTAAAAATATATTTTCAGATGTTTATAAATAAGTAATTTGAACAAGACCAGGCTTTAATTTTTCCATAGAACCATTGATACAACAAAATACATTACATACATACAAATACATAATAAAATAAGAGTTGATAGCTATGTATGGAAGTTGTTGGTGTAAATAATTAAACAAAACGCGATTGAAATCGCGAGATAAACCTTATTAATTCAAATAGAACCTTAAAATATAAAATAAAAAAATTTGTTGATTGCTCTATTATAACCAAATTGTAGGTAGCTTATTCGTTTAATCAATTGAATAAAACACTACATCACAAAACCAATTTTTGTGTACCACACACAAGAATAATTGGTCAATTTTGGTAAGTAGGTAGGTAGGTACTAAGTGTTTAAATGTGGGCTCGTAAATAATCAGTTCCAAGGTCTCTGTTATCAAATGCTAGGTAGGTACATTTCACTGCATAAATATCGTGATAATGATATTTTATTCATACATATTTAAAATAGGTAGGTACAACACAATGTAGTATTGTTATTTTTTTGCATTTGTATTTTTATTTTTATTTTTTTTATTTTTTTTTATTTTTTTTTTTTTGACGCTGGGAAATGCATTTACGCACACCCTCCGGAAGCCCTACAGCGGACTGCAATGCTTCCGGAAGATAGTGTGGGACTCAAGCAGGCCGATGGCCAGAATACCCACTAAAACCCAGCGATGTTCCTCCGTGTCGCCTGGTGGCTGGGTTACGGGTACACTTGCGCAAGCAGACCCTCCACCGGGGGACCTAAAGGCCCCCTAACACCGTCTGAGGCGCACCAGGAACATAATGGTGCGCCTCCCGACCCGAGGCGTCTCAACGGGCGACGGATACACCATTCCATCACCCGGAGTTCCCCGCTAGAGGCAACCCTCAAGAGGGCCACACCCGCAGGCGACCCTCAAGAGGTTCACCCCTCGTGTAATTTTTTATAGAGGTTTTCTTCCTCGCGGCCCCTCGCTCAGTGCGTGGGGCCCCCGGTTCCGCTCAGTGCGGATTACGGGTTGCCCGACGGTGGCCGAAGCCAGCGCCCACCGGCCAAAAAGACCAGCGGACCCGCCGCGCAGGGCGTTTCCACCCCCTCCTGTAATTTTTTAACGAGGTTTTCTTCCTCACGGCCCGAAAAGGCTTTCGGGCCGTGAGGAAGTTGTCCCCAATTGTCGCCGCCCGGAGTCTCCACAGTCCACTCTGATGAACAGAGAAGTACCAGGATCCTCCAAGCGGCAACCCCCTGCTGGTTTTGGTCCGCGCCGGGTTTCCCCGGTACCTCCCATATCTGGGAGGCGTTCCCCCATCCGCCACCGGGGGGACTCGCCCGATGGGGGACCAGCAACCCCACACGGGTTTGTATTTTTATTTAATTCAACAAAAATCAACCAATTTTTTTGATTGTGCAAATGAATAAGGTTATTCTTAACTTTGAAAAGACGATCTCAATTTTTTGTTTTGGTGAAGGTCTTCTTACTCCACTTCAGATCTACTACGGGAGATCCAAAAGTATGATAATGAATAGGTACCTACTACCTACCTATTAAAGAAGATGATCATAGTTAAATTTAATAATTTATTTTTCTACATAGTCTCTTAACAAGTCAATGCATTTAGTCCATCGTTTTTCTAAGCCCAGAATTCCCTTATAAAAAAAAATTTGTCCTGTCCTGACCCTACAAAAGCCTCAACAGCTATTGTTTTCAACTTGCCTCGGATGTGTTCCTTGAACCGATGAAAGAGATAGAAGTCACCAGAGGCTAGATCTGACGAATAAGGTTTGTGTCCGAGCAGTTCGAATCCCGATTCTTGAATGGCAGACATCGCAACTGCAGTTTTGTGAGCCGGTACGTTGTCTCCGTAAAACAGCACTCCAGTTCGCAGTGTATCACGACTTTTTTTCCATAATGGCCTCCCGTAATCTTCTTATTTGGTCTTGCGTAATGAGAGCCCGAAATAGTGACTCCTTTTTCCAAATATTTCACCATAATTATTCCTTCAGCGTCCCAGAAAACGGAAGCTACACAAGCCACTTTGAATTTCTTCGGCGTCGCGTCGGTGAGAAGGCTCGTTTCCAAGTCATTGATTGTAGTTTGGTTTCAGGATCAAAATGGTGGATCCAGGTCTCGTCCATGGTCACGAAACGTGACAAAAAATTCTTGATCTGCTTGGAACTTTTCGAGATTCACCCTTGAAATGTCGACTCATTTTTTTTTTTGCTTGTCGATTCACATACTTGGTACTCAACGCGCACAGACCTTTTTCATATGCAACTCGTTTGCTAAGATTCTGTGAACACCTCCATATGAAATTCCTGTGACCCCAGCTACATGTCATGATGGTCACTCTTCAATCTGCCAACACGACATCTTCGACTTTTTTCACGTTATCTTCAGTGAGAGACGTGGATGGGCATCCTTCGCGATATTTATCTTTCGTGGATGTTCTGCCCAGCTTAAACTCTTTTGCTCAGCGGGCAAGCGTGGAATATGGAAGAGCAGAGTCCCCCAATGTTTCCATTACCAAGCAATTTTCTTACCGGCTTCTTGAAGTTGTTGTCCTTTTTGAAATTCGTCATCATCGTCGTCTTAACCAAATGACGTAGGTAGGTACTTACCTACCTACTGCTGGTCTCTTGTAGAGGTTTCCATTAACCACGGTCATCTTCGCGTGTTTCCGAAGGCTCGTTGCTATTCACTTGCTATCCACCTAGTGGGAAATCTGTCAATGCTTCATCTTTGGGTGCAAAATCCTGCTTAGTGGTAGGTAATCGTCTAACTTGTTATAACTTGTACGGAAACATATAATTCTCAACATTATAACCATATCTATAATCTGATTTTTAATTCGGTAGAATTCAGACAGTTGTCATTTAAAAATAGAATGGTTTATTTGTATGAAAAACAGGGTTACCACCTGAAGTTCTATGTTACCCCAAACTAAAGTATCTGCCGGGCATTTGTCAGATCTACGTGCGGCAATTGATTTTTATTTACCTGTGTGAGTTTTGAGATAACATTAAGAAACATCAGAATTCCACGAAATTAAAAATCAGACTAAAAATTCTTATTTATTAACTTTGAGTTTCTATAGCTCTTTGCATCGCCCTTACTTGGTATGCATATCACAAGCATAATCCTACTTACCTACCTAAGCCCACATTAATGGCGCCAAAAATCCACATTTTTTAACGTCGCATGTCTAGGAAACTTGGGTTGCCGTGCCCAATCCAACGATGCCCTAATTGGTACAGCCGTTTATATGATACGAGGTAATAAAGAATATTAAAAAACAAACATATAATTATTATCTCTAATATTGACAAGATAATCGCCTGCGCACCACAGGCCAATAAATTGTTTCCACCCTGTATAGTGTATACACAAACACATACAATATCTGTAACGTTAATAATATAACAGAACAACATTATTCAGCAATGTATCTCGTGCTGTTGACGCAATAGATTTTCCGAGTTGGTCCGCCAACGCGAGCTGGCAACGCCGCGCGCCGCGCTCCGAGTCGCGCTAGTAGAAAGCGCGTTTCTAATCTGGCGGCGGCAGTCAATGACTTCGCCGCGGTTTCGTTTTAAAATACCACTGCATATTTTATCTGCATCGTGCCGCAATGTTAATTTTTTTACCCGACTACGAGCATCCGGAGCACAGAATAATGAATAAGAGGAGAAGTGCCCTTTACATCAAATGGTATGGAAACCTGCTGTCGTTAGTTTGTCCCCACCACTTGCTACAAAATGCTATATTACATACTGATAGGTCAGTGCAAGCAGCACCAGCAAATATAGACTTTATCGTTTAGTACACAGCGTTCAATTTCAATCACCGTACATCACACGTTATCGATGTTGAGCGAAGGCGCCCGTTCCATGAAAAGTCTACGTTTTAGTGAAGGAATATATTTATATAGTACAAGTACCATTGCGTCCTAAGACCGACCGATTCAATGTTTGATTTCTACTAAGCAAGTAATGGTTTTTGTTCATAATGAGATACAGACTTCTCAATTTAACACTTTTTGAGCATAATGTAAATATACAAAGTAATGTTTTCTTGTTTTTTATGGAAAATAACAACAATAACTTGTACTTAAGTGTGAAATGAGATGCCATCTTTCGTGTGATTTACTTTTTTGCTTGATTTTTTTCAAACAACCACTGAACAACACGGCATTTTGTTAAAAATCGAGAGCGGTGAAGCGATCGTTGGACGACATTCGACTAAAGACAAAAACGGTTCTCAGGTGTATTTAACGCCAGAAGAGTTCTCAGGAACCACGCCCCCTTGTCATATCTCTCTTATTCCTTTATCTATGATCCGGAGGGTTCTGATTTAAGATATCAATGTTTGTAAGTGTGTTAGAATGTTTAAATTTATCTGTTCGGCCTCGTAACTCCCAAACTTGGGTTATGGTATCGACTATCGGTAGTAATAAGTTATTTCAAAATCAGGGACAGACACTGCAATTTAATTTCTTTGTGTAGTCTTAGATGCCATACCCTATCATCTACCTACCTACATATTATTATCAGTTGGGTATCACCGAGATGAAGTAGGTACCTACCTATTTATCACGTCAGTATTTGTTCACCGAGGTTACCTAATAAAAAATTACGAGTT
The DNA here is from genome assembly GCA_920104075.1 of Melanargia galathea. Lineage (NCBI taxonomy): Eukaryota > Metazoa > Arthropoda > Insecta > Lepidoptera > Nymphalidae > Melanargia > Melanargia galathea. Next base: position 8,000,809 of record OV049864.1, read on the forward strand.
TAATACTTAGTTATTTGTCACTACAGGCTACACAGGCTGGAAAAAGAGCTGATAAATACCTAATAATTGAACACCTAAACAGACTTTAAATACACGTCGCTGAGAAATATAACTAGGTATCCCAAATTAACCTGCCTTCGAAAAGAAACCACATTCACATCGGTTCAACAGTCTCAACAGTCAACTACCCCAACAGACGTCCACTGCCGACATACCTAAGTCTCTTGCAAGGATCGCCACAGAAGTCAGAACACGATCTTGTGCCGCCTGTTTCCAGCGGCTAAAAAAATTTAAGAGTGCGCTAGTCAGTTATAACAGCCCCAATTCGTACGTGAGAGCAAAGTGAGATCATGTTAGGTGTTTCCACCAATATTTACGGGACATAAACAAAGCAAAATGACCTGCATTTTCGAGTATTAATCCATTAAATCATTTATTAACTCATTTTTCATTCATTCATTTATTTCCTGTCAGCTGTCATACGATTTCCTGTAGATAGGTACCGGATTTGGCGCTGGGCCAAGTTCATTATTTGGGAATAATTTATATACACCAACAGTTGACACAGGTATCTCAGTTATAAAGTATATAGCACATAAATGAAATAAAAAATATAGAAACCGCTGCAACCACACTTTTTTTACGCCGTAAATACCTAAAGGGCACGGTCTGTCTGTCTGTATGTCTGTTTTTTGCCGTTTTTATAAAATGGTACAGAACCCTTCGTGCGCGAGTCTGACTGGCACTTGGCCGGTTTCTTAAGTAGGTACCTAAGTAAATGCAGAGCTTAAACTCCATCACCTTCCGAGAGCCCAGGTGGCGCTCGGTCGGCGGCGAGTGTCGCGTCTTGACGCCTATCACTGATAACGTTATCAGCGTGGCGACTGGCGCGCTATCGGCTTCCGCTGCACGCAGCTGCCGCTCTGACGCGGACGCGTCACGAGCGCACAATTCGCATATCCACTTGAGAGAAGATAACATTATTAACCTCCTATTAGGTAGGTATAGCATCAATTCGAATGTAATAAAAAAAATTGGTTGTCTGTAAAGTCGGTTTACGGACGATAATTTGACGTGATAATATCATAGGAAAACATTGCTTCTCTATCGCTTGTTCCGCGCTCTCGCTTGCACGTACGTACACGTACTAGGCGGTACGTGACAATGAGTCATGCTTTTTCGTGCGTGTGGCCGGCGTTCATCGATTTATAAGATGTTATCACATCAAAAACCAACTCTTGAATTGTTGTTTGCTCTCGATATCAATGAGGCAGTCATTTTTGTCATAAACTCATTACTTATTCGGATACTTTAGATCCAAAGAAGATCTAGAATAATGACTTTAGACGCTGCCACTCATGCCTGTCCTAACAATACTTAAGTATTGTTTTAAGAATTCTTCATCACCTCATGCCTGTCCTAACAATACTTAAGTATGAAGTCTTCATTACAGCAGGGCTATTCTGTAAAGCCATTTTCGATTATAGAGAGTGAATTCGAGGTGAGTTTGCTAATTTGTACTCTGTAAAACCCGATAGTACCAGGTCTTCTCACTCAAACTCACTTCACTTCGCAAGTGCGTAGCAGATGTTTACAGAATATCAAACCAAGGTGAAGTGAGTTTGCTTTCGAAGCGAGTTATTTCACTTGAGTGAGCTTCGATATCGAAATGGTATTTTAGAGAATAGCCCTACAGATTTACGTAGACGCAGCCGGACATGGGTCTCTAGTATGTCATAGGATCTTCCACGCGCCGCGGTCTTGTGCTGTTTTGATCTAACGATTCCCTACGACCCATTTGATGTCGTTGGTCTATCTGGCGAGTCGGCCAGCGCTGCGCTTTTCGGTGCAAAGTCGATATTCCAGCACCTCGGAGCCCAACCTGAATCGTTTCCCAACCCGTTGAGCTATGTCGTATGTCGGTGACTCTGGTTCTTCTACGGATCTTCTCATCTTGATTTTCCAGGTATGAATTAACCACAAGCGTGGTTAATTTAGCGATATAGCTTAGTGTCCAACGGGATCTAAGGCTTATTTCGTTGTTTATCGACATAGTCTAATGTGAAAATTACGGGTACATATCTACCACTAACCTCTCTCGTCTCGTTGTGACCACGGTCCATGTAACTGGATCGAAATATCGACAAACAAACTAATAATTTATCGTGGTATGTACCCGAAGTGTACCCGTAATTTTCACATTAGACTATGTCGAACGGGATCATTCACGTTGAACATTGCAAGTAGGTATATAAACTCGCACTTCGCAGAACGATCCCCTCCCATCATCTCTTTTAGGTGATCAAGCTAGCGAAGTCGTGCTGAATTTTTCAATTTCATATGGTAATTAATGCTTTAATAACTAACTAACTTAACTAACCAACGCATCCATTCTAAAAGAGCTAAGAATAGAATAGAAAAGTTTTTTATTCAAATAAACCTTTACAAGTACTTTTGAATCGTCAATTTGAATCTACCACAGGTTCGGAATGCAGTTCCAGCCGAGAAGAACCTGTAAGAAACTCGGCGGTTGCTCTTTTTTAAAAATAACAATTTATCAATTATTTATGTACATGATTGAAATGCCGTCTCGCGCATTGCTGGAACGAGCTAAGTCCATGCTTTTTTATCGTTTATATAATCTTCAATTGTATCATAAGCTTTTTTTATGAGCATACTTTTAACAGAGTTCTTAAACTAAGATTGCTTGTGGAATTTTTTTATAGAACATTACGCCCATTCCCACAAACGACTTTCGGACCTTTACAAGTGCTTACGAATCGACAAATGAATCTACCACTGGTTCGGAATGGTGCTTACAATTCTACACATGTGAAGAAGGGCAGACAAAAGTAGCCCTGATAAGAATAACAGCCAGGGTCGTCCACATGTCTGCGGCGCACCTTGGACTACCTACTTCGGACACATTGCCACCCGCAGCCCTGGAAATTTAGAAAAACTCCTGATCACGGGCAAGGTTGAAGGGAAGACGCCAAGAGGACGCAGCCCCATGCGTTGGTCTGACCAGAAATGAAATCACTGTTTATATTTCACACAGTAGGTACCTAAAGCAGCAATGTATATCGAACTAATTCGTTGGTTACCATTTTCAGTTGGTAACGCACTCGGTACATCTGTCCACGCTGCTCTCCGTAATGCCGAAGACAGATCGAAACGGAAGATCATCGTGCGAGATAGGATGATTCATGACAATGAAGAATGAAGAGAGATGGAAATATTAGTACTTAGTAGTAATATTCTCCTAAGATCCTATTTTGGGAGGAACACCAATTTAAAGGAAAATTAGTGAATCACGTTCGTTACTCAGAGGTTTTAGTTGATACAAATCCCAAATAACCAGAGCTTTCTCCGAAAAGATCGAGTATTTTAACGATGTTTCTCCTTCGTCAACAATTGTAATTGAAAGATAGAACTGCAAGCATCCCATTAGGTCCTATTCAAGTCCTATTATTAATCTCTGGGCAAAGTAATTATCTACATAGTAGTTTTCCAGAAAGTTTTTGGCGTAGCATATTCTCCGTTTCCTTTTCAACTAATATATTATGAAGAAGAAGATGCAAGAATCGCCTGCGCTTAGCTTAGATATCTTAAGCTGAGATCTATAGAGCGAACTCTGACTCTGCTTAGACTTGACACAAAGGTAAAACGGGACATAAATATATTATCACTGACATAAATTTGTCACGATTATTAAAATATGTTGACTCTCAGCCTTATAGTATGACTTTGTATGTCTGAGCAAACAGCTCTACAATAGGATTTCAGGTAGAATTAGATATAGTGGAGTTCCACAACTGGTGACATGGAGACATGGCTCAGAAACGAGACAGGAGACAGCTAACACGCTGCAGTCTGGAATTTGCATGATCCGTGGCATAATTCCGAAAAAATATACAATCGCCCGCAAAAAAAAAATACTAAAGAACGGGCTCCTTTCGAAATTTGTTAAACGATAATCTCGAGCAATAAAATTAATTAACCAATAAAAAAGCATCGCTTGAACGCGGCTCGCTTTCAAATAACCTTTCTGAATTAAAAACGCGGCGCGGCCGCAGCCTTGTGACCAAGGTCTGCCGAGTGCCGCGGCCGCTTATCTACGACGCGTGGATAAATACCCGTTTCAATCGACCAACCTGATAAATTATTTTTATGTTTTCCTTTTAGGAACCGTTCAGATAGACCGGCGCGGAGAGCGTCGGAGAGCATTTTTTTTTCACACAGACCGGTCGTTCAAATTTGCTCTGCTCTCCACGCCGGTCTGTGTGAACAGACACGCGGATACGTTCGGACTTCGGAGCCGAGCGTACGCTCTTGGGCCGGACGGCTCAGAGCAATTCGCCCTACGGTCGGCTGCGCGAGCATGAAAGAGCACGCGAACGGAGCCGGTCGGATGCTCGAGCGCGAAAGAGCACGAGCATGGAGCAGCCGACCGGCTCGACGAGCAGCCGAGCGGCTGCTCTTAATATCTACCCTTAATATTTGCGAAGCAATGGCTGGATCATGCGTAATGCTCGTGAACGGGTGCCACCGTCGGAAATGGGGCTACTTTTGTCTGCCCTTCTTCACATGTGTAGAATTGTAAGCACCATTCCGAACCAGTGGTAGATTCATTTGTCGATTCGTAAGCACTTGTAAAGGTCCGAAAGTCGTTTGTGGGAATGGGCGTAATGTTCTATAACAAAATTCCACAAGCAATCTTAGACTTGCCTTTACACCAGTTTAAGAACTCTGTTAAAAGTATGCTCATAAAAAAAGCTTATTATACAATTGAAGATTATATAAACGATAAAAAAGCATGGATTTAACTCGTTCCAGCAATGCGCGAGAGTCGAGACGGCATTTCAATCATGCAGTACTTACATAAATCGGTATATTGTTATTTTTTAAAAAGAGCAACCGCCGAGTTTCTTACTGGTTCTTCTCGGTTGGAACGGCATTCCGAACCAGTGGTAGATTCAATTGACGATTCAAAAGTAAGTACTTGTAAAAGTTTATTTGAATAAAAAACTTTTCTATTCTATTCTATTCTATTTCACACCGAGCGTATTGGGAGCATCCTCGAGCATCCTCTTATCATAAAAGAGATAAAATGTAAAAATAAAGCTTATTCCAATATTTTAAATGCGATTAAAATTTGCTCCGCGCCGGTCTATCTGAAAGGATCCTAAACGAACACGCGTAGGTATCTTGTGAGGAACTAGCTTTTGTCCGTCGCTTTGTTCGATATGAATTAAATATTCTCCCGTTGCTTCATGAATATTTCTTTTGCCTGATGTCTATTTTAGTGCTTCTACATGCTCCTTCAACTGAGATGTACACAAAATTCAAAAGACATCATCATAATTATGAATCTGCTCATTATGTAAATATTTGGCTATTCAACAGTTGTCCATATTTATTCTGTATTCGTTAGATCTTTAAAATCTGGGCAAATATCACTCGTCACTAGCGTATATAGTATATCACTACATAGTATAAAACAAAGTCGCTTTTTCTGTCCCTATATCCCTATGTATGCTTAAATCTTTAAAACTACGCAACGGAATTTGATGCGGTTTTTTTAGGGTTCCGTACCCAAAGGGTAAAAACGGAGCCCTATTAATGTCACTCGGCTGTCTGTCTGTCTGTCTGTCTGTTTGTCTGTCTGTCTGTCCGTCTGTCCGCCGGTCACAGGTCTCTAGCTCGCAGACGAAATGAGTTACAAACCTGAAATTTTGGTATTTGGTGTAAAACGTTGTCCCAAAATCAAATATTGAATTAAAAATTGAATTAAATTATTTTTCAGGGGGGCTTCCATACATGAGCCGGAAAAAAAATTTTTTTTCTTACCTTAGCTTGTGTGGTATCATTGTTTAGAGCTCATTGAGTAGAGTACGAATATATATTTTTTTAATTTTTTGCTTAAAAAGTAAGGAAATGGGGGGTCATCAAAATTGTCAGTTTTAGACCATTTTTGTGACGGGGGCTATCTAAAAAACTAAACTAGTTAGGAATATGATATTTCGGTATATTATGTACTATATGCTCTATTTGTACAACAAATACTGAAAACAACGATTCATAAAATAGTTTATAAGCTGTGACCAAAACAAACGAACTTATTTTGCGTTTTTCTTTCACGGTTTCTTGCGATGTCTAACTCGGAAATTAAATATTTCTTAGACCCAAAATATTATATTGTTCATAATTATGTACGGAACCCTGAAAGAGCGAGGCCCGACTCGCACTTGGCTGATTTTTTAATAGATAGAGTGATTCAAGAGGAAGGTTTATAAGTAGAAACCGGACCGTATTGGACCCGCTAATAGCGGGCAGGACGACGCGACGTCTGCCGGGTCCGCTAGTTGGTAGATATAAGCTTAATAAACTACCATGCATATTTCTGATATTTTTGCCTGTTAATTCGAGCGTCTGAAACAGACGGTGCTCGAAACGAGTAAATATCCGAAACACTCGTAGGTATGTACCTACGTTGGATAATGTATCTAGGTGATTGCAAGTAAGGCCGGGGCCGCACTGCGAAATATATTCGCGCGAATAAAATTCGCGCGGTTTATTTTCCGCATTTTAGAGCGGGGCCGCACCGCGAAAATTCCGCATTATATTCCGCATTTTAATATATTTTTCTCGCGAATTTTAAATCGCATGTGCGTGCAGCTTCATACATTCCCTTATGTCACAGAATTTTGCGAAAAAATTCGCGCGAATAAATTTCGCAGTGCGGCCTAGGCCTTAATATATTTTTTTCACGAATTTTAATTCGCAAGTGCGGGCAGCTTCATACATTTCCATATGTCACAGAATTCTGCGAAAAAATTCGCGCGAATAAATTTCGCAGTGCGGCCTCGCTCTAAGGCCTAGGCCGCATTGCGAAATTTATTCGCGCGAATTTTATTCGCGAGGTTTATTTTCCGTGCACGGAATTTCACCTACACGCACTGCGAATAAATTTCCTCGCGATTTTTTGCCAGTTCTATAGTAGTTCTCGACTGAGACACATGTCTACAAGTATATAAATTAAACATTTAAAAACCGCCCGACATTCGCCATTTTGTGGTGGCGGCCATCTTGGATTTGCAATAGTGCTATTCTACTAGTCAAGCCCTTTCATTTGATACCCATATTAAGGGAGTTGTGAAAAAATATGTAATCCGCCATTTTGTAGCGGCGGCCATCTTGGACCGATTTTCTTCAAACATAGCTAACAACACTCTCGACTAATTCACTTTTCAAACAAAAAAATCCGCATTCAAATCGGTTTTTCCGTTTGAGCGCCACAAGGGAACAGACAGACACACACACACGCACACACACACACACACACACACACACACACACACACACACACACACACACATAGACAGACACGTCAAACTTATAACACAACGTCGTTTTAAAATTACCTGGGGTTAAAAATAGACAACAGAAGTAAAATTTAAATTTACTTACAACGGCGTAAAACACGCAGCAAAAAAGTAATGAACAATTGAACATTCATCCACTTACGGCCTTGAAGGTCAATGAAATGATTTTTTTCCGTAAAATATCAATGAAGTATTTGGTAAACTTTGAGAATGTTGAGTGGTTGCATCCAGAGTAAACCGAGTAATTTGAAGAGGTGAATTGCGTATGGTACCTATTTGGATTGAGAGACAGCGCGTATTGGGTTTAAGAAGACGGAGTTTAAGAATTGGTAGTTGGATGACTATGAGATAGCGAATATTGGGTTTGTATAGGTGAAGATCAGGGAGTTGTAGTGATATTAAGGGATGGCATGTTATAATTTGGATTAGAAGATGGCGTATTTAGGTTGGAAGAGTGTGTGGATCGTAGATGTGAAGATGAACATGATGACGATTCACACTGAGGCTGATATCTTATCTAAAGTACTTGTAAAAGTTTATTTGAATAAAAAACTTTTCTATTCTATTCTATTCTATTCTATTCTATTCTATTCTATCTATAGAACGTACAGTACGTTCTATAGACTCTACTCAAACTCAAGATAGAGTTGAAATGAGACAGATTTATGTCAGCAACATATTTGTGTCTCGTTCTATCTCTATCTTGAGTCTGAGTAGAGTCAGAGTACGCTCTAGTTTTGATTAGATAAAAATGAATTGAGCGGGAGACGAAGTACGCGACATCTTCCTATGAATAGTGGTGTACAACTGAGCGCCGAAACCCCGCGCCTTCGCGAATTTTATTTCGCAATGCGGGGACCGACATACAATTTAATACTGCACAAAAAATTCGCGCGAATTAAATCCGCACCGCACCGCGTCCAATTTGTAGCAAACTACAGAATTTTTTTCCGCGCGAATTTTAATTCGCAAGTGCGGGCAGCTTCATACATTTGCATATGTCACAGAATTGTGCGAAAAAATTCGCGCGAATATATTTCGCAGTGCGGCCTAGCTCTAAGGCCTAGGCCGCATTGCGAAATTTATTCGCGCGAAGTTTTCCGCAAAATTCTGTGACATATGGGAATGTATGAAGCTGCACGCACATGCGATTTAAAATTCGCGAGAAAAATATATTAAAATGCGGAATATAAACCGCGCGAATAATTTTCACAGTGCGGCCCCGCTCTAAAAGATACGAATTGCATTTCATTCAACTGACGCAATGGCCAATAATGATGACTAATCTATCGGATTAATTTATAATACCTATCTATGTGTAGGTAATCTGATTTCATTTTACGATTTTTCTAACAAAGACGATATAAGTAGGTATATTTGCCACAGAAAAGAAGTTGAATAGGCCACATAGTCCACTAAACATCTTTGTCTCACAAGAGTCTTTGGAGTGTGCAGTGGCGTAACTACACCGATGGGGGCCCGTGGCAAATTAATCAGATGGGGCCCCTTCTGCTCAGAAGGTCAACTAACGATAAAGTATATTCATTTTATTTTAAAACAAGCGGACACCCGCGACTTCGTTCGCGTGGATATTTTTTTTAAAATCCCGTAGGAATAATTTTGTTTTTCCTAAGCTCCTTTGAGCTCATATCATGGAAAAAAACTGTTAAAAGGTCACTGGCGGATGTTTAGGTAGATCAAAATGTAAAAATCTGCCAGTGAAAGTCCCATTAAAATCGATACAGCCTTTTAGAGATTAGTCGGTTATCTTTAAAGTATCTAATTTCTAACAAAAAAAGAATTTATGAAATCGGACCACGCGTTATTGAATAACAGCTAAATACATGTTTTGACTTTCATCCCCTCTCCCTAGGGAACTGTGCTGAATTTCGGGATAAAAAGTATCCTATATGTTACTCCGTAGTATGAACTTAAATCGTATCAAGTTTCGTTTCAATCCATTCAGTAGTTTTTGCGTGATGCGCGCACAAACATACAGACAAACAGATAAACAGACAAACAGACAAAAATTTCAAAAATAGCTGTTTTACGTTCTATTACTTATCCCTAACATCCACCAGTTATTATTTTGCAAAAATCTTCAATGTACAGATACGGCAAGTCTACGATTTTGTTATATGTATAGATAGATGTATAGATAGAAGATATAGAATATAGATAAATCATGTAAGTACGTAAAGAAGGTACATAAAATGCTATTAAAATTAGTTGTTTTTCTAGTAACTTTCAATTTAAGAGCATGGACGAACATTTTGCTTAGTTTATGAACATTTTGTTCTGAAACAAAAAATGTGATGCAATTTTCGTCTTATGGTGCTGCCACACTACACACACTACACCGTCCATACCGCCGCTCAGTTACAAAATATGTTAGTAAACATTATTGTTAGTTAACATTTTGTCACAAATGTTAGCAAAGTTCTAAATATTTCATGTTTATGAAACATTTTTAACAAATTTTTATTAAACACTAGCTTTTGCCCGCGGCTTCGCCCGCGTGAATTTCGATTTTGCACAAATCTAAGGGAATCTTGGATATCTGCTTTCCGTTTTCGCTCCCTTTTCCAACCTTTATACCTACTTTCAAGGAAGTTTGCTATAGCTGTACTACCTATAGCTGTAGATTTGGATTTCGGGTTTTTTAAAATCCCGCGGGAACTGTGGATTTTTCCAGGATAAAAAGTAGCCTATGTTTTAAGTCAGAGTCATAATCTATCTCCGTTCAAAAATTCAGTCAAATCAGTTCAGTAGTTGCGACGTTATAGAGTAACAAACATCCAAACATCCACACTTTCACATTTATAATATTAAGTAGTAGGATTTTGCAACAAGTATAATAGACTAGTCAATAAGTTCAAAAACGTGAAAAATAGAGATAAAGGTCCTAAAAATATGAGCGATAGCTCATTCGATTCGGAATCACCTCTAGAAAAATGTTTTGAAGAATTTTGGTGCAGGTAAAAAATTGCAATTGTTATTAACAAAATAAGATGAAAAAAAAATGATATTTCTTTTTATGTTAATAACTCAAAAAATATTTATATTATTTAAGCAATTTTGAAAAAAGCTCGTTAAAGAGGAGGAAATTTCCAATACAAAAGTCTCAACTTCCGAAACTCTATCTCCATTATTATATCCGTCAAATTATAGTATATTATAAAGTTATAGTTACTTTATAATAATTTGACGTTGAAAATAGGACTCCGCGCGGCGGTTACGGCATGCGCGCGCGAGCCTTCAGTAATGAAAATAATTTTTTTATAACATAAAATGTGATTTTAAAAATTTGAAAAAACTTTAGTATCTTCTTAACACTTGAAAACATCGAGCCCTGAAGAAAAAAAAGTTTAATCACCATTTTTCAATAAGTTATTCAATTGTAAACTAACAAATTTGTTCCCAATTTTCGTTGGCTTAAACAATGTGATGAAAGGTATAAAAAATTGACCTAAAAATTTTAAATTTCGTGGAGCCCTTCTGATATATATGTTACAGCCAAAGTAATTAATTAGCTTTTATTGATAATGGCTGGCAATTATAAATAATATCTAAATTGTCCAGATATTATTCATAATATCATGTCAAACCAGACATTATTCATAATAGCAGGTGAACGTTGGTCAAAATGATAAATACGGCCCGACTTGCTAGTTGCTTCCCCTCCCGCATCTCATTCCTTTGTGGCGTGGCGTGATCACCACGATCTCGTAATCTACACTACCCTATCCTAACCTAACCTAACCTAGCCTAAAATTCCTGATGTAGACTGTGCCAAAGCTGATGATAGAAACATTATAGGCATAGCTGTTGTAATTTCTCCGGAGACACGTCAGGAGATAAGTACCTCACGAAAATAAGTACCTATTATTAATGAACTAGTGGATGCCTGCCTAGATTTAGGTTTTTTAAAAATCCCGCAGGAACTCTTTGCTTTTCCTAAGCTCCTTTGAGCTCATACTGTTAAAAGTCGCGTATTAAAATAGAACTACAGTAATGAGTATTAATTTTTTAATAGCTCTTTCCCATCCTAAAGTTTTCCCAATGACAGTCCCATCAAAATCGGCCCAGCATTTCGAAGACAGACAAACACAAATTTAAATGCATCCCATGATAGTCCAGACGTTTAAAGGTTCCTGTGCAATCCAGATTCCAAGTTATATGGAATACTGACGATTGTGATGGCTGTAATTTCTGAACTACAAAACCGATGACCTTGAAATATATAAGGAATAATTTTTAAAGTATCTCCTTTCTAACAAAAAAAGAATAAATGTTATCGAACTACCCGTTAATAAATTACAGCTAAGTACACATTTTAACTTTTATCTCCTCTCCCAATGGAAACGGGCTGAATTTTGGGATGAAAAGTACACTATAAGTTACTCAGTAGTATTAACTTAAATCATTTCATTTCACAGACCACGTAGTTTTGTCTGCCCTGCCCCTAGAGTGTTTTTATAAAGCCGTAGGCGCGAAGGGAGAGCAGCCCCCGCCCGCCGTAGAAAATCGCAGGCACCCGTGCGAGCCGTAGCGGATTAGGCAGGTCACCGAAGGCGACCAGCAAGCTGAAGCTGCGGAGGTGAGCGTGGGTGCCTGGGCTTTGCTACGCAAGGGCGATGGGGCTGCACTTCCCGCAGCGCCGAAGCTGTTGCAGAAGTAACTATGTTTTTGGGTGGTATAAACTGTTTATTTGACGTTATATTTTGCAATATCTGGTGATCAGTTAAACATAAGTCCTTGTTTTGTTACTTTATCCAAGTCTTCCAAGATATTATATAAAATAGCTGAATATTATTTATAATAGCTAGATAATTTTAATAATTCTGTGTCAATTATTACTTTATCGAAATTGAGTTGATATTATTTATAATAGCTGGATAGTATACATAATATCCTTATTTATTACTTTAGCTGTAACATATTATATACTTCATAAGATCCTGTGATAAATTTTCGTAAAAGTTTATTAATTTGTTAATTATGATTTTTCAATAGTTATAAAAAATCATAATTAACAAATTAATAATGATAAATTGATGTAATTAATATATTAAATGTTAGGATACTCCGGTGCTCACGGCCCTCTCGGGTCGGGGGCCCCTTTCGGCTCGGGGCCCGTGGCATTTTGCCGAAATGCCACCCTGTAGTTACGCCACTGGGAGTGTGTCAGATTAGTGATCACCAAAAGCAAAACAAATCGTGGCAGACAAAATCAATGAAGTAGCGGTTCCTTGAAACGGATATTATTTGGCAGCCAATTTTTCTAGATCTCACTAAGCTACTAGTTTACATAGGTCGGGATTAACGCGGTAAGAAAAAAGCCTATGCTCTAACCAATATTTAGAAGAGACCCAATTTTGTATTTTTATAATGATTAGGTGTGAACTCAATGAGTAGTAACTAGGTACCTACTACACAAAAGATTTAAGTTTGCGTAAGATCCCAGAGCCAAAATGACCCGACACTTAGATATCCCGAAGATATTATAATATCGGACGTCAGCCTGAACAAGATTAGTAGGGGCTGTCAAACAAGAAAACATAGAAAAACAATTGTTTTTCTGGTGCTAGGTGAAGATGGAATCATAGCAACATGGAAGCAAGTGGATAGATAGTAGGGGCTCACAAACAAGAAAATAAGGCGCCAGGTGAAGATGGAATCACAGAAAAATCACTGGAAGCGAGTGAAAAGCCGGTTCTTCAGCAATTGTTCAATTCACGATGTAACGACCCAATATTCCATACTAAATAAATATTATTAAAAGTATATGGTTCGATAGTACAATTTTTTTTATTTGAATCTCATCAAAATGGGTTCAGTAATTAAGTATAAGGATGTACTCTCACATGGGATCATAAAAATATCAATTTTATAAACTTTGATTTTCGTGTCTTTAGCGCTGTTTTGTAGCCGTCCGCTAGGTGAGAGGGACCACAGCGGCCGCGGCTGCGAGCGTCAATAGTGACGAGTAGTCGAGCTCGCGTATAAACAAAGCTCTGCGGACCGCATTTGAGACTAACGAATTGTAATAGTGGAAACGAGCACATGCTCAGTGAATAATATAATTTACATTGGTGTGGAATAAGTACTGAAATGCTTATAGGGGCGATATACAAAATCTGTTAAAAGTGCTATACAAATCTTACGCTTTGGCGCTATTCATTGAAGGGAGCCCTAGCACATTAAAGTGTTTTGTGAACCTTTTTTGACATGGCGACTTGCGTTGATATATCAATGCTGGGGCGATACACTATCATTTTGTTGCTGATTAGAGAAGGGGAGCCTTGGTGTCTGAGATGCTTTGCGTACTCTTTTCCTTGAGATAGCGACAGACGATCAGATATATTAATCATATTTTATGTGTTAAACTAATTATACGCTTTGACGCTATTCATGAGAGGAAGACTAGCGCATAACTGCTGGTGCACCTCTCTGAACATGGCGACTTGCGTTCATATATCAATACTAGGGGCGATACACTATCGTTTGTTGCTGTACAGAGGAATGGAGCCCGGCGTCTGGAATGCCTTGTGAACCCTCTCTTTGAGATAGCGACAGACGATCACATATACTAATTCGAACTTGCTCTGATACATTTATTGGAGTTCGTCACCACTCCGTGGTGACAGCACTTCGTATTATTATTAACATATTTCGAACTATTTATTATAAGGATGAGTTAGACCTGTGGACCATTTGTCGCTGAGAAGCCTCGCTTGGCCTCTACGTCTGACATTCAGTTAGATGTTAGGTTGGGTTTCAGGCCGGAGACAAACGCTGCGTAGCCTCGCTCAGTCATAACTTCTGACATTCTGTTGGATGTTGGGTTGGGTTCCAGGCCGGCGAACACAGCGAGCCTTACTCTTTCATGACAAATGATAACTACATTTGCGAGTGGTCTGGTCGATGCACGTTCAAGGCGTTATATGCTTGGGACGTGAGTTGATAGGACTGCTTGAGGAAGTGGTTGGATGTTGTGTTGAGTTCTAAGGCCTGTGTAAATAGTTCTACTATTTTACCACAGTGAGTCTTGCACTTCCTTGACTGACAAATACCAATAATTACTGCAATGGATTCCGAGCCTCCTTAACTATGGACATAAAACTGATATACCTCAGTAAGCTTTGCCTCGAGCTTGCTTCCATGATAATAACAAACCTACATCAAACGTACCGCAGCGAACCTCGCTCTTCACTAACAACTTAACAAACATAGTGGAACTTAAACACTCTAAACAAAGGTCTTAAGTGGTGCACACCACTATAAAAAAGTCTTGTGGAGACAACCACGGTTAAAAAACAACTCTTTGGGATGATGCCTGGGTGTGAGGGGGGGGGGGGGGGGCCCAATGTTTGCTGGTATGTCTAGTACTTCATGCAACCACACTATAAAATATATAATGAACGAAATAATGATAATAAATTAATACTATAACTAACTCTGTATGCGATACTAGAGTACCACAAAAGGTAGGGGCTCATCGTTGTTGGCGTGACGGGAGCTAACAACCTTCATTCATATTTTTTATTGCTTAAAGTATGAATGATGCCTTCATGAACTTCTTTCTCTTTAGGGAAAGGAGTTAATCTTCATTCGAACTAAAAGTGTGTCATCCCACTATTGATTGTATGATCTCGAAATAACAAACAAAGTCATTATTAACCATAGCTTGATCGCTAACATATTTTATAATAAAACTAAGCAGGAACCGACACTTCAATACACGAACTAGATTAAATCGTCTAAGTCAATTGAACTCATTACTTCTGACGCTCTAAAAGTTCTTGGGTTGATACGGACACAACATTATAAAGGGTCCGCTATCGCTCACGTGCCACTTTAAAGAATTTATTTAAAAACTTAATCTTTAGAAAGATCTATAGGAATTTAAAGGGTATAGATTTTCATAAGGTCGTTAGTTCAGTTACAATATGGTGCCGTGACCAGGATGGTCACGTTTTAATAAGAAAGTAGTGACCAGGATGGTCGAACGGCTTAGTAAGGAAAATATAAAGTAGGCGAAAGCCTACAATATGTTGTCCGTGAAATGGAAAGAGTCTGAAGAAGTTTTGAGTTCACTTTGACTTGGACGTTTGTTGCAGAGGAGAGTGGTGCAAATGTTTTAGAGTGATTAAAATTGCCTAGCTGTCATATTGACGGGGGGTTGGGAATGAGTGATGCAAAACAAAATATATGTTAAAATGCGTGAAATTGACGTAATTTTCATAAAATTGACAAGAAGTTGTGGAAGGGTAATGCAGAGGAAAGTTATGTGTTAAAATGTGATAAATTAACTTAATTGCCACAATATTGCCAGAATTAGCGGAAAATTGATGCTGAACAAAGGATAAATGAATAAAATGTGTAGTTGAGAGTGCTTTCAGGTCTGGGGGTTGTTAAATTTGAAATGAAATAGATGTAATGGAGCGAAGGATTGCAGAGTTGTTTTAACATATCGCAATGAGTGTTGGGAGAGATATTAGATTAAAGATGATAGTATAAGGCATGATGTGAGAATGAGTTATTCGGCGACGTGTTTTGGTCGAATATTTGCGTGTATAGCTAAATCTTATTAACATTAGCCAGAGTTCGAGGGGTTGCGATTTTATTATGTACAATAAATAAAATTCAAATACTTTCCCTAGCGTAAATTCTCTTCAGCATACTTCATAGAATACATTCTATTTTGCATGCTTCATAGAATTTAGGGGGTTGAATGTAACGACCCAATATTCCATACTAAATAAATATTATTAAAAGTATATGGTTCGATAGTACAATTTTTTTTATTTGAATCTCATCAAAATGGGTTCAGTAATTAAGTATAAGGATGTACTCTCACATGGGATCATAAAAATATCAATTTTATAAACTTTGATTTTCGTGTCTTTAGCGCTGTTTTGTAGCCGTCCGCTAGGTGAGAGGGACCACAGCGGCCGCGGCTGCGAGCGTCAATAGTGACGAGTAGTCGAGCTCGCGTATAAACAAAGCTCTGCGGACCGCATTTGAGACTAACGAATTGTAATAGTGGAAACGAGCACATGCTCAGTGAATAATATAATTTACATTGGTGTGGAATAAGTACTGAAATGCTTATAGGGGCGATATACAAAATCTGTTAAAAGTGCTATACAAATCTTACGCTTTGGCGCTATTCATTGAAGGGAGCCCTAGCACATTAAAGTGTTTTGTGAACCTTTTTTGACATGGCGACTTGCGTTGATATATCAATGCTGGGGCGATACACTATCATTTTGTTGCTGATTAGAGAAGGGGAGCCTTGGTGTCTGAGATGCTTTGCGTACTCTTTTCCTTGAGATAGCGACAGACGATCAGATATATTAATCATATTTTATGTGTTAAACTAATTATACGCTTTGACGCTATTCATGAGAGGAAGACTAGCGCATAACTGCTGGTGCACCTCTCTGAACATGGCGACTTGCGTTCATATATCAATACTAGGGGCGATACACTATCGTTTGTTGCTGTACAGAGGAATGGAGCCCGGCGTCTGGAATGCCTTGTGAACCCTCTCTTTGAGATAGCGACAGACGATCACATATACTAATTCGAACTTGCTCTGATACATTTATTGGAGTTCGTCACCACTCCGTGGTGACAGCACTTCGTATTATTATTAACATATTTCGAACTATTTATTATAAGGATGAGTTAGACCTGTGGACCATTTGTCGCTGAGAAGCCTCGCTTGGCCTCTACGTCTGACATTCAGTTAGATGTTAGGTTGGGTTTCAGGCCGGAGACAAACGCTGCGTAGCCTCGCTCAGTCATAACTTCTGACATTCTGTTGGATGTTGGGTTGGGTTCCAGGCCGGCGAACACAGCGAGCCTTACTCTTTCATGACAAATGATAACTACATTTGCGAGTGGTCTGGTCGATGCACGTTCAAGGCGTTATATGCTTGGGACGTGAGTTGATAGGACTGCTTGAGGAAGTGGTTGGATGTTGTGTTGAGTTCTAAGGCCTGTGTAAATAGTTCTACTATTTTACCACAGTGAGTCTTGCACTTCCTTGACTGACAAATACCAATAATTACTGCAATGGATTCCGAGCCTCCTTAACTATGGACATAAAACTGATATACCTCAGTAAGCTTTGCCTCGAGCTTGCTTCCATGATAATAACAAACCTACATCAAACGTACCGCAGCGAACCTCGCTCTTCACTAACAACTTAACAAACATAGTGGAACTTAAACACTCTAAACAAAGGTCTTAAGTGGTGCACACCACTATAAAAAAGTCTTGTGGAGACAACCACGGTTAAAAAACAACTCTTTGGGATGATGCCTGGGTGTGAGGGGGGGGGGGGGGCCCAATGTTTGCTGGTATGTCTAGTACTTCATGCAACCACACTATAAAATATATAATGAACGAAATAATGATAATAAATTAATACTATAACTAACTCTGTATGCGATACTAGAGTACCACAAAAGGTAGGGGCTCATCGTTGTTGGCGTGACGGGAGCTAACAACCTTCATTCATATTTTTTATTGCTTAAAGTATGAATGATGCCTTCATGAACTTCTTTCTCTTTAGGGAAAGGAGTTAATCTTCATTCGAACTAAAAGTGTGTCATCCCACTATTGATTGTATGATCTCGAAATAACAAACAAAGTCATTATTAACCATAGCTTGATCGCTAACATATTTTATAATAAAACTAAGCAGGAACCGACACTTCAATACACGAACTAGATTAAATCGTCTAAGTCAATTGAACTCATTACTTCTGACGCTCTAAAAGTTCTTGGGTTGATACGGACACAACATTATAAAGGGTCCGCTATCGCTCACGTGCCACTTTAAAGAATTTATTTAAAAACTTAATCTTTAGAAAGATCTATAGGAATTTAAAGGGTATAGATTTTCATAAGGTCGTTAGTTCAGTTACAACGATCATTCACGACGGCATAACGTCAGAGACACAGGAGCGTGGGGTTTCTCTTCAAAAAGCCCGACAATATCTACCTAATTGCTGAAGAATTATAGACCCATCTCGCTGCTGAGCCATGTCTACAAGTTGTTCTCGAGTGTTACGAAACTGAATTGGTTAATCGGCCATGGGCAGGGTACATACTTCGAAAATAGTAGTTTATGAAACGGTTGCATAATAGAGGTTATTAAAACACGAGTGTTAGTTTAAAAAACGAGCCGCAGGCGAGTTTTTTAATAGTATTACACGAGTGTTTTAATAACTAATTATGTAGAGTTTCATACACTACTTTATCTAAGCTCATCAATAGGTATCTTACGTATAAAAGAAAAGACTAAGAAATTAACAAAATTATTTATTATAATAAGTACCTATTCATGTTTTGGATATTGCAATTTATAAATGTACTCAATTCTTCAGGGGAGAACGTTTTTGCATTTTTTCCCTTAAAGCCCTGCGATTTTCTTTTTAAAACAGCAATCAGTCTTGTGTATTTAATAATATCGATTTGGTTGTAGATACTCAATATACTTTTGAGCATTGAGTATTTAGCCCATAAGGACAAAGACTTAAATTTATTTGATAATTCTTGGAAATATGCTAGCATTACATTTTCTGAAAATGAAGTGGTTTTTTTCAAAATTTTCCAACTCATAAAATCTTGGTAACATTTATCGTAAATTTTCTTTGATTTTGCTGGCAAAAGATTATTTGTCATTCCCGATGCTATTTCCAGAATGTCTGGTGGAGTTAAATTCTCTTCAGTATCACTGCTAGACATTTTTCCGCGCAACAAAAATCACTTGCAAAATTTTGAGTTACAAAAACTGAATAGTAAATAAATAATAAATTAAAAATTTAAATAATAGGCGCCAAAATTCAATTGTCAATTTCGAATGTGCGGTGCGTGCAGTGCGTCTATGGTCAATTATGGTAGCACTACACTCTGTCCTCTGGCCGCATCTTGCTACCGCCACACTTTCGCAGTAGTAGTAATAGGGTAACTTTGATAGCGGGATAATCATTGTAAGTAACAAAATTAAACTAACTAACTATTGTAAACTAACTATTGTACCTATTTCTTTTAAAATGTTTCTTTTGTTTAATTTATGTTTTTTTGGTGTACAATAAAGTATTAAATAATAATAATAATAATAAACACCCGGCATGGCTCAAAAATACCAGAACCCAGTGCCTGTACTATAATGTAGAAAAAATTATTTTTTAACATTGTTTTGCAATAATTTCCTAGCAAAGTAGTGTTATAATGAACTTTTTTAATTTTTTTTTAAATATTATAGATGTATGTGAATAAAGTAGTCCAATATATGACACATTTTGATTTCATATTCGGAATTTTATGATATGAGAGTAGATAAACCTATATATATACGTTGGGGTCCAAGGTGCTGGGAAGGCGTGAATGTTGGCAGATTCCCCCACCAAGAGGACCAACGACATCTGATGAGTCGCAGGGAGATGCTGGATACAAGCGGCAAATGACTGCAGCGTGTGGAAGTCCCTATGTCCAGCATTGGACGTCTATCGATGCACGACGATCTTTATGTACGACTTGTTTTACTGAGATAGGTAAGATATAAATAGTAGGTATTGTGTGCCAAAATACCAGTTTAAGAGCGAATCAGAATTTTCTAAAAAAAATAAGGAAGATTCCAACCGTTCTTACATTGTATACTCTTTGAAAAAGTCCGCGAATCATATTTGCGAGATGATGTCACACACGAAGCCGAACAATAAAAAACTTCTACGTGTGCCATGACTATAACGTACATAGGTATTTAACATTCAATGCTACTCAGCTACCGACGTCTCTATGACTCTGTAAATATCTAGGTAACTAGGTCTAAGTATAATGTTTTAATGATAATAATGTCCTTCTCCTTAGATCGCCTGTCATCTTCAATTGGAAAAATTTCTCTTCGTTCTTCACCATTCTTTATATTTTGCAAAAAAAGTCTGATTATCTAGATGTCTTGTAGAAGAATAACTCCTTGAGAATATGTATCTTCTACACCATCAAAAAAAAAATTACTTGGCAGTGACTAACGATTCTAGACGCTACAGTCTTAGCAGCAGTCTTCTAAGACTGCAACTAATCGTGATCGTCGCTTGACAATTCGTCTCCACTCCTCCCTGTCGGGCAATGGCTAACTTTCTCATCTAGGCATTTATCTGTTCGTCTCATGGACAATTTGCCGTTTGGCTTTGAAATTCCTATGAACCATTCTAGTTCCATGTAGGTATACACTCTCCGAGTTAAAGTATCGATGACTCTAGTGGAGGATAGACGTTGCTTAATGGGCATATTCCAGGACACTCCCAATAAATATACTTATCTATAATCTAGCATCAAAGTTCAAAAGTGTCTTCGCTCTTCGTCTCACTCTTTCGCAGAAGCCACAACTTCATGGTATAAAGAAATATAGAAATACCAGTGCTGTACCTACACGCAAATACCTAACCGTCTCATTAATTTCTCCATGATTCCTGTAGTTGATACATAGCGGATCATTTTTTGCTTGACTTGTTCATGCATCTGCTGTATGTAAAAATCGTTTTCGCCATCACCCAACAGACGTCCACAACCATCTTGTTGGGATTTCCACTTGTTTTGCGCCGCTTGTATCCTGCGACTCCCAGCGACTAGTTTGATGTTTTCTGTCCACCTAGAAGAGGATCGGTCAACATTGGGCTTTCTAGTGATGTGAGATCATCGCAGTGGCGTAACTACCTATACCTATCGCTTGAGCACGGGCCTCAAATTATCGGATGGGGTCTCACCTCCCCAATTTATAGAAGCTTAAACAACATCAAACCTGTAACAGGAAGATATTTTGGATTTTTTTTTGGAGGGCACTCTATAATCGATAGGTAGGTACTATTATAGGTAGCTAAATCTGCATTTTTTTTTCATTTTTGTCTGTCTGTCTTTTTATTCCGAAATTCAGCACGTTTCTTGGGAGAGGGGATGAAATTGAAAATCTGTTATGTTAGGATGCTCCTGTGCTCACGGCCCTCTTGGGCTGGGGGCCCCTTCCGGCTAGAGGCCCGTGGCATTTTGCCGAAATACCAACCTATAGTTACGCCACTGCTGAGAGGTCGCCATTCCGGCCAGCACCTTGGGACCCTAACTAGATATATCCCTTCTTTGAAATGTTCTGCCCATTTGCCGCTTCAGCTTTTCAACTCGTTGATATGTATATAGTATTATGCATAATACATAAGTATGTGAAGAAAATATAGTGCGCTCTCTTTCTCTGTTTAGGTAGGCTACTAAAATTTCAAAAAATTGTATGGAACTATTTTTCTCAGCAAACAACACATTTATAAAACTCTCCACTTCCAGTAGCACCACCGATGATTTAAAAACGACGGAACATTGAAGCACTTGACTTTTTCTATTGTCCAATAGTTGCGCAGTCATTGTTGTTCGAAGTATTCGAGACCAGTAGCGGCTGGCATTGTTCGCATTCTTTGTCTAACGCCACAGTCACAAGCTATTTAGACATTCACTATTGTTGTAATTGTTTTCAAATGCGCTAGAATTGTTTTTTTTTAGATCTTTATTACTTACCTCTTTTTCAATGCGTCATTGGATAACGTTAATGTGGTTAATATTTATTTAACGGCTGTTTTGTTTTTCGTCTGTAGCGTAACTTTTTACTGAGAGACTATTTGCATAGATATTCAGCGCGGTCCCATATCAATTTGGTGAAGATCTTCGGAGATACAAGATGGAAATTAAATAAGCAGTGTTTGTAGTTCTCACATAGATATTATTATAATATTTACCTACCTATAACCATTACCAGTCCGTTGTATAACTAGCAATTGTCCGCCCAACTAAAAATACAAGTATCAAATTTATGCGGACGAAGATAGATTTCATACTTGTATTTCTATTTGGATTTTTCAACAAAGTCATCCTTCCTCTTAATACCTGTTTTTACGCTAACTTGCGTCAGGTCAATAGTTGCTCGTCGGCTCCCTTTTAACATAACTTCAAAAAAATAAAACATTTTAAGCCACCCCCTGCCCTGCCATAACCATAACAAGAAATAGCCAGGACTAGGGCACCTAGGTGCTGTGGCTGTGGTATTTAATTGACGATTCAAAAGTACCTACTTGTAAAATTTTATTTGAATAAAAAACTTTTCTCTTCTATTCTATTCTATTCTATTCTCTAGTCTCTAAATTCATTATTCTATTCTCTAAATCCATACCAAGGGCCTTCGCCAATCGCCATGCTACACCAGGGTTGATGATCGCAGCACCGGTTTCTCTGTTGCCCAACAGTGACCTGTAACTAATGGCCTGCCTACTCCACATGAAATAGGTTTTGGCTTTTGTTTAATCTTATGGCCTACCTACTTACTCTACAACCTACAAAAAATAAGTTTGAGATCTTTTAAGTATATCGTAATATATCGATAATAATCTGTCTCCTTTTATCAGATGAATACTTGGTTGTTCCTACATTATTATTTCACTTTTATCTCAATATTCTTGCCTTCTGTAATTTACTTGGTAATTACCGAACGCAATAATTCTCTTTATCTTCGGAGATAATGGTGTGTTTTCAACCATTTTATCGCTTAATGAGTCAACGACTACTAAATTCCTCTTAGAATCGAGATACATAATATTAGATATATCTACCTACTAAGTTTAATCAGGCATTCTGATCTATTGAAATTAAGTACATCTTCTATACTTACATATAATAAAATCGTAGACTTGCCGTATCTGTACATTAAAGATTTTTGCAAAATAATAACTGGGGGATGTTAGAGATAAGTAATAGAACGTAAAAAAGCTATTTTTGAAATTTTTGTCTGTTTGTCTGTTTGTCTGTATGTTTGTGCGCGCATCACGCAAAAACTACTGAATGGATTGAAATGAAACTTGGCATGGTTTAAGTTCATACTACGAAGTAACATACCTATAAGATACTTTTTATCCCGAAATTCAGCACGGTTCCCTTGGGAGAGGGGATGAAAGGCAAAATGTGTACTTAGCTGTAATTCATTAACGCGTGGTCCGATTTCATTCACTCTTTTTTTGTTAGAAAGGAAATAAGATTACTGGCTAATCTCTCAAAGGCTGGATCGATTTTGATGGGACTTTCACTGGCGGATGTTTACATTTTGATTTATCTAAACATCCGCTAGTGAACTTTTAACAGTTTTTAGCAAGGTATGAGCTCAAAGGAGCTTAGGAAAGACAAAATTATTTCCACGGGATGTTTAAATAAAAGCCAATATCCACGCGTACGAAGTCGCGGGTTTCCGCTTGTTTATATTAAATATCCCACTTCATCATAGCGAAAACTTATTAAACCAAAAAAGATTTCCTATAAAGGTAGGTAAAGCTGAGATTCCAATAGCAGCAAGCAAGTTTACATCATAATTATGACGTCGTATGGTATGTGTAAGTAAGTGGTGTTGATTTTATATCGCTGCTGCACTAGCCGTAGGCAGGTTGGTAGTGAAATGTGCCTCGTCATTATCTACCACTCCTTGTCCACTAAGTAAACTGCGGGTGGCCGAATGTTATGTGTTGAAGGATGTAGCTATAAGTTATAAGTAGGTATACTTACTTCTGTATTCCTCTTGCGCTATCTAACTCCCTAACAACCCTTTGTGGATCTGGCCTTTTCTGCAATTTTCCTCCATTATGGTTCTGTATTTTACTTCCTTCTTCCGCCTAACTTTCAAATTCTCCGTAGATCTTCTTCCGCTGCATCATTTTTCTGGATCTTAATTTTATCCTTTTATAGGTATACCTATTATAGTTACCTATCTACCTATCTATTTCGTAATCACTGTAACCAATCTTCTTTTCGGCATCCACTCTTTGTATCCTCTAACCATAGCAGACGTTTCTGGTCCGGCAGCCGACGATCAAATTTTTAGTGAAGCTGAATTTTCGTGAGAGACGACGAATATTTTTATCTATAAAAATTCTCGATGGAGGTAGCTACTCGAATGCGCAGGTGTTAAGGTCGTGTTACAAAAAATCAGCTGGTTATTAATAATATTCTACAGCGTCCTCCACTCCGAATATTTCCAAATAATTAGGTTGTAAAAATTATTAAAAACTATTAATAACTAGCTGATTTTTTGTATACAGCTTAGTAAATACTTGTATAATGAAATGGCAACATAGTCCTACTTATGTGTTATATAGACTTAAACTTTAGTGGAACGATTTCCCACCCGAGCGAATCGAAATGTTTAACATC
The DNA here is from genome assembly GCA_920104075.1 of Melanargia galathea. Lineage (NCBI taxonomy): Eukaryota > Metazoa > Arthropoda > Insecta > Lepidoptera > Nymphalidae > Melanargia > Melanargia galathea. Next base: position 8,025,444 of record OV049864.1, read on the forward strand.
TGCGCACTCGAGTAGCTACCTCCATCGAGAATTTTATTTATTTATTTTTTGATGAATTTTCATAAAAACGTGGTCGTCTCGTTGAAACGAACCTACTCACGAAGATTTAACTTGTTATTAATCACTAAAAAATTTGTTTCTCGGCTGCCTGACTATTCCATTTACAATGTGTCTCAAATGACAATATCGTTTCCGCATTATAACAAGTTGATCTAATCTAACTTGAAGTTAATCCGATCGTTATATTTTGTTCCGATTTTTTGTAATTCAATGACAGCTCTTGACGTCTCAGATGGAACCGCCGATGAAAGCGAGCTGCTAACTTGGAACCGTTTAAATAATTTATACTCCCCAATATACGGTTTCCTATTATTACTAATATTACCTTGTTACCAATAGTAGATACGTCGTCAATATTACCTTGTTATCCAATGATTTCCGGAAGCGGTAAATAGGTAGGTGACGTAACTACCTTGCTTGACTGGAAGTCTCCTGAAGGCCTACTCCGTATCACTTGAGTGGCTGCGTGATTTAATTGTACCTACACTACGGAATGTAGGTATGCAACAACTAACGCAATTAACTTTTAATTTATTATTGGCTAATTTCAGGGACCAACCGAGATGTTAAGATCAGGAGCAGTAAATCTCGGTGATGGACACCGATAGAGATGCATGCCGGTTGGTACAAGTCACGGCAAATAAGTCGAGCGGTGACCTTCAATGCGCAGAAGTCGAAAATGAGATATCTCGGGGTGTGAGAGGGTCGCAGGAAGGGCGCAGGGATCGTTCGTAAGCACTGATTAGCTCTCGCGGATCCCTCGTAAGCGCTGATTGGCTCTCCAATCGTATTGTGTCCCGCTCACGACGCTGCGCGCACTTGAAGGTCACCGTTCGACTTACGTGCCGGTTGGTAATGATGGTATGACCATAGTAACGCAGTTATGACACTTTTCGACGTGTAAGTAGACCTACTTAATTCTAAATTACGTAGCGATACTGAGATTCGAAATAGAGAGAGTATGAGAGGAATAGAATAAAAAAGTTTTTTATTCAAAAAAGTACTACAAAGGGCATGAATCATCAAGTAAATCTACCACTAGTATGTAGTGCCGTTTCGACAAATAAGTAAAGTATAACTTGCCGAATAAAACGCAGATTTTATTCGACAAGTTATATACCTACCTATCCTTATCAGTTATCACCTTTCAAAGTGCAAAATACCGTAATTATTCGAAAAAACTTTACCTACGCTATTTCTCGGTACACCTGTATTTGATATCTAGGGTAATTCCGGGGGAGATGGCCTTACGGGAGAGATGGCCAATAGAAAAAAGTCGAAGTAATTATTCATAGATGGCACCTACTATAATTTATTTCGATTCGTTTCGGCACGGGCAACAAGCCGGCACGGGATTTTTTTGCGAAAAAGTTATGGAAAGGTGAGTAATTTGACTTTGTTTTTTAATAACACGTTTGATTTAAACTAAGGGGTTGACATATTAAGTGGTCACAAAAAAGTTTTGAAAGTTTTGTCCGTTTTTGTGATTTCTTTGTAAAGTAAATAACTTTCTCGTCGTTCTAACCTAAAAATTAACTACAAAATTGAGAAGTTGCTTTTATTAAGTACTGTGGCCATCTCACCCGGACAATCGGGAAAGATGGCCAAATTATTAACGGGAGAGATAGCCATAAAATTAAATGTCCTAATTTAAATCTATTTTTAAAATTCAATTTTTTCTATAGATGCCTAACCAATACGTACGGAAGGCGGCTATTAGACGAGGTGCCTGGAGCGAAGAAGATAAAATGCTGTGTCAGAAGTACCTACACAGAGGAGGGATGACGGTTTATAGGGCCTCTTTTATCTACCATATTCCAAAAAAAACACTAGAAAGAAGGTTAAAACAAAACAACTACACAAAGGGACCTATGAACTATCACCAACCTTTGGTGCAGACAACGAAAAAAGACTGAGCAAGCATATAAGAGATATGCAGTCGAGAGGCTTTCCATTGACTATCGATGATTTGAGAAGAATTTCAAGTCAATTTTGAGTCTCAGAATCAGGCCCAAGTACATCCCTTCAAACGGTAGACCAACCAACACCGACTAGATTACTGGACGAAGTATCTCCACTGCCTGAACTAAACGAGGTTCGGAAACGAGCCAAATAAGTAAGCATCATTTTGACATCTGAAGATCATATTGAAAAACGAAAATCGAAAGAAAATGAAAAAGAAAAAAAGGAAGAAAGTCAAAAAAACCAAAAATGATAAAAACGGATACTACTTATGACTTATAGACCTAAGAAAAAATACTGTTAAGAAACGAAAGGCAATTCGTAGGTTGTCTGATAGCAGTTGCGAAGAAATTCCCATCGTTTTCAATGATACCTCTGAAAGTGAATCTGAAGATAGAGAGAAAGATAACTGCTGAGATTGTGGTGATAATTATTACAGGACACAATTAGTTGAAGATTGGATACAATACAATATTTGCATGTTTTGGGTGCATGAAAACTGCACCGAGTTTGAGGACATGTGTTCTTACTGCGGTAATAAGAAAAAAAAAGGAGTTAAAAGATTTCAAGGGCAAAGGGAAAGGCAAGAAGAGTATTGGCCATCTCCCCCCGATTACTATGGCCATCACCCCCGGACACTCTGGGAGAGATGGCCAGTCCTAGTTTTTTTTTTAAGTTTAAAATTACATTGTTTGCGTTCTTTAAAGTAATTTATCGTTAATGTTTGATAAGATTAATAAAGAAAGTTTACGTTTTATATTAATTCAATGTTTTATTCATCATAATTCCTTCACTATAGAGTTTTAAAGTTACTAGGGCCATCTCCCCCGGTTTTACCCTATTATATCTACTAAACGTGTGCAAAATATACGGTTTTAAACTTTTTACATGACTGTGCTATAAAATTAAACATGCGAAGAATAACATTAGGTAAATAGAACTGTTAAAATGTTACTCAATAATGACCATCAAATGTTTAACATCACAATTTTATTACATAGTAGCAGGATTAAACTAGTGATGTTAGTCAAATGAAGAATCATCGGAAATTACTATTAAGTAAATAAACAACATCAATAACGCATGAATAAAAACCAAATACTTTTTATCTGCAAACTTTTAAAGAATAATTTGTAGCAAGAATTTTGTCGGCATTCCCTCTACTTAATCAATGCGCGCTACCGACTACCGACTACCGAACAGTAGGGCATTGCGTTAATCCAGAAAATCCCATCACGAACTACCGGAAGTGCAAGTAAGTTATCTTTCTATATGTATAGAAAGATAACTTGACTTGCACTTCCTATAATAAAATCGTAGATTGCCGTATCTGTATTTAAGTCTTTTAAATCAAAAGTTATTAAATTTTTACTGACCCCTATAGTAAGCATCTGACAATGGGTCAATATCGTGATATCTTATTGGCAAATAATGTGATAAGTAATGCTATTCTGACATGTAATCATCATACCATAGCATAAAACTCAGCCAGGTCACAATTTTCACCCAAGAATTGCGGTGAAGTGCAACCCATGCAGTCCTGGAGCAATCCATGTATTTCTACCCAAATATCACCAATATATGCGGATAACTACATCTTAAGAATAGTGTACCCCGATTATCTCACACATTCTGCTTTTAGTAAAGCAAGAACGCCATTGTTTCTGCTTGATGATGCCTCTGGATCATTATTAACTGAAATTGTTCGCTACGCTCTTTCATATATTGATGATGCAGCGCACTGGAGTTCAAACATATGCGACGCATCAACAAATAGGCGAGGTGCCTAATATTGGACTCAGTCAGGCGAAGCATATCCTTATTATGTACTAGATGATGCCCACGGCTTCGCCCGTGTGTATTTAGCCTATCTATAGTAAGTAGTAACCCGTCCACAAAACGGAAAAATTCCGTGGGATCCTTACGATTTCGGAATGCAATTCCTTACAGCATCAGGGTTGAGGAGTTGGACATGTACCTACTCGAGGTCATTCAACAATAAAGTCTTTAATTGGTATCCCCAATATCAATTTAAATAACCGACAGTGCCTCAATCCCATTAGTTTTGGGGATCAGATCCCCTACAGCATCAGGATTGAGGAGTTGGAATCCAAATTTTTTGTAGGACAGTGTTGAAATGTTTCTCTATCGATTAAAAAAAATTACGCAAATCGGTTCAGAAATCTCGGAGATATCGGTGTACATAGGTAGAAAAACACAACTCCTCCTTTTTTGAAAGTCGGTTAAAAAAGTAGCCTATGTTACTCCCTGGTTAATTCTCTACTTGTATGTGAAAGTCCCGACAAAATCGGTTCAGCCGTTCCAAAGATTAGCCCGTTCAAACAGACAGACAGACAGACAGACAGACAGACAGACAGGCAGACAGACAGACAAAAATTTTAAAAACGTGTGATTCAGTTATAGTATCGTTCAAATAACCATATGAGCTTAATATGAAGTAGTTATTTCAATATTACAGACAGACACTTCAATTTTATTTATTAACTAGACTAGATGATGCCCACGGCTTCGCCCGTGTGGATTTAGGTTTTTAAAAATCCCGTGGGAACTTTTGATTTTCCAGAACAAAAAGTAGCTTATCTGTAGAAACCTGTCCCCAAAACGGAAAAATCCCGTGGGATCCTCACGATTTCGGAATACAATTCCTTACAGCATCAGGGTTGAGGAGTTGGATATGTACCTACTCGAGTTCATTCAACGATAAAGTCTTTAATTGGTACCCCCAATATCAATTTAAATAACCGAAAGTTTCTAAAACCCATTAGTTTTGGGGATTAGGTCCCCTACAGCATCAGGATTGAGGAGTTGGAATCCAAATTAATATATATATAGCTGCTCGTGCTGATTCATTGACTGACTCACTGATTGATCACCCCTCCTGTAAAATTTTGTATGAAAAATTTTTTTTTCACTAATGGTTTCGTATAGAGGACAAAAATTCATTCGGAACAAAAATATGGAGAGAGCTGATGATTGAGGATTTCAGAGACGAGCGAATGGCACGCTTAAGGTATTGAAGATAGGTGGGGGGTGCTCGAACAAATGTCACTCGAAACGTCATCCAATTGGCAGTGAGCTGAAAAAAAATTCAAAATGGCGAAAAAAAGATGGTCGCCATACAAATTTCGTCGGTCTCCATCTCGGAGGGTATAAAAGATGGAAGAGTGGTTTCTTCGCAAAAGATGATGAGAATCCAAAGGTCTACTTGATGAATTGAAAAAAAATTCAAAATGGCGGAATTTATTTTTCCATAGAAAATGTATGGCGAATATTGAAGAGACTACAAGTTGTAAACTATGCAAGGCTTTGATGCGGTTCTTTGGAGAACTCTCAAAGAAAAATATGGGAAGACATGATGATTGAGGGTTTGGAAGATGGATGAGGAACCCGGTCAGGGTATTGTAGATAGATGGGGGCTGCTCAAACAAAAATTACTCAAAACCTCATCCAATTGGCACTGAGCTGAAAAAAACAAAATGGCGGATTCAAGATGGCGGCTATACAAATTTCGTCGGTGTCTATCTCACCAAGCATAAAAGATGGAAAAGTGGTTTATGGGAAAAAGATGATCAAGACCTAAAGATCTACTTGATGAACAGAAAAAAAATCAAGATGGCGGAATTTATTGTTTCACACAAAAAAGTTTTTTTCACTGACGGTTTCGTATAGAAGACAAAAATTTATGCGGAGGAAAAATATGGAGAGAGCTGATGATTGAAGATTTTGGACACAGGTGAGGAGCACGCTTAGAGTATTAAAGATGGGTGGTGCCCAATCAAAAATTACTCGAAACTTCATACAATTGGCAGTGATCTAAAAAAAAAAGGACCAAAATGGCGGATTCAAGATGGCGGCCGTAAAAATTTCGTCGGTGTCCATCTCGAAGGGTATAAAAGATGGAAGAGTGGTTTCTTCACAAAAGATGATCAGGATCGGAAGGTCTACTCGATGAATAGAACAAAAATTCAAAATGGCGGAATTTATTTTTCCATAGAAAATGTATGGCGAATATTGAAGAGACTACAAGTTGTAAACTATGCAAGGCTTTGATGCGGTTCTTTGGAGAACTCTCAAAGAAAAATATGGGAAGACATGATGATTGAGGGTTTGGAAGATGGATGAGGAACCCGGTCAGGGTATTGTAGATAGACGGGGGCTGCTCAAACAAAAAATACTCAGAACCTCATCCAATTGGCAATGAGCGAAAAAAAACCCAAATTGTCGGATTCAAGATGGCGGCTATACAAATTTCGTCGGTGTCTATCGCACCAAGTATAAAAGATGGAAGAGTCGTTTCTTGGAAAAAGATGATCAAGACCTAAAAATCTACTTGATGAACAGAAAAAATCAAGAAGGCGGAATTTATTTTTTTCACACAAAATCTTTTCCACTGATGGTTTCGTATAGCAGACAAAATTCCATGCGGAGGAAAAATATGGAAAAAGCTGATGATTGAAGATTTTGGAGACGTATGAGGAGCACGGTCAGAGTATTAAAGATAGGTGGGAGGTACTCAAACAAAAATTACTTGAAACCTCATCTAATTGTCAGTGAGTGAGAGAGTCAGTTGAAAAAAAGGCCAAAATGGCGGATTAAAGACGGGGGCCATACAAATTTCGTTGGTGTCTCCAGTTCCTTTTCAAAATTTGTTTTTATGGAAAAAGCTCTCATTCTGACAAATGATTCGGAGAAAAATATGGAGAGTGATAATTATCGAGGGTTAGGAATATGGGAGAGATAGGTGGAGGCTGCTCTCACCAAAATACCCGAAAGCGAAACCTCGCGGTCCGCTTTAGCGGGCCGCGCACCCACGCGCCATACTAGTTAATATATATATAGCTGTTCGTTCTGATTCACTGACTCATTCATCGCCCCTCCTGTAAAATTTTGTATGAAAATTTTTTTTTTCACTAATGGTTTCGTATAGAGGACAAAAATTGAAGTAGAACAAAAATATGGAGAGAGCTGATGATTGAGGATTTCGGAGACGGGTGAAGAGCACGCTTAAGGTATTGAAGATAGGTGGGGGGTGCTCGAGCAAATGTCACTCGAAACGTCATCCAATTGGCAGTCAGCTGAAAAAAAATTCAAAATGGCGAAAAAAAGATGGCTGCCATACAAATTTCGTCGGTCTCCATCTCGGAGGGTATAAAAGATGGAAGAGTGGTTTCTTTGCAAAAGATGATGAGAATCCAAAGGTCTACTTGATGAATTGAAAAAAAATTCAAAATGGCGGAATTTATTTTTCCATAGAAAATGTATGGCGAATATTGAAGAGACTACAAGTTGTGAACTATGCAAGGCTTTAATGCGGTTTTTTGGAGAACTCTCAAAGAAAAATATCGGAAGACATGATGATTGAGGGTTTGGAAGTTGGTTGAGGAGCCCGGGCAGGGTATTGAAGATAGGTAGGAGGTGCTCAAACAAAAATTACTCGAAACATCATCCAATTGGCAGTGAGCTGAAAAAAAGTTCAAAATGGCGGATTCAAGATGGCGGCCATACAAACATCGGTGTCTATCTCACCAAGTATAAAAGATGGAAGAGTAGTTTTGGCCAAAAGATGATTAAGACCTTAAGTTCTACTTGATGAGCAGAATGATTCGAAGAAAAAATATGGAGAGTGATAATGATCGAGGATTAGGAATAGGGGAGAGATAAAGGATATGGAGGCTGCTCAAACCAAAATACCCGAAAGCGAAACCTCGCGGTCCGCTTGCGGGCCGCGCACCCACGCGCCCTACTAGTTAATATATATATAGCTGCTCGTGCTGATTCATTGACTGACTCACTGATTGATCACTCCTCCTGTAAAATTTTGTATGAAAAATTTTTTTTTCACTAATGGTTTCATATAGAGGACAAAAATTCATTCGGAACAAAAATATGGAGAGAGCTGATGATTGAGGATTTCAGAGACGAGCGAATGGCACGCTTAAGGTATTGAAGATAGGTGGGGGGTGCTCGAACAAATGTCACTCGAAACGTCATCCAATTAGCAGTGAGCTGAAAAAAAATTCAAAATGGCGAAAAAAAGATGGCCGCCATACAAATTTCGTCGGTCTCCATCTCGGAGGGTATAAAAGATGGAAGAGTGGTTTCTTCGCAAAAGATGATGAGGATCCAAAGGTCTACTTGATGAATTGAAAAAAAATTCAAAATGGCGGAATTTATTTTTCCATAGAAAATGTATGGCGAATATTGAAGAGACTACAAGTTGTAAACTATGCAAGGCTTTGATGCGGTTCTTTGGAGAACTCTCAAAGAAAAATATGGGAAGACTTGATGATTGAGGGTTTGGAAGATGGATGAGGAGCCCGGGCAGGGTATTGTAGATAGATGGGGGCTGCTCAAACAAAAATTACTCAAAACCTCATCCAATTGGCACTGAGCTGAAAAAAAAAACAAAATGGCGGATTCAAGATGGCGGCTATACAAATTTCGTCGGTGTCTATCTCACCAAGCATAAAAGATGGAAAAGTGGTTTATGGGAAAAAGATGATCAAGACCTAAAGATCTACTTGATGAACAGAAAAAAAAATCAAGATGGCGGAATTTATTGTTTCACACAAAAAAGTTTTTTTCACTGACGGTTTCGTATAGAAGACAAAAATTTATGCGGAGGAAAAATATGGAGAGAGCTGATGATTGAAGATTTTGGACACAGGTGAGGAGCACGCTCAGAGTATTAAAGATGGGTGGGAGGTGCTCAATCAAAAATTACTCGAAACTTCATACAATTGGCAGTGATCTAAAAAAAAGGACCAACATGGCGGATTCAAGATGGCGGCCATAAAAATTTCGTCGGTGTCCATCTCGGAGGGTATAAAAGATGGAAGAGTGGTTTCTTCACAAAAGATGATCAGGATCGGAAGGTCTACTCGATGAATAGAACAAAAATTCAAAATGGCGGAATTTATTTTTCCATAGAAAATGTATGGCGAATATTGAAGAGACTACAAGTTGTGAACTATACAAGGCTTTGATGCGATTCTTTGGAGAAATCTCAAAGAAAAATATGGGAAGACAATACGATGGTTGAGGGTTTGGAAGATGGTTGATGAGCCCGTGCAGGGTATTGTAGATAGACGGGGGCTGCTCAAACAAAAAATACTCAGAACCTCATCCAATTGGCAATGAGCGAAAAAAACCCAAATTGTCGGATTCAAGATGGCGGCTATACAAATTTCGTCGGTGTCTATCGCACCAAGTATAAAAGATGGAAGAGTCGTTTCTTGGAAAAAGATGATCAAGACCTAAAAATCTACTTGATGAACAGAAAAAATCAAGAAGGCGGAATTTATTTTTTTCACACAAAATCTTTTCCACTGATGGTTTCGTATAGAAGACAAAATTCCATGCGGAGGAAAAATATGGAAAAAGCTGATGATTGAAGATTTTGGAGACGTATGAGGAGCACGGTCAGAGTATTAAAGATAGGTGGGAGGTGCTCAAACAAAAATTACTTGAAACCTCATCTAATTGTCAGTGAGTGAGAGAGTCAGCTGAAAAAAAGGCCAAAATGGCGGATTAAAGACGGGGGCCATACAAATTTCGTCGGTGTCTCCAGTTCCTTTTCAAAATTTGTTTTTATGGAAAAACTCTCATTCTGACAAATGATTCGGAGAAAAATATGGAGAGTGATAATTATCGAGGGTTAGGAATATGGGAGAGATAGGTGGAGGCTGCTCTCACCAAAATACCCGAAAGCGAAACCTCGCGGTCCGCTTTAGCGGGCCGCGCACCCACGCGCCATACTAGTTATATATATAAAGCTACTTGAAGTTACGTACTGATCACCTCTCCTGAACAATTTTGTATGGGACTTTTTCACCATATTTTCCGTGTGTGTAAAATTCAAAAATTTAAGGTCTACAAAATTATAGAGAGAGCTGGACGTGGAAAACTGACTAGGGTGCCCTAAGGGATCTCGAAAACTATCAATCGGAAAGGTACCGTCCCGAAACAAAAATTGTTCAAAACCTTGGGCAATTGGGTGAACCGGTGAAAAAAATATGGCCACCATACAAAAAAAATTTCGTCTCCATACAAAAAATTTCCTAATTTTCAAGAGGCTCTCCAGAACAATTTTGTATGGAACTTTTTTCCCTTCACTACTTATGAGGGTAGAACTTATGGGTCTTCCTTCAGAAAATTATGAAACGTCATGAATGTGGAAAATTTACCAGAGTACCTCATGGGTCCTTCAAAACTACCAGTCGTACAGACATGGTCCCAAACAAATGTTATTAAAGACCTCGGGCCATTAGGTGAACCGGTAAATAAAAGATGGCCGCCGAACAAAAAAAAATTTTCTCCATACAAATTTTTTGGTTAATTTTCAAGAGGCTCTCCAGAACAATTTTGTATGGAACTTTTTTCCCTTCACTATTTATGTGCGTAGAACTTATGGGTCTTCCTTCAGAAAATTATGAAACGTCATGAATGTGGAAAATTTACCAGAGTACCTCATGGGTCCTCTAAAACTACCAGTCATACAGACATGGTCCCAAACAAATGTTATTAAAGACCTTGGGCCATTAGGTGAACCGGTGAAAAAAAGATGGCCGCCGAACAAAAAAAAAATTCTCTCCATACAAATTTTTTGGGTTCTTTTCAAGAGGCTTCTCAGAACAATTTTGTATGGAACCTTTTCCCTTAACTATTTATATATGTCGTACTTATGGGTCTTCCTTCAGGAAAATTCTGAAACGTCATAATTGTGGAAAATTTACCAGAGTACCTCATGGGTCCTCGAAAACTACCAGTCATACAGGCATGGTCCCAAACAGATGTTGTTTAAGACCTTGGGCCATTGGGTGAACGGGTAAAAAAAAGATGGCTGCCAAACAAAAAAAAATTCTCTCCATACAAATTTTTGGGTTCTTTTTAAGAGGCTCTCTTAGACATTTTTGTATGAAACTTTTTCCCCCAATACACGTATAAGTAAATAGAACTTAAAGATTTTTTTTTCACAAAAAATACAAAACGTAGTGAATGAGGAAAAATTACCAGAGTACCCTAACGGCCCTCAAAAACTATCAATCATAGAGGCATGGTCCTAAAACTAAAAATGTTCAAGACCTTAGGCCCTTTGGTGAGCCAGTAAAAAAAAGATAGCTTCGGAACAAAAAAAATCGTGTCCATACAAAATTTCTTTTTAATTTTCAAGTGGCTCTCCAGAACATTTTTGTATAGCTCTTTTTTCCCCCACTAAACGCATGCATAGAACTCATTAGTGTCCTTTCAGAAAAGATACAAAGCGTGATACCAATATTTCTTTCTATCTTTCAAGAGACTCTCCAGAATATTCTGGTATTTGGTATGGCCTCCCATTTCTTTATTTTACGAATATTCAAGAGACCACAAGGCCCGCGAGCTGCTTGCAGCTCGCGCACCGAGCGCAACACTAGTTTTGTATAAAACAGAGTCGCAATGTTTTTCTATCGATTAAAAAAAAAATTACGCAAATCGGTTCAGAAATCTCGGAGATATCGGTGTACATACGTAGAAAAACACAACTCCTCCTTTTTTGAAAGTCGGTTAATAAAGTAGCCTATGTTACTCCCTGGTTAATTCTCTAATTGTATGTGAAGGTCCCGTCAAAATTGGTTCAGCCGTTCCGAATATTAGCCCGTTCAAACAGACAGACAGACAGACAAAAATTTTAAAAACGTGTGATTCGGTTATGGTAGCGTTCAAATAACCATATGAGCTTAATATGAGGTAGTTATTTCGATATTACAGACAGACACTTCAATTTTATTTATTAGTATAGATTAGTATAGATGAAACTAGCTTACATTCAACTTCTTGGGTTAGCGTGAAGGGTTTGCAAAGCTCTGATAATATGTGATATGTCCATTGTAGATGGATCTTCGTTTTCCTTACTCATGTATTATTTAAGGTAGATATTCCATACTTTTTTATGTCCTTATTCCGATTTTCAGTTTCAACACGGCAGTTTCGATAAGGCATAATTTAGATGATATTCGCCCTTCATTTGTCGAGACTTGCGCGTCACTTACTCTGTTCTGAATAAGAAAAATAGTGAAATGAGTAAGCGTTTAGTAAAATAGGTATACATTAATGGGACATCAAAATATTTATACACAAGTGGATACCCGCGACTTCGTTCGCGTGGATATTGGTTTTTAAAAATCCCGTGAGAATTATTTTGTTTTTCCTAAGCTCCTTTGAGCTCATACCTTGCTTAAAACTGTTAAAAGTTCACTGGTGGCTGTTTAAGTAGATAAAAATGTAAAGCCCGCCAGAGAAAGTCCCAACAAAATCGATCCAGCCTTTCAGAGATTAGCCGGTAATCTTTAAAGTATCTCCTTTCTAACAAAAAAGAATGAATGAAATCGGACCACGCGTTAATGAATTAGAGCTAAGTACACATTTTGACTTTCATCCCCTCTCCCAAGGGAACCGTGCTGAATTTCGGGATAAAAAGTAACCTATATGTTACTCCGCAGTATGAACTTAAATAATTCCGAGTTTTATTTCAATCCATTCAGTAGTTTTTGCGTGATGCGCGCACAAACATACAGACAAACAGATAAACAGACAAAAATTTCAAAAATAGGTTTTTTACGTTCTATCAATTATCCCTAAAATTCCCCAGTTATTATTTTGCGAAAATCTTTAATGTACAGATAGGTACGGCAAGTCTACGATTTTATTATAGGTAGGTATGTATAGATAGATAGATATATAGACCAAGATCCCAGTTCGATCTGACATAACTTACTTTCGGAAAGATGAAACCTTAGGCTCTCAGTAGTGTCTCATTTGCTTTGAATATCTGTGTAATTGTGGAGTTCGTAAGTGGGGTACTTACGGAGATATCAAGCGTGAAAAGTGACAAAAAATAAGAGTAACTTAACTTACTTTCACATGGCAGATTTTTATATATATATTGTAGAATATCACTCCGAACCACTACCCACAGTATCAGACACTTTCCATGGGCCAGAACTTTTATCAGACGCTTTAAAGCTCCACAAAAATTAAATGAACTTACTTATTTTTAGATGTCTGATTTTTAACCCCCGACGCAAAAACGACGGGATGTTATAAGTTTGACGTGTCTGTGTGTTTGTGTGTGTATGTTCCCCTGTAGCGCTCCAACGGGTGAAGCGATTTGAATGCGGTTTTTTTTGTTTGAAAAGTAAATTAGTCGAGAGGGTTCTTAGTTATTTTTGATGAACATCGATCCAAGATGGCCACCGCCACAAAATAGCGGATTACATATTTTTTCACAAATACCTCAATATGGGTATCAAATGAAAAAGCTTAACTAGCTAGTCGAATAGCACTATGAAAATCCAAGATGGCCCCCGCCACAAAATGGCGGATGTCGGGGGTTTTTAATTTTTTATTTATACTTGTTAAATATGTAACTAAGACAACTATCATAAAGTTATATTTCATCAGTCAGACAAATTGTAATGACCAAACATCCGCTAATCACAAAAAATAATTCAACCGTGAGTATGAGCGCAAGAGCATTATGCATGTGTTTTAGAGGTAAACAAAGACTAATTTTCATGTAATGATGAACAAACATGAAGAAATATCAGCGAGATTTTATGCAACAACAAGATATTTTCAAAGTAATACAATTTTTTTTTTGTGAAATTTATAATGTTCCTGACATACTCGACGTTGATACTGCTCGGCTTCAGTTGTTTTTAAATAATTACTCCGTATCCGATGTTAACGAAGAGTTCAATAAAAAAAATTAAAAAAATTCGATGCAAACAGTTTACCACCATGCAAAACTGAATTATATATCAACAATTTCTTCGAGCTAATTATATTGCTAGCATATGGAATAAAGCAAATAAAAAACAACCAACTATTCTCACTCCCGAAAATAATGGGTGGACGTTAGAAGAAAACCAGTATCATTTCCATTGGTTTGACGGTGACCAATTACCAGGATTCGTTAGTGAATCACTTCAAGAATCAGGTAGTGTACTTTGTCTTCAGGGTTACAATTTATTAGGTATATTTGTAGTTTTATTTATTTTTTAATTATTTTATGTTTTTTTTGCAGAAGAAGCTGCCAGTAACGACCACATATCTGATAATGATGAGGATGATAATACGAATGGGCAGTACCATGAATGGCTTAATGATGAAAATTTGAATGATTATTATGATGAATAAGACACAATCAAATAGTTTCATTAATTAATCATAGTGAAGTATTTTTCTGTTAATTTTGTTTTAATTATCATTTTTAAAATAAAATAAAATTCCTAATAGAACAAAATTGTTTTGAAAAAATATTTGCCCCAAATATATGAGATAAATTATTTTACTTTAATAATTATTTATTTCTAGAGAATGCCCGCGGCTTCGCCCGCGTGAATTTCCCGCTCCCTTTTCCAACCTTTGTACCTACTATCAAGAAAGTTCATTATAGTAATCTACCTATAGCTGTAGCTATAGATTTCGGTTTTTAAAAATCCCGTGGGAACTGTGCATTTTTTCAGGATAGAAATTGGCCTATGTTTTAAGTCAGGGCATAATCTATCTCCATTCAAAATTTCAGCCAAATCGGTTCAGTAGTTGCGGCGTGATTGAGTAACAAACATCCAAACATCCACACTATCACATTTATAATATTATATAGTAGGATAATCTTAATAAAAAAGCTTATATTATTCAAACAGAGATGCCAAAATACAGTGTTTTTAAAATACTTAAATATACTTTGTTCAGAAACACATGCGTATTTATAGTAGGTACCTCGCGCTCATACTCACGGTTGAATAATTTTTGGAATTAGTGGATGTTTAGTCATTACAATTTGTCTGACTGATGAAATATAACTTTATGATAGTTGTCTTAGTTACATATTTAACAAGTATAAATTAAAAAAAAACCCGACATCCGCCATTTTGTGGAGGCGGCCATCTTGGATTTTCATAGTACTATTTGACTAGTCAAATGAAAGTATTTGATACCCATATTGAGGTATTTGTGAAAAAATATATAATCCGCTATTTTGTGGCGGTGGCCATCTTGGATCGATTTTCATCAAAAATAGCTAAGAACCCTCTCGACTAATTTACTTTTCAAACAAAAAAAATCGCATTCAAATCGGTTCACCCGTTGGAGCGCTACAGGGGAACATACACACACAAACACACAGACACGTCAAACTTATAACATCTCGACGTTTTTGCGTCGGGGGTTAAAAATCAGACATCTAAAAATATGTAAGTTCATTTAATTTTTGTGGAGCTTTAAAGCGTCTGATAAAAGTTCTGGCCCATGGAAAGTGTCTGATAGTGTGGGTAGTGGTTCGGAGTGATATTCTACAATATATATATAAAAATCTGCCATGTGAAAGTAAGTTAAGTTACTCTTATTTTTTGTCACCTTTCACGCTTGATATCTCCGTAAGTACCCCACTTACGAACTCCACAATTACACAGATATTCAAAGCAAATGAGACACTACTGAGAGCCTAAGGTTTCATCTTTCCGAAAGTAAGTTATGTCAGATCGAACTGGGATCTTGGTCTATAGAAGATACAAAAACAACGTTCATTCTATTTTATTACACTAGCGGCACGCTATGATGGCCGGTTTGACACATTACAATAGTGATGTGGAATGTCAATTTATTCTCGAACAAAAAACAATTAAGTTTTGTTTTTGTACCTGATTAAATAGGTTTAATAAAACAAAAATGTATATGTTTATTTAATTTATTTGAACGAACTGAATATTTGAACAAAAATGAATATACATACTTTATATGCACACAAGAAACATATGAATACAAAAGATACCAAAAAAGGTGCCACAAAAGGCCATAATTAATCAGATTCGTCCATACTACTATTTTCACTGTCGTCACTGCTATCATCACATACATTAATAATTATATGTTCGTTTTCTATAATATTATCTATTTTCACATCTCTTTCATAATCTTCCCTTATTAATTTAACAGTTCTATTCACAACCTTTTCCTAGTCTCCTTTAGTCACATGTTCACAAGCTTCTTCTAATAATTTTAGCATTTTTTTTGTGGTAAATGGGGGTTCTGTATTGTGTCTTGCAGCATATCCCTTAATTTGAGCCCACACCAACTCAATCGCATTATACTCACAATGGTAAGGCGGTAACCGTATAACTCTGTGCCCATGTTCTAATGCTATTTCGTCAATGACGTATCGGATCTTGGTTGGTTTGTTTTCTTTTAAAAGACGTACTAATTCCGCTTTTAACATATTCATGTTTGCATCTACGCCATTTTTACGAAGCCATGCGACGATATCAGCTTTCTTTTGGGATTGGGCAGGTGGCTTGTCAATTTGCATCGAGTGGTATGGGGCGTTGTCCATAATTATAATAGATGGTTCAGGGAGGCTACACAACATTGAGGTAAACCATTCAGTAAACTTTTCTCCATTCATGTCTTCATGATAGTCTCCAGTGGTTTTTGACGCAAAAGCCATGAGAGAACCTTCGACAAACCCGTTGATGGTTCCGGCGTGACAAATTATAAGTCGCGATCCTTTTCCTACAGGAACTTTGGAAGTAGATGCTGCTGTGTCATCGTTCCAAGAACGGCCTACAGTATGGTTAGCATTAAGCCATGTTTCATCCAAGAACACAACATTTTGCCAATTTTTGATTTCTTTCACTTGCCGTAAAAAAGTATACCTTGCCATCGCTATATCAAATCTTTCCATCAATATTTTGCGTTTGTTACATTTTTTGTATCGAAATCCAATGGTCTTCAAAATCTTCGTTAAAGAACTTTCCCCACCGAAGAATAATCCAGCTTCCTTCAGTGAATGCACCAACTTTTTTCTTGTTGGATACTCCTTCTGTAAATAGTAGCCGTAAACATGTCTTCGGATAGCATCGGCATCAAAGCTATCGATGCCTACGACTGGTTTTGCTCGTTTTCTCTTTTTTGGTGTGTGAAGTTTATTTTCTTCTGTGCCAGTCTCGCCATATTTTTTTTTAGTTATCCGTCTAACAGTTCGTTGTCCAATATTAAGCGCATCAGCTACGCGTTCAACCACTGACGTTATAGGTAAAATTGGCCCTCCATTTTGAGCTTCACGATCGAAATAGTTACGAAGGCGTATTACGAACTCACGTGTCTGACTATTTAGAACAGTTCTCTGCGTACGTTCGGTCATATCGACGAAATCCACAACAAAGGGCTTGAACAGAGTCCAAATTAACGAGCAAGGGTCAACAGTAATGCAGTATCAATATTTGAAATCCAAAGCCAGGTCAAAACTATATCACAATCGCATTGCACTGACAGTTTATACTTTTCGAAGCAACGTCAATTCGAAACTGCTTTGTTTTGCATTGAGCATTGACGCGAGTTTGCCGGAGGTAGTAGTTGTGCTAGCCAGCGATCCTATGTGACGATCGTATTAGATTCCATTTTTAAAAATTTATTGATATTTTTTTGCGATTTCAGAGGTTTGTCCACATAGTGAAAATTGTTCATATTCACAAGTACATTCACCCCTTAAATGGTGCAAACTGATTTTTCTACACTTGTATACATTTAAGAAATCAATTTAATAAATAAATTTTGAGTCCTAAACCTAAAACTACATTCGATAAAATTTATGAATCTCTGCACATCACTATCTATAATATAATAAAACTGTAACAGATCCAATTCTGTACATTGAAGATATTTTGAAAATTTTTGTTGGAGGGCATTCTATAATCGATACTGAAGCCAAATCTGCAATTTGTTTCATTTTTGTCTGTCTGTCTGTCTGTCTGTCTGTCTGTCTGTCTGTCTGTCTGTCTGTCTGTATCTTGGCCGCGCATCACGCCGAAACTACTAAATGGATTCGAATGAAACTTGGTACGATTTGAGTTTATACTTCGAGGTAGGTTATAGGATACTTTTTATCCCGAAATTCAGCACGGTTCCCTAGGGAGAGGGGAAGAATGTTAAAACATGTATTTAGCTGTAATTCATTAACGCGTAGTTCGATTTAACTCATTCTTTTTTTGTTAGAAAGGTAGTACTTTAAGTATTGTCCCGTAAATATTTCAAGGTCATAGGTTTATTAGTTCAGAAATGACGACATTACAACCCTCAATAATGGGTTCAAATAACTTGGGACCCGGATCTTTGAACGTACGGCTTATTTTAAACTGGTGTGCGTTTAAATTTATGTTTGTCGTTCTGTCTATTTGTTCAAGCTAATCTCCGAAACGGCTGGATCGATTTTAATGGAACTTTCAATGTTATAAGGGGTAACAGGCTACATTTAGTTTAGGTACATAAAAGAATTATGGGATCCGATCCGATCCTATATAAAACCTATAAACACGCGAACGAAGTCGCGGGGGTCAGCTAGTCGTCAATAAAGTAATACAATTATTTCCTTCAAAGTCGTTATCAATTAATACGGAACTTCATGAGCGGACAAACGTCAAACCGGCCATCATAGCGTGCCGCTAGAGTAAGTAGGTTGATTAAGAAATTCTTAAACGTACTAATGTAAACGACGAATATAATGTTGCCAATAATATTTACATACTTATTTTTTACATCTATACTTACTAATAAATAAAATTGAAGTGTCTGTCTGTAATATCGAAATAACTACCTCATATTAAGTATACCATAATATAATATATAATACATAATAATACCATAATCGAATCACACGTTTTTAAAATTTTTGTCTGTCTGTCTGTCTGTCTGTCTGTCTGTTTGAACGGGCTAATCTTCGGAACGGCTGAACCGATTTTGACGGGACCTTCACATACAAGTAGAGAATTAACCAGGGAGTAACATAGGCTACTTTTTTAACCGACTTTCAAAAAAGGAGGAGTTGTGTTTTTCTACCTATGTACACCGATATCTCCGAGATTTCTGAACCGATTTGCGTAATTTTTTTTAATCGATAGAGAAACAATGCGACCCTGTTCTGTAAAAAATTTGGATTCCAACTCCTCAATCCTGATGCTGTAGGGGACCTAATCTCCAAAACTAATGGGTTTTAGAAACTTTCATTTATTTAAATTTATATTGGAGGTACCAATTAAAGACTTTATCGTTGAATGAACTCGAGTAGGTACATATCCAACTCCTCAACCCTGATGCTGTAAGGAATTGTATTCCGAAATCGTGGGGGGATCCCCACGATTTCGGAATACAATTCCTTACAGCATTTTTCCGTTTTGGGGACGGGTTTCTACAGATAAGCTACATTTTGTTCTGGAAAATCAAAAGTTCCCACGGGATTTTTAAAAACCTAAATCCACACGGGCGAAGCCGTGGGCATCATCTAGTATTTACATAATTATATTTACATACCTTTATCGATCAGATTTTTTATTATTTGTTATGTGTCTGGACTCTGCTCTGGTGGCAAATGAAAGAGCGGGACTTGCTGCATCTAGTTATACACCTATACAAAAAATGCATAGGGCTCGCGGGGCAATACTAATAACGATAAAACCTTTGTCACTATAAGTATTACACGGGAATTTGGGTAAACGAAAAAAATGCCAAAGAACAGCAAAATATCGACAAAAAAAACGCTCATAATAAAGACCAAAATGCGGAATTCAGCAAAAACATTGAACAAGTTGTACAGATGTCTACATTTGTTTGAAGAAAGATTAGAGCAATGATCATGGAAAGTTACGGAAGGGAAGATGTCGCGATGCGGTACGAAGACTACAAAAGCCGCACTTATAGGTTCCGCGTTCACTAGCTATTATTAATTACAAACGATATCAAAGTTTTTTAAATTACGTTATTTGTCACATATCAATATGGCTTCAATAAATAATAATTCATTAAAAATAACGTTAAATAAAAGGTAAAGGTAATAACAATACGAATAAAGTTTAGATAACTGTTAGTCTGTTACAATAACGTTTATCATAACGAAATGTAACAATAACGAAAATTTTGTCTGCCCTTCTTGACGTGTAGAATTGTAAGCACCATTCCGAACCAGTGGTAGATTCATTTGTCGATTCAAAAGCACTTGTAAAAGTTTATCTGAATAAAAATATGTCTTAGACTTGCCTAATACACAAGTTTAAGAACTCTATTAAAAGTATGCTCATAAAAAAAGCTTATTATACAATTGAAGATTATATTATAAACGATAAAAAAGCTTGGATTTAACTCGTTCCAGCAATGCGTGAGACGGCATTTCAATCATGTACATTAATAATAATAATTGTTATAATGTTATTTTTAAATAAATAATAGTTTAAAAAAACTAAAAAACACGCTTTTTACAGAAAACCAAACTAAAAAATAGAAAATAAATTTTAATAAATATAAATTAATAATAGTGTGCATATGAAAAAAATGTATTTTATTAAAAAAATAGCGTGGGGTGCATGGGTGTATAGAGGATTATCATTTCGATAATATCTTAAAAGCACCCCACGCTTTTTTTAAATAAAATAATTTTTTTCCATATGCACACTATTATTAATTTATATTTATTAAAATTTATTTTCTATTTTTTAGTTTGGTTTTCTGTAAAAAGCGTGTTTTTTAGTTTTTTTAAACTATTATTTATTTTCTACTTTTTAGTTTGGTTTATTTATAAAACACTAAAAAAATCATGTCACTTAAAATACAACAGATTTTAATTATTAATAAATTATTTTATTTGTTTTTTATTGTAAATCGTACAATATGATTAAAGTAAATAAGTACTAATTAATAATATTATTATTATTTTGTTTTAATATTGTTTTCTCTTCGCATTCGTGCGTTTTGTGCTTAGATTTTAGTTGTGTGTGACATCTATTCTGTTTACCCTAGTTACAGTTAGTTACCGTGCGATTTTGAATGTTTATTATTTTTCCTTACCGACGACTTTTGATAAATGAACACAAAATCTTATTTTCCAAATTGAATAATGAAATAATCTTATCAAATTAGTGTATTGTCATCGGTTCTCGATAAATCTACAAAGTTTGAATGAAATCTGACCGTTTAAAGTGGGTCAAAATCGCGTTCAAAGAAGTCGGTTACAAACATACATATCGGTGAAGCTAATATAAAGCGTGTAATAAAAAGAGCAACCGCCGAGTTTCTTGCAGGTTCTTCTCGGCTGGAACTGCATTCCGAACCTGTGGTAGACTCAATTGACGATTCAAAAGTACTTGTAAAAGTTTATTTGAATAAAAAACTTTTCTATTCTATTCTATTCTATTCTATTCTAATGAATAACGTTTTTAATTTAATAAAACGCGATTGGCTGCATTTGTGGTATTCTTGCTGCAAGAAGTTGCGAAAAAGTACAACGATTGCGGTTTTTTACGATTTTTTTTCATTTATTTGATTTTTCTGTACGTGTGAGACTAGCTTTAATGCTGTGACGATAAGTACCTACTTAATGTTTGATAACATGAGTCACTGCGCGCCGTCGCGCGTCGCCCGGTAGATATAGCTACATCACGCAAACAATACTTAAAAACTCAGGGTTGTACACCGCTTCCTTATCAACATGAATCAGAGAATAACGATTACCTACAGAGCAGTTATATTTTACAAACGTGTTACTTACGACATAGTGGAAAGCAAAGGATTTGCAAGCTGAAGAGGCAATGGGCAGACTGGATCCGCAGTAGAATCGTAGCCGCTGGCGCAGAGATGGTTTAGACTTCTAGAGCGAAGACCGCATGCCAGCAAACGCAGCGTGGAGTGACGTCATGCCTGCTTGGATTCGATTAATCGTCGTATCGGACTCGGAGGATGCGTTAACAATGAAATACTAGGGAACACAATTTACAACGTATCCAAGTTGCAGATCTCTGTTGGTTTTAAGTAAATGGATGATTAGAAAATAAAAGAGTAGGTAATATACCTAATTTTTTTTACGTGATAACATCTTATAAATCGATGAACGCCGGCTACACGCATGAAAAAGTATGACTCATTGTCACGTACAATAGGAAACGGAACAGGAGATAGAGAGGGCACGATCGGCCTAAGCGTTCGGCTTGTGACGCATCTATCTCTCTTTGTTTTCACATGACGTTATCACGTAAAATTATCGTCCGTAAACTGAATTTACAAACAACCAATTTTTTTTGTTCATGTTTAATTCTATTTTTCAGATTGCCTTGCTCAGGAACCTACTCCTCCTACTCTTTAAATATTCTATTAACATAAATATTGTACCACATAGAAATATAAAGTGAAAACGGGGTATTTTTTTTTCGTAACTCAGTCTATAGTAAAAAATACGTGGTTTGTGTCACAAAGTCGATGCGACAGCCCGATAGCCCTACAGGCTTACACTACAGTGGCCAGATGGTCAGAGTTCATCTGGATGCTCCCAACATTTTATATATGATTTTTATGATGTTGATTTTTAAAATAGGAACCCGAATATCTTGGTGCAAGATATTTCGGTGTTCCGATGTGGCAACCCTACTAGCACGTGACATACCTGCGCTCGGCGGCTATTGTATTATGTATCAGGCCAGGGGGCAACTGTTTTCCATTGCCTACCGCAGGGTTTTTAAATATACATAATTGTGACGGCAAATGACCCACACAGAACCTTTAGGTATATTAAATATGTACCTACCTACCTACAATCTTGAGAAAAGTAATAAATCAAGTCGGACCACACTGCCAATTAATTAAGATCGCTTATCACAAAATCAGGTTGAATTCGATTTATCGAAAATGAAGCATTAAAACCCGCCCGTAAAGTACCTAGGTACTTAAGACCTTTCGCTTTTTAGCCTATCAATTGAAATAAATTGAGATGTTGCCAACTACTTATGTAATCAAATCGGTAACTCTTTATCAAACGTCAAAACGCGCGCTTATAATAGGTACTAATAATATAGAAGCTTGTAGAAAATAGTAAAATACGACGTCATAAACATTTGACGTACATTTTGTAGATTAATCCATAACTTCAAATGAATAAGAAACTTGGAAAGTTATTGTGGTGTTCACTATACCACTATACCAACTTAGACCATTTCCGTAAATAAATGTAATAATATGCATGTGGGGAGAAAAAAGAGTAAGAGCGGAAGACCAAAGAAAAGATGGATGGAGTGTTTGAAAGAGAATAATATTATGTGTGTAAAAACGGTAATGATGCGACGACGCATACCTAATAGAAGTGAGTGGAAGGAGAAGACATGATGTGCCGATCCCATAATAGGTACATACATATAAATAGCGTGGGATAAGGACTGGAAGAAGGAGACGTAAAATTTAGAATGAATTTGTTGTTTTACTCGTCTCTACTCCATAGAAAAAAATCACTGATACGAGTAGGTAAGTACCTATCGATACTTTTCATCAATACCTACTCAGTAGGAATCGATAGTTTCTCACCCTACGCGTGCCCTACGCTATCGAGTATCAGTACTATCAGTATTGATACCCACTTGGTTGGTATCCTTTCCTCCCTTCTTAGTATACCTATCTACTTACGAGTCGATGAAATTGTAGAGCATTGAGCAACACCGTTTCGAGTCGTCATAAAACGAAACTCATGCATATAGATGACGTTCAAACAAAATAATAATTCATTAAGATACCTCGATAATTAACCACCGTAAGTAGTACCAATAAAGAACACCATTTACAGTGCTCCTCAAATATCTAAACTGTAAAAGGATTGAGAGCTGCGCGAAAACTGGAAGTAACACCATATTCCATAAACCACGCTCTACCAAAGAGGCTTATCTCTATGTCCAGATAAAAAAGGCATTCATTAGTTTTCCTATAAAGCCGAGAAAAGTAAAGTAGGAGCATAAATAGCAGTCTTAATGATTTTAATCGCCCCCGCTTCTGTGCACTGACATTCGGTCCCAAATATGGCGAGGACCGTAAAATGACACAAAATCACTCGCCCGAAACACTTACGTTATTATAATTTAAAAGGATGTTTATTTAGCACGACCCTTTATTATAAGGTTATTATTTGTCTGAGAATTTTTCGAGGGTAATTGCGACGCTCCTTTATACAAAACGGATAATTTAGTGACGATATACAAATCGCGGTAATTTATCTAGATATATTTGTTTAATTTACATTATACTTATCCAATGTTGGTTGGTAGGTACAATTCGTTTAGGCTGCTTCTTGAATCTTGTTTAAGGCTGCTCTCCTCACGCGCTTCTCTATACAAACGTATTACGCCTATTATTCTAATATTTGTAGCAATAGATCTAAAGTTAAGCCAGATATCAATTTATATCTCCATTATCTATGCCATAAAATAAAAAAAATTGTAAAATTATATTTATTTTGAAAGTTATGACGCTTGAAAAATCACTAAGTATTTTTGGGCAAATTTTGAGGCAACTTCGTGCGTAAATAAACTATTACAAGAAACTAGAAAATTGAAAAACGACCGAAGTCTTATCATACGTTACTTCATAATAATTTCAAATGTCTTTATTTCATGTAAAAAATTGCCAAATATTTGCTAAAATAGGCGTAATTCCAAACCAAGATTTGCATCTCTTTACTTTGCCGTTTTTCACTAATAATCATGATATCTCAAGCAAAATTTATTTATTTAATTAATTTATTATTTATTTATGTATATATTTTTAGTACTCTACTGAAGACGTCTCGCTCTCTAAATGCAGAAATCACTGTTTTAGACTCCACTCACAAACGATTTGTCGCTCCCATGGAGAGGGCTCTTAAGTGATAGGTATGCCTAACTCCTTCCCACGTAACAGGTACTATTTTTCTTATAAATAAACAGGATTTTGTGTTTAATTTATGTGTATCTATGAATTACCTATACTGATGATCTCGACTTCGTCCGCACAAATGTAGGTTTTTAAATAATTCTGTGGGGCATTTATTTTACCCCGAATATTTCGGATAAACGTAATCTAGATCACACTTGCACAATTCTCTATCTGCCTGTAAAAGTCTCCTCAATATCGGTTCAGCCATTTCGAAGATTTGTCTGAACAGACAGACAAAGTTAAACTTACACGTGGTTGAGGTAAGCTTGCGATTAAATAATCATAATAGTAGGTTTCTGTTATTTTGATTTATGAGTTTAAAAAGAGGCAAGTTACTAGGCAGTTACTGTTTCACGAATTGATGGGCCACATCATGAAGTGATCAATTCTAAGATCTGGCCACGACATATACCTACCTATATTATTTCCTGTTTTATTATTAAACTTGCATGTTAATTAAACGCCCGAAATCAAATAAGGAAAAATACTAGTAGCACGCTAATAAAAACCGGCAATTACACAGCATGAAATATAGTAAGAGTGTGTAAATACATACAAGTGTGGCGGATAATATTAAAGCAATTAACAACATTCTGCGCTAAGCTATGGCCATTAACGCCATATGTTTGTTGCGCCATAAACGAGACACGGTAGCAGTTTATGAGCTGGAATCTTATGGTTATTGTATCACTATAAAACTGTAGATAGGTAGTTACGCGTGTATGCCAGACTCAAAGACTGAATTTGCTCGTGGAGCTAAATTCGTGTTACGGGCACTTAAAAATCAGCCAAGTGCGAGTCGGGCCTCGCTCTTTCAGGGTTCCGTACATAATTATGAACAATATAATATTTTGGGTCTAAGAAATATTTAATTTCCGAGCTAGACATCGCAACAAACCGTGAAAGAAAAACCCAAAAAAATGTTCGTTTATTTTGGTCACAGCTTATAAACTATTTAATAAATCGTTGTTTTCAGTATTTGCTGTTTAAATAGAGCATATAGTACATAATATACTGAAATATCATATTCCCAACTAGTTTAGCTTTTGAGATAGCCCCCGTCACAAAAATGGTCTAAAACTGACAACTTTGATGGCCTCCCATTCCCTTATTTTTTGAGATAAAAATTAAAAAAATATATATTTGTACTCTACTTAATGAGCTCTAAACAATGATACCCCACAAGCTAGGGTAAAGAAAAAATTTTTTTTCCGGCTCCTTTTTCATGTATGGGAGCCCCCCTGAAAAATAATTTAATTCAATTTCTAATTCAATATTTGATTTTGGGTTAACGTTTTACACTAAATACCAAAATTTCAGGTTTGTAACTCATTTCGTCTGCGAGCTAGAGACCTGTGACCGGCGGACAGACGGACAGACAGCCGAGTGACATTAATAGGGCTCCGTTTTTTACCCTTCGGGTACGGAACCCTAAAAACCGTGACGTGTTCGTACATTAAAGCGTATAATATCTATTAGCTGATGCAACAAACACTGCCATTATAAAATGGCTAAAAACCTTCACTGCTTTTTTGGTGTTAATAAAGAATTTATACCTATTTATTTTATTTTTTTAGTTTAACAGTTCTTTTTTATAGTTTAACACTGGACCAAATTATTTTATTTTGGTCCAGTGTTAAACTATAAAAAAGAACAGCACAAGATTCTCCAGGACATGCTGTCTATTCGCGAGAAAATGTTAGTGGCTATCTTATAAGGGGAATAACAAGGGAATAATGATGAAAAAACTACTCATACGGGATTATTATTATAATGGGACAAGTTTTTGTCTCAGACTGATTGATCATCGATCACTAATCATACTTACATCAATCACCGCATAATGACGTACCTAACTATGTACTTTCATCGAGACTTCTACTTAAATAAACAAGACTATACCCGATCTCATCGCCAATTTTCTCTTTGATCCTCAATAATTGTAAAACTAGGTAACTTTATCATCTTCATCTTCACGTTCTCACTAAGAAAAGTTTCCGATTTAGACTTTAGATTGAAGTGTGTTTTGATCCGTTGCTTTTTCTGGTTTCAATCCGCTTATCCGTTGAGCTGTTGAGACTTCAAAAGTTTGTTCACTAAGACTGCATCTCGGCCATACCTATTACCTACCACCTTGTTTGCACTTTCGAATTGAGTAGGTAATCAGCATTTGTGTGCCTACCTGTACCTATATTATGCATAGCTAGATGTATGCGATTTCGAAGACTTTACGAGGAGTTTCTCTCGAGCGCGCCCCATACAACCAATAAAATTTGACACCCTCTAGAAACTGATATCCATATCTGTGATTTGTCTCCGCAAAAATATGTAGTTCCAAAGTAACAAGATTCGTATTAAATCTTTGAATCCATACGTATCTTCGAAAATACATAGGTACTTACCTAATTAATTTTAACGGAAATCTAACAATTTACAGAAGCAGATACCTTATTAGTTTATAAAGTGTGTCTACTACAAAAGTTTATTGACTTCCCAATACAAGTAGATATTGTTACTTGAGAAGTCAATGAAATTTTGTGAAAGAGTTCTATTAGTGTACCTACCTACCTAGGGAGTAGGTAGTGTAGCGAGTAGCTGTAAACCTTTATAAAACTTTAATAGACATATATTGTGGCTAATTCTGTTGTACACAATCTCTAAATCTAAACTAAAATGACAGGCCTAAATACTTATGTAATATTCCTATCTCTTTCACAATGCTCCCTGCAGAAAAGGATAGCACTAGTTTTAAACCTGTCAATTTAGTTTAGTTTAGAGAATTGTGTACAACAGAATCGGCCACATTGTTGTTATAAAACATTCATGTTCGTCTTCTTCACTTCACTTCGTTTGTATGGGGCTTTTCGAAGAGAAGCTCCTCTTAAAAAATTAAACCTATCGTACCTACATAATGATGAAGCTATTTTTTAAATGTCAATTTCAGCAAAAATACGCCCGTTAAGTTGAAATCCTTGACGACATTCCCGCTAAATGGCAAATGCTTTTTTCTCGGAGCACTTCTCCGAACGACAAACTGGTCTGATCGCTGGCCCGCTGGCTCGGTGGCTCGGACGGACGGGTGCGCGCGTTTTTTTCGGGCAACGCACGCGCATCTCGCGAATACACTTTGTGGTGCTAGAGATGGACGATTGTTCCAAAAAATTTTGACTCGAAAAAATTTCGAATTCAGAAATTCGAATACTTAATGGGATTTCGAAAGTTCATTCGTATAAAAACAATATACTTAATCGAATCAAATAAAGTTTACTTAGATAGTTTACTTACCTATATGGAATCCTACAGCCTACACTGTATCCGCAGACCGCAGTCTACGTGTGGGAACAGTAGGTACCTACCTACTCTAATACCCTAATACCTTACCTACTAGCTCTTAATGAACTAAAATAGTTAGGTAACCAGCTCAAACACAAAGCAATCGGTAAAATCTCATGGAAAATCCAGTTGTTTTCATTCTGGAGTCCAACAAGTCCACATACGGCGTGGACTAGCCGAGATATCGACACTCGCCTAATTGACGACCGCCCGCGGCATACTAATGGCCGATTAAAATACTTTATGGCCCATAAACGTGTCCCAATGCGAACCGGCCACATATCGGAACAGTACTATTTAATTGCTTTTGAAGAAAGTCCAGCCGCTTTGAAAGGTTCACAACTTATTCAATTCTCGATCTCGATAATAAAGCCAGCTAATAGCTAATAGGTATCTATATATACTATTGCGATATTAAGTAATTTGTATTTCATAAATTAAGCATCTTAAATTAGCCTACCAACCATACAATTGATATCAATTGGTCTCCGCTGCGCTACGACCTAGAAGGAGCACCGCGTAACCAGCGAAGTGCGGCTACAAAAGGTACCTACGCCATATTGGCGTGCACGAGTATCCACTAATATGCATATACCTAGTTATAAGTTATGCATGTATATTTATCTAAGCAACATTCTAGACTGTATAAAATATTCTTTTCCATTAAATCGAAAATTATGAGTATGGCATCATTATTCTAACACGTCTTTGCATGTCGTCAATACCAAAGCCGGATTGAGTAGTTTAGGATATCACAGAAAGAAAAATAGACTCTATTCCATTCCTTTAAAAGTTAGAGAGTGGTGTCCCACTCGCACAGTTGCTATTACAAAAAAAAAAAAAAACAAATCGTGATGGTAGGCTTGAACCATTCATAAGTTAGTTCATTATTCAACGAGCTTAAGAGCGTTGACGCACGGACCCGCTTCGCAAGTTTAGGCATTTACCTGGGATTCTTTGTTTACGTGAATGAACGGGCTTCTCCGAGTGCAGTGTAGTGTAACAAACCGTTTTGATCTTTTTACCATTTTCAAACGGGCTATTATTTTTTTCAATATTGTTATGCACCTATACCTAAGTTTTTAGTTCGTAGATTTTTAATTTTATAAAGTAGGCATAATTAATGTATAATGCTTGAAAAAGACCTTATAGAGTAGACCAGTACATAAAAATTATAATTGGAGAATATAGTACAGCTTCTGATATTGATTTTAGTATATACCTACTCGTGTAAGGGTAAGATAGTGAAGAAAAATGCAGATTCATTCAAAATCAAAAGTAAAAAAAAATTAATAAAAGTATTTTTTTTTTGTTTTCACACCCAACCTAACGTAAAAACAAAAACAGAGAGCAATAAAATAGATAAGCACCTGCAACGCTAAAGCAGTTTTTATCACTCTGACAATAGCCATCAAGGTCGACCCTTGATGCAATAAAAAGAAAAATCTTGTTCGAAAATATAAATAAAATCTATACTAATAAATAAAATTGAAGTGTCTGTCTGTAATTTCGAAATAACTACCACATATTAAGCTCATATGGTTATTTGAACGATACCATAACCGAATCACACGTTTTTAAAATTTTTGTCTGTCTGTTTGAACGGGCTAATCTTCGGAACGGCTGAACCGATTTTGACGGGACTTTCACAGACAAGTAGAGGATTAACCAAGGAGTAACATAGGCTACTTTTTTAACCGACTTTCAAAAAAGGAGTTGTGTTGAAATCGGTAAATACAGATGTTAAAAACGCCCTGATAGGTATTTTCGCTGCGCGCGATCGCGACGGCCGACGCGGACGCTCGCGCTCCCCGCGCCGCGCCACGCGCCCCTGCGCCCTGCGCCCGCCATACGCGGTACCACGGTACGCCGCCGCGCGGCGGGGGGCGGGTGGACCAGAAATTTACTTATCCCTCAGGATTTGTGAAAAATCGAAATTCACGCGGGCGAAGCCGCGGGCAAAAGCTAGTTATCAAATAAAGTTGCTCAAACGATGACGACGTGCAAATGATAGTTAGTATCTAATCTCTTGCAGGTGTTGTGCTAGTGTAATCCATTTACCACAATAACAATAGAAAATTATTGCACGGGTAATAATAGAGTTATCAGCCATTTTATAAAACAATGCAAAAAATAACTTTGTGCTATTGCGATAAATTGTGCCCAACAACCTAGATAATGTGCCCAACATAGGTATATACCTAGAAAACATGCTGTTTCTAAAGTTTTTTTTTTACACCAAAAAGTCTAAAATAACCAATGTCCATGCCTGTGATACTAAATTTCGTCCAAATCGGTAAAAAGAATGGGCCGTGAAAAGCTATCAGACGGAGAGACACACTTTCACATTTATAATATTAGTATGGATTATTTAAATAAAAAAATTATACTCTACTAGCTTTTGCCCGCGGCTTCGCCCGCGTGAATTTGGGTTTTTCACAAATCCCGAGGGAATCATAGATTTCCTGTTCCCGTTCTCGCTCCCTTTTCCAACATTTATACCTACTTTCAAGAAAGTTTGCCTATATCAGCCCGCCATGTTGATTTTGATGTAATTTCCCGATTTTAAATTTTAATAGTTACCGGATGATAGTTTTTGTATACGATAACCTTCGATAATTTTTTTGATCGAAGACGATAGCTATTTTCCAGTTCATTTTCCACATAATATTATGTACTAAGTATATGTTGGCCGCGAATTCGTCAGCGTTGATTTAGGTTTTTAAAAATCCTGTGGGAACTATGTCAATTCTCGAGACGCAAGCTACCTCTGTACCTACCAAATTTTGTATAAATCGGTTAAACGTACGGACCTTTAAGAATTTCGTGAGAACTCTTTAATTTTCCGAGATAAAAAGTATCCTATATCCGTCCCCAGGATGTAAGCTAACTCTGTACCTAATTACATAAAAATCGGCAGACAGACAGACACACTGTCGCATTTATAATATTATATAGTATGGATTACTGATTTACAACTATAATCCTCAACTATAACTATAATATAATATATTACAATTATTAAAAATACGTAAAAAATTTAATCTATCTGTAAGAAAAAATAGCGAGCATTAAAAATATCTAGTATTGAATAGTGACAGTCGCACTACAATTTTACGTATATTCCATGTAATCCAATAAGAATTGCCGAGACAAAAAGCGTTACGTCCGTTCGCGGAGAGGCCTCGGCTCATACTAGTTTGCTAGTTCAATTTCCTACTGCCTCTTTCTGCGTTTTGGTATATGTTTCAAAGTTATTTTTTGGAAACAAATAGTACATAAGTTTAGATTTTTTTTTACTTATATTATTGCTAATATGTTTAACTTTTATATGTAATTAATTTTACTTATAAATGGCGAAAATTAATCTACTAAAATGACGGTTTTATATGTCTATAATTTACTGAAATTAAAATTCCTTTGCTTGGATTTTTATGATGTAAAAAACGCCAAATTAAAAAATGTTTTCTTCCATGTCTTTAGTTCAGGGTATTTCCTTTCATAAATATATCATTGTGTGTGAATTGAACAAGTAACTTTTGACGTAGTGAACGTCAAAGATTCCACGATTCCCAAAATTCAAAAATAGGCTTTTGGCATTTTGGCAATAAGACAAAAACTATCAATAAATTGCAAAATGTTGTCTTCCAATTCCCTAGAATACAAAATTTTCTACAATGTAGTATAAATAAGTTTTTGAGTAAATGCATAGATGAACAACATATGAAGGGTCAAAATAGCTGAAAAATGAGCTAAAACGGCGCAGAACGCATCAACGCTCTTAAGTAAGTATTCAGCTTTCGTTGAATACTTGTTCGTGACTTATTTTTGATTCGTATTAAATTTAATACCTATGTAAAACCAATCTACCTAAGTAATAACATGTGGATAAATCACTTCACAGAAGAATGAAGATAGGAAATAATACAACCCTAAAATTTCAATATGATACGTGACATATCATTACATAGTATAAAACAAAGTCGCTTTCTCTATCCCTATATCCCTATGTACCTACCTATGCTTAAATCTTTAAAACTACGCAACGGATTTTGATGCGGTTTTTTTTAATAGATAGAGTGATTCAAGAGGAAGGTTTATAAGTAGAAAAATTGGACCCGGTAGGTGGCGCTAATAGCGGGCAGGACGACGTCTGCCGGGTCCGCTAGTTGTCAATAAATCAGTGCGTATTGTGTGTTATTGTATTATATAAAAAATAAATAAAAAATGGTAAAAATAAGCTGTGTAAAGGGTTGCCGAAGAAAAAGTTTTGCTAATTGTGGAATATCATTTCATAGATAAGGAATAAATTCAAAATTTTTAAGGTGAAGTGATACATTCTTTACTTTGATACCACTAGAGTAACAATGATTTTGGTTTTACATAATAGACTTCCAAAAAATGAAAATTTATGAAATAAATGGCTGGAAGCCATTGGATGAATGGATGAATGAACGCGGTTTATTTTGGAGCAAATCACTAGTCTACAGTGGCCTCACTGCCAGTAAAACCTGGATGACTGCTTTTCAAGAATTCTATAGAATTTTGGAATCCTCGTGCCTTTAGTTTTAAGTTGACGTTAAACAGCCATTGTATTTACTAAATTGTGAAAAATAAATGATTGATTTGAACATTTTTCACATAATTTAAATAAGTCTTTTAAAAAACACAAATGTCTATTTAATTATTATGCTTACGACAAATTTCGTTCAATTATCATATCCTAGTATTATAAATGTGAAAGTTTGGATTTTGTTGCTCCGTGGCCCGTGCCGCTGCAATAACTGAACCAATTTGGCTGAAATTTGGAATGGAAATAGCTTACCTATACCCTGAGTTAACACATGGCTAACTTAGTTATCCCGAAAAATTATAGAGTTCCTACGGGATTTTTTTAAATGGCGCGACGTCGCGAGCATCAGCTAATTTAATTATAAAAATTTAATTGAATTTAACATATTAACGGGTCTCTATCAGGATTATAAATAATAAAACCTAAACACATTGCCGACTTTGTCTCATTCCTATCAAAAATAATTCGTTGAAGATTGATTAGAATAGAATAGAATAGAATAGAAAAGTTTTTTATTCAAATAAACTTTTACAAGTACTTTTGAATCGTCGATTAAGTCTACCACAGGTTCGGAATGCAGTTCCAGCCGAGAAGAACCTGCAAGAAACTCGGCGGTTGCTCTTTTTTAAAAATAACATTATAACAATTATTATTATTAATGTACATGATTGAAATGCCGTCTCACGCATTGCTGGAACGAGTTGAATCCAAGCTTTTTTATCGTTTATATAATCTTCAATTGTATAATAAGCTTTTTTTATGAGCATACTTTTAATAAAGTTCTTAAACTTGTGTAAAGGCAAGTCCAAGACATATTTTTAGAGATTAGGTATATACCTAGTAGGTACTAGGTATCCACTATCCAGCTAGGACTAGAATGACCAGATTTCTCCCAGTTAGTTCATAAATAATATTTTATACGAATATGGTTACACTACTTAGAAAGAAATGATATCATCCAGTTTGACTTCTCGTTCGACACTTTTTTTGTGAAAGGTGCTCAATCCGGCTTTAGTATACATCCATGGTAGACACTTCGGTAGGTACTTATTGCATTGCCTCATTCAGCGAGATACTTTTCTTAGATAATACCTAGTGCTCCGTCTGGATAGTCTAAGCTACCAACATATGGCACACCAAAATAGAGATATATTTAGGTAATGGTAGAATGTGTAAGAAGTTATTCTACCTATATTATAACAATATACTTACATATTACTATTATTTTATTATTATTAATAGAAGATATAGTTAGTATGCATTAAATAGGTGGGTGGACATACATTTTTCCTTCGTACGACAACGCAGTAGATGTGTCGG
Organism: Melanargia galathea; assembly: GCA_920104075.1. NCBI lineage: Eukaryota > Metazoa > Arthropoda > Insecta > Lepidoptera > Nymphalidae > Melanargia > Melanargia galathea. The sequence continues at coordinate 8,059,459 of OV049864.1, forward strand.
AATCAAGTAGGAATGCAACAACGAGGCGCGATCACCTTGACAGATAGCGCACATCCGCTTGGCCTTTGAGACGGAGCGATACATCAGACGCTTTATAGACCAATCAAATATGCATAATATACCTAATGCTAAAAACGTATCAATAAAATAGTTCTAATTTTGAATAGCTCGAGGTCATTCCGTGTTGAAGACATTTCGCTTTTACCTCCGCAAAATTCAGATTTTCTAACCTTTTACTAAAAAAATACGTAGACGGTTTATTGTGATACCTAACAGCAACTACTCATTTACTTAACGCAGTTGGGTAAAAAACGAGCTATATTTAAGGCTTTTAGGACATCCTCGCCACGAAACCTTACCAATGAAACCGCTGAAACTCCGGCATGACTTATCTGTTGTAGGCACCAGTTCTGACATGTCGCTGCTTAAATCGAAAAGGGCCACAAATCAAAAAAATCCGAAATCCTAAAAAGACTCCTATTGATTTTGCATTTTTTGATACGAAAAAACACAAACGCCTCTTTTACATTTTCGAGTTTTTAAGCAAAAGTTATGAGCAAACCGACGTTTTTTAGTTGCGCCCTTGTTTCAACACTTTTTATAAAGAAAACGCACGTTTTCTATGAGTTAAAGTGCCATATTGTGGAATACGTCCATTTTGCACTGAAAAATTACGTCCTTATCCATTATTATATCCCTATTTCTTTAAATCAAAAGTGCCATATTTTGAAATATGGCACTTATGGGCAAATTTTTTCAATATTTTTTTATTTTTATTTAATTTTTTTTGTGTTTGAAGCAAATAGTTTTCTTTTCAGTCAAGTAATAATTATTTCAATCGTTTTTTATAAAGTGGCATGGCCATCTTAATTTTTTTATGTTATAATGTTTTAGATTGCCTAAGTAAGTTGAGAAATATATTGATTTTAAACTTTTGTATTTTGACTTGTGTCTTATTTTTCAATTATTTACCACAAAACATTCAATTATTTTATATACAATCTGCTAATATATCTTTCCAGACAACACTTAGAATATATTTCTTAGTATCATTAAATGCAGCTTTAAAATACGCTTTTATCGGTATATAACATGCATATAATTGGCAAGAAAAACACAAAACTATAGACTAAAAAAAAATTCCAAAACTTTGAATGGCTCTCTTGTAAGAAAGTGAAATTTTGACTTGTGGCCCTTTTCGATTTAAGCAGAGATGTGACAAGTGACAGACAGTGCCTGTTCAGAGTTCAGACGCAGAGATTTGACAGTGTGTCTATCTCTCTCACACGCGATTTCGGCTCTACACTGTCATCTCCACGTCCAGTTTCGCTATCCTTGTTTCGTGGCGGAGGCGTGCTATAGGAGCTTCATCAAAATCGCGTGGCAAAGAAGTAGAATTCCTAGGCTAATATCTATCTGCTTTACGACAAGCAGTTTCGTTTCTGTCATGCGACTGAAGGACTATAATATATGCCGCCTGTAAAATTGCAGTTCTATTACAGTTAAAATAACTGCGCATTCCGCGTTTGGTGTACCGGCGGGCGGCGTACAGAATAACTAACAATAAGTTTATGGTGTGTATTTCTAGTACAACGGACTTGCGATGCAGGCTGCAGTTTGTCAACCGCAATAGAACTGCATAAAAACTCGTGTGCATCTACCTACAGTTCGATAAAATGAAATGAATATTCATTTCATTGCGTTATAAATGGTGTATACCTACCTACCTAATTCATGTTAGATAAGTACAAAACGAATTCAACGAATGGCGAAACGATTCATGCAATCATAGTATGGGAAAAATTGTCCGTGAGAATTTGAATTGCGCCACGGCGCTGATCCGTCGTGGCTATATGTAGAGAAATTACAGTTGCCTGTCGTCGGGCCACAGAGTAGTCGGGCTACCGTAATGTTGCTAAATTACCCGCCGAGTACGTGCGAGTGAGCGCACGCGCACTCAAAAACCTGGAGACAAATTGGTTTCTTAATGCCTTAGTATTTATAGAAATTCTAAGTCGGTATATAATGTTACTATTTACTTACTCATTAAATTCACGACACCATTCTCAACACACCAAAATCCGTTCCAACCGAATCGTCTCGTGTGAGACTGACAAAGATACGAAACAGCCCCCTGATTGTCTAAGAACCATGCATCAATCATAGTAAGTAAGATCTTAATTTTGGTAATTTTTGTTCTATTCATATTTACGTATTATATCAAGTCAGACCTTGACTGCGATCTTAGCTGATGATAATTAATTAATTGCATGCCTGATGATGCAGTTCAAGATGGTAGTGGGCTAACCTGGTATGGAAGGGATAAACGGATATATAAAGTGGATGTCATTTGTGAAAAAGTAGAGCAAGATCGGCATATTAGTAGTTACGACATTGCAGAAGAATTGGGCATCGATCACAAAAGAGTTTTAACTTAATTTGAAGGTGTCTGGGTAAAAAAAGCTCGATGTTAATTATTGTAGGAGCCCTACGAGCTCTCTGAAAAAAACCTAATAGACCGTGTACTCAATGTGCTAAAACATAATTAAACCGCATCATTTTTCAAAAGATTGATCACTGGTGATGAGAAATGAATCACTTGCGATAAGAATGTACGTAAAAGATCATGATGAAATTGTGACCAATTCAAATATTCAGATTGTGGCAAAATAATATTAATAAAAGACGGGGTTTTAATTACCTGCCGGTAACTTGCCTTCCTCGTACCTAGTTGGACTACCTATACCTACCTAGATACATTTCTATACGTAAATAACTGAAATAATAAGAACCATCCTACCATGCATTTATACGGTAATACGGTAGCATACGAATAGCCTGTTAAACTTCTTAATGGAGCCTAATTACCGCTCATAACGTGCTAATTAACCGTCAACAATTGTCCAACTTACAAGGCGTTATGCATACTTACTTGAATGCATTTTCTTTATTACAATTCCGTTATTTAAACAGTAATTTATTTATCTTCCTTTAACAAAATATATCGAAAATGAGTTTCATAACAACATTTTTATGTTGTTGGAATTTAAAAATAGCTTAATTTAAACGATTTTTAACAGCTCCATCATGCGACAGCATTTTATCAGTGGCAGATTCATAAAATTAATATTACCTGCTACTGAAAGGCCTCTTGTTAACACACCGTGAAAACTCACGTTTTGTATGAATAACGCAGTCTCCGGCGTTATCCATACAAAACGTGAGTTTTCACGGTGTGTTAACAAGAGGCCTAAAGACAGATTCAACACATAGGTATGTAGGTACGAGTACGAGTAATACCTTGATTTAATATTTTGAAGCAAATAACATGTAACATGTTCGTGCAGAGTCTGTAATAGTTATTTATGCAACTGTTGTGTAATAAGGGGTATTAAAACACGAATGTGGGTTTATCACATGAGGCGAAGCCGAATGTGATAATAGTATCACATGAGTGTTTTAATACCTAATTATCAACAGTTGCATACAAGACTTTATCTACACCATTAATATGAATCCTCTATAAGATTCTAAAACAGTTAGCTTACTGCTGAACCCCTGACATTCGCCATTTTGTGTTGAAGCCATCTTGAATTTGCATTGTGCTATTCTACTAGTCAAGCCCTTTCATTTGATATATTCATATTGAGGGAGTTGTGAAAAAATATGTAATCCGTCATTTTGTGGCGGTCCAATTTTCATGAAACATAGCTAAGAACACTCCCGACTAATTCACCTTTCAACCAAAAAAAAAACGCATTCAAATCGGTTTACCCGTTTGAGCACTACGGTGGAACAGACAAACAGACAAACAGACACACACACACACACACACACTCACACACCCACACCCCATCCCCACCCCCGCATTCAAACCGGTTTGAGCGCTACGGGGGAACAGATACACACATACACACACGCTCACACCCACCCCTCACACCCACACTCCATCCTCACATCCCGCATTCAAACCGGTTCACCCGTTTGAGCGCTACGGGGGAACAGACAGACACACACACCCAACACACACACACAACACACACACACGCACACACACACACCCACACACACACCCACAACCGCATCCACACCCAACTCATGCCCAACCCACGCCCAACCCACGCCCACGCCCACGCCCACACCACCATTCCCACCTCCGCATTCAAACCGGTTCACCTGTTTAAGCGCTACGGGGGAATAGACACACACACACAGACACGTCAAACTTAACACCCAGTCGTATTTGCGTCGGGGTTAAAAACGGATGATGTAATATTGTACCGAATTTCATTACATCACTCGTTTGGATGATGTAATGGTTGTTACAACATTGGGTGTTCTAAAGTTGGCAATAAGCTAACTGTTTCAGAATCTTTTATAGAGGATTTAAAGCATGGGTGTAGATAAAAGTTTTTATGAATGTGATTTGATTGAACAATTTGTTTTGAGCTCGAGTGCTTGCGTTAGAAAAAAGGCCGCAATCAGCTAAAAGCAAAAATCATTTTCCAATTTCATTTCCTCTGACCGGGTATCGTTGTGGAAATGGAACAGAACAAAGGGGGAGCACAAAGGCTATCCGCTCCCTTCCCTGCCTCCCTCGGAGGGTAACGCGGGGGAAGCGGGTGAACCGGGTGCCTCCCCATTCCCCCCGAGGCCGAGGGTTTGCGTGCACTAATTGCGCGCCTAAATTGGGGTAATGCATGAATTCGTTTGGCATTTTAATATTGTATGAGTCGGATCGGAGCGGCCATTTATTTTAGTTAGTGCATTATTTCTCGACTCACTATCTTAACGTTTTTGTTGGGATTGGATTTTGTTTTAAATAGTGGTTACGTCAGACAGTGACTGAGCGTGGCTTGTGAACGGATGCTTTTAGTTCCTGCAAAATTATTTTTTATAATAATTATTCCCAAGTCAAATATGAGATCACGGATCACCTCTTCAATCTGTGTACCGAATATTTTTTGCTGTAACGTAAATTTTATTTTAAAATACACTAAGTAGGTACCTACTTAAAACTAAAAAGAATATAATAAGGTAACCATATAGCGAACCTTTATTTCTGAACTTTTAGAGACCCCGCAGACATACAATTTCAAGTAGGCCAATACTATCGAACAACTAAATCGCGAACTTTCACAATTTAATCGGCCAACTTATAAATTGGACGTAATCGGAAGGGAATTTCGATTCTCATACAATCGTCGTCCAATTATTCAAGATTTATTCGTTTATGACGTGCGGGGTGACATAAGTCATTGTGCTTATCAGTATACTCTGCGATTTAGTTGGCCAACTCAAAATCGTATGTCTGCGGGGTCTCTAAAAGTTCTGAAATAAAGGTTCTGAAATAAAGTTCTGAAATAAAGGTCTCTTAGCCGTCGCGTCATCCTAATTGCAAACGATCGTATATGATCAATACGATTGATTTCGTCGCACGATGAAAATTAGTAGGTACCTACCTCTGCGAATTGCGATCGTGCGATGATTTACGAGCTTCAAATTAGGACACTCTTAGGGGTTTCATAAATGTTTGATTCGATCGTGCGACGAAATCGATCGTAGGTATTCATTCATATACGATCATTAGTCAAATAGGACGACGCCTTAAGGGATTCATAATATTATGTTTGATTCGATCGTGCGACGAAATGGTTCGTAATGATCATATTGATCCTGCGATCGTTTGCCAATTAGGACGACGCCTTTATGCAAAATCTCTTATTTTTAATCGTGGTACCTACCTACCTACTTATCTACGTATAGGTAATATTTTTAACGAACTAAGTAGGTAGTTGAACATTTGTTACAATATAATACAAAAGTAAATAAAGTGGGTAGGTACTTGTAAAAGTTTATTTTAATAAAAAACTTTTCTATTCTATTCTATTCTAATCTTTCCTTCAGACAATTTCCCAAACAAAGTAAAATAACTATTGTGCAAATAAAAGCAATATCGTCAGAGCTGTCACGCACACGTTGCGTCAAAAATGCTGACTCACAAACTAACAGAGTGCGCCTCCTCGGAAAACCGACAAGATTCGATTGAAACGCCGTAAATAAAACATGTTGCAACGATCACCCTTCGAAGCATTCACATTATTAAGTTACGCGGACCCCGAAGCGTTTTGCCGCCAAAACAACGAACATTTTGCCCCCCGGCGCGCGTAAAAACATCCACGTTCGGTCGGGCTGCGAGCGCGAAAGAGAAAACCCTACAGGGCAAAAAGGGACGGCTGCGTTAATATTTCACAGTCATCTCCTCATCAGCGTCGGCGCTGCCGTTATAAATTAGAACCTAATCGACCTATTCCTAAGGTCGGAAACGATTCGGCCGGCGACGGGATTGCGTGTGTGCCCTTACGTCGGTGAAAGGAAATTACAACCACACCCACATATAATGTTGCCGCAATAAAAAAACGTGTGAGAAGAAATAATGAGCGGTTACTGGCGAGTCGAGAACCGAGACCGGCGATCTCATCTTTTTTCGTACATCCTTTAATTGATTAGAGGAAGGCACCGTCAAAGGATGTTGGCGTGGATGTTAATAGGCATCGACGAGTGGAGCCGATGAATGATGGATGAAGGGTCCCGCGAATCTGATTACAAATTTAAATGCGGGATGCAGATGAGCCGCTCGTGATCGCCGCCTGTTGAAACTCAATGAGAACGAGGCCATCGCGATCATGCGTCGATAAAACACAGACCAATTGTCATTCTGAACATACACAGTCGACATTGTTCGTGGTTGTTGGGACATTTGGCGTTTCTTTATTTGGTTCCTGTCTTGTACGCATTGTGTTCGGTAGGTGGTCTTTATATAAAATTTTTGACGAGTTCTTTTTGTCGCGCGATAGAGATCTTTATTATATTCGAAACTAAACAGTAACAGTATAGGTAAAAATAAGAACTTTGCAGGGACAATTTATGGACATAATATATCTAACGTGTTCAGTAGCGTCCACTCCATCATCCATAAAAACTGCTGCCTGCTTTATGATTCAATACGATTAAGTACAAACAAATTATTTTTAGCATGAACAGCGCCAAAAACCGTCTCATCCTCAGGTCTCATCTATTGTACCTACATGCAAATTCGGATGACCAATATATATTGGACTACAATTCTACTATATCTAGAAGACTCCTGAAGGCTGAAGTCTCCACAGTTATCTACGAGTAGGTAAATCAATCTTAACGATGCAAAGGAAGTTTTGAACAAATAAAACCTATCGTAAAACAATAGAAACAGTTTGTTTTGTATTTGAATGAACATTCTGGAAAACTTTTGGAAAACGTCAATTATAGGTATTTCTGTTGCACGAATGCAAAATACCTACAATGTCAGAGACACCGAAAAGGATTGAAGGTACTAAGTAGTAGGTAATATGATGATGATCTCTTCCATGATGTGTCCCTCAACGGGGATACCTTAACTTTATCGTCTGGAGTTTGCGCAGATGTTAAAAGCGAACCCAAACTCATTTCTTCCACGGACTCAAAAATGGTGGAACCAACTCCCTTCGGTGGTATTTCCACATAACTTTGAAATAGGTTTATTCAAGAGGCGGATCAACAAATTCCGCAAAGGCCCGCAATTCCCGCGTTTGCCCGCAACTCATTATAGGTATAAAAAGAGTAAAATGTTTAAAAAAAGAGTAAAAAAATTCGATTGCATGACTCGTAACTAGTTGACCGCTATTGTTCAACGTGTTAACGCAGGAATATCAACTTAAGCCTTAGACCAGCTGAACTACAAATGAGGATCACGACGTTGGTAATATGAAATATCTGAGCATAAGTAGGTACTACCTATGGCACGGTGTGCCATAGTCAGTCATCTGAGACCGCTACCTTTCCTCAATTGCTGAATCACGAAACACACCCCTCGCGCTTCTTAAGTTTGAGACTGAAAAACCATGCGGCATGCAACCATCGTGGGCATTTTAATTAAACCAACCCAATGTAAAGCCTGCTAAGATTTTAAAAGAAACCTATCATTTAGAATATAGAAGGATATAGTGTCTCTCCTGATACACTTAGATAAAAGCGATAGGACCACGGTCGAACCTTCTAAATCCAATCTCATAATAGAAGAAGTTGAGTTGGTAGATCCAGGATATACCCACTTACTTACTTTCGTCTACGGACGGTTGAGAAGTTACACCAGCAACCATTGCCTGCCGCCCAACTAATCTACCATTGAAAACCCTATATAATAGAAGTTAATGAATTAGAACCTTTATATGTAGAACCAATAGAATAGACACTGAAAATTCTGTAAAATTATCACTGCGTACAGGGATCGCAAGGTAGGTACCTATTTACTTATCGTCCATTTTGAAGAACAGCTACTCCACTCTCTTGTTCCATGCTTTTGCTTTTAGCTTAACCTCCAGGCTTTGCTTTTGGCTTAACTTTCCGGACGGAACTCTGAAAAATCTTAATTACTGGTTTCCTATCCGCCTTCAGAAGTTCATCCGTGATTCCATATGCATCATCATCTTGTATGTTCTTGTATTGTTTGAGATCAATACTTAAGTCGTGCCTATATACCTAGGTAGGTATATATAAGGTCGTATAAGCTGACATCCAGGATATAGTCATCATCATGATCAACCCATTACCGGCTCACTACAGAGCACGGGTCTCCTCTCAGAGTGAGAAGGGTTTTTGGCCATAGTCTACCACGCTGGCCAAGCGGATTGGCAGACTTCACACACCTTTGAGAACGTTATGGAGAACTCTCAGGCGTGCAGGTTTCCTCACGACGTTTTCCTTCACCGTTAAAGCAAGTGATATTTAAATAAGTACTTAAAACGCACATAACTCCGAAAAGTTAGAGGTGCGTGCCCCGGGATCGAACCCACGACCTCCGATTAGAAGTCGGTCGTCCTAACCACTAGGCTATCACAGATTCAGGATATAGTAGATAGGTATAATGCCGGGTCATATATTTTCCATAATAGGTATACTGTTGGATAGGATTTATTTAATGTTTATTTGTTGCACTAAATAAAGTTATTGCTTCTAGAGTAATAGTTTCTATCATTCTTGCCATTACTTCCGCTGTGCCATCTGATCTATCTGATCAGTGGTAGATTCAATTGACGATTCAAAAGTACTTGTAAAAGTTTATTTGAATAAAAAACTTTTATATTCTATTCTATTCTATTCTGTCAGCTGATCATTACTGAAATAATAATTGGCAGATTAGTAAATATAACAAAATAGGTAAATCGGTTTATGAGATAGGTATCTTGATTATATTAAATGTAAAAAAAGTTACTAAAAACCACACGCTTAAACTAAGATTCTGTGGAACAAACTGACATAATACTAAAGAATTTACGGATGGGTACTAGTGTTTCGTTTTTATATATACTTAATTGCTTATTTATTCAGAAACTAAAAATAAATAACAAGTCTATCGTATTCTGCTTGCTTAATCGGAATGTTTATGTGACGGCAACGATACAAGGCATTTGTTGCGTACTGAAATAAACAACTATAAAGAGACCCGATGTATCTTTGAATATCAACTCTACGTTCATTGACTCGAAAAGCTATTATGGATTCACGAGGGGTCTTCGTAACTGGTTAACGATGCGACGCAGAATCTCCTTACGCAGTCTGCGTTCCTAGTAACTAGCGTATAATGCAACAGGTTGCGTCTGTGTCTTTCTGGGTTGGTTGGACTTTATTGAACGACGTCCGTCTATCCGTTTCTAGGCAACGGTCGGGCATCGTCGAACGTTCGACATCGTCGAGAGCTCGAGAGGAGCAAACGTCGCGCCGCGTCATCGTAGCGTCGCGCATGTATGTAGGTTATATTCGTTGTTGTTTACATTGTAAAGTATAGAAAGAAGTAAGTATAATTTTATAGGTATAAATGTAGCCTATTATGTTTTTGAGTCATTGATTTTTAATGTGTCGAATTAGAAATGTTTATTGGTCTTAATAATGAATTTGTATAAGTACCTATTTCAATTCATACAAGACGCAGTTTTCTTTGAACTCTGAATAGAATGCGCTAGATTCCGATAGATGAACAGTAAAATCGATATCTTCGAGTCGGTGATCGATGCCGCAATCACACCTCGTTAGAAATAATTAACGCGTATTTTTTTCACATAACCGCTCATCTCTTTTGTTCGTTTTGTTGTTTGATGTTTTTAGCTGTACCTAATAGCGGGATATGAATCACAAATCCAATTTAGCAGCGATAAGGGGAACAATACCTACCACTCGGAATAAGGACCTATATATCTACCTACATACTGAATGCTTACTTTTGTAATATAAGTAAGGATAAAGATTGAAAAATTCTATGACATAGGAACGACAAGTTTACAGAAATATAAAATAAGTAGGTACATGACGTGGTTGCATATTTCGTCTAAAAAGCAGAAGTAAGGGACTGCCATCGAACTATTACGCTTAGAATGGAAGTTTCTAACAAATTTCCGCTCGAAACGTAAGCTATAAACCAACCCGTGTGTGCCCTGTAATTACATTTGCCGACACGCACACAAGCGCATGAGTACCTTGAGCACTGACGCGACGATAGCCTTTTAGGCTTGCTAAAAACGGCTTATCGCCGCGTCGAGGACTGCCTTTCTTTACCTATTCTAAGGGGACTGCTAACTGCTTGGTCTAAAATTAAGTAAGTAGGTAACGTGGTGTCGCCAGGTATGGACCAGGCACCAGTAGCTGACCACCTTCACCGTTTTTAACAAAAATAAGAGCTAGATTAGAGTTTTACCGCTGGCAACATTTAAACCATGTAGAATAGGGATCTGTTTGTCATATTGACAAATATCATATGAAACGGCCATTTTGTTTTAAAATGGCAAGGCGAACAAAATGTTGTGTGCAAATATCTTTCGATTTCAATAGTTTTCTTAAGCAAATCGCTAAGAAGGTAAAAAAACGTTTTGATCGATGGATTCTCGTTTCTGATTAAAATGTAAATTTACAATGATTAAATCACTTAGATATAAACTTTAAAACATGCTTGTGAAGGAATAAATGCGACATAGAGTTATTTTCAAGTTTTAGAGGGGATGTCCATTACTGGATCGGAAACACATCAAAAATCCAGTCATGGACCTATCTATTCTTATCATTTAAACACAATTACAAGTCAAAATTAAACTTGTATAGTTTAACTAGCTTCTGCCCGCGTGAATTTCGGTTTTTTAACCCCCGACGCAAAAACGACGGGATGTTCTATGTTTGACGTGTCTCTCTCTCTCTGTGTGTGTGTGTGTGTGTGTGTGTGTGTGTGTGTGTGTGTGTGTGTGTCTGTCTGTTCCCCTGTAGCGCTCAAACGGATGAACCGATTTGAATGCGGTTTTTTTTGTTTGCAAGGTGAATTAGTCGAGAGTGTTGTTAGCTATGTTTGATGAAAATCAAGATGGCCGCCACCACAAAATGGCGAATGTCGGGGGTTTTTAAAATTTTTAATTTATACTTGTCACAAATCCTAAGGGAATCGTGGATTTCCGATTCCCGTTCCCACTCCCTGATGCAACTTTTATAGCTACTTTCAAGGAGGTTTGCTATAGTAATCTACCTATAACCGTAGCTATAGATTTTGGTTTTTTCAAAATCCCGTGGGAACTGTGGATTTTTTCAGGATAAAAAGTAGCCTATGTGTTAAGTCATGGCATAATCTATCTCCATCAAAATTTCAGCCAAATCGGTTCAGTTCGTATAGTAGAAGGATTGCATCTTAAAAATTTTTTTCTTCAAATCTTATCAAGTGGGGTGTCAAATTAAAGGAGTTGAAAAGGTGATTCCGAAAATATAATTTTTTTGACAAAAAATATTGTGATCAAAAGTGAAAGAGAAAAAAAATTATCACGCAGTTGATATTTTTTATTTTTTAACAATATTATACTTGTTTTAAAAAAATAATTATGGTTTCCATGCAAAAAAAAATCTGATGGGTGGGAAAGGGTTAAAAAATTAATACCTATTATTGTAGTTCCATTTAGATGCGCCACTTTTAACATTTTTTAGAAATGTAGGTATGAGCTCAAAGGAGCTTAGAAAAAAGAGTTCCCGCGGGATTATAATAAACCTTAATCCACGTGGACGAAGTCACAGGCATCCGCTTGTATGCAATATGGGGCCTAGCTCTATATAAACACAAAATAAAGAAGTGTTAATAGTAAAACGTGTCATACGAGTAGCTATGAATGAGGAACCTTCTTTCACCTAGAAAGAAGATTCTCCATAGCTAAGGATCACCTTTTGCCCTCTTGGACAGTGTCCAAGTAATTATTACGCAAGAAGAAAGGAAACCTTTTACAGGCAACAGGCCTAGAAAAACACTTATTCATCTTTTCAAAAAACAGGCGAAAATTCCTCGCTGCTTATGTGAGCAGTATCGTGCTGCATCAGGATTAAGGAGCTGGGACTCAGAGGTCCGTGATTCAATCTAAGCTTGGTACCAAAAATATGAAGTCATAGTGGACAGTTCCCGAATCCCTTTAGTTTAGGTGGGTAGTACCCTACAGCATCAGGATTAAGAAGTTGAAGCAAATAAAAAATTATGGAACCATTTTGTAAACGTCCTCAAATAGACAAGTGTCAAATTGAAATGTGACGAACCTTGGTTGTTTCTACGTAACTTTGATATTTATATATTATTCGAAATAATCAAGGAGCGGATCAACAAACTCTTTAAAAGCCGGCAACGTATTAGTGGTTCCTTTGGTGATACAAATGTTCATGGGCAGCGGTAATCACTCAACATTCAGGTGACCCGCTTGCTCGTTTGCCCACAATCCATATAAAATAAAACAAGAGATAAAGTTCGTAAACTAAAACCCATCATCATCATCATCATCATCATGATCAACCCATTACCGGCTCACTACAGAGCACGGGTCTCAGAGTGAGAAGGGTTTTGGCCATAGTCTACCATGCTGGCCAAGCGGATTGGCAGACTTCACACACCTTTGAGAACGTTATGGAGAACTCTCAGGCATGCAGGTTTCCTCAAGATGTTTTCCTTCACCGTTAAAGCAAGTGATATTTAAATACTTAAACTAAAACCCGACTACTCATAATAGTATACAAGTATAAATTAAAAATTTAAAAACCCCTGACATTCGCCATTTTGTGGCGGCGGCCATCTTGGATTTGCATAGTTCTATTCTACTAGTCAAGTCCTTTCATTTGATACCCATATTAAGGCAGTTGTGATAAAATATGTAATCCGCCATTTTGTAGCGACGGCCATGTTGGTTCGATTTTCATCAAACATAGCTAACAACACTGTCGACTAATTCACCTTTCAAACGAAATAAAACTGCATTCAAATCGGTTCACCCGTTTGAGCACTACAGGGGAACAGACAGACACACACACACACACACAGACACGTCAAACTTATAACACCCCTTCGTTTTGCGTCGGGGGTTAAAAATAATAATTTAGAAAAACATGTATTCAATTGTGTACTAATGGAAGAAAAGGCGGGGCAAGCGGCTAGTGGCGCCATCTGTTATGTCTATCTAAAACTAACTTAATATTCCAGTTTAGCTGCGCGAACGTCACTTCTCAATTTTTTCGCATATAAAATGTAGCCTATATGACCCCCGAACTATAACAACAAATCAGCTAACACCTCATTCATCAGAATTAGCCCAGTAGTTTAGGAGCTTCGGTAGAACAAAAAATTGGATACAAACATACATACATAGACTACTAAAATCATAACCCTTCCTTTTGGCTTTGCCGTAGTTGGGTAAAAACTAACTGTCCATCACTGGGTGTCCATAACTGGATTTAGACTGTCCATCATAAGCATTTTTACATATTTCAGTTCATCGTTTTTAGGTTTCCATATTTCAAAACTCATTAGACTATTTCTAGATTTTAGTAGTTAGTGAGAAGCTCTATAAATCTAAGTATATCATTGTAAAATTATAACACTCAAGATTCAATAATAAAAAAGTTATAGCTCCTCATGTTTGACTCGGCGCTTAACCCTGTCCATAACTGGCGCCATCACGTTACTAATGGAAGAAAAGGCGGGGCAAGCGGCTAGTGGCGCCATCAGTTATGTCTATCTAAAACTAACTTAATATTCCAATTTAGCTGTGCGAACGTCACTTCTCGATTTTTTCACATATAAAATGTAGCCTATATCACCCCCAAACTATAACAACGAATCAATTAACACCTCATTCATCAACATTGGCCCAGTAGTTTAGGTGCTTCGCTAGAACAAAAAATTGGATACAAACATACATACATAGACTACAAAAATCATAACCCTTCCTTTTGGCTTTGCAGTAATCGGATAAAAACGAACTGTCCATCACTGGGTGTCCATAACTGGATTTAGACTGTCCATCATAAAGATTTTTACATATTTCAGTTGATCGTTTTTAGGTTTCCATATTTCAAAACTCGTTCGACTATTTCTAAATTTTAGCAGTTAGAGAGAAGCTCTGTATATCTGAGTATATCATTGTAAAATTATAACACTCTAGATTAAATAATAAAAAAGTTATAGCTCCTCATGTTTGACTCGGCGCTTAACCCTGTCCATAACTGGTGCCACCACGTTACCTACTTAAAGGTAATCTGCTTAAATTTTTACAACACATTAGATTTTTAATTAAGTTGTTGTACCTACCTAGATTATTTTTCGCCTTCGTAGCTTGGAGAGAACACGAAGTTGTAGCTTGTATCTATTAATTTTATTGTAGGTAAAAGTACCTATAGGGTGAATGTTCTATAAGTCGGCACTTTAAGCGTCGTGTCATGTTTAAAAATTCGTAGACGCGTCAAACAAAGCAATTTCAATATAATGTTTTTTTCTTCCAATACTTCTTCCAAATCTTCATGCTTTTGACTTTTTGAATTAATTTTTAATACCTGCTTTTTGCATAAAGAAGTATTTTTTCTAATTTATTTTAAAAAAAAGTACTGATTTGCCTAAGCTCGGCACCTTTGTCCCTTTCTACGGCATTTGTGTTCTCAAAGTCGGCCCTCATTTTTTTATTAGAAAATTAGCTTTTACCCCCGATATTGTCCATGAAAATATATGTTTTTTTTTAAATATTTATAGGAACTCTTTCCTCATTTTCATTTTATTTCATTTTCCCGCTAAAAAAATGTACCCTTTTCCGAAATTAATAGAATTTTTGAAGAAATACGTATAGAATTTTTTTTAATAACCTCGACAAACAGTCAGACAATTTTTATATAGATAATATCAAGTTTGTTCAATAGGGCCGACCTTAGGAATAACCCAAATTCTTAAGTCGGCACCCCCTGCCGACCTCAGGTACCTCATACAACTAATTTTCCTTAGTCCAGCACCCCTGTTTTTTCTTTAAATACGCAAAATAATTGAATTTAATCACTATAATACGATGTCAAATATTACGCAAAACAATTTAAATTGCAACAACAAGTCTTAAATTTATTTCTTACCAAATGACGCTCGGAAAGTAGCAATTTTATAAGAAATTCAGCAATTTACGCACTCACGCTCGTTCTAAGCGAAAATTGAGGGAAAGGGGTGCAAACAGTGCTGCCTTATTTGAGAACTATTTTCCCATTGGAGCAATACTAAATGAAAAAAATACCCATTACGACTAAATGGCACCAAAACGATAATATCGACAGAAATATAACGAAGTGCCGACTTATGGGGGGGTGCCGGCCTAGGGAGCTTCCACCCTACCTATTCAAATTCAGTTTATGCGCAAAAATGTTCAGAGATAGGTACTTTAATAACCCCTAAAATATTGTAGATACATTGTTATTAAATGGAATTTTTTATTCTGTTTTAGATAATTATGTACCTTACATGTAGATTTCTCAAAATAACTATATACCTAATATAAAAAATCATAAGCATCAAGTGGCAAACACTCATTTCCCCATCCTACGCTAATTACTTAGAGCTTCAATGGTTGATAAAAATTGTCTACCCACGAAGGAAAACAGACAGTAGCCGTTTGTGTTTAGAACTTATTTATGGTATGCTATGGTTCCTATGTATGTCTGTTACCATTTCCATTAAGTTATCACTTGCATTAAATAGGTATCAATGCAGGCTCTTATCCCGAGAACGCGATACATTACGACGACGTGACGTGAAAATATCAAACAGTAGCTGAGGCTGAACCTTCACGTGGGACACATGACTATTTCACGGCAATAAGCGGACAGGAGGCGAGCCTACTCAAGTAGGTACCTACTCAGTCATTTTTAGGGTTCCGTAGTAAACAAGGAATCTTTATAGTTTCGTCATGTCCGTCCGTCTGTCTGTCCGTCCGTCCCCGGTTAATCTCAGAGAATATTAGTGCTAGAAATCTGTAATTTGGCATGGGTATAAATATTAATCACGCCAACAAAGTGGTGAAATAAAATTTTGATAAATATTTTTTTTAGGTTAGCTCCTCTACATGTAAAGTGGGGATGAATATTTTTTTTCTCGTCTACCCCATAGTGTGGGGTATCGTTGAATAGGTCTTTTAAAAATACTGTGGGTGTGGGAACATCATTTTTCGATTTCTAGATCCGTTTGTAAAATATGATGTTTTAAAGTGCTAATTTTTAGGGTTCCGTACCCGAAGGGTAAAAAACGGAGCCCTATTAATGTCACTCGGCTGTCTGTCCGTCTGTCCGCCGGTCACAGGTCTCTAGCTCGCAGACGAAATGAGTTACAAACCTGAAATTTTGGTATTTAGTGTAAAACGTTAACCCAAAATCAAATATTGAATTAGAAATTGAATTAAATTATTTTTCAGGGGGGCTGCCATACATGAAAAAGGAGCCGGAAAAAAAATTTTTTCTTTACCCTAGCTTGTGAGGTATCATTGTTTAGAGCTCATTAAGTAGAGTAGGTACAAATTTTTAAATAAATTAAATATTTCTTAGACCCAAAATATTATATTGTTCATAATTATGTACGGAACCCTGAAAGAGCGAGGCCCGACTCGCACTTGGCTGATTTTTATTAGAGTCAAGTGTCCCCCCCTCTATCAGCCAAATGGCAGTATATAGGAAGTTGAAAAAATTCACAGCGGTAGTACCTATATATAATCAATTTTAAAGGAAAACTATAATGGCTAAGTAGGGTTCACAGGTTAAGAAGATATATCTGTTTTTCGAGGATTGTGACTACGGAACCCTACATTGCGCGTGGCCCGCCACGCACTTGGCCGGTTTTTTAACTTTTTAAACAAAATTCAAAAAGCGAAACAGATGTACCACTACACTGTTTGGACACTCAGCGCACCCTCCTACGCTGCGAGGCGCGAGGTGCACGGTTCGAGAGCTGAGCTGAGTGTGTTCCAATATTTGTTTTTCCCATTAGACACCGGCCACGAGTAATTTACATTCGACCGATAAGGGGCAATCCGGCAATATTGTTAGAAAGCTTTGGTGTGATCATACCGGTATATACCTAGAAAAAGTTGCCTAAGGGACTTTACAGACTGCAAACCAGCTGTAGTTTGGATCCGGTTTTTTTGCAGGTGACTGCATCGCAACTGCCGACCGAACACACAATACAGGAGCGATCGGTGCGCAATTCTAGTACCTAGCAGGCAACACTAATAACTCGGTCGATTGCAGCCCGGAACGAAATCTGATCACTTCGACACCACGCAGTTTTGTTTATCTTACTCCTAAAGCCAGAAACTGACGAAGGAGGTCCTGAACGAAGCGAGCCTACGAGGATGTGCGGAGCGAGCGCAGTCATCCGTAGGGAAACGAATGTAAAATACTTAGATGAAAAGCTCAGAAAAAAATCAGAAATGGGGAGATCCGTAGAAGAATCGGAGTAACCGAAATACATAGCTCAGGGAGTCGTGAAGCTGAAATGGTAAGAGGCGGGGCACACAGTTCGAAGAATCGATAGATGTTAGTGTCTCAAGGTGCTGGAATGGCTGGAAAGCGTAATGTCTGCAGACTCCCACTGTGTGGACAAACGATATCAAACAAGTCCTAGGGAGCCGCTGGATTCGAGCGGCGAAGACTGAGGCATGTGGAGGGCCGCAAGAGACCTATGTCCAGCAGTGGACGACTGGCGGTTGACGAAGAAGATTTAGAATTACGTACAAGCTATAATATTATACTTACGTAGTGAAATCCGCATTTTAATCGTCTACTAACCTACAGAAAATAATCGTGATAAATCCTACTTAAAATAGTTCTAGATTTTACTTATCCATCTACAAACTACAAGGTTATAATTGTTCTAAAATACGGTCTACTTTTAAAGATTACCTACCTTGAAACCTACCTAATTAGTGGTATATATTATTATGTAGGTACGTAGGTAATCACCGCGGTTGTTGTCTGCTTGGTTGTAAGTACCTACGTTGTAGGCTAAGCTGGCGGAAGTCGGGCAAATCAGTCATTGTTACTGTAATCCTTTGCTAAATCCAATTAATAAATCCAATAAAATCCCTATAAACCCTGATATTACTTGCAGCCCATCATTCGCTGTAGTACATTTTCGCTTCAAAACCATAGCAGTGGAAAGAAATAGATAAATCAAATGTCTGCTTTAGAACTGACAGTTTCACTATGATTTCGCTTCTGTTTGAAAGAATAGAAGATGTCTTTAAATAGAACCAAGGCTAGAACGGGCATTTTTTGTATTATTTTGCCTCTGTTTGAAATAACTATTTTTCTTTTTAACGGGTCACTCCATAACTGAAGGTCAGCAATCAGTTTTTTGAACCTCTCTTTGTCCATGGCTAGGCTCCCTTATGTTTCTTCGCCATGACTTTTTTCACCTTCTAACCCCTTTGTTCCTGCAATTTTCCCCATCATAATTGTCTGCAGCGGGCGGTAGATACCCATCGTGTCGTTATAAGTGGTCTAGGTTACAGATATTCTTCTATGCAGGGGCTGCATTGAGAGTGGAGATGGATAAAACACCAACGCACGTGTTCCTTTAGTGCATGGGCGTAGCTGAACAACGCGAGACCCACCTGTGATCACCAGCCTCACTCCAATAAATCCTTGGCAACCTGAGTGGCTTGCTAGGCTTCTGGAATAACGACTTCGGTTAGAGGCATACCACGCACTACAGACCTTCATGGTTTATGTGCGGATACCTGCCTAGAGATGAAGATAAAAGTTGTGGCCTAGGTACGAGATCTTACGCTGCTTGATGATTATTACTGCCTCGATGTTGTTCAGCATTCGGACTTGAAGAACTTGAACGTTAAACACCTTAGCCGTCCAACTTATGCGGAGCATCCTACGATGTGTCGACATCTCGAAGGCTTCGATCTTTTTACGCATCTCTTTCACTAAGATCCACGCCTGGCAACCCATACAAAACAGACCTCAGGAGTCAAAAGACGACGCGCCGACCGACGCGTTATCCATATACAACTTGAGTTTCCACGGCAGCTTTATAGCGTCTATCTCCGTAACGTCTTTCGTTCCGCTGCTATGGTTGTGGCGATGTGCTATCGCTCTTACTCATCTACTTACAATGTTACTAAAATGTATATACCAACTACCAATATCTAGATTAGAAGATCTATTTTAAAGGTATTCATACATTTTAGATAATTAAGCGCAGCACAAAATGCGATGTTTCGGGGCTCATTCAGCGTTCCCAGCCAGCTGACAAGAGGTTAAATTGTAAACGAATGACTCTGATCTTTGCACCTATGTAAAGGGTGATAAGTACCTGTTAAATACGAATATCTACCTACACTTAATACCTACATAGCTAATACCATATTTCCGGAATTTGGTTTTCCTTTGAACAATATAGTTATGTTTAAATGTTTAAAGTAAACAGGCGATTTGCCTTGTCACCCAACATGCGGCTAAAACGTGCTGCAAACGTTTTCAATAACAGGAAAGCGTTAAAAATACATACATAAGGCATTGCCTAGTACCTAACAAATCATTGATAATAATGATAATTTCCTTTCTTTCCTCCCAACTGTATTTCCAATCTCAACAGAGGGGGAGTCCTCTACCTACTGCAAAAGGATGTTGCACAGGTGCGCTCTTGATTACTGCACTAGGATTAGGAAAACGATCAGGGGTGAGCGGTAGATACCCTCTAAATTGCTTTATTCGACACATACCTTTGACAAGGGTTTGCAGTCTACATGAATTTTGAATTGAACTTTCATCCCTCTTCCTTAGACAATTAACTAGTTGCGAGCTCCTCAAAAAGCTTTAAAAAGTTAAGGTGTTTTTTTGACATTCTTGTAAACATCCCGGAGTAACTCTTATCCGGGATGATAAGTATCCACGAGCTGTAACCATGGACGCAAGTTTTCCCTATGCCAAGTGTTAGCTCAACGAAAGATATGTTAGCAAACATTTATTAGTATTTGTTTATTATATTGATTATTTTATTCAACTTTTATTAACCCCCGACGCAAAAACGACGGGGTGTTATAAGTTTGACGTGTCTGTGTGTGTGTGTGTGTGTGTGTGTGTGTCTGTCTGTTCCCATGTGGCGCTCAAACGGGTGGACCGATTTGAATGCGGTTTTTTTTGTTTGAAAGGTGAATTAGTCGAGAGTGTTCTTAGCTATGTTTGATGAAAATCGGTCCAAGATGGCCGCCGCTACAAAATGGCGGATGATATATTTTTTCACAACTCCCTTGATATGGGTATCAAATGAAAGGGCTTGACTAGTAGAATAGCACTATTGCAAATTCAAGACGGCCGCCGCCACTAAATGGCAAATGTCGGGGGTTTTTTAAATTTTCAATTTACACTTGTTAGATAAGAGTATAAAGAAAGAAAAGAGGTAGGTACACAGAACATTTATTATTTAATTTTGTTAGTTTATGGATAGTTATATTTTAAAACATAGATTTAATTACGTGGGATCCGGATCAAGGTCCCGGTCGAAAATCAGCGTTATGTTCTTGTGTTTATACAAGGCATTATACTGATGAACTAGGACCTTTTTTCGGGTTCTACCACGCATGGCACATGTATTGTTATCTCGGCGCTTCTATTGCTTTTTAGTTATCGGTGGTAAACTACCTTAAGTTATTCTTAAACTTGGCACAACGCTTGAATAAACGTTTTACTTTATTATTATTTTCTTTCTTCCTTTCTTCCTATTCTTTTTTTTCTTTTCTTGATTTCTATAAAAATATATTCATGGTTTGTTCAATATGAGCTATCACTTCCACTATTAATACGGCGAATGCAGTTTCGTGTTTACTGACCAGAAACAATGACGAAAGCGAAACACTGTTTCACAGTAGCTTCGCGGGCTCGACTGTCGACACCATTTTCACGGTTCAGTTAGTCATAATATCATAGCCAGTTTTATCTGTCCTTTGTTCATTGTACGAGTGAGTAGTAGACATGACCAAATCGGCGCGTATACCGCGTTACTCTCTTGTCATATTCACACTAGCGTCCAATAGATATGATAGGGGAACCGATGATGCTAAATGTGGATTTACATTTTACTCGAGCGTAGTCGGGACCTATTAGATTTTGTAGATTAGTTAATAGGAAGAATAAAAGGTTATATAATGTTTCCCCTTTCAGTGGTGGGGAAAGCGTTAGAGCTGCACGCTCTCATCTTCATAGACGATTTTTATTACTTCGGCTTGTGGACATCGGCTGATTATATTTTTTTGTTATTTTTGCATCATTTCCTTCAAAATAGAAAAAAATTCAATCGCTCTCGAGATGAGAAGATGTAACGCTGCCACTCTCGTACCTACATTACGTTCACATAGTCTGATTTTCTAAATTTATATACTTTTTTAGCTCGTAATTATCCCAACTTACGTTTCTGAATATTTCTGACAATCGTTTTTTTTTTCGCGCGGCTCTATATAAAGGGCTTATACCTATATGGTAGAGGGTACTCAGCAGGATGCAAGATGCCTTATGTTAATTTGACGCGCTCGAGTAAATCCTAAAATCCCCTCTTGGGCTCCCCTACTAATAGGTTTTGATGATAGACACTGATGTGAACACGTGAATGACGGATTACCTTGCGATGACATTAATTTAGACGAGGAACTATAATAGGAAGGCTGTTTACGGGGACGGTATTTGCATGCCAATTATGTGGATGATACTTTGCTCTTGTGCTAGCTGCCGATAGCAATCAAGATGTTCTGTGATCCTAGTGTTTCGTTTATCTTCTTCCACAAACAAGCTCCAGGATTCGAAATTAACTGCCGATTGCTTGGCTCATCTTTTGTATCGTTGTCGTCTCTAAACAGCACGTGATTTCCATATTTAACCACCGACGCAAAAACGACGTGGTGTTATAAGTTTGACGTGTCTGTGTGTGTGTGTGTGTGTGTGTGTGTCTGTCTGTTCCCCTGTAGCGCTCAAACGGGTGAACCGATTTGAATGCGGTTTTTTTGTTTGAAAGGTGAGTTAGTCGAGAGTGTTGTTAGCTTTATTTGATGAAAATCGATCCAAGATGGCCGCCGCTACAAAATGGCGAATAACATATTTTCTCAAAACTCCCTTAATATGCGTATCAATTAATGAAAGGCTTGACTAGTAGAATAGCACTATGCAAATCCAGGATGGCCGTCGCCACAAAATGGCGAATGTCGGGGGTTTTTTAAATTTTTAATTTATACTTGTAGACATTTTAGGTAACACTCCTTCTAACATCCATCTTACAATTAGCCGTGCAATTTTCTTGGGAAACCTGTCTTTGTTTCCTATCCAACTTTAGTCGGAATTAGTCAATCGGTATGTGTATTGTCTAGTTTCCAATTTAAAATAGAGTTATAAACTGTTTAGAATGAGTAGGTACCTACTTACCTACCCACGTTCTTGTCATGTCAACTTATCAAGCGGAATGTCGTTAGTACGATCATACAGTGGCGTGGCGTCAAAGAACGGCAAGTGGCAACACGTAACCCGCGGCGGCGGCCGGCGCGCGTCGGCAGTGGGTACTGGGTACTCCGCATCAGTTCTAAAAATACGCGCGCCATACAAAGCCGGCACCACGGCATATAGGTACTTGGCTCCCAGCTACAGCGGTAAAGCTGCGTTCACACGGATTACATGATTAGATTCTACTCAGGAATTTGATGTTGGACATAAACGGGCACACGTTTGAATTTCAGTCCAAATGTCGTGCGTTCTTATCAAACCAGGGCATGCGGAGGCGGGAAAGCGTCTGTCTCTTTCTTACCTTTTCATGGCTCAAACACTGAACCGATCTTTGCAAAACTTGGCATCATGATAGTATTGCATCCGGGATGGACATAGTTATACATTCTATCCCAGAAACTCAAAAATTTTCTGCGTGATAAACATTTTGAATTCCGCAGACGAAATCGCTAGTTCATCTGCTAAGTAGTTCGGAAAAAACTACTGCAATGAGCTCCACAGACTTATCGAATCTTTCTGCATCGTTTATATCGAGACAACATTCTCTATAAATAGATAGGTAGGTATAGTATAAAAAAATTGTAATCCGCATTGGTCTATGTATTTCTTATAACGTTTGAATTTCTTTTATCACCTTTATTTACAACATTTTACTAGAAACGTCATAGGTACATATCTAGGTAGATAGATACATATTGTGCATATTGTACCTACATAAAAGCTTATTATACAATTGAAGATTATATAAACGATAAAAGAGGTTGGATTTAACTCGTTCCAGCAATGCGCGAGACGGCATTTCAATCATGTACATTAATAATAATAATTGTTATAATGTTTTTTTTTAAAAGAGCAACCGCCGAGTTTCTTGCAGGTTCTTCTCGGCTAGAACTGCATTCCGAACCTGTGGTAGATTCAATTGACGATTCAAAAGTACTTGTAAAAGTTTATTTGAATAAAAAACATTTCTATTCTATTCTAGTCTGTGGCCAATTCTGTTGTGCACAATCTCTAAACCTAAAATAAATAGACAAGTAAAAAAATAGTGCTATCCTTTTCCGCGGGGTGCATTGTGAAAGAGATAGGAATATATTTAGCCCTATCATTTTAGTTTAAGTTTGGATACCTATTATGTACAACAGAATTGGCCACATTGTGATACGTGCACACGAATTGATCTATAGAATAAGAAAGACCACACGTGCAAGACCGCGGCCCGACCGGGGAAATTCAGCTGGTTCAACAAAATAAACGTATGTAGAGTCGATGTGAACACACCTTTATTCCGCGGCTCGGTACTGACGAAACGAAACCATACGAATGCGCGCCAACGGAGCACAAACACGCGTGCTAGTGTGCGCGCCTGTACTTACGTGCACGGCGGCTATGTGTGCGTGCCCAGCATTTGATACGTCCAAATGAGGTTGCGGCGAGCGAGTGTGCGTGAACCGTGAGAGGGTATCGCTCGTTTTACTCGTCGATATAAAGAACCCAAGATACAAAGCTCTCTACAAAACACTCTTCAAAAAAAACATACAAAACAGACTGCAGTTGTGTAAAAAATAATAATATGTTCGTGTGAATATCAAATCACAAAAAGACATAACTGCAATTGTGTAAAAAATAATATATTCGTGTGAATACTTATCTAATCAACGTAGCCTAGATAAAAAACATCTGAATCGTATTCAAACAATCTCAAACTTGTGACACTTTTTTTTTTGTATGAATAAAAAAGAAGTAATATATTGTAACGCAAGAAAATGTATTTCGCGCATAGTTAAGATTTCAATTTTCAATGTTAAATAGATAATCCATCCAATTCCGTGTTTAAGAAAAGACATTTGGTTGTAATGGACGTGATTTTTAGCAATTTCTAGATGGTCTTCCCTGAAACGATGAGCTACGATAAAAGAGATGAAATACATTAGGTAGGTATACCAATTGGCTAACGTGCAAAAGTGCTGATCATCACCCGCCCCATCTACCCTTTTCACGGACTCTTATTTCCACTTATACCAATGATGCCTATCTCGGATTTTATATCAATGTTTTTTAATAATTTTATTCGACGTCCCGGTTTCTCGTCGCTGAAAGGGTCAAGTGCGTGAATACGGCTATAAAGAGACGTCGCCAGGTGACGTGGGAACGGCTTACGGTGGGTTATTATTTATGATTTTACATTTAATCCCCGATTGTTTGTCAGTTGTACGCTGGTTGTATGCGTGCTCGCTTTGTATTGGACGTTTGCATCTATTATAGCGACGTAGGTAGGTATGTTAATTGATTGAGACATTGATTTGTTACTGTAAATGCATAACTTCGTAACACGTAGCAATCATTTTTAGACAATTGTTTTTTTTTATTCAAGTAGGTACAAGTTAGCCCTTGACTGCAACCTCACGATAGTAAGTGATGATGCAGTCTAATAAGATGGAAGCGGGCTAACTTGAAAAAGGTATGCATAGTGCATACTTACCTACCCCTGATCGGTTTCTACACGGCATCGTACCGGAACGCTAAATCGCATGGCGGCACGGCGTTGCCGGTAGGGTGGTAACCAGCCGCGGCTGAAGCCTCCCACCAGACCAGACCAGAGACAATTTAAAAATTATAAAATCCCAAATTGCCCCTGCCAGGAATCGAACCCGGGACCTCCCACTTATAAGACCACAGCGCTCACCACTGCGCTAGGGAGGTCGTCACCTGATGGTTTCATAATTCATTATCATGATCATCGTCATCATGAGTCTGTTTACGTTTACTACTGAACATAAGACTACTTGAGAACAGTCCACAGCCTTCTCGTCCAGCCTCTTCAAACCCAGCGTATAGGCTAGCATCCCAAGCTGACGATTATTTACGAGCTCCACTCTAGAAGGTACAGGTTGCTTATCCTTTGAGCTACGTCGGTAGCTTTGATTTTCCTATGGATGGGTAAGTAGATATTTAGTTGGCTGAGATCAGAAAAGCCATCAATTTGTCGGCGGATTTAAATTTTTACGGTAGATACGGGATACCGATATCTATATCAAAATTCAAAACATGTCTTTATCTGCCGCATTATCTGTAGATACCAATAATTAGTAAGTATGTAATTGATGAGTATTTTGGTGGTATTAAAGATCAAATACCGCCGAAGATAAAGAAACAGTCACGTTTGTGGAAAGTCGATCCCGTATACCTATTTGTTTTCGAATTAACAACAAATCCCTACTTTCTAACAAAATTTAATTGGGATTTCTTCTCATGTCTTTAAACTTACAATCTTTTATTACGTAGTACTAATTATATTATGTGATTTTATTATGTATCGAGATACATATTTTAACGACAAAGTAGGTTTTTTCCCAGCGAAGAAAATGTTGTAATTCTTGACCATATTCCGTTACTATATTATATAGGTACTTCCGTTTATTATCCGCCCTTAGTTATGTGTTTCAAAACGATTTACTGTGACGAAAAAAGCAGGAGAATTAAGTAAGTCCGGAACTTTTTATTTGTAGGAAAATCCATCCATAGGTATAGTTCGTTCGGTAACTTAGTGTCGGTACAGGCGCAGGTGCTCTTAGTATTCTGCTTTTATTTTTATTACTTTTTTCTGTTTCTAATTTTTTTTCTATTCTAACAGAATCTCCGAATAGTCTACCAATCCGGACTTGGCCAGCGTGGTAGACTATGGTTAAAATTCTTCTCATTTTGAGAGAAGACCCGTGTTCATGAGAATATTATATTTTATGTTTATGGTTATATTGTAAAAAAAACCAGTAAAAAAAAATATAAAAAGGAAAGAGAATTTTAATGAAAAAATATGAGTAGGTATAAAACGCCAAAACCCCTTGTGCCTGTACATCCCGCGCGGCATGCTTTGAAGTCACGGCGGTGTCTTTGGCAAAACACCGCACGGCGGAGGCGGCTAGACACAAAAGGCGACCGTAAGAAAACGAACAGACTATAAGTAGATAGAGTTGGCTAGAACTAAAGTGAAGCCTAAAGGTACTACTAATAAGACACAAAAAAGTTAATGACAGCCTTGCTTAAGTGAACTGCATATACAATTTTGTATGCAATCCACTCAAAGCGAGTAAGAACATTTTCGATAATCCAATTTCTAGGAATCGACTCGGTGCGTGTGCGGTGCTCATTAACGTATCGCCGGAATCCTGCTCCGAGCGAGTCCGGCCAGCAGTCAGCTATACGGTATGCCTAGTGGCGGGTATAGCGAGTAATATAGCCATATGTGGCCACTCATTTAGACATACCTGTCATAGCGACCGGCTATACTGAAGGCAATTTAAACAATTACAAACTACCGCACCCGTAGATTGCGTTTATTTATTGCACAAGTTAAGTTCTTCGATATTAGCTACATAGATAGACAGATTAAGTAGGTGTTTATTGCAAGAACTAGAAAGAAAAGGATCACACAAGTAAACATTAAATAAATTGCTCATTACTTTTTAAATAATAAAACTCTGTATATTTTATTTTGAAAAATCTTCTCTTAAGGGTGGTAAAATAGGGAATGAAAGTTTTAATGGGAAGTTTTAATTATAATTTTGCTATTATCAACTTGAAATTTGGAAGGTAGGTTAATTCTAGGGCTTAGATATCAGCCTAGAAAATATTTCACGAAATTCCTCCCCTAAGGGGGTAAAATGGGGGTAGGAAATTTATGTTTTTGAAGTTTTCGATATATGAGCAAAAAAAAACGAAAAAGGGACTTAAAATACCCTTAAACACCCAATATCTCCTAAAGTAATAAACTTAGAGTAAAAATGCAAGAGACCAAATTTGTGGTAAATTATATATTAAAACTTACTTACTTTGTCAGAAGTAATTATAATGCTATTTGTAGAGATTTTCGTGATATGAGAAAAAAACCGAAAAAAGGGACAAAATTAAAAATGGCGGCTGGTTACGCACCCCCCATATGGGGTTTTCGGATATATTCAAGAGGAAGGCCCAAAGAATACATTTGGCCAATTTTTAAAACTATAGGATGTTTTTCCTAGATTTACTAGGCTAAATGCACTGAGCGCGCAAAATGTTTATCACGCTGACTGAAGGTCTTTCCCCCACCTTCAGTGCAGCTGAAGATTTTCTTTATTATTTTAAAAGTGTGAAAATTCTGCTGCATAAATTTCATAAGGTATAAAATAACTTTTTTTTTTCAAAATTTTAATGCACTTCAGGCGCGTAGCGGAAGTATAACCCACCCTCGGCGCTGCAGCTGAATATTGTTTCTGTATCAAAAATGATTGAAACAATGATTTAAGACTATTTTGGTCCGGGATAAAATCACTCGGAGCACTTTGATTTTCAAGCACTTTCACATGCTCTCACTCTTAACTCCACCACTGGTGCGGCAGCTGAAGTTCGGAGCTGTGATGGGTTAGGTCTAAACTATTGTTGTTAAAATTTCCAGTCGGTATAAAATGACTTTTTCAATTGAACCTTGACCTCCCGTAGTATAAGTAGATATAATTAAAAAATCAGCCAAGTGCGAGTCGGGCCTCGCTCTTTCAGGGTTCCGTACATAATTATGAACAATATAATATTTTGGGTCTAAGAAATATTTAATTTCCGAGCTAGACATCGCAACAAACCGTGAAAGAAAAACCCAAAAAAATGTTCGTTTATTTTGGTCACAGCTTATAAATTATTTAATAAATCGTTGTTTTCAGTATTTGTTGTTTAAATAGAGCATATAGTACATAATATACTGAAATATCATATTCCCAACTAGTTTAGTTTTTGAGATAGCCCCCGTCACAAAAATGGTCTAAAACTGACAACTTTGATGGCCTCCCATTCCCTTATTTTCTAAGATAAAAATTAAAAAAATATATATTTGTACTCTACTTAATGAGCTCTAAACAATGATACCCCACAAGCTAGGGTAAAGAAAAAAATTTTTTTTTCCGGCTCCTTTTTCATGTATGGGAGCCCCCCTGAAAAATAATTTAATTCAATTTCTAATTCAATATTTGATTTCGGGTTAACGTTTTACACTAAATACCAAAATTTCAGGTTTGTAACTCATTTCGTCTGCGAGCTAGAGACCTGTGACCGGCGGACAGACGGACAGACAGACAGACAGACAGACAGACAGACAGCCGAGTGACATTAATAGTGCTCCGTTTTTTACCCTTCGGGTACGGAACCCTAAAAAAGCACTGTGTCAACTTTCAATTCTTGTTTATTTTCATCTCGCTTGCTGCGTGCCTAGTTGAAGTCTAGTGTTCTATCAACACTCAACAGGTGTGATCGAGATAGTTGTGGAACTAATTTTGTTCCACGTTCTCCAAGGAACGGGATGGTGTGTCGGAAAAACAAGTTTTAGGAATATGACAGAGTGTTAAAACGGTTTGTTTATTTTCGCGATCAGGTGCTAAAACTGGCATTATCTTCACTTGTGAGATAAGTATATCGGCATAGTTGATATTTTAGCATTATACTAAAATAATGTATGGTAGAGGTACACCTCTACCATCATCATCATGATCAACCCATTACCGGCTCACTACAGAGCACGGGTCTCCTCTCAGAGTGAGAAGGGTTTTGGCCATAGTCTACCACGCTGGCCAAGCGGATTGGCAGACTTCACACACCTTTGAGAACGTTATGGAGAACTCTCAGGCATGCAGGTTTCCTCACGATGTTTTCCTTCACCTCTACCATAAAATTGTTATATTAGGTGATTACTGATTAGGTAATTCAAACAAAAATTAGTGAACCGATTGAGACGTTTAATTTGCAGTTTGAAGGCATAGAAGAGAAAATTTGATCGAGCTAACATAGGTACTACAATGAGTTTATCTGAATTTAATGCGTTTTTGAAGCCGCATCGACTTCAAACTGTTTCATTGTTGGGTCTCAAGATCTCGCACGTGAAAACGCAGTATCGGAAAACCTCCCCCGAAGTCGATGGATGACCTCAAGCCAGTGGCGTGTACAGGGTTTGAAGCCAGGGTATGCAATCGGTAGTACCTATTAAAAATTCTACTGCTCCTTTTCTTATCATTTTACCTAAGCATTGCTTTTCTAAGGGTATGCAGTGCTTTTCTTCCTTAATGTAGTGCACGCCACTGCCTCAAGCAGTCAAGCTAGTCGCTGGCAGTCGCTGGATGAAACGACACAACGACGTGCTCTGTGGCGATCCTTGTTAGAGATCAGAGAAGCCCAGCTGTGGACTTCTATCTCTAAATTACTTACCATCATTCATGTTGTAGGTAACTACTAGGTTCCTACCAATCTAGATACTTAGGTATTTCTTGATACTTTTTTTCCCATCTTAAGACGACATAATATCTTTTGCTGTACTTATTATTTAACAAGCGGACACCCGCGACTTCGTTCGCGTGGACATTGATTTTAAAAATCCCAAGAGAATCATTTTGTTTTTCCTAAGCTCTTTTGAGCTCATACTTACCATGCTAAAAACTGTTAAAAGTTCACTGGCGGATGTTTAGGTAGCTCAAAATGTAAACATCCGCCAGTGAAAGTCCCATCAAAATCAGTCCAGCCTTTCAGAGATTAGCCAGAAATCTTTAAAGTATTTCCTTTCTAACAAAAAAAGAATGAATGAAATCGAACCATCCATTAACGAATTACAGCTAAGTACACATTTTGACTTTCATCCCGTCTCCCAAGGGAACCGTGCTGAATTTCGGGATAAAAAGTATCCTATATGTTACTCCATAGTATGAACTTAAATCATGCCGAGTTTCATTTCAATCCATTAGTTTTTACGTGATGCGCGCACAAACATACAGACAAACAGATAAACAGACAAACAGACAAACAGACAAACCGACAAACAGACAAACAGACAAAAATTTCACAAATAGTTTTTTACGTTAATCTATTACTTATCCCTAACATCCCCCAGTTATTATTTTGCAAAAATCTTCAGTGTACAGATACGGCAATTCTACGATTTTATTATATGTATAGAAGATTGTTGATTGTTATTAATGTAACCATTTTAACATACATACAACAATCATTTGAAATCGAATTGTATCTTACCTACTCAGATTACAACTCGGTAGCTGACTAAATAATTTCTTTGTCTCACTACGATAAAGAATTTAATTATTCATGGACGGCCTACTAGGTGCCTACGTACATGCTTCAAGGTCAAGGTTTTTGATAAGAGTTATTATAAATAGATAACAGGTTGCGCGTTGACACGATCTTGCCAATATTAAATTAACATAAGTAATACGTATAATAGTAGCCAGTAGGTATTATATTATTTAATTATCATCTATCTTCTATCTTCTATCTATAATATAATAAAACTGTAACAGATCCAATTCTGTACATTGAAGATATTTTGAAAATTTTTATTGGAGGGCACTATATAATCGATACTGAAGCCAAAACTGCAACTTTTTTCATTTTTGTCTGTCTGTCTGTCTGTCTGTCTGTCTGTCTGTCTGTCTGTCTGTCTGTCTGTATCTTGGCCGCGCATCACGCCGAAACTACTGAATAGATTCGAATGAAACTTGGTACGATTTGAGTTTATACTCCGAGGTAGGTTATAGGATACTTTTTATCCCGAAATTCAGCATGGTTCCCTTGGGAGAGGGGATGAAAGTTAAAACGTGTATTTAGCTGTAATTCATTAACGCGTTGTTCGATTTCACTCATTCTTTTTTTGTTAGAAAGGTAGTACTTTATATATTGTCCCGTAAATATTTCAAGGTCATAGGTTTTTTAGTTCAGAAATGACAGGCATTTAGTGGGTTCCAATAACTTGGGACCCGGATCTTTGTACGTACAGCTTATTTTAAACTAGCGTGCGTTTAAATTTATGTTTGTCGTTCTGTCTATTTGTTCCAACTAATCTCTGAAACGGCTAGATCGATTTTAATGGAACTTTCAATGTTATAAGGAGTAACAGGCTACATTTAGTTTAGGTACATAAAAGAATTATGGGATCCGGTCCGATCCTATATAAAACCTATAAACACGCGAACGAAGTCGCGGGGGTCAGCTAGTCTATAATATAATAAAACTGTAACAGATCCAATTCTGTACATTGAAGATATTTTGAAAATTTTGATTGGAGGGCACTCTATAATCGATACTGAAGCCAAAACTGCAATTTGTTTCATTTTTGTCTGTCTGTCTGTCTGTCTGTCTGTCTGTCTGTCTGTCTGTCTGTATCTTGGCCGCGCATCACGCCGAAACTACTGAATGGATTCGAATGAAACTTGGTACGATTTGAGTTTATACTCCGAGGTAGGACATAGGATACTTTTTATCCCGAAATTCAGCACGGTTCCCTTGGGAGAGGGGAAGAAAGTTAAAACGTGTATTTAGCTCTAATTCAATAACGGGTACTTCGATTTAACTCATTCTTTTTTTGTTAGAAAGGTAGTACTTTAATTATTGTACCGTAAATATTTCAAGGTCGTAGGTTATTTAGTTCAAAAATGACAGACATTTATTGGGTTCAAATAACTTGGGACCCGGATTTTTGTACGTATGGCTTATTTTAAATTGGCGTGCGTTTAAATTTATGTTTGTCGGCCTGTCAATTTGCTCCAGCTAATCTTCGAAACGGCTGGATCGATTTTGAAGAAACTTTCAATGGCAGATAGGTGATGTTACAAGGAGTAAATTAGGCTACATTTAGTTTAGGTACAAAAAAGGATTATGGGATCCAATCTGATCCTATATATAAACCATATAACCACGCGGACGAAGTCGCGGGGGTCAGCTAGTTCCACAATAATTGTAAAATTATAATTTTTAATCTGAAATAGTTATCTACTTACTCTGATTTCACAAGATCTTTGATGTAACAAGCGTATAGGTAGGTAGGTAGGTAGCAGGTAACTAACCTAATATTGAAAAAATAATCATGTGATAGGATTTGGCACATGGTCATTTGGTCAATGATCAATATACCTAGCTAAGCATGGCCCGCTCCGTTGCTTGTTGTGCCACCTGTAGTTTTGCTGTTACCTATCAATTTAGTTAGTGTCCATGTTTCTAAATCATAAATGTCATATCTGGCAATACACATTGCAAACAATGTCTGTTGCCACTTGCCAGACATGTACAGACATGACTATAAACATTCGATAGATAGTTAGTCCAGTAACTTTAAAGATCCGACATTGCGTCAAATCGGGTAGTTCTTACCTTAAGTACCTTTTCAGGACGATTTTAAAGTACCTACCTATAAGTATAAAATTGCTACAATTTAGATAAGACCAGAACCAGCTCTGTAGGTAGGTACATATACTTACTGAGATGCTCGCTACTTCGCCTTCGCTCGATTCTAATCTCATAGATACAGACTTCCATCTCCTATTTAACCAACTTGGGGGTAGTTTTCCCAAAATTCCTCAAACATGTATCGAATTATATGTTTATGTAAAGAATTATATCTTTATTTTTAGCAAAAAATCTAAATGTCAGTTTTCATGTAGGTATATAAAACTTGATAAATTACATGAAAAATGACGCAAGGTAGGTAGGTATCTATCCATACTTGCAAATGTTAAAGTAACCGAACTAAGTTTACAGTTTATGGAGTTAAATTCAACGTTTCATTTCTCTCATCTGGCTGTGTTTATTGAGGAACATTAGTTGTCCCAAGTAAATGTATTCATCAAACCTTTTAATCCGTTTGTAACCTTGCATAGAAATGTTTCTACATATCAATTTTTTGGCACACGAACTTTGTTTTTTCTATAGGTATTCATTTTCAGTACAACAGCAGATGAAGCATCCTGCAGTTGTTTCAACACTGTCCGCACATCTTCAAGTTGTTTCACGAAGAGGATGATGTTACCAGCAAAACGCAGATGTGACAGCATCTTCCCTTTTATGTTCACTCTCTTCTCAAGCCAGTAAAGTACCTACTTAGTTTAAAAACGTCTTCTAAAGCGATAGAGGACCATGTTGGAGTGTCATCCTTACGCAGTCTTCAAAACGCAGACGTTACAGCATCTTTCCCTAGGTTCACTGTATTCTCAAGCCAGTATAGTACTTAATTTAAAAACGTCTCCTAAATCGAGAGTGAACAATTTGGAGACATAGTGTCACTCTGTCGCAAGTCCTTCTTCTAATCGTTTTGAATTCTGATCGTCTCAGAAAGTTCGTGATACCTTACTTTGATTGTTGTATCCCTCTATATTTCCTTTATCACTCTCTCATATCTATTGTCCACATGGCATCTTTTCAAGAAGTGGAATGTTTACCCAGTGCTCGACGGAATCGAATGGTTTTAGAAACTACTTAGCTTACGTAAAGCAAAAGATTTAATACCTAGTAATCTAAAGACAGTTAAATTAATATTATAGACGATTGTCAAATCAACCCGCATTGGAGCAGCGTGGCGGGTCTAAGGTCCAAATCCTTCTCTCCTATGAGAGAGGAGGCCTATGCCCAGCAGTGGGACGTAAAAAGGCTGTTGTGGTGGTGGTGGGTGTTTGTCAAAGTAAAAGCAATTGTCAAAGTAAAAGCAGTTGTAAAAGCAATAGTTGATAAACAGGTAAAGTTTAATGATGATGACGTGGTTAATCACAAAGGTAACTCCACATGCGTCCACAGTAGGTATCTCGTCTGTCGTTCGCCACATAGGCACGTTGCGTTGGTAGTTGGAACATCGAATACAATCGGACATCACAATAGCAGGGCGAGAAGGGTCGCAATCCATCATGAGTCCATTGTGATGTCATTGAGGCAGGGTGCCGCGCTGCGGTTCTGATTGTGTTTTTATTATGACATCATTTTCGTAACAATAATAATATTATACTTAATGCTTACGGAAAATATGTTTTTAGTATTTCGTCTTCTTTACTT
Source organism: Melanargia galathea (assembly GCA_920104075.1). Taxonomy (NCBI): domain Eukaryota; kingdom Metazoa; phylum Arthropoda; class Insecta; order Lepidoptera; family Nymphalidae; genus Melanargia; species Melanargia galathea. The sequence goes on from OV049864.1 coordinate 8,094,157, forward strand.
ATGTCGTTAAATTGATCTAGATACCTATCATTTCTATATTGACGAATCAGAAAAGCTTATCTTTATTAAAGTCTTTAATAATACTTTTCACCATTTTGTTTAGGTTTCTTAATAAATCTGCACTGTGCTTTTAGATGTCTTTATGTGTCTCTTTATGGTTTTCAATAGTAAGCTCTATTTATCTACGTTTGCCGACCAGAATATAGTCTCGAATGAAACATATTTTAGTACATATTTTTCAAGTTCATCTTAAATAACTATCCCTTACAACATAATACAAGGAAAAAGAGAAAAAGTATATTTTGTAAAACAACAGTTTATTGTCAATTTTCTGAACGTCCTACTTCTGGTGTTTGATGTTTTCCACATCTCTTTTGCTCATAAATATTATCCGTAGGTACCTACTCATTCCGTGTTTCAAAAATTTCTGACTCTAATTATCTCATTGATTTTGAAGCTTCCGACTCTACTCTGCTGCTGGTGGTACTCACAATGCCTGAAGCCTGTGCTTTTTTGGAAGAAAGATACCGTAGATATTTACAATAGGTATCGTCATAAATAAAACTGCACAAGTTTTATCAAGGGAGCGCAGTGTGATCTGCACCTTTCAGTGTAGCCCTGTTTACATAAACAATTATTTTAGAGCTTGTCCATGGTGTTACGACAACACTCTCGCTGCCTTTACTAGGCTGTTGCTTGTAGCTCGCACTGTCACTATCTGCCTTGCTAATTTTCTCGCCGACCGAAGGCGGATTTTTACCCCTCCCTTCAAATAGCGTTAGAGGTGTGCTCAGCCTATGAGTATTGCTATACTAATAATATTAATTATTTCGATCGGTACTAAATATTTGGTAATTAAGTGATTACATAAATTATTCTGAATTCAGATTATCACGTCATTTTATAAAATCATGACTAATTATAATAATGTAATAAATCAATAATGTTACCAAATCTCAACGTTATTTTATATAATCATGGCTAATTATAACGGTAATAAATCAATAATGATATCAAATCACAACATTCGGCCATCCGACATTGTGCAACCTCCCGGTGCACAACCACCAAATACTTGCAGGTCTGAGATCGGCATTGATGTGCCAATTAAAATTCCGTAAATTGCATATTCTAAATGCATTATTATATCAGATCCATCAATACATCACAACATTCGGCTGCATCAAAAGGTTAACAATGTCTATAACTCGTGTCAACAGAATTTAAGGTGACTCTTCTTACGCACTTCTCCATACTAACGTATTACGCCTATTACTCTAATATTTGTAGAAATAGATCTAAAATTAAGTCAGATATCAATTTATCTCTCCATTATCTATAATATATCATATATCTATAAAATAAAAATTAGTAAAATTATAATTATGTTGTAAGTTCGAAAGAAGACGCTTGAAAAATCTCTATTTTAGGGCAAATGAGGCAACTTTGTGCGTAAATAAACTATATAAGAAACTACAAAATTTAAAAACTACCAAAGTCATATCATACATTACTTCATGATAATTTTAAATGTCTTTAGTTATTATAAAAAAAAAATGCCAAATATTTGCTAAAATAGGCGTAATTCCAAACTTAGATTTGCATTTTTTTTTTTTACTTTGCCGTTTTTCACTAAAAAGCATAATATCTCAAGCAAAATTAATTAATTTAATTAATTATTTATTTATTTTTAGTACTCTTCTTTACTGAAAATGTCTCGTTCTCTTAATGCAGAACGGGAAATCACTATTATAGATTCCACCCACCAACGATTTGTCATTCCCATGAAGAGGGCTCTTAAAACTAAAATCGAATTCGTAACTGAAACCCTTACTTGAATGAAAAACAAACTAAATCAATAACATAAATTGAATTAAGGACTTAACTTATTACTGAATCAACATCATTGTCTCAATCGACATCATTGTGTCAATCGTAATATTTGAAAAATAAATCTCAAATGAATGAACGTAAAATGAATCTCAAATGGTGCAATATTGTAACAAAATCTAAAGCTGTATCAAAATCAAAATCAGAGGCCGTGTCCAAGTCTTAAGACTATATTATCAATAAAATCTATTGAAATCGAAAACTTGTTAAAAATGAAAAACCAGATTGAAATATTAAACATGATCGAAAACTAAAAAAAAAATGATCAAAATCTTAACATGATCGAAATTCTTAAACATGATTGAAAACTTAAAATAACTTGATCGAAATGTTTCTAACTTCATCGAAATGGCAAAGATGATAACACTCGCAGCACAAGCTTTCTTAGTGCGAGGGTAATAGCATTCTCAGTCCTTTAGTTTAGTTAACGAAATCAAAACAAATTAAAAAAAATCTATACTTGTATTAATTTTCTAGCGTGTAATAAATTATATTACTTATTATACAATAGATCAAGTCATTGGTTCTATTAATAGTGAGCGAATTTTTTCTTATTCGAATTATGAGTGGTTTAACCCTTAAATATAATATCGTGGATATATATTATAACAACAGAGATCATAGCCTCATAAAGTCAATAGCAGTTTTTCATAAAAATCTACTGCTAAATCAACTACAAAACTTCTTTCAATTGAAACAAAACTTTTCACTTTTGTTATCATGTTTATCAATAATTTAAATAATAAACTTTACTAAAATCTTAAGCATAGATTTCTAAGATTCCAGTCAAACAATGTTTTTTTTTTTATTTAAAACTTATTACTTAATGCATTTCAGTTACATTCTCCATCTTGATCGCATTTTTACCTTATGGTTTGTACACTCTTAATTGTGTTTTCATAACCTGGTCTCAAAATCATCTCATCTGGAATAGTACGTAGAATCATTCAGATTTCATTAAACTCATGAAAGCATCCTTACCAGAGAAATTTTTGATAAAAGTTTGTCCTAAAATCAGTCAGGTATTCATCATCATCGTCGTCGTATACAGTCGTGCAATAAAACATTCTTTCTTAAAAAAAATATCGGTATGTCATAAAATAAATTCTTCATCAGATTCATAAATCTCATGCATACAGGAAATAATATTCATTAATCTAAAGTATTCATCCATTTGAAATTATTCATCAGGCTATAGTATTCATAAGTAACTAATAAGCCCAAATTAACAATATTTTAATTGATTAGGGTCCAATTGTTATTATAAACCCTCAATCACATATCACAACCTTGACTCTAGAAGCATCTACTAACTCTGCAAGTCGATTGAATCTTGGAACGAGACTTATTTCATAGCTTCTAAGTACCCATCAGAAGAGTCACATAATATCAACTTAATTGAACTTACTTCGATTATGAAATTAATAAACAATCTTTAAATCATTTCTAAAAATTCTAATATTTTTTTTAATCTGACACTAGTAAGCAAATCAGAATTTGCTATTGTAACAGATCCTTAGCTCATATTAATACATTTTATGCAATACAATCCTCAGCACATTGACGTCTTACATCATCTAAATTCTTAAACTCCAATCTCAAAATTTGTATATCTTAGACACGTATATTAACGTCAGTCTCAACCTAAATAAAACGTATACTTTGAGTAATCATAATAATGACAGTTCGTGTCTATCAATCTTAAGTCTTATAAAACGCTTTCGTTTAGTTACAACTGTGACACACGCTTATGTCAAACAAACATCAATTCGAATAAACGTGTCTCACACTTAATCGGTACCATGACATGTCTCATGTCAATCGAACCTCAATTTAAATAAAACGTGTCTCACGTTTTATCAATAGCATGACATGTCTCATGTCAAACAACATCAATTCGAATAAAACGTGTCTCACGTTTTATCGATACCATGACATGTCTCATGTCAATCGAACATCAATTCGAATAAAACGTGTCTCACGCTTTATCGATACCATGACATGTCTCATGTCAAACAACATCAATTCGAATAAAACGTGTCTCACGTTTTATCGATACCATGACATGTCTCATGTCAATAGAAAATCAATTCGAATAAAGCGTGTCTCACGCTTTATCGATACCATGACATGTCTCATGTCAAACAACATCAATTCGAATAAAACGTGTCTCACGTTTTATCGATACCATGACATGTCTCATGTCAAACAACATCAATTCGAATAAAACGTGTCTCACGTTTTATCGATACCATGACATGTCTCATGTCAATCGAACATCAATTCGAATAAAACGTGTCTCACGCTTTATCGATATCATGACATGTCTCATGTCAAACAACATCAATTCGAATAAAACGTGTCTCACGTTTTATCGATACCATGACATGTCTCATGTCAAACAACATCAATTCGAATAAAACGTGTCTCACATTTTATCGATACCATGACATGTCTCATGTCAATCGAACATCAATTCGAATAAAACGTGTCTCACGCTTTATCGATATCATGACATGTCTCATGTCAAACAACATCAATTCGAATAAAACGTGTCTCACGCTTTATCGATACTATGACATGTCTCATGTCAAACAAACATTAGCTAGAAAAAGAACACACATTTATCATAACCATAAATAGAAATCAGAATAGGTGCCAAACCGTATCATTAAAATCGATTGAAAGGTTTGTTTTCTCAGAATCATAAAACAGCCTCATTGAAATCAGGAATTAAATATGTATTATTTTTACGGCAAGTAATTAGTATTATACAAAAGTTGAATAGTATTCATCACTCTAAAAGTATTCATGAATAAAAAGTATTCATCAGTCAAAAATATTCATTAATCGAAGTTACTTATTAATAGAGAGATCCTGTTCATATCTGTCTGAATTAAAGTACAATCTTCAACATACTATCATTATCAACTAAATTATGCCGTGGTCAATCTCTAACACTTCCTTTATTTAACTATGCAGCCAAATCTCTATGTAGGTTTTACCTCAGTTTCTACTTAAGCTACGCTAATCAAAATCAAAATCTAATCAAAAGCTAAACGAATTTCAGTCAAAGATAATTCATCAGTAAAAAGCGTACATCTGACATTGTCATCGTCGCAGTTTAAACACGATTCACCATCAAATCCATTCACCTAATAAAATAATAAATTTTATTTTTTTATCAAAATAGACATTTTTAGTATTTGTCATGAGCGAAAACTCATTGTACGAATAATAATAAATATAATGAAATAATTATAAGTACGAATTCATAAATAATCATCTTCTTAACACTTCGCATATTCATCAATTCAATAATATTACACCATTTATATATATGTATTCATTGGAATAATCATCATCAAATATATTTATCATCAAAAATATTCCTCATAAAATTAATCCTCCATCAAATAAATCCGTCATTAAATAGATCCAGCATGAAATAAATTCGTCATCAAATAATTTAATCATTAAAGAATGTCATCATCGAAGCATTTTGTCATCATAGAATTCCATCATTATAATCACATTCATGGATATAATGAAAATGTCAGATGTCTGATTTCAACGTAAGTATTTGTCAAATTTGAATAGGTATTTAAACTTAAACCGTAATCTTAATCCGTAATCTTAATCTTAAACGGCCGTACATTCAAAACATACCTACATAAAATTTACAAATAAGAACTTTAAAGATGATTCTACCGCCTAAAATAGGACATGAATTTCACAAAGAAGAAGAGAAAATTGTTACTTGTTTATCGAAGAGTTAAACTAATTATTATAGCGTAAAACTTTTTGATCTATATCAAAACCTCATAACCCATAAGAACATCACGAGGCGTAATGCTCGCTCACTGTATGAATATAAACTAGAAACAGTTAAATCTAATAATTTTTACGGAAAGCGAACCATACAATATCTTTTACCTCAAATATTAAACGAATTATTCTATGAAATTCGCAGTAAATTAAATATAAAATACAAAATAAAGGATTTTTTTATAAATCAAAAACCCAAATAATTTCCAAGGTTAATTCATTAAGCATTACTTAAAACAGCCTCTATAGATGAGCCATATTTATGAGCGTCACACTTTGTATGCAATGTGTAGAACATAACTCGTTGGCTTGCAAACATTTTCAAAAATACCTGCAAGTTACACGTCAATAGTGTTGAATACACGAAAGATGTAAAAAATACCTACCCACCTACGTAGTACATTTCCAAGTATTTACTGTTTTGTCTATGTTTTCTATTGTTATAATACTACTAACAACCCGCTGTTGTGTTTGAACTAGTATTTGCATTGTAAGAGGAATGCAGTGGTCACCCAAGCCATCAAGCGTTTACGAGCATGAATAATCCAATATTATGTTTATGCAAACTTTGTTATTACGCAAAACAAATAAAAAAAACGTTCATTATATAACATTACATAACACATTACATAACATCATCGGAACATTTAATTTCATCGTAATATCAAAAATCAAAATGCTTACTCATCCTAGTCATAATCTTTCAAATTCTACCTTCATATTAGTGTAAATCCCATTCCAAAATCAGGAATCATTTAATATTTTAAACATTAATTGAGTAACATTAACTATCATTTAAATATCTACCCTCGTCTGCATAAATGCAATTAATATCGAGCCAAAGATTAACTGAGATGTCTTCTTGGATCCGTTTTATACTAATTAATTACACTTTCTAAATTATTGAATAATATGTTCATAAATGGGGTTTCAATAAAAATTAACTCAAATAATTAAAATACACGTTATTAATTCTTTTTTACGTATCTAAATTTGTGAATAATTTGTTACTGTGGGTATGATTCAACTTGATTTGAATTAAAGATTCTCCACGGCTGTCGCCATCTTGCCCACAATTTCTTTGTTGTTTAGATAGTATTTCGATAAAAATTAACTCAAATGGTAAAAATACAAATTATGAATTATCTTTTACATAACGAATTTGTGAATTATTTATCACTGAACGTATGATGTAACTCGATTAATATTTAAAATCAAATGTCGTTGCTACACAGCGGCCACCATTTTAAGTGCACGCTTTTTAGAAAAACATGTGCAATATTTATAAATTGTACATACAATGTACTTAGCTTTAACGATTATTTAGGTGTAAGTAATACACTACACTAATTCAGAATTAGAAATTCCCTAGTTTGAACACGAAATTAAGTAACTTTTATTCCATTACAAATGCGGTAGGTATCCGCATGACAATCGCCTTTTTATCATTAAAATCACCTAAACAAATATATGCACCGTTATTTAAAAGAAAGTCACACAAAAAGAATCTCAATAGCAAATAGAATTTTCAAAATACATACTTGTTACTTGAATTTTATAAAATCACAAGACACTCACCCAATCTCACTTTGTGGGTATAGGTTGAACACTTCTGAAATTGTTACGACAACACTCTCGCTGCCTTTACTAGGCTGTTGCTTGTAGCTCGCACTGTCACTATCTGCCTTGCTAATTTTCTCGCCGACCGAAGGCGGATTTTTACCCCTCCCTTCAAATAGCGTTAGAGGTGTGCTCAGCCTATGAGTATTGCTATACTAATAATATTAATTATTTCGATCGGTACTAAATATTTGGTAATTAAGTGATTACATAAATTATTCTGAATTCAGATTATCACGTCATTTTATAAAATCATGACTAATTATAATAATGTAATAAATCAATAATGTTACCAAATCTCAACGTTATTTTATATAATCATGGCTAATTATAACGGTAATAAATCAATAATGATATCAAATCACAACAATGGTCTACGCCTCCCCTAATTGGATATTGCATTAAATGTGAAAGTAACATCCAACATTACGTTTGTAGTTTGTATGACCCTAATAAGCAGGTAGGTGTAATACGCAAAATACCCTCGCAAATAAACACAAATCTTCGCAACATTCATTCAGTCTACAATAGCCATTATTTGGCGGTAAACGGTAGATATTAGCCGCCATATGCCGGCCATGTGGCGCGTGCTCAATTAGATTCCTCCGCACCACAATAATTATTGTCTATGCCTCAATGCTCTGGATTAATCGCTTGCGGTGGAGAAAGTTCTTTTGTGTGCGGCAAGGGACCGTGAAAACTTATGCAATTTGAATTTCGTGTATTAGACACCTGTTTTAGGGAATTATCTAATGAAGATAATTTTCTATTCAATAAATAATAATAAATAATAGTTGTAATTACTAATTAATTAATTACTTCATAATTTAAATGTGATACCGGGAAGTGAGAAGTGGAGAATGGAGGAGGGAAATCCCATTGAGTTAGGTTAATTTGCACAAGATAATGTACCTCCAGTAGAGTTAAGTAAGTAATTTGACATAAATGATATTTTTACAATGATTTGATTTGATATTCTCCTTCAAAGAATAATAGCCACATTAGATAGGTACATCACCATTAGGCATTAGGTATCTATAAGGTGTAGTAAAATTATAAACAAGTAGGTACTTAAAGAAATTCAAAAAAGCAAAAACCCGCCTGCTATAGTATTTCAACAAAAGTTAATTAGACAAAAATCATGACCCTCCAGTTCTTGCTATCGCGCAGTCGGGTGAAAAAGAAAACTTACGTATAGATAGACCACATTTTCTGTGAAATGGCAAAAAATGAAACTACGGCTGTCATCTTAGAATTTCATACAATTTGACTACAGGTTAGTGTTGTCCGTTCCTTAAACATAAAATACCTACCTAATTAATTATAATAAGAAAAATCTTTTCGCAAATTAATATAGAATCCGTAATTATTTCTTAGCATTAATGATGCCAAAAGCTATTAAAAGTGATGTCTGGAATAGAATTCTGAAAATAAAGACATTTTTTGCAGAATCAGGCTCCGATTATTTCTAAAATCGAATAAATACAAGCGAGTATCTGCTGGTACAGTATTATCAAGTGCAACCGGTTTGAGAGCTGTTAAAACCCATTTAAAAACAGACTAAATTTATCATCAGTATACTTACGTAATATGTAAAATATACACATTAAAGTAACGATAATATATTAATGCGTCTTGGCGGGAGTGCATGTGATGCGATGAGTCGTAGTGAATCCCAGATTAGGATTACTAGTCGCGGGCGACTTCTCGTACCTCATAGTACGTACTGTTATGGGATTTTCGTAAATTTGTCGAATAAACGATTGTATGGCAATACTAAGGCGATACTAGCGACCTCCCTCAGTTCACAGATAGAATGGTCGCACTATAATCGAGATAGAGACTGAACTATTAAACTATTCTGTCGAACTGCTGTAACAGTGGGTAGGTAGAGTTATTGTGACAGTCGGGCAGTGCAGCGAACTGTAGCGTTTGCTCGATTTACTTGATAAAGTGTTTTGCAAGCACCCTCTCCCCGCGAATACAAAACAAGCAGATTAAAATGGAGATTTTATTTTGATTTAACTCGACAAGTAGCATATTTCGTATGATAAAAACTTTTTGGAATGTGAAATTGCATATAATTTTTTCTTACTAGCTGATGCACACGAATTCGTTTGCATGGTTATATAATAATCCCATGGGAGCTTTTTGATTTTTCAGAATCAAAACTAGCCTAGCTACAACTCCTTTCCTTAAATAAATAAATAGATATATTTGCGAACCTATAAAAAATTACATTTGCGCAGGTAGGAAGGACATCGTTGTAGCTACAGCTACCTAACATTATAAAAGTTTTCGACCTGTATCGATTATATCTTTTTATTTAGGTATATAAACTTGATTTAAAAGTAAGCATTAGCTAGGTATCAACTAACATTGCCATCGATCGTCATTAACGCAACACGCAATAAAACGCTAGAATAGATAAAACTGCTATCTAATTAACGTTAAAAGTTCAGCGCAGCGAGTGTCTAATTAACAACCTATACCAATTACGCGTTCAAACATGGCAACTCTTCGGCTATGAATCACACCCACACTTCATTGCACCCATAAGAGTGCGTGCTCCGCAGATAAGCGAGGGTGGGTTTATGAATAAAGTAACCAGACTCGCGGCTCAATGCGGGACAATTTCTTCTACATTTCATAGGATCCAGGGCAAGATATTATCTAACCCTATGAATAGATAAAATAAATGTAGTTTGAGAATTCAAAACATTCGTAGGTATAGGTACTAGGTATCACAATGTATGTTTCCTCAAGATAATATTACTGATAGTCATTGAACAGTCGCTACGGCGTCCTCCCACCACCATCCATCCATCATACCAGCTCGATAGCACTATAATCTATACCTACTTATCTATACTAATATAATAAAGCGGAAGAGTTTGTTTGTTTGAACGCGCTAATCTCAGGAACTACTGGACCGATTTCAAAAATTCTTTCACCATTGGATACGTACGTGATCCCTGAATGCTATAGGCTATATATTAGGTATGTACCACGAGCGAAGCCGGGGCGGACCGCTAGTATAATAATATGTGGCACCGTCGCGTCGAGCTCTTATGATATGTGGCTGATCATCCGTGGGGTTGTTGTTTTGTTTCTTCATACAAAATCTACCATTCCTTTTAGAGATGGAACCTCCTGGAGTACTCAAGGAATATTTCCTACAAAATTCAAATCTCTACCTCTACCGATTTATAGGGTCTGCGCAAACGAGGTACTGTTTAATCCGGTTCTAATTTTTTTTTTCAAAATAAAGTTTTTTGGACAAGGGGGGGGGGGGGGGCAAGTAGTTATACCTATTGAGGATGGGAAAAGTATCCATTTTAGTTACAGTCGAGAGGTTATGAAGCTGTAAAACAAATGTTACAAGCTCTTGACTTGACTTGACTGAAAACTTGTAGACATACCTACCTACCTAGTTATTAATTACTTACAAGTCAAGTGAGTGAATTTAAGACTGGTTGAATTTTTTGAAATGTCTAGGGAGGGGCAGCTGCCCCTGCCTGCACCCCCTTGGCGACACCCTTGGTAGGTAATGAACTAAATCATTGAGAACGTTGTACGCGCAAAACTTGATACCTATTCAGTAAGTATTCACAAATAAAAAAGTTGCTGAATGGAACAAACAAAGTTCGCGTAAATAAAAACAGGGCTGTCCGTCGCGACCGGGACGTCGGGTGCTGTTATTTATGAAGCCGCTGGCTTTTCAATTTCCGCTCCCTGCGCCCTCGCCCCCGCGCCCTGGCCCCCTCGCCCTCGCTCACCCCTCGTTCCGCCCGGGACTCTTCACTCACAACGTAATTTTATTAAAAAGACAGACCGTGACTCGCTCTGAATTTTTATCTCTTCGTTCGCGTCTGCTGCATTCCACGTATCTATCCGAAAATTCGAAATTCGGAAGGGGTTCGTCTATTCTCCCGGGACACAGGCTTTATTGGTGTTAGGCAGGCATTACTTTTTTAAAAAACCATGCCAAGTGCGAATCGTACCTCGCTCTTTTAGAGTTCCGTACGTGAACAATACTTATAATATTTTGGGTCTTAGAAATATTTAATTTCCGAGCTAGACATCGCAACAAACCGTGAAAGAAAAACCTAAAAAATGGTCGTTTGTTTTGGTCACAGCTTATAAACTATTTTATGAATCGTTGTTTTCAGTATTTGATGTTTAAATTGAAGTACCTACTTAGGTAGGTAGGTATATGGTACCTACATAATATATCGGAATATCATATTCCTAACTAGTTTAGTTTTTGAGATAGCCCCCGTCACAAAAGTGGTCTAAAACTGACAACTTTAAGGGCCCCCCATTTCCTTATTTTTTAAGAAAAAAATTAAAAAAAATATTCGTTCGTTCGCAGTTTTTGTTTCGTCGTATCTACAACCTTAGCCGGAAAAACTCCGACTCATTTTTCATTTTATTTTTCAGTTTCAAATATTAATTCAATTATTTTTCAGGGGGGCCCCGTATGGGACCTATGAAAAATAATTTAATTCAATTTCTAATTCAATATTTGGTTTTGGGTCAACGTTCTTCACCAAATACCTTTCAGGTTTGTAACTCATTTCGTGTACGAGCTAGAGACCTGTGACACGCGGACAGACATACAGACAGACAGACAGCAGAGTGACTATAATTGGGTTACGTTTTTACCCTTTTTGGTATGAAACCTTAAAAATTGCAAAGGAACAACGCTATTCAGTAGATACACAAACATAAACTAGAATAGATAATATTATCTACCTATCTTATCTATACTTTTTTGTTTAGAAAAATAGAAGATTGCAAGAACGATTTCTATTTTGAAAATCTATAAATAGTTATTTATTTAAGTATGTAATGTAGGCAAACCTATCTACTCTAGCGGCACGCTATGATGGCCGGTTTGACGTTTGTCCGCTCATGAAGTTCCGTATTAATTGATAACGACTTTGAAGGAAATAATTGTATTACTTTATTGACGATAGTGATGTGCAGAGATTCATAAATTTTATCGAATGTAGTTTTAGGTTTAGGACTCAAAATTTATTTATTAAATTGATTTCTTAAATGTATACAAGTGTAGAAAAATCAGTTTGCACCATTTAAGGGGTGAATGTACTTGTGAATATGTACTACTTCGAGAGAAATTTAAAGAAATAGGTATTCTTACGGTAGCTTCTCAATATATCTATAACAATATAATTTTTGTTAGGCAAAACATTCACAGTTACATTAAAAAGTGCGAATTACACGACAGGCAATTAAGAAATAGAAATAGGCTCGTGATTCCTCAGTTACGCCTCAAAAGGGTCCAAAGGTCATTTGTGGGAATGGGCGTAATGTTCTATAATAAAATTCCACAAGCAATCTTAGACTTGCCTTTACACAAGTTTAAGAACTCTATTAAAAATATGCTCATAAAAAAAGCATATTATACAATTGAAGATTATATAAATGATAAAAAAGCATGGAGCAATTTCTCAATGTCTTAAACCGAGTATTTGATTATTGGTGTTCAATTCGATGCTTTGATCATGGGTAGCCTAAGTATGTCACGCTCTCTTTAAACATTTCTGTGGTGGTGTCGTGTGGTGCGGGTTGTTACGTTCCCTCGAATATGGTTGAGCGAAGCAATGGCTGGATCATGCGTCATGCTCGTGAACGGGTGCCACCGTCGGAAATGGGGCTACTTTTGTCTGCCCTTCTTCACATGTGTAGAATTGTAAGCACCATTCCGAACCTGTGGTAGATTCATTTGTCGATTCGTAAACGCTTCCGAAAGTTTATCTGAATAAAATTATGATTACTTATATAAATGATAAAAAGGCGTGGATTTGACTCGTTCCAGCAATGCGCGAGACGGCAATTCAATCATGTACTTACCATAAAATTGTTATATTGATATTGTAAATTTGGAAAAGAGCAACCGCCGAGTTTCTTGCTGGTTCTTCTCGGTTGGAACGGCATTCCGAACCAGTGGTAGATTCATCTGACTATTCAAAAGCACTTGTAAAAGTTTATTTGAATAAAAAACTTTTCTATTCTATTCTATTCTATTATGAACAATTTTCACTATGTGGACAAACCTCTGAAATCGCAAAAAAATATCAATAAATTTTTAAAAATGGAATCTAATACGATCGTCACATAGGATCGCTGGCTAGCACAACTACTACCTCCGGCAAACTCGCGTCAATGCTCAATGCAAAACAAAGCAGTTTCGAATTGACGTTGCTTCGAAAAGTATAAATTGTCAGTGCAATGCGATTGTGATATAGTTTTGACCTGGCTTTGGATTTCAAATATTGATACTGCATTACTGTTGACCCTTGCTCGTTAATTTGGACTCTGTTCAAGCCCTTTGTTGTGGATTTCGTCGATATGACCGAACGTACGCAGAGAACTGTTCTAAATAGTCAGACACGTGAGTTCGTAATACGCCTTCGTAACTATTTCGATCGTGAAGCTCAAAATGGAGGGCCAATTTTACCTATAACGTCAGTGGTTGAACGCGTAGCTGATGCGCTTAATATTGGACAACGAACTGTTAGACGGATAACTAAAAAAAATATGGCGAGACTGGCACAGAAGAAAATAAACTTCACACACCAAAAAAGAGAAAACGAGCAAAACCAGTCGTAGGCATCGATAGCTTTGATGCCGATGCTATCCGAAGACATGTTTACGGCTACTATTTACAGAAGGAGTATCCAACAAGAAAAAAGTTGGTGCATTCACTGAAGGAAGCTGGATTATTCTTCGGTGGGGAAAGTTCTTTAACGAAGATTTTGAAGACCATTGGATTTCGATACAAAAAATGTAACAAACGCAAAATATTGATGGAAAGATTTGATATAGCGATGGCAAGGTATACTTTTTTACGGCAAGTGAAAGAAATCAAAAATTGGCAAAATGTTGTGTTCTTGGATGAAACATGGCTTAATGCTAACCATACTGTAGGCCGTTCTTGGAACGATGACACAGCAGCATCTACTTCCAAAGTTCCTGTAGGAAAAGGATCGCGACTTATAATTTGTCACGCCGGAACCATCAACGGGTTTGTCGAAGGTTCTCTCATGGCTTTTGCGTCAAAAACCACTGGAGACTATCATGAAGACATGAATGGAGAAAAGTTTACTGAATGGTTTACCTCAATGTTGTGTAGCCTCCCTGAACCATCTATTATAATTATGGACAACGCCCCATACCACTCGATGCAAATTGACAAGCCACCTGCCCAATCCCAAAAGAAAGCTGATATCGTCGCATGGCTTCGTAAAAATGGCGTAGATGCAAACATGAATATGTTAAAAGCGGAATTAGTACGTCTTTTAAAAGAAAACAAACCAACCAAGATCCGATACGTCATTGACGAAATAGCATTAGAACATGGGCACAGAGTTATACGGTTACCGCCTTACCATTGTGAGTATAATGCGATTGAGTTGGTGTGGGCTCAAATTAAGGGATATGCTGCAAGACACAATACAGAACCCCCATTTACCACAAAAAAAATGCTAAAATTATTAGAAGAAGCTTGTGAACATGTGACTAAAGGAGACTGGGAAAAGGTTGTGAATAGAACTGTTAAATTAATAAGGGAAGATTATGAAAGAGATGTGAAAATAGATAATATTATAGAAAACGAACATATAATTATTAATGTATGTGATGATAGCAGTGACGACAGTGAAAATAGTAGTATGGACGAATCTGATTAATTATGGCCTTTTGTGGCACCTTTTTTGGTATCTTTTGTATTCATATGTTTCTTGTGTGCATATAAAGTATGTATATTCATTTTCGTTCAAATATTCAGTTCGTTCAAATAAATTAAATAAACATATACATTTTTGTTTTATTAAACCTATTTAATCAGGTACAAAAACAAAACTTAATTGTTTTTTGTTCGAGAATAAATTGACATTCCACATCACTATTGTAATGTGTCAAACCGGCCATCATAGCGTGCCGCTAGTGTAATCAATTTAATTTATTTAATAAAGTCTACTTACGTGGTTTTAGCCTAAAGTAAAATAATACATTAACTTCATTACGATACTTTTTACTGAATTCCAAGCAAAAAAGTGAATGCTGTCAATTGTGGCTGTCAAAGTCAAATACGAATAGCGTCCCAATTTCACAGAATACAATATCACGAACACGTAAACTCAGCGGAGCCCGATTTCCAAATAAGTATTCAGTAAAGAGCATTGATGGAAAGAATTTGTTAATAATGTCATAGTGATAAATGAAGATATAATACTTATTACGCTGATATATAGATATACTTAAGTATCTAGGTATATTAAAATAAATATTCTTGTTGGAATTATGGTGTTCAGTGAATAGATACAGGTATTTACCTATTATTATTATCATCTATATAGTTTGCTAGTTATAAAATGTAGGTGTTGGACCAAAAATAAGGTTTTTTGAAAAAACATTTAAAAAAAAAAATTAGGACCGGACTTTAATTTTGTTGCTCAAGACTCGCCAAAAGAGTAGATATCTAAATATGTTTTTCAACGTTTGGCCGCATCAATCTTCATCCTTAGTTTAAGGATTGGAGTTCCGTTAAGGAGATCAATCCTTAATCTAAGCATTCATCATTGCTTTAAGCATGATTGTAATCAAACGAAATCACCTAACAATTAGATCTAAACACCCACAAGACCCAGATTTATGCCTTTCTTCGTCATCTTTTAAAAAAATCAGCCAAGTGCGAGCGGGCCTCGCTCCTTTAGGGTTCCGCACATAATTATGAACAATATAATATTTTGGGTCTTAGAAATATTTAATTTCCTAGGCTAGACATCGCAACAAACCGTGAAAGAAAAACCTAAAAAATGTTCGGTTGTTTTGGTCACAGCTTATAAACTATTTTATGAATCGTTGTTTTCAGTATTTGTTGTTTCATAATTATTCCTAACTAGTTTAGTTTTTGAGATAGCCCCCGTCACAAAAATGGTCTAAAACTGTCAATTTTCAGGGCCCCCTATTTTCTTATTTTTTAAGAAAAAAATAAAAAATATGTATATTCGTACTCTACACAATGAGCTCTAAACAATGATACCCCACAAGCTAGGACAAGAAAATATTTTTTTTCCGGCTCCTTTGTCTTGTATGGGAGCCCCCCTGAAAAATAATTTAATTCGATTTTTAATTCAACATTTGATTTTGGGTCAACGTTGTACACCAAACTTCAAAATTTCAGGTTTGTAAGTCATTTCGCCTACGAGCTAGAGACTTGTGACCGGCGGACGGACAGACAGACAGCAGAGTGACATTAAAGGGTTCCGTTTTAACTCTTTGCTAAAAATGCCTCTCATACAATTTAAAAATTGTGCAATTGACTGTCTTTGCCGCTTGTAGGTACACAATATGATAGTATCTGGCAAATACAAGATTATAATATTTGGTTTTGCGTCAATGTTTTATACCAAATACCAAAACTTCAGGTTTGTATAGATAACTCATTTCGTCTACGAGCTAGAGACCTGTGGACACGTGGACCGATAGGCAGACAGACAGACAGCAGAGTGACATTAATAACAATTTTACCCTTTGGGTACGGAACCCTAAAAAGTAAAAATCAATCAGTTTTTTTACTTTTTTATTTCTTTTACTCGAGCATACCTACCTTTAGCATTATTTTAGTAAAATTAACTATAGATATACAATTTACACTGTTATAATCATAGACTTAGAAGTTTTTCCCTACGGTACATTCTAAGCCTAATAATGGTTATAATAATTATGTATATTTGGCTTAGTTTATCAAGACACACGGCCGTGTGTCAAGCCAAGTTCGAATAAGATGTTAGGTACTCATCTGCGTTGCGTTGAGGCATGCGGCTCGATAAGGCACAATACGAAATGTTCGCTCAGCATTATACCACATGGCGGTTCACAATGTTGAGAAATTTGCACAGGCATTGCAAAAACCGGCTCTTTCCCAGAACGCCTATTGTCAGCTTGATTACGGCTCGCAATTTTGTTCAACTGGTAACCCCTATATGTAAGCCAGACTTAACACAAAAGCTCTTTAAGAACAATCTATTTTCAACCTTATTGAGTTACTTCACAAAGTTCAATTTTGAGCATTTGCTGCTTCAATACGGGATTTCAAAACCCTCGTTTATTTGCTCCCGCTCCGACGAACCAATCCATACTAAAAAAGCGCTGCACAACTCTTGACGCGGTCTCGTCGCTGTTGTATGGTAAAATTTGAAGCGCTTTTACATTTCAAATGTATTATTAGGGAAAGGGGCTTTTAGTTAGACGACAGGGTGCTTTTCAGTTTCATTGTTATTAAAACCTTTTTCCTTCGGCGTCATTACCGAGACCGAGCGACCGCTAGGTAGGTAGGTAGGTAGATGTTACCCGACTTCACTAGACTATGATTTTATGCAGCCTGTTTCGTTTGTATGTACGTTCATCTGTTCTCACAAAAAGTTCAAAAAGTCACAGACACGCGATCTGCGATATTTCAACACCGAACGTATCAAAGAGACCATTGAGCGGAACAAAGGCTCAAAGGTGTTCGCGAGAGATGTGTCTATCGGTCAGAGCCAGCTGATGCGACTGAAGACCGACAACGCTAGTCTCATTTCGTCAAAACTTGAGATTTTGAGGGAGGTCGAGAAGTTCTACGGACAGTTATACACCTCAACACAGAAGCCTGTTGAAGATTTGGCTAAAGATCCCAGAGCCAAACTTACCCGACACTATACCGAAGATATCCCGGACGTCAGCCTATACGAGATTAGTATGGCTCTCAAGCAGCTTAAAAACAACGAGGCACCAGGTAATGATGGAATGGAATCACTGCAGAACTCCTGAAGGTGGGTGGAAGACCAATACTCAAAGTCCTTCAGCGATTGTTCAATTCCGTCATTCACAAGGGAACAACGCCAGAGGCATGGCACAGGAGCCTGGTGGTTCTCTTCTTCAAGAAGGGAGATAAAGCCCTATTGAAGAACTACAGACCCATCTCGCTGCTGAGCCACGTTTATAAGTTGTTTTCGAGAGTCATTACGAATCGTCTCGCGTCGTAGGTTTGACGACTTCCAGCCTCCCGAACAAGCCGGATTCCGAAAAGGCTTTAGTACCATAGACCACGTCCATACGCTGCGGCAGATTATACAGAAGACCGAAGAGTATAATCGGCCACTTTGCTTAGCGTTTGTGGACTATGAAAAAGCCTTCGATTCGGTGGAAACTTGGGCTGTGTTAAGGTCGCTGCAGAGATGTCAAATTGACTACAGGTAGGTATATCCAAGCGCTGAAGTGTTTGTACGAAAACGCCATTATGTCAGTCCGTATACAGGACCAGACTACGAGACCAATCCAATTGCAGCGAGGAGTGCGTCAGGGAGATGTTATCTCCCCGAAGCTATTTACCGCTGCGTTGGAAGACGTCTTTAAGCTTCTGGACTGGAACGGACTCGGCATCAACATAAACGGCGAGTACATTACTCAGCTATGGTTTGCCGATGATGTGGTCATTAGAATAGAATAGAATAGAATAGAAAAGTTTTTTATTCAAATAAACTTTTACAAGTGCTTTTGAATAGTCAGATGAATCTACCACTGGTTCGGAATGCCGTTCCAACCGAGAAGAACCAGCAAGAAACTCGGCGGTTGCTCTTTTCCAAATTTACAATATCAATATAACAATTTTATGGTAAGTACATGATTGAATTGCCGTCTCGCGCATTGCTGGAACGAGTCAAATCCACGCCTTTTTATCATTTATATAAGTAATCATAATTTTATTCAGATAAACTTTCGGAAGCGTTTACGAATCGACAAATGAATCTACCACAGGTTCGGAATGGTGCTTACAATTCTACACATGTGAAGAAGGGCAGACAAAAGTAGCCCCATTTCCGACGGTGGCACCCGTTCACGAGCATGACGCATGATCCAGCCATTGCTTCGCTCAACCATATTCGAGGGAACGTAACATTATGGCAGAGAGTCTGGGAGACCTTAATACAATGCTCAATGATCTCAGCAGAGTTTCTCAACAGGTGGGCCTGAAAATGAACATGAGTAAGACGAAAATTATGTCTAATGCTCATGTTCCGCTCCACCCAGTAATCGTTGAGAACTCGTCACTCGAAATTGTGGACGAGTAGGTACATATACCTGGGACACACGGTCCAGCTAGGTAGGTCCAATTTCGAGAAAGAGATCAACCGCCGAATCCAACTCGGCTGGGCAGCGTTCGGGAAAATTCGAGATATCTTTTCGTCCAATATCCCTCAGTGTCTGAAGACGAAAGTCTACGAACAGTGCGTGTTGCCAGTGATGACTTACGGATCTGAGACATGATCGACTGGGGCCACTCCTCCCAATTTATAGAAGCCCAAACAACGTCAAAACTAAAAGGAAGATATTTTGAAAATTTTTTTGGACGACACTCTATAATCGATAGGTAAGTACCTACTAAAGCTAAAACTGCAATTTTTTCATTTTTGTCTGTCTGTCTGTCTGTCTTTTTATCCCGAAATTCAGGTTCCTACCAGGGCCCACGGTTCCCTTGGGAGAGGGTATGAAATTGAAAATCTACTGGTAGGATGCTCCTGTGCTCACGGCCCTCTTGTTCCGGGGGCCCCTTCCGGCTGGAGGTCCGTGGCATTTAGCCGAAATGCCATTCTATAGTTTACGCCACTGTCTCTCGGAGATTTCCTATCTAATGGACCCCCATCACAAGAGGTTTTGCATCAGTCAATTCCGTCACTCATGCATGAGTGATCAATTACCTACTGATGTATCAGAAAATGTTCCAGGCTTTGGTAATGCACATACTGGACGACAGGTTTTCCATCAGTCATTGCACTGGTAAAACTGATAGAAATCCTAAAGGACGCCTGAATCATTACTCAGATATATCAAGCTACCTATATCAGCTATATAATGGCTTCAAACTCACATAATTTTGAAAAGTTGACGTGAGTACCTACCGGGGATCGAACTCAGTCCCCCAGAAAGGAAGGCTGAAATCTACTACCTAAGCTATCACCGCTTAAGTACCTACTTACTCAGCTATAGGTATATACGTTACAGTCAAAGTGATTAATTAGCTATTATACATAATAACTGGCTACGAGTATTATAAATAATATCGTTGTCCGGATATTATTCATAATATAATGTCAAACCAGATATTATTCATAATAGCAGGTCTTTGGTCAAAATGATAAATACGGTCCAACTTGCTTCCCCTCCCGCATCTCATTACTTTGTGGTACCTATAGCGTGATCACCGCGATCTCGTAACCCAACCTAAGCTAGCCTAAAATTCCTGATGTAGACTGCGTCAAAGGAAATGACAGGAACATTATGACTGTTTTAATTTCTCTGGAGACACCTTCGGAGATAAGTATAGTTCGTTCGGTAACTTAGTGTCGGTACAGGCGCAGGTGCTCTTAGTATTCTGCTTTTATTTTATTTCCTTTTTTTCTGTTTGTAATTTTTTTTCTATTCTAATAGAATCTCCGAATAGTCTGCCAATCCGCACTTGGCCAGCGTGGTAGATTATGGTTAACATCCTTCTCATTTTGAGAGAAGACCCGTGTTCATGAGAATATTATATTTTATGTTTATGGTTATATTGTATGTATATAAAATACGAATATAAAAAAATATAAAAAGGAAAGAGAATTTTAATGAAAAAATATGAGTAGGTATAAAACGCCAAAACCCCTTGTGCCTGTACACCCCTCGCGGCATGCTTTGAAGTCACGGCGGTGTCTTTGGCAAAACACCGCGCGGCGGAGGCGGTTAGACACAAAAGACGACCGTAAGAAAACGAACAGACTATACCTCACCTAAATAAGTATTATTAATTAATTATTGAATCTGTACTAAAACCAAATCAGCACGCCTCAAATTTACGTAGTCTTGACTGCCCTACCTTTGGAGTATTTTTTAAAGCCGAAGCCGTTCCAGAAGACGTAACTAAGTATGTTTTTTGGTGGTATATAAACTATTTATTTGACGTTATATTATGCAGTATCTGGTGATCAGTTGAACATAAGCCCTTGTTTTATTACTTTATCCAAATCTTCCAAGATATTATGTAAAATAGCTTAATATTATATAAAACTAGCTTTTTTACCGCGTGAATTTCGGTTTTTCAAAAATCCCGAGGGAATCATGAATTTCCGGTTCCCGTTCCCGCTCCCTTTTCCAACCTTTATGCCTACTTTAAAGGAAGTTTGCTATAGTAATGTACTAATAACTGTAGCTATAGCTTTCGGTTTTTTCAAAATCCCGTGGGAACTCTTTAATTTTCCGGGATAAAAAGTAGCCTATATGTTAATCCAGAGTATAATCTATCTCTATTCCAAATTTCAGCCAAATCCATCGAGTAGTTTTTGCGTGATTGAGTAACAAACATCCAAACATCCAAACATCCACACTTTCACATTTATAATTAGTAGGATAATATTAGTAGGATAGCTGGTTAATTTGATTAATTCTGTGTCAATTATTATTTTATCCAAATTGAGTTGACATTATGTATAATAGCTGGATAATATATATCATTTACTATTTTGGCTGTAACATGTACCTATACATCTTGCTTTTGAAACAATTAACAATTATTATTCTTTGTTTCTTTCCTATGACTATGTTAAAAACTACACACCGACAGCGCTCGCACCCCCGGGCCCTGGGCCCCGACAAACTTACACTTTTGCATCCGCTCTTTGAGCCATTGTAAAGTTTTTCTACGGTTTGTAAACCTTGCCATTATTTATGATCTATTAGGTAACAGACTAACAGATAATTGCAGATAATGAGCCATTGTTTGCAATTATTTACCTACTTAATTTACCGCCGGACGCCGATGTTGTTTTTTGTAATAGCCTACTCTTTTGTGTTTATAATTGTATTGTGTATATGTAAAGGTTCCTTTATAATTTATTTACCATCAGTTATACATATTTATTTATAATATAGGTATAACTTACCTCCTTACATTTTTAGGGTTCCGTACCTCAAAAGCAAAAATGAACCGTTATAGGATCACTTCGGTTTCCGGCTGTCATGTTTGCTGTCAAGACCTTTTTTCTCAGGAACGCGTGGAAGTTGTTGAACAAGTTTTATACAACAAATCAATATCAAATACCTACCCCTAGGTAGGTAGTAGGTAGGTACCTACGCATATCTGTAATCTCTTGGCCTATCTTGAAATATCAACCAATCTAGACGGGCTTGGGGCCGAGGCGCCGAGCCTTACTCTCATAGTCTTCTCATAGTCCGATGGGAGGGCAATCCGAAACGATCGAAGAGAGATCAGGGGGGTTATTCTCTAACTTAGTTATCAACAGTAAATGATAACCACCTAATAAGTTCGATATACATTGCTGCTTTACTGTGTGAAATATAAACAGTGATTTCATTTCACACAGTAAGACAGCAATGTATATCGAACTTTTTCGGTGGCTTTCATTCACTGGTGAGTGGAATGACTGCTTTACCGTCCGAGGCGCGGAGGTACAACAGTCAACACCGCCAACTTCTGATCTCCGGAATGAACTAAGTGACAGAAAAACCTAATAAGTAACTTTTTACCCCGAACTAAGTAGGTAGGTAGGCTTCTACAGTGTTTATAAACTGACAAAATATTATAGTCCAGTACTTAACTAACGTCTGAGTGTATGGGGTAGAGGTAAGTACCTACCTACACCTTGCGTCAAATCCGGTAGTTCTGATTTTTTGCAGACTTGTTTATGATGCTGGATTAATGAATATATTAATCCAACTTTATAACCTCGAGCGCTTAATGTAACTTTGTCAAAAATCGAAGAAACTGCGATAATCTCGGATTTTTTTTCAGATTTTGACGATTATACCTACTTACTTAACTCTAAAGGATATAGGTATAAGGATATAAGGATAAGGATATAGTTTTTAATTGTACATTTTCCGTCCGTCGAGTCCGTCATTTTTCATGTCATTTATATCAAGTTTTATCCTTGAAAATTGGTCTTTAGATTTTCAATTAAAAATAATCTGATTTTTTGCAGAGTCAAGTCTGCAAAAAAATCAGAACTACAGGATTTGACGCAAGGTCTGATCTTTAAAGTTATCTACTGTAGATATACCAACTTGAGCGTGTTTTCTCGGGATTCAAATTCAGCGCACTTGCAACAAAAACGAACGACTTAAAAATAACAGAAGGTATAAATAATTACAATATTTATAAAAATAAGTAGGTAGGTAACATACCTATCTACTTATTTAAAAGCAGTCGTAACGTATTTTCTAAGCCATTAATTCCCACGGACACATTAACGCGGGGTCCGCGCTCGAGATAACGATCTCCTCTGATGAGCGGTCGCCGCCCGCGCCGCGCCGGTCGGACGGGACTCTGGCCATTTTTTAACACGGTCTCCTGCTTCACCGAAACACATCTGACGGAATTTACGTCCGTAAAACTCTTCTGTCTCGGAGTTTACGTTGTAGCTAGGTTGTACTTCGTCTACCGCCATCGGCACCTCCCATGGCCTCAACCAACATCGCGGTTAGGTATACGGACCGAATCATCGGGAGATCGTCCGGTAGATAGGTAGGTACTTACTTATACTCTTCTCCCGAACGCCTTCTTG
Organism: Melanargia galathea; assembly: GCA_920104075.1. Taxonomy (NCBI): domain Eukaryota; kingdom Metazoa; phylum Arthropoda; class Insecta; order Lepidoptera; family Nymphalidae; genus Melanargia; species Melanargia galathea. The sequence goes on from OV049864.1 coordinate 8,118,123, forward strand.
ACTCCCTACTAGTTAGATATTTGTATACCTACCTATAGCTAGGCACCTACTTCCTTTGTCCCTAGAGTCCTTCTCCCCTTTCTGGGGCGGACACGTCACCGAAACGCTCTCGCCCACAGCTCCTCACTCTCCTTCTCACTTTCCTCGCGGTCCTCCTCACTCTTACTCTCCTCTTAGCCTACCGGCCTCATCCGTAAGGACATCGGTGCAACACGCCATCGGTGCAAATTCCTTTATTCTACCGCGCCAGATGATATATCTAGGTCCAAGGTAAAAGATTAATCGGCAGAAAGAGAGGTGCTTTGGAGGTGAATATAAAGTTTAGGCGCTCATCATTGTGCGAGCTAAACAGCAGTTTATTCTGTCAAATCTTGGTTTCGCTGGTAGAGTCACTGGCAACAAATACCAGCCCTACACTACAATACACACAACCAAACTTGATTTGAGAGGGATTTGAAGAGTTAAATGATCTAGTGGTTGATGGATAGGTATTATAGGTACCTAAAGAACTAAGAAGGAAGAACTATTCTCTGCCACTACATGTGTCCTAATTGCCGAAACGTGGTCGCATACAGGCATCATAAGCAAGCAGAGGCGTAGCGTGGTCTGATATAAACGTGGGCGAGTTCGCATCAGCAAGGCCTCTTCTCTTATACCTATTCGTTCCCAAGATAATCCCAATAGATCTAGCCTACCAAAAATGTTTTGTAATTCCTGACAAGTCTCGTATCCGTCAATCTAACGGTCGCGGTATTTGAATGTAGTTACAACGGCTTCGCAGTCGCACTTAGAGGGGCTTCTTGCGAGACCCTAAACAAGCACGCTTTTTTTGTGGCGTTCTTTTTCGAACGTATCAAATTAATTAGTTACCTGTGGCCCACAGGCGAGGCCGTGGGCGAGGGCCCACATCACCCACGCCTATAGCTACGCCATTGTAAGCAAGCTTAGCTTCACTCATTGGGCGATGCAATAGAGAGAGCTAAGTAAGAATTGAGGAGATGCACAGAAGAACCAGAGTTACCGATGTTCGCGACCTGTTGATCACAGCTCAACAGGTCGCGAAGCTGAGGTGGTATTGGGCGGGGCACATAGTTGGAAGAATCGATAGACGTTGTGATCTCAAGATGCTGGACGATCGTGTGGATGCTTGCGTGGAATACCCTGCCGATGTCAGACGATCATAATTATTACGAGTTTAACGATCATCGGCGATAGTAGGTAAAGAGGAGACTTTAGTTAGACCGTCACGCCACCTCCGCCTAATCTTCTGCTATAGGTATGGGGGCTTCATTAGCGGGCTACGGCGAATATTCGTATTAATTGTCGCGACTCGCGACATGTGTGGCCGCCGCGCCGGCCGGAGTAGTTCGTCTCGCGTATCGCGGTATATTCGGGCGCAGACGATTGCTCATCGCTGCACTGTCGGTAAACGAGTGCGCATCAAAGGGTTTTGTCGCGTAGTTTTGTAGTTTTGTAACTGGTCAGACTGCGTAGATGTACCTACCTACCTAGACACCGCTTTTATCCGTAAGTAGACGATCTTTTTGGCGCGACAACGCGACACGAAAATTCGCCCGCTAATGAAGCTCCAGCTCATGAGAATCCCTAATATCTACTCATGTGGCCCCCGCAACGCGGGTTAGAGCAGCAGAGAGCGGTTCCCAAAGTTGAAATTGGCCTAATGATTGCCAACCTTTGCAAGGAGACGGCACGCTCAAAGGAAGGAGATTGTATTATACCTAATAGACATGTTCGGCATCCGCTTACCGATATGCTCAGTACGAAATCATCTTTCCTCCTTGCGTCCTTGCCTTGCCTGAATGAAGATTTAAAGGTTGGACTATAGGTAGGTATCTAGTTCAACGTTTAAATCTTCATTTTCACTCGTTGAGCCGTTGGCTACTCTCATTCCTCTACAGTCTACGGATATACCTACCTACCTACGTCATACGTGTCTCAGGTGTAAGTACCTACTTACCAGGGGCGTAGCTACCGCCGTATATGCCGTATCAATTATACGGGGCCCCCAAGCCACGGGGGCCCCCGACGAGCGTAAGCAAAAATTAACAAAAACTTCCCAAATTTTTGTTTATTTCAGAAATGACAAAAGTCGAAAAATGTTGTCCAAAAAGTTGTCCATAGAAGCAGAATCTTTAGAAAAACTAAAGTCATCATCAGCTATAAATGATTTAATAAATCAGTTTGCCGAAAAAAAGGCAAGGAGAGTATATATTTCATTTGAATTGTTTTGTAAAAATTTTAGAAAAAGTGACAGATACTTAAATAATTATGATGAATAAATATTGCTTTTAATTTTATGCAAACATTTTTTTTTCTTTTGTGAGAAATATTTACCCGTCATAAGGGCCCCCAAACAAATTTTTATACGGGGCCCCGCCAAGGTACGCTACGCCACTGCTACTTACCCAGGTACATCTAGAAGAAGACGTCAAAGCTCACTGAACTTGAGTAGGTAGGTATGCTCATCAGACCATGGATCTCTGAGAGACCACTTTTACCTACCTACCCTCCATAAATCAATCTACCTGCTTATCTAAAATCCTACCGCTGTAATAACAGGGTGATGTGTCTCGCAAGCTGTGTATTTATCGCCTCATATCTCCCTAGCGTTATACCGACAGAATAAATAAACGTGTGCGCCGCGCCCGGCCCGCATCCGGAGACCCTTCGCGTCGCACGTAATCCAAAATGTCCGTTTTATTTTTCTACTATGTGAGCCACTCTTCACAAAAAACAAAGCACGGATCCGCGCGGCTCGCAAACAGAGCGAGAGGGCGACAGGTGGCGGCCAGGCGGCAGCGGACGGGGCGCGGCTCGCCGCGTCGCCATTGGCCGCCGCCGCGCGTCGCCCGCCGCCCGAGCTCAGCGCCCGATCTCATTCGCTGGCGTCGCCCCCCTCCCGCGCCCCCCCACCCTCGTAAGCCGACCTTTCACGAACGCCGAACCGATTCTATACGACCGAAAATGCCTTAGTTACTAAACGTGCGTGTCGTGGTCTGGTCGTTTTTGACGTTGTTTTCAGCAAAATATACATAACCGGTATTCGGCCGGCACGGACTCCGGGAGTGCTTTTTCGATTGGAATGTGTGCATAATTTGGCGAAACGGGACCTCGGTCGATATTTTCAGGTACTGAAGTAAACACTACTAGTACATGAACGTATATCGTCGGTGTTGATAAAAATGTAATAAAAGTTTATTGATATCACGAGAAACGAGAAATTCGTGCTATACTGGAGCATTTTAGTGCCGGATGATCGAACGTAAAAGCGGTGTCCTCGTAATCAACGTAGGCCGGTCGGTGCGGCAACGCCGCGCGTAAATAATAGGGTAGGCGCTCGGTCTTTCTCTCGCAGCTGGCGCAGAGCGGCAACGTCGCGTTCGCACCCGTGCCTCCACCGCGCTGCGCCACACCGCCGCACCGCGCGCCGCCGCGGGGAATCGCCTTCGCCCGACTCGAGCGAGACGCGTTCACCGACAATATACCTACCTACTATACTAAAACAATTTCAATGACGAACTCATTTGTCGCTTTGCCAATAACACAATACTTGAGTAGGTACACATAATGGGGATTGATTATTATCGATGATTACCGTTTTATACTTTACTAATTGGACCTTATGTAATAGACTATTTACCTACCTACTTCTCATCATAATATTATTATGTATGTAATTAATCAAACCTATCAACTATTTAATTGTACAACTTTGTTAGCCATTGCATTATTCGTGAAACCGTATTTGTAGCGGGCGTATTATTCGAGATCGTAAAGCAGCCTCTGAAAATCCAAAACTGATGAAAATAAAACTTGTTTACAGATATCGAGCGGTGTTTGTGAACGCGTGGCGCACTCTGCCGGGGCTTAGCGGCGCGAGGTCGCGGGACGCGCGGGGCGGGAGCCGCCTCCCCCTTCGTCAGTTTCTTCTGCGAGCTCGTGGGGAGAGGACGTTGCAGCGCGTGCCGCCGCGAGGACCGTTCGCGCGGCAACTTTGAACATTGACAGTGCGCGGATAGTGAACTGTGACAGAGAAATGTGTGTCGGATTGCGGTGCGCAACAAATTGGATGCAGTGATCGGATCACAATCGTCTGTTTGGATTGCAGTGCTTATTTATTGGATTGATAACAATTTGTGCCGCTGTCCAAACTGGGGATGCATAAGATGGAGTTGGGCGACAGCGTATACGCCGCTGAGCGGATCATGAAGAAAAGAATTAGAAAGGTGAGTTTAATTCTTTTGCGAAAGCGAACGCGGCGATATGTTATGCCGGGTTGCAAAATTGCCGATCGTGTGATCACATATCGCCCGCCTAATATATTTGGTGTTGGTTTATTTGCATTACTTGTGTCGTAATAAAACGACTGGCGACCGTTGCGCTGCGTTGATCAAAAACACACGCTCGAATGACACTTTGCTTTGTTGATCAAAATATGCACGCTTTGGGCTTTTTAATTTATAAAAGACATATACTTGGGTGTTTAAATTTTAATCCGGGCATTGTGATCCGGGCGGCAGCTGTTGAGAAATCATCGCAAGGGTTTTTCGGGCGCCTTTTGAACGCATGTTTTCTTCGTCCCTTATTATTAACGCGGCTCCCCTTCCGCCGGCCTATATTCGGAGACTGAGGGACTGTAAGAGACTCGAATCTTTTAATGGTAGTGCCCTTCTTGAGATCATGTTGTTCAGTTGAAAGTAAACAAGTTTGGCACATTGAGGCCCGGCGCGAGGGGGTTCCTTGTGACCCGACTTGTTTGTCTGTTACCAACCTAAGTTACTATGTGTCTTGACAGGTTTTGTTCCCGTTTGCTTGTTTCATTATAAATGCCTGCGGAATGTATAGAAGTTAAATATAATATAGAGCTAGGAACTTTGATCTCATGGTATAATTTAGCCATAGAATTGTCGGATATAGAATTCATTTAGACTAGGTGTAGATACTTACCTCAATCAGAAAACTGTTTTTTAACACTTGGCAAAGCAATAGACGTTGTTAGACTCCTTATAGTGTCAATTAAGAAAATGATTGGTACTATATTGCCTAGTTTACCTACTTAGATTTCGGGCCGGGTAGGCAGTCAGTTTAGTAGTCTAGTAGTCTAGCTGCCAGGCCTAAGGCTATGCATCAGTCAATACAGCCGATCATGACCGATACACAAATAGTGGAACAGAGAATTATCCAGACATTCATACAAGCATCAGTCATTGCATTAGATGGTAGGACATCATGTGAATGTGGAAAGAAAATCTATCATGTCAAAAATCGCCTTTCTGTACCTATTGCTTCTATTTTATGAACCTATGGGTATTGGGACTATAATTTTCTACTTAGTAGACTTTCAAATGGCCATGTTCTGACACTGCACTAACCATTCGCTGAAATCACAAAAACTTTGTTTACTTTTAGTGCACTTTGTTAAGGATACAGTTTGTAGGATGGCATTCCGTAGTAGAATTATATATGCATGCATGCATGTAAAATTTAATCAAACTTGTATTATATCTAATGTTATATAGCATGTTGTTCCTAGTACGTATTTAAATAGTATAGGAGCTGATACCTGATTCAGAGGGAAGACGAGGTAAGTGAGATAACAGTGATCTATATTATTGATAATTATTGATAATTATTGATGACAATAGTATTTACCTGAAATGGACTTCTTGCCAAGTTGTATCTACCAATAGAGATAGTTTTACCCAAATCAACGGACTACGACACTAAATTGGTTCCTCTTTTAAAAACAACAGGAACTACCTAATTTGGTGTTGTTTCGTCCGTTTTCGCAACTGGTTCAATGCATTGTGAGCATTTCATACTGGGTTCACACGATTCGATTTTAATAGATCCACACTTGCTGTTCAACACAGTTATTAGTCTTTTTTTATTCAATTACAAGTTAGCCCTTGACTGCAGTCTCACGTGATGGTAAGTGACGATGCAGTAGGTATAAGATGGAAGTGGGTTAACTTGGAAGAGGTATGCATACCCCTGATGGGTTTCTACACGGCATCGTACCGGAACGCTAAATCGCTTTGCGGCACGGCTCTGTCAGTAGAGTGGTGGTAACCAGCCACGGCTGAAGCCTCCCACCAGACCAGACCAGAGACAATTTAGAAATTATAAAATCCCAAATTGCCTCTGCCGGGAATCGAACCTGGGACCTCCCACTTGTAACACCACAGCGCTCGCCACTGCGCCAGGGAGGTCGTCAAGTTCTGTTGCTTCAATTTGATTGAGCGTCTGTTCAGACGGTTCAAATGCCAAAACATTTAGCGCTTGTTCAGACACGGCGGGAACCGCGCGTTTCCCGCGCGGTTATGTCTGAACGATTACTTTATAACTCATATAAATAAGACCTGCGCGATTTCCATGCCATTCTATAATCGCGCGGTTCCCGCCGTGTCTGAACAGGCGCTTAGAAGTTGGTCAACTCAGTCTTTCAGCGGCGCCCTGGCTCAACAGCAAGGGCGCCGACTGAAAACAAAGGTCGACGGTTCAAACCCCACCCGTTACACTATTGTTTTACCTACTCCTAGCACAGGCTTTACGTTTATTTGGAGGGGCAAGGGGAATATTAGTCATGTTCAGCATGGCTTATATTCTTTAAAAAAAAATCGGACCGTGTGAACTAGCTACTAGCTCGCTGCCTACTATTTCATTTATTTAGAATTAAGCTAGAAACACACTGGTCCCACGTAGGTACCTACCTACGCAACGTATGCCATGCAACGTGGGAGAATTGAGTGTATATGCACACTTGTCCCACGTATGCGCGTTGTCCGACGTAAATTGGCATCAGACGCTGCTGTATTTTTAACCCCCGACGTAAAAACGACGGGGTGTTATAAGTTTGACGTGTGTCAAACTTACTAACTAACTAACTCTGTCTGTTCCCCTGTACTTACCGCTCAAACGGGTGAACCGATTTGAATGCGGTTTTTTTTTGTTTGGAAGGTGAATTAGTCGAATGTTGTTAGCTATGTTTGACGAAAATCGATCCAACATGGCCGCCGCTACAAAATGGCGGATTACTTATTTTTTCACAAATCCCTCAATATGGGTATCAAATGAAAGGGCTTGACTAGTAGAATAGCACTATGCAAATCCAAGATGGCTGCCGAGATGACGCTTAATAGTTTGGGTAGGTACCTACTAATAATAGTTTGGGGTAAAATCGTACTTCGTAGATGTTAACCCTGTTTTCCATACAAATAACTCATCTGTAAATGACAGCTGCTGTCAGAATTCCACCGAATTAAAAATCAGAGTATACATTAGACTTTCCTGTCTCAATCCGAGTTATACCTACCTACCTACTTACCTACCTACCTAAGTTCTTGCATTCTATGTTTACCGTTATCCTCTAAATAATGTGGATACACTTATTTAGGTAGGTATACCTACGTCATGAATAGACTAATGAGGCAGTCCTCATTAATCTATTAATGAGTTACTGGGTTCTAGAATCTAAAGTTAGATTTTTCTGTCAAAAAATGTTTGTTGCACAGCTAAAGGAAGGCACAAGGCATAGATAGTGCACCTGTGTTTGTGCACACACTTGTGCAAGCTCCCGCATAATTCCTGGGTTCCAAAGTTATTGAGTTTCTCTGCCAAGAAAATCTCAGTTGCACAGCTGAAGGAAGGCATTCTTGTACCTACCTGTTTTTATGCACACACTTGTGCACTGTATTATCTCCTGCGTAGATGGCTAGTCCCCACCTCCGTTGAGATTGACCGCAGTGCTCGGAATTCGGTCGGCGGGACATTATTTTGTAGAGGATCGTGATTTCTTTGTGATATTGGATACCACTCGACATTGGATTCAAACCTGCTTAGCTATTGTGGCTAATTATGTTGTAGGTACACAATCTCTAAACCTAAACTAAATTGACAGGTTTAAACTTTAAAAATGGTGCTATCCCCTTCAGCAGGGAGGATTGTGAAAGAGACAGGAATATACATATTTAGACCTGTCATTTTAGTTTAGATTTAGAGATTGTGTACAACAGAATCGGCCACATTCTCTAACTTAGTTGCCAACTGAAAATGGTTGCCAAACTAAGTTAGAGAATAGCCCCGCTGTTCGTTTTCGTTCGTTATGACCAATTAATTCTTCAGGAGTTTGCAGAAAATCTTATTAGATACCTAATTATATTTATAACTAGATGATGCCCACGGCTTCGCCCGTGTGGATTTAGGTTTTTAAAAATCCCGTGGGAACTTTTGATTTTCCAGAACAAAAAGTAGCTTATCTGTAGAAACCCGTCCCCAAAACGGAAAAATCCCGTGGGATCCCCACGATTTCGGAATACAATTCCTTACAGCATCAGGGTTGAGGAGTTGGATATGTACCTACTCGAGTTCAACGATAAAGTCTTTAATTGGTACCCCCAATATCAATTTAAATAACCGAAAATTTCTAAAACCCATTCGTTTTGGGGATTAGGTCCCCTACAGCATCAGGATCGAAGAGTTGGAATCCAAATTTTTTATAGAACAGGGTCGCAATGTTTCTCTACCGATTAAAAAAAAAATTTACGCAAATCGGTTCAGAAATCTCGGAGATATCGGTGTACATAGGTAGAAAAACACAACTCCTCCTTTTTTGAAAGTCGGTTAAAAAAGTAGCCTATGTTACTCCCTGATTAATTCTCTACTTGTATGTGAAGGTCCCGTCAAAATCGGTTCAGCCGTTCCGAAGATTAGCCCGTTCAAACAGACAGACAGACAGACAGACAAAAATTTAAAAAATGTGTGATTCGGTTATGGTAGCGTTCAAATAACCATATGAGCTTAATATGAGGTAGTTATTTCGATATTACAGACAGACACTTCAATTTTATTTATTAGTACCTATAGACTATGCATGTTATTTGCATATAACGGTGTCAGTAGATACGTAAATGATTTTGCCGTGCCGCCAAGCGATTTAGCGTTCCTCTACGATGCCGCGTAGAAACCGATCAGAGATGTAACCATGGGTTAAATATCATAAAAACTGCCACATATAGTATCTTCCACGTTAATCCTTTTCCATCTTATACTTACCTACACTGCATGGTCTATTACCATCGGGTGAGACAGCACTGCCGTCCTAACGAAAAGTGCAATAACTAGGTTTTGACTACTTTCGAGATATTTGCAGTTAAAGATTTAATTTTTGTTTTGTGTGTATCTTCGTAACTATAAAAGCTATTGGTTTGAAACTTTTACTGAACGACAGATAAAATAATGCTTAATTTTATGTAGTATATTATATTTGTACATAAGTTTATATACACACTAAAAACGCAATAATGTATTTATCATTAGGACTTATGAATTGTTTTGATATAGCATTCCTAATCATAATTGCAATAACTACACTACTTATTGCAGTTTTTGTTAGTAAACCTACATACTACTTATTTGTGTAGCACAAACTATATGATGCCCTATAGTTTCTTCCAACCATATGTACGGTTTTCCTTAGTGAATTATTTTAATTAGATATAAGGTGATTGCAAGAACATAATAAGAATAAAAGAGATTTACCAAAATAATTTAAATAGGTTTTTATTATTTAAAACTAATAACTTACATGACGATTTTCGTATCTGTAACTGAATTCAAAAACATAGAAATTTCATATAACCGTCCTACCCCCATTTTACCCCCTTATATATTTTACATAGGGGAGAAATTTCCTATAATATTTTCTAGGCTGATATCTACGCCCTAGAAAGAACCTACCGTCCTTTCAAGATAATAATAACAATAATTAAAACTTCACAAAAACTTTCATCCCCTTTTTTACCACCCTTAATGGGAGATTTTCCAGAACAACTTATACAAGTTTTTATTATTTAAAATTCATAATCTAAATGCCTATTTTCATATCTGTAACTTCAAAAACATAGAACTTTCATATAACCTTCCTACCCCCATTTTACCCCCTTAGGGGAGGATTTTCGTGAAATCTTTTCTAGGCTGATATCTAAGCCTTAGAATAAACCTACCTTCCAAATTACAAGTTGATAATAACAATAATTAAAACTTAACATAAAAACTTTCAACCCCTATTTTACCACCCTTAAGGGAAGATTTTTCAGAATAAAATATATACAGGTTTATATTATTTAAAACTAATAATCTAAATGCCGATTTCAGGTCTGTAACTTTAAAAACATAGGACTTTCATACAAACTTTCTACCCCCATTTTACCTCCTTAGAGGAAGATTTTAGGAATGTTAAATTGATAATAACAATAATTAAAACTTAACATAAAAACTTTCAAGCCCTATATAACCTTTCCGGAAAACTGTACCTACTACCAAATGCAAAAATAATTTTTCAAATCCGACTGGTACTTCCAGAGATTAGCGCGTTCAAACAGACAAACTCTTCCGCTTTATTATATTAGTATAGATATCTAGTTTTTTTTTTATTTTTGATAATTTTCATTTGTCTAATTCTAATTCTCTCCAATCAGCTGCATGTTTTTCTTTGACTTTCAATGAAAATTGTCCCCTTTCAGCCAATGACTTTTGACTTACAAAATTTTCTTTAAGTGGTTGTGTTTCTAATTTTGTGCTTGTAAAAGTAAAAATCTACGAATTTGACAATTTTACAACATCCACAAAATCGTCAAAATCAAAAACTTTTTGTTTATTTTAACTTTACTTTATAATACATTTAGTAAGCTAGACATTTTAAGTAATAAGTTTCTTTATGATAACTGCAATAACTCTTACTTCTTGCGCTTATGACTAGTAAATGTGCCAAAAATTTATAAAACGTACTATAGTCATAAGTGCAATAACTGGACTTATTGCGATTATTTTATGTAATATTACAAAATATCAAAGCTATCCAAGTCATAACTCAAGATATTTCGGTTATGATTAGCTCCTTACACATCGTTATATTAGATATTGCAGTTATGGTAACCAACAGAACCGAAACTATTGAAGATACAAAAAAGACGTCTAAGACGAAAATATAGAGCTCATTTTCCTGATTACGGTCTGAAGATATGGTCTTAAGAGGCCGTATTCCGAGCCGAGCTAACGAGTTTCGGCCCGAGTTTTAAATGTGTGCGTGTACCTCACAATGGCACCGTAAGCTGCACTCACACAAAGACATGGTATACTTAAAAGCGGTCGGACTAACCTATATTGATACTTTGCGTTCCAAATTCAACGCGCTAATAAAATAAAATTTTAGATCTTAGTATATTTTATATTTGCTTTTTTTTAATGTTCGATTTAGGTAAGTATATAATTATTATCAAGATGTTGTGTAATCGTTTATACTTACACATAACATCTGTAAGAATTAAATACAGCTATATCACTAACCCATATTATAATGCGAAAGTGTGTTTGTTTATTAGTTTATTGGTTTGCTGGTTTCTCCTTCAATCACGCTGCAACGAAACAAAAGACTATACGATCAATGCTTATTATATTGGTCAATAGATTAATCTGGTTATTTCAGGTATACAGGTTGTTTTGATAAAGAAGTTCTCTCAGGTGTGCAATTATCTACTATGCAGTTGCTAATCTTAGGTCATAAATAAAATTTGCACGTGCTCAATTCTTGCAGGAACACTTGTTGTATTCGTATTTGCTTCTTGTAACCGAATTTTTATTTATTGTCAAGAATGGCCCGAGTACCCATAATATTTTATTACCAAAGACTTGATGAGTAGGTGCTAAACTAATATTTGTTCGTGTTCAAACCGTGATGTTTTTATTATATTATTTTTTCTTGTACTAGTTGACTCGCCCAGGATTTACACATTTTCGTTTAGCCAATTTTGATGCAATTTAGTACACACATGGCTTACATCCCGAAGGTGGACAAAGGCTATTTTTTATCCTGGAAAATAATTTATTTTTCATAGAACACTATTTTATGTGTTTATTATTAAAGACATTACTATCTAAAATTTAGGTATGTAAGGGCCTGTTTCATCACCTTCTGATAAGTGTCGAATAGACTAAACGTAAGTTTTGTCACTTTCTTACTTTATGTCAAGTGACTAAGACAAAACTTGTGAATAAGCTATCTGACACTTATCCGAAGGTGGTGAAACAGGCCCTAACTGTTTTCACTTAATTAAATTTAGTTGTGAGATAACTTATCTCCCTCTATTTAGTCCGATTAAAATAGACATTCAAGATTAAAAAAAATATTCAATATTATATAATATACTAGCTTTTGCCCGCGGCTTCGCCCGCGTGAATTTCGATTTTTCACAAATCCTGAGGGAATCGTGGATTCCCGGTTCCCGTTCCCCGCTCCCTTTTCCAACCTTTATACCTACTTTCAAGAAACTTTGCTATAGTAATCTACCTATAGCTATAGATATAGTTTTCGGGTTTTTGAAAGAGAAATGTGGTCAATATGGTACTTATGATGAGATTTTGCATCTCTGATAGAATCGGACTGACACAAACTTTATCGTTAAAGTAAAATGAACCTTAACTGCCTTGTTTTAAAGCTCAAGTTCATCAACAGCCAACACTCTAAACAATTAAAATCAGTGGTACTGAATTTTAGGTCCATTTTATTCTGACGTTATTGTGTCACAGAGGAGAAACGGAACAGAGTCAAAGCTTCTAAGAAGCGAGCAAAATTTATACCTATTCTGGTAGGGTTGGCACAGGAGGATACAATTTAATAAACAATAGTTATTTGTTCAACAAAATGGCAAATTTTGTTTTTGTTGTGATTGACAAAGTCAATCACAACAAATATATAGGCAGGCAGCCTCAAACATTGATTTTGAACGAAATCGGTCAACTAATAAAGAATTTCAAAATGGCGCTGAATTTTTTAAGTTTTGGTAACAGTTTCCTGTTTTGTGATCCTAGGGATCCTCAGATATTGATTTTGAATGAAATTGGTCAATTAACAAAGAATTTCAAAATGGCGTCGACTTTTTTAAGTTTTGGTAACAGTTTCCTGTTTTGTGATCCCAGGGAGCTCTAAATATCGATTTTGAATGAAATCGGTAAATAAACAAAGAATTTCAAAATGGCGCCGACTTTTTTAAATTTTGGTAACAGTTTCCTGTTTTGTAATCCCAGGGAGCTCTAAATATCGATTTTGAATGAAATCGGTCAATTAACAAAGAATTTCAAAATGGCGTCGACTTTTTTAAGTTTTGGTAACAGTTTGTTCTAAAAAAACTGTTCCTATTCACCCATAAGTCGTTCCTATTCACCTCATTCTCATCCCTATTAACGCCTCTTTCGTCCCAAAAGAACTTCGAGTATGAGATTCATTATGTCATACAAAAAATATTTCATTTCAATATATACATATATCAACACATACTTATACCAAAACATAGCATTAGCTATGTATTAGCTCAGCATTGATCAGATCGGACCACTAATGAAATAAAACCTATGCACAAATCATCAAACTGAGTCGGTTGCGCTATAACTTTTACGTAACTTTTACGACAAGTCATTACACAGCTTTGCATGTGTGCGTGAGCTGCGTCGGGCAACAACACGTCCTCCCTCGAAGAGCGCTAAGCTCGGTATGGCATTCGTACTGTCTGCTGTGCCATTTTATTTGTAAATTTTAGGATACTTTGACAATTTTTTGTGGTCATATAAATAGTTTCTGGATTATTATTTTTTTACAATTATAGCTAAATGAATCCTAAACTTTCGTGCTATATATTTTTTTTATTAGTGAAATTGCGATAAATCAAAGAAATTGGGGTTAATATAATGCTTAAATTTTCATAAATCGTACGTGCGGTTTTTATTTTTTATTTACTAATTTTGTATAAAACATAGAAAAACTAATTCCAACATTCCAATTTTGAGGGTGTGTTCATAATATTAGTATTTTTTTTCAGTCGCTTTCTACAATTTTTAGTACTTATATGTGTGACGAAAGTTTCACTCAAAAGCGTAAAATCAGTAAACGTCTTCCGCAAGAATTAAGATTTGAATAATATTTTTTAATAAAATTAATATTTTATTCCCAACATTCCATTAAAAAAGGATTGATCTTTAATATTTGATAATTTTTTTTACAGTAATCATTATATCTAAAGCACTATGGTGTTCAAAAGTTCGTAAAAAATTACGAATCCGGGTACCGGCCTCTTAAGTCAATTTGACCATAAACTCGACTTATTGCACTCTTCGTTAGGACGGCAGCAGCAGTCAAGGTACCTATCAACCTTTTAATAGGTATCTACCTAAGTATCACGTTCTGATAAGTATCCATAACTTTTGTCTGTGTCATTTGACATAAAGTAAGAAAGTGAGAGAACTTCGTTTATTAGACTCCCTACCTACTTATTCGATAATTATCAGAAGGTGGTGAAACAGGCCCTTAATCTATATGGTCAGCTAATCTTAATGATTTTGCCAATCACGTAGGAACGCTTTCACTGGTCTGCCGAATATCTTAAGTTGCGTCGACGAGAGTGCACCTGTGTTGATGCACACACTTTTGCACTATAACATTCCTGTTGGCTAGCTCTGTTGAGACTTAAGACTTGCTGATTTGGGTGAAATTCCGTCGAAAGATATTATTAGGTAGGTTGTATAGAGGATAAGGCTTCAGAGGATTATCGACGCTTCATATAGACAAAACAGCGCTGTCTGCCTCTGTCTACTTAACAGACGGGACTGCATTTTGACCACAAACCCATTGCAAAGTTGCACTTTGGATGCAGTTCTACTGCAATTGAAAGTAACTGGAGCCTGCAACACATTAGCTGCCTATTATACCTACTGCTGCACGAACCGTTTTTTTGCGATTTTTGCGAGAACAAATCTGTTTATGCTGTTCTCGCTTATCCTGGCGATAGGTAGATGGAATTAGATTAGTTATAGGTAGCCTCTAAGTAATTATTAGATACTAGGTTTTGCCTGCGGCTTCGCCCACGTGAATTTCGGTTTTTCACAAATCCCGAAGCTGAATCGCATAGATTGGCGCGGCTCGGCGCGGGTGCGGCTCGCCGCTCGCGTCGTTGCGGACAAATCCGTGAGTCTCATGACGAACCGCGAACCCTATAACCATTCACACGAAGATTGGTCCGCGGACTTGTCGCCAGCGACAAATCTCGCGGATTGGTGCGCCCGTGAATGGTAGGCCTAACAGCTATATTTAAGCTTATTAGCAGATTTATGCTTGCAAGTTGCCTATACCAACCTAATATTTTCAGTTCATAGATACCTAATATATTTACCATAAACATACGGTCTTAAAAATTAAAAAATACCTATTACCTAAGTACTTAGTATGAAGTTTTATTAAGTACAATGAATGATAATAATTTATTATTTGCGACACAGTGCAAGTTAGCAAGAGAAGGTAATGTGTACCTACTCAATGGTTTTATTTATGACTGCGGTATTATTGGAAATTGCTTTATTCCTGTGAAGTTTCAACCGCTAACGCCATCTATTGAACGCAAAGCAAAATTGTAGAAGTAGCGCCATCTGCGTCTTGCATACAATTTGTGAAATACATATTGCAAAAATATTATTATGTATTATAGTTTAGTTTTCTTAGGTGATTAATTAAACATTATAATACCTATGTGTAGGTACCTACTTAATTAAGACAATGCAAACAACCTAGCAATGTTGTCACTTAATAATATCAAAGAAATTAAACCATTCCTGTAGTCACTGCAGGAATATTTCACGATTTTAAGTTTATTTTTCACTATTTCTACAAGGATTTCGTATGCATTTGAATAATGTACCTAATTGTTTTATGGTCATCATTATTTTTAACTTTTTGCCATAATGTTTGGTTTATTTATGTTTAAAACAAAAATGAACATAAAAATTTGAACACATAATTGTGTTCAATTAACTACATAGGCTTTGTTGTTTTATTTATTGCTTCATTATTCATTGTCACCATTCGAAACTCAAAATCCCGGCGACTTATCTAGCGACCGTGTCAAAAGGAAACTTCTTAATAATCCGGGTGCATTATAAATCCACTTTCAACTTTATTTATTACTTTCATAGAGGCCATTTCACAACGCTGCCGGCTTACCTTGTTATCTGTCAGAACGGCTTAACATTAACGAGACTTTTCCATTGTTCAATATTAATCCGTACAGCGGCGTCATACGGTCTAAATTTCAATAACGAAAATCGACGAGTGTAGAAACTCCTTCAGAGCGCTGTGGCCCTGGTATCTCGAAGCAAACGCGCCAGTATTCGACATAGACCGAACCCACGTCGAGTGCGCATGCTCCCCGCCATTACCATCAGCCAATCAGCGTCGAGTACAACTTGTCAAGCGAAAATGCGCCGCAGTAGCACATGTTTGCAACCTAACATCAATAAGAATTAATGACGTTGTTTCAACAAAAATCTCCAGATTAGGATACGATGGATAAGCATGTTTTATTTTATTTAATTTATAGCTTCGCACTAAAATATCGCTGCTACTTTGTTTACTTGCGAAACAACCAACCAAAATACGTAATGATTCAGCTATCGTTGGTTAGATGGCGCTAATGCCCAATGCGAAAAATTATTTACCAGTATTTAATATTAAATAATACGAAATATAAGTTGTTAAAATTCACGTATTTTATATGGTTTACTTAGGTATATACGGATTTTTTTACCATCCAAAACGATACCTGTAATATCGTATCTTTATGAGGCAAGCGATCGTATTGATTGAAAACATGTTGGAGTAGGGTAGGTTGCCCTAAGTTTGCGCACTTAACGTTTGATGGGCTGTAAATCGTGAAAATAATAAGTTAGTATAATAATCTTTATTTCTTCATAAACACACATTAATACATTACATTTTTGCTTAAGTAAATCAAATCTTTAGTGACAATTTTTCAAGTAATTAAACAAAATATAAGAAATGGGAAATGCGCAATCTTACAACCCCGGGTTGGTAACATTGCGCAGTAGGATTTATAAGACTGCGCATATAGAGCAATAGCTTTGGAATTGGAAAAATGAGAAAACCCTTCTTTTACTTTTAAATCAAGAGTAAATAGGCATCTTCTAGGCAAGCATACTCCATCTTAGGCTGCATCTTCACTTACAATCAAGTGTAATAATTGCAGTCAAGCGCTAATCTATACAATTTAAAAAAAGAGTTTTTATAGCTAAATTTAATCAAACATCGAATTTTCTTAAGTATACAAATCACATTCAAATGGCCCTATCCCTATATATACGCCGTATATTTTTCGTGCCACCATTCAGAACAGCCTATCCAATCTTCAGTAATTGGTTCTTTGTACAGTTAATTACAACCACCATATGGCCGTTGCTTTTTTCGCGGCTGTTTTGCAGGTTTCTTGCATACTTTTTTAAACCTTTTATTTGGTATCTTCTTTTCTTTATCTGGCTCTAAATTTATGAAGCTTCATTTATGGGGAGGTAAGTCTGCGCGCGCAGTTTTATGGTCCCTGTCTCTGCGCAGACTTAGGGAATTCCTCATTTCTGATAAAAAAAATCATAATGCCATATAGTGACAAGTAGCCTAAATTTAATGGGCCGGCAAATTTTTAGGTATAAATTTGCAAATAAAAACGACGAACACATATTTTAAAGTATATTGTAATTTCATAAAATAACTATTTCAAAATGACTGTAAATAACATCAAACACGATAAAAATCTTGAAACTCACCTGGCGAATCCGTTTTTCCACAGTTTTAATTTTTTTTTCCGCAGCAAGTACACTTATGTTAACGTAACAAAATACGACTGAAGTTAACCGCAGATGTCCTTTCTGAATTGATAAACAAGCCTTGCGCAATCTTAGCTCCCGCGCAATCTTAGGGCAATCTACCCTATTTATACTATCAATCTTACGTCATTTGCTAAAATGGATACATATTTGACTTCCTTAATAATATTATTTTAAGGTTGGTATAATGACTATCATGACAAAGTATTATGACATAATTCAATAGTATATTGACATAATATTTGTTTTATTATTATATTTATTAATTTGATGTGTTTAACAACCACTCTGACACAACGTAGTATATTTTAACATATTTAGCCTATTTTACCATATTCCTCTCACGTGCATTCCGGAAAATCAAAAAGTTTCCACGGAATTTTAAAAACCTAAATCCACGGGATTCCAACACAAGGACAAGGAAAAGGTGGAAAAAAGAGGAAAACTTTTTGGAAATACAATAACCATGAGTAAAAGAAATAATGGAAAAAAGATACCAATGAATAGGTAATCAGTTATGAAAGACTGTGAACGGAGAAATATATCATCACTACATAGTACATATAAAACAAAGTCGCTTTCTCTGTCCCTATATCCCTATATATAATACATAATACAATAATAATAAAATTATCCTAAAGTACTTAACTTTCACAGCTTCGGGCAGCCAGGAACGTACTGTTCCTTTCCCAAACAAGTTACAAGACTCGCGAAAGACTAAACAAAGACTGCCATGTTGGCACAGAACACTTGTATTTATACTATCAATCTTACGTCATTTGCTAAAATGGATACATATTTGACTTCCTTAATAATATTATTTTAAGGTTGGTATAATGACTATCCTGACAAAGTATTATGACATAATAGGGTATTTGACTAATTTTTGGAAATTGTTTTAAATTATTCTTTATTACTTATTAAAACACACTACATTGATATTTTTCGCAATATCTACAGTATTAAGAATTAAATCAATGATAAAGTTTAAGTTTTGAAAACCACGCCAAAAACGACATTTCTGATCACATGATACGCGTGACGTCACAAATCGCTATGCAAGTCACTTCTCTCGCTCGCTCCTTTTCGGAATTGGGTGCGTGCGACAGAGACGCTACGCAAGGCGACTGCTGTATCGTAATGTTGTAAATTGTTATACCTACTCATTTTAATATCAATCTTATTCTTTCAAGTATAAAGTTTAGTTTCGGTTGACTTGATAAACTTCAATTATAACAACCAAGTTAGGTGCAATCTATTGACGTCACAAACAATCCCAGAGCGTTCACGTTCCTGATAAAATTTCAAAAATTATTATGTTTTATTTCGTGCAAAATATCGCGTAAAATTACATAGTTTAGTTTGATTGAGTGAAATATGTCTTTTTTAGGCTATTATCTGATAAGATGACCACAATCAATAGTATATTTTCAATGTTGTCAAATACCCTATTCAATAGTATACTTATTGACATAATATTTGTTTTATTATAAATTTGATTTATTTATTAATTTGATGTATTTAACAACCACTCTGACACAACGTAGTATATTTTAACATATTTAGCCTATTTTACCATATTCCTCTCACGTGCATTCCGGAAAATCAAAAAGTTTCCACGGAATTTTAAAAACCTAAATCCACGGGATTCCAACACAAGGACAAGGAAAAGGTGGAAAAAAGAGGAAAACTTTTTGGAAATACAATAACCATGAGTAAAAGAAATAATGGAAAAAAAAGATACCAATGAATAGGTGATCAGTTATGAAAGACTGTGAACAGAGAAATATATCTATCACTTTATAATAAATCATAAAATATACAGTATAGTCATCTAGGTACCTACATAGGTAACTATGTACCTACCTATGTATCATACATAAGTATATCTACTTACACCTACCTAGCTACCAAATATTCATCAATCAATAGTGCCTATCGATCAAGTCAAGGTTCATGAAACAAATGAATGAAGGTGGTACCTACTTGCTACTCGCGTACCGTGTCGATACTGGTGATGTTGCGAAGAAGTTTCGTAAGGTAAAAAAAATTGAGATCAGTATCACGGATAAAGGTGTCGTGTTTCAAATGCATTACTGTGATTAATTGATTTAAAATCAATCTTAACACTACATAGATTTAGAATCGAATTTGCGATGACATGCGGTAATCTGATCGTTAGTTCCCAGCGGTGTCTGCGCGCGGTAACGGAATGTCTCGTGCGTCAGTGTGCGTGTCGGACAATGCCGTTTCCAGTGTTGCCAGTTTTGACGGTAATTACTGCATTTAGAGAAATGTTTACACAATTTGGTAAAATAAAAATGATGCCACAAATTGATTTTATAATATAATATTCTTATTACTGAAAAATTATACAATTTGTTTAATTTACTTAGTCATTTAATATTCATGAGCAAAATACGCTCATTAGGTTGTTTTAAATAAATTAAAAAACAGCACTGTGTGACATTTTGTTCGAGATAAAGAAAGATGTACCTACCTATGTATATCTACCTAAGTAGGTATATTCTCAATTAGGTGGAAACTAATTACCTAAATAAATAAGTAAGATTAAAAAATAGTCTTTATAATTAGAAACTTTTTCTATAATATTAAAGTATCAATCACATAAATTAATTTAAAAAGCGAATTTCACGATGTCACGCGATCAATGCCCGTTGGCAAAGATCTCCCAACTCCCATACCTTCCCCCTGCATCTGTATTCTGTCGAGCGCTACCCTACGCCAGTTTGGCTCCGCGGTGTGTTTAATTTCATCTTCTCATCATTCATCTTCCCACAGTCTGTAAGGTAAGCCTCTATTTCTTTCCGTCTCCCGAGTAACCAGTTGGTGACAATTTTGATCCTCTTGTCTTGTTTACCTTTTTCCTGACCATCTACATTTTCGTTCTTTACCCAGTTACGAATTAAGGTAATTTAACTATGAATCTGGGGTAATTAATAACTTTGTCACTGGCCGTCTCAGATTTAATTGTGTGGGGCTTGCAGTTTCCCCATTCACAACTTTAACATTCGAAGCGTACACGTACGCGATTAAGTATGCTTTCTATAAATATAGGGGGAGCATTCGGGCCTTCACATAGAAAATGTTTTTATATCGCGAGGGGTGGCGGAGAACAGTAGGTACCTACCTACCTACGCAACGTGTACATAATAAGACCCCAGTAACAATTGATCGTATAGAGCTTAACAGTGAAAGATGTAGAGTGTTCTTTAAACTGTTCTATTAATATATATATAGCTGTTCGTTCTGATTCACTGACTCATTCATCGCCTCTCCTGTAAAATTTTGTATGAAAAATTTTTTTTTCACAAATGGTTTCGTATAGAGGACAAAAATTCATTAAGAGGAAAAATATGGAGAGAGCTGATGATTGAGGATTTCGGAGACGGTTGAAGAGCACGCTTAAGGTATTGAAGATAGGTGGGGGGTGCTCGAACAAATGTCACTCGAAACGTCATCCAATTGGCAGTGAGCCGAAAAAAAATTCAAAATGGCGAAAAAAAGATGGCCGCCATACAAATTTCGTCGGTGTCCATCTCGAAGGGTATAAAAGATGAAAGAGTTGTTTCTTAGCAAAACATGATCAGGATCCAAAGGTCTACTCGATGAATACAAAAAAAATTCAAAATGGCGGACTTTATTTTTCCATAGAAAATGTATGGCGAATATTGAGAGAGAGTATAAAGTTGTGAACTAGGTATGCAAGGCGATTGATGCGGTTCTTTGGAGAAATCTCAAAGAAAAATATGGGAAGACATGATGATTGAGGGTTTGGAAGATGATTGATGAGCCCGGGCAGAGTTTTGTAGATAGATGGGGGCTGCTCAAACAAAAAATACTCAGAACCTCATCCAATTGGCACTGAGGTGAAAAAAAAAACCAAAATGGCGGATTCAAGATGGCGGCTATACAAATTTCGTCGGTGTCTATCTCACCAAGTATAAAAGATGGAAGAGTGGTTTCTTTGAAAAATATGATCAAGAACTAAAAAACAAGATGGCGGAATTTATTTTTCTACACAAAAAAAATTTTTGATGGTTTCGTGTAGAAAACAAAAATTCATGCGGAGGAAAAATACGGAAAGAGCTGATGATCGAAGACTTTGGAGACGGATGAAGAGCACGGCGAGGGTATTGAAGATAGGTGGGACGTGCTCAAACAAAAACTACTCGAATCCTCGCGGTCCGCTTGCGGGCCGCGCACCCACGCGCCGTACTAGTTTATATTATACGGGTATTTTAATTCCTGATTATGAATTATAATAGAGTGAATAATGACAAATATTTGATTCATGTATGTAAGTACGTAAGTATCTATACTTGTCTAATAATAATATATACCTACCTATAGTAATTTTTTTTTTCGGAACAAAATTATTGTTTAATAACATTTTTTTTTCATTCACACGGCGGGCGCACTCGATTTTTATTAAACTCATATAATAGTCGTGTTTCAATAAACCCTGTTAATGTATGTTAAGTGCAGTTGCATAAATAAGCCTTTGATACTTTATTTGCCTCTATGAATGTGGTTTTATGAATAAGTTTTTCATCGAAAACAGATATAAAAGTCTAGGTATACCTCTACATGTTATATAAAACTACTTTATCTTAGCTATGTTCTTCAGAAGAAGCATTTTAGTTCTAGAAAGTAGGTATGTAGGTAGGCACGTACCTACTATGATGTATTTTCATACTTCAAATTAACTTATTACCTACTATGTTTTCCAAATATGAATCTAAATAAAACCCAACAACCCTAAAACAAATTAAAAAAAAAAAAACAAAAATTAAAAAAAGCGATCGACTCCAATCCTTTCTTCTTCCGTTTGAACTTTTTTATTTCATTCTAATACGGGGATGGATAAAATTACGCCGAGGCATTGTCAAGCGATTATTTATAGAAAATTTGGTGGCTTTGTGTTCCGTTCCCACTTCCAAGTGCAGCTATTCGTGTCAAATTTTTGATATCCTCGTCGCGCGTCACTGCCGTTTTTTTTTATAAATAATAGGTACGTAAAAGACCGTTAGTTTTTTTCTTAGCATTCTACAATAATTAGATGTCATTTAAAATTGATTAAGTAGGTATCTTCTCCACTAATCCTGTTATAGGTTTTGGCTTAGCTTAGAATTTATTAAGCGACAGAAAGTAAATTCGATACAAATAGTCGATATACTTAACTATATTTTACGAATTTGAGAACAAACGAGGTGAATAACAAATCATGGACGTTTTAGCTAACAAAATATTGGTAGATTTTTTTCTTACCTATGTGCTTCTCCACTATCTAGATTCTAGACAGATAAGTAAGTAGTAACCTACCTATTGGGGAACAGCAATCAGTTTCATCTTTCACATCTTTCTTTCCACAATTCTAACTACACCTTATTATAAATGTATCTTCAATTATCATCAATTACTTATTATAAATGTAATTAAGTATGTATACTTACTTATCAAATGTAGAGTAGAAATAAGCATAAATAAATTACCTACCAAGTCTACAGAAATTAATACTGCTCGGTGGTTTGAAATTTGAATACGTCGTTATTCAATATCGTGCATGATTTCTAGACAGTTAGGGCGTTTGTGCACTTATTCGTTTTCGATTCGTTTTCGTGTTCGTGAAAACACGATTCGACATAGCCTTCCTTATAACTGTATGGTCGCTTGTGCACTTACTCGTTTTCGATTCGTTTTCGTGTTTATATATTCGTGAATTCTTCACATCGAATCGTTTTTAAATAAGGACGCGAGTGGAATGGTGTGTGGAAAGAGGGCAGAGATGAGTCCTGATGTTGTGAGGTATTTGGAAAACATAGGTATCTTGAATTCCAACAAAACATGATTCAAAGCAGTTGATTATTATTAAAAGTTAATACCTACTTAGTTTGGCATTAAAATAAATCGTTTGTTTCATTCAAATTAGTTTTACTTCGAGTAAAATACCTAAATATTGTAGTATAATCAAAATTTCCATACCTGTGGTTGGTAGTCAAAAACTATCAGCAAAATATGAACATTTCATAAAAAATATCATTTCTGATACTTAGTTGTTACTGTTTTCTTACAAGAGCGTAATGTCCACTTGGGATGTTCACAAAATATATGACGTATGCTTAGATAATTTTGATACTAACCGTACCGTGTGAAATATTCATAATCACTTACCTTAGTGTTACTGCCAGCATTTTTTCTGGAGTTATGCATTCTCTAAAACGTGTGTCTTGCCGAGAAATCTTTTTTTTATATGACACAATATGAAATCGAAAGTAGCAACATTTTTTCGATAGTAATTAAAAAAAGTTTTTTCATGATGTCATGTCATGTCATTAAGTGATGATCGCCTACGAATGTATAAGAGAAGTGCGAAAAGCTGACGACGATTAAATGCAGCACACATTATGAACACGGTTTTATCTACGAAATGCTTAAAACGTATAGTGAAATCACGATTAAGTGCACAAATGTCATTCGTGAATTTCGTATACGTTTTTATGATGTTCATTAAAAAAACGAACACGAATCGAAAACGAATCGAAAACGAGTAAGTGCACAAACGCCCTTAAGTAACTATAATCATTTAGGTCCCATAGATACCTAACTTAATTTCTTAGACATAGGTATCTTATTATATGAATAAGTAGTTTTATAGCTATATATCTTGTCCATATAGCTATAAAACTACTTCTTCATAGCTATGGCCTCTACGGTCTCCTTCTTCCAAAGTTCGGCACTTATTTCTTCTCTGCTCTTCTGCAGATAGGTACCTTCTCCTGTTGAATCTTTGCGAGACGAATCAATTCGATAACGTTCGCGATTCGAATCCGAACTCGAACGTTGCGTAACCACGTCAGCTTACGACGGTTCTTTTTCAGGGAATTTCTGCATCTCCTAATGATAGGGGAAAGGGGCCCAAAGCGGTTATGGTGCCCAAAGCGGATTTGTCTTTTTAAATGAACGCGCCAATAGTTAGGTGTATAAAAAGCGCGCGGGTACGATGCGCTCCCCCCGCTCCCCTTGGGGCATTCGTCCGACTCAGCAAGAACGTTTACACGAGTAGGTGCAGTAAAAAATCAAAATTGGGTGCATTTCGAAAAAAAACCGCGGTAAGTGTAGAGCGTTTTTTTTTAATTTACAGTTAAAATAAGCCCTGATCAATAAATTGATCTTAACTTTTGTGTATTTGACTATGATATGAAAGTGCCGACTTGTATGTACTCGTCTAATTTTGAAGTTATTTTTGATTGTGAAAATGAACAGTCTAAAAAGGCAAAGCGGTTCGGGCAAAGAGGTTACCTAACCGCTTTGCCCACGACTAGGGTGAAATGAGATCTGTTATATCAATTGTATGTATCGTTTTAGATGGTGAATAAATACTAACGAAAAACTGCTCAAGCTGCGTGGGACGAAAAGTCCATGGCCAGTGCTTTAAAGGAAGGCCATATTTTCATCATCATTATTAATTTTTAAGATTTCTTTTATTTTGCTGAAAGGAGAGATTGAATTTGCTCTTTTTTAAATTAAAATATTTAAATTGTGCGTTTTTTATTAAAACAATAAAGATTATATGACTTATTTTGCATTTCTTTGGTATGTCCGCTTTGCCCGATACCAAAAACCGCTTTAGGCCCCCCCTGAGGGCAAAGTGGTTTTTCTTTAAGTTTTATAAATTTCCTTGTAACTTTATTATTTATCAACCGATCTTTATCTGTTTTAACGACTTTATGCGCCATGAGACACACTATTCGTTTGTGTAAAAGTTAATATTAACATCGATTAACAAACTACTGATTTTCAAACTCAATCTTAACGTATCCGCTTTGGGCCCCTTTCCCCTACGTAGGTAATTGTAATAGCCCGGATCAGTTTTGTCAGAAAACTTGCATCGGATTGCGTTTCATCATCTTTGTTAGTTTAACAATGATTGCAAGTCACGTTCTTGATGATGTGTAACTTGAATTTTCATATTCAAGACTTTGTAAATAAATAAAATGGCCGTCATGTGTCATTAATGCAATGTTAATGCGCAGAACATACATACCTAAAACCTAATAGCACATACTAATTTCTACGAAAGTACCTAGGTAGGTAGGTTTGTTACAGTTCTCTCTAAGGTGTTTGCAATTACCTACCCCACTTTCCCCTGTCTAAGCTAGTAACCTATCTATGATTTTTCTTGTAGATATCTAATATTGGGTGCCAATTTATCACTTATAAAACCTACCTATACCTACCTACGCAAATCTTCTATAGGTAAATTAATGATTAGTACCTACATGGTTTAATACCTGTCAAATGCCAGGAAATTCTTAAGCTAATCATTGCCTTGCAGCCCTTGTAAAACTGGGTCCAATCATTGGGAGTTTCATTATCAGGTAATACAGATTTATAGTGCGACCAACCTATCTGTGAAATGGAAAAAATGGAACTACGGCCGCCATTTTAGAACTTCATACAATTTGACAACAGGTTAGTGTTGTCAGTTTCTTAAATATAACAGTGGATTGACAGCTTCAAAAAGATACGCCGAGATGGGTAGCAAGATCTAAGCCTTATTTATTTCAGTATGGCTTTTCCATAAAAATTCGAATTATGAGCGTTTGTTATTAGTTCAATTGGTTGGGCGTCAATCAAACATTTAGTAGGAAATCTACAGGTTGATGTTAGGGTAGATTGCCCTAAGATTGCGCGGGAGCTAAGATTGCGCAAGGCTTGTTTATCAATTCAGAAAGGACATCTGCGGTTAACTTCATTCGTATTTAGTTACGTTAACATAAGTGTACTTGCTGCGGAAAAAAAAATTAAAACTGTGGAAAAACGGAATCGCCAGATAAGTTTCAAGATTTTTATCGTGTTTGATGTTATTTACAGTCATTTTGAAATAGTTATTTTATGAAATTACAATATACTTTAAAATATCCGTTCGTCGTTTTTATTTGCAAATTGATTCCTAAAATTTGCCGGCCCATTAAATTTAGGCTACTTGTCACTATATGGCATTATAATTTTTTTTTATCAGAAATGAGGAATTCCCTAAGTCTGCGCAGAGGCAAAGACCATATAACTGCGCGCGCAGACTTACCTCCCCATAAATGAAGCTTGATACATTTAGAGCAAGATAAAGAAAAGAAGATACCAAATAAAAGGTTTAAAAAAGTATACAAGAAACCTGCAAAACAGCCGCGAAAAAAGCAACGGTCATATTATGGTGGTTGTAGTGAACTGTACAAAGAACCAATTACTGATAGGCTGTTCTGAATGGTGGCACGATGTGCGGCGTATATATAGGGATAGAGCCATTTGAATGTGATTTGTATACTTAAAAAAAATCGATGTTTGATTAAATTTAGCTATAAAAACTCTTTTTTTAAATTGTATAGATTAGCCCTTGACTGCAATTATTACACTTGATTGTAAGTGAAGATGCAGCCTAAGATGGAGCATGCTTGCCTAGAAGATGCCTATTTACTCTTGATTTAAAAGTAAAAGAAGGGTTTTCTCATTTTTCCAATTCCAAAGCTATTGCACTGTATGCGCAGTCTTATACATCCTACTGCGCAATGTTACCAACCCGGGGTTGTAAGATTGCGCATTTCCCATTTCCTATATTTTGTTTAATTACTTGAAAAATTGTCACTAAAGATTTAATTTACTTAAGCAAAAATGTAATGTATTAATGTGTGTTTATGAAGACATAAAGATTATTATGGTAACTTATTATTTTAACGATTTACAGTCCATCAAACGTTAAGTGCGCAAACTTAGGGCAACCTACCCTATACTTAGTGAGTATTGATGTAAGCATAATAGAGTTTTAAATTAATCGTTTGCAGCGCAATTTATCAATAAATAACTGACATAATCTGATTGGCAGCTCTGATATGTTATGTTTTTGTTAGGTAGGTATATTTTTTTTTCTTGCATTTCACACTGTTGGTTAAAATGGACCACAGGTGGTTTGTTAAAATGGACCTTCAATTTAGATTATTTATACATACAGATGGCGGAGAAAAAATATTCTAAAGGGAAAACAGAAGATTTAAAATACGCGATAGAAAATTACGAAAGACGATTATTGAATTGACTTACCTATGCCCTTTTAAATGATTTAGAAGCAACGCAGCAAAATCGAAAAATACCAAAATAAAAATTGAACGTGAAGAATGAAAAGAAATAACATGAAGGCTCTGTGAAAATAACTACTTATTATGTACAAAATTTAACTTTTTGATAGTCTGTATAGGTACATATTATCTATAGGTATTTTTATTTTGTTTAGAGTTTAGGTTCCATTAAAGTCCAATTTAGCGACCCCGTGGTCCAATTTACAGCACCGGTTGGCTAAATTGAAACAAAGCTCCGATCTCACATTTTGTTGATTTATGTAATAACCGTGATAATTAAGTAGGTATGTTGATTTGAATTTAATAAAAATAAAATCTATAAATCGCTGTTTCATTTCATATAAAAATTATTTGCCTAAACCTAAAATTAGTAGTCTAAAAACACATTTGAAAAAAAAAAATGGTCCAAATTACCAGACTTTCCCCTAGATACTTATCTAACGGGCTATAAGGAAGATCGTGCCACCCAGGCACACAGCCGTTTCTACCATCTACCTACTTACCGACTTTAGACTTTGGCTTGGTCGGTAGACCTAGCTGCGTGGATAAAGACTGACGAGGACTTTACTGCATTGCCAGTAAATACTACGTTATCTTCAGTAGACGGGAGCATTTGGTACGACCACACACCAGAAGTGCTAACATGCGACGCACGAGAAAATTATCTCTACACTTTTTCTCGTCGAATTCTATTGTATTCGACGAGAAAAAGTGTAGAGATAATTTTCTCGTGCGTCGCATGTTAGCCCTGCAGGTGGCTAACATACGACACACGAGAAAATTATCTCTACACTTTTTCTCATCACTTCACTTATCTTAGACGAGAAAAAGTGTAGAGATAATTTCCTCGTGTTTCGCATGCTAGCCACACGAGAAAAAGTGTAGAGATAATTTCCTCGTGTTTCGCATGCTAGCCACACGTGAAAAAGTGTAGAGATAATTTCCTCGTGTTTCGCATGCTAGCCACACGAGAAAAAGTGTAGAGATAATTTCCTCGTGTTTCGCATGCTAGCCACACGAGAAAAAGTGTAGAGATAATTTCCTCGTGTGTCGCATGCTAGCCACATGAGAAAAAGTGTAGAGATAATTTCCTCGTGTTTCGCATGCTAGCCACACGAGAAAAAGTGTAGAGATAATTTCCTCGTGTGTCGCATGCTAGCCACATGAGAAAGAGTGTAGAGATAAGTTCCTCGTGTGTCGCATGCTAGCCACATGAGAAAAAGTGTAGAGATAATTTCCTCGTGTTTCGCATGCTAGCCACACGAGAAAAAGTGTAGAGATAATTTCCTCGTGTGTCGCATGCTACTTAGCCACATGAGAAAAAGTGTCGAGATAATTTTCTCGTGTCTCGTCATCGTCATGCTAGCCACACTGGTCGTCTAAAAATGACAGTTAATATAGAGCGACGATCGCGTTCACCTGATTGGTGAGTGTCAGACTCACTCCGCACTCGTTATTAGCTAAAATGCACTGTTGCAGCAAGAATACCACAAATTATCACCACAATTGAGATTGTAGATTTTAGACAGTCGACCAGCCATTTGGCCTGCTGATGTAGTCCTATAGAATCATGACGTGTGGACAGCTGTTATAATATTTAATTATGTACACGTCTTTTTTGCTTCCATAGTGGGAGGCATTTCAGAAAATAGTTGGATGTTGCAACTTGCAGCCACCAGGTAGGTAGGTATATCAGTCCGGTCGTTCCGAATAGTAATAAACAACGGCAACAAATCACAATTCAAATGTAGAATAAACAGGTACATTTGGCTCGTTAGTTTGTTTGGGGCCCGCATAGATGGATATTATTTGAATATCGACGCATGATCCGAATTGAACTAAATTTATTTGATAGATCAGTTGATGCTTGTTAAGCCCTTGTCATTCAAACGCTAATGATTGGAAACGTTTGTAATGGAAGAACGAGGACCTATTTATTAGTAGGTAAGTAGAGGAAATGAAATGTCCGAGAATCCTGGACTGAAGACGAATTACGGTAGAACGCATACAAAAGCCGACATTTCTTCGATGCTCTAGATCAGAGGTTCCCAGCTTTTTTTTCTCATAGACCACTTTCAAAATTTTACTAGTTCCGGTGGACCCCCTGCAGCCACATTTCTACCATATTCCCAAAACTCGAAAAAAAATATGAAGATTAGATCTTACTATGGAAATTTGCGTCCATCGACCAATTGCAACTATCCATAAATTACGTCGCACGTTAAGGGGGAGGGGGGACGAATTGTGACATTGTGTGACAAGGGGGTGGAAGGGGTCATACATTTTTTGATGTCACATTTCGAAATCTAATATTTTTAAAGTAGGTAGGTACTATTAAAACATGAAATAAGAAATTTTAAAGCAAAATTTTGTCGAAAAATTGCGAAATATGTGACGTCACACCATTGTCTCACAAATGTGACCAGCTGTGACAAAGACGGGGGTAAAGTTAAGCACTGAATATGGAATATACAAGTTTTTACAAGTAAAAACCTGCATATTCCATAGCTTTTTAAAATATTATCTGCCTACATTGTAAGGTAAAGTCAAGCCAATATTTTAGTTCTTCACTATCGAAACCAGATAAAAAAAATTCGTGGACCCCGCTTACGACTCGTGAACCCCCATTTTCTTGTCACGCCAACGTAGACCCCCCTCGAGTCTCCCGTGGACCCTTGGGGGTCCACCTGGACCACTTTGGGAACTACTGCTCTAGATATAGGTTGGTAAACTTATGTACCTAATGTCCTAATTTACTTTGGATCGTGCACTAAATCTTTTTCGACTGGTCCTGTCTGTTTCCTCATACACTGTCATCGTCTACTTGCTCCCTCTGTTTAGATATACCTACCTAGTCTCGTCTTTGGATAATGTTGTGGGTTGAGCTTTGTCTCGAATTATTTCCTTTTGTACAATGTTTCACCATTTATATCTGACGTAGCATCAAGGCATCTAAGGTGCGCCGACTGTGACAACTTTCTCTTGGCCTGTTGGCTTTTTTTGTCGTCGATTTTTTTTTTGTTTATCAAATCTACCAGTCAGTTTGATTTTATTTTTGTTACATGCATAGGAATTACCTATTGGTTTACCCACTAGTAATTTTTTGCCTAGGCCACTTAGACAATCTTCGTCCATCAGGAGACTCAGGGTGAAATCTATTGACTCCTCAGACTTGATACAAAGTGAAAACGGGACATAAATATATTGGTCAGGCAGCCGAGGAACAAATTTTTTA
The DNA here is from genome assembly GCA_920104075.1 of Melanargia galathea. Lineage (NCBI taxonomy): Eukaryota > Metazoa > Arthropoda > Insecta > Lepidoptera > Nymphalidae > Melanargia > Melanargia galathea. The sequence goes on from OV049864.1 coordinate 8,149,245, forward strand.
ATAATTAATAACAAGCTGAATCTTCGTGAGTAGGTAAGTTTCAACGAGACTGTTAAGACTGTTAAGTCAATAGATAGGTAGGTACATAGTCGTGGTGCTTGGGATTCGCTATGGTTGCTTGTTTTTCCTGCATATTTAACAGCAGGAGGGCTGACATAGGGCATAGCACATGTTGCATGTTGTAGGGTAGACCGGGGACGAAAGTAACATTTTTTATATAACGGCTTGTAGTTCAGAATTTACAAGTTTCGATCCAAAACTGCTTAAGCATAGCACACTCAGCTTTATGCTCTATGCTTTCCTAGAGTCTGATTTTATTTATTGTTGCAGAATATTGTATAAATAGGATTTTTGTCCAGCGATACCTACTGTTACAATTGACCCCAAGTACGGGTGAATTGTACCACAAGTTTAGAATTTAATTAAACTCAAATGTATGATTTAATCAAAATAGTTTTATTAATTTTTCCTTAAACTTAATCAGTCTGATAAGTTACATCAGTCATAGGTCTTAGAATTAACATTATAATGAATATTATCATTTTTTAACTTTAACAACATAGAACATAATTATTTTAGCTTGTTCCAGAAGTAAGTAATTTGTAATAAAAAATATAGCGAAAGAACATTCCTTTCGCATTTCTTTTTGTAACCTATATTTGCATTAAAAGTTAAAATGAGATCACTTTTTCAAAAATTACATTTTGTATGGAGTTACAATTGACCCCTGGTACTATTAACCCCGTTCCACACTTATTAGTTATAATTCTGGAAAGTTATTTTCTGTATCGAGCTAAATGACGCTGAACTGGAACCCGTCAACAACTACATCATTGCGTCCAAAACAAAGTAAAAATTATAACAAACTTAAATTTCCCTCTTTTCAACAAAAAATCTAGCATTGGTGCGTATTTGAAGTTACAAAATCTCTGAATTAAAGTAATTTAACTGGTCTAAAAATAATCATTATTACTATACCGATCAAATAAATTTAGTTAAGAAATTTTGTAAATCGTAATAAGCACCAGAATCTAGTTTGGAAATATTTTTCACCTCACTAGCTCAAAAAGGGCGCCTTTTCTGTCTAAAATCAGTGAGCAAAAGTCGTTTTTGTTCTCGCACTTGCAACAATATGAACTTTGCTATCTTGTCGAACAAATAACTATTCCGCATTGCCTTTTGAGCTCCGCAACGTGGTAAAGTTGTTCGCTTCTCGACTTGCACGTAAATATAAGCTGACTTTTACTAAACTTACTTTAAATATAACTTATAAATAATTCACGAATATTGAATTTCACTATAATAAATAACTTTTAACTGTAGTAATTAATACGGTTTTGTTAGGAAAATATAGTATGTATATAGATCAAATTCATTTTAATTAAACAACAGATAAAATTCATTTTATGAAAATATTATTCGGGGTTATTTGTACCGTGGGGTCAAATGTAACGTTTCAAATGACCCCGACTGTACTGTTACAATTGCACCAAAGTAACCAAAATCAAAAAAGTTAATATAAATTCAGTTTTAAATGAAACTGACCTTCAAACTATTACACAATTGAAGCGTTGATATTTAGTGGATACAATTTTAATAACGATCTAGACATTTAAAGTATTTTTAATGAATAATAAGCCAATACATAAATCGCAAATTCTTACCGTGGACGCTCGTAAATAAAAATTGTTGAATAGCTCGTCCGTCTTTCACCGTATCCAGTTGCCGACTGGTGAGCAGGTTGAGATACGCTCGAGGCACATAAGCATGCACTCTCACAAGCTTAGTTTTAGGTAGTTGTCGAAATATCGACGATGTTACTATTGCCCCGTGTTACTATTGTCCCCGGTCTACCCTACCTACCATACAGACTGTTTTGCGGATTATAGCAAAATAATTTTCACTTTTCATCATATTATTATTACCTAGGTATGTATATCATGAAAGGACGTAAATATTAATAAAAAGTGCATCTGGTAGGTAAAGTACTAAAGTAGTTAATTAAAGAGCGGCGTTCGTTGGAGCGCTGCCAGACGTAATAATTGATTGCCCGCTGCAGATCACAATGCAGGGATTTTACTAGCGCGGCTCTGGTAAGTGTTAACTGTGAAAAATTAGCATATCTACACGGTATAGGTACCTACCTATGTATCTATAGCTGTAAAAGTAAAACTAGTAAAAGCTGTGATAGCCTAGTGGTTAGGACGACCGACTTCTAATCGGAGGTCGTGGGTTCGATCCTGGGGCACGCACCTCTAACTTTTCGGAGTTATGTGCGTTTTAACTCGCATTATGGTAAGGAGGCAGTCGTAGTGTATCTAGCAACAATACCTACCAATGTACAGTGGTGTGCACAGGGTTTGAATCCAGGGTATGCAATTGGTAGGTAGTATTAAAATTTCTACATGCTCCTTTTCTTATTGTTTTACCTAAGCATTGCTTTTCTCAGGGTATGCAGTGCTTTTCTGCCTTTGTGAAATGCATGCCACTGCCTATATGTATAATATACCTACCACCTAAACTCGTCGACCGCAAGTCTTTTGCTCGCTACTTTCCATACCTCTCGAGTGTGTGGCAGAGGGTTAGCGAATATAGTCTTTTCTACGTAGGGAGGTAAATATACCTATATATTTCTATCTATTCTGTGGTATTGTCGTCCACACGTGTCAATATTCATTTAACGATGGCAATAAATGCGGATATTGTGTGTGGCATCCCTTCACTTTATCGGAGCGAGCACGTTTTGTCCTGTATCGGGGCACAAATTGCCGCCCGGCTCCGCGCGGCGGGGTCAATGGGAGGGTAGAGGGCGAGGGAGGGAGAGGGAAAGGAGGGTGGGAGATTAATGGCTCGGCAGCGACAGAGCCGAGGTAGCCAGAACTTTTGTGATTTCTGGGACAATCTTAATATTTAAAGCATAGATTTACAATATTTTTTTAGCAGTCATAGGTAGGTTACGTATAGGTAGGTACTTATAAGTTACGGTTATAGGTATTAAGGTAGGTACCTACCTAGGTACCTACCTTTAAAATTATGATTTGGACTGTTTTTTACGTCTTTCGTAAACTTATAGGTATATAGGTATGCCTATTAGGCAATATTTCGTTTTTAAACTTAACTTATATTGAATATCAAGGGTATTACCTACCTACTTAGTAAAATAAAACTAATCTAACTAGGTGTGCCTGAATAGAATTTAGGAACGGGGGGGTAACTCTCGCTACCTACTTTCCTTGCAGCACTGAGAAGGTATGTAGGTGCCTACCTACCCTATGAGTCATGCATGTGACATGACATTAATTAAGCGTTAGGTACCTACCTACCTATACTCCCTAAAACCCTATTTTAACTTTGTCCTGGAATGTATGGACAAATATTTGGTAACAGTAGAGCGAAGCCCACGGGGACCGATCAGGCGTTTAAACACGGATCCACTCAAATTGCCCGAGCCACGGCTGTGAAATGTCCGTGAAAGTGTTTGCTTTGGAATTGTGACGCGAGAAATGCGAACATGAGACCACATTTACACTTTGTGGGATAGTGAAATTGACTTCAATTACTGTTACTGGAATTTTAACATTAAAAATTACTATCGGCCAATAAGGCCGCCTGTGTGCAATTTATTGAATGAGTAGGTAATTGCATCATTTTAGGTAGGTATATCTTTCTACTCCTTGCATTTACTCCTTACTCTATCTCTCACTACATGAATATTATCTAGTTAAGCCGAAATCGATATTTTTCATTTAACATTCGTCAAAATTCTGTCTGGGCATGATAAATAATAATTAACAAACCGATTAGTACAGTACCTACTTACTTTACGCTTAATACCTATGTTCGTTTACTGGAAAAAAATATCTGTCGCAAAGATATTAAACAATTTGATAAGATGGAAGCACGGAAGTATCCAATGACCAACCTATAATTAACACGTACCTAAGCTAAGAAGCAAACGTGTATGGGATTAGGTTGGCCACATATCATGACTTAAAACTTTACGAATAGATTTCGTTCCCAAACAAATTCTCTAATTAGACGCATGACGGCACGTAACTAAAGACGTACCTACATACGTATACCAATACAGTGTACTATCTATCACGTTTAGAATGCGCCTTCAAGTCGTGACCGCGCCGCCGCGCTGCGATGAAAGCCCGCAGTCGCGGCCGGCGACAAGTCGTCAATTAACACCGGCCTTTTTATTGCCCCTCCAAATAACCGCAACCGCTTCGTAGAGTCCGAAGCGACTGTTTATTCTGGAGTCTTTGAACCGTTATCTACCACTGGATATGGACTGTCTTTCGTAGAAGCTATATATAATATCGCAGTCATTATGTAGATAGATAAACATCGGATTCATGTTGAGATAGATAGATGATTGCGCCGCATTGTGCCTTTACTGTTTCAAATCTCCTTACTTTTGAACATTGGTTAATTCTGTTGTAAAAAAGTTTTGAAAGTTTTGTCCGTTTTTGTGATTTCTTTGTAAAGTAAATAACTTTCTCGTCATTCTAACCTAAAAATTAACTACAAAATTGAGAAGTTGCTTTTATTAAGTACTGTGGCCATCTCACCCGGACAATCGGGGAAGATGGCCAAATTATTTACGGGAGAGATAGCCATAAAATTAAATGTCCTAATTTAAATCTATTTTAAAAATTCAATGTTTCTATAGATGCCTAATCAATACGTACGGAAGGCGGCTATTGGACGAGGTGCCTGGAGCGAAGAAGACTTAAAAAATGCTGTGTCAGAAGTACACAGAGGAGGGATGACGGTTTATAGGGCCTCTTTTATTTACCATATTCCAAGAAAAACACTAGAAAGAAGGTTAAAACAAAACAACTACACAAAGGGACCTATGGGACTTTTGTCGGAGCGAAACGATCGTCGAGTTGAATTTGTGGTGAATTTGTGTGGTGTTGTGCCTACAAATTTGTCACTGTTAGCGGATTATAGCAAAGTAATTTTGTGTTCATTGTGTAGGATCTATAGGACTATCATCAACCTTTGGTGCAGACAACGAAAAAAGACTGAGCAAGCATATAAAAGACATGCAGTCGAGAGGCTTTCCATTGACTATCGATGATTTGAGAAGAATTACAAGTCAATTTTGAGTCTCAGATTCAGGCCCAAGTAGGTACCTACATCCCTTCAGACGGTAGACCAACCAATACCGACTAGATTACTGGACGAAATATCTACACTGCCTGTTAAATAAACGAGGTTTGGAAACGAGCCAAATAAATAAGCATCATTTTGACATCTGAAGATCATATTGAAAAACGAAAATCGAAAGAAAATGAAAAAGAAAAAAAAGGAAGAAAAGTAAAAAAACCCAAAAATGATAAAAACAGATAGGTACTATGACTTATAGACCTAAGAAAAAAAACTGTTAAGAAACGAAAGGCAATTCGTAGGTTGTCTGATAGCAGTTGCGAAGAAATTCCCATCGTTTTCAATGATACCTCTGAAAGTGAATCTGAAGATAGAGAGAAAGATAACTGCTGAGATTGTGGTGATAATTATTACAGGACACAATTAGTTGAAGATTGGATACAATACAATATTTGCATGTTTTGGGTGCATGAAAACTGCACCGAGTTTGAGGACATGTGTTCTTACTGCGGTAATAAGAAAAAAAGAAGTTAAAAGATCTCAAGAGCAAAGGGAAAGGCAAGAAGAGTATTGGCCAGCTCTCCCCGATTACTATGGCCATCACCCCCGGACACTCTGAGAGAGATGGCCAGTCCTAGTTTTTTTTTTAAAGTTTAAAATTACATTGTTTGCGTTTTTTAAAGTAATTTATCGCTAATGTTTGATAAGAGTAATAAATAAAGTTTACGTTTTATATTAATTCAATGTTTTATTCATCATAATTCCTTCACTATAGAGTTTTAAAGTTACTAGGGCCATCTCCCCCGGTTTTACCCTAGATAGAACAATATTGTTCTATCTAGGGTAGGAACTTACCCTATACCTATACTTGTATTATTAATCCGCCATTTTGTGGCGGCAGCCATCTTGGACCGATTTTAATCAAACAAACATAGCTAAAAACACTCCCGACTAATTCACCTTTCAAACAAAAAAACCGCATTCAAATCGGTCCATCCGTTTGAGAGCTATGGGGGAACAGACAGACATACATACACACACACACACAGACGTCAAACTTATAACACCCCATCGTTTTTGCGGCGGGGGTTAAAAATATGAGGCGCCTTTTATTTCCTCATAGAGGGTGATGAAAAGTAGAGTGTATCACTCGGGCGCAATATATTTTTGGCTCGGGCGACGTATTTTGAATCCCTCGCTACGTTCAGGATTGTACTAAAGAATCCCTCGTTACGCTCGGGATTCTACTATACAATCCCTCACTTCGCTCTGGATTCAAAAAAGCGCCCTCGCCGTAAAAATATTATTTTGCTCCCTTATGATACAATCTACTAATCTGTCATGTTTAATGAAACGTAGAGGCGTCTTCTCTTGCGTTGTCAGAACTCAGACTGTTGGGACAACGATTTGTCTTTGATCTCGCGTTTCACTTCCGCGGTTTCTAATTCTGTAGTGTGTATTTTTGACCATTTTAGACATTTTAAGTGTTCAAAGTCACGTAGGTATTCATTAACTTGTCCTAATGTCTAACGTATAATGAAATGCAGAAATGACATTTGTCTGGCCTTTTTTCACTTGGATTGGGAGTTATTATTAATATCTACCAATCTACGTACCTACTACTAATTATAGACTAAGGCTAATAGACATGCTTCCCAATTGCCAATTAATACGCATGTAGATATCCTCGCAATCCCCTATCGAAACCAAACTCTTCATGAGTCCAATCATAGCTGTCACTTTAATAAAAGCCTCCATTTCAAGCAGTGCACAATTTCATACCGAAGCCAAATTTAATATTGCATCGCATAAGGTATCCCCCGAGCCAAAACAATCTCTAGCGTTATTCATTCAAGGTTCAAAATGTAATGTTGAAAAAAATTGTAGTTTAATTTCGAACCCTCCCGAGGCGCTAAAAGGGTGGAGGCAAGAGGGAGGGAAAACGGATGGCTCTCGGGCCTCGGGCAATTGATGTAATGATCGCGTGATTAATATCCACGTGAATCCGATGACTGTTTATATCTTCGACATCGACATCTGATAGATAATAATAGTACCATTATCCTTATATTATACCTAATTATTTATGTTATATTATCATTATGTTATATTATCATTATATTATAAGGACAAGCGGATACCCGCGACTTCGTTCGCGTGGATATTGGTTTTTAAAAATCACGTGGGAATCATTTTGTTTTTCCTTCCTTCAAGTTCCTTTGAGTTCACTGCACCTTGCTAAAAACGGTTAAAAGTTCACTGACGGATGTTTAGGTAGATCAAAATGTAAACATCCGCCAGTGAAAGTTCCATCAAAATCGGTCCTGCCTTTAAAAGATTAGCCGGTAATCTTTAAAGTATCAGTATATTATACTGTTACAAAGGATGTAACAAAAAAAGAATGAATGAAATCGGACCACGTGTTAATGAATTACAGCTAAGTAGGTATACACATTTTGACTTTCATCCCTTCTCCCAATGGAACCGTGCTGAATTTCGGGATAAAAATTATCCTATATGTTACTCCGTAGTATGACTTAAATCATACCAAATTTCATTTCAATCCGTACCTACAGTAGTTTTTGCATGATGCGCGCACAAACATACTGACAAACAGATAAACAGACAAATATTTCAAAAATCGCTTTTTTACGTTCTATTACTTATCCCTAACATACCCCAGTGCGAAGTCAGTAGCCAAGTGCGAGTCGGACTCGCGCACGAAGGGTTCCATAGTCCATACCATTATCTATAAAAACGGAAAAATCAAGTTTGTTGTATGGGAGCCCCCTTAAATATTTATTTTATTCTGTTTAATAGTATTTGTTGTTATAGCGGCAACAGAAATACATCATCTGTGAAAATTTCAACTAACTATCACGGTCCATGAGATATAGCCTGGTGACAGACGGATGGACAGACAGACAGACAGACGGACAGCGGAGCTTTAGTAATCCCCGTATAGGGTCCCGTTTTACCCTTTGGTTACGGAACCCCAGTCTTCGGATTGATATAGGTCCCCCGTCCCTGCCTACCTTTCAATCCGAATCCTCGTGACTGTCCAATATTTCCAGGTCATCATTCTTTTGCTATCTGTTTCACCACCTTCTGATAAGTGTCGGATAGCCGATAGCTTATTCACAACTTCGTCACTTGACATAAAGTAGGTAGATATGAAAGCGAGAAAACTTAGTTTAAGCTACCTATCGTCACATTTATCTATAATTCTAGATTCTAGAAGGTGGTGAAACAAGCCCGTTTCTTAAAACGTATTATCACGTTGAAGTTTTTCAAACTCAATAGCAATTGCAATTGTAGCAATTATTGCTATCAATCAGATCATAATTTAATTAATAGTTAGTTATCTTTCTTTTATCTCAAGCAAGAGTCCCTCGCTAGTCGCTCTCTTTTGAAAGTCTCTTTCAATTCACAAAGGCCACAAACATACATACATATATACATACATACATACATACATACATACATACATAAATAATACAAAGGTATTATTTATGTATGCTATAAATAATACATAGACTGCTAAAATCATAACCTTTCCTTTTGGCTTTGCCGTAGTCGGATCACAGGTCGGGTAATAAAATGTGCTATGATTATTTATCTATAATATCTATTTCCATCTCTACATTATATCTATGTACATTGTACATATTATGTAGCCACATTATTTTTTCATACAAATAACACCTGCCCGCCAATTCGCGCGCGTGGATTTAGGCCATTTTAAAATCCAGTGGGAACAACATTGTATTTTCCAATACAAATTAAGTGCAACACGATTGCTTCAAAAAGGGATAGGATACTTGCTAAAAAAAAGATAAAAAACCGTATCAAATGGACACGTTGCCCATACAAATCTATTTAGGAAAAACTACCTATGCTATTCTCCTTTGGGAGTTAGACGGGAGATATTTATTCTGTGCACGTGCGGACCTCCTCGGAAGAAATACCTACGTGACGAGTCCCTGTCTATTTTTTACTAACTTTTTCTTACACTTTGGGAAGCTGTATAATCCTTACTTATTAAAAGAAACCCTAAAAGCTGCAGTCCATGTAGGTAGGTATTATAATTTTAATTACTTCGGTAGTGTAGGTATTTACAATATTTCCATACAAAAGCAACGTACAAGAAAAATATTAAATAATGCATATTTATTTTGCCTTGGACAGGTCGTTCTTAGCGTTTAAACTTTAAAGTACGTAAGTTAGCAACAGTTTCAATAGGTATTTAAAATGAAGGAAATGCATGCATATTTGTGTCTGGTTGTTAATTAATTTTACATTTCATTTACATAAGTTATCTTTCAAATAGCGCGTTATATTTTAATCAAACAAACACTACATAAATATTTAAAAAAAGCTTTTTTTTAAACTCAGGGGCGATATCCGCGTATTCTTTTGTAACATAAGTACTAGGAGTACAGAAATGTCGAGGAGTTTTTGTTAGGTAGGTACGAGCTACGGAGTCGCAGTGTGTGTGAAGAGAAAATTGATATGTCAGACAAGGCAAGCAAGTTTGTGGGACGGCGAGGCCGAATCGGTTTGGCGTTTCGCAGACGGGAACCGTCAGTCTTTACCCAACTGTTGTTGGGGAAGGATGTACAGACTCGCATAAAACTAAAACAAACAAAGTAGACTGTAGCTGTACATTCAGAACGTCATCAGTGTAATGAGCGTTTTGTTCCGATAGCTAAGCTGCCACTACGAATGAATTATTTGTATTTGAACAACGTCCTCGTCCTCGTCTCATAGAAACACAATGCATCATTTAATGTCGTTTAACCTAATTAAAAATGTCGTTTAACCTAATTAAAAAAATTACATATTTGTTTTATTGCTATTGAAACAGTACCGTACAGTATTGGTAATGAGAAATTGTAAACAGTTTAGTGACGGTGCGTGCACTTAGCGGACCGTATCCACGGTCATCGACTCGGCGACAATTAAATCGATGCACTGTCAAGCGACGCGCCGCGTTTATAATATAGCCACTTGAACTACTGAATCGATGAGAGCTGTAAAAGATTTATGTTGACTTTATCGTTTCAACAGAGACTGAATATTTACTTCTCAAATGATGCTTACCGCTACATAGGTATATTACTTTATAGATTATAGAGGATTTAATGGAATAAGTAGAAAAGATTTTTATTCAAATTAACTTCTAGGTTATGGTTTAAATATCACATTACGGAATTCCAAACTGCTAACATTTTATGCTCTACTAGTATTATTAACCTCTATTCAGGTCATATATATAGGTATAGGTTATAGATATTCTATGACCCAGATTGCTTGTAATTCGACGTTACATGAAAACAACATCGTCCTCATATTATAATCCAGACTTGAGGTTACCTACAGAGCACTAATAAAACTAAAGGAGGGTAATTAAGAAACCATTCTGTTTAATCCGAAATTTTCACGATGAATAAGGGTTTTGAGTTAGTAAGCAAGTAAGTAATCGACATTCGTCCTAAAATCCTCTAGATTTTCGAACAGGATAATTGAACAAATCGACAGAACAGGGGCAAGGTAAGTGGTGCCCTTGTTCAAGACACAAAAGGGCTCCGGACCCTAAGCTTCCTTCAGCCGGAGAGCAAACACTTGTTCGACTAATTCCCCTTAAACATTACTTTGACATTAACAATGGTAGGTATTATAGTTTCCTGCTGGGTAGTTAGATAGGTAGGTACGACACTTGAATAAAAATAATAAAATTTGCATCTCCAAATTGTCTGCATGTCGCCCAAAATAAAATGTTATCAAAAAAATACAGCGCAACGGGTAGAGGGTTATCGAGTTTTTATTGAAACAAGTCCGGATATGGAGTCGATAATTTTGAATTTTATTTTTATTTTAGCTGTCTCGAAAACTTTCAAGGTGATGGATTACTCGGAGCGGCATCAGCATGTAGTTAGGTAAGTATCTACTTAAAATAAATAGCTTAAGTTTTATTCGAAAGGTTGTAAACTCCTTGAAAATTGGCATTAAAATAAAATTAATTTAAGTAAGTATTTCAAATAAACGGCTCATTTCAAAACATGAAATCTGTCCATTTGTAATGATTCGACAACAGTTCGAAATGAAAATTCTATCGAAGAAGCTGGCCATAGAAGGGTACAAATCACAACATAAATGTGATCTAGTAAGACTGTAATGTCTGGCTTTGAATTTGTCAGGATTATTTTTCTTCCTTTTGTTTTGGTTAGTTCAGCCTGTCTCATTGAAATGATTTGTTTGTTCCTCTCATGTTTTTAGACAGCTTTGCCCCGAAATCTGGTAACTCGTCAGCATCGCATTCTAGACAATTGCCCCGAAATCTGGTAACTCGTCAGCATCGCATTCTAGACAAAGTTCGGTAGTATTGAAGCTTTATATTTTGACCACTTTGTACCTACTTGTCTTTATGTATCATCGTATAGTGCTCATATACGGATGAACCCCCATGCCTGGTCAATGGAACTCAGCTCTTCTATAACTGCAGGCCCACCGAGTTTGTACTCGTTGGATTGGTCTTGACTAGTAGCATCTAGTAGTTAGTAAACAATTTGTTTAATGTTTGATGATCGAGCAGAAAGGTTGTGGGTGAAAGGATGTCTATGGGTACTGTGTAGATATAGATTCACAGGTTTCACACGTCGGGGTTGACTTAACTTTTAATTAACACTTGAAGACAGCTGAGCCTGCCCCATTAAAATATTTCGTTTATCCCCGTCATATTTTAGGAAGTTTTCGCCCCAAATCCGGTATCCCCGGTAATAACTCAATTAAGAGGGATAACGGCCCGCGGCGGGATATTGTGTGTGTTGGGTCGGGACAGATAAGAAAAAAACAATACCGAACGGGTGGCAGTTGGCACTGACACGGGCGCCGACGCCCGCGCCGCCGCGCCGCCCGGGGGAGATATAACAAATATTTCCCGATACCCTGACCCTCGTCCCGACCCTTCATAACAGCGTCACTGATTACATTCCATTGTTATTTAGTATTATAAACAATGTACAAACATTGTGTTCGCGAGATTGTATGGTTAAGAGTGCTCGAATCGCCCGCAACGGACCCCCTTTTCAGCGAAATTTTACAAAGAAAACTGCAATTAATTGTAATGCGACCGTAACGGAATAATTAGCCTTCTTGTTAAATACCGGCAATATGCTAGACGACAAAGAAGATGTAAAGTAGGTACACCTACCTAGTATGAGAAGTTTATGACTTATTTTTAAGCAATAAAAATCTTAAGTTTGTTACAGTTACACAGCAACAGGCTATACAGTCCACACAGCAATGTACCTAATGCTTTCAAACGGGGTTATGAACTCCTTATAAAAAGGGTCCTTTAAGAAATGACACCAGAAGCCATAAACGAATGTAGGTTACAAGTGACGCAGTAACCGCGCCGCGAGGGAAGTCCGACGTCACACAAACGACACGGGAACATCTCTCACCTTAAAGTGCAGGCCACACTGGGAGCGAAGCGAAGCAAAACGAACTTCCTTTCGCTTCGTTCATTTCGCTAGACTATGGCTGAGATTAATAGAGCGTACTCAGATTCTACTCTGACTTAAGGCAGAGTTAAAATGGGACATGAACATGTCCCTGTCATAAATCTATCTCGTTTTAACTCTGTCTCAAGTCTGAATAGAGTCAGAGTACGCTCTATAGATCTTAGCCTAAGAGAGAGCTCGCAACTCGCAAGTTCGCATCGCTCGCTTAGCTCTGTCGTTCGCAGTGTGAACCACGTAATAAGTATAACAAGTATAAATTAAAAATTTAAAAAACTCCCAACATTTATCATTTTGTGGCGGCGTCTATCTTGGACCGATTTTCATCAAACATAGCTAAGAACACTCCCGACTAATTCACCTATCAAACAAAAAAAACGGTTCACCATTTGAATGCTACGGTGGAACAGACAGACACACACACACAGACACGTCAAACTTATAACACCCCGTAGTTTTGTGTCGGAGGTTAAAAAGACGCGGTAGCGGCATGAGCGAAGCGAAACGAACCCCGTTATGCTTCGCTTCGCTCCCAATGTGGCCTGCACTTCAACGGCGCTCCACAATGCACTCCACTAATTACAGGCCCTATCTGAATCAGATAAGACCGTCCACAAAAAAGCCAACCTTCCCATTCTGTATTTACATAATAATGCATGGCGCATAACGACCGCCCGCGCCGGCATCGGCAGTCGAGGTCCCGCGGCCGTGGCCAAGAGGCACATTATCATAATGACGGCACACCAAACTTCAATACTTCTTATTTTTATGGCGCCTCTATAAGGCATAGTTCAGACTTAACGTGGTTTTATCAGGTTACTTGGTCGTCGTCATTGTCCTCAACCGATAGACGGCCACTGCTGGACATAGGTCTCTTGTAGGGACTTCCACACGCCGCGGTCTTGTGCCGCCTGTATCCAGCGACTCCCTGCGACTCTTTTGATGTCGTCGGTCCACCTAGTGGGGGGTCTGCCAACACTGCGTTTTCCGGTGCGAGGTCGCCATTCTAGCACCTTGGGACCCCAACGTCTATCGGTTCTTCGGACTATGTGCCTTTATATTGCCACTTCAGTTTTGCAATCCTTTGAGCAATGTCGGTAACTTTGGTTCTTCTACGGATCTCCTCATTTCTGATTCGGTCGCGTAGAGAAACTCCGAGCATAGCTCTCTCCATCGCTCTCTGAGTGACTCTGAGCTTTCTTGAGGCCCATAGTTAGCGAACATGTCTCGGAGCCGTATGTCATCACTGGCAACACGCACTGTTCGAAGACTTTTGTCTTCAGGTGGCATTCGTCCAAAATCCCTCAGGTTACTTGAACGTCATGAATGTAATATCTGTGATTTCGAAATACCTAACTGCCTCTGGATTATTAAGCTATCAATCATGATTAATATTGTACACGATAGCATAGCATAACCCAAAAAAATTGTCTGTCCGACTGAACGAGCTAATCTTCACGGAATTTCATGGGATTGTCATAAACAGGCAGAAAATTATACAAGAGTAACTTAGGCTACATTTTACCCTAGAAATATTAAGAGTTCCTGAGCAAAAAATAAAAGCCGTTCATATCTATTAGGTATTAGGAATACCATATTATGGGTTTATAGATTTTCAGGACCTAACCGCTGAACTGATTTTGACCTGTGGCACATTACGTGTGTGAGCAAAATATGTATAATATAATTGTATACAATAGTGGAACTAATGGGTTTTGACGAGATAACTTGCATAGTAATTTAAACTTAAATCAAATGAAATAAAATAAAAGAAACCAACACTGTTTTTAAAGCATCACATATTCGATCTCTTGTTACTTTGTTTTTGAATTTACCACCATTTCCAAGGGGCTTTTGTCTTAGAGAAGAAATGGCGAAACAAACTCCAGAGCACCCTTCTTTTCCAATAATAAACATTTACAATTTACAATAACACATAATAACACATTAACACAATATAATACATAATACAATAATAATAAAATTATCCTAAAGTACTTAACTTTCACAGCGTCGGGCAGCCAGGAACGTACTGTTCCTTTCCCAAACAAGAGTCAAGACTCGCGAAAGACTAAACAAAGACTGCCATGTTGGCACAGAACACTTGTACGTACCCTTAGCACGAATCACTCAAAATTACATCAAAAATCACAAATTTACATTTGCGACAGCAAAACACAGACGCTCAATTTCTCAAGTAAAACAATATGGCTGATATGAAATGAAGTTAAGTGCGTATCGTACGATGTTGTTACAGAAAAAATTAAAATACTTAGTAGGTAGGTACTTTTCGAGATATGAGGGTGGTCCAATTGAACGAGTTGTCCAATATACCATACTTTCCCCTACCTACTTATTTCATGGTTAGAAGGCCCTTTTCTTAAGCATTCACTCGACTTGCGAGAAGCCCAAGACTTCGCTCGAAAATCGAAAGATCCTACCTACCCCATACGAGGTCAACCGATCCTTAGCTAGGCCTACTTCCGTAGAAAAGTTGGCTTTCTAGCTAAACTTACCTTACCTATAGGTAAGTAAATCACAGTGAGGGCTTTGATATCTACTTACCGAAAAAACACATTTTCCACTTACCTACCTACCTACCTATCTACCTAACTGACGTCTCTGTTAGGTAGGTATATTGTATCGTAACCAAAAAAGTGTCATAGGTAGGTACTAGGGTTCAGAACCGGGAAATCCCGGTCTCGAAAGTACCGGGAATTCCCGGTTCTTTTGTCAGTAAAAAGAACCGGGAAATCAAATTTTGATTCCCGGTTCTTTCGGTACTTTCGGGAATTTTAATTTAATTACATGATTCACGCTACTACTTACATACATAATATTTACAATACTAACTTTACTTTTTTATACTTCCTACTGTTCAAAAGTTCAAAACTAATGTGAATTCAGTGCTAAAATAAATGGTGCGCGGTAACTTACAAGTCTACCTCTCTCGCTGTTGTGTGCGATTGCTCGCTTATACTCAGTTTTCGGAATGCAATATTTAATCCACCTTGGGACAGAATTTTAAAAAATGCTGTTTATATTTTTTATTTTTTATCGAAAGCTCAAATACCAATTTTCATGGATATAACTTGAAAAATGACAGACTTTCATACAAACTTTTATCCCCTATTTAACCCCCTTACGGGTGGGATTTCCAATAATCCTTTCTTAGTGTGTGCCTAGATCATAAAAGGAAGCAATGTGAAAATTTCAAGTTTCTGACGATGTTGCGCCATCTGTTCCGGCTTTCAGCGTTGTGAACTGCTTCGGCAACATTCATGTTGAGAGTGGTGCGGATCTGGTCAGTCCAGCGAATTGGACTCCTACCTCTCGATCTCTTGCCGTTCATTTTCCCGGTAACTATAAGTTTTTGTAGGTTATCGCCATGTTTACGGGCGATATGGCCGAAGAACTCAAAGATCCTCCTCAGTCATATGTTGAGAGCCTCGGCTTTTTGTCAATTTTGAGTTCTTCACGGATCGATTGGTTGGTCCTGAATGCATTCCAAGAGATTCTGAGCATTTTTCTCCAGTACCACATCTCAAAGGCGTATTGTGCTGGCGGTCTCCAGCTTTTAATGTCCATATCTCCGCCCCGTATAAGTAGGAAAATGGAGAAGACTAAAGTGTTGACTAGTGTAATTTTGTCTTAGTACTGATGTTACGATCATTCTATATTCTATCGAGCTGATATATTGCAGTCTTGGCCATTCCGATTCTCCTGCGAACTTCAGCTTCACTAGAACCGTTATTGCTGATGCCAGAACCCAAGTAAATGAAGTGATCAACGGGTTTTAAATTGAGTGTTCCATTGAGTTCTAGCTTAGAAGTACAATCCACCACCATGATCTTAGTTTTAAACCGATTTATGGCCTGTGTTGCTCCATTTTGTTCACGAGTTGGAACATTTCAGCTTCATTAGCTGCGAAAAGGCACCATCCTTTTCGGCGTAGCGAAGGTTTCGAATTTTAATGCCATTGATGGTAATTCCACCATCCATGTTCATGTCCATGTTCAACAGAATAGGGGATACCTACGATGCATCTTTGACGAACTCCTTTGCCAAAAGTGAAAGGTGTTGATATCTTCTTGTCAATTCTTACTACCCCGTGACTATCTGAGTATAGGCTTTGAAGCACTCCAGACCAGATGTTGACCAGATATTTTGGTACTCCTATTTCCTGGAGAACTGTCCATAGGAGCTTCCAGTTCACACAGTCAAAGGCCTTACTGTAGTAGACGAAACACACGGTACATTGAATTCGTAAGCTTTTTCAACGCAGGCTAACTAAGAAAGGATTATTATTGGAAATTCCTAAAGGGGTTAAATAGAGGATGAAAGTTTGCATGAAAGTCGGTCATTTTTCAAGTGATATCCATGAAAATTGGTATTTAAATTTTCGATAAAAATAAAAATTTTGAATTTCAGGATTTTTGGAAATTCTATCTCCAAGTGGGTTAAATAGCGGATGAAAGTTTAAATGACAATAAAAATTACATAAATATTTCATTGTGGTTTACTTTTAAAGTGTTAAACGTGTTTTATAAAATAAAACTACAAAGAACCGAAAATCCCGAAAGAACCGGGAATTCCCGGTTCCTTTGGGTAAAAGTCCCGAAATTCCCGGTTCTCAAAAACAGGACCGGTTCCGTAAACCCTAGTAGGTACTATAGCCAAATTCATTGAAAACCCGTCTGGGAAATTCTCAATTGAAAACTTGACATTTGCGTTACATAGGTAGGTCTAGGTACCTAGGTGCCTACTTAATTAGGATTATCTCACCGTTGATCATTGATTGGAAATCAACGCGTCATCGGTAGAAAATGTGGTGGAAGCTCATAAGAAATCTCCGTCGAACATTTCCAGCAAAACCCATCACAAAAAAGCCTCGGTGGCTTTCAAATATCGTACAACACATCACCTGCGCATCGGATGTATTGCCGTTAATTAACTCGTTAATTACAGTGATCGGCTCTAATTGGCGTCTATGATCCCCGACACGTGGTACGCCCATGGCGATGCCACTATAACGAAACCACCATTTTATAAATACGCCCAGTTCAAGCAAAAAACGACTTTACGCCCATGTAAATAGTAGGTAGGCGGGCCGCATAGGTGGCGTGGTGGGCTCGGTACAGGCGTTGAGGGGGGTGGGGGCAGATGGAGCGGGGGCGGGGCCCTTCCCCCCGCGCCGCCCGCTGGCCAATCGCGGCGCAGCCGTGCGCACTCACCTTGTCTGCACGTCCCGATGATCCTTTTTATTGTTATTTTTATTACTTATGCCAAACGTTTTTGTTCAATTTTCGAATCGAGCTGACTTCAGCTTTGAAGATTGAATGACAGAAATGATGTTGATTTGTTTTTTGTTGAATCTTCGTCGAAGTGTTTCTTGGTTTTATTGTGTTTTTCAATTCTTTGAGAATCAATCTTGTTAAGCTACGAGTATGTTACGGTATTCTTCTTACTTGTGCATCGTTTTAAATAAGTTAGTTTCAATCACCAATTAACCTATCAACCTTCTTAGAAACTTAAAGAAATAGCAATGCTTGATGTTCCAATAAGGTATCTATGATACCTAATTGGAACATACGGGGTCATACGGGGTAACTGAGCGCAGTGGGTAAGTGAACCCACCGCGTATATCTCCGGAACTACGTGTGGAGGAATGGGGGGTGTTCATTTGGATGGAATAAGGGCACCGAAGTAGCGAATTTTTATTCGCAATTAATTAAAACTAGTTTCATCGGTAATTTTTGGCGTTTTGGCAAACGTTTAAGTTGTAGATATGCGTCATTATTTTTTATGTTAGTGTCATCATGGCGCAAACATAATTATTAATTACTTATGTTAAGATAAACTCGATCTAGCACCAGCTACCAAGAGCTTCGCCAGGTGATGGGCAAGTGGGGGCAAGTTGATATATCGATGATGGGAAAAGCATGAATTTTAGGTACAGTCGAGAGGTTATGAAGTTGTAAAGCAAGAGTTAAGTGCTCTTGACTTGACTTGACTAAAAACTTGTAAACATTTGACTATATTATTTTGGCTAGACTTTGGTTGCATTTCGCTACATTTTTTCAAATCTCTAGGTGGGGGCAGCGGCCCCTAACTGCTACCCCTTGTCGACGTCCATGTTAGTTACAGAACAACAAATACCTAATTGCAAAGGCTAAATTGCTTATCCAGAATGGGAATATGAGAAGTACCTACCTACTGCAAATGCCATTGGTATAAGTTAATCCTGTCTGCGCAAAAGACTTAAGCCAGGGGAAGCTGCAATGGGTTGTTTTAAGCAAACATTCAATAATGAACCAGAGGAAGTGTTTGTAGTAGGTACCTACATTAGAAGAAAATGGATGACAACAAAAAACTAGGTTTTATAATTGTTTGTGTGCTTCACTAAGGACTCATTTCACTTACCCTATATGCGTTTACTTACCCCGTATGACTGCGCACGGTTACCCGCAATATACGGATCAAGTGAACGCATTCAAAATTTCTCTCTTGTAATTGTTTTTTGCAAAAAGATATACTCTAGATGTACCTACCTAGATAAAGGAGGTAGGTAGGTACATATTGTGGCTAATTCTGTTGTGCACAAATCTCTAAACTATAAACTAAAATGACAGGTCTAAATCTATTGCTATCCTTTTCCGCAGTGAGCACTGTGAAAGAGATAGGAATAAATTTAGATCTGTCATTTTAGTTTAGTGTAGAGATTGTGTACAACAGAATTAGCCACATTTCATACCTAATATGTGTTATAAGTTAACTTATAACATGCATGACTTCTTGACGTCTAGATCTATCAATTGAACTTAATATTTTACAAACGAAGCCTCCTTAGAAACTCTACCTTTTAGCACAGAATATATAATACTACTACGTACAGAAGTTTCACTCCTTTGATGTTGACTACTTGCCGGCGCTTCAATAGCCTACACAATTTTTATTAAGTAGTTAAATTACGCACGCAAGCTAAATTAGATTTAATCGCTCGGCACGAGGGTCCGTATTGCTTTGGATCTTTTCGCCTTCCTACGTCACGGACGACTTTGCGTGGTTGCTTAGGGCTGTCAACAAAGAGTAAAAAAATACAGTAGTTATAATTTTTAATCATTTATTTGTTTTTCACAATATAAACAAAGAGGTGTTACACTGCATGATCTATTAACTAGACACCGTCATTAACTACTAGTCCTTACTATCACATCATCTATGTCTGCGTAAAATGCAGAAATC
The DNA here is from genome assembly GCA_920104075.1 of Melanargia galathea. Classification (NCBI taxonomy): domain Eukaryota; kingdom Metazoa; phylum Arthropoda; class Insecta; order Lepidoptera; family Nymphalidae; genus Melanargia; species Melanargia galathea. Next base: position 8,169,134 of record OV049864.1, read on the forward strand.
CTTTGTAGAGTCGAGTATACCTATACCTGTTATAGTATTTTGTGTTAAAACATAAAATACTTAGGTAGTTTTATTACAACAGACAATATAAGTACATAGTGGGATCCTCGCTCGCCTACGGTTAGCTAGATAGTAGGAGATCCCACCTTAGAAATTTCTACCCTCATCTGTTATTTAAACGAATTATATGTCAAATGAAAGATTATTTTATTCTTAATCGAACCGTATTTGGTTGCCTGGTCAAAAGTGGTGCTAAATCATGGTTGCCTGGATTTTAAGATATAAAATGTTCGGTACGAGTGTTGAAAGTGACAGAAAAGTGTTGCGCGTTTTAAAATATTGGTACGGTAGAGTCACAATTTATTAAGTTATAATAGTTACTATGAATTTAAAATATTAAAGGTAAAGCTACAATTAGATTCTGGTACTATGCACCGAGGTTAATATGCAGTTACTATGCTGTTGCTATGCGGTTGCTATGCGGTTGCTATGCAATTACTATGCAATGAATTTAGAAAGCTATATACCTATAGTATACCTTTATTTCGTTTTGATAAAATATGTGGGTAAGAAGGTAAGTAATTTCGTAGAGTCCCTTTCTACTAAAAGTACAACTAACAAGACAAAGGAATTTAACCTATAGTAAAATAGGCAATATCGTATGATACTCAAGAGTAAGCAATTTATCTATTTCAAGAAAAACTACTAAAGAAAAGGAATAAAACGAGATCTAAAACTTTACTCTTTATATTATTCAATGATTCATAAGATATCTTTTCTATCAGCATATTAAAGTGGGTATACAACATTTACACAATAATTTAAGTAGAGTTTTACACCAAAGGGTACACAACACAATAACACAGTGAATATAACAATAACAATCAGATATACAGGTACAAAAGAATACTTATCTTTAGTCTAGGCGGCTTGTAGAACTAAAACTGTTTATTCAACCAAACAGCGGTTTTTATAGACTATGTTACCTCCACTTTTTCCTATTTCCAGTAGTTACAACATAACAAGCTATTTTCTCATATTTACAATTAAACTGAGTTTCTAATAACTATACATTTACAGATAATATTTAACATAACTATCAATTATTTAAATCATTTTCTAGTTAATACTATGTTTTGTTTTTAGTTATTTAAGAAAAGTATACAAAAGCCATAAGTCAATTGAAGTACATTTGATCATAATTACAGTAAATCAATGCTCAAAAATACTCTTAAACTTAATAATTTATTGTTTAAATATTTATGAAATAGTTCTATATATTTGAAACAAGATTGTAATTTAATTAAGTAGTTATTCTATTACTTGAAAACTTGTGTTGACAAATCTCTATGATGGTTTCTTTTGCTCTATGATAGTCAATTGACCTATAATTTAAATAACATTATTTCTTAAAGTATTGACTATCAATACGTCGCATTGTAAAATTGGTAATTATTTATTTTAATAATGTCTACTCTTTTCTCTGAATAAAACTACACATATTTTAGTAACAAAAATATAACCTTGCTAAGGTTAAATACATTACCAACATCACAAGTACGAATACAAAGTAAACAAATGTTGGCACACGCAAATAATAAATAGTGTTCACACATTTTAATATTCAATTATTCGATAAAAATCACAAAATAGGTTTCATTTATTTTCAATAATCTATCACGCGCGCAATTTCATTTGACAGACAAAGATGCAGTGAGGCAGGCGTGCACTCGGCAGGTGCTTAGTCTATACATAGATTAAAACCATAGACTTTCTGTGCCTGTCCATTAAAGATATTTACAAAAAAATAAGTGAGTGACGTAAGGGATAAGTAATAAAACGTAAAAAAGCTGTTTTTGAAAATTTTGTCTGTTTGTCTGTATGTTTGTGCATGTATTACGCAAAAACTACTGAATGGATTGAAATGAAACTTGGCATGATTTAAGTTCATACTACATAATAGCATATAGGATACCTTTTATCCCGAAATTCAGCAGAGTTCCCTTGGGAGAGAGGATGAAAGTCAAAATACACATTTTGACTTTCATCCTCTCTCCCAAGGGAACTCTGCTGAATTTCGGGATAAAAGGTATCCTATATGCTATTATGTAGTATGAACTTAAATCATGCCAAGTTTCATTTCAATCCATTCAGTAGTTTTTGCGTAATACATGCACAAACATACAGACAAACAGACAAAATTTTCAAAAACAGCTTTTTTACGTTTTATTACTTATCCCTTACGTCACTCACTTATTTTTTTGTAAATATCTTTAATGGACAGGCACAGAAAGTCTATGGTTTTAATCTATGTATAGACTAAGCACCTGCCGAGTGCACGCCTGCCTCACTGCATCTTTGTCTGTCAAATGAAATTGCGCGCGCAACACTTTTCTGTCACTTTCAACACTCGCACCGAACATTTTATATCTTAAAATCCAGGCAACCATGATTTAGCACCACTTTTGACCAGGCAACCAAATACGGTTCGATTAAGAATAAAATAATCTTTCAGTTGACATATAATTCGTTTAAATAACAGATGAGGGTAGAAATTTCTAAGGTGGGATCCTAGACCAAGAAGAGCGCGGGTCGCGGCAGGCGTAAGCGGGGCAGCCATCGGCAAACCTTCTGCGCGCGACTTTTATGTAGGTACCAGCAACTTCGATAGTGAAGTAACAATGGTTAATTTCTGTAATGTAGGTACCTACATAAGTACTTTTTTAGTTAATTCATTATTATTTTTTCGCTACGTAAATATTTTAACTAGATAGTGTAGGTATAAATTTGTACACACTCCGTACAATACTCAATAATTTTAAGTACCTTCTAACATAATTTTTATTATGAAATTATCTCACATTTCAGTAACCTTCGGTAACTTAAAAAATGATACATAATCCTCGTTTTTGCTCATTAAGCATCCATCCACACAACAATAAAAATAATGTTTTTTTCCCATTATTTCATTAAATTATTATCCATATACTTAAATGTCTACACCTATTTAATCCTACAACTAACTATACTAAACACTAAACTATTTAAACAAATATTTACAAAAAAACTAGGTAGGTACTACGTAAACAATATTAAATTCGGTAGTACGTCACTCGCCTAGAACGCGCTAGCCCTGACAGCGGATCCTGACCGGGTCAGGCCGCGATTGTAGGTATCTAAATCGCGTAAGTACCAAGAGTGACACAGGCCTGCTTTTAGATAGATACCTACCTACTTTTTTTTACTTTTTTCCATGAGTAGGTAGGTAACCTATAGGTTATTTTACAACGAAATCACTATTAGGTACACCAAAAAATACTATTTATTTAAAAGGAATTAAGACCGAACGTCACTACAAAGTCACGTCGTGTTACAGATCTCAACTCACCCCTCATTATTAAAACCAATAAGAGGCGGGGGTTTACAACTGGTAGGAGAGCTTTCGAAACGCCCTATGTGCTATAAATTACATAGCAAAGTGAACTTTATATCTACTTAGTAGAATTGCTTTTAGTTTGTGTTCATAGAAAACTGATAAAAGAGAAAGGCTCGTAATAAATATCGTGTTTTATGTTATAGACAGACACTAGACCGTTTTCTTTGTAATTTGTGTCGCCACAGGTGTCCAATATGGCATTGCAGTTTGTCATGGATAGTTATTAGGTAAACAGCAGGGCCCTAACACCATACAAATATTTTTTCTTAGAGAAATAAAGTTTGTCCACTTTGCAGTAGATGGCGCTATTTCGGTCATTTTTCGACATTCCGCAGAATAGTAGATATCTATGCCGTAATGCTCGGTACACACGGTAGTGACTTTAGTCCATGGCGACTCTCTGGCGACCAAATATTTGCCGTGTGGACGTAACAAATAGCGGCGCTCACGAAAATGCTTGCAAAACCGCTACTGTGAGGACACAATAGGCATAAATTGCCAGCGAGTCTTGTCTAGAGAATATCTGCGAGGACACTACTAGGACAGTATCGTCAGCATAACGTAAATTATTGATCACTTGTCTATTAACAATGACGTCTAATGTGATGTCTTCTAGAGCAGCTTTTATTACGTGTTCCGAGTAAGTACAAGTTAAAAAGTAGGGGCGATAGGATGCATCCTTGACGTACGCCTTTTTCAATCTTAATTACGTTATATTACGTCGTATACCGCTAGATGGCGCTAATGCAATAATTCTTAGTGTTAACTCTAAAGCCCTATACCTAAGTATTGAATGTACCTACTCTGTGGTAAACAGTATCTTTTTAACTCGGTATCCACTTCGTACTTGTATCTAAAGGTGTAGGATAGGTACCTAGTACCTACCTACCTACCTACTTATAACTACTTTGGGACCTACATAATTAGGTACATAATGGTAATGACATTTTACCATTGTAGGTACCTACCTATCTAAGTATAATAAGGCTGTTTGTAAAGAACAATTTAATTTCTACAAACAGCCTTTTACCACAGCTTTTACAGTCCTACTGCTGGGCAAAGCATAGGTAGGTAGCACAGGTAGGTAGGTACCTAGTAGGGGAGACCGAGGAGATTTGAAACAGAGGTGATTTGAAATAACACTTATTTAAACTAACGGCTATTTAAACAGTTTTATGATAAAATTAGGCAGGTAGGTATAGGTACAGTTTCTGAACGTTGCAAGCTTTATTATGACTTGACACTAATTGACATGACGTGTCAACGGTTTTCAATGTTGCCAGCTTTTCAAATTTCCCCAAATCCAATCGATAATTACCTACCTAATCCTAGGTTATAAAAGGGGAACTAGAACCTACCTATTATAAAAGGGGAACTTGAATGAGTATTTTTTAAATATTTTATAATAATTAATAATAAACTTTTTCCATCCTCCGTATAGGTACCTACCTATATGGAGGATGGAAAAAGTATGAATTTTAAGTTCAATCGAAAGGTTACAAAGCTAAGCAGTTAGTGTAGCGTATAACAGGACTGGACGTTATTAATTTTATGAGTCAAGTGAGTAAATTTAGGACTTTGGCTATATTTTTCTAACCTCTTAAGGGCTATATTTTTCTAACCTCTTAGGCCCCCTCCCGTGCCCCCCTTGCGACGCCCTTGGCTAGTGATAGCCTATAACAGCATTCCGAACCTGTGGTAGATTCAATTGACGATTAAAAAGTAGGTAGGTACCTACTTGTAAACGTTTATTTCAATAAAAATCTATTCTATTCTATTCTAAGTATAGCTGCAACTGCTAGTGATATTAGTTGGTAGGTAGGTAGTTATTGCATGTTCGTAGAATACCTAATTATTGTATGTTTAGTTATTTATGTAGATAGTAACGGCATTTGGTGTCGTGGGGTATGTTTCGGGTGCGATCCGGGGGAGATAGTCGACAGCTGTGCCGCGGCCGGGCAGGTGCGCCGAGACCGCGAACCCGGACCAAGGACCGACTTGTGGCTGACGGCTTTAATCTCATTTTTTTTAATATGATTACATGTTACGTAATTGCATGTTTGAGAATAATACCTACTAAATAATAAATAGGTAGGTAGATAGATATTGTGCTCAAATTTTTGATAAAATTATGCATGTGCCTGTGCGTGATAACTGCTAAATTAATTTGTAGCCACCCACCTAATAGATAGGTATATTTATCTAGTGTACAATTGTGACTTATAGATACATATATCTACTACTAGTAGGTATTCGTTATTATGCACATGGATATTATTATCTACCTAATTAACTTGTGTGAAATTGGAAAACACTTCATAAAAACTCGAAACTACCTGAGTAATTTTCAAATAGCTGACTAAAGAGATATCAGAAAGTTAAATTAACAGCGTTAAAGTTTTAACCCGTTCAAAATGTGGGAATCGCGAATAATCAGCTCACTGCGAGGCTACGTGCAACCCTCGCTCGCTGCACGCCACCGGCAGTCACGCCACGCCGGCGCACCGCGCGCCCGCGTCCTGTATATATTCTGTCGACACTTAAATAACCTCGGGTCTTTCTCGATTTCAGAGCAAAGTGGAGTACTACGTGAAATGGAAAGGCTGGAAGCCGAAACACAACACCTGGGAGCCGGAGGAGAACATCCTCGACCCGCGGCTCATTCAGAGTTTCGAGAAGGGCGAGGAGATCCGGAGACAGGGCCGCAAGAGGGAGCGCGAGCACTCGCCCGCCGAGCGTGCGCGCAGCGGCTCCGAGGAGCGGCACGCGCCGCACGGGAAGCGCAAGGCGGAGGTTCTGTCGCGCGAGTCGGGCAAGATCGGCGTCACCATCACGATGAGTCCGCCGGCCAAGCGCCACGACTCCGCGAAGCTGAACGGCGGCAGGACGCCCGCGCAGCCCCCGCCGCCGGCGGCGCCCCCGGGCGGCGCGCCCGCGCCCGTCTCCCCCGCGGCCGAGGCCGCCGCGCCGCGCACGGGGCCCCGGCGAGCGCCGCACTCCCCCGAGGAAGCGGACGCGCACACGCCGCCGGAGCGCGAGAGGCGGACGGACTCGCAGCCCGCGGCGACGGCGCCGGCCGAGCCGAAGGGCGCGCGGCCGCCGCCGCCCGCGCCGCAGCCCGAGGACGAGGACTCGTGGGGCGAGGCGCCGGTGGCCGCACCGCCGCCGCCGCCCGCCCCGCCGCGACGAGGCGCGGCCTACTGGATGGCGCGCTCGCCGGTCGCCGACCAGATCTTCATCACGGACGTGACGGTCAACCTGCAGACGGTCACCATCAGGGAGTGCCGCACCGAAAAGGGATTCTTCAGGGCGCGCGAGCACCGGCCGCTCGACGTGACGTAGATTTTAGTTTCGGATTCTCTCGTACAAATTTTTTCGATAGACATTGTACAGGCATAGGTAGCTAGTATTTATTTAGTTATTAGAAGAGGAGAGATGTCGCTGCGCAGACGGACCGTCGAAGCGACATCGATTCCTAGTTGTGCGGATGCCTGAATGGAGATCGGGAAGCGGACGATTGATGAGAAGAGTTTCGACTTTCCACAAATAGTAACCTCGAGGCGATACGACCACCAATTTGTAAACAAATAGGCAAATTATTGTCAATTGTTAAAAATAGAATGTCTATAATTTGTTAACTTATTGATAATAATAATAATAATAATAATATTGACTGGTTACTGTACCTCCCAGTATATACTACTTTATGAATGTAACAGTATCTAATACCTACCTATATCTATGTCTCTACATTAGATATTAAAGCAGTAGAGCCTCTACTGCTTTAATATCTATGGACTTTTATAGGAACTAATTTATACTTATCTAATTGCAGCTTGATTTTTAATCGATCATAATATTGTAATAGAAATTATTCTATTAATAAAAATGCATTGCAAGACTTCTTTGAAAGTAAAATTTATTTTGATATGTATACTTAGAAGATTTCAAAATGATTTCAAGTCAGTCCTTTAAAAATTGTCATTTTTGAAATTATTAAACGAATCTCTTGTAGTGATTTCTGTTTAGAATTATTCTAGGGAACTGTACATACATACTTATACATTAATATTATTATATGTTCAATCACATGGTTAACCCATAAAGATATTTGTTTTATTTTTGTTGTTGTTATTAATTTTGTGAACTTAATGTTCCGATTATACATACATAAGTACACCTTGTGATTTATTTTTAGTTTTTAAGATTATTTATCTTGTGAAAATTGTCAATGACTAAGTAAGTGTATTATTTTGAAATGGTATAGGAAATATAGTGACAAAATATATCATTTATTTGGAGAAGAATAAGAGTATATTCCTTTGATTGAATAATTGTAATAATTGCAGAATAATTGTTGGTTTATAAAATGAACTGATTGTTTTGTTTGTGACACATTACTTATACAAAATATTTGTTAATAGGGTTGCCATGTTCTAAGATATTTTATCATGTGAAACTATAACTCTATGACCTATCTTGGTAGCCCTTTGCAATTATTATCGCAGAATAAGAATATTATGTGTTCTTTAATTTCTATTGTTATATCTACCTATTATTTGGTTCCTCTAATTTAGTAACAAGCAGAGGCGTGAACTCGTACTTTTAAGTTTATAATTTACATAATTAATATGCCTTTAATAAAACAAAATTGATTATTTATACATACAATGGTCTTGCTATGCTTTTATTTTAAATTAAAAAGGTTTTCTTGCAATATGAAAACACATTAAAAATGATAAATAAAGTGTAAAGCAGCATTATAAAATATAATTATGTATATCTAAGCATCTAACATTCTATAATTTTAATTTGTGATTCAAAGTCATTCAATTGTTTTATTTTAGGCATAATATATTATGAGTTGAATAGTGCATTTTAATAGTGACAGTTGTAAATAGTGTAAATATTTTATAATATAGCACTTGTTTTATAATGTGATAGTCCTTACACATTGTAGACTGTAAATAAATCAGAATGAATTAGACAATACGTTTTTTTATTTTGGTCTTCTATAATAACTAATATTATGTATATTAATAATAATAATAAACCACCACCACTACAGCCTTTTTAACGTCCCACAATGGGGCACAGGCCTCCTCTCTCATAGGAGAAGAGGACTAAGAGCTTAGACCCGCCACGTTGCTCCAATGCGGGTTGGCGGGCTTTTAACGACTATTGTCACAGTCATGTTGGTGATAATAACTGGGACCAACTAACTGCTTAATGTGCTCTTCGAGGCACGGGGGTGACACATCGCCAACTTGCAACTTCGGACTAGCACTGAGAATTTCTTGACAGAAAAACCCAATATCTAACAATAATTTGTCCGACCCGGGAATCGAACCCGAGATCTCGTGATCTGCAGTCGAATACTAAAATACTAATGCTGACCACTAGACCAACAAGGCAAGGGCGTCGCCAGGTAGGGGCATATGTAGCATATCTATATTTAAAAAATATAGATATGCTACATTTTGCATTAAGTATCTAAATTAAACCTGGCGCAAATGGAAACGAGGTCGGTGAAAAATTCTAATTCGAAAATAAATTAAGAGCTCGTAACCAGCTTCAAAGCTCTGGACTGTACCAACAATACTTACTTTGTACTTTTCCCATACTATAATATCATCAACTTGCCCCCCCCCTTGGCCATCGGCTGGCGACGCCCTTGCAACAAGGCAGTCAATAAAACAAATAATAAACAGCTGCTTACATCGAACTATTACGCTATTTATTCTAAGGCTGCTTAGTATTTTATGGGTCTATCCATTTATTATTCCAGATAGTCGAGTAGGAAGTAGGTAGGTACAAGTAAATCGGCGTCTCGCCTAAGGTTTACGGGATAACTTGCTAATAGATGGCGCTAACTGTATCATTCAAAATAATATTATTTTCTAATAAACTTCGTATGATTAATAATAAAACATTAAAGCATGGCAAATTATTAATAAATAAAACATTAAAGCGTAGTTAATTTACTTAAATAATTAATGATTAGGTACATTTGGATTTTTTGCATCTAAAATAAAACGTAGCTTCTAAACTTATTATTATTATCTCTATGCTTCTAAAAGGTTGATGTCAACCTGACATCACAGAATATAACCAGAAGGGAAGCTACCTAAGAACGTCCCGCAGTAAACACACTCACACATAGCGCCGCGCACGCACACACGAGCTGTCACGGACGCTCGCTAGTGAACAGTTAGTGGAATAACGTCAAGGCTGTCGTGTGGTCGTGTCGCGTGCGCATTAAATTATTAGCGAGAGTTATTGGCGAGAGTTTAGACATTGTGTACTTAAAATAGTGTAAATTATACTTATAAAAAATCAAGTGTTGTGTTTAGACAAATATGCCTCAGTATTGTACAGTATGTTTAAGTTCCACTATAAAAAATAAGGATATTTCTTTTTTTTTGTACCCTAGAGATCAAGTGAAGTAAGTATACCTACCTTTACATAATATGATTATCTACACAAAAAATTAATGAAATGAAATTAATTGAAATGAAATTAATTTATTTATTGTAGGATAGCATGTGCCACTTATGATATTATGTCAAGACTCTACCACTGGTACGGAAATCAGATTCTACTCAATTGAATTAGGTAAAACATTGCCAGGTAAGTTAAAATAGCTCCTGTACACAATGGACCATTTCGATGGGCCTATCTAAGGTACCTATCTAAGTACCTAGAATTTACTAAAGTAAGTAAGTATCTAGGTACTGTCACTAGGGATACCTACGCATGTGCACACTTACTTTTAGTAGGTACCTACTAATGTCCTGACCGAATTTCGGCCACGGCGGCCAATCTCAACCGAGGCAGAGACTAGCCATCTGCGCAGGAGATATTATAGTGCACAAGTGTGTGCGCATACACAGGTGCACTCTCTATTCCCTCACTCTCATAGTTCGATGGGACGCCAATGCGACACGACCGGAGAGAGATTAGGCGCAGGACCGACGGCTTTACGTGCTCTCCGAGGCACGGGGGTGTATCTAACACCGCCAACTTCCAACTCCGGGCTGGCACTGAGAATTTCTTGACAGAAAAACCCAATACCTCATTTTTTTTGGCCCGACCCGGGAATCGAACCCAGGACCTCGTGATCCACAGTCGAACGTGCTAACCGCTAGACCAACGAGACAGTCAAGGTGGTACTACCTACCTAAGTAACTAGGTATTTAATTCATTTATTTTACTAAAGTATCTAGGTACCTACTATCACTAGGGATATATACGCATGTGCTATTATTACACTTACTTTTAGTAGGTACTTACTAGTCACTACCTACCTAAGTAACTAGGTACTTAATTCATTCAATTTACTAAAGTAAGTAAGTATCTAGGTAATCTAGGTACTGTCACTAGGGATACCTACGCATGTGCTATCACACTTACTTTTAGTAAGTACCTACTACGTACCTAAGTAACTAGGTATTTAATTCATTTATTTTACTAAAGTAAGTATCTAGGTACCTACTATCACTAGGGATATATACGCATGTGCTATTATTACACTTACTTTTAGTAGGTACTTACTAGTTACTACCTACCTAAGCAACTAGGTACTTAATTCATTCAATTTACTAAAGTAAGTAAGTATCTAGGTATTGTCACTAGGGATATCTACGCATCTGCTATCACACTTACTTTTAGTAGGTACCTACTACCTACCTAAGTAACTAGGTACTTACTTAATTCATTTATTTCACTTAAGTAAGTATCTAGGTAGGTACCTACTATCACTAGGGATATCTACGCATGTGCTATTACATTTACTTTTAGTAGGTACCTACTACCGAGCTAAGTAACTAGGTACTTAATTTACTAAAGTAAATATCTAGGTACTATCACTAGGGATATCTACGCATGTGATATTAAAATAATGTACTAGGTACCTACTACCTACCTAAGTAACTAGGTACTTAATTCATTTATTTTACTTAAGTAAGTATCTAGGTTCTACGTACTATCACAAGGGATATCTACGTATGTGCTATTACATTTACTTTTAGTAGGTACCTACTACCTACCTAAGTAACTATTCATTTATTTCACTAAAGTATCTAGGTAGGTATAGATCGACCAGAATCTCATGAAAAATACGGAAATGAAATTCCAAAGTTAGCAACACTACGGGTGCCCTAGCGATAAACAAAGTAACTGACATTTTTTGTGAAATTGACTTTTTTACATTAACAAAAGTTTTATGTCGATTAGTTTTTATATTTCACGTTTTATATTACCACAGTTTAATATTTCAAATAACTTGAACCGTTTACTGAAATTTGAATTGCCCAAACAAAGTAACTGCACACACTAACCCAGAATATAAATGCATAAACTAAGTAAACAACAAGAACAACACAAAAACAAAGTAGGTAATTGGATGTTGATTACTTTGTTTTTGTATTTAAAATGCAGTTGCTTGATTTTTCGTTTCGTGAAACGATCCCAGGTAAAACTTGTCTATGTTTGAGATCACCTTTACTTTCTTTAAGCAATACCAAATTAAACGCTCTGTCATCTGTCAGTTTTACTGCACGCCTGTGTCAAAAGTTTTCAAACGGTTGACCAAAACATAGATCAAACATAGAAACTGGAATTTTCTATAGAACAGATAGAATAACATTTAGAATAACGGCTTTGCGGCTTACTTTCGGCGCCGGCTTTCTTTTTGTAGAAAGGTTGCCTTTAAATAAGAGTTTTCAATATTTTTGCTTGTCCTGTAAAATTGTTCTGAATGTAATTACTTTGTTTATCACTAGGGCAGCCGAGTTAACCTAGTGTTGCTAACTACAAAATTTAATTTCCCTATTTTTCATGAGATTCTGGCCAACCTATACTTACTATCACTAGGGATATCTACGCATGTGCTATCAAACTTACATTTACTAGATATGTAATAGTATATTCAATATTATCTGGCATGTTTCCACTTGAGACCGTCATTAGTAATAACAACCATAGGATTAAGTCGTGGCGGTTGAATTTTCACTGGTTGGTATCCAGCAAAATAGATAAAGCCGAAACGGCTCCTTTAAAAATAAATGGGTTCTATGAGTATTTGGTTTATTACCCCCTATCGTTTACGTTCAAGTCGAAACGCGTCAGCTAATACTGAATCCACTATAACTATAATTCGACTTTTAATTCGATGCAGTAAAATGACGTTTTGTAGGTTGTCACTTTTTAAAGAAAATAAAATAGGGATGTGGTACAATTCAATATTTTACTTATTTAAATTGAAGTTTTTCATTAATTAATAAACAAAATATATACAATAATTTTATTTATTTTTTGAAAAAAAAAATTAAATCAGTTTTCACTCTTCAAAAACTACAATTATTATGGACTAGTATTTAAAACGTATTGTGTTTTCTTAAGAAATATCTAGTTAACAAAAGCAAAAAAAAAAAATAACGTAGGTTACATTAGATGTACAGTGATTGTCTCTTTTTAGTGTGGTTTTTTCGTTACATGGGGTTTCAAATAACAACGAAAAAAAACGAAATGTATAGCTACAGTTATAGGTACATTACTATAGCAAACTTCCTTGAAAGTAGGTATTAAAGGTTGTAAGAGGGAGCGGGGACGGGAACCGGAAATCTACGATTCCCTCGGAATTTGTGAAAAACCGAAATTCACGCGGGCGAAACCGCGGGCAGAAGCTAGTATAATATAAAAAACATTTTATTCCAATCATTACTACATATCTTACTATACATAATATATACTAGTATATAATATTTTTATTTTTACCCATAATTTTTCACATGCAACAGGTGACAACCCTATCAGAATAGGTATAAATTTTGGACGTTCTTAGGTAGCTTCCCTTCTGGTTATATTCTGTGCTGACATGTTGTTATTTTGTGTCATAGAGATAATAATAATAAGTAGAGTAGGCATACCTACCTTAAAAACGTGCCAAAAATACACTCACACACGCACAATCCTACAACTAAAATGGCGCGTGTTCATTGTGATGTCTCAAGTTGTGCGTGTGTGAGTGTTCATGTATACATTTTAGGGAGGCCATCTTAAGGGAAGTGCAATAAAATTTCTGCCACGATCTGTTTTATTGTTATGTTTAAAAATGTAGTGTTGTCTCTTACACACTTATGAAAATTTTGATAAGCTTAAGCTATTTTCCGATCCACTATTTTCTATAGGACATTATGCCAAGCAGGGACTGAAAGCGGTAGAGCATACCGGTACATACCACCGTTATCATACCGGTACAAAATAGGTACCGAAATCTCAACCTTTATAAAAGATACCTTTATTTAACCGCTTTGCGATTTCGGTACCGAAAAAATACGAAAAGGTGCGCGCGCGGGGGTGAAGAATTTGACCACGTGCCGCGCGCCGCGCGTCCCCCGCTTCCCGTCGGTTCCTGTGTTTGTTAAAACGTAAGGATTTTAAGAAATTCCAAATGCTAATTTTAATCTAAAAATAAGAATATTAAAGAATATAGAATGCCGAAGTGGTGGGATTCATTCAACGGCACATCAAAGTAAAGCCTTATTAGATAAAAATATCGATATAAATAGCGGTACCGAAATTTTATTTCGGTACCGAAATTTTATTTCGGTACCGGTAAACTGAAATATAAAGGTACAGAAATAAAGAGGTACCGAAATGAAGCGGTACCGAAATTATAGGTATTTAAACAATTCGGTACTTTTATTAAAAGGGTAGGCCCATTACCGCTAAATAAAACTACCATTAAATTCCGGTTATTCAGTCCCTGATGCCAAGTCCACTTCTATAGGTTCATGTTTTGTGTGGCAAGTGGCAACATTGGACCACTCCATGGTTCCCAATTATTTAGGGGTTTCCCCCCTAAATCTAGGGGGTAAACAAATGCAGATGGGTTTTTAGGGGTGTTATATTTTTAGGGGTATTTTTTGACCTCATATTTTTGGAATTAGGGCAAAAATATTGATCGTATAAAAATCATTAGACACTTCTTAAAGAAAGTTAATTTTCCTACAACTTATGTTTAATTTTTTTTAAAGACCAACAGCGACTTTCGCTGTAATATCAAACATTTAAATTTTAAACCACTCATTTCGAAATTTAGGCAAAAATATTGGCCCTATTTATTATTCCCTTAATTATTTATATTTTTTCAAAATAAAATAATGTTATTAGGGGGATTTTTAGGGTTTTTTTTATTTAAGCTTAGGGCACTTAGGGGCAAATATTTTCGAGGGTTGGTAATCCTGCATTGGACCACTCGTTGCGCCACTAGTCGCGCAACCTCTCGTTAGAGAGTATTTTTGTTCTGTGCGCGCAACAGTAATGAACTAATCGATCGGCGCGTCAGCTGTCAAGTGTCAACGGCTGTCAAGCATTTTAAAAATATGGCGTCGACAGTTGAGTCGGGCGTCGGCGTCGGCGTCGTTTAGTTTGTTTCATTAGGTTTCATACTGCTATTGGGCAGAATGTTTAGTTTAGCGAACGGTCTAACGATTGATCGTCAAAGAGGTCGAATATTGTGTAAACAATGTTTATATTTTTCTGATTGAATGCACGAATCGTGAAATGTTAATGGAGTGGTCGAAGGACAAAACTTTGAAACTGATCGAGCTACTGCAGCTGAACGCCAATTTGTGGAATCCATCGCTGTGTGACACGCGCAGGGATAAACAAAAGCGCAAAGAGGAACTGCGCGGAATAGCCGACATACTGAACATATCAGTGTCCGACGCTACGAAGAAGATACAGCATCTCCGGACGCAATACAACAGAGAATCGGCCCGAGAGGCGCGAGCTAATAACGAGGGCCCGAATGAGACTTATATCAGCAATTGGTATGCTTACGAATATCTGCACTTTATGAAGGACTCCAATAAACCATATAGGGTTTTACAATCGGTAAGTTAACCAGAGGAACACAATAACATAGAAACAAGTTTATAACACCAGCATATAAAAGTCAGTGGCTGGATGCCTGCCATTACACTGATAACCATATGATACTCATGATACTCTGTGGATACTTAACTTTAGCACCTTCTTATGAATGTAATTTCAAATAATCCCTCGGTGCACTAACATACCCAAGGAATATTTCCTCTAAAAATTATTGGTCAGGTTTAGGCTGTCTGTTGGCTGTCTGTCAGTCACAATACTGTTGTAGGTAAATGTTAAAATCTTAAAGATTTGATTATAATCTATAATAATATAAAATAGCTTGTCTTGACTGACTGACAATCAACGCACAGCCAAAACCACTGAAGCTAGAAACTTGAAATTTTCACAATAGCTTCCTTTTATAACGTAGGCGCACACTAAGGAAGGATTATTGCGAATTCCATCCCAAAGGGGGTTAAACAGGGGATAAAAGTTTGTATGGAAGTCCGTCATTTTTCAAGTTATATCCATGAAAATTGGTATTTAGGTTTTCGGTTAAAAATAAAGAGTTATGAGCTTAAGGAATTTTGGAAAATCTACCCCCAGGTGGGTTAAATGGGAGATGAAAGTTTGTATGAAAGTCTGTCATTTTTAAAGTTATATCGATGAAAATCGGTGTTTGTGTTGTCGGTTAAAAATAAAGAATTACGTGTTTCAGGAATTTTGGAAATTCCACCCCCAAGTGAGATTTATAAGAATCCACGCCGGCGAAGTCGCGAGCATCAGCTAGTTTATTTATATAGTTTAATTGATTTAAAAATGTAATTTCCTAATTTTAACTATTTACTATCTCAATCACATCATAATTTATTTATTACTAGCTGATGCTCGCGACTTCGCCCGCGTGGATTCTTATAAATCTCACTTGGGGGTGGAATTTCCAAAATTCCTGAAACACGTAATTCTTTATTTTTAACCGACAACACAAACACCGATTTTCATCGATATAACTTTAAAAATGACGGACTTTCATACAAACTTTCATCTCCCATTTAACCCACCTGGGGGTAGATTTTCCAAAATTCCTTAAGCTCA
Source organism: Melanargia galathea (assembly GCA_920104075.1). NCBI lineage: Eukaryota > Metazoa > Arthropoda > Insecta > Lepidoptera > Nymphalidae > Melanargia > Melanargia galathea. The sequence continues at coordinate 8,185,545 of OV049864.1, forward strand.
TAACTCTTTATTTTTAACCGAAAACCTAAATACCAATTTTCATGGATATAACTTGAAAAATGACGGACTTCCATACAAACTTTTATCCCCTGTTTAACCCCCTTTGGGATGGAATTCGCAATAATCCTTCCTTAGTGTGCGCCTATGTTATAAAAGGAAGCTATTGTGAAAATTTCAAGTTTCTAGCTTCAGTGGTTTTGGCTGTGCGTTGATTGTCAGTCAGTCAGGACAAGCTACTTTATATTATTATAGATTATGATTTAAAATACCGAAATGTCTTAAATGTGTCTGAAAATTATATAGTAATAATTATTTAAAACTAAAAATAAAGCTATCATTTCTGATAATAGAATAGAATAGAAATGAAATACATACTTTAAATCATTTATTTGTAATAATTTCAGGAGGATCATCAAGAGATCAATATAACATTGCAAGCAACAGAAAACTCAGTTTCAGACTGCAAGCTTGACAATCTATCACCACCATCTAAAATAGCACGTACTGATTTACTGCATTCATTCAAACCTGAAATAGTTTACCCAACCAATAGAGATGAGTTCTCAGTATTTGGAGAATATGTTGCCAATGAACTGAGGTCATTAAAAGGTGAAAAGAATCTTCTAGTTGCCAAGAAAAAGATTCAAGATGTAATATTTGAAGTGAAAATGGGCTTGATAAATGAGCCGAGGGTTGAGCAAACGCATACATGCACAGTATATACACCGTCCACCCAGTCGCATACATCGATCCACAATGGGAAGCTGTATACAACTCCGGTGATGAGTACCATACCTATAGAAACACTGACATCGTCCCAAAACCCACCGACTTCAGGGATCAGTGAAATAATCATCAACGGTGCATGTCATTACTCAACGTTCAAAGTTGACGAGCAATAGCAGTGTCAACCACTTCCCAATGTGGAAGTGGATAAAGGTGACAGTTACATTAGAAACTAATAGACTGCTGTATAAAAACTTTTCATACAAGTTTATGTGTTGATGTAATTAGAATTAAGAGCGGTATGTGTGCCATTACATATATTTTAAGCCATGCAAGAAATATTTTAGTGGAAATTGATAAAATTGAATGAAGTTATCTTCATTCTAAGTTGATAAAATCTACCAGCGTTTGTAGAAAATGCCCATGTATTACTTAGTAATTTATTTTTAGTATCTAGTCAATAGCAAAGGTCTCATAAATAATATTTAATGAATTCACATCAATGAATTTGAATACATCTTCTGACATGCCTTATTTAATCTTAATGTTAATTTAATAAATCATTGCAGGTTGTTAAATTAAGTGATGTAAATAAGTATACTGATCTTAATAAAATTAAACTTAATTATAATTTTTAAAACAATGTACTTATTTGGGTGATGCTATCCTTTTAATAATATTGAGATTAAAAAGATGTAGTTATTCCGAAATCACAGAGGTAGGCGTCAATTTTATTTTTTTGTTACAGATGTAAACTATACAAAACATTAAAAATAAAATAATTAATGTGCATTGCTTTTTTGGATCTTTTGGGGTTGCCATTGATTGTTGGGCACCTACTTTGGATAGCCTACTTTTAGGACATACCCTATATTAGTATATTACCTATGTAGGACACACAAGTATAGATTTTCTACTCCTGTGGTTAGGACCCTCTTTTTACTGAGCCGTAACTTTTGATTTTGTCTATCTTTTACAGATACCTTGGCTCGCGCAATTTATCTCGCATCGCATCTCATTGCGAAACCGCGCTTTCGCGTGAACTCGCTCGTCTTTTTTATCTTGACAATGACAAAAATGCCCCAACCCTAATATAGCACACATACAGACAATTGTGGCGAATTCTGTTGTACACAATCTCTAAACCTAAACTAAAATGACATGTCTAAATATATTCCTGTCTCTTTCACAATCCTCCCTGCTGAAGGGGATAGCACTATTTTTAAACCTGTCAATTTAGTTTAGAGATTTGTGTACAACAGAATTGGCCACAATGTGATCAAAATAACACCCCTCGGTTGTAGTAGGTTAATTAAAAATCAGCCAAGTGCGAGTCGGGCCTCGCTCTTTCAGGGTTCCGTACATAATTATGAACAATATAATATTTTGGGTCTAAGAAATATTTAATTTCCGAGTTAGACATCGCAAGAAACCGTGAAAGAAAAACGCAAAATAAGTTCGTTTGTTTTGGTCACAGCTTATAAACAAAATAGTTTATAAGCTGTGACCAAAACAAACGAAGCACAGCTTATAAACTATTTTATGAATCGTTGTTTTCAGTATTTGTTGTACAAATAGAGCATATAGTACATAATATACCGAAATATCATATTCCTAACTAGTTTAGTTTTTTTAGATAGCCCCCGTCACAAAAATGGTCTAAAACTGACAATTTTGATGACCCCCATTTCCTTACTTTTTAAGAAAAAAAATAAAAAAATAAATATTCGTACTCTAATCAATGAGCTCTAAACAATGATACCCCACAAGCTAGGGTAAGAAAAAAAATTTTTTTTCCGGCTCCTTTCTCATGTATGGGAGCCCCCTGAAAAATAATTTAATTCAATTTTTAATTCAATATTTGATTTTGGGTCAACGTTTTACACCAAATAGCAAAATTTCAGGTTTGTAACTCATTTCGTCTGCGAGCTAGAGACCTGTGACCGGCGGACAGACAGACAGACAGACAGGCAGCCGAGTGACATTAATAGGGCTCCGTTTTTACCCTTTGGGTACGGAACCCTAAAAATGGTGCATGAAGATTTTACCATTGCTATGCGTTGCGGCCTGGCTCGCCCTCGTATTTTGCGCGAGACTACTCCTTAAAATTGAACTAAAGTCGACTGATTGCATACTGGACCCGATAACAAAACAAACGTATGATAAATGACGTAAGCATAGGTACAATACACATTGTTCTTGCTAAACTATCTAGTATATTAGTAGTGATAAAATTGTTTGTGGCCTATATTTTATCTTTTAACCGTTGTTTATACATTTAATGTTTGCACATTTTTAAATTACAACTCGCTAATCACTACTAAATTGGCAGTTTACGCTTTACAATCGTCGCAGCGAGTCGGCGAGTGAAACAAGAAAAGATAAGGACCAGCGTAAATTAACTGTAAGTAATTAAAATTATTTTGACTATTTGTGTATGTACCTACCTATTTACTACTTTAATATTTATATTTATGTGATAAAAGCAAAGTTTATTTTAGGTAAGTAGGAAGGTAAGTACCTACTTAGTATTTTTTTTGGAACTTAGCTATATTTTTAAACAAAAACCAATAAGTTTTAAGTGCTTTTATTTAACTCAATTTACAGATTTACAAAATGCAAATTGAAACAATTTGTATCTGAATGGAAGTATGTATTAGGCACAAAGTATGGTAGGTTTACCTAATGAAAATTGAAAATTATTAAGTAGACTTGTACCTACTTAGTTATATTTTACATTCGATTTTATTTTATTATATTAGTTAACACGAATCTATTGAGCGTATATACTATACTTCGACTTTTAATTGTATGCAGTAATGTGAAGTTTCGTGGGTTGTCACTTTTTAACGAAAATAAAATAGGGATGGGGTACAGGTGATTGATTTGAATCATTCAATTATTTTATTCAAATTAAAGTTTTTATTTTAAGTAATTATTATATTTTATGTACAAAAGTTACATATATATATTTATATTATATACAGTATATATATAAATACGTATATCTTTAATATATAAAACAAAGTCTCGTTTGTTCGAACACTTATAACTCGAGAACGGCTGGACCGATTTTCATGGTTTTTGATTTGTTGTATTTGTCTTCGTCCCGAATAGCAGAATAACTGTTAAAAATATTGGAAAATTGACGAAAAAATAAAAGAAAAAACATTTTCCCATACAAAATGTTCATGGGTTTCGTAACTGTCAAACATTGAATGTTCATCCTGTCGATACGGAACTCTCTCACCCGTACCGATATAATTCTTCTGTACTTTTTCCTAAAGGGCTGGACTGATTTGGATGAAATTTTGTGTGTATATTTCAATGTTTCTCATTTTCACTTAAATTCTTACGCGGTTTTTTTTAATAGAAGGTAAAAATGTATCCTCAGCATGCGATGTACTTGGCTGAGCATTCATTTTTTTATTTTATTGTGCTTTACAAAACCAAATGGCAAATTTTACAAAAATAATGAAAACCAAACACAACGTTACAAAAACTTAACAATTGGTAACAAATATAACGCGCAGTAGGCAAAATGGAAATAGTCACACTCAGAACGTAGAAATGAAAATGGACAGTGAAAAATGAAAATGTCGAATGACAAACGAGAAAAATGGCGACAAAATAATATTCGCCGAGCGTCAGTGTCAACAGCGTCAACAGCAGCCTGAAAAAGCGTAACCTCGGTCAACGGTGTTTAAAAGAATCGACATAAAGAACCTTTTTAAAGGACTGCCTGAAAAAAAGGAGTATATTGTTTTCAGGGTTCATGTATGTTTGTATGTTGTACCATAACTTCTATATATGCCGGAACCGATTTTGATGAATAAGGTAGGTATCGTTAGAATCTTTAGCTTATTCTAGGTGACATAGGCTAGTAAAATTTAAGAAAAAATGATGTGATGACCATGGTCCCGCATTAAAGACTAAAGTTGAAAAAAAATAATTAAAAATCAGATTAAGTTCATAATCATTATCTATTTTTTTTATTCAACTACAAGTTAGCCCTTGACTGCAATCTCACCTGATGGTAAGTGATGATGCTGTCGAAGACGGAAGCGGGCAAACTTGAGAGAGGTATGCATACCCCTGATCGGTTTTTACACGGTGGTTAGAATTAAACGCTTAGCTATTCTATTTGAATCTTTCTCCTTCCCTCCTTGCCTTGTATCCATATCTCTATCCCTCTCACTCATTCGCTAAGAACGTTAAAACGGTGTAAATGCACCAATCAAGTGACGCCAAGACTCGAAAATCAATCGTCGTCGCGCGCGCACGTACATAAAATTAATGAACACGTCGCTAAAGGCCGGCCTCGCTAATAATCGCTAATTCGCTAATTTCGCCTAAAACGCTATCAAATTGTGTGTGGAAAACCGTAATCAGCAGTTCAGAAGAATGGACATTTGAAAGTGGAAAAAGGTGCCTACTGGAAGCTGAGTTATTCAACGACCACGTGAGTCCCGAATTCCCTGTTCCCCTTTTGTTCTGCGCCCCGCTCCATACAGTCCACATCGAAATTATATCTTTTAACGCCTATTTTCCACCATAATTTTTTGGTTCCATCGAGCCGGATTTAAGAATCCATAATTTTCCGGATCTTAATCTTAATATTTTTGGTTACTTTAACCGTTAAGAACCATAAGTTATTTGGTTGTTAAATTGTTCGTAATAACGCCCGGCCTAGTGACATGTCATTCCTCGCAAATTATAATATAATATATATTATTATTTAACGCAAACTAACCGCTTATTATAGGTAAGGTATACAGAATAAGTTATTTTTTGTATATTCTTACGTAATTAAACCGCTCATATAGGTAGGATACTCATAATAAGTTATTTTATGTGTATTTCTACGTAATTATCCCGCTACAACAATATAAATATTCTATTTTATGTACTTATATTTATAACTTTTATATAAAGTTTCTGACGCATTTACTATTTATTACGCATCTATATCTTATCACACTATCACAACTATATTTAAGATCGCACCTACTTATAAATAAGTAATTGAATATTATAACCATATTTCGCCATTTCGCTTAAGCAAAAACCATTAAAAACCACGTATGCAAGACATCTGTATATAGAACAAAGAATAAGTTATTTTCTTGTTAATCGCACCCGCTATCTATATATTAAATCTTGCGTAGTGGCAATAAGGTATCATTCATTTACAACAAGTGGGTAGGTCGCATAATTTTTCAACGTTCGTAGACCTTTATGCACTCGGCAACTAACCGATTCCGCTTACAATATTGAACCTTACGCAGTGTTAATAAGATCGTTTCATACGCTTTCAACTTGTAGGTAGGCGACAAACGTTTGTTTCGTCAAGTTAAAATTAGAATTTCTTATCTCTTACGATCTATAGTTTGTGCATTTGAAACGCATTGACCTTGCAAGGTTACGCTGCGCTTACGATTCACTTGAAATTATTTTCGCTTAACCTACTTAACGAAATAGGGAGTTCTGTATTATTATATTATAAAAACAGCACGTAATTGTTTAGTGTGATTTAAATATTACGCCGCATTAATTGAATTAATAATAACGCTTTTAAATAGTAACTTTTTTGTAATTAATTATTAATTTTAAAGTTCAAAATGAGTAAAACATAGCCGACTTCTGGGTCAAGTAGTGACCTTGAGTCACGTCTGCTATTATTTGAAACAAAACGAGACGCTATGTTTGCCCGCTTGCAAAAAATTTATGATCTCGCGACGCAAGTCGACTCTGACCGCACAAAACTCGCATCATTATCGGTTCAGGCCTGTAATATCGAAACCTTACGAAAAGAGTTCGAATCGAATCTGGACCGCTATAATATCGAATTAAGGAAACTTAAACCTAAAGCTATCATTAGCTATCAGTCATGGGATTCCTTTGAAGAAATGTACTGTTTCATAAAACAAACATTGGAAATATACTCGGACAGTAAAAATGTTAACTCCGAGAATACCATGGTACATTCTATCTCGAGGTACCCTACGCAAAAATCTCGTCTCCCTCCTATTGAATTAATGGATTTTTCCGGAGACCAGAAACAATGGCCTTTATTTTACCAACAATTTTAAAATTTAATACATGATAATCCTAACCTCTCCGACAATGAGAAGGTATTTTATCTAGTTGGTAAATTAAAAGATAACGCTTCGCTTGTTTGTTCTGGGTTGCCCGCTTCTGCGGAAAACTACCCTATTATTTGGAACGCCTTAATTCAGAAATATGACGATATTCGAAGTCTAGCTAGTACGTACTTCAATCAGTTAATGAATTTTAAATCTTTAAATAATAATACCGCCGCTGGTCTCGAATCGTTTTTAAACAATTTTAACTCCGCTGTAGACGCAATTAAGCAATTAAAATTAAAGGACTTAACTGATTTTATTTTGTTACACCTCGCACTGCAAAAATTAGATGCAGATACAGTAAAACTTTTCGAAATAACTTATCGCAAAGAAAAAATTCCCACTTATGAAAGCTTAATCGAATTTGTTAAAGAACAGACTAAGGTTTTATCAAGGGGGAATAATTATTCTACATCTTCTCATAATTCGTACGCTTCTAATAAAACACACGCTAAGGGCTCTCCTGTTTCTAAATTAACTAAAACTTTCGTTAATACCGAAAATAACGAAAAATCAAATAATAGTAAATGCATATTATGTAATAATGAAAAACATAATCATCTTTATAGATGTCCGCACTTTATGAAACTGTCTCCTAAGGAAAGATTCGAAATAGTAAAAAAGAATTCCTGGTGTACTAATTGCTTGAGCACTCTCCATCGAAATTCCTTATGCCAGTCTTCACGCTCTTGTGTCCATTGTAACCTAAGGCACTCATCTTTATTATGTTTCTCTAACGCTAATAAATCTAATTGTAGTGTTGTGGCCAATAATTCCACAATGCGAAACGCACCGCAACGCAAAACTTTCACGCCGCCCGCTGGTCAGGCAAATACAATTGACGCTCCGCAACGCAAAACTTTCACGCCGGCCGCTGGGCACACAAATAGAATCGTCAATGATTCCTACCCGCACGCTAACTCGCTTATCGACGCATCGATGAATCAAAACGCTAAAAATGAGCTAACTCCTAGCTCGTCCGCTAATGTACACGCTTCTTTATGTTCAGTGTCGCGCGATTGTCGCGGTCACCTCGCAACTACCGCCTTGTTAGGCACCGCAAAAATTAAAATACTAGATAAATACAATCGCTATCATTTCGTGCGCTGTCTAATAGACCCCGGCTCACAAAGTGATTATATCTCTATTGCTTGCTGTAAGAGATTGTCGTTACCTATTCAAACGCAAAATCGTTTCTCTGAAGTTCAGGGGATCGGTGGAACTTCTCAAAAAATAATTGGGATTTCCGACTTTAAATTCAAATCACGCTTTGATGATACTAAAGAATATCATATGCGCCCTCTGGTGGTAGAAAAAATTACTTCTCAGCTACCGAACACGCAAGTCGATGTATCGGCGTTACACAATTTAATTAAAGATATTCCGTTAGCTGATGATAATTTTTCTGAACCTGGAAATATAGATATATTAATTGGAGTAAAACTTTATTGTGATATTTTGCTTTTTAATAAAATCGCAGGTAACGATAACTTACCGTCAGCCATAGAGACCTCTCTTGGGTATATTATTTTAGGTAATGCGCCTATTTTTTCGCAACTTTCGCACACTTCTTCCTTCTGTTCTACAAGTCTCGAACCGCTTTCGCTTGATAATATTTTAGAAAAATTCTGGAAGGTGGAAGAAGTACCGCAACAGAAATTCTTGAGTCCCGAAGAACAGGAATGTGAGAACATTTATGTCAAAACAACTACGCGCAACTGTGATGGCAGTTTTGCTGTAGACCTCCCCTTCAAGGAAAGTCCCGAAAAATTGGGTAATTCTTACATTTCCGCTAAAAGGAGATTTCTCCTACTTGAAAAAAGATTAGAAAAATCTCCTGATTTGAAATTAAAGTATAATGAAATTATTCAAGACTAGCCGACCCTCGCGACTTCGTCCGCCTGGATATAGGTTTTATATAGGATCGGATTGGATCCCATAATCCTTTTTTGAACATAAACTAAATGTAGCCTAAGTTACTCCTTATAACATCACCTATCTGCCATTGAAAGTTCCATCAAAATTGATCCAGCCGTTTCGGTAATTAGCTGGAACAAATAGACAGATCGACAAACATAAATTTAAACGCACACCAGTTTAAATTAAGCCGTACGTTCAAAGATCCGGGTCCCAAGTTATTTGAACCCAATAAATGTCTGTCATTTCTGAACTAATAAAGCTATGACCTTGAAATATTTACGGGACAATACTTAAAGAACTACCTTTCTAACAAAAAAAGAATGAGTTAAATCGAACTACGCGTTAATGAATTACAGCTAAATACATGTTTTAACTTTCTTCCCCTCTCCCTAGGGAACCGTGCTGAATTTCGGGATAAAAAGTATCCTATAACCTACCTCGGAGTATAAACTCAAATCGTACCAAGTTTTATTTGAATCCATTCAGTAGTTTCGGCGTGATGCGCGGCCAAGATACAGACAGACAGACAGACAGACAGACAGACAGACAGACAGACAGACAGACAGACAGACAAAAATGAAACAAATTACAGTTTTGGCTTTAGTATCGATTATAGAATGCCCTCCAAAAGAAATTTTCAAAATATCTTCAATGTACAGAATTGGATCTGTTACAGTTTTATTATATTATAGATAGATTATTTGGATAAAGGAATTATTTCTAGGGTTCCTTTTGAAGAATGCATTTCGCCTGGGTTCTATCTGCCACACAGACCTGTTGTTCGAGATGATAAGAGTACAAAGGTTAGAATTGTTTTAGATGCCTCTATGAAATCTGACTCTGATGTCTCTCTGAATGACATCCTTCATACGGGCTGCAATTTACAAGCCGAAATCTTTAATATTTTAATAAACGTGCGCCTCTATAAAATCGCATTTTTCGCCGATGTTAAACAGATGTATTTGTGTATTGAAGTTCATCCTCCGCATCGTAAATATCAACGCATTTTATATAGATTCTCTATGAATGACCCGCTAGACACTTTTGAATTTAATCGTGTCACCTTTGGATTGCGCTCATCTCCCTTCTTAGCCCTCCGAACTTTACGCGAAGTAGCTAAGCAAGAGAAAGAGAAGTGGCCGGCTGCCGCTGCTATCGTCGAGAGAGACGTGTATATGGACGATCTCGCTTCTTCTACCTCTTCTACGGCGGAGGCAGTAAAGATAGCTGAGCAGCTAATCCAGCTCTTTAAATCTGGAGGATTTGACTTAATTAAATGGACTAGTAATTCTCCTGAATTATTACGTCACATACCTCAAACGCACAGGCAATCCGAAGGCATATCGTTTAATGATGAACACACTTTCAAAATTTTAGGTTTGCATTGGTTTCCCGCTCATGATAATTTAACGTTTTTTGTATCTCCGCCCTCGTCAACTTGGACGAAACGCTCTATTCTTTCCGCTACCGCTCAACTCTACGATGTTTTAGGACTCGTAGGGCCCGTAATTCTGTACGCTAAATTAATCATAAAAGAATTATGGATTTTAAAATTGACATGGGACGAACCTCTCCCCTCGCATATTGTAGAAACTTGGAAAAAATATATTTCTGAGTTACCGCTTTTATCGGACTTGAAGATTCCAAGACACCTCGGCGTAGAGCAAGACTCTAAAGTCTCTTTACTCGCTTTTGCTGATGCCAGTGAAAAGGCGTATGGATGTGTGATTTATACGCATGTGACAAACGGAAAAGAAAAACCCGTTGTCTCCTTGGTTTGTTCAAAGTCTCGAGTATCTTCGCCTTCTAATTTGGTCACGCTGGCTAGATTAGAATTAAACGCACTTGTTTTACTCGCTAAATTGGTTCGTAACGTTTATGATACTTTAATATCACGCCATCCGATTGACAAGATTTTTGTGTTTTCGGACTCTACTGTCGCACTGTGTTGGTTGAAATCGTCGCCACACAGATTCCAAACTTACGTTGCGAATCGTATATCGCAATTTCAAACGCTTTTGTCTCCTGATTGTATTTATCACGTCCCAGGTGTTGAAAATCCTGCGGATTGTATCTCTCGCGGCCTTTTGCCTTCGCAGTTACTAAACCATGATCTCTGGTTTCATGGACCTTCTTGGGTGTCTTTGCCTATCGATCAGTGGCCCATCCAAGAATTCTCACCCGCTACTAGTTCCGCTCTACCAGAGCAGAAAACTGTGACTCTGGTAACTCAAAATGTTGAGGAAAATCCTTTGTTGACTTTGAGCACTAAGTTCTCTTCTTGGACTAAATATCTCAGAGCCGTCGTTTACATTTTGAGATTTATTAAAAAACTACCTAAACGCGATATTATAACCGCTGAAGATTTGAACGTTGCGGAGACAAAAGTCATTGAAGTCGTACAAAAAACAAATTTCGCTGATGATATTGAAAAATTAAAAAAGGGAATTCCTTGTTCTCGCGCTATTCAAAAATTAAATCCGTTTATTCGCGATAATATAATTCACGTCGGTGGTCGCTTAAGTTACTCTTCTTTAGATTACTTTCACAAACATCCTATTTTGATGCCTAAAAAAGGACATATTATCGATTTAATAATTGATTATTACCACCGCGAAAACCTTCACGCAGGACCTCAGCTCTTAATGTCTGTCACTAGACAGAAGTTTTGGATTTTATCCGCCAAACGCTCTATAAAACATCGAATTCATAAATGCATTAAATGCTATAGATTAAATCCGAAACCAGCTAATCCTATTATGGCTGATTTGCCGCCTTGTCGTTTAGAACAAGCTAACGCCTTTACGCATACCGGAGTAGATTACGCCGGACCTCTGTACGTAACCTTTACCAGAGGAAGAGGGATTCGCAAACAAAAGGCATATTTATGTATTTTCATATGCCTAGTAACTAAGGCAGTTCATTTAGAACTTGCACCTGATTTGAGCTCCGCCTCCTTTTTAAATTTATATAAAAGATTTAGATCTAGGGCTGGATCTTCTTGTAAGAACCTTTATAGTGACAACGCTACTAATTTTATCTCTTCTCGAGGTTATTTAAACGACTTAATCACATTTTTACAAAGTGATGAATATTACAAATCTTTTAGTCAAGAACTCGCTAAGCATCGCGTTATTTGGAAAACAAGCCCTCCCACTGGAAGCCACTTTGGTGGAATTTGGGAATCCAATATAAAAAGCGCTAAATCTCTTCTTTTTAGAGTGATAGGGAATCAGATTCTAACGTATGAGGAAATGATCACTGTGATCACGCAAATAGAAGCTATTCTTAATAGCAGACCGCTTTACGCTTTGAGCACGGATCCGTCTGAGCCTTCTGCTCTAACTCCTGCTCATTTTTTAAATAAGGTTCCTTTGGAATTCTTACCAGCTCCTAATCTCAGTGGAGAACGACAGCAATTACTAAGTAGATTCATGTTACTGGACTCATTAGTACAAACCTTTTGGAAACGCTTTAAGATAGAGTATTTACACACGCTGCAAACGCGGGAAAAATGGAATACTACTTCTCCCGCATTAAAAGAAGGAACTATAGTTCTGATAAATGTTGAAAACGCTCCTCCGTTGCAATGGCCGTTAGGGGTCATAACTCGCGTATTTCCTGGTAAGGATGGCACTACCAGAGTTGCTGAAGTGAAGACGAAAAATGGTTTCTTTACTCGACCTGTGGTAAAGCTTTGTCCTTTGCCTATTCAATAGAATTACTTAAATAAAGTTGTTTATCTTTATGTATATTTTTAACGCTCGTAACATATAATTAACCGCTTCTTTTAAATTAATATGTGTATAAGCTATATTTTAAGTATTCTATTTTTTATAAATTATATTTATTTACTCTATCTTCTTTTAAAATTGCGAGATTGATATCTCACGGGCGGGGGGATGGTTAGAATTAAACGCTTAGCTATTCTATTTGAATCTTTCTCCTTCCCTCCTTGCCTTGTATCCATATCTCTATCCCTCTCACTCATTCGCTAAGAACGTTAAAACGGTGTAAATGCACCAATCAAGTGACGCCAAGACTCGAAAATCAATCGTCGTCGCGCGCGCACGTACATAAAATTAATGAACACGTCGCTAAAGGCCGGCCTCGCTAATAATCGCTAATTCGCTAATTTCGCCTAAAACGCTATCAAATTGTGTGTGGAAAACCGTAATCAGCAGTTCAGAAGAATGGACATTTGAAAGTGGAAAAAGGTGCCTACTGGAAGCTGAGTTATTCAACGACCACGTGAGTCCCGAATTCCCTGTTCCCCTTTTGTTCTGCGCCCCGCTCCATACAGTCCACATCGAAATTATATCTTTTAACGCCTATTTTCCACCACACGGCATCGTACCGGAACGCTAAATCGTTTGGCGGCCGGCCGGCACAGCTTTGCCGGTCGGGTGCTAACCAGCCACGGCCCACGGTTAAAGCCTGCCACCAGACAGGACCAAAGACAATTTAGAAATTATAAAATCCCAACTTGCCCCTGCCGGGAATCGAACCCGGGACCTCCCACTTATAAGCGCTTACGAGCACGAAGTAATCAATGTAAAAATATTAATATTATGTATTGTAAATAAAATAAATTAAAAAAATAAATAAAAAAAAGACCAAAACCACTGCGCAAGGGAGGTCAAAATCATCTAGAAAATTATAAGTAGATTCCAAAAATATGTAAATATGTTATTATAATGTTAAATATATTTTTTTCTGAATAACTAGTAGGTATTCTTTTAAAAATATATTTTTTTTTTGTAATAAAAGGGCAGTAGCAACTTAGCATGTTAACTATGACAGATATCGTCAACACACATAGGCTGTTATTGCAATAGAAATAGTACTTCTTACTTTTTTTTTTCAATTAAAGCTCATATAATTAATTGTACCAATAGGATGCGTTTGCCACAAAAAGTCAAGATGACAAAATTGTTAATTTGGCTTTTATACGTAGGAGCCATCGATTTACTTAATAGATAAATAAAATTATGATGATAATGAAAGAGTAACTTTGAACGAAACTTTTGTGAATGAAATTGAATGAATTGAACGTATCACATCACTATAGAAATGGGGTTGGCAACATTATTTTACGAAATGACATTAGGAAACGTCAGATTACTGCAGATAATTAAAAGTTTGACTATAGGTAGACGGTATTCTATTAGTTGGTATCTACTGCAACAACTTATCATTTAGGTCCTAGGTAGACCTTACTTCATTTTTTAAATAATGCCAAAAAACACTCAAGCTAAATTATTCATTTGAGTTATGAGACTTGGTTTGGTGAGACAAGAATTGAATTGGGAGTCTGTTCGCGGCTAGCCGCTAGATTTATAGTTAGGTACCTACTTTAATGCAAAGGTGTTAGTTATTTTTTTTATAGTGTTAGTGCCCGTACTATGTTAAGCGAATGAGGTTGTGGACGCGGTAGGTACTAGAGGTGTAAAAGTAACGAAAAAAAGGGTACCCGTATGTATTCGTTACTATTACAATCAGTACTCGTTACTATCGTATCGTTACGTTACTCGTTATTTCTGATACCCCATCATAACATGATAGGTTACTTTAGAGTAACGAATCGAGTCGTATTGCATACTCGTACATTATGACGTCGCCGCGACGCGCGACGCGACATTCGTATTTTGTAGAAAACACATATTTACGTAGGTACCTAACACATACCAAACTGCGTAAGGTGCATTTTTTCACATTTCCGTATTTTGAACCAGACTTACTTAATTTCAATTCAATTCTTGATTTTATGGCTTGCGTAAATTTAATTTTATTTAATGGGTAAAATGTACTGTTGACAGATACCATACACCATACAGATACTGAATAATGCGAGTAACGATATGCATTCGTGTGTAACGATTCGTTACTCGGTACTAGATGGCGCACCCGTTACTCAGTACCGAATACATACGGTTTGCTACCAGCTCTAGACCTACGACACCACAATGAAAGTGGAAACCTATTAGGGGTATATTATGCGACTGCCATACAATTTTCAGGTCTGTCCATTAACATTTTTATTACGTCATCATCATCATTAATTTACCATCACCTTGAGAAGTTGAGATCGTAGTCAAGTGCCAACTTGTCACCGCTCACGATAACAGTAGGATTCCCTACTGTGCTCCTGGAACCCTTGCTGATTGTTGTTTATAGGCTAACTCAATGGCTATCTAGAAACGGTATAGGTACCTAATTAATTTTGTAAGTACTTTATTACGTACGTAAGTAAGTGGAGAAAGATTTGGGGTGTAAGTGGCCCAAATTCCACTTATGTGGTCAAAGTCAACTTCACCTGCGCGCGGTGCACCCTGCCAATATGCTAACGAGGCCCTGACGCTCTCAGTCCCCTTTATGGGTCGTTGTGCCTGATACCACACAACGTAATCTGGATGGTAGATTACCGCTTTGTGGTAGGATCCTACCCGGAATCCGCCTGGCTAGCGACCACACTTCAGCCGTAATCTGCCGCAAAGCATCCGTGTGTTCCGGCAGCGAGCTGAAGAGCCAGTCCTCTTCCTCAAAAGCCGGCAACGCATTAGTGGTTCCTCAGGTGCTGCCAATGTTCATGAGCGGCGGTAATCACTTAACATCAAGTGACCCGCTTGCTCAGTTGCCCGCTATTCCTATAAAAAAAAATTTTTGGGAACATAAAATGTTAAAATTGATGTCGATATCTTATTTATTAATTTTAAAATAAATTTTTACAGGTGATCCCAATGTTTAGTGCGTTTCTAAAGTTACCCATCTCCACTGTAAATGTTTTTGAACGCGTATTTTATTTGTCAATGTCAAATGTCAATAAAAATGACAGTCGTTGTCGTTGGGTTTGGCAAATTGGTCGTGATTTTGTACGATTTGTTTGTTGATTTGTTCACAAAATTTGAATTATTAGAATTATTCTCATAATAATTTTTAATTATAAGTTAGAACCAATATAATGCACTTACATAATATATCACATATAGGAAAATTTAATTAATACCTACTTCGCTGTCCTGTCCTGCTTTGCTATATTCTCTAAACCGATTATTTATTGCAGAGTTTTTGTTATTTGAAAAATACACGCGAGTTTATAAGGATGAAATTTTTGCTACTATTTTTTGTAATATACAGCACTAGCGCTAAATTGAGTGAGGATTACATTGTAGTAGAACAGAGTAACCAACTGGAAGACGCGGGTAAAACCTACGCTCCGACCTGGAAGGACTTGGATACTCGTCCTCTACCGGAATGGTACGATAAAGCCAAGATTGGCATTTTTATGCATTGGGGAGTGTACTCGGTGCCGAGTTTCGGTTCAGAATGGTTCTGGAGCAACTGGAAATGTGAGTAGAACACGAAGTTTTATTTTAATATGAGTAACCCCGACTTCGCACGGGTAGTTTATTACAATTTACGTAGGGATCTCTTGTTTTTTTGAAAATTAAATAGCCTATGTCACTCAGGAATAATGTAGCTTTCTACTGCTGAAAGAATTTTCAAAATTGGTTCAGTAGATCCAGAGACTACCCCCTACAACCTCACAAACTTCTCTTTATAATATTAGTATAGATAAGTGATAGTACCTAGGTAGTTTAATATTAAAGCTAAGACCAAAACTTAATGTTTACAGTTAGACAGACATATGGTATTTGCAATCATCATCAGTCAGCAGTTGTGGTGCACTAGTGTCAACAGCAATAGAACTGTATCCAAACTGCAATTTTGTAGTCTGCTTGCAGTCAGTCTGTCTAGACACTAAGTTAGTGGGATTTGGGAGCTCACTGCATTGTTATCCAAAGTAAACTATAACCATTATGTGATTAGTGGCAAGTGCTAACAGGTCACGAGCCAATGAGGTAAATGGTGCAGGGAGAATAAAGGAGATAAATGGACAGGTTTTACTAATTTTACCATTTGTTTGTAGTAGCTGGAGACAACAAAACCATTGAATTCATGAACAAGAACTATCCTCCAGGGTTTACGTATCAAGACTTTGCACCGATGTTCACTGCTGAGTTCTTTGACCCTATTGCCTGGGCTTCTTTGTTTTCTAAAGCTGGCGCTAAGTAAGTATAAATATGTTTGAACAGCAAATAATTACTAATTGGTTATTATCACACTAATATTATAATGGTGAAAGTTTGTGTGTGAGTGTGTGTGTGTGTATGTATGTTTGTTACTCTTTAACACTGCAACTACTGAACCGATTTGGCTGTTTAGAATGGAGATAGATTATGCCCTGAATTAACACATAATAACTACTTTTTATCCTGGAAAAATCCACAATTCCCATGGTATTTAGAAAAAACCGAAATTTGCTATAGCAATCTATAGCTACAGCTATAGGTAGATTAGTATAGCAAAATTCCTTAAAAGTAGGTATAAAGGTTGAAAATGGGAGCGCAAATGTGAACCGGAAATCCACGATTCCCTCAGGATATGTGAAAAACCGAAATTCACATGGGCGAAGCAGCGGGCAAAAGCTAGTCAAACATATATTCTTCTGGGTTGCCAATCTAAAAATGGGGAGAAGTAGCTCTAATGAAATACAGAGGACCCTACTGTCTCTTTAATGGACAGACAAAACATACATAGAATATAACATAGACAAGACATAAAATAAACAAATCCATAATTGTAATGAAATATTTTAGGTACGTCATCTTAACAAGCAAACATCATGAAGGATACACATTATTCCCATCAAGACGCTCATTCAGCTGGAACGCAATGGACGTTGGCCCAAAGAGGGACTTAGTGGGAGAAATAGCACAAGCTGTCAGACAGAGGGATCTGAAATTTGGTGTGTACCATTCTTTATATGAATGGTTCAATCCAATATACTTGGAAGACAAGAAGGCTTTGTATCTGACTCAAAATTATCCCATGACAAAACTATGGCCAGACCTAAAACAGATTGTCTATGACTACGAGCCATCCGTGATCTGGTCGGACGGTGATTGGGAAGCATTTGATGCATATTGGAACTCGACAGATTTACTCGCTTGGTTATACAATGAGAGCCCAGTTAAGGATGAAATTGTAGTGAATGACAGGTGGGGTATAGGTATCCCTTGTCATCATGGTGACTTTTATAACTGCGCAGATAGATATAATCCTGGTAAGTATTATTCGATAGTTACTTAAATATTTTGACTGCTGTTGTGGTTTTGTGGCTAGCTTATTCATCTATGGATTATCGCATGGCAATCTTTCCGATATCAAAAGAAAAAAAAAACACAATAACGTAAGGCGCAAAGCCCACAGCCCACTAACTTTGCAGTCACCACTCCCCTCAGTAGGTGGGCCTTCCGCCTAAGGCTACTTATTATTTATAAACAGCAAAAATTTCTCATTAAAAGTATACCATAGCTGTTTTAAAACGTATCTAAGCAAGTTTTTCGTAAATTTTTTCTAGTCTATTCATTCATTTTCATTATCCGTACAATTAGTACCTAAATTTTTCGTAAATTCTTTGATATCAGAAAGATGGCCATGCGACAGATATTTTGCGTGCAAATAGAGAACTTTTTTGACGTGATAACGTCTTTTAAATCGACGAACGCCGGACGCACGCACGAAAAAGCATGACTCATTGTCACGTACTGCGAGGAGAGCGCGGAACAAGCGATAGAGAGGCAATGTTTAAGATTACGTTATCACGTAAAATCATCGTCCGTAAACAGACTTTACAGACAAAAAATGTTTTTATTTAGTTAGATCATGAGATCATTATTTTACTTTTGGTAATATTTTTAGGTAAACTACAGAATCACAAATGGGAGAACGCTTTCACGGTTGACTCTAAATCGTGGGGCTACCGCCGGAACATGGCGCTGCACGAAATACTTACAAACGAGCAGCTGCTCAAAGAAGTGGTGTCCACAGTCAGCTGCGGAGGTGAGTTGAAATATTAAAGCAGACATAAAATTGAAAAAGAAAACACGACATTAAAGTAGACATAAAATTGAAAAAAAAAAACACGACATTAAAGTAGACATAAAATTGAAAAAAACACGACATTAAAGTAGACATAAAATTGAAAAAAAAACATGACATTAAAGTAGACATAAAATTGAAAAAAAAAACACGACATTAAAGTAGACATAAAATTGAAAAAAAAAAAAAAACACGACCAACTGCATCGCCCCCTTGTGGGCGTTCAACAGGCGCAAAACATATCTAGGAATCTGCCCAGAAATGATACGTAGGTCATAAACATCGACACAAACATCGAATGCTGAGGGAAAGTGGAGGGGATAAGCTACGTGCTACGTGTACGACAGTTCCCATACGCAGCTATCCCCTCCACGTTTCGTTCAGTGTTCGATCTACGTGGCCGCGGGTATACCAGCGTATCATCTCTGAGAAGATACTAATTAAAAATGTTTCAGGAAAAATGGTAACAAACACACCTGTAACCTCTAACGTGCATATGAAATCCTTTCTGTCGTGGTAAATACGCGCTGAATTGAGAACATTTTTCTTTGTAAGTCTGTATTTAAAAGTTGTATTGTATTATGGTCCCCGATTTTGGATGAAAATCGTCAAAGTCGAATCGTTTAAGAGACATACATAATTAAAAAAAAAAACTACAGTATACATACGAAATATGAGTTACCGACTTTGTTAAGTAGTCTTCTAATGGAAACATTAAAATTACGACTATAGATAATTATAGTAGGTAATAAACCAATAAATATGAATATTTTTTTTGCAAAATAAATGAATATAAATACCTAAACACGTTCAAACCTAATTAAATTAGTAATGTCCAAAACAATTAGATCGTTGACCACAGTTTTATCACTTAACTGTAACGCATATTTGCCGATACTCAATTTACCAATTCTTTTGTAGTATCTACATCATAATAACCGTCACGATTTCATTTTAATAAAGCTCTAATGTTTTATCTAAGTTCAAGTGTCATTGTAAATTATTATTACTTATTATAGCTGTGATGTATTATATTGGCTGTGATAGCCCAGTGGTTAGGACGACCGACTTCTAATCGGAGGTCGTGGGTTCGATCCCGGGCACGCACCTCTAACTTTTCGGAGTTAAGTGCGTTTTAAGTATTTAAATATCACTTTGCTTTAACGGTGAAGGAAAACATCGTGAGGAAACCTGCATGCCTGAGAGTTCTCCATAACGTTCTCAAAGGTGTGTGAAGTCTGCCAATCCGCTTGGCCAGCGTGGTAGACTATGGCCAAAACCCTTCTGAGAGGAGACCCGTGCTCTGTAGTGAGCCGGTAATGGGTTGATCATGATGATGATGATGATGATGATTACTTATTAGTTAGGCGCACCCTACTGCGTCATAAAGTTTGTCATGATCTGCTTACAATGATAAACCAAGTTCTGAGCCTTTATTGTAACACTAGCGGTCCGCCCCGGCTTCGCCCGTGGTACATAATATATAGCCTATAGCACTCAGGGATCACGTACATATCCAACGGTGAAAGAATTTTTGTAATCGGTCCAGTAGTTCCTGAGATTAGCGCTTCAGCTTCAAACAAACAAACTCTTCCGCTTTATTATATTAGTATAGATTTAAAGTGAATAATATCATTTAGTATGAAGATTCTAAATCATGAAGGTTTTTTAATTCCATTTAATTTAATTTCCATTATTTAATTCCATTACTAAATGACATTTACGCACGGTTTGACGAGTAACACAAGCTAAAATTTAAGAAAAATTAAACCGATTTTAATATACCCGAAATAAAGAATTGGCCATATCTTGAAAACTACTGAACCGATTTTGATAAAACTTCCATTGCTCCCTAAGTTGAAGTAAATGTAAGTTAAGAAATGCGTGGACAAATACCTATACATAAATATTTTGAATATTTATTTGGAATGGAAGCCCTAATAGATTATTCTATACATATATATTTAGCGGTTCCAATATTATTACATACATACAGTGTACACATGTCGAATTTATAACCTCCTTCTTTCAATCCATCTATATACATATAATAAAATCGTAGAATTACCGTATCTGTACATTGAAGATTTTTGCAAAATAATAACTGGGGGATGTTAGGGATAAGTAATAGAACGTAAAAAAGCTATTTTTGAAATTTTTGTCTGTTTATCTGTTTGTCTGTATGTTTGTGCGCGCATCACGTAAAAACTATTGAATGGATTGAAATGAAACTCGGCATGATTTAAGTTAATACTATGGAGTAACATATAGGATACTTTTTATCCCGAAATTCAGCACGGTTCCCTTGGGAGAGGGGATGAAAGGCAAAATGTGTACTTAGCTGTAATTCGTTAACGGGTGGTCCGATTTCATTCATTCTTTTTTGTTAGAAAGTAGATACTTTAAAGACTACTGGCTAATCTCCGAAAGGCTGGACCGATTTTGATGGGACTTTCACTGGCGGATGTTTACATTTTGATGTACCTAAACATCCGCCAGTGAACTTTTAACAGTTTTTAGCAAGGTTTAAGCTCAAAGGAGCATAGGAAAAACAAAATGATTCCCACGGGATTATTAAAATCAATATCCACGTGAACGAAGTCGCGGGTATCCGCTCGTTGACAAATAAACCTCATTTCAGGCAACGCTCTCATCAACATAGGGCCGACCAAAGAGGGCACAATCGCGCCAATATTCCAAGAGAGGCTTCTAACTCTCGGGCATTGGCTGTCGATCAACGGCGAGGGCATATACGCCACCTCGCCGTGGGTGCACCAGAACGACACGTACAACCCCGACGTCTGGTACACGTGCACCAAACAGGAGTACAACGCCGAGCGTCCCACGTCCCGCCCCGCACAGTCCGACGTCATAACGGCCGTGTACGCGATATTCCTTCGCTGGCCGAGGGACAGCCTGCTCAAAGTGCGCGACGTTGCGCCGTACCTGCACACGGGCACCTATAAAGTGCAGTTGCTCGGCAATGAAGGAAACTTGAACGTAAGTCATTAGGCTTATTCAGTCACATAAAGCTGAGCGTCCTACGTCTCGACCGAGCCAGTCTGACGTCATAACGGCCGTGTACGCGATATTCCTGCGCTGGCCGAGGGACAGCCTGCTCAAAGTGCGCGACGTTGCGCCGTACCTGCACACGGGCACCTATAAAGTGCAGTTGCTCGGCAATGAAGGAAACTTGAACGTAAGTCATTAGGCTTATTCAGTCACATAAAGCTGAGCGTCCTACGTCTCGATCGAGCCAGTCTGACGTCATAACGGCCGTGTACGCGATATTCCTGCGCTGGCCGAGGGACAGCCTGCTAAAAGTGCGCGACGTTGCGCCGTACCTGCACACGGGCACCTACAAAGTGCAGTTGCTCGGCAATGAAGGAAACTTGAACGTAAGTCATTAGGCTTATTCAGTCACATAAAGCTGAGCGTCCTACGTCTCGACCGTGCCAGTCCGACGTCATAACGGCCGTGTACGCGATATTCCTGCGCTGGCCGAGGGACAGCCTGCTCAAAGTGCGCGACGTTGCGCCGTACCTGCACACGGGCACCTACAAAGTGCAGTTGCTCGGCAATGAAGGAAACTTGAACGTAAGTCATTAGGCTTATTCAGTCACATAAAGCTGAGCGTCCTACGTCTCGACCGAGCCAGTCCGACGTCATAACGGCCGTGTACGCGATATTCCTGCGCTGGCCGAGGGACAGCCTGCTCAAAGTGCGCGACGTTGCGCCGTACCTGCACACGGGCACCTACAAAGTGCAGTTGCTCGGCAATGAAGGAAACTTGAACGTAAGTCATTAGGCTTATTCAGTCACATAAAGCTGAGCGTCCTACGTCTCGACCGAGCCAGTCCGACGTCATAACGGCCGTGTACGCGATATTCCTGCGCTGGCCGAGGGACAGCCTGCTCAAAGTGCGCGACGTTGCGCCGTACCTGCACACGGGCACCTACAAAGTGCAGTTGCTCGGCAATGAAGGAAACTTGAACGTAAGTCATTAGGCTTATTCAGTCACATAAAGCTGAGCGTCCTACGTCTCGACCGAGCCAGTCCGACGTCATAACGGCCGTGTACGCGATATTCCTGCGCTGGCCGAGGGACAGCCTGCTCAAAGTGCGCGACGTTGCGCCGTACCTGCACACGGGCACTTACAAAGTGCAGTTGCTCGGCAATGAAGGAAACTTGAACGTAAGTCATTGAGGCTAAGTGGCATTTAGACTTGTTTAGTACTTATTCAGTAACATAAAGCTGAGCGTCCGCTTTATTTTAGCAATTCTTCTCTTTTTTTTGATTATGAAGGTTTTTTAATTCCATTTAATTTAATTTCCACTAGATGATGCCCACGGCTTCGCCCGTGTGGATTTAGGTTTTTAAAAATCCCGTGGGAACTTTTGATTTTCCAGAACAAAAAATAGCTTATCTGTAGAAACCCGTCCCCAAAACGGAAAAATCCCGTGGGATCCCCACGATTTCGGAATACAATTCCTTACAGCATCAGGGTTGAGGAGTTGGATATGTACTTACTCGAGTTCATTCAACGTTAAAGTCTTTAATTGGTACCCCCAATATCAATTTAAATAACCGAAAGTTTCTAAAACCCATTAGTTTTTGGGATTAGGTCCCCTGCAGCATCAGGATTGAGGAGTTGGAATCCAAATTTTTTATAGAACAGGGTCGCAATGTTTCTCTATCGATTAAAAAAAAAATTACGCAAATCGGTTCAGAAATCTCGGAGATATCGGTGTACATAGGTAGAAAAACACAACTCCTCCTTTTTTGAAAGTCGGTTAAAAAAGTAGCCTATGTTACTCCCTGGTTAATTCTCTACTTGTATGTGAAGGTCCCGTCAAAATCGGTTCAGCCGTTCCGAAGATTAGCCCGTTCAAACAGACAGACAGACAGACAAAAATTTTAAAAACGTGTGATTTGGTTATGGTAGCGTTCAAATAACCATATGAGCTTAATATGAGGTAGTTATTTCGATATTACAGACAGACACTTCAATTTTATTTATTAGTATATAGATTATTTAATTCCATTACTAAATGACATTTACGCACGGTTTGACGAGTAACACAAGCTAAAATTTAAGAAAAATTAAACCGATTTTAATATACCCGAAATAAAGAATTGGCCATATCTTGAAAACTACTGAACCGATTTTGATAAAACTTCCATTGCTCCCTAAGTTGAAGTAGATGTAAGTTAAGAAATGCGTGGACAAATACCTATACATAAATATTTTGAATATTTATTTGGAATGGAGATTATAGATATTAGATTATTCTATACATATATATATTTAGCGGTTCCAATATTATTACATACATACAGTGTACACATGTCGAATTTATAACCTCCTTCTTTCAATCCATCTATACATATAATAAAATCGTAGAATTGCCGTATCTGTACATTGAAGATTTTTGCAAAATAATAACTGGGGGATGTTAGGGATAAGTAATAGAACGTAAAAAAGCTATTTTTGAAATTTTTGTCTGTTTATCTGTTTGTCTGTATGTTTGTGCGCGCATCACGTAAAAACTATTGAATGGATTGAAATGAAACTCGGCATGATTTAAGTTAATACTATGGAGTAACATATAGGATACTTTTTATCCCGAAATTCAGCACGGTTCCCTTGGGAGAGGGGATGAAAGGCAAAATGTGTACTTAGCTGTAATTCGTTAACGGGTGGTCCGATTTCATTCATTCTTTTTTGTTAGAAAGTAGATACTTTAAAGACTACTGGCTAATCTCCGAAAGGCTGGACCGATTTTGATGGGACTTTCACTGGCGGATGTTTACATTTTGATGTACCTAAACATCCGCCAGTGAACTTTTAACAGTTTTTAGCAAGGTTTAAGCTCAAAGGAGCATAGGAAAAACAAAATGATTCCCACGGGATTATTAAAATCAATATCCACGCGAATGAAGTCCCGGGTATCCGCTCGTTGACAAATAAACCTCATTTCAGGCAACGCTCTCATCAACATAGGGCCGACCAAAGAGGGCACAATCGCGCCAATATTCCAAGAGAGGCTTCTAACTCTCGGGCATTGGCTGTCGATCAACGGCGAGGGCATATACGCCACCTCGCCGTGGGTGCACCAGAACGACACGTACAACCCCGACGTCTGGTACACGTGCACCAAACAGGAGTACAACGCCAAGCGTCCCACGTCCCGCCCCGCACAGTCCGACGTCATAACGGCCGTGTACGCGATATTCCTTCGCTGGCCGAGGGACAGCCTGCTCAAAGTGCGCGACGTTGCGCCGTACCTGCACACGGGCACCTATAAAGTGCAGTTGCTCGGCAATGAAGGAAACTTGAACGTAAGTCATTAGGCTTATTCAGTCACATAAAGCTGAGCGTCCTACGTCTCGATCGAGCCAGTCTGACGTCATAACGGCCGTGTACGCGATATTCCTGCGCTGGCCGAGGGACAGCCTGCTCAAAGTGCGCGACGTTGCGCCGTACCTGCACACGGGCACCTATAAAGTGCAGTTGCTCGGCAATGAAGGAAACTTGAACGTAAGTCATTAGGCTTATTCAGTCACATAAAGCTGAGCGTCCTACGTCTCGATCGAGCCAGTCTGACGTCATAACGGCCGTGTACGCGATATTCCTGCGCTGGCCGAGGGACAGCCTGCTAAAAGTGCGCGACGTTGCGCCGTACCTGCACACGGGCACCTACAAAGTGCAGTTGCTCGGCAATGAAGGAAACTTGAACGTAAGTCATTAGGCTTATTCAGTCACATAAAGCTGAGCGTCCTACGTCTCGACCGAGCCAGTCCGACGTCATAACGGCCGTGTACGCGATATTCCTGCGCTGGCCGAGGGACAGCCTGCTCAAAGTGCGCGACGTTGCGCCGTACCTGCACACGGGCACCTACAAAGTGCAGTTGCTCGGCAATGAAGGAAACTTGAACGTAAGTCATTAGGCTTATTCAGTCACATAAAGCTGAGCGTCCTACGTCTCGACCGAGCCAGTCCGACGTCATAACGGCCGTGTACGCGATATTCCTGCGCTGGCCGAGGGACAGCCTGCTCAAAGTGCGCGACGTTGCGCCGTACCTGCACACGGGCACCTACAAAGTGCAGTTGCTCGGCAATGAAGGAAACTTGAACGTAAGTCATTAGGCTTATTCAGTCACATAAAGCTGAGCGTCCTACGTCTCGACCGAGCCAGTCCGACGTCATAACGGCCGTGTACGCGATATTCCTGCGCTGGCCGAGGGACAGCCTGCTCAAAGTGCGCGACGTTGCGCCGTACCTGCACACGGGCACCTACAAAGTGCAGTTGCTCGGCAATGAAGGAAACTTGAACGTAAGTCATTAGGCTTATTCAGTCACATAAAGCTGAGCGTCCTACGTCTCGACCGAGCCAGTCCGACGTCATAACGGCCGTGTACGCGATATTCCTGCGCTGGCCGAGGGACAGCCTGCTCAAAGTGCGCGACGTTGCGCCGTACCTGCACACGGGCACCTACAAAGTGCAGTTGCTCGGCAATGAAGGAAACTTGAACGTAAGTCATTAGGCTTATTCAGTCACATAAAGCTGAGCGTCCTACGTCTCGACCGAGCCAGTCCGACGTCATAACGGCCGTGTACGCGATATTCCTGCGCTGGCCGAGGGACAGCCTGCTCAAAGTGCGCGACGTTGCGCCGTACCTGCACACGGGCACTTACAAAGTGCAGTTGCTCGGCAATGAAGGAAACTTGAACGTAAGTCATTGAGGCTAAGTGGCATTTAGACTTGTTTAGTACTTATTCAGTAACATAAAGCTGAGCGTCCGCTTTATTTTAGCAATTCTTCTCTTTTTAACGACAAAAACAACGGGGTGTTATAAGTTTGACGTGTCTGTGTGTATGTGTGTCTGTCTGTTCCCTTGTAGCGCTCAAACGGGTGAACCGATTTGAATGCGGTTTTTTTGTTTGAAAGATGAATTAGTCGAGAGTGTTGTTAGCTATGTTTGATTAAAATCGGTCCAAGATGGCCGCCACTACAAAATGGCGGATTACATATTTTTTCGCAACTCCCATATGGGTATCAAATGAAAGGGCTTGACTAGTAGAATAGCACTATGCAAATCCAAGATGGCCGCCGCTACAAAATGGCGAATGCCGGGGGTTTTTTAAAATTTTAATTTATACTTGTTTCGATTGTAACTAAGCAGTGTGTTTCTCAAGGTAAGCAGTGCTTTATGAAGTGCACGCCACTTATTTAGAGCATGTTATTTAGTATTCACATAAAGATAACTCTTGCGATGATTTGAAGTGTCACTTAACCTACTTGTTTAATAGCGCATTGTTCTGTGGATATCTGAGATATTGTGACAAAAATTATCGCATTTGTAATCGAAAAACTAACGTATTTGCAATCGCTTGTTCAATTGTTAAGTACTTAGCGTGCGGCTCTGGGACGAATGAATTCGCAAAAAATAGCGCAATTGATTTAGATTTTCGATTGATTCGTTCCAGATCCTTGCGCTAATTTTCGATTAGATATTTTTCGTGTTTCGATTTTTATTAGATTGTTTTTGTGAAGACGTATGAATTGGAAAATTTCAATTAAAAAAAAGAAGTTCAATTCAGTTAATTTTTTTTCTGCCACAATTGCACATCGCTAGTTCAGTTATTTACCAAATCTCTATTATATACCTACCGATTTAGTAACCCGGCATGTCTAAAATTAGTATCGTTTTCTTAGTGTTCCCTATGAAAAAGGAGGAAACTACATTTATAGATCTGTCAAATTGCCAATTTAGTCTATAATAATATAATTAGCAGTCTGAAAAATAGTTAGGTACACTAATATTTTTTACTTTATTTTCAGTGGAAAATCTACTCTGGACTGGCCATCATCTCCTTACCTGATAAAGTTAATGTCGTATCGAAACACGCGTGGACACTGAAACTGACACAAAAATAAGTACTATAATATACCTACAGGTCGACCACTTTTATAAGTTACAATAATGTACCAGATGTAATGTTTTGGTAGGCACAAAAATATATATCGACCAGAATCTCATGAAAAATAGGGAAATGAAATTCCAAGGTTAGCAACACTACGGCTGCCCTAGCGATAAACAAAGTACCTATACCCGTATTACTAATTCCCTGGAATTCTGACGTTTCGTAATGTTACCCGAGATAAAACAATTCCCACAAAAAAGATAAAAAATTCAAAACGTATGCACATACGTTAAACGTATGCACATTTGTTTATATATACGTAACGTATATATAAACAAATCAACTGCCGCATGTAGATATGACAAAGGCCTGACAGACACTTCATGGTGATAATGTCATTCGACATCCATTTTTGAATAAATTTTTTCAATTTTTTCTTTGGTTTTCTGTTGCTGTCAGTGTGCACTTTCTAGTTTCCACTCTTGGTGTTTTCTATTTTAAGGCGAAACGAGTAATATTATTACGCGGCATATGGCTTTTTATGATGACAGGGAATTAAAGTAGTTTGGGGTAAAATCGTACTTCGTAGATGTTAACCCTGTTCTCCATACAAATAACTCATCTGTAAATGACAATGACAGCTGTCAGAATTCCGGGGAATTAGTAATACGAGTATAACTGTCATTTTTTGTGAAATTGACATTTTGCATTAACAAAAGTTTTATGTCGAGTAGTTTTTTACCACAGTTTAATATTTCAAATAACTTGAACCGTTTACTGAAATTTAAATTGCCCAAATAAAGTAACTGCACTCACTAACCCGGAATATAAATGCAAAAACCAAGTAAACAACAAGCACAACACAAAAACAAAGTAATTGGATGTTGATTACTTTGTTTTTGTATTTAAAATGCAGTTGCTTGATTTTTCGTTTCGTGAAACGATCCCAGGTAAGGTGTTCTGAATGTAATTACTTTGTTTATCACTAGGGCAGCCGAGTTAACCTAGTGTTGCTTACTACAAAATTTAATTTCCCTATTTTTCATGAGATTCTGGTCGATCTATACCTTCATCCACTATTGGTTGTTGCTTATGCGTCATTGTAGCGTCCGCTACTATGAGCGAGATAGCTCGAGTTTCCATTTGTTGTAGTTAGAATTTAAAAGTAAATAAGGCTTATTGATATTGTATTTCATTGATGTTTATAATCGTTTTAAGCCGACGATCCTTTCTGCGCCAACGGATAATATTCTCGATGTATACTTGTGTACTGTGTATACAAATACATATAGGTATTTTGAACACAAAACAAAAAGTTAGAAAAGCATTATTTTTTATAATGGAGTAGGATAAAGTAAGACTGTTAAATATACTCGTACCTACTTACGTAAATTTTTATACTGCTAACTCCGGAGTGGATTTGAATTTGTAGCCAAATCTACTAAGGCTAAAATGTGCAACCTTCCAGGGTTCCTGTTTGGTTATACATAGTAGATTTGTATGAAGTATTCAATTACCAAAGAAAATAAAAGATATTTAACATTGAACAAAATGTGTTTTATTAAAGTACATAATATACAGGTTTACACACTCAAGCGGTATCGGACTGACTGGCTATAACTGTCTTGGAATGTTTTCTTAAGCCTGATTTACACGTATTAAGTTGTCAAGTAGTTAACTAAATTTTAACTTAATTTTAAGTAAGCGTTTTCACGAAACCAGACAAGTAATTTAGTAAAAGCTCTCAAGTTCATATCGAGATGAACAGCGAATTGCGTGAAATAATAAACTTTGTAATTTTATAAGTGCTCAGTGAAGTCACAGAAGAAATTAACAATGAAAAAAAAAACTTTCCCGCGCGAAATAGCAGCTCTAGTCACCGGCGGGGGTTGCGCGGGGTGCGGAGGGCGCGGCTACTTAACCGAAAAATAGACAAAATTCTATTCTACTCGTTCACTTGCACACTAAATTTTAACTTGCAACTTATTACTAAATTCAATGTTTACACGCAATATATCACTTAAAATTACGTTAAAATTTAGTTAACTACATACTTGACAACTTAATGCGTTTAAATCAAGCTTTAGCGCTACACAGTTTTCCTTTTTAACCCCCGACGCATAAACGACGGGGTGTTTTATGTTTGACGTGTCTGTGTGTCTGTCTGTTCCACCGTAGCGCTAAAACGGGTGAACCGATTTGAATGCAGCTTTTTGTTTGAAAGGTGAATTAGTCGGGAGTGTTAGCTATGTTTGATGAAAATCGGTCCAAGATGGCCGCGGCCACAAAATGGCGGATTACATATTCTTTCACAACTTCAATATGGGTATCAAATGAAAGGGCTTTACTAGTAGAATAGCACTATGAAAATCCAAAATGGCCGCCACCACAAAATGGCGAATGTCGGGGTATTTTAAATATTTAACTTATATTTGTACACGGTGAAGGACCCGTGGTCCCACCAGGCTAGTCGCGAATGATAGTATCGATATAATAGTGTTATCGATGTAGCTATTTTTATTAATTAAATATTTAAAATTACAATATTTTTAACAGACTTAAAAAAGGAGGTTCTGTATTCGACCCGTATGTATGTGTTAGTAGTATGTATGTATTTTCGCGATTGTTTCAAAAACCAATGAACCGATTTTGATGATTTTGTTCACTATCGTAATCTACATACTTTCGGCAAGGTTTATATGACATACCTACCTAGTGATCATAGAAGTCTAGAGCATGATATTTAAGTTTGTACTTTGTAAGGTAGTAGTAGACTTATTCAATACACACACACACACACACACACACACACACACATTGATAAAGATGCAGATACATTATCATTATGCATTAGAATCGATGGCGAATATCTAACATAGAATGCCCTAAGATTATTAAGATGAAGAATTCCTTGTTAGCATGAGGTACGTGAATACTGGAATAGTACCTAAAGCCCGTCAGTCCGTATACGCCAAAATGATTTATTATATTGAGAAGGAAAGGAAATAAAATTTGAATGTAGATACAAATTGTGCGACAGTCATAGTAGGATTAATATGCCAAAATATTTTTTATGGCTAAATTTCATTTTGATTTCAAAAAATTTAAATTGTAAACAAAAAACCACGATGAATGTACGAACATTTTTTCCCTTATATTGTTTCCATTATGTTTAGAGACATGAAATCTAATCTATAACAATTCCAACTTTATTTCAACATAATACGAAGCATATGAAAATATAATTCTATAGCTAGGTTTATTTATAGATGTTATAATTTTACTTTGGTAGGTACATTTATAATTATTTTGAATTTTAACTGCTAAGCACTGTTTATTACGTAGATACAATGCTTAGGGCCTGTTTCACCACCTGATAAGTGTCGGATAGCCTAAACGTAAGTTTTATCACTTTCTTACTTTATGTCAAACTAGCTGACCCCCGCGACTTCGTTCGCGTGTTTTTCTTTGCTATAAACCTCACGGAGCCCGAGACCTTTCCAACGAATGCAAAACCGTGGAAATCGGTTCGTGCGTTCTGGAGTTATAGCGTCAGGAAGGAAAACCCGACTTATTTTTATACAACGTGTTAGGTAAGTGGTATAACATGCCCGCGGCTACCCATGTAATTTTGACCTTGTAAACATATTGGTGGTATTAAAAAGTCAAAATTAATTATTAAAAATTTCCATACAAAATTAATTACTTAATTAAGGAAAATTAATTTTGGCAACCCTTACAACCCGCGCAACATCAATTCCATTTAAATTCCTGATATCCTAGTACAAACTACAAGACGTGAAAACGAATAGGTACTATGCCGCGGCTGGCGCACAGAGTACCTAACTACTCGTGTGGTGTCGTGTGGCTGGCGCGCCGTCTTTCCTTAATAAGTAGGTACGTAAGTGACGACACTGACGAACACGTCAAGTAGTGCAACTTGTCATGGATGATAACGAGGTTGTGGGTTCGATTCCTGGTTCGGTTCAAAACTTAGAAAATGCGGGTTGCGGTGGTTATTTCGATTATTATCATTTCATGCTATTGGTAATAAGTAATAACCAGGACCGACGGCTTAACGTCAACTACTTAGGTACCTACTTGCCGAAACACCAGGGTGAAACGAGATCGATCTCTTGGCTGGTAGGTACACCTACGTAGGTACTTACTGAGAGTTTCTTTACCTACATAAAACTCAAACCTGAAAATCTTACGATATGAATGACCGACGCAGAACTCAAACCGAGAACCCGAGATTCGCAACCGAAAATCACTAGAAAACTTACGTAGGTACCAATTTTTATGTTAGCCTAGTACCGACTACCTACCCATAAAAAGACTCTTTACAAACGTTGTAAGGCGGCGCGCCGCCTTTGACAAATGCCGCCAAGATGCCAATACTCAATTTGATTATTTTCGGAAAGTTGTAATAATTATTGTATTTTACGAAGTAGGTTCAAGGTTTACTGGCCTGTGTACGAGTATTCCCTACCTAGGTACCTAGGTAGGTACTCATAAATAAACTAACTAACTGGCGAAAAAAACTCGGGCTAGGTAGGTACCTACCTAGGTAGGCCGAATCACTGGTTAAGGTAGTCCCTGCACGGCCGCGAAAAGTGTGCTGGAATACGAGCGATGCGTACAGTGCCAACAAACAAAGCCAGCTCGCTCGCAAAACCATCGTGCAAACTCCATCTCTGTTCAACGTTCGCCACACCGTCCAATGACTGACATCAAGAACTGCTCCAGCACGGCGAGTACCTACTAGTGGTTGGGTTTTCCTCGAAATGCTGCAGAATTTCTTCTTCCAAACGAGTAGTCGATGTTGAAGGCCGTCCTTCACCATCGCGCCGGTAAAGGAACCGGTGGTGTGAAGTCTATGGACTAAATTCCGGAAACACGTATGCGACGAAACTCGAACTCTTGGGTTATTTGGTCTACCGGAAACATACTGTTCATCGTACAACCTTCGGGCGTCCATCAATACACCATTACAAGCACCCACACACATAATCATGTCATAATATTGCGCGTTAGTGTAACTCATTATTTCACCCTTGTATGACGACTTCACAGTTCAAACTTCAATGAGAAACTAAAAAATAACAATTAAAATAGCTAATATGAACTTCGGATTTCGGAAGTCTTCAAAGAACAAAACGAAGTTAAGACCCGTTTACACTTTGACTAGTGCTTATTCAGTGATTTAGTGCGCTCGGTCTGACTCGACTGATGATTTACTAACGTATGTAACTCAGTTTATAAGGACTAAGGAATGGCGATTCTTTCCAAAAAAGATCGATTTTTAACTTGATTTGAATCGAAGTCTGATGAAACGATTCATAAAAGAAGATCGATTTTTGAAAAAAAATTTTTGATCGATTTCTCAAAGACCTCTATTCGCGATCGCGATTTATTGAAAAAAAAATCGATTTTTTAAATCGAAATGTAGTACTGAATTGATTTTCTAGGCTGAAATCCACTAGATCGATTCTCGATTATCGATTAAAATTGGCTAAAACGGGTTACTACCCGAAAATGTTGTACCGGAAATGTTGTAGTTTTATACGAATTCTTATAAGTAGCAGCTAAGTCTGGGTTAAAAGGATAACCTGGTGTTTCTGCAAACGGGTCTAATCGCATTTGGATCTGCAGAAAGTAATGAAAGAAATATCAAATGTGGCGCTGTTGGAAATCGAAGAATACGTGGAATAAGAATACGCTCTTTTTTATTCTACTTCGCTAATCAGTAATCACTGATCACTAGCAATAATCACTAAACAAAGAGTAAAACGACCTTAAGTCATACGAAGCTTCGTCAATGTTCGTAACTAAAACGCTGTGTTTAGGTATACCAGTTTATGCTGACCCTGGTATTTAGGCTACGACTCAAATAATAGCTATGCGACAGCGATGCTATAAAATATTCTAGTAACGACAAAACAGCGCATAACATAGACCAATGCATTTGAAATGTATTAAGTATTTAATAATTTTAATAAGTCTGCTATCGACTTTTTATCTCTCGGTAGTAAGACGGGCGGCATCAGCGGTAATAATGCAATTAAAGATGGAACGCGCTGAGCTGATCTTTTTGGATATTGTGTACCATGATCATATTCCATTACAGTCCAGAATGTTAAATCTTTTAGCGTTAGGCTCGACTTTGACGATAAACGGCTCGAATTTGACTCTTGTAAAAAGCGGCTCACAATTCATTTCTACAGCAGACCACATCTCATAAAAGAAAAGAGTCATTCGCAGAAACAAAATCAAGATTTAAGAAGAATTTCACATAAATTTCGATTTATCTCTCCATTCTTATCAATTTCAATGCAATAATTGAATAGCTATTTAAAAATTACATCGACTCGATATTTTCGCTTCTGTACTGTAGTCATATCTTTATCTTTAGCTTGAAGTAGGTAGGAATAGAATGAATAGAAAATAATATCGTTTCGGAATTATTACGTACCTATCCTAAAGCTAAGCTGTGTCTACACTGATCAAAATTCGATAAACGTTCAACACTGCTGCTGCCTTGGTGGTTTTTTTTTCTCAAGTCCTTTTTATTCCCATGTACCATTGCCCCATCGCATGCAATCTATCATGCACGACAATTTCTTAATGTCATACTCATTGCTGAGGGTCGTGATCCATGGTAGGGGTTTTTTTGAGATTATTATGCGGTGGGCTTTCAGGGCTTACACTAGAAAATGTGAAGAATGTCGAAGCATAATGAGGCACAAAAATCTTACAATTTATCCGACATACAGTAACAAATTCGGGTGCAATAAAAGG
The DNA here is from genome assembly GCA_920104075.1 of Melanargia galathea. Classification (NCBI taxonomy): domain Eukaryota; kingdom Metazoa; phylum Arthropoda; class Insecta; order Lepidoptera; family Nymphalidae; genus Melanargia; species Melanargia galathea. Next base: position 8,220,012 of record OV049864.1, read on the forward strand.
AGTAAACATAATTTACGTGCAAGTACGGCCTCGTTGATCTAGCGGTTAGCATGGTTAGCACGTTAAGCCTGTGCCCAGCTGTGGGACGTTAATGGGCTGTAGTGGGGTGGTAGATAGCATGCACGTATTTGAAACTAGGTAATGTACAAGAAAAAAAATTGAATGTGTACGCAGCTTTACACAGTTACAGCGACACCCATTTTGTAGGCATTATTATTATTTCATAGGTAAAGATTTTTCATTGGTCGATAATTTTTTGGCGGGAAAACGGTTCACCAATCACGTAAAATTAAAGGTGGTCTTTGACCTTACAGTCAAAGTAGGTCAGGTTTTACTCAAATTAGGTCAGGTTCAATGTCATCAATGACTCTAGCAGCTGTTTAAGGGTTGTCACCGAGGAGTTTTAAGAAATTTCTGAATGTCCTCATAACTTCCACTGGTATCACGCTACGAGGGTCGTTATATTTTTTCGGGCATACACACATCAGTCCTAACCTCAGCCTGCCGGGATGTTATGGGACTTACCCAACACGTTGTATAGTAGATGATAAAGACAAAAGTTGTGAATAAACTATCCGCAACTTATCAGAAGGTGGTGAAACAGGCTCTAAATTATTTAATTGCGTTGTAATCTATTCTGTCTAGAAATATATGCTCGGATGTTGTTTGGGAAATTTTAAAATATAATTTTATTATTGTTTTATAGAATAGCAATTGAATAAAAATTTGTTAATTTTGGAGAAATATTTAAGAAAGGTGACTACAGAATCGAATATAATATTGTATTTCTTACGTTAAGTTATTAAAATTGTCAAAACTTTTTTTGTACTCTTTTATTTTTTTTATCTTTAACATTTTTAGATGTATGTACATATCTCTCTAACGGTCGAATAATGAGATATATCCTTAACCTTAGGTCTTAACATTTAAGAGTGTTTCAAACGCTGTGACTATTTTCTGGCATTTATTGTATGTATGTATTAGTGATGTTCGTAAGCATTTAAAATACGTTTCAGTATTCGGCCGTAAGTCGCTTCATATAATATTATTATTTATAATATAAAGTGCAAAGTAAATTTAAGAAATATTTATTTGGTTAGTTGTAGTAACATTAAAATTATACCTAATTTTGACTTACACTAATATGGCTATGATTTACATATTACATAGAAACACAAAAAAAAAAAAATTGTGGTACAAACTACAAAGTCACTTTAACGTCCCACAGCGGAACACGGGTCTCATAGGAGTGAGGTATTTAGAGCTTAGACCCGTCACGCTGCTATATTGCGGGTAGGCGGTCTAACGTTCATTTCCTAGCGTTTACTTATTCGCAGTCGTATCTCGCCGTTAATGTCCACCATTATTCCTAATTAATTATACAGTTTGTCTGGGAACGAACTAACGGTATTTTAGGGTGTGCGTATGTCCACAAAAACGCACACCAAATTGAAATGGCTGTCCCTGGGAGGGGGAGGGGGGTACGCCTTATTAAGCAGTAGAGTGGTAATGAGTTATAGAATATCGCTAGTTCGATCCCGGACAAACTGTATTTAAAAAAAGCAGCTCTGGACGACTATATATAATATAGAGCTGACTGTTTTTACAGCGCGCTAAGCTTGACTAACAAACCAATGCGTAGCGGAACAGACCACCAAGAACGAAGACTCTTTTTATTTGAAGGCATGTTTTCACTTCTACTTTTTTAACTTATCCAAACTTATTTTTTATTATTTAGGCAAAAACGAGGTGAAAACATCATATTTGGAATGTTTAAATTTGCAAATTTCTAATTTTGGATATTATGATGAAAGTTTTCTACCAACGCTTTTCCAATACATATTATAAATTATTCAATTCATATACAAATACAAAATGAAGTTAAATATTAAACATGCAAATTTTTTTCATAAAATGTATATCGTTATATTATAATAATATGAATTACCAATCCATGAAAGTTCTAAATATTATGTTATAATACATTCGTTTTAGTTAACTTATTGTTACCTAAAGAAATATTTCACATCATTTGCTAGCTCAATTAATTCAAAATACTTACTATGCTATCTATAATAATAATTTTTATACTAGTTATTATTAGGTATATATTATGACATAGCTATCGGCTTCTCTACAAAAATATACATATAAAGCTTGTATAAAAATAAATGGTGCCGTTACACATACATTTATAGTAAAACAATTAATATTATGTAATGTAAATGCGAAGGCTAGGACAATAATTATTATTGCAAAGGCTTTTCGTAAAGGCAGGTTTGTATTCATCCAGTGACTGGTGATAGCGTCGCTATGTGAAAATCTATCTTTAAAACTCTTGCTCTTATACAGACTTGTCTAACCACTAAGTCTTGTCCAAACACTGTAGTTAGTCTTGTCCGAACATTGTAGTTTGTGTTGGCCAAACAATGTAATTAATCTTGTCTGAACACTATAGTTAGTGTTGTCCGAACACTGTAGTTAGTCTTGTCCGAACACTATAGTTAGTGTTGTCCAAACACTGTAGTTAGTGTTGTCCAAACACTATAGTAAGTCTTGTCCGAACACTATAGTTAGTGTTGTCCAAATACTGTAGTTAGTCTTGTCCAAACACTAATAGTTAGTCTTGTTCAAACACTGTGTGTCTTAAAAGTCTTGTTTAAACACTGTATTTAGTATTGTACAAACGCTGTAGTTAGTCTTGTCCAATCATTGTAGTTAGTGTTGTCCAAACACTGTTGTTAGTCAAGTTGATATGATTTGAAGTTCATTCCAACTAATGAAACACAGCTACTTGGTCCAGTAACTCGCTCGGTACTTAACTTACTATGAACTAAGCTTAATACGCATTGATCGCTTAAAATATCTACAGAACATTAAATTGAAACTTTTATGGCCTATTTCACCATCTGATAAGTGTCGGATAGCCTAAACCTAAGTTTTGTCACTTTCTTACTTTATGTGAAGTGACAAAGACTAAAATTGTAGATAGCTATCGGATACTTATTAGAAGGTGGTGAATCGGACCCTTATTCATATAATACATATAACGAATACGTACATATATCGAATTTCCCCTACGTATAAAAAACAAAGCATACCGTGAACTAGGAAACTGACTGGAGTCGATCCCTTTGCCGGAGGGCTTCCAGGGAGGGCATTATCGGAACTTGCTTGTTGAAGTAATCTTCTAGGGAGGACTCAGTGAGCATAGTCGCTAGGAATTGTTCTAGGGTTATCGACCACACGCCTTCGTCTGATTGGTCCGTTTCTTTAGAAGGTGAGGATTGGGGCCTTTTATCTTGGTCGGTTTCTGTTGTGTTACCGTTGGGATCGACCTGTAATTTAAACATCTTACAAGTAGCTGCTTAATATAGTTACAACCAGGGTTCCAAAATATCCGATATTTATTATAAATATCAAAATATCGGATATTTATGATATAATATCGGATTTATATCAGATATAAAGGGTGTAATCAGACATGTTGTTCAAAACGCGTCCCACGGATTCAGTACATCATTCTAGGTTTCCCAATGGTGAAATTTTTCGTCGAATTTTCCATGAAATTTCCGATATTTTTTACCTCTTTTTTAACTGAATACTGTATAAAATCATTATTACTATCTGTCTCAACGCAATTATAAATGAAAAAGTAATTATTTCATTATTTTCACCTAAAACAGAAATGTAATCAAAGGAGAATGGTCATCTGTGACCCAGACCCGACAGAAACGGGACATATCTCATTTTTTTTGATATTTTTTATAGAGTTAAATTATATATTTTTTATATTCGAAATCAATGGCTAACACCAAAATATTGCCTTATGTTTTTGTTCAGGCGTTACACAAAAAAAAATACAAAATGCCTATTTATCTACAAAATTCGTAAATATATGTAACTAAATGACGAAACAATAGCTATGGAATGTATTTAAGTGAACTGGAGATGCAGCTGGATTATATAATTTTTGAACTCCTAATACAACAATCAACTTTGAATTCATTAAAATCATCGTATTCGATGATTTCTTGCATAGTAGGAAGTTATATCTATAAAAACGGTCACGTACTGCCTGCATGCTATGGCTCAGGTAGCTTGGTGGTGACAGACACCAACATGCTATCTCACTCTTTCATTAAAACAACAATGGCGCAGAGCGGGGAGTTACTAGGAGTTTAAAAATTACATAATCCATCTGCATATCCAGGTCACCTAGCTATTGTTACATTCCATAGCTATTGTTTCGTCATTTAGTTACATATATTTACGAATTTTGTAGATAAATAGGCATTTTGTATTTTTTTTTGTGTAACGCCTGAACAAAAACATAAGGCAATATTTTGGTGTTAGCCATTGATTTCGAATATAAAAAATATATAATTTAACTCTATAAAAAATAACAAAAAAATGAGATATGTCCCGTTTCTGTCGGGTCTGGGTTTTTTTTCTATGGGGTGTGACCGTTCTCCTTTGAGATTTCTGTAGATCAGCTGACTGCTAACCTAGTGAGTAGGTATAGGTCGCTAACCTACATAGTAGGTACATTCGGCAGTCGGCACGCGCAATGAGGTTCGCGGCCGCGGCATTGTCAAAGGAAATGCCGCGCTGACTCCGTAATAATAATGAATAAGTAAGTACCTACGTAGGTACTTACGTCGGTACCTACTAGACGGCGCGGCGTGTAGCGTGGGCCGCACCGCCTACTAATGAAAGTCTAGTGTAAATTTTGTTGCGTTGTGATCGCGTTGTATACAATACATTGCGCGCTCAAAAATGGCAATATTTGAAACCAATCATTTCCGACATAAATGATTTCAGTATTTTCACATAACACATTAAATGCAACCTTACCTCAAAGTTTTCATTAAGATGTCATTTACACCCTGTATATTTTGATATAATTTATATATATCCTTGAATTCTGGTTACAACAGCATATTCTTTGTTAGACAAAATATTTTTAGTCATAAAAAAGTGACAGGCAAATAAGAAATCGAAATATGAGTAGGTTCGTGATTCCTCAACTACGCCTCACGAAAGAAAGCACGAAAGTAGTTTGTGGCTCGTGGGAATGACGTGACGTGACGTTTTATAATAAAGTTTCATAGTCAATTTTATTTTAGACTAAAGAGATATATTAATAATTCTACGTTATGTATAACATAGATTGCTGGTAGGTGGCTCTAGATTTGATACCAACATTAGAACCGCAATTTGTATTAAAATTTTTTTAAAAATGTTTCAGGTTTTTTCGAATAATATATCCCCGCCATCTTGAATTTGATAATGAATATCACTTTCGTAATCATTAAACACCTCGAAACGTGGAAATATCACCCATACACCATTCACTACACGATTTCTTCAATTGATTTGAAAGCTAGCGACTATTTTGCAAAGTATGAAAAGTCTGATAGGAAGTTATTTCAAACATTTCCTTTGCGAGGAGGAAAAGTATATATAAAGTTTAATTTCAGACGCATTTCATCTAGTAACCATTTTTAATTTTTTACCCCATGCTGTTTTCTACATTTTTCTGTCTTCTAAATCCGGTAAAGCATTTTCATTTCTCAATTACAAGGCACAACAATATACATATTTTCGTTAAATCAGGCAGGAGCAAATCAATCACCTATTTAATTAGTGTTACTGGATATTTATCCGTTCTAAATAAATTAAAATAAATAAATAAATTGTTGTCAGTTTGGCAGTGATCTTACCTCAACAGTAGGTTGCGCCGCGGCCGCCAAAAAGAGGCTGTCTTGAGAGATCTCGCGGTCCAACGCTGGTCGGTGGTTCAGCTCACCCAATTGTAGGAGTAATGTACCTGGCAAATCAGGAAATAGGAATTTCATTCGTAGCATCTCCCCAAGTCCCCACGCAGAGGTGCAAAATTCGGATGCCATTTATGAGGATGTCATTTCATAGTCATCATATTTATACGTTATCTTTGTCAATAGCAAAGCTTGAAACACGTAAAATATTTTCGTGAATTTCCTTTTTTTTAACCCCCGACGCAAAAAAAAGTGTTATAAGTTTGACGTGTCTCTCTCTCTCTCTCTGTGTGTGTGTCTGTCTGTGTGTGCGTGTCTGTGTTCCGCTTAAATAGGTTCTATTTGGAATGGGGTTTTTTTGTTTGAAAGGTGAATAAGTCGAGAGTGTTGTTAGCTATGTTTGATGACAATCGATCCAAGATGGCCGCCACTACAAAATGGTGGATTACATATTTTTTCACAACTCCCTTAATATGGGTAGCAAATGGAAGAGCTTGACTAGTAGAATAGCACTATGCAAATCCAAGATGGCCGCCGCTACAAAATGGCTAATGTCGGGGGTTTTTTAAATTTTTAATTTACACTTGTCTTCAAAAATAATTAATCAAAGCGTACTACGTTATAAGCTAGTAATGTTTGGTCATTATCTGAGCTGAATCGTAGTCACTGTGCCGGTCGCTAGCGCGCTTGCGGGAGTAATAAGAACCGCTGCGCATCAACCGAAGCTGACAACCGCAAGAAGTGCGGCCGCGGTAACGAGAGTAGTACCAGAGCACTAGATAATACCAGGAAAAACTATTAAAACGCAAAAAAAAAATTAAAATATTTTCTGTATTTTTTTTTAAAGTTTGCAATGTAATGCAATCAGCTGGCACCTGGCGCTGATTGGCTCTCTCCAATCGTATTGTGTCCCGCTCACTCGCACGACGCTGCACCGCACTTGAAGGTCACCGCTCGACTTAGGTGCCGGGAGTTATACCTGCTCTCGCAACGGCCTCGTACAGCGGAGTGGAGTGTTGCGTGAGGTCGTGCAGCGCGGCCAGCAGCCGCAGGAAGTGCGCGCGCGGCAGGGGCGGCGCGGCGCGCGGCGGCGGGGGCGTGCCGGGGGTGGACGCGGCGGGGGAGGGCAGCCCCGCCAGCGCGCACGCGCGCACGCAGTCCGCCGGCTGCCACGACTCTGAGATTGTACCAACAAATGCATGACACGACCTAATTTATGACCAATTTCTAAATCATGGAAAATGATTTTTTTTTTCAGAAATAGTTCAGAAGGATATTTTTGAACTGTCAATTTAGTTCACAGTTAGAAAAGTATAAGCGAATTAGAATCAATATCACATATTATGAAAGAAGGAAGATAAGAGTTTCTGAAGTTGTTATAACTTACCACATTGACTGTAAGCGCTGTCGGTGGATTTATCCATTTCGCCTCCGTCCCCACACACTTCGCTTATCGACCGCCGCAGAGTTGGTTCAGGCGTGGATGGATTTTCTATACTGCAATAAAATGCAAAAATAAAAAATCTTAGCGTTTGAACTGTCATATACACTTTATTTACACAGGAGAGAGGGATAGACCCGTCACGCTACTCCAATGCGGGTTGGCGGGCTTTAACGACTATTATCACATGATATAGTGATATAATAACCGGAATCGACTGCTTAACGTGCTCTCCGAGGCACGGGGGTGAAACACCGCTGACTAGCAACTCCGGACTGGCACTGAGAATTTCTTGACAGAAAAACCTCATACCTAATAATTATTTGCCCAACCCGAAATCGAATCCGGGACCTCGTGATCTGCAGTCGAATATACTAACCACTAGACCAACGAGGTAGTTATTCCATTATGAACATGACTCATATTTCCCATTCTAAAGTGGTACTAGGAGTGGGTACGACAATAGTGCAACGGGTGGGGTTTGAACCTTCGACCTTACGGTTGTTAATCCGCGCCCGACAACCGTTGCGCTACTGGGGCTATTATTTACTAAATGCTCACGTTTTGAACTCACCTGTCAAAGAAAGAGATGGCATCCGAGGCGAGTTCCTCCCCGGTCTCGGTGAAGTGTGTGGGTCGGAGCTCTATCGGGGACAGTAAGGGAGGCGCGTGGGCGCAGTACAGCGCCCTGAGCCGCCGCTGAGCATCCGCTCTGGTGCTCAGCCCCACCGCCACGCTCAGGCCGCGAGCGCTGACCAGCCCGTCGTCATCGTGGTCCATTAGCTGGATACAGACCAAATATTCATCTACTAATTAGTCCTTCATCATGATCAACCCATTACCGGCTCACTACAGAGCACGGGTCTCCTCTCAGAGTGAGAAGGGTTTTGGCCATAGTCTACCACGCTGGCCAAGCGGATTGGCAGACTTCACACACCTTTGAGAACGTTATGGAGAACTCTCAGGCATGCAGGTTTCCTTACGATGTTTTCCTTCACCGTTAAAGCAAGTGATATTCAAATACTTAAAACGCACATAACTCCGAAAAGTTAGAGGTGCGTGCCCCGGGATCGAACCCACGACCTCCGATTAGAAGTCGGTCGTCCTAACCACTAGGCTATCACAGCTTCAATTAGTCCTTGACTGCGTAGAATAGAATAGTAAAGTTTTTCATTCAAATAAACTTTTACAAGTGCTTTTGAATCGTCAATTGAATCTACCACTGGTTCAGAATGGTAATGCCCAAATTAGACGGTGCCCCGTTCATCGTTAATTTTTGCGGTGAACGATGCACGATACGATATTTGCTATGGCACAGTGCCTGTGAACGATGAACGGTCGGTGTTTAGACGGTTTATTTTCGATGATTCATCGATGAAGCCTCGAAAACGAAAGCAACAATCTCGAAAAATGAACCGTCTAATTTGGGCTTAAGTGACGATGTAGTCTAAGATGGAAGCGGGTTAACCTGGATTCAAAAACTTAATCGATTTTTTAATTTGGCTGAGTATTTCTATCTGAGAATGGCTATCTAGAGAAGGACAAAAAGACATTTTTTATCCCGGTACAACAAAGGGATCTAACAGGGTTTATTAAACACCTATCTGAATATGCAGACAAAGTCGCGGGCAAAAACTATTAAAATACTTTCACCCGCTGCCACCATGTAATGAAACGGCGCTGTGTCACTCAGTACTGCTTTATTATTATACATGCCGATTGCAGGTACCCGCAACTCTTATGATAATAACACTACAGCCACAAACCTTAAACATCCTGGTAGTGATGGCATCAGCGCAGTCCCCCCTGGCCCAGGGCGACAGGGCTGAGAACAGGGTCTTGAACTGGCCGTAGTCGAGCCGGTACGCCTCGTACGGCGCCTCGAGACGCTCGCACGGCACGCGCTTGGCCCAGAACAGCTCCTCGCGGATCAAACTCAGCAGTTCCTTGTATAACAAAAAATAAAATAAAAATACTAATAAAATTAATAAACGGTAATTCGGTCGTTCATATAGCTCATAAACAATTTGAAAATAGTACTTACCATTATATTCGTTGGAGATTAGTTTAAAAACGAATTGGAGTGGCGAGTCTTTCGAAAAAAACTTTCAACAACAAACTCAGCTATATTATTTTGGACATATGGTTGAGAATGAAACATAAAAACATAAACTGCGCTCCGAAGCGCTAAAATATGAATTTTATAATTAAATACAATTATAAATATGATTTCTTAAAACAAAGAGCCTACTCGCGCTTTAACACCACTCGAGTGGCGAGTGCTATGATCCCAATAAGTACATTTTTGTACGAATTTGGGCCGAGCATAAACATTTTCAACTAGTGTATTGTATACAAAGACAAGCATCAAAAAATCATCTGCTCCTTCAATATATGGCATTCTCCTCAAAAATATTTGAAAATACTTAACAAAAAATTTCTATATTTATGTAATTTTATTCAAGCTGGCTAATTCCCAAGGTAAATTAATCAATACTTATAAAGCAATAGTTCAGAATTATCCAGCAAAAAGTGTGCAAAACAACAATATTGTAGTCACTACATAGTATAAAATAAAGTCGCTTTCTCTGTCCCTATGTCCCTATGTATGCTTAAATCTTTAAAACTACGCAACGGATTTCGATGCGATTTTTTTTAATAGATAGAGTGATTCAAGAGGAAGGTTTGTAAGTAGAAAAATTGGACCAGGTAGGTGGCGCTAATAGCGGGCAGGACGACGTCTGCCGGGTCCGCTAGTTATAATATAATTTATATTGATATTGATATTAAATCAATTTGCTACAATGTTTACCTGCAATTCGTTGGCGTCCAGTAGTTTGTCCTGCTGCAACGCCCGCAGAGTGTTCTTCTCGAGGCTGTCCTCCAGCTGGCGTACGACGCGGAGTCGATGCTTCAGTCGCAAATGCTCGATACACTCGCTGCTGACGGTAGCGCCGTACGAACGGTACGATTGGTACACTAGTTCTTGGATTTTTATCGTCTGAAAGGAAAACCGTTTATGTAAGGAGAATTAGTGGAATGAAAAAACAACTATATCGAATGTGAAACTTGGACGTCTTAAGTGTTAAAGTACCAATTTTATATCGTAACAATTTCAGAAACTAGAAAGGTGAATAATATATTTTGTACTAGTGGGCCCGGCAGACGTGAACCTAGAAACCGATTGCAGCACCACCTTTCGGGTCCAACTATTATGAATCTAACCCCCCCCCCACCCACATACATACAAAAAAAAGTTCATCACAATCGGTCAAACCTTTTCTGAGTTTTAGCGAAACTAACGAACAGCAATTCATTTTTATATTTAGAAAAAGATATATGACCCCCTTACTAATTATCTTTGTATAGCGGTTTAGTTACATAATGCTTTGTCTTTTTCTTTCGAATGTCAAAATGATGATGACTCACCTTTTCCGCAGTCCTAGGTTCCGTGGACAGAGCCATCGCCTCGTCGTTGTATATGCCCGCGAGGTACTCGTTCAACACTTGCATCGCTTGCCCGTCTTCCTCGCAGTTTAGTAACGCATCCCGGTTTATGTCCAAGATCGTCAGCGTCACCTGTTGACCAAAAAAGTATAGTAGTTTATGAAACTGTTGCATAATACCTCCTGTCTGCTCTTCGCCCGTAGTGGTTGAAGCTCATTTGCGTAGGAGTTTATTGCGAAGTGATTGCGCAGAAGCTAGTCATTGCGCGGAAGTAGTCATTGCGCAGAAGCAGTCATTGCGCTGAAATTGTCATTACGGAGAAGCAGTTGTCGCGCAGAAGCAGTCATTGCGCAGAAGCTAGTCATTGCGCTGAAGTAGTCATTGCGCAGAAGCAGTCATTGCGCTGAAATTGTCATTACGGGGAAGCAGTTGTCGCGCAGAAGCAGTCATCGCGCAGTAGTAGCCAGCAGGAAGGGAGACGCGGGGTAACCGTCCACCTTTTCAGTTTTCGGATCAGAAACTTTACAACTACAAGCTCGTTTGAATTTTTAAAGTCAGATCGAATCAAACCTCACACTTAGGAATGATTTTAAATTTTTCTTTCGCCCACAAGCAGCAAGAAAATCGAAACAGTTTCCAAAGGTTCACTTGTTATATTTTAATAGGCAACGTTACAAAAAAAACTTGACAGTGTTTTTGTAGGCCACGAAGAAATTTAATTGATTTTACCTGAAATATAACCTTCGCTCCGTCATAAAAGAAGCAGTCCATGACGTTGACAGCGCACTCGTAGGGCATCACGCTTATGAAGAGCGTCAGGAACCACGACAGGGAGATCATCTTCATCATGCCCAGCTCGTCCAGCTTGGCGTGCAGTTCTGGCAGGTGGGCTTTTGTCAGTTCGTCTAGAACTCCCTGGTCCACCTGTCCATTTTATACAAATTAAGTACTGGTCTAATAGGGACGATTTGCTCCAGATCTCAACAGATATATGGACGAAATTTTGCGATATAAAGTATTTGTGGGACTACCCTCAGGCTGAAATCGAATATGTCAGCATCGATTCACATTTCATCATACGCATAATGTAAGCATTTTTATATTCAAAATGCGTACAATTAATGTGGCTCTCAATATTAAATTTTAAAGAATGCTTACACACGTTAACGTAGGTAAGACTTGTTCTTAAACATCCTTTAATAAACTCTATTAATAATTTAAATTTTATTTATAACATATTTTGATGATTTTCCTTATTTCAAAAAATCAGGACTCTTTCGAAATTTTATCGTAACTTTTAGAATTCCGTTGACAACCCCAGAACCATATCTTTCGTTTCGTCAAACCTAACAATTCTACCTAACCTTCTGGAACAATCTTTTTTAAATCGCGACTCTTTAACTAAACTGTACAACTAAAACTCATTAACTTACCAAAGCACCAACGACCCTGGTGTTGTAGTAATCCGGGAGTAAGGTTTCACAGATGGTCGCCAGCAACCAGAAGGCCTGCTCCTCGGGGCAGTATATGAGCAGCACCGAGGCGACGATGTTCATCGCTTGGCAGTAGCCGATCGTCGGATTCTTTAGAGCGTATGCGCACAGAACCCGGCGTAAAGCCGATATACCTGCAGATAAATGGAACCAGGTTAAAATCGACCGAATATAGAAATCGAGTATCTCAGTCCAAGATCTATAGAGCATTCTCTGACTCTACTCAGACTTGAGACAGAGTTAAAACGAGACACAAATCTGACATAAACCTGTCTCGTTTTAACTCTCTCTTGAGTCAGAGTAGACTCTTAGTACGCTCTATAGATTTTACTGTTAATGCTCAAGAGAGCGTGGTATATCTTGTAGGACAGTGTATCCTGACTTTGGTATGGTTAATGTTATGGTAAGTTCTTAGTAGATAGCACAAGCTGGTTTTATTTATATTATTACAAGACGTAGGGGACAAATAATTTCGAATATAATCAATTTATACTAGACCAAGCCTGTGTCACTCCACGTGTAGGTATTAAAAACATACCTACAGGCGGCGGCCGTTGCGCAACGGCCAATCTAGTAGGCTGCCACAAGCGAAGAAAGACACGCGCGCTATTTGTTCGACCACGTTCAACTTTCTATATAGTTGCAAGATGGACACAAAACGAAAAAAAGCAAAAAGATACTGTGCAGTATTTAATAGTTTAAATACTTACGGATCGTGATCGAAATTTAACTTTTTTTTGGTTGCCTAAAGACGCTGACAGGTAAAATCTACTTTGTTTGGATTACATTATGTTCCTATTTGAAATGAAATTAATTCAAACTACAAACCCTTTCTCCCCTTGTTGAACAAAGTACTATTCCAATACCCTAAAAGTAGAAAGCGCTAGATGGCGTAAGTAGTTTCTCGAAGTCACCTCGAAGCACAGACGTATAAAGAGAAGCAGACCTAACATAATCTTCACAACTACATCTAAGAGAATAAATAATATCTGCGCTTGTTTCTCTCCAACCAAAAATATATGACTCTATCTCTTTTTTTCTGTTGTTGCAACACTTACGCACTCATAGAAAAAATTGATCTTGAGGCAAACCGCTATGTTGCTAAGCTACAAACATGCTACAAATGGTGCTTATGTCAAAAACAAGATCATAACCTGCGAGTTGTTTATTATTTTATTTTTGCATTAAAATCAAGTCTTAAGATCCAAGAATACTAAAATAAAATGGTTAAGTGTAGTGCACCTCTGTGCAGCAATTCTTCATAAAGGAAAACACCTGAAATTAATTTTTATCGGTAAGTTTTCATGTGCCATAGTCTCGTAATTTGTTTACATGGTTACTGTGAGATTAATAATAATCGTTCGGCATTTTAGAAGCAGTCCCTATTTATTATATGTCCAAAACTCGTAAATAGTTATAGTAATTTTGGTTCTAGTAGATCCCTGTTGCAATATTTATCAATAATTTGATACTCTGATCTCGTTTGATGTTTCATATACTTGTGCAATTTTACAGGGCCGTATTCAGGCTCAAAGTTTGTTTAGTAGGTATATTTTGAAGGTTGATTAGATAAAAGTAGGTACGGACAAATTATAAAAATGAAATCATTTTTCAGGTTCCCAAAGGACGAAAACTAAGAAATGCCTCGTTGACTAACATGAATAAAAAAAATTGGCATCCCAAATCATCGAGTGTACTATGTTCTAAGCATTTTAAAGCACATTTAGTGGACAACAAAAAGGACAGGAGAGATTTGATTTACCCATCGAATGGTTTGATTAAAATAATTCAATCGTGTGAAGAAGTTTTGAAAATGATTAAAGGAAATATAAGTTATAATAGCATGATAATGTATATAGCTGATTTATCGAATAATTGTAGTGAGTTTAAGACCAATGATGAACATGATTTCAATCATTTGCAATTAATGATTAAGGTGATTGTTAAATTTTATTTTGATTTAAGAATGAAGCATAATGCAAAGCAAAGCAATCTATCGGAATGAAATTATTAAAAAAAATAGTTTTGTTTAAAAATAAATAATTGAAACTTTTGTTTGTTTTTATTTGTTTTACTAATTTTACATAGGTAAGGTAGGTCAAATGAAATAGTTAGGTAGTTAAACTAGTAAAAAGTTAGTTTGATAAATAGTTTACAAACTAGCGTTTCACTAGTTTAACTACCTACCTATTTCATTCGAGTGAAGTGTCACGTCATAACATAGAGCACGAAGCGAATCATAAATCAGCAGGCCTATTCTGTATCTCAGTGGTAACGAAAACGTTAGAACCTATGAAAATGTGCCCATCAAATAATTATCAAACCATCATTTTACATTGTGTAACATCTGATGATGATGGACTGCATCCCAGTTGGAAATTAAGGTTACAGAATGTAAAATAAGGGTTTAACAATTTGATGCCACTTTACCGTAGTTTTCAAATTAATTTCATCACAGATTAATGATTAGTATCTATACTAATAAATAAAATTGAAGTGTCTGTCTGTAATTTCGAAATAACTACCACATATTAAGCTCATATGGTTATTTGAACGATACCATAACCGAATCACACGTTTTTAAAATTTTTGTCTGTCTGTCTGTTTGAACGGGCTAATCTTCGGAACGGCTGAACCGATTTTGACGGGACTTTCACAGACAAGTAGAGGATTAACCAAGGAGTAACATAGGCTACTTTTTTAACCGACTTTCAAAAAAGGAGTTGTGTTGAAATGAATGTTAAAAACGCCCTGATAGATATTTTCGCTGCGCGCGACGGCCGACACTCGCGCTACACGGAACTCCCCGCACCGCGCGCGCCGCGCGCCCCTGCGCCCTGCGGTCGCCGTACGCGGTACCGCGGTACGCCGCCGCGCGGCCGGGGGCGGGTGGACCAGAAATCTACTTATCCCTCAGTATTTGTGAAAAACCGAAATTCACGCGGGCGAAGCCGCGGGCAAAAGCTAGTCTACGATAAATTTCATATCACAGATACTTAATTATAGGCCTGCAGGTCAGTCACTACGCTACGCTTTACTATCTATACTAATCTGGCAATAGTGTTATTTGACTATACTTTCAAGGGCCTAGTGACTCGAATAATAATCTCAATGTTCGCGCGATTATAGATACAAAATCAACCGCGCGATGACTGCGTAATCGCTTTCTAATACGGCGACAACGCCTAAGTCTGATTCCTTCCGCGTTACGAGTTCAGTCCCTCACCCTCGCTTGCATGAGTTCGGCCCTGTTTACTGTCAATGTGTACGTGAAATTTGTATGTAGGCGTAATTGGCACGCCAATTTTTTTGTTATGTTAGGTCTGCTTCTCTTTATACGTCTGTGCCTCGAAGTAAGCAACCCTAGAGTCCGCGGATCTTTCAAACGTATAACCACGTATAACTTATTATGAACCGTAGTACAGTGAATTAAGGCCCATATTGCCTCAAAAAAAAATTGGTAGGTACGTAAATGAACACGTGCTCGATTGGAACGCGAGCTAAATTAAATCATATTGTTTATCAAATTGAGTACATATTTCTTTAAAAACCATTGCGAAGTAAGGCTTCTGTACCTTTAGGTACTAGTTATTATTCTGTGACTAGACTGTCTAATACGATAACGTATATATTAATGATTCTTCAAGCCGGATGACGGATTTATTACATACATTCGTACCTACTAATAATAACTTCACATACCGACATCGTTCTGAAAAGCGGGATGTTCAGGCAGCGATCGATGCAGGTCCCTCTCGATTTCATCGTTCGCCGTGTTCTTGGACGACAAGGCGTCATTCACCAACTTTTCGTACAGCCCCTTGTTTTGGGCCTTCTGCAGTATGGACCCCGAGAAGACGCTCCACAGCTCCCCTCGGAGGGACTCCGGATCCCGCTGATGACAGACTCATGAATGTACCTATTAATAATAACTTGACATACCGACATCGTTCTGAAAAGCGGGGTGTTCAGGCAGCGATCGATGCAGGTCCCTCTCGATTTCATCGTTCGCCGTGTTCTTGGACGACAAGGCGTCATTCACCAACTTTTCGTACAGTCCTTTGTTTTGGGCCTTTTGCAGTATGGACCCCGAGAAGACGCTCCACAGCTCCACTCGGAGGGACTCCGGGATCCCGCTGACGACGGACTCATGAATGTAACTACTAATAATAACTTGACATACCGACATCGTTCTGAAAAGCGGGATGTTCGGGCAGCGACCGATGCAGGTCCCTCTCGATTTCATCGTTCGCCGTGTTCTTGGACGACAAGGCGTCATTCACCAACTTTTCATAGAGCCCCTTATTTTGCGCTTTTTGCAGTATGGACCCCGAGAAGACGCTCCACAGCTCCCCTCGGAGGGACTCCGGGATCCCGCTGACGACCAACTCGCTCCCTTCAGTGGTGCGGTACATGCTGACTCCTCGGCCCACTTCCGCCATGTGGTCCTCCCATTGTTTTTCCTACAAGTTCAATATTCTTTTAAGAGTCAACGCCAAGTGCATTATTATGATTAATATTATCAGATAATATTATATTAAAGCTGTGATAGCCTAGTGGTTAGGACGACCGACTTCTAATCGGAGGTCGTGGGTTCGATCCCGGGGCACGCACCTCTAACTTGGAGTTATGTGCGTTTTAAGTATTTAAATATCACTTGCTTTAACGGTGAAGGAAAACATCGTGAGGAAACCTGCATGCCTGAGAGTTCTCCATAACGTTCTCAAAGGTGTGTGAAGTCTGCCAATCCGCTTGGCCAGCGTGGTAGACTATGGCCAAAACCCTTCTCACTCTGAGAGGAGACCCGTGCTCTGTAGTGAGCCGGTAATGGGTTGATGATGATGATGATGATGATGATTATATTATGCGTATTTCGTAAAGCTAGGCCTTTGCGGTGGAGTCACAGAGCTATAGGTGCACCGAATATCAGCGTCCGCGTCGGTGCAAATTCACAAGTCGTACCGCATCGGATGAGATTAAAGATTACGCGATAGCAAGAGAGGTGCTTTGTAGGTGAATACAAAGTTTAGTTTATTGATGAACTAGCGCAGTGGTCTTATTAATGGGCGGTTCCAGGTTCGATTCTAGACAGGGGCAATTTTGGATTTTATAATTTCTAAATTGTCACTGGTTTGTTCTGATCTCAGATCTGCACTGTTGTCTAAGTTGAAGTAAACGTAAGCCAATAAAAAAAGAATACATAGTCACAATCCGATTGACAGTTTCTGAGATATTCGTGGCGAAACATACACACACCTACATTTTTTATGTTTGTTTAGAAGCTCTAACAGATTATCATATGTGAATATATTATTGTGGTTCCAATGATATTACCTACATTATTACATATATACATTTATACATGTAGAATTGATAACTTCCTTTTTTTGAAGTTGGTTAAAAAGAGTTATAGAATAAACGGTAAAGTAGCTTTAGCCGAAATAAAAATCACCTTCTTCTGTTGAATCTGTCTTATGGAGGAGGTTTGGTGCGTTTTGAAGAGGGTCATGAGAGGCGGTTGCGGCGCCCACGCGCCCTCCTCGCCCCGGCCCAGCGCCTGCGAGCTCTTCTCCCTGTAGTACACATCACTGCAGGTCAAGAAAACTATTAGAACACGCTTTAAAAAAAACAATCAGTTTATTATATCCCCAGAAGTGGTTAGTAGCAACTCCGATGGATGTTACTTGAAGATTGTTAGGCGAAGGCAAGCCGGAATGAGGTAATTCTACTGAAAACAAGAATGATTAGGAGGAAGATTATACACTTTTATTGCCACGATTTTTACACTGTAGTGTTGTGTACAAAAAAAAGTATTATTATTTATTGCCAATCTAAGAAGTCAATTGAAAAGAACACTTCTCCCTGTAGTACAATTCAATTCGATGCTTTAATCATGGGTAGCCTAAGTATGTCACGCTCTCTTTAAACATTTCTGTGGTGGTGTCGTGTGGTGCGGGTTGTTACGTTCCCTCAAATATGGTTGAGCGAAGCAATGGCTGGATCATGCGTCATGCTCGTGAACGGGTGCCGCCGTCGGAAATGGGGCTACTTTTGTCTGCCCTTCTTAACGTGTAGAATTGTAAGCACCATTCCGAACCAGTGGTAGATTCATTTGTCGATTCAAAAGCACTTGTAAAAGTTTATCCGAATAAAAAATATGTCTTAGACTTGCCTTTACACAAGTTTAAGAACTTTCTTAAAAGTATGCTCATAAAAAAAGCTTATTATACAACTGAAGATTATATAAACGATAAAAAAGCTTGGATTTAACTCGTTCCAGCAATGCGCGAGACGGCATTTCAATCATGTACATTAATAATAATAATTGTTATAATGTTATTTTTAAAAAGAGCAACCGCCGAGTTTCTTGCAGGTTCTTCTCGGCTGGAACTGCATTCCGAACCTGTGGTAGACTCAATCGACGATTCAAAAGCACTTGTAAAAGTTTATTTGAATAAAAAACTTTTCTATTCTATTCTATTCTATTCTATTCTACACATCACTGCAGTTCAAGAAAACTATTAGAACACGCTTTTAAATGAAGTCGGTTAAAAACAATCAGCTTATCCCCACAAGTGGTTAGTAGCAGCTCCGATGGATGTTACTTGAAAATTGTTAGGTGAATTCAAGACGGGATGAGGTAATTCTACTGAAAACAAAAATGATTAGGAAAAATATGCTATGCTTCTATTTCTACGATTTTTAGACTGTTGTTACCAATCTAAGAACTAAGAAGTCAATTAAATGTTATGCAACTTAAAAAGTTCACAGACCATTAAATTTTATGACACTTGTATGTTTATTATACGATTAAGATATTGTTATATAGGTATAAAAATATATGTTTTAGTCTCAGTTTTGATATTATAATATGTAATATGAATATGATCAGCCCCAGTTAATCAGCATAACATTATCATGCACATTTCATAATAATCATGCAATAATTTACATTAATTCATAACAATTTTTTCATAGGAAAGATTGAGTTTGTCAACTA
This sequence comes from Melanargia galathea, assembly GCA_920104075.1. Taxonomy (NCBI): domain Eukaryota; kingdom Metazoa; phylum Arthropoda; class Insecta; order Lepidoptera; family Nymphalidae; genus Melanargia; species Melanargia galathea. The sequence goes on from OV049864.1 coordinate 8,239,173, forward strand.
CAAAAACTACATTAATTTTGAAGCCTCAATAGCACAACGGTCTTCGGGTATGGATTGAAAACCGAAAGATCAACAGTTCAAACCCCACCCGTTACACTATTGTCATACCCACTCCTAGCACAAGCTTTCGCTTATTTGGAGGGGAATAAAAATATTAGTCATCACTACATAGTATAAAACAAAGTCGCTTTCTCTGTCCCTATATCCCTATGTCCCTATGTATGCTTAAATCTTTAAAACTACGCAACGGATTTTGATGCGGTTTTTTTAATAGATAGAGTGATTCAAGAGGAAGGTTTATAAGTAGAAAAATTGGACCCGGTAGGTGGCGCTAATAGCGGGCAGGACGACGTCTGCCGGGTCCGCTAGTAGCTAATAATTAAAAAAAAATTTTTGAAGTTTAAACTTTCTATAATCTTTTTCATTGAAATACAATGTCTTGCAGCAAAGGAAAAATTAAACTCACTTGGGTAACTTGGCCAGCAGTTCGGATATCTTGTAACAGAGAAAGTCCCTGTCGGATATGTTCCCGAAGAGGAAGCTGGTGTGGTGAGCCGTTGTGATGAGGATGCTGCCCGAGTCGCCCGAGCTGGCCGCGCCGGAGTCCGCGCGCTCCACTTGGTACATGTTGCGGAGCGGTATCGTCAGACGCACCAGGTGTGGCACCTACAGACATTCAATAACGTTACAAGTCACGGCAAATAAGTCCACCGGTGACCTTCAATGCGCAGAAGTCGAAAGGGGGGGGGCAGCTGCCCCCCTAGAGATTTGAAAAAATATAAATATGCTACATTTTGCATTAAGTATCTAAATTAAACCTGGCGCAAATGGAAACGAGGTCAGTGAAAAATTCTAATTCGAAAATAAATTAAGAGCTCGTAACCAGCTTCAAAATCTCTGGACTGTACCAACAATACTTTGTACTTTCCCATACTATAATATCATCAACTTGCCCCCCCGCCCCCCCCCCCCCCCCCCCCCCTTGGCCATCGGCTGGCGACGCCCTTGGCGTGGGGATCGTTCGTAAGCACCGATTAGCTCTCGCGAATCCCTCGTAAGCGCTGATTGGCTCTCTAATCGTATTGTGTCCCTCTCACTCGCACGACGCTGCGCGCACTTGAAGGTCACCGATTGACTTACGTGACGGGGATGTAGTAGTAGAATAACATAGATATAACATAACTGGTGTAAGTGGATCGCTATCGAAAACGAAGACAGGTAATAGTAGTCATGATTCCCGATAAGATATTAAAAAAGCAAAAAAAAAATTAATATACATATTTCCTATATGTATATTGTAAAAGTTCGCAATATAATGCAATCAGCTGACGCTCGCCGCCCACTGGTATTTGATCCAGAGTTGTGCACGCTAATATTACTGTTTTGAAAAATACTAAATAATAAACCACAACTATAAGATAAATGTTTATTAGTATCGGATTGTGTTTTGGTAGTATAATAATAGCGCTAAGTTTTCGAGAGAGGTCTCCTTAACCCTGTATATAAAAATCAATTTAAGTACGTTTATATTCCAGCACTCCTAAACTATTCATCCGATGATGATGAAACTATGGTGAGTTGTTCTGCTGTCTATGAAGGTTCCTGGCTCAAAAATCTATATAAAAATGAATATTGTATGTTTGTTCTTAGTGCGTTCCTAAACCACACTTTACGTGGCATTGCAACGCATGCCGAGATCAGCTAGTATAGTTTTAAGGTTGTTGGAACATAAATACCAACAGTATGAATAAAAATACAATAACTATGTTTTTGTAGAACAAAACAATACATTTATATTATTATATAGAAAGCCTGGTACCAATGATATTTGTGCGCGATCTGTTAGATATTATGTATGAGTCACTGTTGTACAAATAATATTGATAACAACAAAATAAATGAATAGGTACCACTTACATACTTTGATAACAAAATTGAGGTAAAACGATCTATATATATTCTACAACAAATAAGTAGAAAATACTTTGTTGCAATTATCTTACATAATATATAATTTTATACTCAATACTAAAGCCTTTAGGTAGATGTACCTAACAAGCTATAATTTAAGAAAAATTAAACCGACTTCAATATTGAAATGAATAAGTGAAAAGGGGAATCCATATCTTGAAAACCACTGAACTGATTTTAATGAAACTTGCACTGTTGTCTAAGTTGAAGTAAATGTAAGCCAATAAAAAAGAATGACCACAATCCGATTAATAGTTTCGGAGAAATGCGCGAACAAACATACATACATATACCCATAAAGTTTTATATATTTGTTTGGAAGGCCTAATAGATTTAATCATATGTGAATATAACATACATAAATACGTGTCAAATTTATAACTTCTTTTTTTGAAGTCGGTTAAAAATTTTATTTAGAAAATGAACCAATTGAAATGTGTGAATTTTTCGATAGAAATACATACCCGACTATCGAAACATATAAAATTCTGTGACAAGTACAGTCTTCCCCAGTTATGTTTCTTATTGTACGGCGTCCACAGGGTACATTCTTCGGTCCCATCTAATTTTTCAGTGTGCGGCAGACGAAATCTGAGCGTGTACAAATTGGACTGTTTTCTTGCATCCAAATCTCGTTTGAGAAAAGACGCTTTCTTTGGCACATTCTTGCTGAGTTTCGTTAATAAGTCTTTATCGATGTTGAATGTGCCCGATTTGTCGTCGATTAACCTTAAATAGAGCAAAATTATTACTGTTAAATTATACCAGATATCGGGTGAAAATTTAATATTAAAAGCAATTTAGATGTTATTACTTTGAAGTTAAGTATAATGTTTCGGTACTCGAAAACTATTAAAAACGTATACTTAGGGCATATCTTTAATGCGGTTAGGGTAAGGTTACAGTTAATGTTAAAATTTACCACCTTTTATTTTGGGTTGAAAAGTCATGGAATTTTTAAATTTTTAACTAAATTAGACCCTAACCCTGAAAGTGCAATATTTACTTTTGTAACCCATTTTACTTTTTCAGTGCTCAAGTTTAACCTTAACAGTAATTTGAGTGTGCAACTGATTACTAAGCCTAAAGTATGAAAATTAAAAGAATTACATACTCTTTCATTGCGATATTGGCAAGCTGCTGCATAAGAGCAAAGGTCTCATTTTTCTTCAGAAACATAGTAAAGTAATGCTCCCCGTCCCGCGTCACAACTTTAATTGAATCTGGGAATAGGATGCTGTTGTTTTTAGCTAGCTCAGTGACATCGGCCCACCGAATCTTTATGGCGGTTTTGCGCCCAAATATATACGAGTAGAAACACATATAATGGACAGAGAGGTACATCCAGCCTTGACGAGGCATTTTGCCTTTCCAGTAACTGTAACAAACATAATTCATATCAAAATAGGTACAGTACTACCACTTGTAACATTGCATTTTTTCTACTTTTCTAATGTTGGTACACTTCTTGCGCAATTACCTCTGTTAATACCACCACCACTTTTTAACATCCCCCTGCAGGGCACAGGTCTCCTCTCCCATAGGAGAGAGGGATTTAGAGCTTAGACACGCTACGCTGCTCCAATGTGGGTTGGCAGGTTTTAACGTGCTCTCCGAGGCATGGGGTTGAAACACCGCCAGCTTCTAACTCTGGGCTGTCACTGAGAATTTTTTGACAGAAAAACCCAATACCTAATAATTATTTGCCCGACTCGGGAATTGAACCCGGGACCTCGTGATCTGGGGTCAAATATGCTAACCACTAGAGTCTAGTGATATTAATAGACTGCCTTGTTGATCTGGTGACTAGACCAACAAGGCAGTCTATTAATATGACTGAGCTGGTAAGGATACATACAAAATGGGCTGATTTTTGTACCAATTTGTACCTTACCTCTCAAAGCATCGCACTGAAGCAGTACCTTCAGTGCGATGCTTTGAGAGGTAAGGTAGGTAAGGTAAGAACCTAAAACTATAAATAACTATAAATCTCCCTCACTGTCATGTTTCTTAGCAATCAATGCTAAAATGGCGATTATCAAATTTCTTCGATCAAAAGCCAGTCCAGTGTATTGTATTCATAGAGGTGTCAGTGTTTAGTAAATGACTTTATCTACACCCATGCTTTAAATCCTCTATAAAAGATTCTGAAACAGTTAGCTTATTGCCAACTTTAGAACACCCAATGTTGTAACAACCATTACATCATCCAAACGAGTGATGTAATGAAATTCGGTACAATATTACATCATCCGTTTTTAACCCCGACGCAAATACGACGGGGTGTTAAGTTTGACGTGTCTGTGTGTGTGTGTGTCTATTCCCCCGTAGTGCTTAAACAGGTGAACCGGTTTGAATGCGGAGGTGGGAATGGTGGTGTGGGCGTGGGCGTGGGTTGGGCGTGAGTTGGGTGTGGATGCGGTTGTGGGTGTGTGTGTGTGGGTGTGTGTGTGTGCGTGTGTGTGTGTTGTGTGTGTGTGTCTGTCTGTTCCCCCGTAGCGCTCAAACGGGTGAACCGGTTTGAATGCGGGGGTGAGGATGGAGTGTGGGTGTGAGGGGTGGGTGTGGGCGTGTGTGTGTGTGTGTGTGTCTGTTCCCCCGTAGCGCTCAAACCGGTTTGAATGCGGGGGTGTGGGTGTGGGTGGGTGTGTGAGTGTGTGTGTGTGTGTGTCTGTTCCCCCGTAGCGCTCAAACCGGTTTGAATGCGGGGGTGTGGGTGTGGGTGGGTGTGTGAGTGTGTGTGTGTGTCTGTTTGTCTGTTCCACCGTAGTGCTCAAACGGGTAAACCGATTTGAATGCGTTTTTTTTTGTTTGAAAGGTGAATTAGTCGGGAGTGTTCTTAGCTATGTTTCATGAAAATTGGACCGCCACAAAATGGCGGATTAAATATTTTTTCACAACTCCCTCAATATGGATATTAAATGAAAGGGCTTGACTAGTAGAATAGCACAATGCAAATTCAAGATGGCTTCAACACAAAATGGCGAATGTCGGGGGTTCAGCAGTAAGCTAACTGTTTTAGAATCTTATAGAGGATTCATATTATGGGTGTAGATAAAGTCTTGTATGCAACTGTTGATAATTAGGTATTAAAACACTCATGTGATACTATTATCACATTCGGCTTCGCCTCATCTGATAAACCCACATTCATGTTTTAATACCCCTTATTACACAACAGTTGCATAAATAACTATTATCTACACCCATGCTTTAAATCCTCTATTAAAGATTCTGAAACAGTTAGCTTATTGCCAACTTTAGAACACCCAATGTTGTAACAACCATTACATCATCCAAACGAGTGATGTAATGAAATTCGGTACAATATTACATCATCCGTTTTTAATCCCGACGCAAATACGACGGGGTGTTAAGTTTGACGTGTCTGTGTGTGTGTGTGTCTATTCCTCCGTAGCGCTTAAACAGGTGAACCGGTTTGAATGCGGAGGTGGGAATGGTGGTGTGGGCGTGGGTGTGGGTGTGGGCGTGGGCGTGGGTTGGGCGTGAGTTGGGTGTGGATGTGGTTGTGGGTGTGTGTGTGTTGTGTGTGTGTGCGCGTGTGTGTGTGTTGTGTGTGTGTTTGTATGTGTTGTGTGTGTGTGTTGTGTGTGTGTGTGTTGTGTGTGTGTGTCTGTCTGTTCCTCCGTAGCGCTCAAACGGGTGAACCGGTTTGAATGCGGGGGTGAGGATGGAGTGTGGGTGTGAGGGGTGGGTGTGGGTGAGTGTGTGTGTGTGTCTGTTCCCCCGTAGCGCTCAAACCGGTTTGAATGCGGGGGTGGGGATGGGGGTGTGGGTGTGGGTGTGGGTGTGTGAGTGTGTGTGTGTATGTGTCTGTTTGTCTGTTCCACCGTAGTGCACAAACGGGTGAACCGATTTGTATGCGTTTTTTTTTTGTTTGAAAGGTGAATTAGTCGGGAGTGTTCTTAGCTATGTTTCATGAAAATTGGACCGCCACAAAATGGCGGATTACATATTTTTTCACAACTCCCTCAATATGGGTATTAAATGAAAGGGCTTGACTAGTAGAATAGCACAATGCAAATTCAAGATGGCTTCAACACAAAATGGCGAATATCGCAGTAAGCTAACTGTTTTAGAATCTTATAGAGGATTCATAATTTATGGGTGTAGATAAAGTCTTGTATGCAACTGTTGATAATTAGGTATTAAAACACTCATGTGATAATATTATCACATTCGTGTTTTAATACCCCTTATTACACAACAGTTGCATAAATAACTATTATATATACTATGATTTTTAATTCTGTGGAATTCTGTCATTTTTTAATGTTACCAGAGATAAAACAGTTACCATAAAAAAGATAATAAATGAGTAATATTATTACGTAGCTTAGGGCTTTCTATGTTGACAGAGATTTAAGTAGTTTGGGGTAAAATCGAACTTCAGGTGGCATCCCTGTTTTTCATAGAATTAACTCATCCTAAGTTTAAAATGACAACTGTCAGAATTCCATTGAATTAAAAATCAGACTATAGTCTGTGTGGTAATTCACTTATCCAAATCGATTATTTGATTATATGATTGCGAGCTCAAAAAGATTAATATCCAGAGCTGTTAAGTTAATTAAATTGAAAAAAAAAGAAGTAAATGTTAGGTCACGCGAGTGGATCATAGGAGCGTTTTATTTTTTAAGTAATAAATTTTTGGGTTTCACAAATGAAATAATGTTTCATAGTCACACAATACCTTACTGATAAAACCATTAATATTTAAAATAAAAATACATTGTTTTTTATAATATACTGACCTGCATGAGTAATAGCACACCAATTTTTCATCTTTTGGCATTGAAAATCTTTGATGAAATTCATAGTCAACATTTTTATATGTGATTGTATCTTCATCTAAAAAAAAGCAAGAATTAGGATGAAATCACATATTTTGTCTTCGACTTGAGGCAGAGCTAAAAAGAGACAGATTTATGTAAGGGAAATGTTTAGGTATTTTTTGTTTTAACTGTACCAAATTTGAGTAGTCACAGTACACTCTATAGATCCAGCCTTAGTGTAATCGTAAAGTTGTGCAGTCAAGTGTTATATAATAATAAAAAAAAAGGACAGGGACTTGAAAAGAGCCTCCCCGCGTGGTGCTTAGTTTTATACCGATCACAAGCACCCGGCGTCCCTGGAAGCAGCTACTCACAAACAGATAAACAGTAGGCTGACCAATCTTTTCACCACGATGGCCACCTCTAACAACCAAGCTCGCTACAAACGGCCCTTATTAGGGCCCGCCCTGACAGTGCTCTCCATTAACATCGAGGGCTTTTCCTCAGACAAAGCAACTTTACTTGCTGAGCTGTGCCATGTAAATAAATATGACGTAGTATGCGTACAAGAGACGCATCGAGGCCCAGACAATCCGCGGCCAGAAATACCTAACATGACGCGCACCATCGAGCGACCACACCACAAATACGGCAGCGCAATTTACACCCAACCCGGCATGCACGTCAAATCTGCCTACCTCACAGACGAAAATAATGTGGAGATCCTTACCGTAGAGCTGTCCGACACTACTGTAACGTCCGTTTACAAACCGCCCAACCACCCGTATCTTTTCACAGCCCCAATCAACTTTGGCAACACGAGCACCAGCATAGTCATGGGAGACTTTAACAGCCATAGCGTCTCATGGGGATATAGCGCAACAGATAGTAACGGAGAGGCCGTTGAGGCATGGAGCGACGCCAACAACCTTGCATTAGTTCACGACCCAAAACTACCCGCGTCCTTTAATAGCGGTAGATGGAAGAGGGGATACAACCCAGACCTAATATTCGTCAGTGCAAACATCAGCTCCCAGTGCCGAAAACGAGTTGCACAACCGATCCCGCGCACCCAACATAGACCCATCTCCTGCGAGGTAAATGCTGTGGTTCAACCGGTTACAGTCCCTTTCCGGAGGCGCTTCAACTTCAATAAGGCGCATTGGGAGAATTTCTCAGTCACAATAGACAACAGAATTTGCACAATAGAAGCCACCCCACAGAACTATTGTAAATTCATAGATATGGTAAAAGAAGTGTCCCGCAAGACCATTCCGAGAGGGTGCGCCACATCTTATGTACCCGGGCTATCTGACGAAGCTGCATGTCTCCTAGAAGAATACCAAACAGCATTCGAAAGAGACCCCTTCTCCCAATCCACTATATCCCTTGGAGAACATCTAACGCAATGTATTGGTGAATGCCGAAGGAACAGGTGGCAGGAGCTGGTTGAGTCGGTCGATATGACCCATAATAGCAAAAAGGCTTGGTCAACTTTCAGAAAACTAACTGGCACCCAAAATGCGCACAGAGAGTACACAAACGTAACTGCAAACCAGGTCGCCCACCAACTACTCCTGAATGGAAAAACTAAACCCCTTAGAGGAGCTACTAAAATCCTAAGAAACCCAACCACAGAAACCGATGCTCTGAGCACTAACATTAGCCTTAATGAATTAAAAGCTGCTCTCAAAAAGCTGAAGAGTGGTAAAGCATGTGGACTCGACGATCTTACAGTCGAACAGATAAAGCATTTTGGGCCTGTAACGCTGGATTGGATTCTGAGGCTCTTCAACAACTGCCTGGAGACTAAAAACATACCAAAAATTTGGCGCAAGGCTCGAGTCATTGCGTTACTTAAGCCTGGCAAACCTGCTGACGATCCCAAAAACTTTCGACCAATTTCCCTTCTTTGCCACTTGTACAAACTCTTTGAAAGGATCCTCCTTGGTAGACTTACACCACACATCGATGAAAAACTCATTACCGAACAATCAGGCTTTCGCCCAGGCAAGTCCTGCACGGCGCAAATTCTCAACCTGACACAACATATTGAGGACGGATACGAGAGGGGGAAAATCACTGGTGTCGCTTTTGTGGACCTATCGGCAGCTTATGATACTGTAAACACCAGCGCAATGATTAAAAAGCTCTACGAAATCACGGCTGACTACGCCTTCTGCCAGATTGTTAGGCAATTACTCAGCAATCGCCAATTCCAGGTCATCCTTCAAAACCAAAAGAGCCGGTGGAGGAAACAGCGTAACGGACTGCCGCAGGGTAGTGTTCTGGCACCAACTTTGTTCAATATCTACACTAACGACCAGCCTAGGGCACAGGACACTAAAAGTTTCATATATGCAGATGACCTAGCACTGGCAGCTCAAGCGGACTCCTTCACGAGAGCAGAGGAAGCAATAACTACATCCCTGAACCAGCTCGGTGACTACTACACGGCAAATGGACTAAAACCAAACCCAAGCAAAACCGAAGTCTGCGCATACCACCTACGTAATAAAGACGCTAAACGGGAACTTAACATCACATGGCAAAACACAAAATTGACTCATAATAGACTCCCCAAATACCTGGGGGTAACCCTCGACCGAAGCCTGACGATGAAACAGCATTGCATGAACACCCAGCAAAAGGTCTGCACACGCAATAATTTACTGAGAAAGCTGACCACGACTTCTTGGGGAGCTAAACCAACCGTCTTGCGCACTACAGCTCTTGCGCTCTGCTATTCCGCGGCCGAATACGCCTCCCCAGCATGGGAACGATCGGCCCACGTAAAGCTGGTCGACGTAGCTCTAAATGAGACCTGTCGTCTGATAACGGGCTGTCTGAAGCCAACACCGACCGACAAACTGTACCAGCTGGCAGGAATAGCCCCCCCGGAGGTGCGAAGAGCAGTCTCTAGCTCGGTAGAAAGAACAAAGCAGACACAAGACAGACGTCATCCACTATACAATCATAAACCGGCCCGACCTAGGTTACGCTCCAGGAATAGCTTCTTACACTCCGTACAGCCTCTCAACCAGCCCGCTGAAACTACGCGTCTTGCTATGTGGAGGTCGCGGCTAAGCACCGCAAACTCGAACATCAGCGTGAAGGAGAGACTAGCCGAGGGATACAACCTCAGCTGGCCTATCTGGAAGTCGCTCAATCGCCTCAGGGCAGGGGTGGGTAAGTCTAGGGCAAACCTAGCGAAGTGGGGTTTTATTTCCATACATGATACGGAGTGCATTTGTGGGCATCCGAGACAGACCATTGCGCACATGACTGGGTGCCCTGCGTGCCCGACAACCTGCACGAACGAGGAGCTGCTTGAGGCCACGGATCGAGCTGTCGCGGTTGCGGCTTTTTGGGCTGCCCGTGTTTGAGTAGAGGTGTTCGTCGACTCGAGAAGAAGAAGAAGATAAAAAAAAACTTGAATTTGCAAATTAATATTTTAAAACTTACCCTCAGTAAAGTTCTCTTGTTCAGTAGCAATTATAGAGTTTATCTTACAGCATACAAACTCAGTGATCTCCTCCTCAGTGTCAAAAGAGTGTAATGTCGGACTCACATTATCAAATAGCCACTGCCAATCTTGGCGGATCTCTTGTTCCGTTAATGCTGTTGCTATTACTATACACAAAGACAATTAAAAATAAAACTATTCAATAATAAATAAATAACCAAATAATTTATTTACAAATATATATATATATATATATATATATATATATATGTATATATATAATATATATGTATATATATATATATATATATATATTTTTTTTTTTATTTACAATAATTGTTTAAAAAGTATTGTAATTATTTTACTAAGCTTCTCGCTTAGTAAAATTATTGTAAGAATTATGTTAATTCTATTAGCAGTGGTACTGCTATAGAGGGAAAATGCTATAAAGGGTTAAATGCCTGCATTTGAAGTATTAGATCAGGTAGTTACAGGCAATGCTTTCTGTCATTATGCAGAGATGAGCATAATGACTCAATCACTACAATTACAAGTAGCGGCACGAAAGTCTAGCGCTGACCTTCAAATGCGCGCAGCGTCGTACGAGTGAGCGGGACACACTACATGTACAGACACAGCAAGTCTACAATTTAATCATATGTATAGATAATAATGTTGATGTTAATGGCTCTAGCTCATATAATACAATTGATAGCTTGTTTTGTTTACTTGTGTAATAAACAGCTGGTTTACCAGATATCTAAAATTAAGTGAGGTTCAGATAAAATAAAATTATGATACCAGTTTCAATATTGATCAAGATGTACATATATAATAATATAGTTAATATTGATGTACATACATATATAATCACTACATAGTATAAAACAAAGTCGCTTTCTCTGTCCCTATGTATGCTTAAATCTTTAAAACTATGCAACGGATTTTGATGTGGTTTTTTTTAATAGATAGAGTGATTCAAGAGGAAGGTTTATAAGTAGAAAAATTGGACCCAGTAGGTGGCGCTAATAGCGGGCAGGACGACGTCTGCCGGGTCCGCTAGTATAGTTATATAATAGTCACAAATGTTATATTAATTGACCATATGATCCTTGCCTTAGGTTTCAATTTCTAATATTTATTAAGCTTGAAGGCATTATAGAGAAATGGGGGGATGTATAGATCATAATATACCACAAATTGAGTATTGACTAGCTAAAAGACTGTTCATGCTTAATCAAAAAGTTAAAGTAGGTATCATACCATAGTATATTTCGGAATTTGGTGTCTGATGCAAAATCCTGTACGGCGCTGGTTTGGTGTCGCGCACACTATCCAATGTACCCACAAGTAACGACGATAGACCTTTCGATTTGCCATGTCCTTTCCTTCTTTGAAGAACGAAATACAGCGTCGTTTCGTCCGTATCCCTATCAATATTACTATGTGTAGACATTAGATAATAATAATAGACAAACACAAAGCAGTACAATACATAGAGATAAGCAAAAGTATAATAAACAGAATGAGTTACCACAAAGGGGTTTTCAGAAATACTTCTTGAGGTTTCACCCACATTTTAGATGTTCCTAAACAGACAAGTATGTTACATAGTTACGCACAGCTAGCGTAGCGCATTTAAATACGTCTCATTATCACGGAATTGTTAATTATCAAACGAAATAAACATTATTTAAAATTAGTGGTACGGATAGGCACAAAATACGAAAACGAATTATTAAATTGATTTGACATTGACAAGTGACAACCCAACAATATTATTTGACAAATGACTTGAGAGTTGAGACCATTGACATAGAGTCAATGGTTGAGACCAGTGAGGTGTATACATCATTGGTTGAGACCAGTGAGGTGTAATAAATATAGAGTAGAAGCGTCATATACATATACTGTTCTCAGAAAAACGTAACCACTTTTGAGTTTCAAAGACGTAGCTTTGAAACTGACAAATACGCCAAGTAAACTTTGAGTAAACTATATTTGTCTCGTTTCTTCTGCCCTCAAACTAATTACGTTAGAATAGGACAATACATTGCAATTAGACAAACGATTAGAGTTACCAGTATCTATACTACTAATAAATAAAATTGAAGTGTCTGTCTGTAATTTCGAAATTACTACCTCATATTAAGCTCATACGGTTATTTGAACTGTACCATAACCGAATCACATGTTTTTAAAATTTTTCTCTGTCTGTCTGTCTGTCTGTCTGTCTGTTTGAACGGGCTAATCTTCGGAACGGCTGAACCGATTTTGACGGGACTTTCACATACAAGTAGAGAATTAACCAGGGAGTAACATAGGCTACTTTTTTAACCGACTTTCAAAAAAGGAGGAGTTGTGTTTTTCTACCTATGTACACCGATATCTCCGAGACTTCTGAACCGATTTGCCTAATTTCTTTTTTAATCGATAGAAAAATATTGCGACAATGTCCTATACAACATTTGAATTCCAACTCCTCAATCCTGATGCTGTAGGGGACCTGATCCCCAAAACTTTAGGAACTGTCGGTTATTTATATTGATATTGGGGGTAATGAACTCGAGTATGTACATATCCAACTCCTCAACCCTGATGCTGTAAGGAATTGCATTCCGAAATCGTAGGGATCCCACGGAATTTTTCCGTTTTCAGGATGGGTTACTACAGATAGGCTACTTTTTGTTCTGGAAAATCAAAAGTTCCCACGGGATTTTTAAAAACCTAAATCCACACGGGCGAAGCCGTGGGCATCATTTAGTACTAATAATAACTGTAACTGGTCCAATTCTGTACATTAAAGATATTTTGAAAATTTTTGAACCAAGCATAAATATTAGTTACATATGGGTACGCTTATGTTAGTAACTTCATACATAAGAATGATCACTAGGTATGTATATGTATACTAATATCTATCTGAATGTTTGTAAATTACTATAGTGAAAAAATTATCAAAATCGGTTCATTGGTTTTTGAAATAATCACGAACATACGGCTTAGTAAGAAATCATTATACCTACTTCTAACTATTTTATAATGACTCAGTATGATCACATAAATTACTGGTTTACTTACGTTTGCCTTATAGGTACATACATACGTTCATCATTCGCTTTTTCATTCACTAATTTCCCAACAATATAGGGAAAATCAAAATAGTTTTTACTGGCAACACTTATAGTAAAAATAATGCGCGGTAAATTTATGTTTTTATAACGTGTTGTTTTGGATAATCGGAATTAAATAAAACAAACTTACTTGTGAAAAGTAACACCAGTTGCTTTATTATCTTTTTCTGACCGTGACAAACAAATTTTAACAACACATTTCACCATTTTGACAAATTGTGTGGCAAGTAACAGTTACGTTCGTGTTCTATCGGACGTCGGGCTGGCAACTGAAGTCGTAGATGTCATCGGACATCAGCGAAGTAGCAATGAGTCGGTGCTTTAGAATGCTGATCTAGTTAAGGTAATACATCATTGGTTGAGACCATAGAAATAATAATAATAATAGGTTCATGGTTGAGTTGAGACTTGAGACCATAGAGACTTCTTCTTCTTTTTAACCCCCGACGCAAAAACGACGGGGTGTTATAAGTTGGACGTGTCTGTGTGTGTGTGTGTGTGTGTGTGTGTGTGTGTGTGTGTGTGTGTGTGTGTGTGTGTGTGTGTGTGTGTGTGTGTGTCTGTCTGTTCCCCTGTGGCGCTCAAACGGGTGGACCGATTTGAATGCGGTTTTTTTTGTTTGAAAGGTGAATTAGTCGAGAGTGTTCTTAGCTATGTTTGATGAAAATCGGTCCAAGATGGCCGCCGCTACACAATGGCGGATGATATATTTTTTCACAACTCCCTTGATATGGGTATCAAATGAAAGGGCTTGACTAGTAGAATAGCACTATTGCAAATTCAAGATGGCCGCCACCACTAAATGGCGAATGTCGGGGGTTTTTTAAAGGAGAATGCCCAAAAATCTATGGGCGTGTAACCCAGTCGTTTACAAGCGTGTTGTATGCAGCATTTATTGCAGGTATATTCCTGATAACCAAACACACCATTTTAATACCTCTAGGTCCTGCCGTTTTTGAATAAATCTAAGTTTAAGTTCGAAAATGATTCTAGGTTATGTGTAGTTTATGATTGTTAAACTAGTAAGGAAAGCCGTGTATCGTTCCTGCCGATTTGAATTATTTGTTCCGCGCACTATACTTAACATACCTGTTGCAACGATGTCCATGTTGAGAGTAGTTTGCAATGTAGAATCTAACGAAGACCCATCATGTCTTAGCATCATATCAATGGCATCATGTTTACATTCAAGTGACAATTAATACACCTCAACATTGTTATCCAAATCACGAGCAAAAATCAGAATCCGTAGAAAGTAGCGTAAAGTCGGCGAGTAGGCGAGATCGAATCCGTATAGTATAGCAAAAGTCGTTGGTAAGGATAAACAATAAACCATAGAATTAATATTGGTCTCCGCTGCGCTATAATAAACATTCAAAATGTAAACAGAGTAGACGTCACTAGCGTCACATACAACTAAAACAATGACATGTCACATTGGCATCTTGAAATATAATAAGTTTCTTTACACAAAATCAAGAAGGTAGTAGTTCTATTCCATTCCATTGCACAAAACGCAATGAAGTTAAAACAATATTATAACAAAATAATATTATTAATTATTATTTATTTACTTTAATCATATTGTACGATTTACAACAAGTAACAAATAAAATAATGTATTAAAAATAAATATCTGTTTTATTTCAAGTGACATGATTTTTTAGTAACAAAACTTTTTGTTTGGGCATGTATGCGTAGAAAGTAATGCAAATGGCCACCAGACATGCCAGAGAACAAGAAGAGACGGTTGAATTCCTTTTTTATTGCATTTTTTTAAAAGCAGCTTTAGCATTAATAATTATTAATTTTCAAATTGTCATATATTCGTAAGATAATTTTTAGTAAATTACATTTTGTGTAAATGTTTGGGTCAGGGATGATCATTCTCCTTTCAATTTAGACTTGTTCAGTTCGTCCCTTACGGGACAGGCAAAGATCATTGACCATACAGCCTGGAGACCATAGATATAATAATAATAATATAGAGTTGCCCTAATGTTCTATAGAAAATAGTGGATCGGAAAATAGCTCAAGCTATTTTTCGGGGTCACGCGAATTTCCCGCCATAACTCAAAAATCTAGAACCCAGAGCCTGTACTATAATGGAGAAAAAATTATTTTATAATAGGTATTACTTTGCAATAATTTTCTAACAAAGTAGTGTAATAATGAACTTTTTTAATTTTTTTTTAAATATTATAGATGTATGTGAATAAAGTAATCCAATATATGACACATTTTGATTTTTTAATCGGGATTTTAAGATATGAGAGTAGATATCTATGAGAGTAGTACTTTGTGGCCGATTCTGTTGTACACAATCTCTAAATCTAAACTAAAATGACAGGTCTAAATATATTCCCGTCTCTTTCACAATCCTCCCTGCTGAAAGGGATAGCACTATTTTTAAACCTGTCAATTTAGTTTAGGTTTAGAGATTGGGTACAACAGAATTAGCCACAAAGTTTTATTATTATATTATTATTATAATATGAGGCGCCTTTTATTTCCTCATAGAGGGTGATAAAAAGTAGAGTGTTATCACTCGGGCGCAATATATTTTTGGCTCGGGCGACGTACTTTGAATCCCTCACTACGTTCAGGATTGTACTAAAGAATCCCTCGCTACGCTCGGGGTTCTACTATACTACAATCCCTAACTTCGCTCTGGATTCAAAAAAGCGCCCTCGCCGTAAAAATATTATTTTGCTCCCTTATGATACAATCTAATATTTTATGGGTTTGACCCCTGAACAAGGAAATCTCTAATGTGAATCTCTGTTGATGGAATATGTGTGTATGTGTAGAGTACTGGACAGGAAACCACACGCACGAGACGCGCGCGGGAGACCTTAGTACCTACAATAAGGGAGTATACGAATTTACCCCCTCTGCCTGATTAAACAAATCTTTCGATTAATAAATAAGTACGTTATAATTATTATGTCTTTTAATAAAAACAATATCTTGAAGAATTTATTCAATCTGATATGTAACCATTATATTTTTAATTAAGAATGATGTTCTTTTTCAGCAATTTTCCTTTGAGTTTCAGCCCAACTTTTTACATTTGCTTCTGAGTTTGACATAGCATGAATTTTTAAAAATGCATAAAATGCTACTAGACATCCCAATGGGTAATACATCCAAATGTTATTATGTTTCGTGTAGTAAAAGTAAGGGAATTGAGCAATTTTTGCCGATAGGGTATAAGGATATTTCATATGTCGTCCAGATTTCCTAAAATAATGCAAAAATAAACTGTATTCACAAACGATGCAAAGAAAAAAATAATTAAAAGTTAAAAATAACAATTTTTTTGTGAAATTCAAATTGATTTAGTGAATTGTAAATCTTATTTTTTTGATGTGATAACGTCTTATAAATAGATGAATTAATTATGCTTAAATTCGCATGAAAAAGCATGACTCATTGTCACGTACCGCGTGCAAGCGGGAACGTGGAAAAAGCGATAGAGAAGGCACGATTGGCCTAAGCGTTCGGATTGTGACGCATCTATCTCTTTGTTTTCTTAAGACATTATCACGTAAGATCATCGTCCGTAAACCAACATTACAGACAACCAATTTTTATCTTTAATTTACCCAGCTATAAGTCCTGCTTCACGACATTTGGCTTCCAATTTATCATAGAATTTTGTGAGTACATTAGGATATACCATCTTGAAAGTAAATACGTACTTAGGTATCTACAATATATTTTTTAAATTAAAATACTTAATATTTTAACTTTTTCCAGGTTATTCCACACCTTATCAAATAAATTACTGAAAACCAATTGCAGACTGAAAAAATAATGTCATCTTAATGTGACAATATATTATTGCCAAAAAATATTTACAAATCTATGGTTTTTAAACGCTTTTAGGCCCAGCGCCACACGAGTAGTAAATCTACAGAGGGGAAGCTTCCACAAGCGGCCCACTGTAGGTATACTCACACAAACACACTCACCAACGGTTCACGGACGGACAAACTGTGCGCATATGTGTGAGTGTACCTACAGCGGGCCGCTTGTAGAAGCTTCCCCTCTGTAGGTACTCTGTGCCAGCGCTCTAGGGCACCGCAAATTGGTAGGTATTGCGTCTGGCCGCCATTTTAGTGACGTCAGCATCAGATAGACATCGGTACCGTTGACAAAATTGTTACTAGCGCGTCTCAAGTTTTGAATAGTTATTACTAAATTGCATGTATAACATTTATGTGTATGTATATGTATAAAATTTATAAACATAGAAATATATGAATTAACGTATCCTACCACAAATTATTTAAATATATTTTTTCCATAACCATATCCTGGAACATACATAACTTTAAATATATATATAATACTAATACTATAGAAACGTATTCAGCAAACTTAAAGAGATCAAGATGAAAGATTGATTTGCGATTACGCAAATAGTAGAATGAAAATTTCTTTTTTCCCAAATTTAGTGTCATTTCCTTACAGTGGCAACACTGGAATTGAACACACAGTGGCACATAGCCGCACCAAAAAATGCTTGGTGCACTATAGTCTCCAGCATTGATGATCCAAACATGATCCAACAAAGTGAGAGTCTTTAATATAGAGTGTTTTGTTGACGTGCACATTCACGTGCTTTAAATTCACACTCTGTCGTGTCCGTCAGTCGTGTCATAGAATAATATCATTTAACTTTTTCCGCTGACTGTATAGATCGACCAGAATCTTATGAAAAATAGGGAAATTAAATTTTGTAGTAAGCGACACTAGGTTAACTCGGCTGCCCTAGTGATAAACAAAGTAATTACATTCAGAAAACCTTACCTAGGATCGTTTCAAGAAACGAAAAATCAAGCAACTGCATTTTAAATATAATATAATACAAAGTAATCAACATACAATTACTTTGTTTTTGTGTTGTGCTTGTTGTTTACTTGGTTTTTGCATTTATATTCCGGGTTAGTGTGTGCAGTAACTTTGTTTGGGCAATTCAAATTTCAGTAAAGGGTTCAAGTTATTTGAAATATTTAAATGTGGTAAAAACTACTCGACATAAAACTTTTGTTAATGCAAAAAAGTCAATTTCACAAAAAAATGTCACTTACTTTGTTTATCGCTAGGGCAGCCATAGTGTTGCTAACTTTGGAATTTCATTTCCCTATTTTTCATGAGATTCTGGTTGACCTATAACCGCAGTTCAGTTAGGAGATTTTGTACAGTCAAATCAGCTCCAATTTACTATTGCTATTACAGTTTGCAGAATGTGTATCGGCGATTTTAGACGAAGTATGCTTACAAGCATAATTTTAATTATACAAAAATTATAAACTACTGTATAATTCTTCATTTGTAACTGTTCGTCTATGGCTTTGGTACAAGTTGTCAAATTATTATGTTGGCTATTGCTAGGTTATTCGTCTGTGTTCGTCTGAAAAATTGATGTTCGATAGTGGGACTCACAGAACAAAAATACTCTCTAACGAGAGAAGAATGTAAACTCCATAGTAAAGAGAGAGATTCTATACCTACTTATCCTAAATAATATTTTTAGATAAGGCATTTTGACTCGAGAGAGAACTGGTGAAATAAAATACACCAAGTTCTCTTTCGAGTCAAAATGCCTTATCAATAAAGTTTTAGTTAGGATTCAAAATAAAACAACAGGTTTTCTTTCTAACAATTCACATTTATTTATGTGTAAGGATTTTTTTTGAGTGTGGTGGCTGACACTTCTTCTGAAAACGATCTATTTTCCAAATACATACAAAATCATTTTAAACATAATATGTATGAGACACTATTTACAATGCTGTTAATATTTTCATATTCAATTACATCACATGGAACAGCAGTTCTTTGTAACTTCCGTTTAGTACAATCAGTAAAACCTCTGTTCAATCACATACTTAGTTCAAATCTGAAAAGAAACAATTTTGTTGATTCATCATGATCAATCTATTACCGGCTCACTAGAGCACGGGTCTCCTCACAGAGTGAGAAGGGTTTTGGCCATAGTGTACCACGCTGGCCAAGCGGATTGGCAGACTAGATTTTGTTGATTAATTGGTACTAATTATTACAAATAATATATACCATAACATATAAGTATTTTTACTACCCTATATGTACCTAATAAATAGTAAACACTAAGGGTGGGCTACCAATATTATTTTTCCTAACTAGTATCTACAATGTCTGGAAAATGGTTGACAGTAACACATCAGTATATTAGCAGGAAACTATAGACATAAGCAGTAAGCACGCCTGTTGATATCACTATAAATATCAAAATGTGTGCTTGTGTCTGTATAAAATTTATAGAGAATGAATTTTAGTAAGTAGAGATCGACCAGAATCTCATGAAAAATAGGGAAATTAAATTTTGTAGTAAGCAACACTAGGTTAACTCGGCTGCCCTAGTGATAAACAAAGTAATTACATTCAGAACACCTTACCTGGGATCGTTTCACGAAACGAAAAATCAAGCAACTGCATTTTAAATACAAAAAAAAGTGATCAACATCCAATTACTTTGTTTTTGTGTTGTGCTTGTTGTTTACTTGGTTTTTTTATTTATATTCCAGGTTAGTGAGTGCAGTTACTTTGTCTGGGCAATTTAAATTTCAGTAAACGGTTCAAGTTATTTGAAATATTAAACTGTGGTAAAAAACTACTCGACATAAAACTTTTGTTAATGCAAAAAGTCATCATGATCATCATCATCATGATCAACCCATTACCGGCTCACTACAGAGCACGGGTCTCCTCTCAGAGTGAGAAGGGTTTTGGCCATAGTCTACCACGCTGGCCAAGCGGATTGGCAGACTTCACACACCTTTGAGAACGTTATGGAGAACTCTCAGGCATGCAGGTTTCCTCACGATGTTTTCCTTCACCGTTAAAGCAAGTGATATTTCAATACTTAAAACGCACATAACTCCGAAAAGTTAGAGGTGCGTGCCCGGGATCGAACCCACGACCTCCGATTAGAAGTCGGTCGTCCTAACCACTAGGCTATCACAGCTTTTTTTTTTTTTTTTTTTTTTTCAATTCAATTTCACAAAAAATGTCAGTTACTTTGTTTATCGCTAGGGCAGCCGTAGTGTTGCTAACCTTGGAATTTCATTTCCCTATTTTTCATGAGATTCTGGTCGATCTATATAAATCTACTAAGTTAGGTTAGGTTATACGTACCATGCAAGATTCCTTAAGCAGGTTTTAGGAAATCGAATCAACTTGATGTTGTCTTTACCGGCGAGTTGTTGCTGTTTTATTTGTCAGGTCAGATAATGAAATAAAACATACGAGCAAAGAATTCCACATGAGTCTTGTTTCAATGAAACAGAATCAACGTCTCAAATATAAATAGCACTACACTATAAAACACAAACAGAGTAACAGAAGCTCGACTCGACGTATTTAAAGTTTATAATATGATCGCAAGAAATCTAAATATTTTAATTGTTACGAAACTTATCCACACAATAAAAAAGACGCCATTTTGAAAAAAACAATTATTACCAACATTACGTACTATTACGTCAGTGACTACCAACTTAAAAACACTTAATTGACCATGAACAATTGAACCTATGGAATTTGCAGAGCGATTCAGAACACTTCGATAACTTACCGTGTCGATACGACTTGGTATCGATTTTGTATCCAAATTTTTTTTCGTGCAATTCAGAACGATAAAAGCATACAATTGGATATCGATTACGATACCGGTATCGATAAGATACATTGCGATTAAGACATGTGCATTTATGAAGTATGTTATTTTACCAAAATTTTACATAATATACATTCATATTAAGCATTAAAAAATAACTTTTAATCATCTTGAAGGTAATTAAAGTCATTATTTAAAATGATAACATTAAATTATTGATTTAGAGAGAAAAACGTCGAAGTGTACTACAAAAGTATTATTACAGCTATTCTCGTAAATACCACACAGATGTCCGTACCCAAAGGGTAAAACGGGACCCTATTGCTAAGACTCCGCTGTCAATCTGCCTGTCTGTCCGTCCGGACAGACGGCAAGCAATATACTACTCTCTACCGAGAGATATATTATGGCATTGGTTGGTAATCATGTACATACCAAAAATATAAATCTACATGATTACGTGTTGCCTCCTGTAATGCCCCCTCTTATTAGTTAGTAAAATTAACGCAAATTCTGGCAAAAGTTTTATTATATTTTCCCATAAAAGTTGAGGCATTTGCCTCAAATGGGTTAAAGGTATCAAGCAATGTCCGTAGATACCTACGTCTCTTAAGAATCCTCTTCACCGCGTCTTCTTCGCCTCGGTGATTTACTGCGGCTATTGCTATCTATTTTAATTGCGGCTCCGAACATATTTTTCACGAAATAACAGTAAAAGTACCTATCTGACGAGTAGATGAACAAAAAGATTAGGATATCGAATGCCCTGTAGCTTTCGATAAATAATTGTAAAAAAATATCGGATGTTCGGAAAATATTATTCGATAAAGTTGTTGTGAATAGCTTTTGATAGCGTTTGATAAAGTTGTTGTGAATAGCGATTATGACAATCGAACGATATCTACGTCGGTTCGATTCGGTTTCGGTTTCGACAACTTCCCGGTTGATACGGTTATTCTGAATTGAAAATACATCTTATCGTACGATAACTTACTGAATCGATTGATGATTATGTTATCGAAGTGTTCTGAATCACCCTGCCGAGCTTCAAACAAAATGTTGAAACAAAGAAATGTGGCCTTGAACAGGCTTTATCTCGTTCTTAACTACTTAAATAAAGTGGTAAGTAGTAAGTAAAGGTACAGAAAAACTAGAGAGAAAAAATAGCCCAGCTGAATTATGGACTTTGTCTTTCCTACATTGTTTCAGGCGCAGACTCCAGTATCTACATAAAGAATTATAACCGTCTTGGATATGACTTTAGAAAAGTTAGTGTTGCAATGCTTAAAAAATGTACAATTATCATCGGAATGTTTTAACAATGGCAATTTCAGCCCCCGTAGGTATAAATTTTCTTCTAAGAGAGTTTACACCCCCTGGTGGGACTTAATTTTTCATTTCGAAAAATTAGTTTAATTGTAAATAATCTTATAGAAGCAGTGCAATGAACGACAACGAAAAAGAAGAGGCTGCAAATTTGGTGCGAAGTTATAGTTTTTTTTTATATAATATCTGGGTGTTGTGTCACATTTAGAATTACCTTGCTCATAACTACAATACATTAATTTATTTTAGAAAGAGGAGTTTGAATGGGTGCTTCGTGAAGAAGTTCACGCTATATTACATCAGCTACATTCAGTATTAGTGGTAAGTTACAATTGAATGAAGTAAGTATTGCCTCAAACAATATCCTCATTATATATTTTAATGCATGTATCCCTGGTCAAAAATCAATTTAATTTACGATAAGAATTCGACAAACTTTTCAACCCCATCGGGTCCGTACGATATCCTTAGGTGCACGTTTACTCGCTGCACTTTCCTATCATTCACCATTTGACAAAACTGGCCAAGTTTACTGATTTAGTAATAAATCTGTATGTTGTTGATCAAATTTACTTATCTACTGATTTCTTAGTCATTAGATAATGTTCATTATTCAAAATAATAATTAAGGATTTTAATATATGTTTTTTTCTTAGGAATGTGCACATAGATTTCCTGTTCCGCTATATGGGAATGAGGGACAAAAACAAGACAAGTTCATATTAACATCTCAACCTGAACAACTGAAATGTATAGTTACCCTCACAGGTGATAGTATCACACATGCGGTAAGTGCCAATCAAAAAAATTATATAACAATCCCATATCGGATTGACTATAATTATGTACCTATGCAGAGCATGAACATGAAACAAATAGTTTCATTGTAAGCTATGTAGAGCATGAATATTAATGAATATGAAACAAATAGTTCCGTCTGTAGAAATAACTAGTGTTGCGCTCGGTGCGCGAGCTGCAAGCAGCTCGCGTGCCTTGTAGTCTTTTCAATATTCGTAAAATAAAGAAATGGGAGGCCATACCAAATACCAGAATATACTGGAGAGTCTCTTGAAAGATAGAAAGAAATATTGGTATCACGTTTCGTATCTTTTCTGAAAGGACACTAATCAGTTCTATGCATGCGTTTAGTGGAAAAAAAGGATCTATACAAAAATGTTCTGGAGATCCACTTGAAAATTAAAAAGAAATTTTGTATGGACACGAATTTTTTTGTTCTGTAGCTATCTTTTTTTTACTGGTCACCAAAGGGCCTAAGGTCTTGAACATTTTTAGTTTCAGGACCATGCCTCTATGATTGATAGTTTTTGAGGGCCGTTAGGGTTCTCTGGTAATTTTTCCGCATTCACTACGTTTTGTGATTTTTGTGAAAAAAAATCTTTAAGTTCTATTTATAAGTGTAGTAGGGGGAAAATTTTTCATACAAAAATGTCTAAGAGAGCCTCTTGAAAAGAACCCAAAAAATTTGTATGGAGAGAATTTTTTTTTGTTCGGCGGCCATGTTTTTTTTACCGGTTCACCCAATGGCCCAAGGTTTTTAATAACATTTGTTTGGGACCATGTCTGTATGACTGGTAGTTTTGGAGGACCCATGAGCTACTCTGGTAAAATTTTCACATTCATGACGTTTCATAATTTTCCTGAAGGAAGACCCATAAGTTCTACGCACATAAATAGTGAAGGGAAAAAGTTCCATACAAAATTGTTCTGGAGAGCCTCTTGAAAAGAACCCAAAAAATTTGTATGGAGAAAATTTTTTTTGTTCGGCGGCCATCTTTTTTTTACTGGTTCACCCAATGGCCCAAGGTCTTTAATAACATTTGTTTGGGACCATGTCTGTATGATTGGTAGTTTTGGAGGACCCATGGGGTACTCTGGTAAATTTTCCACAATCATGACGTTTCAGAATTTTTCTGAAGGAAGACCCATAAGTTCGACGTATATAAATAGTGAAGGGAAAAGGTTCCATACAAAATTGTTCTGGAGAGCCTCTTGAAAAGAACTCACTAAAGTATGGAGAGAATTTTTTTTTGTTTGGTGGCCATCTTTTTTTCACCGGTTCACCTAATGGCCCAAGGTCTTTAATAACATTTGTTTGGGACCATGTCTGTATGACTGGTAGTTTTGGAGGACCCATGAGGTACTCTGGTAAATTTTCCACATTCATGTCGTTTCATAATTTTCTGAAGGAAGACCTATAAGTTCTACGCACATAAATAGTGAAGGGAAAAAAGTTCCATACAAAATTGTTCTGGAGAGCCTCTTGAAAATTACCCAAAAAATTTATATGGAGAAAATTTTTTTTTGTTCGGCGGCCATCTTTTTTTTACCGGTTCACCTAATGGCCCAAGGTCTTTAATAACATTTGTTTGGGACCATGTCTGTATGACTGGTAGTTTTGGAGGACCCATGAGGTACTCTGGTAAATTTTCCACATTCATGACGTTTCATATTTTTCCTGAAGGAAGACCCATAAGTTCTACGCATATAAATAGTGAGGCGAAAAAAGTTCCATACAAAATTGTTCTGGAGAGCCTCTTGAAAATTTGCAAAATTTTTGTATGGAGACTAAATTTTTTTTTGTTTGGTGGCCATATTTTTTTCACCGGTTCACCCAATGGCCCAAGGTTTTGAACATTTTTTGTTTCGGGACGGTACCTTTCCGACTGATAGTTTTCGAGATCCCTTAGGGCACCCTAGTCAGTTTTCCACGTTCAGCTCTCTCTATAATTTTGTAGACCTTATATTTTTGAATTTTACACACATGAAAATTATGGTGAAAAAGTCCCATACAAAATTGTTCAGGAGAGGTGATCAGTACCTGACTTCAAGTAGCTTTATATATATAATAATTATGGAACTATTATGTTTAATCTACATCTCAATAAACTCTGCTTGACTGTTGGATCAAGGGCTGGATACATACGGTGGTACTTCTTGAGGCAGCGAATGAGGAGTGAAGAGGCTTTCTAAATGTTTCCAGGATAAATAAATTTTAACTTGCTAGGTCCACCCGTTCCTGAGAAAATCGGTGGTGACACACGGACAGACAGACAAGAAAGTGATCTTATAAGGGTTCCTTTTTTTACCTTTTGAGGTACGGAACCCTAAAAGTAGCCTAGATCATCTCAAATATTTTGAGATGATCTAGGCTCTAACTGGGTGTGAATGTGCATCACAATCTGTTCAACCATTCTGAAGTAGTGCCATATGTGTTTAGACAGACAAATAGCCAAGCCATTCGTGAAACTGCAGTAGCAATGCAGTTATGTCAACTGCAATCAAACTGCAATTTTGCAGTCTAAATGCAATCAGTCTGTCTAGACCTTATGGGTTTTACAAACAAACAGACTGACACATACATAAACTAAAAATTTAAATATGTGTTGTGCTAATATTCAAATAATCATAATATGAGCTTAAATAAGAGGCAGTTATTTTGAAATCACAGACAGACACTTTAATTTTATTTATAGGCTTAGATTACATCATTGAGTTTTGAATAAGTCCATGATGTTTTAGGACATCAGCTTCAAGGTGTTAAGACAGATGCACACTATATGCCGGACGTCCATCAATCAAGATGGACCATGGAAGCTGCAACAGATCCAGGATGCGGCCAATCACCTGCAACAGGCTATCGGTTACATTGACAATGTTGATAAGCACTATGTGTTCAGGTGATGATATATTATGTATAACAGAAAATGTTACTGTTCAATTGTACATGACCTAATCAATGAAATTGGCCTATATAAATTTACTTAAAAATAACCAGAGTTATGAGTGCTTGAATTTACAAAATATTAAAATTATATTCATTTTGAAAGTTATGAGTCATCAAACATTTCTATTTTAGAGCAGATTTTAAGCATAGGTACTTTGTGCATAAGTAAATTATAATAATAAAACTTTATAATAACAATACGACATGGAGGCAGCTTTACTTAATAATTATTTAAATGTGTTTTAATTGTTTAAAAATATTAATTAGTCACACTAATATTATAAAGGCGAAAGTCTGTGTGTGTGTGTGTGTGTGTGTTATGTTGTTACTCTTTAATGCTGCAACTGCTGAACTGATTTGGCTGAAATTTTGAATGGAGATAGACTATTCCCTGACTTAATACATAAGCTACTTCTTATCCTTATCCTGGAAAAATGCACAGTTCCCACGGGATTTTGAAAAAACCGAAATCTATAGCTAGAGCTATAGGTAGATTACTATAGCAAACATCCTTGAAATAGGTATAAAGGCTGGATTTTGGAAAAGGGAGCGGGACCGGGAACCGGAAATCCACGGTTCCCTCGGGATTTGTGAAAAACCGAAATACACACGGGCGAAGCTGCGGGCAGAAGCTAGTTTAATATAAAGTAAAACCGAATGTGAATTGGCATTATCGTAACATCGCACATCTGGCTTTTGAGTGTCTCTTGTACGTACATAAATGTGGAATGAAATAGCATGCTCTAGGCACAACTTTTGGGGCTTCTGAAGAGATCACTCTTATTTAAGAATAAAGACAATGATTTTGTTTGCAAAATCTGAAAATAGAATTAGCATATAAGTTTGATAATAATATCCACTACTAGAGGTTTTTCCATAATATGAATACATACTTACAAAATTACAGATCATCTGAGGAAGTATTGCACATCATCCAGTGTTTAATTGGATCTCTTCAAAGAGCGCGCACTGCCGTAGTTCTGCCCAAGAAAAAAACTATTGATGAACTTATGAAAAGTCGAAATATGGTAAGATTCATTTTGTTGAACACTATTTAAATTTTAAATTTTTAGCAAACAAAAATAACCCTTTCCTTTATGTTTTTATTCTATTTGGCCCTAAGGGCTTAGACAGACTGACTTCATTTAAATTGCACGTCAACTGCAAAATTGCAGTTTGGATGCAGTTTTATTGCAGTTCACATAACTGGCTCACAACTGGTGATGGATTGCACAATTTAAATTGGGCTATGCACCTCCTCTGCTCATAACTTTTTTATCTCTATCCTTTTTTCAGAAGGCTCTCTCACCGAATCTACCAGAAGACTTAGCTATATCATTTTACATACAATCTCATAAGCTGATATTTGTCGCATACCAGTTGAGTTCAGTACACGGTACTATGAGAATTGATTCCTGCCAAGCGGACTGTGCCGTGCCGTGGCTTAGTGATGTCCTATTCATGTTGACAGCAGCCTTGCATATGTGTCAACAGCTAAAAGATAAGGTAAGTGTACTCAGTGAGTTCAGTACAGCATAAACCCCCTTCATAATTTTGCTGTATTCTAAGAAAGAGTTATGTTATCATGCATGACAGCTCATTTACTTAACATCGTCTTACACCCTGTACAATATATTAAGGTCAAGTAGTAGAATCAAAGGATCATACGTTCAATGTCATATGACTCAGTGTATGATCAGCAAGATTTACGGCCCGTTTCACCACCTTCTGATAAGTGTTGGATAGCCTAAACGTAAGTTTTGTCACTTTCATACTTTATGTCAAGTGACAAAGACAAAAGTTGTAGATAGCTATCTAATACATATCAGAAGGTGGTGAAACAGGCACTGAGTGTGAATTTATTCTTTTCAAGGCTTCCATTGACCATGAATACCTGCAATGACCATGAATGACTGCAAGCCGATCGCGAAAATTTTTAAATGTAAAATTGCAGTTAATTCAAACAGCAACTTTGCAGTTCAATTTAAATGTAATATAAGTTAAATAAAACTGCAATTTTGCAGTCTGTCCAGACCCTAATGGTTTTCAAACTGAAATTCGACTACTTTTTATACTGCTTTAAAAGATGAGTTTTGTAGCTAAAATTCAAACCTGAACAGAATGAAGAAAAAAAAATGTTTGAAGAATTTAGTGTGTATTTTATTTTTGTTCAAATAAGAATTTAGGTGAAGTCCTTGCACCTAATCTTGGATTGTCTCGTTGTCGAGACCTTCGCGGTAATTTCATTTGATAATTTAATTGCCCAGCGTGTCTTATCGGTTGTGTAGATAAACACTGTCATAAATAAACAAAAATAATTCAGCACCATAAAAAATTCAGTACCTACGCAATATATTTATCAATTTACACGCATAATATGTTCGATAACGTAATTTGAATCGGTACTTTTACATGTACATACGTATGAAATTCGATTTTTTTGTACCTACGACATTTATAATTTTACCTTCATCATCCTATAGAATAGAATAGAATAGAAATAGTCTTTTAATCTACATTATTTCTTTCTCGGTTGTTAATTGTTATGTATTCTAAAAAATAACTGAAGCTCGGTTATGACAATAACTTCGGACAATAAAGTCGGAATCAACAACTAAACGTGCTCTTTGAGTCACGAAGAGAAAGTAAACGACAAATTCGGACCAACAAAGTCGGTCACGTGTCCAATTAGCGAATTGGGGCAACGTCGGTTCCCCAGCGCGATCTGCTGATAGGTTGCAGATACGTCACACAACCTTCAGCCCCCCAATTATCTAAAACTAGCGGTCCGCCCCGGCTTCGCCCGTGGTACATACAATATATAGCCTATAGCACTCAAGGATCACGTATATATCCAACGGTGAAAGAATTTTTGAAATCGGTCCAGTAGTTCCTGAGATTAGCGCGTTCAAACAAACAAACTCTTCCGCTTTATCATATTAGTATAGATTGATTGCTACAGTATGACGATCGTTGACCATTAATTGGCCGGCACTGTCTCGCTATTGATTAAAATCAATTGAGATTCTAGCAACGATTTATGCAGTTCTTAGGCAATCGCGGGGACTATAAATTATACCGTATTATATATTAGTAGTATATTATATTATATACGTAGTATAGTATATATATTATTACGAGTATATGACTCGTAATAATGATAATATGGCCCATATTTTATCATTATATAGCCACTACTCGAAAGCCATCATCCACAAGTCAAAGCCTGCAAACTCTGGATAATTTGATTACCATACCTACTTTGAGAAGAATATATAATAGACATTGATGTCATGTTTTGATAAAATAAAACAGATAATTTTAATTGGCGATTATGATTAAATAAATTTGATATAGCAAGTTTTAATTGGCATTATTAGGTGATATCTACGTAGGTTATCAATTGCAGTGCTGCATGTTGATAAACAGTTCGGGGTGTCTAAATGTTTGATCTAAGATACTTGAGGCACTGTGACAGCTTCCTCGTAATTCTTTGTACGTCTTTTTTATTCCTGAAAAAAGCTAGGTTATCTTGCATCAATATTATTCTATTCTTTTTCCCTTTGCAGTTGTGCGTGTTCTCTCAATATAAGGATTTCACCGTTGGATCCAGATCTGCCTCTATGGTGTTTAACTAATTATTCAATTCCATAATGTACCTTAATTACACTTCGTCAACATAGTAACGAGTAATTAGTTACATAATTGCGTGTTAGTTACAGTCCACTTTCGTTGTTTGCGCATCCGACTATGCCGGAATAAAAATTGTATTACTACAACTGAGAGAGATGGTAAAATTGAGTAAAAATTGTACTGTAAACAGAATAAAAATATAACTGTTATAACAAAATAAAGTTCAAGTCTCGATTTATTATTTATTTGAATTTATTTTTTTCAGAAAACGTTATGTATAATTAATATATATATAGCTGCTCGTGCTGATTCATTCACTGACTGACTGACTGACTGACTGATTGATCACCTCTCCTGAACAATTTTGTATGAAAATTTTTTTTTTCAATAATGGTGTCGTATAGAGGACAAAAATTCATTAAGAGGAAAAATATGGAGAGAGCTGATGATTGAGGATTTCAGAGACGAGCGACGGGCACGCTTAAGGTATTGAAGATAGGTGGGGGGTGCTCGAGCAAATGTCACTCGAAACGTCATCCAATTGGCAGTCAGCTGAAAAAAAATTCAAAATGGCGAAAAAAAGATGGCCGCCATACAAATTTCGTCAGTCTCCATCTCGGAGGGTATAAAAGATGGAAGAGTGATTTCTTGGCAAAAGATGATCAGGATCTGAAGGTCTACTCAAAGAATAGAAAAAAAATTCAAAATGGCGGAATTTATTTTTCCATACAAAATGTACGGCGAATATTGAAAAGACTACAAGTTGTGAACTATGCAAGGCTGTGATCCGGTTTTTTGGAGAACTCTCAAAGAAAAATATGGGAAAACATGATGATTGAGGGTTTGGAAGACGGTTGAGCAGCCCGGGCAGGGTATTGTAGATAGGTGGGAGGTGCTCAAACAAAAATTACTTGAAACCTCATCCAATTGGCACTGAGCTGAAAAAAACCCCAAAATGGCGGATTTAAGATGGCGGCTATACAAATTTCGTCGATGTCTATCTTACCAAGTATACAAGATGGAAGAGTGGTTTCTTGGAAAAATATGATCAAGACCTAAAGATCTACTTGATGAACAGAAAAAAAATCAATATGGCGGAATTTATTTTTCCACACAAATAATTTTTTTCATTGATGGTTTCGTATAGAAGACAAAAATTTATGTGGAGAAAAAATATGGAGAGAGCTGATGATTGAAGATTTCAGAGGCGGGTGACGAGCACAGCCAGGGTATTGAATATAGGTGTAAGGTGCTCAAACAAAAGTCATTCGAAACCTCATCCAATTGGCAGTGAGCTGAAAAAAATCCTAAATGGCGGATTCAAGATAGTGGCCATACAAATTTCGTCGGTGTCTATCTCACTGAGTATAAAAGATGGAAGAGTGGTTTTTTGGCAAAAGATGATCAAGACGTGGTTTACTTGATGAACAGAAAAAAACAAGATGGCGAAATTTATTTTTCCATACAAAATATATGCCGAATGTTGAAGAGAATACAAAATGGGAACTATGCAAGACTTTGATACAGTTCCTTTTCAAAATCTGTTTTTATGGAAGAACTCTCATTCTGACAAATGATTCGGAGAAAAAATATGGAGAGTGATAATGATCGAGGGTTAGGAATATGGGAGAGATAGGTGGAGGCTGTTCAAACCAAAATACCCAAAACCGAAACCTCGCGGTCCGCTTTAGCGGGCCGCGCACCCACGCGCCATACTAGTTAAATCCTATAAGTACTTATTCTCTCGACAAAGCTCTGACATTTAGAGGATTTATCCCATGCAAATGATGTTTGAGAGATTAATGAGAGAATTGATTTCTGATAATAATTTATTATGATGACAAAGTTAAAACAATTTTTAATAAGCAATTTATAATACCTAGATTTATCTACAATTTTGTTCTACAACGGGTAGAAAACAATGAAAGTGTCAAGCAAGATATACTGCTTTGTAGATTTTTCACATGAGGAAGCCAATACTTAGGTATACAAAGAGACTACAAATACAATTGAAAACAATAACTCACATATTTCTGCTTCTAATTTGTGACATTTGAATGGCACCAAATGCGCTAATAACGACAGTGGATTGTGTATTATTAACATCTTATTTTTTGTATTATTTTGAACGATTGTTTTTTTTATAAAGAGGGACGATAAAGGTACATAATATATCTTTCTCTCTTATTTATGTACAAGTACCTATACATATTTTTACTATAAGATAAAAGTTATGATTGTATTGAGGTGAATATTTATAATTGCAATAAATTGTATCCTAGTGCTATTAAAAAGTACAATTTTAAATGCTGGAAAGATGTATGTAGAAGGAGAATTCACCTTAATGTTCGAGTGTTAGTTAATTTATTTGCTTTACGTGATTTTCCTTATTTATAGTAATGATACAAAATAAATTAAAACTATGTTGATAAGTGTAATAATAAACAAACCTGTGTATTATCGCATGTTTGTTTAAAAAAATTACTTATCGTGTCCATTGTTGATATTCTTGTTGACTTTGTTGTAATATTTGTACCATAATGTATATTGTAGCCTAAAGGTAATAAAAGTCGCGGGGTGGTAGCGTGAATAAATAATTAGTTAACATTTAAAAACATTTAACCTACATATTTCTTCCAGAGAAAGAAGAATCAATACCTACTTACTTATCATTTATGAAATTAAAAATAAATTACCATCTTTAAAAATGCTGCTCGAAAATTCATACTATTTTCAAATTAAATTAGGTTAGTTAATTAGTGTTACCGTAATTTATTGACGCTACCAGACCACCGCATTAGGTAGGTATACTTGTGAGAAACTCCCATGTGTTTTGGATACGTAATGAACTAATGAATTAGATTTTTAATACATTAATTTTGAATACAGACAGTCCTGCGAGTGTTTGGAACTGTTATGTTGTACTTGAATGTGAAACTAAGAGGCAGCTTGAGAAACAAATTTGTTATTTCTTAATTTTCTCAATATAAGAGATGTACAAAGATTTGTAAATGGTATTGAAACTAGATCGTTCGGTGAACAAAATGACATATAATTAAAAATAAACTTAGGTGCATTGTTCGAAATTTAAACTTTTCCATTTAAAGTTTTGTCATTCTGTTGACCGGGCGGCAAAGTTTTAATACCAGTACCATTTAACATACTATCATCTCAAAATGTTTTGGAATATCTTTTACATTGAGAAAATAATTGCCTAAGGTCTGAGCACACTTAGTTTTTCCACTCTGTATGAATCATTTTGAATTTTTTATTTATTATAGAGATATATTGTGTAGATTTATTATTTTGTATATGATTTGTATTAGATTAGATGTAATAGATCTGAAAATATATATTGAAGTTATCTTAATTGCGTATTTAGTTGGAAACTTATATAGCGTCTTTATATGTACCATGAATACAACTATAATATTAATGTTTAATCTACTTTGGTGCTTATTGTCACAAAATATTGTTATAATAACTATGTATCTAAACTACCTATATGCAATATATTCATATTTACAATTATAATTAATGTAAATACACTATTAATAGGTACTAATCATGTACCTAATACAGTTTGAGACTGCATTCAAACAACTATTTGGTGTCAAATTCATCAACCTGGTGAAAATTATTTATAGGAACAAAGGCCTGAATTTGTACAAATTTAAAAAGAGAACCAGAAAGTGTATTCTGAGTTAAGTACTAACTACTACCTACTGTGTCAAAAACTGAAAATTTGTATAACTTTTTGGCGGTGGCTATACTTTATTTTCCCTACATTTACTACATAAGATGCTATTCATAACATAACATTTTTGTTACATTAAGCCTCTTCCAAGAGCTTCTTTGTCTTGGAACGTAAATTATTGCCATTATGTACACAATACACATTTTATTTCTGTTTGAAATTCTCCCGATCATGCCCTATTATTATTTTTTAACAGCTCTATTTATCACTTAAATACTTTATGTAACTTACAACTTGGAATCTTATTCAACCATGTAATCTTCGATCATGGAATTTATATTAAGTATGTCAAGGAGAAGATGCATTTTATAATAATGTGGCGCAAAAATTGTGATAATATTTTGTAAGCGGTATTAAATTATAAATTAATTGAACTAATTGGATATTGTATTTAACCCGTCACACTAAATCGTCATTACAATAAACCGCAACTTTTAACTGCATTTGTTTTATAATTTACAATTTAGTGCGAGATCCATAATAATAATAATATAACAACAACGATGGAATTGGATATATTTAATATATTGTACATATTATATAAAGCACTTAATAATATTTCGAATTATTGGAGCACCTTCTAAATTAAAGTAATAAACATGTAGGTTAATGAATTTTATTGTATGCATAATCTTTTTTATCTCAAATTTTATTTATATCCCTATTATAATTTGTTTAATGCAATGTTTTTTTGAGTTCTTAGCAATAAGTTTATAAAGAATGTCGAAACATGAAACATATTATAGATCGACCAGAATCTCATGAAAAATAGGGAAATGAAATTCCAAGGTTAGCAACACTACGGCTGCCCTAGCGATAAACAAAGTAACTGACATTTTTTGTGAAATTGACTTTTTTGCATTAACAAAAGTTTTATGTCGAGTAGTTTTTACCACAGTTTTATATTTCAAATAACTTGAACCGTTTACTGAAATTTAAATTGCCCAAACAAAGTAACTGCACTCACTAACCCGGAATATAAATGCAAAAACCAAGTAAATAACAAGCACAACACAAAATCAAAGTAATTGGATGTTGATTACTTTGTTTTTGTATTTAAAATGCAGTTGCTTGATTTTTCGTTTCGTGAAACGATCCCAGGTAAGGTGTTCTGAATGTAATTACTTTGTTTATCACTAAGGCAGCCGAATTAACCTAGTGTTGCTTACTACAAAATTTAATTTCCCTATTTTTCATGAGATTCTGGTCGATCTATATCTAACTGGTACAAAGGAATTATGATGAAAATATTGTGGATCGGGGAATGTTTTAATTTTAATATCATTTATTTGACATGTTTGACAATAAAATGATTATGTAGTATTACTAAATTAAGTATGTACCTAGTGTAAAAATATAATATTGCATAACAGTTCTTGTGGCCGTGTTGTATTTCAATAAATAAAATGCTGTTACCTTTTTGTTTTTCATTTTATACCTACCTACTTTAACTTGATTTTTAAGACGATGGAAATTAAACCCAGTTTTTTTATTCATTACTAGATGATGCCCACGGCTTCGCCCGTGTGGTTTGTAAAAATCACGTGGGAACTTTGATTTTCCAGAACAAAAAGTAGCCTATCTGTAGTAAGTAGTAACCCGTCCACAAAACGGAAAAATTCCGTGGGATCCTTACGATTTCGGAATGCAATTCCTTACAGCATCAGGGTTGAGGAGTTGGACATGTATAGATCGACCACAATCTCATGAAAAATAGGGAAATGAAATTCCAAGGTTAGCAACACTACGGCTGCCCTAGCGATAAACAAAGTAACTGACATTTTTTTATGAAATTGACTTTTTGCATTAACAAAAGTTTTATGTCGAGTAGTTTTTTACCACAGTTTAATATTTCAAATAACTTGAACCGTTTACTGAAATTTAAATTGCCCAAACAAAGTAACTGCACTCACTAACCCGGAATATAAATGCAAAAACCAAGTAAACAACAAGCACAACACAAAAACAAAGTAATTGGATGAATAGAATAGAATAGAATAGAAAAGTTTTTTATTCAAATAAACTTTTACAAGTGCTTTTGAATAGTCAGATGAATCTACCACTGGTTCGGAATGCCGTTCCAACCGAGAAGAACCAGCAAGAAACTCGGCGGTTGCTCTTTTCCAAATTTACAATATCAATATAACAATTTTATGGTAAGTACATGATTGAATTGCCGTCTCGCGCATTGCTGGAACGAGTCAAATCCACGCCTTTTTATCATTTATATAAGTAATCATAATTTTATTCAGATAAACTTTCGGAAGCGTTTACGAATCGACAAATGAATCTACCACAGGTTCGGAATGGTGCTTACAATTCTACACATGTGAAGAAGGGCAGACAAAAGTAGCCCCATTTCCGACGGTGGCACCCGTTCACGAGCATGACGCATGATCCAGCCATTGCTTCGCTCAACCATATTCGAGGGAACGTAACAACCCGCACCACACGACACCACCACAGAAATGTTTAAAGAGAGCGTGACATACTTAGGCTACCCATGATCAAAGCATCGAATTGAACACCAATAATCAAATACTCGGTTTAAGACATTGAGAAATTGCTCCATGCTTTTTTATCATTTATATAATCTTCAATTGTATAATATGCTTTTTTTATGAGCATATTTTTAATAGAGTTCTTAAACTTGTGTAAAGGCAAGTCTAAGATTGCTTGTGGAATTTTATTATAGAACATTACGCCCATTCCCACAAATGACCTTTGGACCCTTTTGAGGCGTAACTGAGGAATCACGAGCCTATTTCTATTTCTTAATTGCCTGTCGTGTATTTCGCACTTTTTAATGTAACTGTGAATGTTTTGCCTAACAAAAATTATATTGTTATAGATATATTGAGAAGCTACCGTAAGAATACCTATTTCTTTAAATTTCTCTCGAAGGGAATCCCGCGGTTTTAAATTATAAATTGCGCGAATTGCCCTTTTTTGTAAAACGAAAATTTTTTCAATATCAGCCGCTTTACCCCATAGTATGAGTCCATACGACATAATACTATGGAAATATGCAAAATAAACAATTTTTGCAGTTTCTATATCTGTTATCTGTCGAATCTTCCTAACAGCGTAAGCAGCAGAGCTGAGCTTGCCAGCAAGTGTTGCTATATGGGTGCCCCATTGAAGCTTTGCATCTAGGGTTATTCCCAAGAACACAGTTGTTGATTACTTTGTTTTTATATTTAAAATGCAGTTGCTTGATTTTTCGTTTCGTGAAAAGATCCCAGGTAAGGTGTTCTGAATGTAATTACTTTGTTTATCACTAAGGCAGTCGAGTTAACCTAGTGTTGCTTACTACAAAATTTAATTTCCCTATTTTTCATGAGATTCTGGTCGATCTATACCTACTCGAGGTCATTCAACAATAAAGTCATAAACAAAAAAATTGGTATCCCCAATATCAATTTAAATAACCGACAGTGCCTAAATCCCATTAGTGTTGGGGATCAGATCCCCTACAGCATCAGGATTGAGGAGTTGGAATCCAAATTTTTTGTAGGACAGTGTCGCAATGTTTCTCTATCGATTAAAAAAAAATTACGCAAATCGGTTCAGAAATCTCGGAGATATCGGTGTACATAGGTAGAAAAACACAACTCCTCCTTTTTTGAAAGTCGGTTAAAAAAGTAGCCTATGTTACTCCCTGGTTAATTCTCTACTTGTATGTGAAAGTCCCGTCAAAATCGGTTCAGCCGTTCCAAAGATTAGCCCGTTCAAACAGACAGACAGACAAAAATTTTAAAAACGTGTGATTCGGTTATAGTATCGTTCAAATAACCATATGAGCTTAATATTACAGACAGACACTTCAATTTTATTTATTAGTATAGATTAAAATATTAATCGAATGAACATAGAACTTAGTAAGTAGTTTTAATTTTTTATAATAGTAGGAGATCCCACCTTAGAAATTTCTACCCTCATCTGTTATTTAAACGAATTATATGTCAAACTAGTGTTGCGCTCGGTGCGCGAGCTGCAAGCAGCTCGCGGGCCTTGTAGTCTCTTCAGTATTCATAAAATAAAAAAATTCCAGAATATTCTGGAGAGTCTCTTGAAAGATAGAAAGAAATATTGGTATCACGTTTCGTATCTTTTCTGAAAGGACACTAATGAGTTCTATGCATGCGTTTAGTGGAAAAAAAAGATCTATACAAAAATGTTCTGGAGAGCCACTTGAAAATTAAAAAGAAATTTTGTATGAACACGAATTTTTTTTTGTTCCGTAGCTATCTTTTTTTACTGGCTCACCAAAGGGCCTAAGGTCTTGAACATTTTTAGTTTCAGGACCATGCCTCTATGATTGATAGTTTTTTGAGGGCCGTTAGGGTACTCTGGTAATTTTTCCACATTCACTACGTTTTGTATTTTTTGTGAAAAAATCTTAAAGTTCTATTTATACGTGTAGTGGGGGGGAAAACGTTCCATACAAAAATGTCCAAGAGAGCCTCTTGAAAAGAACACAAAAAATTTGTATGGAAATGATTTTTTTTGTTCGGCGGCCATTTTTTTTTAACGGTCCACCAAATTTTCCAAGGTCTTTGACAACATTTGTTTGGGACCATGCCTGTAAGACTGGTAGTTTTAGAGGACCCATGAGGTACTCTAGAAAATTTTTCACATTCTTAACGTATCGTATTTTTCCTGAAAGGACACTCATGAGTTCTATATATGCGCTTGGTGGCGGGAAAAAAGTTCAATACAAAAATGTTCTGGAGAGCCTCATGAAATTTAAAAAAAAAATTGTATGCACACGAAATTTTTTTTTTGTTTGGTACCTATCTTTTTTTTACTGGCTCACCAAAGGGCCCAAGATCTTGAACATTTTCAGTTTCAGAACCATGCCTCTATGATTGATAGTTTTTGAGAGCCGTTGGGGTACTCTGGTAAATTTTCCACGTTCATGACGTTTTATAATTTCTTTGAAGAAAAACTCAAAAGTTCTACGCATATAAATAGTGATAAGAAAAAAGTTCCATACAAAAATGTTCAGGAGAGCCTTTTGAAAATTCAAAAAAAAATTTTTGTTGGGCGGCCATCTTTTTTTTGCCGGTTCACCAAATTGCCCAAGGTCTTTAACAACATTTGTTTGAGACCATGCCTGTATAACTGGTAGTTTTAGAGGACCCATGAGGTACCCTGGTAATTTTTCCACATTCACTACGTTTTGTATTTTTTGTGAAAAAAACCTTCAAGTTTTATGTATACGTGTAGTGGGGGGAAAAATTTTCATACAAAAATGTCCAGGAGAGCCTCTTGAAAAGAACCCAAAAAATTTGTATGGAGAAAAAATTTTTTTGTTCGGCGGCCATCTTTTTTTTACCGGTTCACCCAATGGCCCAAGGTCCTTAATAACATTTGTTTGGGACCATGTCTGTATGACTGGTAGTTTTAGAGGACCCATGAGGTACCCTGATAAATTTTCCACATTCATGAAGTTTCATAATTTTCCTGAAGGAAGACCCATAAGTTCTACGTATATAAATAGTAAGAGGAAAAAGTTCTATACAAAAATGTTCTGGAGAGCCTTTTGAAAATTTTAAAAAAAAATTGTATGGACACGAAATTTTTTTTTGTTTGGTACCTATCTTTTTTTTACTGGCTCACCAAAGGGCCCAAGGTCTTGAACATTTTCACTATCAGAACCATGCCTGTATGATTGATAGTTTTTGAGAGCCGTTGGGGTAATCTGGTAAATTTTCCACGTTCATGACGTTTCATAATTTTCCTGAAGGAAGACCCATAAGTTCTACGCACATAAATAGTGAGGGGAAAAAAGTTCCATACAAAATTGTTCTGGAGAGCCTCTTGAAAATTAAGAAATTTTTGTATGGAGACGAAATTTTTTTTTGTTTGGTGGCCATATTTTTTTCACCGGTTCACCCAATTGCCCAAGATGTTGAACATTTTTTGTTTGGAGATAGTACCTCTCCGACTGATAGTTTTCGAGATCCCTTAGGGTACTCTAGTCAGTTTTCCACGTCCAGCTCTTTCTATAATTTTGTAGACCTAAATTTTTTGAATTCTACACACACGGAAAGTATGGTGAAAAAGTCCCATACAAAATTGTTCAGGAGAGGTGATCAATACGTAACTTCAAGTAGCTTTATATATATAATGAAAGATTATTTTATTCTTAATCGAACCGTATTTGGTTGCCTGGTCAAAAGTGGTGCTAAATCATGGTTGCCTGGATTTTAAGATATAAAATGTTCGGTGCGAGTGTTGAAAGTGACAGAAAAGTGTTGCGCGCGCAATTTCATTTGACAGACAAAGATGCAGTGAGGCAGGCGTGCACTCGGCAGGTGCTTAGTCTATACATAGATTAAAACCATAGACTTTCTGTGCCTGTCCATTAAAGATATTTACAAAAAAATAAGTGAGTGACGTAAGGGATAAGTAATAAAACGTAAAAAAGCTGTTTTTGAAAATTTTGTCTGTTTGTCTGTATGTTTGTGCATGTATTACGCAAAAACTACTGAATGGATTGAAATGAAACTTGGCATGATTTAAGTTCATACTACATAATAGCATATAGGATACCTTTTATCCCGAAATTCAGCAGAGTTCCCTTGGGAGAGAGGATGAAAGTCAAAATACACATTTTGACTTTCATCCCCTCTTCCAAGGGAACTGTGCTGAATTTCGGGATAAGAAGTATCCTATATGCTATTATGTAGTATGAACTTAAATCATGCCAAGTTTCATTTCAATCCATTCAGTAGTTTTTGCGTAATACATGCACAAACATACAGACAAACAGACAAAATTTTCAAAAACAGCTTTTTTACGTTTTATTACTTATCCCTTACGTCACTCACTTATTTTTTTGTAAATATCTTTAATGGACAGGCACAGAAAGTCTATGGTTTTAATCTATGTATAGACTAAGCACCTGCCGAGTGCACGCCTGCCTCACTGCATCTTTGTCTGTCAAATGAAATTGCGCGCGCAACACTTTTCTGTCACTTTCAACACTCGCACCGAACATTTTATATCTTAAAATCCAGGCAACCATGATTTAGCACCACTTTTGACCAGGCAACCAAATACGGTTCGATTAAGAATAAAATAATCTTTCATTTGACATATAATTCGTTTAAATAACAGATGAGGGTAGAAATTTCTAAGGTGGGATCCTAGACCATAAAATCAGCCGCTTGATGTTGCAAAGTTAATGCGATGTCCTTAATGTTTGTTAATTGTTTGCCTCGGAGAGCACGTTAAGCAGTCGGTCCTGGTCCTGGACCCCGATTATTATCACTATCATGTGACAATAGTCGTTAAAGCCAGCCAACCCGCATTGGAGCAGCGTGGTGGGTCTAAGCTGCCTCTAAATCCCTCTCTCCTATGAGAGAAGATACTTGTTAGAGAGTATTTGTGTTCTGTGAGACCTGTGCTCAGCGGTGGGACAAAATGCTGTAGTGGTGGTGGTGGAATATTGACGAAATAAGTAAGTAAAAAAAATAATTATAACAGTATTTTTTTACCGTATCAAAAAGATTCTTGTCTATGGATATTATTTTCTTTTTTGCATTTTGCGTGAATTGGAATGCCCTTGTCAATTTTGACATTAGTGAAAGTCGTTGTCACTTGTCATCTTGACAAGACAATGACAAAACTTGGTCTTGTTTGTGATTTTCTGTTTTGTTTTCAGTTTTCAGTCCTATTATCTATATTTTAGTCACAATTTTTTTTACCATTATTGTACTAAATCACTGTTGGATATTAAAATACAAAAATGATTGCGATAATTCTAGGATGGTTTGGTCTAGTTTCCGTTATAACCATTGCTCTACTAGGTTTCGGATTGTATCTTACATTGTTAACATTTTTGGTTTCCTTTTTAATCGGGTAAGTAATAATTAATTAAGCAGAAGTAACAATATTGCCGCGTAGGTACTCTTAACTTACTCGTACTCTTAAACATTATGCCGATAGCATTAATATACAAAATATGTTTCCCTATAAAATTGTAGATTGCATTGCATACAAATCTTTATATTTTCTGAGTTTATATTCTACTTTAACACTCCTTTAATAGCTAACTTACGAATACCAAACAGAGATTGGAATGGGGCTGTGTTTGAGATCAAAGTTTACTGAACTTTATCCACTATGCACCTAATGTACTAAATTGTGTGATCCACAGTGAATTTGTTCCACAAAAATATGACATTTTACAGTGGAGTTAAAATGCAGTTTTCACTAAAAAAAAGTAAACAAGATGTGTTGCAGTTCGAGCATAAACTAATGTGCCTTGATTCTAAACATATGGGAACTATCGCAAATGTATTATCTAATCCTTAAAAGATAATTTTTTTTCATCAGGTGACACTGGATTGTGGATGTTAAAAAAATATATGAATAATATTCATTTTCACAAGACATCAGTTTTTGTGTCTACAGAGTTACCTGAATACAACTGTTTTTTATGGATTTGATAAGAAATTCAAGATAATTTCAACCCAATTTGATGTTAAAACCAATCTCATTAATCTTTTCCTTTAAAATCTGTTTGAAATTAGAATATTTGCATTATTTTCTATAAAAAAAATCGAAACAAGAGTCCTGTTTCAATTTATAAAATTTGTTTGTTCTATTTTGTAGGGTATTAACCATCCTATACTTGAGCTATGACCACAAGAAAGTATTTTCTGTTGATATCGATTGTTTGGATGATCCATTGCAACAGACTAACTTTTCAATACAATCTGCAAAGGTATGTTCTAATGCAATAATAAGTTTTGAAAATTATACAATATTCATCATAAAGGAAAACATATTAATTTACATAGAAGCACTATCCTGAGACATATCTACCTCATCTACTATAAAAACCATGTTGCTGTGGAACTAAACTATCTACAGAAAATGCCAAGTCTAATGAATTTATGTAAATAGTTTTAAGGCTGAAACACACTGAAATGCAAAACATTTGAGAGATGCCAATTGCCACACTCCACATTGCCGCTTGCAAAGTAAAGGCTGATCTACTTATGCTGCTTGGCATATAATCACTACTGGTTGTCTTCTTGCTGCTGTACTAACATTATTTGATCATAGTACAAAAGGATAGCATTGCTGAATACTGTGTACTGAATTACTACCAATTTGCTACAAAAAACTTAAAACTCCACAAAATACCTTGCCTTGCCTTTAATGGTGACACATTAGAAAAAAAAAAGTGGTGACACAGAGTTTTTATTAATTTCAGATAATAGATTTGTTTGAAAACGAAAAACCTTTGCCTAAGTTTGACAGTAGGATTACCGGCAGTGAAACTGTTGACTCGTTCATCAATGAGATAATATCAATCATAATCAACGACTATGTTACAACCTGGTATGAAGTGGTGACAGACGACCAGGAGTTTACCTCACATTCTATAAAGAGGCTGGTGGTTGCTGCAGGAGCTAATATAGCAAATAGGTAAAATGTCAAGTATTATAAGTCTTCATTCTGAATACTGAAAAACTTCTTTAAAGTCAAGACAGTCCTACATATTCGATATGATTTTCACATTTTGTACATACAGCAAACATTAAAAACAGCCGCTTAATATTTAAGAAGCTCTTAGTTAAGTACTAATAATATTTAATTTTCGGTCAGTAAAATATTAAAATTGAGTTAAAAGGTTTGAGAGTTTGAATAGCTTTGTATTTTCAACAAAAACTTAAGTCATTGTAGTCTATACCTAAATATTTTAATTTTATCTGAAAGTTTTTATATAAGTACATACTTAAATATTATATACACATCAAATGTGTTTTTTAAGAACTATTTCTTTCTTGCAATGGTCAGTATCATTAACCTTAAAGGTGAACTTGATAAGTTACTTTGTTTTCAAAATAGATATCAAGTAAAATTTTACAATTTTTTTACAAATACAAATATATTAAATATATTTTTTTACAAGTACAAATATATTAATTTTTATTTTGTCTTATCATGTAACTCCGATTGTTAATAAATATTTTAGAGTGAAATGTGTAGATTGGGTCCATCTACTCTCTACGAGATTCCCTGAGGAGCTGACAGTTCATTTGAAACTGTATAAGCAGTCGAGAGTTAGATTAAAACACTTGCAGTTACTGAGTGCTAAAGATGTCAATGGAACTTCAAAACTGAGCCCAAAAAAACAGGATGATAAGAAGACACATAGAAGAAATAAGAGTGAAACTGATTTGTCATGGCCTCCAGGTAAAATTTTAACAATTTTTAGGGTTCCGTACCTCAAAAGGTAAAAAAAAAGAATCCTTATAAGATCACTTTCTTGTCCGCCTGTCCGTCTGTCTGTGTGTCACCACCGATTTTCTCAGGAATGGGTGGACCTAACAAGTTGAAAGGAGATGTTTCATCACTGTATGAGGCCTTGGCTAGGACTTGGTACAGTATACTTGGATATAGTCCAGAAAACATTGAACAGTTTTTATCTATATATTTTCTATAAAATGGTTTTGTTTGGTTGTACAAAACAAGTATTTCTGCTTAGGATTGCAACACGTCATAAAAATTCATCATGGCGGTAAAATGTCTTTCATTTCGATTTGACATTTGACTTTGACAGAAATGGCATTAGATCGTAATATCAACACCGTCCAAATCGCTAAGCAAAATCGAAGTCCGTGTAGCACAACGCCGGGTCAACAGATGGTATGAGTAACAGTCCAAAAACAAAAACCAGGTAAACAGATGAGCAAAACGGTCCAAAATCCAGAAAACGAAAGCGAAGTTGTTGAAAAGAACTCAAAAATCAAACAGAAATCGATTGCAATTGACCACCAGTCCACCATTGCCTGACAGAATATCAATCACAATGACAATTGTTATTTGAAGTGACAAGCTGTCAGTTTACGTCAAACCATACGACACCAGCGACGCCATATTGAAAATCTATCAATAATAATTAATGAATAAAAATATTTTTGTACAACTAAAGTATTAGTTTTAACTCAATAATTTTATTTTTCCCGAGAACAACAGATTTTTCTTAATTTGTAAGGTACTGTACAAGACTTAGCCAGATTTGAAACATCTCCTTTATACCAGATACTAAGGTCTATAGTCCCTATTAGGTGTATAAAAATTAAGGTCCTGAGTCC
The DNA here is from genome assembly GCA_920104075.1 of Melanargia galathea. Taxonomy (NCBI): domain Eukaryota; kingdom Metazoa; phylum Arthropoda; class Insecta; order Lepidoptera; family Nymphalidae; genus Melanargia; species Melanargia galathea. The sequence goes on from OV049864.1 coordinate 8,283,793, forward strand.
ACACAATTAAAAGATATGGCCTTTAGATTTTCACAAAAACTTGTAAGTACCAAAATTTTCCTTAATTTTCAACTTTTTTTATTTTTCAGAATTTTTCCTTTACTTGATCAGTAAGACCTTGCTTTTGACCAAAATTGACAAATCTAGGTCAACCGGAAGTACCCTATAAGTTTTCTGTCGAAAACCTAAATGGTAGTTCCAGTTGACCTGGAATTACGAAATTTGGCAAGAAGCCGTCTTACAGCACAAATAAAGGAAAAATTCCAAAAACTAAAAAAAGTTGGAAATTAAAGGGTGTCCCCATACATACATAGTTGAGCCAATAAAGATAGAACTCTTTGAGCGTCAAGTTGTAGGAGTGCTCATACAATTTAGGGGCCTAGCTTAATTAGCACCTTTTTTTTTTTTTTTTGACGTGGTGGAAAGCTTTATGGCTACCCCCGTTCTTTGGGCAGAACGGGGGTTATGTGGGACTCCCCCTATGGGTATACCCTAACTAAAACCACCACGGCTGTTCCCTCTCGCTGACTGTGCTGGACGTCTGGGGAACCCGTTGTATACGTCCCAGGCGTCTGTCAGCCGCCCCGGCCACCTGCCGGGGCTCCCGCGCTAAAGAGGCGGGGATCGGGACAGCGTGATCCCCCCCTCAGACAGTGAGGAGACTGTTAGTGGCGGATAGCTAGCCCAATAGCTACCCGCCGTCTCCCGAGGGAAGCTGGCGAGCGGCGAATAACCGCCGCCTTCTTCCCCCCCGTCTGCGCCGGAGCGGATGCGCGTCGAGAGCCTCTTCGCGCGCCCGCTCCGCGGCCTCCTTCTGCGAGATAACGTCCTCGCAGAAGTCGGCCATAGCATCCCAAGACCCCTCGCTGCTCAGCATGGCGCATACGGCGCCGGGCAACGAGAGGTCTCCGCCAATTGTCGCCACCAGAGTGCGGCGCTGGGGATCCCACCGGCTACACTCCTCCAGAGTGTGTTGAGCCGTGTCGTCCCCAGCGCCGCACTCATGGCACGACGGGGTCGGTTCCCTCCTCGCGACCTTGTGCAGGTAATGGCCGAAGCAACCGTGTCCGGTCATCACCTGCACCAGCCGGAAGGAGAGCGACCCGTGCCTTCGCTGGCACCATTGGTCCAGCACCGGGCGGATGGCGTCTATGGTGCGTTTGCAATAGACGGCCTCCGCCAGGCTGGCTTTCCACCTATCCTTCGGGCAGCCATGCGCTGCGCTCGGCCGACCACTTCGGGAGCCGGGCGTTCCCCCCTTGCCCGGCTCTCCGCTCTAACGCGGTGCACCTCGGCGAGCACCCCGGCCTCTAGCTCCCATGGGGGAGTGCCTGCCAAGGCGCAGGCGGCCGCAAAGGCTACGGTGGTGTAGGCCCGACAAATGCGGTTCGCCACCACCCTCTGCGGCCTCCGCAGAAGGGCCCTGGTAGACGGACGGAGTGCATCGTAAGCTTAATTAGCACCTTACCTTTTAAGACAAATGAATGAAAAACAGATTGTACTTATACTTCTGGAGTACTGAACCCTCGGTGAGCGAGTCTGACTCGCACTTGACCGGTTTTATTTGCATGACAAAAACTACTATTTTACAAAACTCACAACTCTGGGAGTCAATCAAAGATCAATGTCATTTAAGTACACTTAAAGACTATCTTTGATTCACGGCGTAATATAGAAAACCAAGTATAAACACGCCTCAAAAATAAAAATAAACTGCCAGAGATGATTATTAAGTTAACCTCAAATAGGTTAAGTTGCGGAGATGTGAACCAAATACATGGAATCTGGTGCACAATGCCGCCCTCCGCGCACACTTATGGCTGTTCAACGCCGCAACAATATGCGATAATCTGGCATTCTGCATAACGCATATTGTGACGTGCGTCATCTTGTGGCGTGCTACAGATAGAAACATTGTCGACCTTATGCAGTTTACCTTAAGGTTGCAAATATTTCCACTAATAGCATTGCAAAAGAAAACACGCGTGTATAGACAGCATGCCGCATGTTCCTCTTGCCTACGCTGTCGGTCGGGCTTCCACGTTAACAAACATATGCACATGCACAGTACGCATAGAAAGTACACACTATGACATTGAAAGTACGCATAGTACGCGCAGAAAGTACACTGACGTTAATAGTACGCATAGTACGCTCAGAAAGTACACATTATGACGATGATAGTACGCATGGTACGCTTAGAAAGTACACAGTATGACGTTGACAGTACGCATAGTACGTGAAGGAAGTACATACTATGAGTTTGATAGTACGCGTAGTACGCATAGTACGCGCAGAAAGTACACACTATGACGTATGAGTTAAGGTTAGCGCCTAAGTAGTAGGCGCCATATTTTCTGCTTTACGATCAATAAATAGTCAAGATCAAATTCGGCTTCCGATTGGCAAAGCTTTATATTTTTTTTGTTTTCTCACTTCTGTTTTCAGATTCACAGTCATTCGGCAAATCGAAATTTTACAGCAGCTCAGAGAATATAAGCGGTAACAATTTGAAGGACCTGTTTTTCGATCTGGAATGTTCGATGGAGAATAAACAAATATGCCGCGATACCTTTTGTACAGACTCTGAAAAAGAGTATGGTAAGGTTTTTCCTAATTACTATGTCATTAGTAAAGTACTATTTTTCCAAGTTTCTTGGTTCTTAGAGTTTAATTTTCGGCTTTATGTCTTAGTCGACAAGCCTTGACTTGATCACACGAGATCTCGTGGTTCTAGTGTAAGTGTTAAGTACTTGGCCCCCACACTGAGCCTTAAAACGAGGTAATTTAGGTCCATTCCACTTTAACTTATTTTTTTTCTTCTTATTTTTTTTTTCATTTCGATAGTCTAAATCTATCAACGTTAAAATGTGCAAACTCGCACTTATTAACATTAACCTTAAAATTCACATTCAAGCGTTACTCTGCGAGGTGTCAGAAGCGGTTTTGTATCTCGTCGCGCCAGAAGAGGCTTGGAAGTGTCACGCTATGAAGTTGCTACTAATCGATTTGCTGTCCGCAATTGTCTTGAAGCCCTTGATTAATTTGCTGAGCGATCCCGACAATATCAATCGAGCTATTATTAGATCTGTGAGTACCATATTCATATATTCATTTTGGATCTTCAATTTTTTTTAACTCGCTTTATTCATCACTTTTTTTTTGTTTTAAAATTTTACTTAAATTGTTTTGAATTTTCTAAATTGACTGGTTCAAGTGCCATCTTGGATAGTTATCTTCTTGGTCAAAATAGTTCCTGCGAAAAAAGAGGGCGCAATTTAACTAAGTCTTTAAATATGATAAGTTAAATTTTTTGCTCAATCTTATTAGCACAAATGAATTCGATTTTGTTATATAATTATTAATTTTATGTACACAGTTATTAATTCTGTACCGATTATAAATGTGGACTTTTAACACTTTCTGTATAGAAAAAAGTGTTAGTAAATATTGTAAAGAATTTTCTATTAATAATTTTTATTATTTTATACTCCGCTATTAGCTTGTAAAATATGTAATAACAGTGTTGTAGAGATTCTTGCCTGTCTTCCGAGCTGTTCCTGCTGGTCATCAGATCATGTGGAGACGCTGAGGAACTGGATGCGACCCTTGAACTCGTACAGAAGGATATACAGAAGCTGGTAAGATATTCCATTGTACAAAAAATAACTTGGATTACTGCATGATACCAGTGAAATGTGGGATTCGTCGTATGTTTATTTATTTATTTTCTGAATTATGACCAATAATATTTTATATTAAATAATATTTATATTTGTCATAAGGGTCATTTAGAGGCTCAATTTAATATTAGTTTGTATTTTTCTCCTAATTTTTTTTTGTACCTTGTATTACCTATTTTATATCATCGTAGTAGTTGACAATCTTTCTGCTATTGGAATTGTTTTGGACTGTTTTAGGCACTGAACACTCTCGAGTGAAAACGAGACAGATCTATTTATTCATTTTGTCAGAATATTCTAGTTTCAACAGAAAAGTAAAGTCAAAGCCAAATTACTCTCTAGATCTCAGCCTCCTTTACCAGGAACCCTATAATCCTGATTTCAATTTTATAATGTATTAATGAATGTAGTTAATAAACTTTAAAAGACAGGAAAGTCAATGTTTGCAGCATTCAAGAGACAGTGCGGGCGAATGGGAACTACAGGATCGCCAAAAGTTGTCTTCTTTGCAGTACGTGTGTAGGATCATACAAGCCAGGCGCGCAACATTGGGACCACAGGAAGGTATTTAAAGAACACCATCGTACTATAAAGTCAGTGTGTACCGTCTGCCTGTTCAAAAGTGATAATCCCTAAGAGTAGTGAACGGATTTTATTCACAATTTTTCACCACTAGCTAGTTGTGTTGTAGCTAGTGGTGAAAAATTGTTTTTTTCACTTCATCCGAGTGTATTTTTTTTTTTGAATCCCTAGTATTTAATAAAATCAGCCAAGTGCGAGTCGGGCCTCGCTCTTTCAGGGTTCCGTACATAATTATGAACAATATAATATTTTGGGTCTAAGAAATATTTAATTTCCGAGCTAGACATCGCAACAAACCGTGAAAGAAAAACCCAAAAAAATGTTCGTTTATTTTGGTCACAGCTTATAAACTATTTAATAAATCGTTGTTTTCAGTATTTGTTGTTTAAATAGAGCATATAGTACATAATATACTGAAATATCATATTCCCAACTAGTTTAGTTTTTGAGATAGCCCCCGTCACAAAAATGGTCTAAAACTGACAACTTTGATGGCCTCCCATTCGCTTATTTTTTGAAATAAAAATTAAAAAAATATATATTTGTACTCTACTTAATGAGCTCTAAACAATGATACCCCACAAGCTAGGGTAAAGAAAAAATTTTTTTTCCGGCTCCTTTTTCATGTATGGGAGCCCCCCTGAAAAATAATTTAATTCAATTTCTAATTCAATATTTGATTTTGGGTTAACGTTTTACACTAAATACCAAAATTTCAGGTTTGTAACTCATTTCGTCTGCGAGCTAGAGACCTGTGACCGGCGGACAGACGGACAGACAGACAGACAGACAGACAGACAGCCGAGTGACATTAATAGGGCTCCGTTTTTTACCCTTCGGGTACGGAACCCTAAAAACTACTGTCACATTACACCTTTATAGTTACATTTTTATGGTTAAATAATAAATGCATTTTTTATTTATTTTTTAGGCGCATCAAATAGTAGTAATACAGAAACAGTTTCAGAGGAAGTATTAAGGACGTTAAAATTTCTAAGAGCCATCGCTGCTTGGAAATCCAATGCGCAGTATTTACTGGAGATCGAGTTGAATGAAGCAGGTATTTTAAAAAGTTATAAACGAGTACTAATAATATGTATAAAAATCTATATGTAAATAAAAGCGAAATACCACTCACTCACTAACTAATCACGAAATCTTAGGAACTATAAAACCTAGAAACTTGTTTGGAACGTAGGTTCCTTCGGTTTAGTCAATCACGGTGTATAAACAAAACTACATAATTTTGCGTGACACACATGGGTATTTCCGGTTATGCGCGGTAATTTTGAAAGTGTTCGGTTACCCGTCAATACACTAGGTGATATGGGGCTAGTGTGTAACGACAGTGAAACGTATACAGACGCGCCTCAAACATCGAAGGCGGTGATCGACAACCTCCGTTCGTCTGCTCTGGAGCTGTGCGACACGTACCTGGCGCCGAGCCGCGCGCCGATACTGGGCGCGCCCGAGCACTGCCACGCGGAACTGGTGCGCAAGATCACCACCGAGGGCGAAGAGTTCACCAACAACCCCGTCACGTGCTTCGACGACATGCAGAAGTGTGTGTCGGACGCTTTGGAGGTTAGTGTCACATATACACGTAGAGCTGTGCGACACGTACCTGGCGCCGAGCCGCGCGCCGATACTGGGCGCGCCCGAGCACTGCCACGCGGAACTGGTGCGCAAGATCACCACCGAGGGCGAAGAGTTCACCAACAACCCCGTCACGTGCTTCGACGACATGCAGAAGTGTGTGTCGGACGCTTTGGAGGTTAGTGTCACATATACACGTAGAGCTGTGCGACACGTACCTGGCGCCGAGCCGCGCGCCGATACTGGGCGCGCCCGAGCACTGCCACGCGGAACTGGTGCGCAAGATCACCACCGAGGGCGAAGAGTTCACCAACAACCCCGTCACGTGCTTCGACGACATGCAGAAGTGTGTGTCGGACGCTTTGGAGGTTAGTGTCACATATACACGTAGAGCTGTGCGACACGTACCTGGCGCCGAGCCGCGCGCCGATACTGGGCGCGCCCGAGCACTGCCACGCGGAACTGGTGCGCAAGATCACCACCGAGGGCGAAGAGTTCACCAACAACCCCGTCACGTGCTTCGACGACATGCAGAAGTGTGTGTCGGACGCTTTGGAGGTTAGTGTCACATATACACGTAGAGCTGTGCGACACGTACCTGGCGCCGAGCCGCGCGCCGATACTGGGCGCGCCCGAGCACTGCCACGCGGAACTGGTGCGCAAGATCACCACCGAGGGCGAAGAGTTCACCAACAACCCCGTCACGTGCTTCGACGACATGCAGAAGTGTGTGTCGGACGCTTTGGAGGTTAGTGTCACATATACACGTAGAGCTGTGCGACACGTACCTGGCGCCGAGCCGCGCGCCGATACTGGGCGCGCCCGAGCACTGCCACGCGGAACTGGTGCGCAAGATCACCACCGAGGGCGAAGAGTTCACCAACAACCCCGTCACGTGCTTCGACGACATGCAGAAGTGTGTGTCGGACGCTTTGGAGGTTAGTGTCACATATACACGTAGAGCTGTGCGACACGTACCTGGCGCCGAGCCGCGCGCCGATACTGGGCGCGCCCGAGCACTGCCACGCGGAACTGGTGCGCAAGATCACCACCGAGGGCGAAGAGTTCACCAACAACCCCGTCACGTGCTTCGACGACATGCAGAAGTGTGTGTCGGACGCTTTGGAGGTTAGTGTCACATATACACGTAGAGCTGTGCGACACGTACCTGGCGCCGAGCCGCGCGCCGATACTGGGCGCGCCCGAGCACTGCCACGCGGAACTGGTGCGCAAGATCACCACCGAGGGCGAAGAGTTCACCAACAACCCCGTCACGTGCTTCGACGACATGCAGAAGTGTGTGTCGGACGCTTTGGAGGTTAGTGTCACATATACACGTAGAGCTGTGCGACACGTACCTGGCGCCGAGCCGCGCGCCGATACTGGGCGCGCCCGAGCACTGCCACGCGGAACTGGTGCGCAAGATCACCACCGAGGGCGAAGAGTTCACCAACAACCCCGTCACGTGCTTCGACGACATGCAGAAGTGTGTGTCGGACGCTTTGGAGGTTAGTGTCACATATACACGTAGAGCTGTGCGACACGTACCTGGCGCCGAGCCGCGCGCCGATACTGGGCGCGCCCGAGCACTGCCACGCGGAACTGGTGCGCAAGATCACCACCGAGGGCGAAGAGTTCACCAACAACCCCGTCACGTGCTTCGACGACATGCAGAAGTGTGTGTCGGACGCTTTGGAGGTTAGTGTCACATATACACGTAGAGCTGTGCGACACGTACCTGGCGCCGAGCCGCGCGCCGATACTGGGCGCGCCCGAGCACTGCCACGCGGAACTGGTGCGCAAGATCACCACCGAGGGCGAAGAGTTCACCAACAACCCCGTCACGTGCTTCGACGACATGCAGAAGTGTGTGTCGGACGCTTTGGAGGTTAGTGTCACATATACACGTAGAGCTGTGCGACACGTACCTGGCGCCGAGCCGCGCGCCGATACTGGGCGCGCCCGAGCACTGCCACGCGGAACTGGTGCGCAAGATCACCACCGAGGGCGAAGAGTTCACCAACAACCCCGTCACGTGCTTCGACGACATGCAGAAGTGTGTGTCGGACGCTTTGGAGGTTAGTGTCACATATACACGTAGAGCTGTGCGACACGTACCTGGCGCCGAGCCGCGCGCCGATACTGGGCGCGCCCGAGCACTGCCACGCGGAACTGGTGCGCAAGATCACCACCGAGGGCGAAGAGTTCACCAACAACCCCGTCACGTGCTTCGACGACATGCAGAAGTGTGTGTCGGACGCTTTGGAGGTTAGTGTCACATATACACGTAGAGCTGTGCGACACGTACCTGGCGCCGAGCCGCGCGCCGATACTGGGCGCGCCCGAGCACTGCCACGCGGAACTGGTGCGCAAGATCACCACCGAGGGCGAAGAGTTCACCAACAACCCCGTCACGTGCTTCGACGACATGCAGAAGTGTGTGTCGGACGCTTTGGAGGTTAGTGTCACATATACACGTAGAGCTGTGCGACACGTACCTGGCGCCGAGCCGCGCGCCGATACTGGGCGCGCCCGAGCACTGCCACGCGGAACTGGTGCGCAAGATCACCACCGAGGGCGAAGAGTTCACCAACAACCCCGTCACGTGCTTCGACGACATGCAGAAGTGTGTGTCGGACGCTTTGGAGGTTAGTGTCACATATACACGTAGAGCTGTGCGACACGTACCTGGCGCCGAGCCGCGCGCCGATACTGGGCGCGCCCGAGCACTGCCACGCGGAACTGGTGCGCAAGATCACCACCGAGGGCGAAGAGTTCACCAACAACCCCGTCACGTGCTTCGACGACATGCAGAAGTGTGTGTCGGACGCTTTGGAGGTTAGTGTCACATATACACGTAGAGCTGTGCGACACGTACCTGGCGCCGAGCCGCGCGCCGATACTGGGCGCGCCCGAGCACTGCCACGCGGAACTGGTGCGCAAGATCACCACCGAGGGCGAAGAGTTCACCAACAACCCCGTCACGTGCTTCGACGACATGCAGAAGTGTGTGTCGGACGCTTTGGAGGTTAGTGTCACATATACACGTAGAGCTGTGCGACACGTACCTGGCGCCGAGCCGCGCGCCGATACTGGGCGCGCCCGAGCACTGCCACGCGGAACTGGTGCGCAAGATCACCACCGAGGGCGAAGAGTTCACCAACAACCCCGTCACGTGCTTCGACGACATGCAGAAGTGTGTGTCGGACGCTTTGGAGGTTAGTGTCACATATACACGTAGAGCTGTGCGACACGTACCTGGCGCCGAGCCGCGCGCCGATACTGGGCGCGCCCGAGCACTGCCACGCGGAACTGGTGCGCAAGATCACCACCGAGGGCGAAGAGTTCACCAACAACCCCGTCACGTGCTTCGACGACATGCAGAAGTGTGTGTCGGACGCTTTGGAGGTTAGTGTCACATATACACGTAGAGTTAACGTGAAGAAAATGGAGAGCAAAATTATTATGATGCCATAGATTTTTTCCGTCGATGACAGGGTTCTTATACTGTACACTTTTCGACAAGTCTTTTCCAAGTTTGACAAATAAAGGATAGATAAGGTATAGGGAAGTGGATTAGTAGCCCTAAAATACTATACAACTGTGCCTGTCATCAAGCGGTAATGATCTGATTTTTTTTTCAAATATTGGAATTATTCGGTGTAGAATTCAAAATTTTACTACACCACACAAATTCTCCACAAAATAAACTCAATTCAACTAAGTTTATAGATTGTGTACAACAGAATGTTAACCTAAAAATTTTTTACAGGATGACCCGTCATGGCAAGCAGATTTCATGATGGACAATGAGCAAGGCAGTTCGAATGAGATCAACAGGTATGTATAAAATAGTGTTGTATTTGATTGCATAAAATATTTCGAAATTATATTGTTATGTCTCGTTTCAGTGACTTCAAAAAGGAAACTAAAACGGAAACTCCGAAATATACGGGTAAGTAAATAAATATGTTATGAATAATTTAATAAGTCTATTAAGAGCGTTTTCATGTTATCCAATCCGATATCAGCATTACAGAGTATTTGAACTAGGTAAGCATTCGGCGGGTGGGTTTTAGGACTGAAGAATATTTATTTGGACCTACATTTTTCTTTTCATGACATGGTTTAAAGCAAATGACACTTTGAGTTTCGCTGGAATAATTCAATCCTACTGACATTTTTGTCACTGACATATCTACATAATAACGCAACCACCTACAGCGCAAACAGACTGACAGACTTGGCTCCCGATAGCCCAAGATCAGCCATTTTGGAAATTTACTCGTATCGTATAATAAGTAGCAAAAACTTGAAGGTGTTAAATAGTTTATATTTGACCTAGATTTATGTATTATAATAATATCGGTCCACGATATTGTTACGGAGTATGTAAGATCCCTATTTGATTTTTAACTCTTTGGTGTGCTCCGATATCGGATCGGATAATGCGAAACGAGCAACTAACTCTACAAAGTGTCACTAAAGTATGGTGATCAACAGACAAATGCAGACGAATAATGAGAACCTGTTTGAACCAGTTGCCAAAGCTGTTTAACAAAACGAGGCACAAAGGCAACATCTGTAACAAGTCCTTTACCTTTCCCCGTTCCCTAAACCGAAGGCGTCCAAGTAACAAGAATCACACGATACCTAAGTGCACCTGTGGGTAGACGTTTTCATATTGTTTTAGTAGAGCAAGCGCTTCTCATAACGCACGGTATTTACGCGCGAAATATCTTCATCCGCTACTGGTAACTAATTCTGTCCTTTATCTCGTAAAACAATATTGACAGGTTTAAAAATAGTACTGTTCTTTCCATATTGTTCACTGCGGAAAGAATCGCACTACACTTAGAGCTGTAAAAGTTAACTGTAGGTACAACATAATTAGTATATAACTTTTTAATTCTAAAAAAAACAAAAAACGTATAAAAGTTGTAGTACTTTAGTAATGTAGAGTGTAGAAGTAGATTAGACGTGTGAACGGTTTCAGTCGAGTACCCGTGTTGCGAGTTTTCATACTTTTCGAAAATAGAATTCCATGTAAACCTCCATAATACAGTCTGTTCTAGTAAAATCTTTGTATAACCCCCGGCACGTAAGTCAAGCGCTGACCTTCAAGTGCGCGCAGCGTCGTACGAGTGAGCGGGACACAATACGATTGGAGAGCCAATCAGCACTTACGAGGGATCCGCGAGAGCTAATCAGTGCTTACGAACGATCCCCACGCCCTCCCCGCGACTCCCTCACACCCCGAGATACCTCATCTTCGACTTCTGCTCATTGAAGGTCACCGCTCGACTTATTTGCCGTGACTTGTAAATAAAACAAGTTATAAACAAGGAGCTAGGACACAGTTTGTATCACAGTATAATATAGTGCAATTTTCTCGGGGGTAAAATTTTCTCGAAACTCCATTTTCGACATGCTTAAAATCGTAATAGGGGTACTGGGGCGTTATTCACTATGCCATTCAAAATAATATTGATGCCATAGAATAGCATGTTACAATGGAGATTCTGGAATCATAGGACGGTACATCTCTTTAATTACCCAGCGGAGTTTGTTCTTCTCAGATCTTGGCACGTTTGGAACCCTATTAGTTTTAGTTTTAAGTTAATAATTAATTTACTTGTAAAATTGTTTACATTCAAAAAGTGTTCAGAAAGTGTTCCTTTTTTAAATAAAATTATTTGATTTCATTGGAATTAATGTATTTGTGCTTGTTGCTTTTCAAATGCTATAGTGAATAAGACCAGTATTAGCTAGTTCATATCACATGAATGCTTATTTACCTACACAATGATCAAAAGCCCATCTTGCAGGCGATATGGTCGCGCCAGTCGTCGGCGCCAGACATAACCGTTCGAGATCGGATATCGTTGGCAGCTTCGCGCAAAACATGCTCAATGAGAATGCAGGTGATATTATCTTCATTTTATTCATTTTTAACCCCCAACGCAAAAACGACAGCGTGTGCGTGTGCGTGTGCGTGTGCGTGTGTGTGTGTCTGTTCCCCTGTAGCGCTCAAACATGTGGACCGATTTGAATGCGGTTTTTTTTGTTTGAAAGATGAATTAGTCGAGAGTGTTGTTAGCTATGTTTGATGAAAATCGAACCACCGATGGCCACCGCTACAAAATGGCGGATTACATATTTTTTCACAACTCCCTTAATATGGTATCAAATGAAAGGGCTTGAATAGCACTATTGCAAATCTAAGATGGCCGCCGCCACAAAATGGTGAATGTCGGGGGTTTTAAAATTTTTAATTTATACTTGTTAATTAAAGTTTTCACAATATCGGGGTTTACCCTCCCTTCTCTATAAATACAAGTTCGCTGGACTGGTTGAAGCAATTTGTCTATCGCCATTTTGGCGCTGATTGCTAAGAGAAGTGACTGTGAAGGTGTTCGGAACTAATGTGAATTTTGATAAATTGTATTGGGAAATGTCAAATTTAGTTCTCAGTGTGTTCGGTGCGGCGCTTTAAATCGCTACAGGAATCATCTCATTTTGTATGGCCCATAGTCTGTTGCACTGGCTGTTGATTGAACAACAGGAAAATTACTTGACTGTCGTCATTTTGGCGCTGATTGCTAAGAGAAGTGAGTGAAGGTCCTCGGAACTAATGTGAATTGTGAAAAATTGTATTGAGAAATATAAAATTTAGTTCCCAATACCGTCGGTGCGGCGCTTCGAATCGCCACGAGTATCGGCTACACAAAATATTACTATGCTATTTGATCCAGCAACCATGATGTGTGGTGGAGATTTCGTCGACGTCGTCGTCGTCTCAACCAATAGACGTCCACTGCTGGACATAGGTCTTGCAAGGATCGCCACAGAACACGATCTTGTGCCGCCTGATTCCATCGGCTACCAGCGACTCGCTTGAGATCGTCCGTCCATCTAGTGGGGGGTCTTCCAACGCTACGTTCGCTGGTGCGAGGTCGCCAGTCAAGCACCTTGGGACCCCAACGTCCATCAGTTCTTCGAACAATGTGCCCCGCCCATTGCCACTTCAGTTTCGCGACTCGATGAGCTATATCGGTAACTCTGGTTCTCCTGCGGATCTCCTCATTTCTGATTTGATCCCGCAGGGATACTCCGAGCTCTCTCCATCGCTCGCTGATTGACCCTGAGCCTTCTTATGAGGCCCATTGTTAGCGACCCATTGTTAGTGGTGGGGATTTACAAATGTGTTGCTACCAAAGGGTCTCTAAAACTTAATAATATTTATCTTTTACAGTTAATGAACTAATATTTAACTTTTAAAGTTAATTAACGAATATCATGTGTTATTGTTCTAGGCCCATCGAATTTAAAATCGGCAAACACGAGTAGTTTATCGTTATCGCACTCGGCGATAAGTCAGACCGCGAAAAATTTGATGTCGCCCTTGCAAGCGTATATTATTGAAACAGGTAACCAATGCCAGTCTTATAAAATATATTATCCTAGAATTAAGATATAGTATTCTTCACGAAAGTTGGTAATAGAACAGTAATTAATGGTAGGATTACGCCTCAATTCATTCGCTCTTGATTGATTTGATTGACTTGATTCGCCTCGCACACTCCTCGAAAGATGCAGTTACCATGTAGTATTGTCACCTGCATTACTGTATCAAAACTGCAATTTTGCAGTCGGCTTGAAGTCCATTTATATTTATATTTATATTTATATTTATATTTATATTTATATTTATATTTATATTTATATTTATATTTATATTTATATTTATATTTATATTTACATTTACATTTATATTTATATTTATATTTATATTTATATTTATATTTATATTTATATTTATATTTATATTTATATTTATATTTATATTTATATTTATATTTATATTTATATTTATATTTATATTTATATTTATATTTATATTTATATTTATATTTATATATAAACGGACTGCAAGCCGACTGCAAAATTGCAGTTTCTGAGTTATAAGTTAAAAAATCTAGTAATGTCACTTTGCAAATTATTTTTAGCTCTAGTCCAAGACAAAGGCAGAACTTTTGGAATATACGCCATAGCAGTGACGAGGGCTTCGGATAACGAAGTATGGCACATATACAGGCGATACAGCGACTTTTACGACCTACATGCGACCATCAAAGATAAGGTGACGATTTACTAAAGCCCATCACAACTATTATCTCGTCCATAGACGTCCACAACTGGACCTATAAGTATCTTACAAGGATTGCTTTAGAACCCGATGTTGTTTTTTTTTATTCAACTACAAGTTAGCTCTTGACTGCAATCTCACCTGATGGTAAGTGATGATGCAGTCTAAGAAGCGGGCTAACTTGGAAGAGGTATGTATACCCCTTGTTTAAACTAAAGTAGGTACTTCTCGCCAATCTTTTTGAATGTTTTGAACATAGGCGCGTTTCAATGCGCAGAAGGCGTATTTATGCTGATTTAGGTCATTGCTAGGGACGTGAATTTAATCTATAAAGTGTAAAAAAACAGGCACGCAGATGATAGACTAAAATCCATCATCATCATAATTAACTCAACCGAAAATGATCTTGTGTAACTTACGTACTCCTCGCCAATCTTTTTGAATGCTCTGAACGTTGCCGCATCAGCATTAGACATAGCTCGTTTATTGACAGATGGGTCTCGGCACATGGTTCAGAGCATTCAAAAACCTTCGCATTTTTATCAAATAATGTACGTAAATACCTAATAAGTTCTTTTTGTAGTGGCCAGAATTAGGTCATCTACCGTTCCCGGCGAAAAAGGCGTTTCAGAACACGTCTCGGAGCGTGCTAGAGAATCGGAAACGTATGCTGAACACCTACTTGCAGAGTTTGACGAGTATATCGAGGGACGCTAGGTACATGACCCTTCTGTCTTCGGAGTACTTGGGGGGATTCCTCAGTCCTGAAATTCAGACGGAAAGGCACGGCAACTCGGTGAGAAATTCAGATTTGGTACAGTATTTTGTTCGAATTTGAAATAACTGACAGTGAAACGAATGGAGCCCCTCTTCCCCCACATTAGACTGATTTGCAGTCAATTCTACCTCAAATTAGGCTTACGACTTTGATGTTAAAAATTTAGATTTGATTAAATGTAACGAGTCTGATTCAATACTTATGCCTTGAGAGCGCTGTTTAGTGTTCAATACAAATAATAATTATATGATGTCATGACAAATTCAATATGGCGCATATGACAAACAAAAATACATCAAAAAAATTAACTAAGTTCAATTAATTATTATTATTTCGTTAATCATACTTAAGTAATGTTTTATTTAAAAATTGTTACTAATAGATTATATATTATTCATTAATCAAAATTCAGTGTTATTTGTAGATAGACGCACTTTTAGTTAATTCAATAAAGGCTGGCATGAGGACACTGAAGAGTATGCCTGATCAGTTTGCTAATACCGTGGACGGAGTTATGGATGGTAAATTATATGATTCTTAGGGCCTGTTTCACCGCCTTCTGATAAGTATCAGATAGCTATCTACAACTTTTGTCTTTGTCACTTGACATAAAGTAAGAAAGTGACAAAACTTACGTTTAGGCTATCCGACACTTATCGGAGGGTGGTGAAACAGGCCCTTATTGTTGCAATATATTCATTGTGTATATACTGATAAATAGAAATTTTACAGCAATGTATTTCTTTGTACAGGTATTTCAAAGGTCTTTCAGGGAAAAAGTGGTGATCAATTCAATGAAAATTTCAAGGTTGGAAGTTCGTCTGATATTCAAGATGTGAGTATTGATTTTAGCTATATCTATAAAAGGAAAAACTGATATCAAAGTACAGTTCAATGCTGTCTAGAAACTTTAATATTTTGCATGTAGCTAGTAGACACACACTAAGGAAGGATTTTCAAAAAATTTAACGCGATCTGTAGGAAATCTTAGGTGGATTTATATTTCCTATATGTAGATCACGTTGAAGTTTTTGAAAATCCAATGATATTAATATCTATATAATCCAGAATATGATCTATATCTACAATTTGTAGTACAGTATGTGCCGAAATTCGTGAAGAAAATATCCTACTAATATTATAAATGTGAAAGTGTGGATGTTTGGATGTTTGGATGTTTGGATGTTTAGATGTTTGTATGTTTGGATGTTTGTTACTCAATCACGCCGCAACTACGGAACCGATTTGGCTGAAATTTTGAATGGAGACAGCTTATGCCCTGACTTAAAACATAGGCTACTTTTTATCTCGGAAAAGTATTCCTGTGGGACTAAAATAGATATAATCTTCCAAAAACGCCATAGAGGGCGCTGACTGTTCTTAGGTAAATCACGTTCACATAACACATTATTGCAATAGTTTGCTGTGTTGCATGCATTGGCAACACATAGGCTACTTTTTATCCTGGAAAAAATGCACAGTTCCCATGGGATTTTGAAAAACCCGAAGTCTATATCTACAGCTATAGGTAGATTATTATAGCGAACTTCCTTGATAGAAAGTATAAAGGTTGGAAAAGGGAGCGAGAACGGGAACCGGGAATCAACGATTCCCTCGGGATTTGTTCGAAACCGAAATTCACGCGAGCGAAGCTGCGGGCAGAAGCTATCACACATAATCACAATACCAATCCTACTAATCCTATTATATCCTACTAATATTATAAATGTGAAAGTGTGGATGTTTGGATGTTTAGATGTTTGGATGTTTGTTACTCAATCACGCCGCAACTACTGAAGCGATTTGGCTGAAATTTTGAATGGAGATAGCTTATGCCCTGACTTAAAACATAGGCTACTTTTAATCCCGGAAAAGTATTCCTGTGGGACTAAAATAGATATAATCTTCCAAAAACGCCATAGAGGGCGCTGACTGTTCTTAGGTAAATCACGTTCACATAACACATTATTGTAATAGTTTGCTGTGTTGCATGCATTGGCAACACATAGGCTACTTTTTATCCTGGAAAAAATGCACAGTTCCCATGGGATTTTGAAAAACCCGAAGTCTATATCTACAGCTATAGGTAGATTATTATAGCGAACTTCCTTGATAGAAAGTATAAAGGTTGGAAAAGGGAGCGGGAACGGGAACCGGGAATCAACGATTCCCTCGGGATTTGTTCAAAACCGAAATTCACGCAAGCGAAGCTGCGGGCAGAAGCTATCACACATAATCAATCACATAACCAATCCTACTAATCCTACTATACTTATACTTAATGTTATAAATGTGAAAGTGTGGATGTTTGGATGTTTAGATGTTTGGATGTTTGTTACTCAATCACGTCGCAACTACTAAACCGATTTGGCTGAAATTTAGAATGGAGATAGCTTATGCCCTCACTTAAAACATAGCGTACTTTTTATCCTGGAAAAGTATTCCTGTGGGACTAAAATAGATATAGACTTCCAAAAACGCGATAGATGGCGTTGACTATTCTTAGGTAAATCACGCTCACATAGCACATTATTACAATAGTTGCATGCATCTGTATGCTTATGCACTTTTTATCCTGGAAAAATCCACAGTTCCCACGGGATTTTGATAAAAACGAAATATATATCTACAGCTATAGGTAGATTACTATAGCAAACTTCCTTGAAAGTAGGTATAAAGTTTGGAAAAGGGAGCGGGAACGGGAGCCGGAAATCCATGATTTCCTTGGGATTTGTGAAAAACTGAAATTCACGCGGGCGAAGCCGCGGGCAGAATCTAGTTCTATCATAATAATAGGTACAATGTTTAATTACATAGTCGATAAAATGAGGAGCGTTGTTTCAAAACTCATTTTGTCCAAAAATGTGTATTTTTCAAAAATAGCCGTTTTTAATTTATGCCTTTTTCTTAAAGTTATATGTAGAAATAAATTTACCATGCTAAATATAAAGCATAATATAGCATGTCTGAATAAAAAAACAAATAGTGTTCTATAGTTTTTTATTAAGTTAATTAAGCATAAATATTGGACAAAATATGTTTTGAACCATTTGTATGGACATAATACATTTTGAAACACTGTTTTATGGACACAATACATTTTGAAACACTGGTTCATTTTCAAAGCATATTATGTACAAAGAAATGATTCATATTTTGTCCAATAATACCTACTAAAAAATAAAAAAAACGCTTATGGCCTATATTTTATGCACAGAGTATGCATAAAATAATGTTTTCACTGTATTAAATCAAATTTATATATAGCACAACATATATTAAATCTTGAGTTATTATGAATGCATGGAATTATGAATGACAAAATTGTTCAGTTCAGGTTCCTTTATTTCATAACTGAAACAAAATAAATTCATATTGTAGCCAGAATCTTATAACTGCCGATAAAATACAGTTAGAGTCGTATAATAGTACAAAGAAACAATAAAACGATAATTTAAATATTCTTCGCCTCTTTGTTTTGGTGTTTTGTGTCTTTTTTTCTTGAGCCAACTGAATGATTTCCTACTAGGACTCTTTGCTCCATGCTTGTGCAACAATATTAAAACAATTTTGTTTAAATTACTAAGGGCTTGTTTCACCACCTTCTGATAAGTGTCGGATTTTCGGATTATGTCAAATGACAAAGACAAAAGTGGTAGATACTTACTCATCAGAAGGTGGTGAAACAGGCCATTATTTAAATAATCGTACAGTTTGCCGCCACAGACAGACCATAATAAATTGTTATTTTGCTAAGAGGTGGACAGACTATGTTTTGAAACACCACTTCACACGGACAAAACATATTTTGAAACAGCGCCTCATTTTGACATTCGATTATTTACTTGACAAATTCGGTTTTTATGCACTAACTTTTGCTAAGTTAGTTACTCTTGCATTTTAAGGCCATATACAACGAA